>JAGSMS010000016.1:2400000-4800000 GCA_029286595.1 Bhutanitis thaidina
TATTGGATGTTGTTGTTTTCTTTTACGATATTGATAACTACGCAATGGTAACGTGTCTTGTTGTTTTACTTTTGGCACAGCACAAAAATAGATTACTCTTAATATTATTACGCTAACACTAATGTCAGAATGAGACGGGTCGTATGGCGTAATATAAAATGTTAACCTCGCCTGAACTCAGAGCACCTCATGGCACTGTTCAGCGAATATGGTCGCTGGCATGCGGGGGTACCGGCAGTGCGCTCCACCAGCTCGCCCCCGCCCGGCGTGATCGGATGTGCCCAAATGTTCTATGCTATGGCATACCGACTATAGTTATATATTGTTGGCTCATTCGTCGGACAGGCATTTCGGTTGAATTGTAAAGGTTGACCAAGATAAAGAATAGTAAATTAAAAAAAAAATATTGTCTGTGGGTTTCAAAACTATTTTGTGCGTTTTCAAAATGCGGTTGGGGCAAATCCTCTAAACTTTGTCTCTACACCGCCGTCCTATCTCCAACAGTTGAAGGTTCTTCTTCATTCCTCTATCAGCCTGTCCCCCGAGAAAGTCGTAATAAAGGACGGCATGCATTTCTTAAAAGCATTAACCAGGCCGATCAGTGGCGGTAGGTGAGCGCTGTCCAGCGACCCCCGAAACCAGTGATACCGCTACCCATTATTAGTCCATGGTATTTAGGTTTTGCATATTTCTATGAATACCCACAATGAATGATGCGCCAGTGCAAGATGCAATATCTTACCACAACAGTACCGCACAGAGAATTTTTAATGGAAACTTGGCCTAAAGAGAAAGCGGCTGATGCCTGATGGTAAGTGATTACCGTTGCCCACAGAGCTCAGCACCGATTTACAGCACCAGGGGAACTCCAAGTGCGTTGCCGGCCTTATGGGTTGGGAGGCTCACGTCGGTATTCTGCCAGGTCGTGGTACTACCCCGGTCGATTCGGCCCATTCCAGCAGCAGCAGCATAGGCCGCCGCTTGGCTCTACCACGTACAAAATGTAGTAGAACTTGGACGCTGCATCAGCATCATCATCTGTCGTCTTAATTTGTCTGTTATTTGGCGAGATGTTTATTCCGCCATCTGTCGTGGTAGCCATTGTGACTTTCAAGATTATCCCTTAGTCGCCCCCTTGCGACAACCACAGGAAGAAAGGGAGGGGGCGGATTCATACAGCGGATGATAGATGCACTAATATTACTCCTTAATGCTGTTCAGGATAAAAATTAAATAAACATCCGGCTTTCAGTGGTCTATGAACATATGGTCATTTCATGAAATGACCAAAGAAAGTAAATAATTTTTGTGTTACAAAGTAAATCTCCGTAAATCAAAGACAATGAAACATATCATCGTCCTGTCGTGTAGTCTAGAGGCGCTGGACTTACCAGCGTGACAGTGGCGCGGAAGTGTAGATGTCACGGCGCTGGGAGTCGTCGGAACGCTATCGCCGATACGTAGGCCGGTGTTTGCGCGGCAGTACGTTACACTTGTTTATCGCCGTCTTAGATAAAGTCGAGAACGTGATGTATTTATTTGCGTGATTCGATGTGCCGCGGCTTTGCGCCTTTGTATTTGGTGAGTTTTGAAGTCGAGCAGAGCCAATTTAATATTTATTGTATTTTATATTGATATCCTCAGAAAGAGTACAAATGGCTGATATATGAACGATTTAATGCCATAGAGTCTGAGAACAGTGAACGTATAAAACGTGGTGGAGTCAAGCGGCGGCTTTTGCCGCTGCATGTTTGGACCGGCTCGGCCGGGTTGGTATCAAGGCCTCGCAGAATACCGGCGTGAAGTAGAGGCATCTTTTGCTTCTGCGTTTCGTTCGATGAGTGAGGTAATCGGAGGCCCACTCTCCTTCCCCATCCCTCTTCCCATTCGGGAGGGATCCCATCTCCGAAATACCCTTAAAGTCCAGCAACGCACCTGCAGCAGCTCTGATAATGCAGATGTACGTGAGCGATGGTAATCACTCACCTAATGATGGTATCATTACGGTAGACTAAAAGATACAAATGTGATAAAGTGAATCTAAGATCCACGAATAAGTAGTATGGGGCAAGCTTTGTATTGAAAATAAAATCCTATACTAGAAGAGTTATTACAAAAAATACATATAAATGTAAAAATTGTTTTATACAAAAACTTACTAATAAATGATGGTCATATTACTTATATACTAAGTTTTTGTGATTCAAGGTGATGAAAATCGGCGCAGTCCTACTACTTATACTGATCACCGTGGCCGATAAGCACCCACCGTACATATCCACAGAGTATCTCCAAACGGTATAATGAACGTAGAAGTATCTCGTCTCGTTTCCAGGTGGTGGGCAAGTTCCTGTCGAAGCACGAGTTCGACCTGATCTGCCGGGCGCACCAGGTCGTGGAGGACGGCTACGAGTTCTTCGCCAAGCGGCAGCTCGTCACGCTGTTCTCTGCGCCCAACTACTGCGGCGAGTTCGACAATGCAGGTAATTCATCACCGTCACGTTTCTTCATAGTTTTACAACCTGCGATACGTCATATCTACATAGTACCTAGCACAATTCGTCGAGAGTCGTGGTCTCACTGCACCAGTGGCCTCTCTTTAATATTGGTCGGCAGCGGCCGGCGACGACAGCCCCGTGCGCTCACACCTTGTGCATGATGCAGGCGCCGCTTGCGGAGCCCCGGTCTGCTCGAGTGTGCATAGCATGCTTTCGATGCATGGTTTTCGAAGAACGAAGGACCAAGGGTCTTTCGTTTTTTAAACAATAACTTCGCATGGAATTTTAGTAAAACTTATTTTAAGCAGTGTATAAAGCCTTAGTTGAATAAGTATTGACGATCAAATGAAAATTTATTTTGTTATGTCGAAAAATTAAGATTTTTTATTTCCTTCCAATTTACTGGTCATAAGAAAAGCACACAGTCTATTGACTTTCGCATATTATTTTATCAGATTTCGTTACATCCAAGCTAGATATTTTTAGTTTTTTTTACATCCTATAAAACTTTGCTGCTTTGTTTGAACACTTTTGGATAGTTTTTGAACCCAAAAACAAAAATCCATCTGACGTCTATTTGCGATTGTACACAATCATTAAGTTTGTTTACACTTTACATTGCAGGTGCCCTGATGTCTGTGGACGAGACGCTGATGTGCTCGTTCCAGATCCTGAAGCCGGCCGACAAGCGCAAGCTGTACTCCGGCCTCAACATGGGGCGCCCCAACACGCCGCCGCGCGCGCAGCCCAAGAACAAAAAGAAGTGAGTCCATACGCTCACGCCGATAGCGGTACACTCTCGCGTCCTGCTCCCTCCGACACTCCGTTGCACTGTTACCTGTACAGCGATGCTATGGCGGGGAGAGGTATGGAGGAGTATCTTTATGTGTATAAAAAAATGTCCACAGCTATGTTTGAAATTAAGATGGCGCTGCTGTAACTAGAGGATAAAATTTAACCGACTGGACAACTTTCAATATTTACAGAATTTACTAGTATTTTCGACGCGTATTAAATATTTAATAAGTTACGCAATATCTATTACGCCATTTGTGAATCGATTTTATTCATTTCCCATATAAATTTAAACACAATATACCCCCTAAGCTCCCCTAAGGATGGGGAAAAATGAGGGCCTTTGTTTCTATTATAAAAGTTTGATTTTCAATTCTCTTATCTCATGCTTCACTTCATCGACAATCGTTAACTATATTAGCGCCATTTTGGTGGACACTTTTTCAGTTGAAGTCCTATATGAGATACTTCTCCTTACCTCTACACTACATAAGCGAAACTAAACACTTTGTGGTTTAAGACACGGATACAAACAACAACATTTATACGCCAAATTGCGTTACACCCCGAGTTCAGAAACTGTAAATATTCTGCGGAGTAGTTATTCTGTGAAAAGTTTTATTAAAACCGTAAAGTGTACTGTTAATACGTCTGATCGCCGATTTCAATAAACTCCCCGGAAGATAGATATTTGAGCGGTGACACGGACACACAAGCTGTGTGGTACATCTGACTTTCGTGACCGAATCCAGCGATGGATATGTTATTAAAATTGGCCGAAAGACAACACTTAGAAAAATAAACCCTTTAAGGTTAATATCATTAGAAGTAACAACTTTTGTTCGTCGGTATTCTAATTCACTTTCTAAAAAATTTTGACACTGCATGTTTGAATTACTCTGGACATCGCGCCGCAATGTTTGTGAAAAAGGCAATGCAAGGCGATCGAGTAAAATTACATTTAATAATTTTTCGTTTTCTGTATAAAAATATAATTTATTGTCTAATTTTAAAAAGTCACGAAACAAAAGTTTTTAATTTTAGTGTCATTATTAAAGGATAGAATAAATTATTGTATTTACAATAAAAACTGATGGATGAAATAGCAAAAGAATCTATGCCAGAAATCGCCGGTTTCTATATTTTTATTCACATCTTTGGTTTTTGTAATATGTCAAGTTAAAATTTCAACTTGACGTTTAAGATGTTGCATGTGATATTTAAAAGCATTCTTGTTTTAAGAATTTTAATGAACTGACACTCTGTCAATGTCAGTCACAATATTAAGAAGATGAATTTACAACAGCAACAAGTATACCATTTAATGTAAAATATTAAAATTTTGTACAATTCGAACACACACATTGTTTACGAAATCATCCAACCCGCGCTGGAGCAGGCAGCGCGGCGCCCTGCCCGCACCAAAATCTAAAATTCGGAAGCTATTTACTGCTGCTTTCACTGGTTACTTACTCGCGTTTTTGCCACTACAGAGATGTATGAAGGCCGTCGAAGTTTCAAGGTAATAGCACAAAAGACAAGTTATACGCTTGTAACTAATTATTAATCAAGCTCTTGTTCTATTACTGACTCGCGATAACCCTAAGGGAACAGTATGTTGTCATTATATTTTTAATTAAACATTTCATGTCATATGTTTGCTATGTCACAATTACCCCTGTGTCTCTGTGTCCTTTCAACCGGATTTTTTTTTTTTTTCTCAGTTAAATTGAAAAAGTTTGATTATAATCATAACAACATTCATAAATGTGTTCCGTTATGTTTTTTTTTACATTGTAACCATTGATTTCGTTGAACCAGTGACTAATTTTTTAAACGGTGTGACTGCTGCGATTGATTTCGAATTGTCTGTCACGATCGCGATATATTAAAATGTTTGTTAAAAAATAAAAAACGGTGCGCGTTACGCCAATTCGTATTATTTTCATGTAATCTTAAAAATCACCATTGGCCTATTTTCCGTTCGAAATCGACCGTAAAGCAAGAGTAGTGTAATGCCTTTACCTCCCTCACTGTTAACTAATCACATGTCTGTCTGTCCGTCCCAACAGTTAAGCGTCCCTGACCCGTTGCGTGCGCGCAGCGACGTCGACGACTTGCATGGATTCCCACGCTGCTGTAGTTTTTACACTTCAATATACAATGGGCATACTATATTGGCGTCATAGATAATTAGAGATTCAGAAAAACACGAGATTTATCATAATATTGTGTCGTCCGGAGAAATTATTTAAGCATTAAACTGACACGAAAATACCTATATATATATTGGTTGTTTTCTAACATGCCTATTACTTACTAAAAAAGATTCAATACATATCTGACATACACGGATGACATCTGTTTAAGCACATTTAAAAAATTTTAAAGCCGTGACAGGAATAGATTGTCTACGGTAACATGATCAGATCCACTACGTGGGCGAGACGTGGACATCGTTCATTTCATTTGAATGCGATAAATGCTTTATCAATTAATTATTCTTTGCCTAAATTATATAGATGTTTGTCTTTCATCAATGAAGTATGCCCAATAACTGTGTATTTATTATGGACGTCTACATTCACTTTTGTATGATTTTGAAATATGAAATTAGGAATCAAGTATTATTTGTCTACCGCTCTCTGACATTCTCGTCCGTAACACTACTATGCTAGGCGGAATGTACATTAAAGGACTTAATAAATAGTAATATTGCTTGCGAAATGTTAAAGAAAACTACATACAAATACTAGCTTTTTCACAGAATAGTAAATGTCAATATTATTTATTATTTTTCAACGTTTATTTTAAAGTTTCAGCCATTTCTAAAGGCTACAGTTTTAATATAATAGAAATGTAACTTTAATTCAAAGTTAATCTAATCACATTGATGTCTGCCTTTTTACTTTATTCGATTATATATATTAATACGAGGATAAATTAAATCCTCCAGTTTCGACCATTTTGTGAGTAAAGCTGCCAGTATTGCATGTAAATTTAATTTTACCACTATGGCTCCGGGGACTTGCTGTGGGCGTGTCTGAATGTGGAAGGATGCTGAATGCCCGCGTCATGTGAATTTGTATGTTGGTATGTTTGATCTTAATGTACGCTTGTGTTGTATTCGATATCCGGGAGTCGATGTAAGTAATCGTATGGTTTCAATACTACCTGAGTTTATCTAAAAGTTTCGAGACAATAGTTGGTCCTTCTCGAACCGGATAGCAGGAAATGTTGAAACCGTACAGCTCGCAGTTAAACAAACTTTGATGAAAATATGTAATGATAATATCGGAATAATCGATAAACACTTGTTATAAGTAGTAAGCGTAACTTAAAATAGGTCATGGAATATAGAATAAAAATTGTGAGAAACATTCGTTCCGTCCCGCCTCTGAGTCGGACGAACGTTAAGGGGCAGTGTAGTGTTTTTGTGCGATTTCACGTCTTATACAGCTGCGTTTATTTCTAATTTACAATGGCTTCAAAACAGATGGATCATTTGTGATTATTATAATATAAAATCGTTCTTGGTAATATAAAATATATGCCATATTGAATTACTTATAATTTATAATTAATCTTCATTGTTATCTCTAGTAATTATCATCGTAATTCATTATTAATTTAGTAAAAATTCTTTGATTTGGTTTTATTTATATTTTTATATCGAAATTAACTTCGGTTTGATTACATCGATCGAGTCCGTGTATCCGAATTTTCCACCGATAGTGTTACCATGCTTTAAAATGTTTAAAGAGAAGGTTGGATAAGACGAGCGCGGGAAGCGTAAGTTTTATTTTTAAATTGAGTTCGCCACTGAGTTAGACTGAACCGCTGCAGGGGCCGCCGGCCGATCAATTTCAATCAATGGTTTAATTGTATGAACAAGAGAATTGTATATTAATTTCGTAAATATAATACTTTCTAAATAGTAATTTTGTTTGATTTGATTTTGTTGCATCCTCGCCTGACTCGAAGTTTGAAGCTTTTTGTGTCAGTTTGAAATTGAACTAACATTACAAACAGAATCAGAATCTTCATCCAGTATACACCATAGGTACATTTACTGGCAGGGGGCAAGAGAAATTGACAAATTATTTGTAATGCCATGTGCATATATTTGTGCGTGTAAGAGTCAAGCGGCTGCTTTTGCTGCTACTCGACCGGGGCTGTGCGCGACCTTGCAGAATACCGGCGTGAAAGAGCGTAGCGTTTCGTTCGGTGAGTGAGGTAACCGGAGGCCTCCGCATCGCTTATCCCTCCCTCCCCCATGTTTTTTTTTTGCGAGCCGTGGTAGCCTAGTGGTCAAGGCGCTCAAGTGACTTGGGTTTGATCCCCGGTGCCGGCACCACTAAAATTAATAATAGCTATTTTAAGTGCTGTATTTATCACGTGCTCAGCGGTGAAGGAAAACATCGTGAGGAAACTTGCATATCTGAGAAATAATAAAAAAATATTATTTCGAAGATATGTGAAGCCCGCAATGGACCAGCGTGGCGGGCCATTCTCGGCTCCTACACCCTCGGATATTTGAAGAGACCTTTGCCGAGCAGTTGGCACTTACAGGCTGCTAATTTACACACCGACAGTTACAGGGTTATGTATTACCTAGGTTGATGCGATGATATGACATTAAATTTAACCTCTTTAAATATTCAAAGTCAAAACTTTTTATTAAATTGATTTTTGATTGAAGCTCATGAACATTATAAGCTACATTTAAATGACTTAGTCACAAGATACTTTGTGTTTTTGTTACTGCTTTACATGAATATTGCATACCGCCGCTGTCGACTTGAGAATAAATCAGAGCATCGGTAGACAGATGCTCTGATTTATTTGTGCATTTCCGTCCCTCTAATAGTTAAATACGAGTATGTAACAGTTCATTTGCATCAAGACGGATTGAAATAGAAATAAAGAAGAAAGTGGACCTCATAGACAAAAGACCCAGCGAATTTTAAATTATATGTAGAATCATGATTCGGGTCATATTTACGTTTACATCCTGAAAGTACCCCATGGCCTAATAGCATAAATATAAAAGGACCGCGTCTGTGTACTCTTTAATACACCACTCCCTCAAATACCTCTGAAAAAAAAATTATTTACTCTTTGGCCACAGAGTTACATACTATTTTCGGATAAATATTGTCAATACAAATAAAACGCCACAGATTCATCCTCTTTATATAGGGTTTTTATTATGCATAGCTACATTTCAGTGGACTGCACTGAGAAAAACATATCGTAACTAAAAATTACATTTTCATTTCATTTACCTGCACTCTTACTTCTCGTTAACATTCACCAGGAGAGTATAATAAGAGAATGAGGTCTTAATTATCTGGAACAATAAGATAGTCTTACTTAAGAATAAAACGTTTGTAGCGAAAAGATTTTGCTTTGTAGGTATTTTACATTAGCAAGATGTCGATCGAGCGCATACAAACGTCAATAGATTCCCAAATTATCCGGTAGCAGCGCTTTTTCATCTTTAAATACCATTGCTACATCTGCCTATCTTAGTCCACAGCTGAACAAAGGCCTCTCCCAAGAAATAAGCACAAGTCGGCATGCATTTCTTGGGTGATTTACCTACCCTAGGCAAATTAATCCGGCTAATGTGGAATTCCTCCCTGACAGTAAATAAGGGTTCCAATTCACTCCAGACACGTACCATAGGAAGCGCACCAGTGTTATGTTGATATTATCATATGACGTATTCTGTGTGACAAATATACCAATTAAAATCTGTCGTCCTTTTCTTTTCGTTCGGATTTGGAATGGTAATAGATTCTTGAACACCGACACCAAACGGCTGTTTTTGAAATGTAAACTACTTTAGGCGCACTTTTTTTTGGTTGTGAAAGAAATTGAGCCGCCATATTGGGGTCGATGACACTGAATCGGGCAAACTCGGCTCCAGTCGATTATTCTGAACAATCAACGAAACTGCCAACGCGCACGGTTCGGTGATGCTGAATCAAAATGATAAATAATATCCATCAATTTTATTATAATATGATAGATGTCGCGTCAAAGACCGCCGGATGGGACATGGAAGGTTGATTTTCCTCTTCTCGTTATGAGTATGGGCGTTTTCAGGATCCCCCAGGAAACCAAAAAAGTACTCGTTAATTCTTCTTTTATTTTTTTTTAGAAATGTAACATTGAAATATAATAAAACAAAATTAGCATACAAAATTAAAATAAAAAACTAATTAAAGCTATTTAAATACTATCTGACGGTCACAGACAAGTTCCATTTTTCTGTCTCGACACTTCTCATGCAAAAAGTCAATGTTTTTCTTGAAAAGCAAAAAATGCACCAAGAGGCCTTGTCCAGGCGCATATGCCTATGACGAAGCCCTGGATTCCAGTCAATACGCTCGACAACCGATCAAAACAATTCTCGTTTCAAGGGAAACAAATAACTGAAGTTACAAATCAGTAATTAAAAAAAACAAAAGACAAATTGCTTACTATGTAAATTATAACGAATCAGAATAAATTAAAATAGCTGCTAATAAATAAATCGAGTAGTTGTGGTATTATGGTCGAAGAATTCACTCTAACAGTGCCCGATATTTCCGACATTTATTTCAGATTTAGAAAATCGCATTAGTGTTCACTTCTATCGTGTGGACACACGCACGAATACACGCGCGAATCTAAGCTCACATATTTTTTTTTAACATTTTACTTACAACTACGAAAGTGTGCAGGTCCATTGGCAAGAACCACCCGGCTCGCACCACCACCGGTCTCCGATTCGCTAAGAGAATGTTCAGCAGCAGCCGTCTCGGACGTGTTCCCATCGTGTGCCAAGAGCTCTGGTACGCAGCTGTAGACACCCGGTCCGCCTATAAAACCATAACAATAATAATATTTTAGGGTTACCATAACAAGGATGGCAAATTCTTTGCCACGCTTGGTTGGCAAGCGGATTTAAGATTGCTACTGCCAGTCTCTAATTTGCTTATTTTTGCTCTTCTATTACTTAGATCTAGCAACTTCGCCCTCACGGTCGCAAAGTTTGTCCCAAGAGAACTCCTATTCTTTCTTCCCTCAGCCACAGCGCCGTTGACAAACCCTTGGCAACTACACCACCAAGCTGACAGGAGATAAAAATCGAGATTATCCAATTCGATGGCAATTGTTGGAAAGAACCTAAAGCCCAAATAAAGTATACTACACACAGTTCATTCTACCACAGGTATATTTTTTTTAAATAAGACTTATGGATACAAGCGTACAGTTATTAATAAAGATTAATATAATGTTCTGTGGAAGGGCTCATAGACCGGTTGTTCTTAGCACATGCTCTAGTAGCAGCGTCTTTACGTGCCTCTCGATGTTGCGCAGGAACAACTGACAACTCGAAATAGCGCGCGCTTCGATCAACAGACCGAAGTTTATATGCGATGGAATATCGAACAATCAGGATTCGGTCACGTTTTTGATGAGCTTACGTGAAATACAATTCTCTAAGCACTATATCGATAAATAAACAAGAAGTTAAGGCGCACTCACCTGTAAAATTATTAGGTTACCAAAATAACAATAGACGTATATGTCCAAAGCAACAGCGGCTAAATACTCCACGGTAACCATGTCGAATTTCTGAAAGCACCTTTACACATGTACAGATATACAAATTTTATGTGTGAGCACTCACACCTGTCTGTGAGCCGTGGTAGCCTAGTGGTCAGGGCGCTCACTTTAGTGTCATAGAGCGCGAGTGACCTGGGTTCGATCCCCGGTGCCGGCACCACTAAATTAGTTATTAACAATTTTAAGTGCTGTATTTACCAAGTGCTCAACGGTGAAGGAAAACATCGTGAGGAAACCTGCATGTCTGAGAAATAATAAAAATATTATTTCAAGGATATGTGAAGCTCGCCAACACGCATTGGAGCAGCGTGGCGGGCCCTTCCCGGCTCCTAAACCCTCTCTGATACTAGTTTTGAGAAGGAGGCCTTTGCCCAGCAGTGGGCACTTACTAGCTGTTACTTTACTTTTACTTTTTACTCACACCTGTCGGTCATAGGTAACGTATTGTCATTCGCAGGCGTAAAAGAATTCGTCTACCGTAAGCCTTAAACTATTCTACTTGCGGGCCTCCTGCTCGCCACACTCGGCCCGGCGGCCAACAGCGTATCTATCGAGAGGGTTTGCGTCGGTCCAACATCTTCCATGTTGATCCCGCCATAACCGGTCACCGCCTTCGGTGATCGGTTATGGACGTGGGGATTCCCCCACGTAAAACTAAAAAAAAAAATCGTTGGTGCCAAACAATGATGGTTATTTTCTCGAGTAAATGCCCGTTAGGGGCACGTCTATTGTAAGAGATTCACTCTGACATTGAATATTTATTACGACGACGAGCATAGCTTCTAATTAATCTTTCTCGCTTACTGTAGAATCTACAGTGTAGGTTAATATAATTATTACAGCATAATTCTGATGGATCCATAGCGGATCTTCTTAGATATTTAACGAAATCGGGTCCAGTTTTACGTTAATTGTTCCACCACGCTATTCTATTAAAACGAAGAAGTCGTCTACTTCAAACGTACATCGTCTTGTCACCCATAATTCTGATGGATCCATAGCGGATCTTCTTAGATATTTAACGAAATCGGATCCAGTTTTACGTTAATTGTTGCACCACGCTATTCTATTAAAACGAAGAAGTCGTCTACTTCAAACGTACATCGTCTTGTCACCCATAATTCTGATGGATCCATAGCGGATCTTCTTAGATATTTAACGAAATCGGATCCAGTTTTAGGTTAATTGTTCCACCACGCTATTCTATTAAAACGAAGAAGTCGTCTACTTCAAACGTACATCGTCTTGTCACCCATAATTCTGATGGATCCATAGCGGATCTTCGTAGATATTTAACGAAATCGGATCCAGTTTTACGTTAATTGTTGCACCACGCTATTCTATTAAAACGAAGAAGTCGTCTACTTCAAACGTACATCGTCTTGTCACCCATAATTCTGATGGATCCATAGCGGATCTTCGTAGATATTTAACGAAATCGGATCCAGTTTTACGTTAATTGTTGCACCACGCTATTCTATTAAAACGAAGAAGTCGTCTACTTCAAACGTACATCGTCTTGTCACCCATAATTCTGATGGATCCATAGCGGATCTTCTTAGATGTTAACGAAATCGGATCAGTTTTACGTTAATTGTTCCACCACGCTATTCTATTAAAACGAAGAAGTCGTCTACTTCAAACGTACATCGTCTTGTCACCCATAATTCTGATGGATCCATAGCGGATCTTCTTAGATATTTAACGAAATCGGATCCAGTTTTACGTTAATTGTTCCACCAGGCTATTCTATTAAAACGAAGAAGTCGTCTACTTCAAACGTACATCGTCTTGTCATCCATAATTTCCCTGTTTTACTATGATAATATGTAAAAGTTACCTCGGTAGCGGCGTACAGCAGCGTACAGAGGTACAGAGTCACCTGTACGACCCTCAGGACGAGCAGGGGCGAGACGAAAGCCTCGAACTTCACCTTGTATTCGTTGATCACTCGACACAGTCGAGCACAGTCGCGCAGCGCGGCGCTAGTGCGCTCGTCGAAAGCCGAATCGTAAATGTCTGCGAGGAATACTTACATTAGTTTATGCGTGGTAGAACAAAGCAGCGGCTTTTGCTGCTGCTCGAATGGGCCGGCTCGACCGGATTGGTACCACGGTGTCGCAGAATACCGGCGTGAAGTAGAGGCATCTTGTGCTTCTGCGTTTCGTTCGGTGAGTGAGGTAACCGGAGGCCCACTACCCCTTCCCATCGTCCTCCTCATCCTCCCTCTCATCTCCCTAATATCCTTAAAGGCCGGCAACACACCTGCAGCACCTCTGTTGTTGGGGATGAACGTGGGCGACGGTAATCACTTAGGTGAACCGCTTGCTCGTTTGCCGCATTTTCCGTAAAAACAAAATCTTCTGAAACAAATGGTTATACACGAGATCTAACGACAGCTGAGTGGTAAAGTGATCTGCCTCCTAATCAGGAGACCCGAGCTCGAACCTCAATGAGAAGAGCTGGTACGATTTGTATCGTTGGTCGGAACGCTAATACGGCGACAGGCACACCAAGCTGTCATGTTGTTCCAAATAAAAACTGCTGAAAAGTGAGTTGAAGAGACTAAATAAATGTCTGGACCTCTGACCACCCCAGTCGGGAGAGCTTTTTACATCAAACCTTTTATGGAACTCGTGCGGGAGCTCGTTCTTTTCGTTTCGTACATAAAAATAAATGTAAAAAAAAACATAACATTGGGGATCTTTCGGCCCGTGTTCTTAGCAATCATATTGCTAGAATATGATTAATATGACATACAGACAGACATGGTTTATCATATTAATAGAATATAAATATTAATCAATATTATTATTATGATAAACCATGTCCAATTTGTCACTAGTCTGTCTATATATGAACTGTCACTAGTCCTGTTATTTACATAAAGATCATAAATTGTACTAAAGGATCGGTATAACAAGACAGGTACTTTAACTGTAATATCAAATAAAGTATCTTATCTGTACCTATTTTATCTTAGAAGTTATTTATTTATGTACTTATATAACTACTACTAGACTACTTTACTTGTAATATATATTTTTATATTTACTGCTTACCATAGCTTGTTTTATATTCCATAAATTTTGTCTGGAAAAATTATTAACCTACCATTAGTTTACATAAAAAACCAAATATTATACAACTGCTAACTGAACTGAAAAAAATCTTCCACGTCATTTCTTCCCGTGGTGGTCGTAAGAGGCGACTTCGGGAAAAGCCTTAAAAATCGCAATGGCAAGCGGCAACTGGCGGCTCAACCATCTGGACAAATACCTGATCAAAACTTAGCAGGCCGATGGCGTGGAGCGTCCAAGTTGCGAGGTGTCGCTGCGATCCGCTTGGTAAGCGAGGCGATTGCAGCAAGGATTTGCAGTGGACTATTTACAGGCTGTTAAGGTGTGGTAAGGTAACAGATACTCTATTAAAGGGCCATTTAAGATTGCTCCTTTTTATATCATTACTTTACATAGCACATGCCAACCATGCAGACAAACGGACAAGGCAATCTGGTCTATAAATTATCGCCATTTGCCAGTGGTAGTACACCTTTTTCTAAAAAGGTAGCAAACTAGCTAGCGGCCTACCTGATGGTAAGTGATTACCTTCGCCCACGTACATCTGCAACTGCTGGTGCGTTGTCGGTCTTCAAAGATATTTAGGAGGATGGGGAGCGGGGAGGGGGCTTCCGTTTACCTAACTCACTGAACGAAACGCGGAAGCACAAAAAAACCTAGAAATAGCCCTCTCCCAAGAAGAAGACTATTTTCGGCTCATATTCGGTTCCACGCATTCAGCCCATCACGAGGTCCAGTACCGGATTTGCGAAGACGATGTCTCTAAGTCAGAGCGCACCTACTCCAAACCACCGCTTATGTGAGAGATTCTGACGCTCGAGGTTCAATAAGCAGTTTATTAGCAGTGAAAATTTCAAATATAATCTTATGTGTCGACGGTACCTTGAGACCAAAGCAAAACCGCATAAAATACACGTACCAATTTAACATCGTAATGGTACAAAGAGTACAACATCTCGGAGCTATTATAAATGTAGTTGTGTCGTTCATCTTCTAATATGTCCATGTGTGCAGCCCGTAGTGTGGAGTGCTGGACGCCGCCCAGCAGCAGCGCTGTGTATCGCGCGTTGCGCAGGCTGCAGCACAGCAGGTCCAGCTGACCGCATAGTAGAATCGCGTTCGAAGCGAAGAATACGCCTGCGATATAAAGTCAGACAGTTTTCCTGATATAACGGATTGCTCCTATCCGAATAAAGCTTAAAATTACTCACACGCACACATAATAACATTTTCACACCCACGCGCAACACACATCCAGGTACGCAAGCAAGCACGCACGCACGCACCCACACACATACAGACACTGATCTAACCCTTCCAACATCGTTCACATAATCATTGGCCAAGAAAGGTGAAAAACAATAAGTACGTTTACTTTTTAACATTGGGGGCAAAAACTTTAAAATCCTTTCAGCGCAGCATTGAACTTCTGAAATTGGAAAAATTGCTGTGGACGAAATTATCAAGGAAGATATCACCATCAGTAGAATTATAGCTGAAACAGTTGTACGAACATTTAGCCACTCAACCTACCGAGCTGTCCCAGAGCCAACGCAACCAGGGCTTGCGCCAGACACTCCCTTAGGAACACAAACAAAAATGTGGTTCTTGTAACATCCTTATATATCCACGGCTGGAGCGGCTGACCCGTCAACACTGCAATGAAAAATAAAGGTTTCTCAGATCCGTCAAGATTGTTCTATCGTGCTGGAGGTTTTCTCCTGTGGGTGAGGCAAATATCGATTTAAATAATGCTAGGAAAATTTCGTTGGTCCAACAGAATTTTTTTTTTTTTTATGGAAAAGACGGCAAACGTGCAAGCGGTTCACCTGATGGCAAGTGATTACCGTCGCCCACATACATCTGCAACACCATAGATGCTGCAGGTGCGTAGCCGGTCTTTAAGAATATTTGGGAAATGGGAGGGAAGAGGAGGGGAATAGGGAGGGGGAGTGGGACTCTACTTCACGCCGGTATTCTGCGAGGCCGTGGTACCTATGTGGTCGAGCTGGCCCATTCGAGCAGCGGCAAAAGCCGCCGCTTGGCTCTACCACGTCTGTCACGTCCATAACCGATCACCAATGGCGGTGACTGGTTATGGCGGAATCAACATTGAAGGTGTTGGACCGACTCAAACCCTCTCGATAGATACGCCGTTGGCCCGGTGGCCTTTACAGCTTCGGGGGTAAAGACTCGCGAGCAGAAGTTTAAATTACAAAACTCTAAAGCCACTCCACAAATTTCCTCTGAAAATGATTAACCTATCATTAGTTTAATCCAAAGAAATTAAAGTAGGTATATTTTACACCATGTGTGGATAATTCGATAAGTAAAAACTTTATTGAACTAAAGACCAAATGTTATGCAATTATAATCTGCCCCCCAATTTCTTTCTGTGAGTGTCGTAATAGGTGAGTTCGGGAACAGCCTTGACAATCGCAATATCGGCAGATGGCGGATTAATCATCTCGAAAATTTCCACACCGATGACGAGCAGCAGCGTCTGAGTGCGAGGCGTTTGACAAAGTGAAAGAATGTCAGTAGATTCAACGACGACCAGTAGAAACACGCGAAATTTCTTGTGCTTTCGTCTACCACACTTCAGAGGCACTCATCAGTTTTAATTATAATAGTTTAGGGCTTACCTACAAGACGCAGAAAAGTCTAGATTACAGTAAGCTTGAAACAGGATAAAAAATTGGCATACTTACGATGCACAATAACAGGTAACGTGACGTATAAAGTTACACTGAACAAAGCGCATGCAGTGTAGAAGCGAGCAAAGTTTTTGGCGGCTCTGTAACTCCGCAACATGGTCACATTGGTCAGACCACAAGCCGAGTGGCATTTGAAGTTACCATTCATGAAGCCAATCAATTCGTACAAGTCGTGTTTGTATAGCGCGAAGTAGACGACGATGGCCACAGATGCAATCCAGGGTAACCCGTCTGCTATTACATCCAAGCTTTCCATGACATCGACACATTCCATTATCAAATGGACGGTCAAGGATAAAGGAAGATTGGCGAGGAAGAACAGAACCAAGCCCAAGTAAACATAATTGATGAATGTTTCGTATTCCCGCTTAGGCTCCTTGTACCAATCCCAGCAACCGACGAATTGCAAGGGCAACCGCAAGAAATGCGTATAATTCGCAATCGTTTCTATGTTTAAAGTCGTTGGAAAAAGTTTTCTGGAATATTCCTTCGTCATTTTTTCACAAATATTATCTTGATCGACAAAGCTAAATGACATTGTTATTCAGGAGAGACTCCATTTTATATCTTGTTAGAAAAATGTATATTTCCACGATAGCAATATGTGTTTAGCAGCAATTAACTCTTTTCAAACTTTGTCCATTTAAAGTTTGAACTAATTAGATTTGTTCCACTACGAAAATGTTTTACAAGTCTTAACAAAAAGATAGAACTTCGAAGTTATTATCTACTTATTAAAATGCCTCTGCATTTAAATTTTAAAATTTACTCGTAGATTTGTATACAAGAAAATTAACCGCGATTTAAACCAATTTGCTGTTTTTTTATAAATTTTATTTTATACTGTGGAAAAAATGCGTGGATGTCGCTAGAGGCGTGGCGTTTTGTACGTGGCGGAGCCAAGCGGCGGCTTTTGCTGCTGCTCGACCGAGATAGTAACACGGCCTCGCAGAATACCGGCATGAAGTAAAGACATCTTGTGCTTCTGTGTTTCGTTCGGAGAGTGAGGTAGCCGGAGACCCACTTCAGTTTCACTTTCTCTCTCCTTTCCCTTTCCCCTTTTCCCTTCCCCTAATAACCTAACAGGTCGGCAACGCATCTGCAGTTGGTGTTGCAGATGTACGAGGGTCCGTTTTTTTTTTTATAGAAGAAGGGGGCAAACGAGCGTGCGGCTCACCTGATGGTAAGTGATCACCGACGCCCACGAACATCCACAGATGGAGAGGAGCCACAGATGCTCTGCCGGCCTTTAAGGAAGGAATAAGCTCTTTTTTTGAAGGTCCTTAAGTCGTAACTGTTCGGAAATACTGCTGGCGACAGCTGATTCCACAAAGTCGAAGTGCGTGGCAGAAAACTTCGATTAAAACGCACTGTGGTGGAATGCCAACCATCTAGGTGGTATCGATGGAACTTCGAATTCTGTCTTGATGTACGATGGTGAAACTCAGCAGCTGGGATCAATCCGAACAGATCCTCAGAACATTCCCCGTGGAAAATTTTGTAAAATATGCTAAGAGAAGCAACATCTCTTCGCAAGGCCAAAGCATCTAGCCGATCAGAGAGAGCTTGGTCGCCGACAATTCGAGCCGCTCGATGTTGGATGCGATCAAATGGAAGGAGTTGGTACTGGGGTGCCCCTGCCCAGAGATGAGAACAGTATTCCATGTGGGGCCGAACTTGCGTCTTATAAAGTTGCAAACGGTGGACCGGCATGAAATACTGTCCCGCTCTACAGAGCACACCAAGCTTTTTATCTATTTATTATTATTTATTTGATAACCCCTTCCCCATTACTATAAAAAAAAATTTATATGGTCATAAATAATTTACAACTTTGTACTATTTTATATTTTATTTCTTTATATCAATTAACAAAATCTTTCATAAAATTTTTCAAAGCAATTCAATTACGTTGACTCTGCATCTCTGGAAAAACGTGCATTATATTTAATTAGTAGTTTATCATTCCATGGGTAATCATTCCTAGCCTTATCAAAAAAGGTTTCTGAACACTTTTTATTAATTTCCCATAAAATACGAACAGACAGAGATCAGCACAGAACAGTTATCATATTTTTTGATATCTTAAGATCATACTTACAATTGTTCGTCACAAAAAAAGTCTCTCGCTTAAAACAAAGTAAGTGTAGAAAAAGTTCGAACTCTCGTTTTAGGCAAGGATCTACTGTAATAGTAATTGTACAAAATATTATAACGACTAGCGAACTGCGCCAACTTCACTCTGACAGATCTGTGACATATAGACTAAAAATGTTAATGTCTAATACTCTTAACCCTTCCCTACGAAATGTTCAAAAATAATTATTAATTGTTGATATCTAGTCATTAAAAAATTATAATATATATATATATTATAATTTTTTAATAGAAATAACAGCATCGAAATCCATAAAGGAGTTTAGGAAGTTATAAGCGTTTAACAATGACATAAATTTTTAGTCGTGGTAGAGCCAAGCGGCGGCTTTTGTTGCTGCTCGAATGGGCCGGCTCGTCCGGGTTGATACCACGACCTCGCAGAATACCGGCTTGAAGTAGAAGTATATTGTGCTTGTGCGTTTCGTGCGGTGAGTGAGGTAACTGGAGGCCCACTATCCCCACCCCATCCCCTTCCTTATCCTTCCTCTCATCTCCCAAATACCCTTAAAGGCCGGCAATGCACCTGCAGCACCTCTGGTGTTGCAGATATATGTGGGCGACGGTAATCACTTACCATCAGTTGAACCGCATGCTCGTTGGCCGCCTTTCCCATAAAAAGAAAAAAAAACGCGGATTGCGACTTTGTGTTATATTATTTAAAGATGATGTAAACGTATAAAATGCCTATAGTTTTAATAACCTATATAGTTTATTGATCGTGAGATATAGTCTTATAGGCGGACTCACTTCTCCTTAGAGCGTCTCTGAGCGATCCGATATATCCTCCTAAGTTCCAGTAAAGCTCTCATGATGACTACGAGCTGCTGCTCGAAATCCGACTCCTTGACGTCCACCGGTATGCTTTTCTGCTTACAAATCTTCACATACAGACTCCATATCGCAGCTCGCACGTGGCAGAGCTCCACGTGGCGCGCCGCCGCCGCATCTTTGAGGCGGTTGAGGGCCAACTCCCACTTTATTACTTGGTTTTTAACCTTGTCGTAGCGCCACTGTGAAATTAAGTCTGTATTAGAGTCTGTATTTGATATCAATTACCTTATCGTGGTCCTAATAATGCCAGGTATCTATACACACAAGCACAGATATTTACGATAATAATTTAAGTTTTTTCTCAACGTTCATAATTTTATAATGTAGTAAAAAGACGTTAATATCGCACCCTTAACTCAGCGAGCGTATTATTTAGGCCCATGATGAACAGTTTCTTCTCCTCGGTGAGAGCAGCTATCTCCTGACGAGCATTCTCCAGCATCTCCAGGTCGTGTTCTTGTCGATCCGCCAGGGTATTCTTGGCGGCCGCTAGGGAAAGTACCTAAGGTATTACTACCACCGTACACATTATTCTGTCCGTGATATTACTATTAAAGCTTGTTTATTTTTTCTGTTATCATATTTTTAATATCTTAAGATCATACTTACAATTGTTCGTCACAAAAAGTCTCTCGCTTAAAACAAAGTAAGTGTAGAAAAAGTTCGAACTCTCGTTTTAGGCAAGGATCTACTGTAATAGTAATTGTACAAAATATTATAACGACTAGCGAACTGCGCCAACTTCACTCTGACAGATCTGTGACATATAGACTAAAAATGTTAATGTCTAATACTCTTAACCCTTCCCTACGAAATGTTCAAAAATAATTATTAATTGTTGATATCTAGTCATTAAAAAATTATAATATATATATATATATATATATATATATATATATATTATAATTTTTTAATAGAAATAACAGCATCGAAATCCATAAAGGAGTTTAGGAAGTTATAAGCGTTTAACAATGACATAAATTTTTAGTCGTGGTAGAGCCAAGCGGCGGCTTTTGTTGCTGATCGAATGGGCCGGCTCGTCCGGGTTGATACCACGACCTCGCAGAATACCGGCTTGAAGTAGAAGTATATTGTGCTTGTGCGTTTCGTGCGGTGAGTGAGGTAACTGGAGGCCCACTATCCCCACCCCATCCCCTTCCTTATCCTTCCTCTCATCTCCCAAATACCCTTAAAGGCCGGCAATGCACCTGCAGCACCTCTGGTGTTGCAGATATATGTGGGCGACGGTAATCACTTACCATCAGTTGAACCGCATGCTCGTTGGCCGCCTTTCCCATAAAAAGAAAAAAAAACGCGGATTGCGACTTTGTGTTATATTATTTAAAGATGATGTAAACGTATAAAATGCCTATAGTTTTAATAACCTATATAGTTTATTGATCGTGAGATATAGTCTTATAGGCGGACTCACTTCTCCTTAGAGCGTCTCTGAGCGATCCGATATATCCTCCTAAGTTCCAGTAAAGCTCTCATGATGACTACGAGCTGCTGCTCGAAATCCGACTCCTTGACGTCCACCGGTATGCTTTTCTGCTTACAAATCTTCACATACAGACTCCATATCGCAGCTCGCACGTGGCAGAGCTCCACGTGGCGCGCCGCCGCCGCATCTTTGAGGCGGTTGAGGGCCAACTCCCACTTTATTACTTGGTTTTAACCTTGTCGTAGCGCCACTGTGAAACTAAGTCTGTATTAGAGTCTGTATTTGATATCAATTACCTTATCGTGGTCCTAATAATGCCAGGTATCTATACACACAAGCACAGATATTTACGATAATAATTTAAGTTTTTTCTCAACGTTCATAATTTTATAATGTAGTAAAAAGACGTTAATATCGCACCCTTAACTCAGCGAGCGTATTATTTAGGCCCATGATGAACAGTTTCTTCTCCTCGGTGAGAGCAGCTATCTCCTGACGAGCATTCTCCAGCATCTCCAGGTCGTGTTCTTGTCGATCCGCCAGGGTATTCTTGGCGGCCGCTAGGGAAAGTACCTAAGGTATTACTACCACCGTACACATTATTCTGTCCGTGATATTACTATTAAAGCTTGTTTATTTTTTTCTAAGGTAAAGGTGTGGTTAACACGTAAATTTTCCACTGCTGGAAAAATGCATTCTTATACTTATACTTAAAGGGTTTTGAAGCTGGGCAGAGTTCGCCACCCTAATTCTCTGTGGGTTGGCGAACTTCACCAAGTTCTCGAAATATTTTTTGTTCGTATTTCTCAGATAGGTATCCTCTCTGTGTTTTCTTTCTCCGCCGAGCACGACAAATTGTTAATAGCTCAATAGATTTGTTGTTAATAAAATATTGTTCAGATTCCCTTTCAAATATTTTGCTGTAGTGCTGTAAAGAGAAGCAAACAAATGTCAACTTCACCAGTTGAGCCAAGCGGCGGCTTTTACTGCTGTTCGAATGGGTCGGCTCGGACGGATTAGTACCACAGCCTCGCAGACTACCGGCGTGAAGTACAGGCATCTTGTGATTAAGTAAATTTATAAGCATATGACTTTTAATAACTGATGTTATAAACGAGCGTGACACAAGACTGTACAACTTATATACTTAATGTTTTTAAGGCTACTATAATAGACCGTCGTGATTCGGTAGGGTTTCCTGCCGTACATAAATCGTAAAGTATTGTACCATATTTTAGGTCTGCGTATCATACAACGTTGACGAAATATGTAGTACGCAAAAATACAATCTAATCTTAACAACACCGAAAATAAGCAAATCCAATATATAGAAATGTCATATACACATAAATGAATAACAAATATACCTTGGTCTTTTTTTATTATTTACATTCTTATTTTATAGCTTACTAATATATTTACACTAATAATACTATAATCTGCCGTTAAATGTTGGCAACCCTTACTTATGATCAGGCGAACCACTCTCATAATAGTTACAGTTCGATACCTTTACGCGCTGCGATCGGAAGATGGGTAGTGTAGAAACGGTACGCACTATGCAGAAACACCGATCAACTATATATTGCACATCAACAAGTCAGGGTACATATTGTATAGTTACCTAACGCTTCATATCGATTAAGCACGTCTAGCGGCTGTTTAAATTCCGGATAGTTATGCACCACTGACATCAGGTAGTCCTGAAAATTCAATGTCCTATTATTACCATATATGTGAAGCCAAATTTTATTCAATGCGGACCGGGTGAAATCTGTTCACAAGTATAGTAAAGCAGGGGTAGTTAAAAAAAAGGAGGAAGAATCCGTATGTTTCTTCTAAGGTCAACCTCACCGTATTGTTGGGAAATTCCGAACGAATACCCGCCCTCTTAGGGCAAAGGACGAGCTTGAAACGATCAAAAGTTCACGGTGTTCTACTCTACTCGCGACTCAATGTCAAAGAAGGTCAACTCTGCTGCACGCCCTGCTAACTAACTGACGAGTCTCTGACTAATGGCGACTAACTGATGGGGGAAAATCCATAAAAATAGTCTACTGCAAGGGCACCACCATGCAAATATATCATCCTTAACCTGTAACTAATCTATTGCTAGACAGTCATCTCCCAAATACCCTTAAAGGCCGGCAATGCACCTGCAGCACCTCTGGTGTTGCAGATATATGTGGGCGACGGTAATCACTTACCATCAGTTGAACCGCATGCTCGTTGGCCGCCTTTCCCATAAAAAGAAAAAAAAACGCGGATTGCGACTTTGTGTTATATTATTTAAAGATGATGTAAACGTATAAAATGCCTATAGTTTTAATAACCTATATAGTTTATTGATCGTGAGATATAGTCTTATAGGCGGACTCACTTCTCCTTAGAGCGTCTCTGAGCGATCCGATATATCCTCCTAAGTTCCAGTAAAGCTCTCATGATGACTACGAGCTGCTGCTCGAAATCCGACTCCTTGACGTCCACCGGTATGCTTTTCTGCTTACAAATCTTCACATACAGACTCCATATCGCAGCTCGCACGTGGCAGAGCTCCACGTGGCGCGCCGCCGCCGCATCTTTGAGGCGGTTGAGCCAAGCGGCGGCTTTTACTGCTGTTCGAATGGGTCGGCTCGGACGGATTAGTACCACAGCCTCGCAGACTACCGGCGTGAAGTACAGGCATCTTGTGATTAAGTAAATTTATAAGCATATGACTTTTAATAACTGATGTTATAAACGAGCGTGACACAAGACTGTACAACTTATATACTTAATGTTTTTAAGGCTACTATAATAGACCGTCGTGATTCGGTAGGGTTTCCTGCCGTACATAAATCGTAAAGTATTGTACCATATTTTAGGTCTGCGTATCATACAACGTTGACGAAATATGTAGTACGCAAAAATACAATCTAATCTTAACAACACCGAAAATAAGCAAATCCAATATATAGAAATGTCATATACACATAAATGAATAACAAATATACCTTGGTCTTTTTTATTATTTACATTCTTATTTTATAGCTTACTAATATATTTACACTAATAATACTATAATCTGCCGTTAAATGTTGGCAACCCTTACTTATGATCAGGCGAACCACTCTCATAATAGTTACAGTTCGATACCTTTACGCGCTGCGATCGGAAGATGGGTAGTGTAGAAACGGTACGCACTATGCAGAAACACCGATCAACTATATATTGCACATCAACAAGTCAGGGTACATATTGTATAGTTACCTAACGCTTCATATCGATTAAGCACGTCTAGCGGCTGTTTAAATTCCGGATAGTTATGCACCACTGACATCAGGTAGTCCTGAAAATTCAATGTCCTATTATTACCATATATGTGAAGCCAAATTTTATTCAATGCGGACCGGGTGAAATCTGTTCACAAGTATAGTAAAGCAGGGGTAGTTAAAAAGGAGGAAGAATCCGTATGTTTCTTCTAAGGTCAACCTCACCGTATTGTTGGGAAATTCCGAACGAATACCCGCCCTCTTAGGGCAAAGGACGAGCTTGAAACGATCAAAAGTTCACGGTGTTCTACTCTACTCGCGACTCAATGTCAAAGAAGGTCAACTCTGCTGCACGCCCTGCTAACTAACTGACGAGTCTCTGACTAATGGCGACTAACTGATGGGGGAAAATCCATAAAAATAGTCTACTGCAAGGGCACCACCATGCAAATATATCATCCTTAACCTGTAACTAATCTATTGCTAGACAGTCATCTCCCAAATAGGGAAGATTTTCCTTAAGTTTCCACGATTAGCTGATTACCTTTAGACAACTGCCGTTTTTTTTTCACTTCATGCAACTTAGACCACTGTCACGGCATTTAATATAGGATACAATGATTTTTGACTTCCATTTTGGGCTTTGACAATAAAATTATTAGCTCCATTCTTACCTTCTCGTTTCATTCTAGACGTTAATAGTTAAAGAAATAGATCATAGATGGATTGTAATACTCTCTTTTTTCTGATATGGTGTCATTCTTACGAATCGATTTTAAATCGTTTAGGTGCCACTTATCGTACCTCGTATATACTGTATTCGCGAACTTGCTCCTCCATCAGTCGCTTAACTTCCTCCATTTCAGCAACGCGCCTTCGCATGGCTTCAGTCTCCCGCGTCTTCCTCATTAGTACTTCCGTGTCTGCTTCCATCTTGCGCTCGGCCCTATCGCGTTTCTCTTGGTTTTCTCTGATGAACTGAACAAATTAAAATTGCTGCAAATGCTAGAAGAAAATAAATACCGTAAAAGAGTACATGCACTTTAGTGAAGTAGATAATTTTTTTAAGTAAATCTCTTTAATCAGAATTTTACTTGGAATTATATGCACCTATTTCAAAATATTTTTAAGGATCCTAACAAAACATTATACTAACTATTGGAAACTAGACATTCAACCTATCACTGTTAACAAATCATTACTCGTGGGAATTCGCCGATAAGATCTCATGTCTCTCTTTTCTCCATCAGTCTCACTTAGAGTTAAAGTCATACCTTGTTGAAACTTATAAACGATTCTTTCAGAAGCAGCTCTTTCTCGCGCAGCTCTTGCCACTTGGCATCCATAATGACACGATTTGCCTTTTCTTCTTCACGTTTCGACGCCAGTTTCTCCTCAGCTTCCATGAGGTCGCGGCGCGCCTGCTCCATCAGCACTTGCGGCGTCGGACGTGCGACATCCCATACTGGATATTTTCTGCAGTAGACAACATTAACATCTACATCGTTCGTTAATCAAATGAAGGAGCGGACAAGCAATAGTGGTGGTCGGACACAAGATCATTAAGCTAGTCAGTTCAGTGATGAAGTCAGTAACTGACTATAATTTGCATCATTTATGAATACATTTGCAGTGCAGCTTAGTGAGCAAGCCAAAGAAAAGCCAGCGCTGCCAATATCAGACTTGCATGAGAGGCCTTTGTCGAACTCGCCTCCTGTTCGACTACCGTTATTTTGGTGCAACTGACGGAATGAAATGAAAATGAAATGAAATGAAAATACACTTTGTTGTACACCAATAGCAAAAATAGGAAAAAATAAATAAATAAAAAGAAACACAAAGGTACAATTGGCGGCCTTATCGCTTAGAAGCGATCTCTACCAGGCAAACATTTTGCAGAGGAAATAATGACCAGTGAGCAAGGGTCAAGGGTGTACCCAAGTTACACAGAAGTGAAAATATAATGTAATAAATGACGTGACTGACGTACTATCCCTTTTTGTTTGTTTACGAACAGGAATCGTGACAGTAGTTGATATTTATCTGTTAGTAGTGTGGAAAATTTTAAACATAACACACAGCGACAGACAGCAGCATCTAATGGCATACGAGGTGATTACGACGAAGGGGAAACTGGGCCTAATGCAGCAGCAAGAAATTAAGAGACTGATCAAGTTGATGATCCTTTTAGTGAAAAGTACTAGAGATTTAAAGTGATAACGTTTATAAACTGCTTATAAAATAGTTAAGAAAAGTTTTAATCACTGTAAACTTTGAATTATTATTTATAATTATCTAAATTTTATTTAACGTATTTGCTCTTTAGACTTCTATTGGGAAAAATATATAGAAACCAACTATTTATTTATTTATTTAATCTTTATCCACAGATATTGGTACATATGGCGGACTTAATGCCTAGAGGCATTCTCTCCCAGTCAACTATTAGGCTAAGCAGAGATATATACGTAATAGAGGCGATACAGCTATGAGAATAAAACAAGTAAAGGGATATAAATATCAAAATATATACTTACTCAGATAGGTAGATACATACATACATACATACTTTGATACATAAATAAAATATATAAAAATATACCATATACATACAGAATAATGAATTTTAATACAAAATACAAACAAATATGTCAGGACAAACAACTAAAGCGGCACAATGACAAACAGCAGCACGCATATTATGTTGATATCATATTATGTTGGTATCATATTATGTTGGTATCATAAATTATTAAGCATTATATTACATGTATTTTAGTTTTGAAATATTTTAGCCAGTATAAAGGTCAGGGACCTGACGACATGGACGACGGGCAATCAAAGCGATGTGCGGACGCGAGTTATCGTGTAAAAGATGAATTTCGACTCGGTACTCTTGGTTTTTTCTGTATCGCAGAGGCGGCGGCTAACTAACAGGCGTGAACATCCCACTGATGGGCTCATTGTTCAGCACCATGTCCAGCACCAAAACATTCAACTTTCCATAGCCCGCTGGGCAACTCACAACTGTCTCATACGGCCTACAACGAAGGATCACATCTCTGTAAGAACGGTATGTAAGTCATCACTGCCAACACGCACTTGTTGCACCTTTGCTTTGATCTTAAGGTTTTGAGGTATGCTCAATAGAAAAGATATGGTTTCTCACTCGGTACTCTTGGTTGGAACGCTGCACAGAAAAATTGGATTCGTCGATTGACCACTTGGTCTAAATACCAGTGTACTTACCTCCTCGGACAATATGTCCAAGGAGTCGACAAGCATAGTGGACTCGTCTTTTGGAGTAGTGCCTACTTGCTCTAGTCTAAGCAAAGTTTAATAGTATTTCAGTATAGTTAATGATTATTATTGTATATATTTTAGTTGCTTTTGTATTCAGTTTGGGATAACTAAATATATGTTTTATTAACTTCAATTTCCATACAAATATAATTAGTGATAAAGGCAGTAATAAGTGGAGGCTTGTAATTAGCAATTTATATCACCTAAGTTGATATGTAATAATGTTATTTGTCTGTAAATCTTAAAATAAATAAATATTTTCTTAAATAACCAGTAAAATTGAATTTTTAAACAATTTAACGCTGAATTATTAGCTAAGCTCACTTCGTCATGCCTGCAGTCTCCATTTTAGATTTAAAATATTCCGAGGTAGATACCACAGGCGGCCCATGCGGAATGACAATAGGTGCTAAATCTTTCATAGTTTTCTTCATTTTGTTACAATATAAAATTTAAATAAGTATTAATTTCTACTTGTTCTCAAAATTAACAAACAATAAGTCAAGTTGCCTAGCAACTTGGTGAAGCACTTTTACAGATCCATAAAGATAGATATTATTTTAATGTACTGTTTGTATATTCTTTGGGTATTATTTATGTACCTTTAGTGAACGTTCGTTTGCGTTCACCCAACGTACGTTAGTGACACTTCCGGAGCCTAAAAATAGTAAGTTTGCGGGTGTTATGGCCGGAGCACTATACCAATGAACTATTAATGAACTATTTAGATTAGACTACGAATTTAGCATACTTTTACAATTATTTATCTTGAAAATTACTCGAAATACCTATCTTTAGTTACAGTATAAAGAATAGAGGTACAGTAAATCTACGTCGACGACTTTAATCTCTCGGTAAATGGCGAAAATGTTTAGACAGCGACAAGTAAACAATATCTCTTAACATTTGCATTAACATTATTATAAAACGCCAATAGTAAAAAAAAAGAAAATACATACATACTGTTCAAATGTAACTTTATGTATAATGATACAAAACTAACCTTCCCCTCGGCCGTCTGATCTCTTCTGCCGAGGGCTTTCGTCTGGTTGGGTTATAATTTATTTATTTATTTTAAGTGTTTAACTGTATTTTAATAACAATATATTTTGCAATATCTTATTTACTTCATAGTATTTTATGTATTTATACATATTTATATATACTATTAAATCAGACGAATTTATGTGTAGATAACCCTAATAATAATGTAATAAGAATATTAGTTAGTTATATTATTACATATATTTTAGAAATAATGGGGTAAAAGTCCGACAACGAGACGGGACATTTACTAAAAACCGATGTAAATCGAGAAAGAGAAAACTTATAAAATATAAATGTGTAATACACTTCCAACCAAAAAAAAAAAAAACAAAAAAGTCCCGCTTGCGCCGTCGCTCCGTGCACACGTGTGCTCGCCTCCGGTTCGAGCAGCCATAAACACTGTGCCGGAGTGTTTCGCAGCGGGATGAGTCATTAGTTCGCAATGGGTCGTTAGTGGCCCCGCACCTGCGGGTGCCTACTCGGCCCTATTGTCTTTCCGCGTCTTTGTCCGCGTGTTATTAAAGTGAGTGCCGCCCGTCGCCCGCGCATACTGCACGGCGGTACTGTTTGCGACTTCGCCCCGCGCATACGTGTGCTCGCCCCAGTGTCATGGCTGCTCAAACCGAGCAGCCATGACACTGTGCCTCGTACTCAGTATTTGTCGCGTAGATCATGTCAGGGTCGTCGGTCTCCGCGCCTCCATCTTCCCGGTATTCGCGAGTTATTATTTAGTGAGAGCCGTCCTAATCCCGCGCACGCTGCGCGGCAGTCCCGTTTGCGACTTCGCTCCGCATATAGGGTCACTGTGCTAAGCGTCTCACAAGCGGGTTCTGTCGTGTCGGTTAGTCAGGGCCGTTGGTCGCCGCGCCTCCATCTCCCCGCGCATATTCGCGAGCTATTAAGTAGTGAGTGTCGGCCGTGTCCCGCGCACGCTGCGCAGCAGTCCCGTTTGCGACTTCGCTCAGCTTACGTGTGCTCGCCCCTAGGGTTAGAAGCAGCCATATACACTTTGCCTGCGTGTCTCACAATCGGGTTCTGTCGTGTCGGTTTGTCAGGGTCATAGGTCTTCACGCCACTATTAGCCTCCCGCATACGTGTGCTCGCCCCCAGGTTTTGAGCAGCCATAACACTTTGTCGGAGTTTCGCAGTACAATATGTCGTGTGTCAGTATATCGCTAGTGGGCCCCGCATCAGCGGGTCCCTACTTCGACTCTACCACTTTTCCCGCGTTCAATCGCGAGCCATTACTAGTGAGTGCCGTCCGTGTCCCGCGCACGCTGCGCAGCAGTCCCGTTTGCGACTTCGCTCAGCTTACGTGTGCTCGCCCCCAGGTTTTGAGCAGCCATAACACTTTGTCGGAGTTTCGCAGTACAATATGTCGTGTGTCAGTATATCGCTAGTGGGCCCCGCATCAGCGGGTCCCTACTTCGACTCTACCACTTTTCCCGCGTTCAATCGCGAGCCATTACTAGTGAGTGCCGTCCGTGTCCCGCGCACGCTGCGCAGCAGTCCCGTTTGCGACTTCGCTCAGCTTACGTGTGCTCGCCCCCAGGTTTTGAGCAGCCATAACACTTTGTCGGAGTTTCGCAGTACAATATGTCGTGTGTCAGTATATCGCTAGTGGGCCCCGCATCAGCGGGTCCCTACTTCGACTCTACCACTTTTCCCGCGTTCAATCGCGAGCCATTACTAGTGAGTGCCGTCCGTGTCCCGCGCACGCTGCGCAGCAGTCCCGTTTGCGACTTCGCTCCGCATACGTGTGCTCGCCCCCAGGTTTTGAGCAGCCATAACACTTTGTCGGAGTTTCGCAGTACAATATGTCGTGTGTCAGTATATCGCTAGTGGGCCCCGCATCAGCGGGTCCCTACTTCGACTCTACCACTTTTCCCGCGTTCAATCGCGAGCCATTACTAGTGAGTGCCGTCCGTGTCCCGCGCACGCTGCGCAGCAGTCCCGTTTGCGACTTCGCTCCGCATACGTGTGCTCACTCCAAGGGTTAGAAGCAGCCATATACACTTTGCCTGCGTGTCTCACAATCGGGTTCTGTCGTGTCGGTTTGTCAGGGTCATAGGTCTTCACGCCACTATTAGCCTCCCGCATACGTGTGCTCGCCCCCAGGTTTTGAGCAGCCATAACACTTTGTCGGAGTTTCGCAGTACAATATGTCGTGTGTCAGTATATCGCTAGTGGGCCCCGCATCAGCGGGTCCCTACTTCGACTCTACCACTTTTCCCGCGTTCAATCGCGAGCCATTACTAGTGAGTGCCGTCCGTGTCCCGCGCACGCTGCGCAGCAGTCCCGTTTGCGACTTCGCTCAGCTTACGTGTGCTCGCCCCCAGGTTTTGAGCAGCCATAACACTTTGTCGGAGTTTCGCAGTACAATATGTCGTGTGTCAGTATATCGCTAGTGGGCCCCGCATCAGCGGGTCCCTACTTCGACTCTACCACTTTTCCCGCGTTCAATCGCGAGCCATTACTAGTGAGTGCCGTCCGTGTCCCGCGCACGCTGCGCAGCAGTCCCGTTTGCGACTTCGCTCAGCTTACGTGTGCTCGCCCCCAGGTTTTGAGCAGCCATAACACTTTGTCGGAGTTTCGCAGTACAATATGTCGTGTGTCAGTATATCGCTAGTGGGCCCCGCATCAGCGGGTCCCTACTTCGACTCTACCACTTTTCCCGCGTTCAATCGCGAGCCATTACTAGTGAGTGCCGTCCGTGTCCCGCGCACGCTGCGCAGCAGTCCCGTTTGCGACTTCGCTCCGCATACGTGTGCTCGCCCCCAGGTTTTGAGCAGCCATAACACTTTGTCGGAGTTTCGCAGTACAATATGTCGTGTGTCAGTATATCGCTAGTGGGCCCCGCATCAGCGGGTCCCTACTTCGACTCTACCACTTTTCCCGCGTTCAATCGCGAGCCATTACTAGTGAGTGCCGTCCGTGTCCCGCGCACGCTGCGCAGCAGTCCCGTTTGCGACTTCGCTCCGCATACGTGTGCTCACTCCAAGGGTTAGAAGCAGCCATATACACTTTGCCTGCGTGTCTCACAATCGGGTTCTGTCGTGTCGGTTTGTCAGGGTCATAGGTCTTCACGCCACTATTAGCCTCCCGCATACGTGTGCTCACTCCAAGGGTTAGAAGCAGCCATATACACTTTGCCTGCGTGTCTCACAATCGGGTTCTGTCGTGTCGGTTTGTCAGGGTCATAGGTCTTCACGCCACTATTAGCCTCCCGCATACGTGTGCTCGCCCCCAGGTTTTGAGCAGCCATAACACTTTGTCGGAGTTTCGCAGTACAATATGTCGTGTGTCAGTATATCGCTAGTGGGCCCCGCATCAGCGGGTCCCTACTTCGACTCTACCACTTTTCCCGCGTTCAATCGCGAGCCATTACTAGTGAGTGCCGTCCGTGTCCCGCGCACGCTGCGCAGCAGTCCCGTTTGCGACTTCGCTCCGCATACGTGTGCTCACTCCAAGGGTTAGAAGCAGCCATATACACTTTGCCTGCGTGTCTCACAATCGGGTTCTGTCGTGTCGGTTTGTCAGGGTCATAGGTCTTCACGCCACTATTAGCCTCCCGCATACGTGTGCTCACTCCAAGGGTTAGAAGCAGCCATATACACTTTGCCTGCGTGTCTCACAATCGGGTTCTGTCGTGTCGGTTTGTCAGGGTCATAGGTCTTCACGCCACTATTAGCCTCCCGCATACGTGTGCTCGCCCCCAGGTTTTGAGCAGCCATAACACTTTGTCGGAGTTTCGCAGTACAATATGTCGTGTGTCAGTATATCGCTAGTGGGCCCCGCATCAGCGGGTCCCTACTTCGACTCTACCACTTTTCCCGCGTTCAATCGCGAGCCATTACTAGTGAGTGCCGTCCGTGTCCCGCGCACGCTGCGCAGCAGTCCCGTTTGCGACTTCGCTCCGCATACGTGTGCTCACTCCAAGGGTTAGAAGCAGCCATATACACTTTGCCTGCGTGTCTCACAATCGGGTTCTGTCGTGTCGGTTTGTCAGGGTCATAGGTCTTCACGCCACTATTAGCCTCCCGCATACGTGTGCTCGCCCCCAGGTTTTGAGCAGCCATAACACTTTGTCGGAGTTTCGCAGTACAATATGTCGTGTGTCAGTATATCGCTAGTGGGCCCCGCATCAGCGGGTCCCTACTTCGACTCTACCACTTTTCCCGCGTTCAATCGCGAGCCATTACTAGTGAGTGCCGTCCGTGTCCCGCGCACGCTGCGCAGCAGTCTGGGATTTGTATCGGAATATCTTTGTTTGCACTTAGAAAATACTTTGGATTTGTATCTGATACCACTAAAGCTCTTAAAAAGGTAATTATGTATATTCAAACATTATTGATGGTGGTTTCATTGAATATGCTTGCTTTTGTTTTATAATATGCGAATGGCCTGTGTTCGATAGCTGGCGCCGACACTTATAGTTGTTGACCGAAACATAGTCAAAAAACAAGGCATAGAAGAGAGCTCTTTGTATTGTTTGTATTGTAATATTTATAGGCAGCGGTTTGTGGTTTCAAATAAGGACTGACTGACTGACTAGTTCTTCAATCCCTAGATTCAACTCGAAGGGGGTTTTAGTAGGGATTATTTGGTGTCGAGTTGCAGTTTGGTTTGGATGGATTTGGGCTTTGGTTGGATTCATTTTGGTTAGGGATAGGTTTTGTCAAATTAATGTCAAGTTTTTCTAGTTTGGAGTATTTATTAGTCAAATAAGATTTTAGATATTATTTCAAGTAATATTAGCATGCATAGTATTTTAAGTATTTTTTACTTTTTCATTAAAAATTTTAATAAGATGTCTTAGGTATGTAAAATTAAGTTTTCTTCAAAGGCAGCTTCTAAAATGTCCACTGTTAGTCATAATCCTCTCCCCATTGGCGGATTTGCCATAATCTCCATACTTGCCATGTAATATTTGCTATACTAAACTTTCTGCACCTTGGATACTGCGGGCCATCGCTGACAAGAATAAATTAAGTTTGGTTACATGGTTATTCTGCCATTACATTTTTCTATCTCCAACCACTGAATTGTGTGATATTCGTGTTTATCTTATAATTAATTGACATAATAACTTTTAACAATATTACTTATTTCAGTTTACATCTGATTCAGAATACAAGCTTGTGTTAGTTGTAAGAACTGACTTAAACATGGGAAAAGGTAAAATTGCTGCACAGTGCAGCCATGCAGCGGTGGGTGTCTTTCAAAAAGCACAAAAGAAAGATCCAGAAGGACTTAAATCCTGGGAGATGACTGGTCAAGCAAAGATAGCACTTAAAACTGATTCTGTAGATGAAATTAAGCAAATTGCTGACAACGCCAAAAAGATGGGACTGATTACATCACTTATAAGAGATGCAGGACGAACCCAAATCGCACCAAACTCAATCACAGTGTTAGGAGTTGGTCCAGCGCCTAAAGATATTATTGACAAAGTGACAGGACACTTAAAATTATTATAAATATAATGTTGTTATTTAACTATCAGGTTGTTATTCATTATAATAAATCTATACTCTACTCTATCAGACTGACGCACCACCTATTTTCCTGAAACGAAACTTATGTACAAACTACTATACTACTGCGATGAGTTAGTACAAGTACTTAAGGAGCAGTACAAACAGTTTTTATTTGCCGTGATGACCAATAACAGTTACAATTATAACAAAGTGATGTTTCAATCTAGATACATCATTATCAGAAATCTTTTAACAATGTTTGAATAGGTAATGCTAGGTAGATTTAGTACATTGTTTACTGTAATTTGTACATTGAAGGGAAAAACAATAATTTTCAATAATAGTAAATACATTTTAAGTGCAGTGCAAACATTATTGCTGTGCTGAACTTTTAAGTCTCCTTAGTGAATAGAAACTGTGAATGTATGTAGATTTAGTACAGATTTTCATTTTACCCAAAATATTTACTCTATAATGTATTTACACTAATATGTAAAATTCTTTATGTGTTATGTTTGATATCTAATGGTAGGTGATTAACGTCGCCCACAATACATCTGCAACACCAGAGGTGCTGCAGCTGCGTTGCCGGTCTTTAAGGGTATTTCGAAGATGTGAGGGAGGTTGAGGAGGGAAAGTGGGCCTCCGGTTACCTCACTCACCGAACGAAACGCAGAAAGTACGAGATGCTTCTACTTCACGCCGGTATTCTCAGAGGCCATGGTACCAACCCGGTCGGGCTTGGTCATTCGAGCAGCAGCAAAAGCCGCCGCTTGGCTTTACCATGTATTATTTAACCCGAGGGTGATTAAAAATTTTAAAAAAAATCTTAATACTCTCCTACGATATGTAAGGCGTTGTACGAGTTTTCGTCCGTTTAGACTCCGTTGTCTGTCGGTAATTGTTAGTTTCATTAAGCAAATGGAAGGAGAAAATTAAGACACATTTAAGTTTTGTAAGAAATTTATTGGCCATGTTATGGCTAATGTTTTAAGGCGGAATCATGTAAAGGCACTGTTTTCATAAGACTTCAGTTTTTTTCGTACAAAAATATAACTAATATTAAAACAAATACAAACATTACGAAATAAGAAATATAAGGCACATAAAATTAAATTCAAAACGGAACTATCATGATTACTTAACTATTATATTTAAAATTCAAATACAAACCTTGACAATTTTAGACCGCATTGCACTTAAGCCAAATGGCGCATGGCCGCATTGCCATTAAGCCAAATATGTTCTTAGAGAAAGTTAATACTTTGTTAAACACCACATGTTTAACATTTAACTTTGCCATACATGTTAAACATGCTTTAGTACAATTGAAAATAGCATACAGCAGCCTTAAAAATTTATTAGGAAGACTCAGAACAATTCAACCTAAAAGCTATTCTTTAGGTTACAACTTGTAACTATTTATATCAAATAATTTTTGTGAAATATTATTGTGGATAATGCCACTAGTTGGGTAACTTAAGCAAAATCAGTTGTACGATGTGCGGCTGAAAAGTTTTGAGCCTAAGTACCTTTAAATATCACCAATGACTCGCGCTGCACGACACTAATTGCGGATATCCTAAGTTATATAAATGTCAAGTTCCATGTCATCATTACGCTTTTAGTAATTGAACCGCAAAACATCACCATGTCCGAGTCATCCGCGCTTTGCACGAAATTGGAGTACAAAGCTGTCATAAAACTCCTCACAAAGAAGAACAAAACGCCGACGGAAGTGTTTGAAGAGATGTCTGCAGTTTATAGGGGGTCTGCACCATCGTAAAACGTTGGAACCGTAAATTCAAACACGGCAGGGAGTCGCTCAAGGATGACCCCAGGACGGGAAGCCAAAACACTGCTTTTACCGAAGAAAACATTGATAAAGAGAAAAATAAAACTTGTTCTCCAAGATCGGCGAATCAAGTTGTGGCAAATAGCTGAAGCTATGGGCATTAGCAAGGAATGAATCGGCAACATTTTGCATAATCATTTGTACTTGAACAAGGTGAGTGCGCGATGGGTGCAGAAAATGCTCACGCAGCTGGACAAACAGCATCGCTGGAGATTTTAGACATCTGCGGCGATAATCCTGATGAAGTTTTTTTTGCACCTTGTCGAAAGTACGATCGGGAGTCAAAACAGGAGCCGAAAGCAGTGGATAGAAAGGGGAGAAAAGCCGCTACGGTAATTCAAAGTGGAAAGATCAAGAAAGCGTCCAAGCTCATGGCCACTGTTTTTAGGGATTGAGAAAGAATTTTAATCATCAAATACCTTCCCAAAAATACTACAACGAACGGAGACTATTACGCCGTATTGTTGACATAAGTGCGTCAAGTGGTTGTTGAGAAAAGTAGAGGCGAACTGGCGATAGGTGTCCGGTTTTTACAAGACAATGCGCCCTTGCTCACTGCGCGAGTTGCAAGACGTGCCCTCGCCGAGACAGACTACGAAGAAACCAACCAGCCGGCCTGACCAGAATTTGAAAAAGTACCTCCGAGGACGGACATTTTCCAGTGACGAAGAAATGAAGGAGACCGTAAACGAACATTTCCGAGGGTAAAGACTGCGAATATTTTTTGACCGTGTTAAATGGCCAAAGAGGGATTTTACACATTTCTATGAGCATTTTTAATACCTTGGGCTCAAAATTTTTCAACCGCCGCCCTCGGTAAGTTTATAGTACAAAAATAATTTATTTCAAATAAAACAAATTTTAACCATATCCTATGTTACAAAATTACGTAAAATAATTATCAAAATTATAACAGTAAAAACTAACCGTTTTGAAAATAATTACTATTTATTTTTTACTATTTTACCACAGTTACAATAAGCACCAAACACTACCAGCGGAGTAGTGAACATTTATTGTTAATATAAATTGGCATTATGTTTCATGATTCTTATAGAGTAGACATTAGTCGTTACCTTTGTCTAAGTAAACATTTACTAAAATTGAACAGAAATACCTCTATCAGTACTTTTTTTAAGTCACTTACCATACGCATTCCCTTAATTTTTTCTTACCTCAATTAGCTGAGGATAAATGCTACGAAGGGAGAGATTTCTGTACAAAGTTAATTTTAATCAAAAAATACTGTTCTCTAATCCTCATGGAATGCAATAATTGAATTGTTCCGGAATTATAGTGATATTTTTAGAAAACAATCATTTTTGTGTCTATGCATTAAAGTTGCATTATAAAATCTTTTCCCAAAATAAATGAAAAATCTTATGACATGTAATATTTAACACATTGAATCGATAAAAATAAATAGCATAAAGTTTAAGTCCTTTAATGCCATAGGATACCAAACAATTTTATAGTTATACATTTCAATGAGTTTTAACACAACTTTGGACAGAAAAACACAATGCCATTATGGCAACTTGGAAATCAACAAAAATCAGTCAAACCTAATTAAAAAAAAGAACTTAATAGACCGAGTCACACTTAATTAACATCCTAAGGCTAAAAAATATTCATTTCTAGATAGATTAAAAATATAATCTCGTTCAACTATTTGTTTCAATGATTGAGCGCGCGTTTTAATGAAAAGTGGCGGGATTTTGAACCTATGCACACTGATACTCAACTGTAACTAGTGTACCATATTCTAAATCTTAAATCTAAACAATTGATACAAATGTATTTATTAATCTAAACCACTTGCTTTGGTTTTATGGTTGGGAATGGTCTCTCAATAGATTATATAAACGGTGTTACCAGTAGTTTTAATAAAAAAAAGTTTGCCACTTTTTTCAGTAGTAAAATGAAAAACAAGCCAATTTTAACAAAATCAATCAAATTTGATATTCACGACACTGTGTAACTTCTTCACTGAGGAATTAAGACAAACATTAGTAGTTTTATTTGCTTTCATCATCTATTTTGAGTGTTAAATTTTGGTTAACGTAAACACTAACCCTACATTTCAAAAATCAAATTAGTCTTGGCTAATAAGTTTGCAATAAAAATGTATGGATATCATCACTGGTGAATTTATTCACGCATCAGGAACATAGCTCTGACTTACTATGAGTAAAAAAAACTTAATAATAATCATATGCTTAAAACTAAATAAAACTATGATGCAATATCGTTATGATCAAAATCTAACACAATAACATTTATTTTTCGTTCTTGTAAACCACCTTCGTCTAACTTCTCAAAGAGGATACCTTTCCCCGCAGTGGGACATTTATACTTCTCTGATCAGTTATCCGACAGGGTATCGAGCACAAAAGATCAACAATAAATCTTCTGACCAATTCCTTGATCAATACGAAGTACACCATTTTAAAGTGAACATTTAAAATATGAATTGCACTATTGATAATAAAACTTATATCAACACGGGATTATCTCAACATGATGTCATGTTTTGCCTGATTGAGCTGAGTCAAGCCCCACTGAATTAGTTAATTGTAATTTTAAACGCCGACTAAACATTTCGGTAGTAAAGGTAGGTGAATGTTAGAAGTAAGAAATCTTAATTTTGAAGAACATGAGTTCACTTCTCATTTACGTTCATGTTGAAGTATAGCATACTTTCATGGTAGAACCTATGCACAGAAGGTGATATTCATTTTTTAAATAATTGTTTGTAAACCAAAAAGTCTCGCATTGTAGAAAAATATGTTAAACTTTGATTATAATGATCATCACCAATATTGTATCTATCTAGATACTATTGCGTTGTTTGTTGTGGCGGTTTCAAACTTTTTTTTAAATTATCTATCATGGCCTTCAGACTTGTTAAGCAGTCGTTGTATTCATCAATGGCCTTCTGGTCCTTCCTTTTCGCTGCTTCACCGGCGCTTAATTCCATCATCCTCTGCATTACTTCGAGCCCCGTCATTACAGTCTTTAAACCTTTGATTGGAATCTGAAATATTGCAAGAAAATAATATGTTTAATAGACAAAAATTAAGATCTAGCCGAGTTTAGAGTCTTTGGAACACACCTTTGGAAGTGTTACAACTTCTTCGTCATTCTCCATTACATCAATTTTGACCTTCTTGGCTGCGCCTGACTGCTGGTTCCTTATCTTTCGTTTTCCTTTTCCTAACTCCTCTTCGTCCCTTTCTAAATCTCTCCGCAGGCATGAACATACGCGAGCACCAACACTCTGTCTGCCCAACACTTTTCCACTAAAAAAAAATGCATTTTTTTTTTAAATCACAACTTTAACAGAATTTTTATATACATCACTCCTGTTATCCCAAAAGTTTAAAGTCTGTCAAAGTTAAAATATTATAGTTAGCCCGTAACTGCCTTCTTCGTATTTATACTATATTTAAAATAAGGCGTTAAGCCTATCTGCCACACAAATGACGATAGTATACAAATTTCTAGTTCTTCTGCTGCTAATCAACATTGCTTGAAGGATATAGAAAGCCGGGATAGGGTGAGTTTCAAGAACGTCCCGAGGATCTCAACAGAATGTTATATTGGTTTTTTAATCTTGGATTATAAATCTGATAATTACATACTTTTGTAGTAAGCTAGGAGACCATATACCAAATTTTAAGATAAGTCAATGAAAACTATGTGAAGCCTCCGATAAGCTGGTCAACAAGCATAAATATGTATATGAAATGCTGGATCTTTTTATTGCATGTAGACCACTATAACATTTTCGTGTTCAACACAAATTTTAACTTTCATATGTTAAGTTGTTCCCCAGAAGTAGGATCTAGTCGAACTGATAATGTGTCCCACTGTTTACTAATAATACAATAATGCGTTCTTGCAACCGTCCCAATACTGAAGTGGCCAGAGGTCGTACATAATTAATTCATATATTCAAAAAATTTATTGGTACAAACCCTCTACTTAATGGAATTGAAGCCTGGACTCGAAATCCTGGTGATTAGTAGGCAGACCCTTTGACCAATTGGCTGTCGTGGCCTGGTTGAAGCCATTTCAGAAGAAGGAAACAACTCACTGCATGTCCTCCAGTGTGAATATGATGGCGATGTTTCGGCGGTTGATGCCGGAGGAGCAGGAGTTCTTGCACACGAACTGGTAGGCGTGGCCGCCGGGCGCCGGCATCTGCACCAGCACCGAGAACCACGAGTCGGGGCGCGCTGCCAGCCCGCAGTAGTGCACGCCCTGCGTGCCCAGCTCGCGGGTAGAACGCAGGACGTTCTTTGCTATGGCCTCGTTGCCTGTAACATGGTTATTTCAAAAAAACAATGCTATAATATAAAAATGTCTTAGATTAACTAATTATTAAGGTCAATTTCATTACTGTTGTATTTCCTTTAACAACCTCGTGATCAAGGCTGCTGTTAAGCAATCGAAACGTCGGGAATATAAAAACAATTAAACGCGATAAAATCCGTAAATAATAGTTTCATTTCAAATGGGTAGTGTTCGCGTAAATATAAGAAACTAAACAGTCCTGTTGGACATTAATGTCTCCCATTGGAATATTAAATTACATTATTTGGTGAAATTTACCGAAATTGCAGACGGTTCAGCGTTTAACGTACCTCATGACAGTTACTGTCTGTTAGTTTCAGAAAATTAAGTTGTCACTCCTTCAGTATGTTTGATGAGTTGGTTTAATTATACCTTATATTATTTGTGCCTGATTTGAAATTATTTGTGCAAATAAATTCTTATTGAAAATCTATATGTCTGAATTAGGAGTTGCATAGGTACTCATCTAGGTCCAGTAATATTTTCAATGTTTTTAAATGAAATTTCGATATTTATCAACGGAACTGCATGTTTATTTAATATAATCGCAAGAAACAATGAACAATCATGTTATTTAAACAGAATAATTTTGCAAGATATAAAACATTTGGGAGTAACTGATATTCACATCTCACACCTAAGCAAAAACTACTGGGTAATTTAAACGTTTTTTAAGTCAACTGTCCCAAAATGAGAGAGGGCTATGCTCAGCATCGGGCTAACACGCAAACGACGATGAAAAGCAATTTCGATGATTAACCAAACATAGAAATTTCTACATAAATTTGATTGAAATGAGACATTGCAACTCACCAGAGTTATTGGGCTCATGAACATGCTGCAGGCATCGCTCTACACGTTTCTCAGCCTGGGACTGGTCCGAGAACACGACCGTGGCTCTAACGTACAGGTCTTGACCTGGAGGGTACATGAGCATCTGTTTCGACGAGTCCCAACTGAAGTGGATCGGGAAGTTCACTCCCATATCAACATATATGCGGTGGAGTCGCGCCGAATACTGTAAATTAAATGTACATAATTCCTTATTCTAAACTAAACTTTTAATTAGAATGCTTTTAAAATACCAGCTCTCTAATATTTTAATTAATATCCTTAAAGCTAATCACTTTTGATTTGTGAAGTTAATAAACTAAATAAATAATCTACACACAAATGATACAGAGCATACATAAACACTCATGCCGATCATACTTGTGTCAGGCAGAGACAATTTTTTTAACACAACTTAGTGTTTCCGCTATCCTCTTTTTTTTGTCTCTCCGTAGAAGCCGTCGTCGGGTTTGCTTCCGGATATCATACACATAATTTATAAAATATCAGAAAATTTTCGAATTTTACAGTTTTAAATAGTTTTTTTACTATAATAAGTTGCTTATTTGCCGAATATGACTATAAATCTCCGTTAGTCTGTCTGTCCGACTAGATTTAACATAAAAAACTACTATATATACATAAGAGGCTACATAAAGTTGTTTAGGTTATTTAAATGCATTTCATGCTGATTAAGTCAGGGGCCTGTCCGTTTCGTGATAAATATTTATTTTATTGGTATGGTATTATTGTAATATAGACTTATGTAGGATATGTAATTATTCGTATATACAGCGAAATACCTTACTCTCATAGAACAGCATTAGAAAGAATAACAAAACGCTGCTTGATTTTGTAAGGTAACAAAAATTAGAGACTCAATTTCTAATCGCAAAGAGACATTTTCTTGCCATCTTCAGCAGTAGAATTGCTCCTATCAGCGATTCAACGCCAAAGATGAAGTCAAAACAATAAAAAAAAAAATTAATGTAATTTTTTTTCATTTTGTTTTTGTCTTAAATAAAACTAAACAGTAAATTAAGGGCCCACCTTCAAAATTTTCATTTTGTTCTATAATGCCATTAATCTCGTTAAATAATCGGTGTGACAAACATTGTAGATCCAAGATGGAGTAGGCATAAACAGAAACAATAATAGACTTTAGAACATTGAAGTTATATATATTATTTTTATGTAACATTCTTAATATAAAATATTTTTCAAAATTATAAGTGCCTTTTTAAAACTATGTAATATATTCTATCATTATAATTAGTACAAATATTGGGCGTCAAAAGCGTAAAATAATACTAAAGAACAAGTAGCAATTCAATTATTTAAAAAACCCAATTGCATGAAACTTTTTATTCCTCCTCTTTTTTGACTTGCTAATGTAATTTTATCCCTTATGTCACCCCCACAATAAAGACGAACCTAACGACACCTCATATGTTGAACAGCTCGATGGGAGCCTAAATAAACAGAGTGTGCCAAAGAAATGGACATATTGTAAGTGTATGCACTACAGTACTACAGTTACTGTGGGTACAGTCGGGTAAAAGTAAACAACCTACTATCGTTGTAACTAGGTTTGGCAACTGATTCGTCTAAAGAGAGAGGTAAAAGGTTGGATGCAGAGGTCCTAATATGGTGTGATATTTAAATTTAACAATTTACAGTCAGATGAAGCTCATCACACACGAAGATATTATATTATAGTAGCGTTATTATCTTGCACGTTTTTCTTTACATAATATAATGGCTTTTCATATAGTCCTTAATATATTTTTTAAACCAATTGACTGGAAGTATTTGCAATTTGCATTATATTACTATTGAAAGAGTTATTCTACGGAGTCCAGTAACTGCCATGACAAGCATAGGTTAGTTCCTAGGAATTACATTATGTGCATCACTAAACTTATTAGAAGTTAAATTATGTAATTGTAGTTTTATGTTTAACTGTTTAAACTAAGTATTAATCAATGTAATTACCCTTATTGTCGATACATTTCTGCCATGTCGGGGAAGCTCTTTTATGGACTCTGGACTCTACAAAGTCTATGAAGGAATTTAGTACTGTTTATATGTACATGTACATATTGAGAAGCCAAGGTCAGAATATTCTGAGATCAGATGCGGTCAGATGCGGTTTGGTGCGCGGAAGGACAGTAAGACATTATGAAATGGAAATAACTAAAATAAACTAACAGGTAGGATAGCTGTTACAATATTACTATGATTTCTGATTTTTTTTACAGTACATACTGCAGAGATAAGTCTACCAACGTATGTTATATGGGGGCCATATTGAAGCTTAGCATCCAGGGTTAATTCAAGAAAAACAGAAGTTCTTTTTTAACACATTTAAAAGTACTTTGGTATATGTGTAACATTAGACGTAATAAATTTTACACAATTAAGTTTTATTGCCGTGAAGAATATTTGATGGAAAAACTTGGAAAATCAAAGCAAATTAAAATATCTAAAATAAGCCTATAAAAATACTCAATAATATTGTATAAAAAGTACACACCAGATACTTTTTCTTATCTGTCTCAGAACCTTTAATTTCGAGTACAAAATTCAGAGCCCCTGGAAAGCTTGCAGAATCAGGCGGACCACATGGCGAATACTGAAAATTAAACATTTTTATAATTACTTATCCATAGCAGTGTAGAAGTAGCGTAAGAGTCTACTACACCTTATCCATCTCCGTGGTTTTCCTAAGAAGCGACTAAGGAAAACCTTTAATGAGAGCAAGCCCAGCAACGAGGGAAAACTGTGACACTTTATCTCCCAGAGAAGCAAAAGGTGGCTACACCCAGTCCTCTACCTTCCCCTGCCCGTAAGAGATAGGCGTAAGGTCTTAAATATACAGAAGGAATGCGAAGTTACGACTCCATATTAATCTATTTATTTTACAGGCTATTACTAAGTCATTCACGAAATATAAATTATAAAAGTACAGTAGTTTAGTTAAAGGATATTTCTTAGTAACAAAAAAGTAGTAGTAAAAAAGGAGTAAGTAACAAATATTTTCTAACATGATATAGAACTATAAATTAAGTAGACCCAGGTCAAAGACCATATGGACTGTCTGCGCCGGAGTCCGTTGCCCACTTTGGAAGTTTACTAAGTCGCCACTCTGTCTAGCATTTTATTCAGATTATTTCAAATTTTCAAAATTTCATAATTTTACAATATCTAAATAACTATGACCACTGGTACTAATAAATACACCTGTATATAATTGCTTCAAAAATAACAAATATTAATAGCAGGAATAACTAAATTGTTTAGTAAGGTTGATGTTTACTTACAGGCAGAAAAGTGTCAAATTGTGGATTAAACTTATGCGCTGCTTCCAAAGTATCCTCATCTTGTAGTAGGTTTTCCATATCAGCCAAAGAGAGTATCATATCTCTGTAATATTACATATTGTGGTAAATTATTGGTTGTAAGGGGGAATATACCTTCTCTAAATGACCATCTAGATGTGGCACCCAAGTAGCAAACAAATATGGCTCTTGGGACCAAATGTCGATGGAATATCAATCCTAATTTGCTGAACCCAAATCCTAGGAACTAGTGAAGAGAAGCAACGTCGCTATTGGTATCGGCGTGAGTAAAGAGAAATAGTTACAAAAATTGTATGTCACGCTCTTGCTGGCGATTTGATAACCTAAAAAAAATTAAAGCTGGCATGGAGTTGTTTGAACATTTAAACTGTAAGGTTTCCTTTTAAAGAGAAAGAAGAATATACCAATATTTGATACAAAATATACTTTAAATAATAAATACAAAAACCATACATAATAATTGCACAACATATTTATCGTGTTATTGGAGTATGTAACTACAGAATACTCACCCATTTATGTTTTTGAAGTCCTCATCAGTTAGAAATACTGTAGTTTCAATTCCAGATTTCTTAAACATGGCGGAGTGTTGTTCTTGCAATCTGTAAATTAAAAATATATCACCTACAGTCAAAACTGTAAAATTCTAATAAACCTCGAAGCTAAGTTTTGCCTAAACTCCTAAACTGTGTTTTAGCAAACCACACTGACTTTGCATGGACAGAATTATAATAGTATGGAGGAACCATTTCTTCAAATAAAATTCTTAAGACTTATTTTTCCACAAATTATACTATTAATATAACAATTTCTTACAGAACCCTATTTTATGGATAAGAAAACATTGACGATAACTATATGGGTATCTAAAGGTAATTACATTACCATTACATTAGCATTACATTAGCTAAACAGACCCTATGGTACTGTAACATTATAATTTATAATAAAGAGTTGCTGCAATGAACAATGCATTTTTCTTTCTTTCTTCGATTCAAAAGAGGTTACATACTTTTACAAGTTACATCCTACAAAAATATTTATATATATATGTATAAAGATTTACAATAGATTAAAATCATTAAAAAACAGTCGATTATTTGATTTATACAGAAGTCTGAATTAAACATTGATAATTATAATTACAATTTTCCGTATAGTACCAGTGTATGAAGAAGAAATAAAGGGGTGGAAAAGTTTTGAACATATCATGACAATCTCCACAGGCAAATCCAGTGATTAGGCTCAATCACATTATTTTTAGATTAATATATTGCAAATTATTTTCTAGAGAGGGGAAAAGTGGGTTGTAAAATCATGTTTGCTAAGTTGAATTGTGCCTAAAATAAATCCATAATCTCTACCTATTAGTATCAGACTAGTGCATATACACATAATGTATCAATATAATACAATAATATAAGATAGTGAATTCAAATTTGCTTGCTATACTACATGCTTTAGATATAACTTACAACTTTAAATGTATTTGGAATAGTCTTCATTAAGTGAAAACCAAAAGATTATAGTTTAATTTATACTCAGGGCTAGACTAGGCGGTAGAGTACTTCTCTGCCTAGGAGCTGTCTCAGTAGGTACCACCCTTATACTCATTTCTACCACCAATCAGCAGTGCCACCACCATTGTCTTCCAGTTTGAAAAGTATAATGACTGGCTGTAAGGCAACCCATCTTAGTCCTCAAGGGGTGACAATGCATCTAACTACTTCATTTGAACTTGTTTGCAGGTTGTTGCAGTAGCCACTTAGCATCACATGGATTGTTACCTTGTTTGTCAAAACAATACAATAAAAAAAACTTGAATTTTACTAAAAATCCAACCTGTTGTTGGTTTTTGTCCATACTCACCACACCGGGCAAGCAGGTTGGTGAGCACAGCGCCGGTACTGTCGCACTAGTGATGGTGTTTCTCGTCACAATTTTATAGGATTTGAGTTCGGCAAATTCGGATGGATATTCAGCCTTCATTAGCTGGCGGCTAACTAGTGTTTCAGAGCTTTTTGATAAAATTATCATGTAAATTGTAACGTGATGAACGATATTCAACGAAGTGTTTAATACTCTAAATTCAGTTAAAAAAAACTAAATTATTAAGGCTGTATAAATCCCACCTTACCAAAGTCCTAAATTTGAACAAATAACGACTTAAAATTAAGGTGAATATGATGTAAATTCCTAGAAACAATACTTTCTAAAGTAATCTTAGACTTTTAAAAACATGATTTATGATTATTTTATGACGATTTAAGTGATCAGACCGACAAATTCAATTTATTAACGCATTTAAAATATTGAGAAATGGAACGTGAACCTGCTTTTTTGAGACGAAAGAGTTAAACTATAACGTAACTTCGAGTTTAAATAAGTAACCTTAATTTAAAATCTTAATATAAAACGATACAAACCAGACAGAGCACTACAATTAGTTACTAAAAACCAACATAAATAATTTTAAGAAAATGTTTTTTGAACAAAACTCGTATACAAGTCATGAACACAGAACCAATCAAAGAGAACATAACCACAACGTTGTAAATTTTTTTACTTTTTGGTTAAGCCGATATTACATTTAGGAATATACCGCCGCGAAAACGCCTTGTCGATGGTATCCTTTCCTATTATATTATCATCATTTATCACGTATATATATAATACTTTCGTAAATGTAATCGCAAGAAATTTCTTTTCCAAATATTTTTATACCGTTTACCATATTAAAACCCACTACTATTCTTCTCTTTCATAAGTAAATATAAAATTTATCTAAGTATGGCAGCAACAAGTGTGTTGGTGGAACCCACATACAAGTAATGAAGTAGTACTAATTAAATGTAATAGTACTATATTAAATATTTGTAGTATATCCTACCAACCCTGAATATCAAAATCGAGATTCCCGAAATGTCCCTAACGTAACATGTAATCCTGATATCGAAAAAATAATCTCTTCACAATAATTACAACAGTGAAAATTATAATATGTCATAGTCAAAAAAATCCACTACCTACTATATATGTAATTTAAGAAGAGGCCAATTGAATGATTAATTATGCAAAGTACTGGTAGTGGTAGCTCAAAATTACTACTTGATTGTTGTAATCATTATTTTTTTGCTGTTGGACAAAGACTTGGTGATCATATTCTGATCAATATTAATAACGCCTAGTAAATTGAGAAACAATGAATAGCACATCTCTGGAATATTTTTTTCTAACTCTAAGCCATTGCGAGGAAGTGAAAAAAATAATGGTGAGTCGGCAAACTGACTAGGCGCCTAGTATAAGGGATTAAATAATTCACAGATAAGATAAGTATTTCAAAGGTGCTTTAATTATTCCCCTTACCTCTATCTGCAATTTTTTTTTGTCTCGTGGGGGAAAGGTGCAAATACGTATGTACCTGTTACTTCCTGGGATAAGCAATAAATCCCGGACATACTAAAACCCCCACGGAATTATAAATACACTGTTGGCCCGGTAGCAAAAAGATACTCGCGTGCAGAATTCAAATTAAAATCTGTCTTTTTCTTATCAAAAAGAAGTTTCGAGGGCGTGAGCCTTCGTTTACCTTTCTTGTTTCCTTTACCTCCGAATGAAACGCAGAAGCTTCTTCTTGGTCGAGTCGGCCCATTCGAGCAACAGCAAAAGCCGCCGCTTGGCTCTGCCACGTATCAAAACTTCTTTGCTTTCTCGTTCATCATTTGTAATACATTTTTGATGCACTTGCTGACATCCGTAAATCCGAAATTCAGCATAATTATGTAACTTCGATGACAATGCAATAACTTGGTTCTATGGATCTGACCCGACCCGGATGCCGTAACAATGCCACAACAAAGAAAGATAGCCCCATCGTGTTTAGGCTCATTAGATTACCCTCGAAAGCCTTTAAAAGATTTTTTATGATTATTTTATTTAGATATTTTCTTTCAGATCTAAAAATTAAACATTATTTCTATAATTCATTATCACTAAAATGTTCTATTGACACAGTTCAGCCTCTTGTTATATTGTCTGTTAAGAGCAGGGTGCTTAGGCCTCACTTTTTTAACTGCGTTATTTACCATTACGAGCCACTGTAACAATAATCGGCACATGATTAATATAACTGATCGTTATTTATCACCCATTATATAACAGTTCATAGATTAGAGATCGATATCTATCAGATCTTTTCATAATTTAATATTTGTTACCGTACGAACAGCGATCGATCCGTAGTTGTCGATATTGTTTCTACTCCTATTGTAATGAGGTTGAGGGTTACGATGCACTTTAAAATGTTGTAGGGCGACGGATATTTTCAAAGCAGCAAAAGTCAAATTTCAAATAGCAAAACTATATTTGAATAAAAACAATAAGCTACTACACGCATCGTAACTAAATAAATCTCTGTGCGCTGGTAATGTATTTACTTAGCTCTATGATACTATATTGATAAAAATATATACGAAACACTTACGGCGAAAGTCCTCGACACCCTTGACCGCCTTTTTATAAAACGGTGAAAATCTCACTAATAATGTTTAATATAATGTTTGTACATTAGATAAAGTTTACTTGCAAAAAATTTGATGCAAATTTATGACACAGTGAATAACGAACTACATTATTGGCTATAAAAAAACAAGATTGTAATATTATCTGTATTTGTATTACCATATGTAAAAAAATCTACCAATTCAAGCATGAAAAAAAATATACGAACGCTTCACTTGTTTTTTTTTCTAATTCTGCTGTCACTAAAACTAATAAATTTTGATGCATATTTCGTATGCAACAGTTATTTTGACATAATATTGTGATCTATTATGTACTGTTATACTGTAAAAAACCTTTCAAGTGCTAGTTTTAACTAAAATCAATAATAATCAGTGACTAACAAAGGTACGCTGTGTTTGCTTTTACGAAGCGTTTAACCTGTGTTTGATATTGGCGTCCGGTTGGCGTCTGTCATAGTTAACACAAAACTATTCTATAAGTGTTATTTCGTTCCTCTGTAGGTGTTATAATGGGTTTTTGTGCGACAGTAGACGATTCCACTTTAAGCGGTTTCTGATTTTAGCTACCAAGATGAATTACGAGGCAGAAAGAGCTATGAATCAAAAACGGTTGAGGATGGAGGGTGAACCGGGACACGGTGTGGTCCAAGGAAATGGTTTACCACTTAATTATATCGGTAAGTGGATCCTCCTAACATTTAAGCGGGAAAGCTACTAGAAAGTAAATCCGTATTTATTGTTATTTTTTTTGTAGACAATGGTCATCAGATACCTTATCAGCCGTATGCGGGCGCATACAATACGCATTATCCACCACCTGAAGCGTTTGCAGCGTATGGGCCCCCTCCACCCGGAGGTTATGCCCCCCAAAATCTATCATATGCACCACCAGCTCATCAGAACTATGCTCATCATCAAAGTTTCCCACCGCAGCAACCTCCACAGGCCCAACTACATATGCCGCAGTCACATATGGGTATTTATTTCACTTCAATGTTTTGTAAATAAACATTTAAACATACAGATATCTATATTATTTACAATTTTGAATATTTTAGGTTATCTTTTGAAAGTAGATGTAGTTGTTATAGTATTAAGTTTCTTTTAAATTATTTATAGTAGCATTGTCAAGTTGCTGTTCAGAATACATATCTAGTCACATTTTATAGTTATTAGCTAGTGTTAGGCTGTCACACATCAAATCTGTTTGCTAAAACTCATAGGTGAAGTAATAGTAATAAAGAATATAAATTTCATGCATTTGACAGGCTTGTATGTGATGTTTACATATATGTGTATGTGGGCTAGTACCCATAAATATAAAATTCCTCATGGGGAGATGAATCATATTTAAGGTGTATGTAGTGATAACTAGGAACATTATATGTATCAAAATTTCTGGAACATATTAAATATTATGTTGCAGTTCAAGGTTATGGTGCGGAAGTAGTTCATAAGGCAGCCTGGGCCCCGCAGCCCCAACTGCTAGCACCATTAGATGCTCAGAAGCCACTAGATGTTAAGCACCTTAAGCCAGAGATAAAACTCGAGCCAGCTGATGCACTAAAGCGATCACATCCCGATGCCGATATTATGGTGGTATGTATAAAGTATTTTTTTTTTATTTTTTGACAATTAAACAATATTATCTAAAAATTTAGATAGAAGTTGATCTGAATTAAAGAATGAAGATGTTACATGTCCAAATAACATAGGCTTCCATTGAAGTATGAAGTGTAAACTATTTCAGGGTGGAGACCTTGATCAGCCCAAAATAAAAATTAAAACAGATATTTTCAAGCCAGATGACTTAGCTCACCGACCTGATATTGACAAGCCACATGGTAAGTTTTTGTTGAATTAGTTGCTTGTATAGTGTTAGGGGTTCTCTACCATCTTTTTCTCCAATTACCAACCACACCTGGACATGGTGCTACCCTGCTAACAAATAAGGCACTAGTAAACAAATGTTGACAGAATACCCATTTGATTTGCCACACCAAAATCTCACGGGCTAGTAATGAGGAGCAGCATCACCAGTGCAAGAGTACAGGTAAAGCGCTCACCAATCTTACTTGTTCAGTGTGGTAGGCTTTTTTGGAGAGGTATATGCTTGTTAATGGGTAGCCTGAGGAAAATAATATATTATTACTTAGCATTTTAAATTTTATTAATAGTTAAATGAAATTAAAAGAGTGTGTCACTGCTTATGATAATTTTTCTGTCATGTGGTAAGAAGAGAAAGAAATCAACATGTTGCAGTTTCCAATCCTTATGCAAGCCTGTTTGTTTTTCCTCAAGGGATATGGTAGGGGATAGTATTACTTAACATTCGTTGTTAAGCAATACAGTTACCCCTGGTGATAAATGATAGGGAGATGTATGTCAATTAAATTTAGATATAAACTTTTTTTTCAGATGTCTCTCAAAAACCATTAGATGTGGTACAGAAGCCTCCCGAACTGCACAATAAGGGTATGTACATAATTTGGCCTAAAAATATTTCTTTATTAAATTATATTCTGTGGGTACAAGGATTCTTTCTACATTGAGTCAAACTGCAGATTTCAATATTTGATCTGATGACCCAAAGAAAAGTTAAAAATGTTAATTGTAAAGTGCAACCTAATGTGAATGAGAGAGAAGCTGTATTTGTTTTGCAAAGAGGGCCCTAAGAGCCTATAATCTTTGTATTGATTTTATTATAAATTGCGAATGACATTGTAACAATAACACAAAAAATCTAGAGAGTCTGGTGCTTGGGGGTAACGTTTTGCAAACCTGTATAGATTTCATAAAATGTTCTTAAGAGCTGTAAACAAGCCTAAATTGAATGAAAAGGTTTATCTTTGACTTTGATGTGCACAATGTAAATAACAGACAAGCTTGTAATGGAGGTTACTACACTCCATCATGTCAGTAGAGCGGATTAGCGATCATACCATAGACGCTGCCGCCTGCCATTGATCTGTTTATTTTTGGTCTGTTTTTCTCCACAAAGTAAAGAATAATAATATATGTTTTATGTTACAGATGACTCTCAACCCAAACTTGTTACCGAGATTACACCAGGTGATAAACCAATTGGTGAGTGCATCTGTTAATTAGATATACATGACATCCTAGCTTTTACACATAATTTTTTTTTTTTATAATAGAAGCAGCCAGTTTGGATGTAGCGGAAAAGGGTGCAGTTGACATATTAAGACCGGTAGATGTTGGAGCGATACCAGCTGACAAAAGGTCAGTATATATATTATAAATAAATATTTGTTATATTTATTTATTATTTAACTACACAGTGCCAATATTATGTATATATTAAATTTTTTTTTGGTGTCTTCTACAGTTTTTTAATTCTTTGTTTTGCACCTACCAACTACTTTTCACCATGACAAGGGTTGACTGGTAGAGAATATACCACTTGGCATTAAGTCCGGCCATTGTAACCTTAAGCTCAAGGTCAATAAAGAATAAATAAATAAATAAATATTTTGAATTGGATATGATTCCATTTCTAATCGATTGGAGTTAATACCGTTTCTGTGTGGGTGGTGTAAGCGAATGCAGACTAATATAAATGTCTGCATCTCAGAATCATTTCGCTATATTCATATTTACATAGTCAGACCTGAAACATCCGCTTATTATCTCAGTTCCTGTCCACAAGAATTATGCGTATAATATAGGTGCATACCTAGTCTTAGTAATCTAATGATCTCTATACGTACCCGTATATAACTGTGTATAAAATTGTGATAAAGTATAGCCTCAAGAGCATGATGGATCTGCCTATGTATCAGATGACTATTTGAGCTCGTACCAACGAGTTCTTCGAAACCTGTATTCGATTTCTTTTGTTAGCCTGAACACTTAGACTGCGACATGCTCATTACATGTCACCTTCCAAATAAGGTCTGGTGAAAAGTAGATATCTATAAATATACATTTGTACACCTCTTGCTACGCCAAGATTGGTTATACTGTTGTGGGAGTTTGTATTTTTTTTATTGAAAACCGATCATTTTGGCTACGAAATGATCGGTTTGCTAAAACAGGTCTCAAACTCATCATTACCACAGAAATACATAAAACCATACAATTTTTTTAAAAAAATCCACATTTTATGCCATACATAAAAGTAGGTTATTTTTTGTCTTTATTTATTTACACACAGATTATGCTTACTTATATTACAGTATAGTAGTAGTATCCTTGCGTGATCTATGTTACATACTTTTATTTAATCTATATAGATTTATTTAATAAAATAACACTTGCAAGCGCTGGCGCGCTCGAGGTTGTCGTCGCTCTGAACCGCTTCAATCCCACGGTGACGTCACGCGTCTCGTCCGCGAGCGCGTAGGCGAGAGCTGCGCACACAAAAATTGTGCATGTGTGTATCTACAGATCCGTGTTCTATGTCAGATTACCTTCCGGTCGGTATTATGTATTCCCGTGACAGTACTGTGCGGTAAATCTGAAAGGGTCTCATAGAATTTCAACTGACGTCGTCGGTTTCTTGTTTGCAGTGAAGAAGAACGGAAACCGTTCAGCAGTCCAGAAGCGCTGAAGCCCGGAGCTACACCCATAAAAATACCTATTCCAGGTTTAGAGGTAAGTTTTTTTTTTTATTGTGACAGGGAAATGAAAATAAAACATGAATTTATCTAAATATTCAGCTGCTATTTAAATGAAAAATATGTGTTTTATTACCTGTGTTTATAATATTAAAGTTCTTATTATTATATTCAAACATCTCCCTTTGCCAGTATTTATTTTTATATTCTTTGACATTGTTTACTTTCCGACCGCCCGCATTTGGTTGTGTATTAAAAATAGCATGTGTAGGCATTAAACTGTCATTACGGTTGCCTAAAAACTGGTCATTCATATTTAAAATTAATTAACACTAGAATTTTAATAAATGAAATTGCAGCCACGTACAGGCAAACGCAGTGTAGGACGACCCCCTACAAGATGGAGTGACGACCTGCGCAGTGTTGCGGGAAGTCGATGGATGCAGGTGGCTCAGGACCGTGCTTCGTGGCAATCTTTGGGGGAGGCCTATGTTCAGCAGTGGACTTCTGATAGGCTGAAATGATGATGATGATGATGATGACATTGTTTAAATTCGGTCCGATACACCTTTGTATATAAGTGAAGCGATTAGCATGTGGTATAGATAGAGGGAACAACGTCGATGCACAAGGAAAGTGTGGCGAGAGTGGGGTACGAGGCGGGCTGAGTGGCGCGTGTCATAACTCCTTTTCTGCCCAGAGCCGTCTAGGTCTAGGCCCTACTGCCGCTAAACGGTAGTGCAACCACTCTTGTGTTCCGGTTTGAAGGGTACAGAGAATCAGTGTAATTACAGGCTGAGAGGCATTTAATCTTAGTCCGCATACGCATCTGTAAACCTTCTTCGATTAAAGTTGTTTGCTGTTGTCCATGGACTCCAGTAACCACTTGCCATCATGTGGACAGCAAGCTTGTATGTCATTCTATTATCATAAAAAGAACTCATCGACGTGTTTAGAAGTTTGCGGCTAAAGTTTTCATAACTTTTTTGCAGCCAAAGAAGCGCGGTCGCCCGAAAGGCTCGACTAACAAGCCGAAGCCGTCGGGCGCGTCGCCGGCCCCGGGCGCTGCGCCACCACGCGGCGCCCCTCCCGTCCCGCGCCCCGCCGCCGCGCCCGCCGTCGCGCCCCGCCCGCGCCTGCCCTCCTACCAGTACGCCACGCGTCCCTGTCGGAGGGACTTCTCCGGCATACAGTTCAAGAGGTCAGTGGCTACTTCCTTCCGCGCTCAATTTCTTTAACGCTTTCAGGTTCCTTTATAAATCTTGTTTCGAAAATTACTTTCAATGAACCTTGGCGGGAGAGAAAGCTTCAAATGTGTGTCTATTTTTTTGTGTGAACATTTACAATAAATGAAAGATGAATGTATAAAAATAGCAGTAATTAGTAATATAATACTTGTTAAAACACAGCACGAGGAACAACAATCAGCTGCACTGGAAATATTTTCACATTTTCATCAAATTTCTAACTAAACCAATGAGATTACTTTACATTCTATCCTGCAACAAACCGCTGTTTTTCCTACTAGTAGGTCATATATTAACATGAATTACACACACAGTGCGACGTTGCCAATCTTACATAAGCTATAATTTTAAGTCGTGCTGTGGCTCCGAGAAATAGACAGATATAACAATACCTCCTTAGACAGTTTTAACATATGTATGTACAACAGCGGCAACAAGCAATAACTCCGTTCCCCTATTACAATGGACGGGACGGTAGCTTGTTGTTCGCGTGCTCCAGGACGACGAAAGGAGGCGAAAAATATCTATAATTGTCATTTAAAAGTACGTTTTTAACAATTACTTTATCGTTAACTACTGCGATATAGAACGTTAAAATATTTATACGCGTTCGATAACCTCACACCGTCCCGTGTAATCATCGCTCCGAGCGACGAACGCTTTGTCCGATGACATATTTTACAATTAATTGCGCACGTGTGGCAGGCGATGGAGCGACGACTGCCTGGAGTCGTCGCACATCCCCAACGAGGTGTACTTCGGCGACGTGCCGGTGTCCGCGGAGGTGTTGTTCAATTACTACGACGCGAACGCGGAGCGCGACCGGCTGGCGGCGCAGGCCGCGCACATCGCCGCGCAGAAGGCCGCCGCCGCCAAGCTGGCCGCCGCCAAGCTGCAGGCGCGCGGCATCATCACCAACGAGGTCAGAGGGCAAGCTGAACCGAAGCACGCTGCTCGGCTTCACCTACATATTTACTCCGTCACCGTCCCATCGGGCCGTCATGAGTCCACTGCCGAACGGCTCGGCTGTCGGCAGTTAAGGATAGCGGCAACCCTATCTGACCATGGGTGCCGTAGAAGGCGACTAATGTCCATAAGCTCTAATATCTGTACTTAATATCGTGTGGTGGCGCTATAAGTATATAAATGTCCAAAGGGCGGCCTTTGTTGCTGCTTGAATGGGCCGGCTCGACCGGGTTGGTACCACGGCCTCGCAGAATACCGGCGTAAAGTAGAAGCATCTTGTGCCTATGCGTTTCGTGAGTGAGAATATCCGGAGGCCCCAATCCCCCTCCACATCATCCTCCATCCTCCCTTCCATCTCCCAAATACCTTAAAGGCCGGCAACTCACCTGCAGCACCTCTGGTATTGCATATGTACGTGGGCGACGGTAATCACTTGAAATCAGATGAACCGCCAGCTCGTTTGCCGCCTTTTCATATTTCATACAATTAACGGTAGTTATTATACCACACAACCAGCGAAGTAATTTTTTCTAACACTTTTCATTTTAAGACAATGTTTACTCAATCTCTTTAACTAATTGCTTCTCATCGTGCAACACGGATTTGTACCTGATGTTATTTTACTTTACACAGCAGGTGACGACGGTGGACTCGTCGTCGTCGGACGACTCGTCGGGATCGTCGGGAAGCGGTTCGGAAGAGAGTGACGACGTAAGTAGATCACGTGTCCTGAACCCAATCCTGATGCAGTCCTCTCTGTGAAACGTAGCTCGCAATCCTACGATGACCAATAGGTAGAACTGCTCCATTCTTTTTCATTGCTTGTCTCGCTGTTATTTTATGTTTTTATATCATTTTCTTTATTATTTATATCTTCTTTCTTTAATCTTAATTTAATGTGAAGATGTTTGCTCGCGTTTTCACTTTTCCTTGTCCAATGGAATAGAGTAAATTCGAAAATCGGTAATCATCACACAAACATCCCATTCTTCCTATGTCACGAACGAAAATGAACGCGGAATAAAACTGGGCTTGGCGTCATTGAAATTTCGAGAAGCCCGGTTGTATTTCGCCGTTCATTTACGGACGGAGCGAGATAGTATAGCCTGTTGCAGGAACAATAACGTCGTTGAAATAAAAATGTAACATTTATGTTTCTTTTCCTTGCATCTTGAAAACCGGGCCATTAGCGAGTAAGTGGTGAACCTTTTGTATTATTTATTGTTAAGCAATTCCTAAATGTGGAAGTATTTGAGTGACAACGAGGTTTTGGCGACCGAATGGTGGCGGATAAACCATCCGAATTCGTTAAACCCAAATCTCACGAATGCTTATGATGGGGGCAGCGTCACTAGTGCCGGGGTCGATACCGTCGGTACGCTGCGATGGCCAACTCGCTTGTCCAGCGTGGTGTATCATCATCATCACCATCATTTCAGCCTATCACAAGTCCATTGCTGAACATACGCCTCCCCCAAAGATCGGTCCTGAGCCACCTGATTCCATCGACTTCCCGCAACACTGCGCAGGTCGTCACTCCGTCTTGTGGGGGGCCGTCCCACACTGCGTGGTGTATATGGGCAAATATTTTTAAAAGCTGGCCAAAAGCATGGACCGCTTTTGCTAATTTGCTTTCTTGGAGAGGCCTATGTTCAGCAATGGGCCGGCGACGAAGATGACGACAGAGCAAATTATAGATAAGCTTGTTTGATTACAATTACTCCTCAAATTATCATACGACTTTGCGTCTGGCTGGTGCTCGACCTCGGAGCTTTATCTCGGTTATATTGGACTTTATTGACCAAACGTCCTTACACTTGTTTTCTATCACAAAACTTATTTCTTATTAGATTAAGTTTCGATTGACTTGAAATATGAACGAAAAGGAGACCGCTTACACTCTTTGTTTTTTATTGGATCGGTTGGAAATTGAGCTAACAGTGCACCTACTGCAGCCCATTTGAACACCTGAAAGCATTTCAATCGAATGTTGATGTTTTCTCCAGGACCTACCATTGAAACGCGGCCCCGGACGGCCGAAGGGCACGACGAAGAGCAGCCCCAAGCCGCCGGGGCGGCGCGGCCGGCCGCCCGTGCCGCCCGAGCTGCGGCAGCCCGGCATCACCGCCATGAAGAAGTTCTGCAAGGCGGCCGGCATACGATTCGATTATAAAAAACTCGTTGAAGGTAGGCCGACATTTACTGAGTGGCAGGAAGCTTTTGGGGATGATCTACGCTTGGCAGGTGGCTGAATTACAGCATTGGAGCAACGGTGCCCGAGTGGTGTAGAGAATTTGCCTCAATACCCGTCCCTTGGAGTTCTTCGAAACTTATGTACTATTACTTACGCACCTGTCACGTTGATCTAAATAAGCTTTCGTGCTCTCTCTTCCCACTTCAGTATTTTGGGTGCGTGCGCTCGTGAGAGCTTATTGGTTTCCCACCAGTGCTCACTAGAATTGTTATTTACGTAAACAGGTTGCACAAAGAACAAGGAGCGGACCGCGAAAATGCTCGACCTTTTGAAAGCAGCGGGCTTAGAAGGCGAACCTACGTTAGAGAAATGCAAAGCACTGAAACAAGCGAAGCTAGATAAGAAGCAACTGGAGAGACAAGCGAAGAAAGAAGCTAAGGCGAAGCGCTCGAAAGACGACAATGGTAAGTGAAGCTATTGATATGAACCACTTAATATCGTGTTAAGTATAGGTACTTTAAGGCGATATAAGTATGACGGGGAATGCCCAGCGGCGAGCGACATACATGGGATTATTTAACGATCAGTATGTCTTAGGTTAAGGTTCGGTAAAGTTTAAAATTAAATTCCAAGTTTGAAATATGATTCAGATATTTGAAACCATGACCCTGATTATAAAGTTGGGGATCAAGGAAATATTGCTAACTATGAACCAATTTCCATATTGTCTGTTTTATCGAGGGTGTTAGAATCACTGTTGCATTCGTTCAAAAGATTTTGGAGGCTCTGCTTGAATTCATACAAGTCGATCGATCTACACTCACGAATCCAGCTAACTTTTTGACGTATGATACTCCCTACACAGATTTCTCGAAAGCCTCCAATAACTCTATTTACTCAAACCACAGAGTTATTGTTACAAAACTTACATCTTTAGGTTTGGGTGGCTTGCTTTTAAATTGGTTTGCATCTTATCTCAATAACAGGAGTTCTTTTTTTTGCAACTGACGGTCATCTATGAGAGTCCTTAAGGTTCTGTATTGGACCCACTTTTATTCAACATACATCACGCCGTCCAGTTGACTATAGTAGATGTGCTTTTCAAACCATACATTTGAAGATGCCCAAGTAAATAGAACAAGAAGAAAAACGAGAAGAAGACAATGAAAGTGATAAGCTTTCAAGCCTTTGTTAAAATTAGAAAGAGCAGGTTTTTGTGATCATCCATCTAAAGCAATTGTAGTCATTGTGCTTTTTATGGAAAAGTGACAAATTAGCAAGTAGAGCATCGATGCTCTCCGCCATAAGCAACATCAAAGGAGTTGCATATACGTTACCTGTATTTTTCGGGCCTTAAAATACTCCCCGTGGAATATGCTATAAACAGCAACAAGATGCAACGTCTTTTCTCATGACCCAGTGGATCAAGCTGGTGAAAATGAACTTGGTCATGGACGTATGCGGTCAAATGGAAGGTGCAATTCGTACAGGAGAGGGCACTTTACGGCCCAGAGATGAAAACAGTATTCCATTTGAGGCCGATCCGCGCCTTGTAACACTGAAATCAGTGGATTAGAGTGAAATACTGTCTCGCTTTGTCGCACACCAAGCTCTTTAGTAACCTCGGTACAGGATGTCGCTCAATATGTTACCGCCAAGGATTCCGACACTGGCCGAAACAACAAAGTGAAATTAGTAGAAAATTCAATACTAGAAGAAGTGACAAATGGTTTCTTTGATAGCCGCAAACGCGTGCAAACCAGTGTCTTTTTAGACACAAGATTATTTCGGATCTGTAAGGATTTCAGGGTCAAAGTAAACTTTATGCCATGAAGCGGATGCGTGTTCCTTTGTTGTCCCTTTTACACGTACTCACTATTCCCTTTGCAAGAACAGGCCTAACCTAAAAAAATAGTCGTCTAATTTTAACGAAGGGGTAATCCATCTTCCCCAGAGACGACAGGCAGCGTGTCGCGGCGGATGACGCGCGGCGCCACGGGCGTGAAGCCGCGGCAGCGCATCGTCATCTCGTCGGACGAGGAGGACGACACGCCGGCCGCGCGCCGCACGCTCTCCAAGCTGCGCTCCAGCGTCAACGATGACTCCGACTCGGACTAGGTGAGTGTGCCCCGGAATGAATGCCCCGGATGAATGAAGAAGAATGAGACGTCCTGCCCCGATCGCAAACGCCCGATGTAGTGGGTAAACTACACTTACTTGCATGTAACCAAAAGTAACACTCTTTTAATTTACATTTATATTACTTTCAGGTAGTTCTTGGCTCTGCGTGGTGAAACCTTACTATAGACAATACAAATCGGCTCTTGCAGTCGCAGTGATTACGTTAAGTAACAGAGGAACCTTCTAGAAAGTGCTTCGACGAGGTTCGTGACTCTCAAAGAGATGGTCATCAAGTGTGAACACGTCTGTTCGCACAACAATTTCCTACTAATTTTAGGTTATACGTCGAAATTTATGTGAAATGAAAGGAGAGTTTTTATAAAAGGTAGTATTGAAATTAGATTAGTGCAATTAATGTAGTCTCTCTTTTGTAACATAGACAAAACGTAAAGTTTGAAATGGAATGAATCTAATTCTATTGTTTATTTTTATTCTTTTGGACAAATTTTGGGTTTCATAATTTAATATATTTATACAAAGGAATTTATTAAAAATTACGATATGTAATTGCTTTAAATTTCATTTCATTTAAATCATACAGTCATATACGAGTATATAATCGTTTATAAAATCTTAATGGCATTTAAGCCACGCACAATAATGGCGTTAACAAAGTGGTAATCAAATTTAAATCGTTTATCATTTCTACAACAACACTGCCATCGCACCTTGTAATCCTATAGGGCAGACAGTAGTACCGATTCTTGCAACTGTTATTAACGAAGTGAGTTATTATTAGTCGACAGTTTGAGCACCCAATCAATTGTTACTTCTAATAAATTCGTATTATATTAATATATACCTAAAAAGGCAATAACTAAAATATATTAAAACTTTTGAGACATTTGTCTAAAAAACTCATTCAGTGATATTAAAACTGAAAAATCGATTTTATTTAATAAAATGTTATGATATGTCTAATGCATTAATATATCAAAGATTATCAAGTGGTACCTTTTCGGTTTTTAATTAAATAACTCAATTTATTCACAAACAATTTATTGATTGTGACTTAAAACATTTAGTTTAGCTGATTCTGTACACAAATTAATTGTATAAAATAAACAATAAAGTTATGTTTAAAAAGAAAGTCCGGCCAGAAAGAAACTTGTCATAATAATACATTCTTTTTTATAATAAGATTAAGAATTCAAACATTATCTTTTCTGTATGTTTGTAATAAGGTTCAAATTATTATTTTGAGATATATATAATATAGTAAGAAATTCTTACTAACTATAGCAGAACGCGTGTAGTAAAAGACTCGTGTCAAAGTAATCTTTAACTGGTAGCATTAAGTAGATAACAATTTCCGTTTCCGTTTGACGTCAATGCCTGTAATATAGGAGAGCTGAGAAATAGAATGGTAAAGGTAGATTTTTTAAATAGTAGGAATTTCTCACTATGTGAAATTTGGTAGCTTTCGTTCTTTTAATCGTACAAGGATGTCACAGGATTCGTTAAAACATAGTGTAAGTGCATTTCGGTGCGTATATTATTATATACGCGTCAATTATTTTAATATTTCTAGGGGCTAGTTTGAATCGATCGAATATTGACCTGTAGGACTAAAACCCCTCGCCTACTTTATAGGTAGTGTTAGTGTGTGAAGCTTCTGGGCACTGAGTTACTTTCATTTGTGCCTATAATATAATAATAAATGGAAATGAATGTAACTTGCGTAAGCGTGCGTGTCGTTCATATATTGTAATAATTTTCATGAAATAGCAGAAAATTATATCATATTTTGAGCGAAATGAAATTTTATACTATTAGGTGTAACAAGTGTAAGAAATTATAATTAGAAATATCAATAAATTGGTAACACCAACAAGTTGACACTAGTGACCTTTAGCTCTTGTATATAATAAGCAAAGTAATGTATAAGTAACTAGGTGTCCTACATTTATTTTTGTACAGATATAGAAGCGAGAACATTTTAAAATATGGCTTTGTTAATACGCTAAATACGGTCTGTGTGTATTGCATACGATTAATTTAAAGAAAGTGTTCATAATCTAAGCGACAATCAAGTTTTTCGTAGTGTATATGTAGTAAATGAAACGAATCGCTTTTGTGCATCGAGCAGTCTGATTTTAATTTATCTCAATGATATTATTTCCTTTGTTTTTACTTAAAAAGTTGGTGCTTTATATTAACTCGTTCCTCACAGATCAGAAGGCATTCAGAATCTCATGTTTTTTTTACCCACTATACTTTTGTAGTAGATACTTTTTTTTTTAAACACTTTCGTAATTATTCATTATGAAGACGAAATTTTTAATGATCGAGACTTAATCGAGAGAAGCAATATTAGATTATATCCAACTAAACTAAGAAACTTGCACGCGTGTAAGATTGCGTGTGGGTAATAAATGAATTTTTAATAAAGGGCAGAACATACAATCATAACAGATGTCGGAACAGACCTTCATACTCGTCTTACGTAGAAAAACCGTTGCAACGAAGATTAATTTCATAATTTACGAATATTACTGTATCGAAGTTTGGTACGCGCGTCCATTTGTCGCAGGAGATCACTCAAAAGAGAATAACTAAGCACAAACTCGGCCAAACTTTCCTTATGCCAACTGAGTTAGCTACACCAAATATGTTTTTAAACAAAGAAGAAAACATGGGATTATCTTTTCATTCACCATTCTTCTTTCACCCATTCATCCAATCTTCTCTAGTATAACTTGGACCCATATGAAGGTCAAGGTTTTGCGATGCGATTGTGTTACCTAAAAAAATATGTTGGACATTTACATTTACGTATATCGTTTATTGTAATTATTATAAACGTTTTGTAAAATTTTACTCGAACGATATCGCTATTGATTATGACAATTTTTTTTTCTTTAGTTATTCCTTTCTTTATGTTTGTATTGTACGAAATGTTTGAAGTACGTTGGACGTCTACGAGACAAATGTATTTTATCTCAATTGGGACACGAATCACAATATCATAAAATATATGGAAATTGTACATAATAGTGTATGTAGCTTGTAAGATTTATTATCATTTTAAGATAGATAACATATAGCGGAGATGTATTTTGTAAGATATGCGACGTGTTTGATTTACCATAATAAAATGACGGCCACGGAGTATGTATGTATTGTATATGCATCGAGTAAGAGTTATCGCCTGTTGGGTGCCTACTTAAAGTGGTCGGTTTATTTAGTCAACTATGATTTGTAATTACATATATTTTTAGAATAGGAAAGAAATGCAAATCACCGACAGTTTTTTTCATTTTTTAATTGCAGACGTTTGCGTTATTATTTCCCTTGTAGTTAAATGAGGCATATACATATACAGAGTGGATGCCACCTTAGTGACATTTAATCAAATTTTTTAGTGGTCATTGTTATTTGGGAATAGTAAAATAAAATTTTACGAAATAAATGAGAACCTTTTCTACAAACAAATTATATAGCCTAATAATCAGAATAAAATGCAAGCCTTGCATTTGCCATGAATAACAGTTTACTGATCTCGGCAAGCGCGGCGACTTTGCAGGATTTAATATTCGCTACGTCGGCGATTTCAAACGCTGGCAACGGACGCCGACGGGGGATGCATAGGGTCTTTGACTTAGATGTCGTTGGCCTAGTTAACTACTAGCGCTAATATATCATGAGTCCAAAAAACTAAATAATTCTATTTGGTGTATGACCTGGAACTGGCCTGTATAATATGAGGTTAAATTTATTGTTGTATCGTCGCATCCAGCCTGTATATCTATGTAGAGTAAATAAGAATTTATTCGGCTTAGCAGTTACAAGGTTTTCTTTTAGTTTTAAATATCAGGATGCGGCGCTTTCTACCATATTATTTATTTTAGCCGTATCAAGGTTGTAAATTATAAGTTAATTTTTATTATATTCAAGTGAAGATAGATTATTTAAGACCTTACCCAATCGCTATTCGAATAAAGGTTTTATGTTCATAATATTTTTTTCTTTTCGTGAATAAAAGGACACACTTCTGGCTTAATAATATGCTTCCATTAGTCAATGGTGCAACGCTCAAGTGCCTCGTCGGTTTAAACGTTCATCTCGCAAACGCGTAAGCAGTTTACTAAACATGTTCACGGCGCCAAATCACACTAGCCGAATGTTAAAGTGGTATTTGACTTAATAAAATAATATCAAAGAGAATCGGAGTCGTAGAAACAAAATGAAGCTATAAACAATTTTCAACAGTGTTTTTTTTTTAAATGGGAATCTATTGAATATGTGAAGCTGTAGTTTTTGGTCATAAAAATATTATACGTAGGGTAGTATAGCACACGCAAAGCATTCGTAACACAATGACACGCACATGCTGGAAATAGCATTATACATATTAATTTACAGTTCGTTAAAGAACTGTTATTTGTTATTGCCCACCCTATTTATAATATTTGTATGTTTAGGAAGGAAACATTTTTATAAATGCGACTGAAATGTGTGTCTAAATTCTAAAGTAACTAGCGATATTTATAACAACGTGATTATATATAGTAGGCGGCAAAGTGATTAGGGAGTTCGGTCTAGGATTGTAATGTCGGTGAACCACAGCTGATATTTATTTGCAATAAGCAATTTTTGTAATATATTTTACTTTTCGGATGTAGAATGCCATATTGTGATTAGATTGTTAGCTACACGAAGTATTTTTCAAATAAAACATCTATGTATACATGATGGACGTTGTTTTATTGCTATTTGTGCTCATTGTAAATAAAGATGTAGTATATATTTCTATTTCTTCATCGCTCTATTTTAGGTCACTGCTGGACATAGGTCTCTCTAAGAAATATATATATATTCACGCCTTGTTCCCAACGAGGTAGGCAGAGACAATCTTCTTTCACTTGCTACGGTCCTGATATACGTCTTTCGCTTCTCTCACTTTCATCAATTTTCGCATGCATACTCGTTGGTTTAGAGTACTCTTGACCTGGCCTTTTTTCAGAACGTCTCCGATTTGATCGTGAAATGTTCGCCTAGGTCTTCCTCTCCCGACTCTACCATTTACACTCGCCTCATATATTTATTTCGTCAACCTACTTTCATTCATCCTCTCCGCTCAGCTCGGCATCCCTTTCTCAATTCGTGTCACTACATCGTCTTTCACGCCACAACGCTCTCTGATCACATTATTTCGAACCCTGTCAGTTATCTTCACATCAATCATACTTCTTAACGCTCTCATTTCTACATAATCCATATGCCATACCCAGATTTCGCTTCCATATGTCAGTGTTGGTACCAATCCCCCCTATGCATAGCCAAACGAGCTTTGTGAGAAATTGTCTGGCTGTTCATAAATGTATGCAATACCTTTTTTTTTTTTTTTATGAAAAAATAGGCTTGCGTTTGACCTCAATCTTCCCCGATGGAAAGCGAAGATGAGGCCTAGGATGGTACACGCTTGCCTAGATGTCTGTTCACTCTGGCCTTGAAGATGGTAGGTTCTCTCTTCAAGAGTTTTGCGGCCACAATTTTTTCCATACGGAAGCTGAATATTTATTCCGGACCTATCCCAATCACGTCTCGATAAGTTGGAGCGCCTTCTTAACAACTGCATTAGATTTATCTTTGGTTTACGTAAATGTGATCACGTCTTTTCTTATCGTTCCAAGCTTAATTGGCTTCCTATTCGTCAAAGGCGTAGCTCTAAAATTCTGTGTTTATTGTATTCTGTATTAACTGATCCTAATTCTCCTTATCTTAAGAATAATTTCCAATATCTTTATTCTGCTCATGACAGAGAGCCTCGTTCCATAAACCAATTTAAGATTCGCGTCCCATAACATAATACAGGTTACTATAACTCTTCTTTTACTGTTCAAGCTACACTCCTCTGGAACGCCCTGCCCGATAAGATAAAAGCAGCTCCTAGCAAGAAACTGTTTAAGAGTCTACTTCGTAATTACCTAATAGAATAATAGATCATTGACAATATTCGGCTTATCTATTTTTGATTTTTATTATATACTTATTTATGTATCCTTTTATATACTTGTATACGCATTTGTGTTTTTTATGTAATAAATATTTATTTAATTATATAGTTTATTTATATGTACTTATCAACTATTTTTATTGGAATTTTTTATTTATTTTATTTTTTATTCTAAGTTTTGTACCTGTCAACTACCGTTCACCATAACAAGGGTTAACTGGTAGAGAATGCCACTTGGCTATAAGTCCGCCCATTGTAACCTTAAGCTTAAGGCAATAAAGAATAAATAAATAAATATTTATATATATTATTCAATACAATGTTAGTTGCGAATACCTATAAGGAATAAACAAAAATCGTAACGTATTTTCCTGAAGCATTATTATGTGGTTATAACGTGGTAGTTTAAGAAGTTCGTAGTCAGTATGGAAAGCCCATGTTGTGATTTTCAATTAATCCTATGTGGGCTACGAGTGAGAAATATATAAAAATAAAACTGATTTATTTATCAACTCTGTGTCCGAAGGAATATTTTTAAATAATACATAACGCAGTCGCGGTCTTGGTTTATTTGTGTATTCGTTTATAACTCCTAGACTTCTACGTTGATTTCAATGAGCTTTTCACTATTTATTTATTTATAATTTATTGTGTACACCAAAAGGATTACAAAAGGCGGACTTAATGCCATTTGGCATTCTCTAACAGGGCAGAGGCCCAGGGCGTGAAGAAATGTGGCGATAGGTGCATCAATTTAAGATAATATAAATATCAAAAGGCTAATCGAGAAAAATACTATATAATTAAAACATATTTAATTGTATAAGTGTACATATCTACACAAACATATATACATAAATACCTACACAGATATATCCATACATATCACACCTTCCCTAGTAATCGTAGCAATCCACCCACACAATGTGATTGATCAAAATTGTCCCGTGTGGGCTCTATCGAGTACCTTGGGGTACTTATAGATGATAACCTGAATTGGAGAATACATACCACGTCATTGTCTTTGGAGACTGAGAGAACTTATGTATATTTTTAGAACAGTTGCAGACGTGAAATTGATAATGCTACCTAACAAAGCCCTTGGTGAGTGCTTTATTATGTACTGTATTTTAGAATCAGGTTCTGCAGAAAAATCTCACCTGATTACTGTAGAACGTAAGCAAAGTGCTCTCCTAAAAGTGCTACTCTATTTACCAAGATTCGCACAGAAGCATTTCGATATTATTGTTCCACGCCTTTATGAATTTTTATATAAAGAAAAAACTCAAAAACATGCTGTTAAAGATATAATTCTAACACGGCTTTGATTATGAAGGTACTGAGAAAGAGATGACAATTTTTAATTTATGAAACATGGACTCACAAACAGCCTCATACACACATAAACACACGAGTGCGCTGTGCGCGCGCACACATCATGGTCCGGGCTGTAGACTCTAGGCCTATGACTTTTTTTTAATTATGAAGAAGTAACCATGACACTAATTTATTTCTACTTTATCATTATATCTCAAAAGGGTTGTGAGCTACCTTTTTCTTTTGGCTTTTATTCAAACGTCAACCTAACTTGAACGCCATTTTATACTACACTAATAAAAACCTGCTGTCCACCTAATGATAAGAGCCTACCGCGGGACATCTGCGAACTACTTCAGTCAAAGGTCACAGATACGTTGTCTCCCCTGAGGACTAAGGTGGAAGCTCCCGGATTCCTATACCCTTCAAAGAAGACCACAACTATGCACTGCTGATGTTAAGTACAGTGATACTATGTATTTTTTTTTTAAAGAATACTAGCATTACTATTTAACTAATATTCCTATTAACCTTCCAACTAAGCATTAGAGCTTGTATTTGTAGTGGTTCGCAGTCCGCACCCTAAACATGACGTCGCAGGTTCGAGCCCACCATTCGACTATTATCACAAAAGAAGCTCTGAAGGAAGGAGCAAGGAAATTCCGTGTGGCTGTCTGAATGAGGAAATTAACCGGTTAATAGAAATAGGCGTAACTTTGCGGAAATCCCTTACAATCGTAATAAAATCTTGGCGTATTACCCGAGTTTTACCACCAGAATTGAACTATCTAGCCATGGGAAACGAAGAAGGCCATTTGCTTGCCTTAACATCTTGTAAATAGTCCACTGTAGAACACAGACCTCTCTCATAAATAGGATTTGTCATAAACGCCACGCTCGGCAAGCGGATCGGTGATCGCAGTACCAGACACCTCGCACCTCAGACGCTGCTGTGCGCCATCGGTCTGCTTAATTATCGTGTGGTATTTTTCGAGATGGCTATCCTGCCGACTGTCGGTAGCCATTGCCATTTCCAAGGCTTTTCCCTTAGCCGCCTCTTGCGACACCCACGGTAACACAATCCAGAGCAGATTCTCACGCCTTTACCACACGGCGTACTTCATCATCATCATTTCAGCCTATCAGAAGTCCACTGCTGAACATAGGCCTCCCCCAAATATTGCCACGAAGCTCGGTCCTGAGCCACCTGCATCCATCGACTTCCCGCAACACTGCGCAGGTCGTCACTCCATCTTGTGGGGGGTCGTCCTACACTGCGTTTGCCTGTACGTGGCTGCCACTCGAGAACCTTTTTTCCCCAGCGGTTGTCAGTTTTGAGAGCTATGTGGCCGGCCCATTGCCACTTCAGCTTGGTGATCTTTACGGCTATGTCGGTTACCTTAGTTCTGCTGCTTAGTCACGGCGTACTTAACGTCATAATATTTAGCATGGCCATTGTGTTCAGTATCATAGATGTTAGATTATTGTATGCTTTACAAAAGAGTGAAATTGAATTATAAAAATGTAAGCTTTCCATCTAGATTTCTCTGCGACAGTTTGTGTTTGTGTTATTCATGGAATGCACACGGTGTGAATTGTGTAGTTTTGACTATGTTTACCTGAAGCAGGGGTTTTTCTCTTAATGGTTTTCCGTTAAAGTTATGGCACGTGTGATACAATGGGGTTATTCATATTCCTCAGTTTAACGTTTAGTAGGTAGGTATTCGGAGTGCATGTGGGGATATATTTCTGATTTTTATTCAAAACGTCGACCTCAACGGCAGCGGCAAGACACGGCTTAGCATACGAAGTGATAGCGAACGAAGTTTCTGTACGAAACGTACACACGAGAGTAACGTCAAGAAAGGCACGAGTTTAGTCAATATGCATTGTTTATTATTAATCTGTAAATATTTGTCAGTGTAGGTATGTAAACATGTTATAAATTTACAGATTAACCACTTCAAATTATTTGAACGAATGTGGTGTCTCATAAATTCCAAAATAGTGAACACCGTAGTAGTTAAGCCACATTTACGCAACGCCGCCCTTCTGGTAGTATGCTCAGGTATGCTCATGGTCCGGTACTTTAATTTTTATGTTATAAAGTGGTTAATTTCCGAGGAAAAGATATCACATCATACAATGAGAGACTCCAATACTTTAGAATGAATTCTTTGTGTGATCGAAGACAAATGCGCGAAATTTTATTCTTGTATAAGCTCGCTAATGGCATTCTCGATGCTCCTAAGTTGTTGTCCCTTCTTTACTTTTCCGTTCCCTCGAGGTTGCCAAGACCTACGAGATTTAACACTTTCACAGATCGCCTAAGTAAATCGAATCTTGGACAACATGCGCCTCTTAACCGAATAGTTAAGAAATATAATAACCTAGCGAAGACTTTAAAGTTAAACTTGTTTTCAGATGCAATTGGCGGGCTTAAGAGGAAATTGCTATTATCTCAACAAATTATGACTAGACTTTTTTTTTTGTTATTTTTTGAAAGTAAAAAAAAAAAAGTAGGAATTATGCGATCTTTGGTAGTAGAGTATTGTGGTGACGAAATGATGGCATTGTGCTACCGATTACTTGAAAATATTGAAAAGTTAACTCCAGTCGCATCATAGTAGGGCATTAGGCATCGTGCAAACAATCCCGCCGAACACCTAGTAATTTCAGCACTTAAAAGAGCTATTAACAATTATAGTGGTGCTGGCAGGGATCGATCCCGGGACACTCACATGTAATTAGAATAGAATAGAAATCATTTGTTTAACAACACACATAAACATTAGCGAAAAATAATGTAAATAAATAATTAAAGCGAGCGCTCTGAACACATGCTACAACACCTAAGGATAAAGAGGTTAATTCACTATTATCCTTATAAAATAAACGCACGAGACTAATACCCTTTTATAGCCATATTTAAAACCCAGTCACTGACGAAGTGGCGTTGTAACGCTGTGAGCTCTGTGGGCTATGACGGAATAGTTTCCTCCATTCATGTGTGCTCAACGATCTCTACTACACGCCGGTATTCTGCGAGGTCGTGGTACTGCCCAGGTCGAGCCGGCCCATTCGGCCCGCAGCTGAAGCCGCTACTTGGCTCTACCACGTCCAAAATTTGTATGCAATTATCTTGACAAAATAATAATATGGCACCAGCGCGCTGGTTTTCCGATGGAGCCAGTGCTGGAACTTATCACCGTTACTGCAGTTTAGTTTTATTTTGAAGACATGTTTTCAACTTTATCAATATGTTTGAGTCCACTGCTGAACATAGGTTTGTGTAAGAACACGGCATGGAACACGGGTTGGTGCGGTTATGGGATTTGCTTTAGGCATATACATATTTTACCATAATCGATGGTAAGAGCGTGGTGCGCCTGTATTTGAGGTTTACATTTGGAGTAAAACTTGGTATATTCCTCCTTATACTCGACTACAGAGATCTGTTCTGTCATATACAGGATTAAATAAATTAGTTGCTAGGCAACAATTATTATTGAATCAACAATGTAAATAAAACGTTTAAAATGGTAGACTGGTAATTTTTCCTTAAATAGGAATACGATATAGATATATACCATAATAATGATGATAGGGGGAGAAAGTAAGTATTTTTGTTTTTAAACTTTATAACTAAGTATTATAAAACCATCGGTTGCAACCAATGCGCCTCGCATTCGTTAGCCATTAGATCTAGCGGTTATTAATAATTCGTCATAATCATATTATAGTAAATAATTTATGCAACTGACAAAGAATTGTTCCTATTTTCGTGGTTTAATTGTAATGAAATCAATGCAAAGATTTTGCCTCCATCGGAGCCAAAGGGCCGGTGACCTGTTGTGACCTCAGTAATGAGTGTTGACCTCAAATCCCGCAAGACGGTGTGCCTTATGGCGTTGATGTAAGAGCGATTTTGTTTCGTCGAGCTCACACCGGCTTCCCCGGCTGATTTCGCAGCATTCGATCGAATGAATTAAAGCTGAAACGTATCGATACGTTAGTTTGTTTTTCACTTATATGTTCTCCCGTTGACTTTTCATAAATAAATAATGATGTGTCGGACATAAGGACATTAAACTATATTGCAGTATTATTTAAACTCTGTGGTCGGATACAACACAACTAGAACTGTCGATTTTATTAACCTATATGTCGCTATCTACGGACTAACTTATTAAAGATAGTTATTTGAAAGAAACCTTATTAGAGTCATGCGGAAGTATATATACATTACATAATATAATACATTTAAGCAAATCCTTCCATAGATTATAAAATTATAAATAATTCAATTAAAATCAGCGTTCTGAAGTTACATTCTTTGTTAACATAATGATAATAGGTATGCCACGATTTTAGACCTTTTTATTAGGTTGGATGTGTCGTTATTGACTTTTTATGGAAACTTGGTTAGTGGTACTCGTAATAATTCGAAAAGTAAAAAAAATATGAAAGAAACACAAAACTTTGTTTAAACAACATAAATAGCATAATAATACAAATGAAATGCAAGCGCCTTTCGACACGAATAATAGTTCAATGACCTCTGCAAGAGCGGTGACTCACAAGTCGGATGTCGTTGACCTCGAGTCGGCGATTTAAAAAGCAGGCAGCGAATGCCGGCACGGACGGTTGGATCTTTGACCTTTTTTGTGACCTGACCTGACTATTACCCAAGTAAATCTTGAGTCAATGTAACAAAAACTAAAGATAATATTATACTGTGACTAAACTGCTATATACATATCATTGATATTTGGTGTATGAGCTAGAAATGGTCTGTAGAATTTGGGGTTAAAGTTAAAGTCGTAACGTCGAATTCAAACGGTGTTCCATACACTGGCGGTCTTAAACAGTAGCCCTCCCGGGACCCCTTTGGTCAATGGCTCCGTCGCCGACTAAATTGCGGCTACGGAGGATAGGGAGAACGGTTTATCGTATTAGACACTTCTCTCCCCCCGTGGACCACCCCGTTCTCTCCCACCACGGCCGTATAAGCGGAGCGGGCCCCGCCAGTCGCAGATGATGGGGAGAATGGCATATCACGATACCAAAACGTCCCTGCGACTCCATCTTGCCTATGGAGGGCAGAGAGCGGTGCAAAATTACACTCACCCCATAGACCACCAATCTTCATCCGAAATGGGCTCGCCAAGCCCACTCGGAGCGGCCACCTCGGACCTGCCCTTCCCCGCTAAGTCAGGCCGGCCATGCAGGTTCCTTTTGATTCACCGTGGGAGAACAAACCTCGGCTACTAAGCCTCACCACCATGACCTGGCGGGAACTCGCTCCGGGTGGAGCTAACTACTACATAGTTCTGTGATAGTTACTACTAGTTGGGATGCGGCCCTGCTCCCCCCTTACCCTTACCCGGCGCCCCGCAGCCGTGCAAACTGTACTAGCGTGCAAAATGTGACGTCACCAGCCCCCGGTGCCAAGTTAGCTCGACCGGGTGACAGATAGATATTTAAGATCATTGTCGTGCAGTAGCGGCGTGAGTCAACCACTCCCTTTCAACTCATGGGTATCGTAAATCCGGCGTCGAGTCTAGACTACTGTTACTTTGTATCTTTCGGAGAGGCGATGGGTAGGTTGCTGCGTTTCGTTTGGTTAGGCCGAGTTGTGCCAATTGAAATGTGTATCTTTGCCTTGCCCGATTACATTAATTGAGGCATAAATTAAGGCAGCTCCTAACAGGAAATCATTTAAGAGTCTAGTTCGTGATTACCTAATAGATCATTGACAATATTCTACTGATCTATTTTCGATTTTTATTATATATTTATTTATGTATCGTTTTATATATTTGTATACGTATTTGTGTATTTTATGTTATAAATATTTATTTAATAACATAGTGTGTTTATATGTATTTATTAACTTATTATTATTGGAGTCGGCCTATAGTTTTTTTTCTTTGTTCTTTGTTTTGTACCTGCCAACTAACTTTCACCATAACAAGGGTTGACTGGTAGAGAATGCCACTTGGCATTAAGTCCGCCCATTGTAACCTTAAGCTTAAGGCTAACAATAAAGAATAAATAAATAAATGGTAGAGATGCGAGAGTGCTCATATATATAAACCCTACTTCCGACTGATAATAAATATGAGAGTCTGTATGTTTGAAAGTATGTCGCTCAATTGAGCTCAAAAACGGATTTATATGAATTACGGCAAAGACGGTCTACGTCGTGGCAATATAATACTTTTTATCAGGAGGAAGTTATACCGCAGAGTGTCGCGGTGTACGCGTTTGATACTTTGTAAAATATCAAAATGTCGTACAGGATAACGTTATATTTCCACTGTTAACTAGTTTTAGTAGTTCGGGGTCCCGATAAAAGACTGAAGAGAGCATCGGTATTGATCCAACGTCTTGACATGAATGTCGTGTGTACGGTGCCAACTATTAAAGCACTCAAAAGGTTCGGTTCTCTGACCGTTGCGTTGCCGATTAAATTAAATCCCATTCAAATATCATTTTTAATTTATTTGTTTAAGGATTGCCAACAGAGACTTCGATAAAGCATACACATTGAACTAGCTCCATAGTGATTACATAATTGTAACTATAATAAAAGCCAAACACAACATGAAACAAATACGATATAACAAGTATACGTATATAATAAGGTAATATATAGGATACAAGATAAATACAATATATTTTAATGGATATTATTATCATCCTGTGTTGTTCCTGGCCTATGTTCAGCAGTGGACTTCTGATAGGCTGAAATGATGATGATGATGATCATCCTGTAACGCATTCGCCAGAGCACATACCAGACGCTTTGACCGTACACCAATAGACGGACTTGTCTGTTGAAGTTTGAGTATTTTAATGCTGACATATTACAGATTAGGCTTCCGGCCTTAGAATAATAACGCGTATTCGAAGCTTCCTATCAGATGCAGGCCACAAGATTTCCGCTTTAGCGTGTACTTGTGTATTATTTTCTTAAACTTAGGCGACATTTACGATACGTCCCGCGGGGGATGAATGAACGATTCTCTGGTTGTATCTAGTACGTACCAAATTACTGTGTATCATAACAGATTGGAGCAGCGAGGCGGGCCATTCCCGGCTCCTGCACCCTCTCATATATCTGAGAAGGAGGTCTTTGCCCAGCACTTACAGGCTGCTACTTTACTTTACTTTATAACAGATTCTATAAATTTCTTAATGAAAGCCAAGGTGCCCTTAACCCAAGTGGGGCTACTCCATCTTCGGGGCTACCATTAAGCTGCAGTTTTAAGTCGTGATTAACAAGTTTGCAAATACTCAGCGATATAACAATATAGAGAACATACTTATGTCGCTGTAATAAAAAAATATTTCAAAGTTGCTAAAAATGTCGTGGTCTGTGGCCGTTATCGGGATCAATCTTTATTTTTTTTATAAAGGATGCAGCGTTCTACCGCAATTGCAATCGGGTTGATCCGTCGCCTTGCAGTCGTCAGTTACGTAACAATAAGCTCGCTGAACTCTGACAACCGGCGGGATTCTCGATCTCTCGACCAATGACGATGCTTGCTTGTGACACACCTTCGCGCGATTTAAAATTGGCACGGTGCGCGCGCAGGCACTATTGAGCGCCAACGTCACTGTCAGCCTGTCAGTTAGTTGTCAGTTGCGCGCCGCGGTGGGTGATTGTGTGTCGGACTTAGTTGCGAACAGTGCGCGGAGTTCTTCACCATGGCTCTGCTTAGACGACTGGCTGTAAACGCGCCCCGTGGCGTTCGAGTTCTTTCTACTCCACCTCCGGCGCGCGACGAGCTCGATCTTAATTTTAATAGCCCCCGTATCGCATTCAAAAGCAAGAAGACCAGCGAACTTGTGCGGGCATACCTCGTCTACCAAATATGTTCGATCAACTGGATTGTCGAGAACAACGACATGGTAAGTGCCTAGATCGATAGTCAATTCTTACGTAAGTTACTACAATGCGGTACAGAATGTTAACGTCGTCTGGAGATCGCCTCTAAAATTAACCGGTAGTCGTATCCTTGAATTTGATTCGACGTTGAAGTATGCGTGTGCGGTTTTTTTCTCAGTATTCACGTTACTGCACGTGGTTCGGATTTTCTGGCGACATAAGTGGCTGAGTTCTTTCATTCATTCATTGTCTTTGATTGCACAAAATTGTTACGTAAACGAAAATTCTTTTTGAGCTTCGCAATTCATTTATTAGCTTACACTTTATATTAGCTTTTACGAACCTACCTTTCTTTAAGAGAGGAGTATTCCTTACTAAAACGATTGCGGTTAATGGAGAGCATATGGTTTTAAATGAATAGGTAATGGTTCCTTTTTTCACCATCGGGCGTTTTAAATGCGCATGCGTCCGGCAGGCGGCGTCGCCGGTTCGCCGGTATGCCGGTCGAGTTAAAACTTGTATATTATTTTATGGCAAAGAAACGAGCTAGAACGATCACTTGCATTATAAAAAACAAGTCTCCTGTCATACTTTACCAAGTTCGTGACTAAATTTATAACGGCGATTTCACCTACATTAGCTACTTAGTATCAATGACATTAGGTAACGTCCATTTGAGTTTGTAGAACTTAAATTAGGTACAGTGATATTATTACTATGAATTTTTTAAGCTATATTGCCATCGTTTAAGCTATGTTGGAACTGGTTGCGCTATATTGCAACTAGCAACACATTATTTAACAAGAGGAGATTAATATAAAGTCCCACATTTAACGATTTACACACGTAATTTTTTATTACCCATCACATTTGACAGACTTGTCCAGTAAGATGATTTGAGCTCTAGAGGATGCTGTAAACGGTATTATGACCGCACAGCGAATCTTTTTACCTACCTATGTATATGTACTAGCTTACCTATTTCACTGTTTGTTATATTTAAGTTAAGCGGTTCGGAAAAAGGTTCTACCTCATTGTAAATACGTAACAATTGAAGAGTGTTTCCAGAATTAATAACTAGTGGGCGATGCGTAGAGATCTAGCTAAAGGAGAATCCACTACTCAATTGTAACGTGTTGTAGGTAAAAATCGACCATGCGATTTGGACACTTATCCTTTCAATGTATAAGAGGTTTCAAGGTTTAAATAAAAAGTTCATTTAAGTACTTATTTATCAATTTAGTTTTATTTACAACTTTCCTACATGTTTCCTAAACGAGCTGGGATGCGTAAGTGTTGCTATAAATATAGGCTTTATATACACTATCCCCTTTACTACGGTAGATCGTTAAGGTCAATTCACACTATTTCGAAACGGAAAAATGCCGAAACCTCATGGCCACCGTCGTATGGCCGATATCATTTTAAATAGGCCTGATCTTAATTATTTACGATGACACTACAAGTTAACAGGGTAGCAGTTTTTGGGACTGCATTCTGCAATTCGTCAGCCAAGCGTGGTGCTTCTGTAAAATCACTCCGAACTTTAGTCAGGTCATTGTTTGTATGTGGTAGAGCCAAGCGGTGCATTGCTGCCGCTCAAATGGGCCGGCTCGTACGGGGTAGTACCACGACCTCGCAGAATACCGGCGTAGTGGCATCTTGTTCTTTTTTCCTTTCACTCCTCATTATAAAAAACAAATGCAGGATTTGCAATCCCGAGCTGATCAGCCACCAGCAGTGTTGCTTGCTTATTTGGGTTCGATCCGATACCCAGGTCACTCGCCTACTACTACGTCCACCCCTTCACTGAACTCCGAGCCTGAAATACCCACATTTAAAAGAAACTAATATTATATAGATAAGTTAGATTCATATATTTAGAAAAGGACACACACTATGACGATTAGAAACGAACCTACGCTGCGCGTGGCGTTAACACTTCGCTTTTGCTTTTTGTGTTACGTAACCGGCTACTGTGAACTGTGATTGGCGTGCAACACGAGTACCTAGAAGTGTTAGAGATAATTAACTGCCGACGGCCATTAGAAGAGATAATTTATTTGTTAACTTGTTTGATATTCTTGTTTTGACTCTGTGCCGTGTGTAGTGTTACCATAGCAATTTAACCAAAATGTCATCATTTTCCATTAGCAACATTACAACGTCAACTTCTAACATGATTAATACCAGCGACACTATATGAAATTATTATTGACTATAAAGTTCAGCGATTGTTTCTTCAAAAGTAGTTATCTTTTTGAAAAATATCATGAGGCGGATAAACGTCAAAACAGACAAAGCGTGTCGCTGGTCCAAGTAAAACCAATTACGGTAAAATTCACATTTTGTACATTGTTTATTACCTCATTATAACACATCGTATAAGACACATTATAAGACAATGAAAAATATATATTATATTATTGAAGTATCATGTTGGTATGATGATAATGCTGCAAAAATAAAGTGTCGTTTATTGTTTATTAATCGACTGAATTAAAATGACTCTCGGTTTGGCGTCTAGACGTAAATCAGACGTGGTCGGTTATCCCCGAAGTGATTCTGAGTCAGTCCACGATTCATTTGTATAATTATGTTGTTTAGATAACATTATTTTAATCTGTGTGTTATATTATTATTAAGTTGGTGGCCGATCGCTTTTGTGATCGGATTTTATCTCTGTGACTTTATTAACGTTCATATATTTCTCCGTAAGCAAATAATAAAGTGGGTAGAATCATATAAATGTCACCCTCCCATAGGTTTCTTCTCAATATTTGAGTGGGTTCTGGAACCGGGAAGAGTCTGACTCGATGCTCCCTAGCGAGAGGTCCCCCTCTCTTTAATTTCTCCGGTAATCACTTAAAATTTACTAGTTTAGTAGAGCCGCCGTCATGATTCGAACCCAAGTCACTCGCGTACTGTGTGCACCCTGACCTGACGGACCAACTCTGCTCTCGAGCGCCTTTATGACGAAATGATAAATATACTAGATAGTAATAACTACTATTTAGTCGTAAATCTAGATTATGAATTATATTAAATTGTTAACAAATTTCAGAATTCAGCACTGCATTTTAAGAATCCTGAACGTAACTTTTCCGAAAATCCATAAGTCTAAGGGGAGGCCTATGTTAAGCAGTGGATTTGTGACAGACTGAAATGATAAAACGTAACGCTGGTATGAATGGTGATCGTGATCGGACGGTTTTGACAGATTCGATAGTTAGCTTTTATCACCATGCAGTCTATGGGGTATTTGTAGTCGTAACGTTTAGTGTTTGGTACAGTGTAATCTGGTTTGGTCTTGTGTTCAATGTTACTTTTTAACTATGCTTGCAAACTGTTTTGAATATTTAAGTATTTTGAAGTCTTGTGAAGAAGAAACGAATATTTAACTAGATATCTTCTTCAAGTCAATTTCTATCACGACTGCCTCCACGAACAGTCACTCTCCAACATTTGTAGAGACTATATCATTGTCTAGTCAGTGAGCCTTGTGAATATATTATTACAAAACCGGTTTTTTAATTAGACTAAGTTGTAACATTTTATCTTTCTCATTGCCTTAATTTATAACTATAAAATGTAACATTGAAGTTTAACCTGTTTATGAATCATCGTCAGTTCCCAAGCAGTTACGGGATATGGTTTTTCTTTCGGAGGCCTGTGGTAATATCTAAAGATGGGAGGAATTGTAAATCGCAATCACCGGACGTCGCGCGCGTTAGACGCTTTGGTGTCCGGTTACAGATTGGTTACCATGTTTTGATATATTGGATATAGTTATTGAGTAGTATCTGTCGGGTATGCTAGACGATTCTTCTTTAGTCATGTCACATTCATGTTGACAAAATAGGGTATGAAGCAGAACATTGTAACAATAACCAAATTTCCTATTTTTTAAGTTACCAAGTTCGTGATGAAACTGAAGTCGGTTTGCTCACGCATTTTGGTGACAATTTAATTTGTATCAATATGTTGTTGGCGTGTTGCTTTTGCACACTTTGACCGCAAATGGAATATTTGAAGTTTGAAATCAAACATTACGGATTTATGCTAATTGAATGGACTTAAATTGAACACTGACATAAATCCTTGCGGTTGGTGCCTCTTACTACCTTATTAGACTCCTCTTCCTAGTAGCTGTCTGGATAGGTACTGGGGGGTTTTTTTTATATAGAAGAATGGGACAAACAAAAAGAGTGCGGCTCACCACGAACATCCACAACACCAGAGGAGCTACGGATGCGCTGCCGGCCTTTGAAACCTTTTAGTTATTTCTGCCCCCAATTAACAGTACCGTTATTCTTCGGTTTGAAGAGCTAGTATAATTATAGGCTATGAGGCATTGCATAGTAGTCATCGGGTTATACATTTGTAACCTTTTTCGATTGAAGTTCTTTGCAGGTGCCCATGTGCTGCAGTAGCTGTCTTGTTTAAATCCGTGTATGCCATTTATTGTGTTTTATGAAGACACCAGATGAATAAAATAAATATGCATCAAGCCGCATGTGCCGTATCGCCGTCAATGAACTTGGCACAGACAGCAGGACCGGTTATCAATTAGCATGATCAACAGTCCTAGCTGATCTTTGAACCGAAGAAATATGGTCAGAAATTGCCGCAGACAGGGTTAACACAGTTTTTGAACTAGTATTATTAAACTGGAAACTGAATTCTATTCAATTGTACAAATTTGGAGGCGTAAGAAAATTTGACTCTCCTCTCGGGGGTATCACAATAGTCGACTAAGATAAAACCTTAAAAATTTCTTGGCCACCTTTTTCAAACATGGCGGATTAAACCATCGCAAAAAAAGTTAGTCCGTCGAAGGGTAGCAGCGTATAAAGTACGAGTCTTCTGGTACTTCGCCAATCCTCCTGCCAAGCGTGGCCAATCTGGCAAATCTCTTTTTGGGGATGTTTTTTTTTACAGAGAAGGTGGCAAACGATCAAGCGGCTCTCTCTATGGTTAGTGATTACCGTCGCCCACGTACACCTGCAACACCAGCGGAGCTGCTGGTACGTTGCCGGAGTGCCGGGGAGTGGGCCTCTAGTTACCTCACTCACCGAACGAAATGCAGAAGCACATGAACCCTCTGCGAGGCCGTGTTGCCCCAGTCTAGCCAGCCCATTCGAGCAGCAACAAAAGCCGCCGTTTAGCTTTACCACGTACAAAAATTGTCTCGTCCAAAATGTCTTATTGGAGTTGTTAAAACTGCCAAATCTGATGTTAAAAATCTGGACAATATCGCGAGATAACTCAGTGCAGGGGACACACTTTGCAGCTCATAGTTCAAGACATTACTAAATATACGAAACTGTACTGCCTTCTCTTTTCAGACATAGGACATCCACAGGACGAAATTATTATCTTATTATAGAAAAAGTTTTGAATTTGCATTAATTCTCTAACAAAGTGAACAAAACATAAAAAAGTAAACAGAGCTCAAAGTCACGGTTTTTTTTGTCAAAATTCGAAAATTACAGACGGCTCTGCTATTTTATTTATGTTTACAACGTAAATAAGAAACCGGTTAAGTCAAAATCAAGTTTTGAGCATACAAGCGATTGGAATAAATCGATTCTTGTTTTATTCCAAGGTCGAACTTTTGACACTTTTTATTTTGGCGAATAAAATGTCGAAGTTAATTTTTTACTTGGTTTGTACCTTCTATCTTTGATCATTTTCCGGTCTCTTCTATATATTTTCTTTAATTCACTTTTCATATTGCGAATAATTAAACAAAGTATTCATGAAACAATTTAAAAGGCAAGCCATTTTATATATCAAAAAATTGACACCATGGCCGACTATTCTCAATTCTGTGAGCAAATAAGAGGGAGGCCCGCAATAAAACATACGTAGGTATATTTTATTGCGGACCTAGTCTTGCCATAAATACTTAAAAAGAAAAAAAATTCTATTGCAAATAACATTTATTACTTTTACAGTGTGCTAGTTTAATACATAAATATAAAACAATTTAAAAAATAAAAAGCTTATTCGAAGTGGTCTCCATTGGCTGCAATACAGTCCTTTAAACGTTTTAAGTCCTTTAAAAGCACGCACTCTTTCCATGGGAAAATTCTTCACAGCCAATCGTACGGATTGTTTTAGGGACTCCCAAATTATCATGGCGTTTAAAGCAAGCCGTACTCTCTAAAACTGACCATAAATCATAATCCAGCGGATTAAGATCGGGACTAGACGACGGCCAATCTTCAGCTCTGATGAAGTCCGAAACGTTCGTTTCCAACCAAGACTGCGTAGACCGACGACCTTTATGACCCGGCGCCGAGTCTTGCTGGAAGGACCATTCTTGGTTATTGAACATGGTGTTGTTAAGGGGCTTCACTACCTTCTCAAGAATGGTATCTTGATACACTTGTGTCGATGTTTTGATACCTTTTTCACAAAACTATGGCTCAGTCACTCCTTCATTGCTAATACCCCACCACACCATCACTGAAGTCGGATAGTGCCCACGTTGCACTCTGTCGACTAATTGGGAAGCTTCCTTAGAGCTTTGAGTAAAAATACGCTCAGTTTGTTTGTTAAAATCTTGCTCAATTGTAAAAATTTTCTCATACGTAAACAAAATTTTTCTGTAACCTCCCTTTGCGTACCGCTTCAGTAGTTGTTTCGACTTTACCAGCCTATTCTTTTTTAAATTATCAGTTAAGAAATGACCAGTACGTCTCTTATAGGCTGTAAGTTCTAAGTCATCTTTTAAAATACGCGACATGGTTTTAGGTGCTATCTTCATCTCCCGAGATAAAATCTTTTGCTTTCGGACAGCATTTCTTCGAATTCTTTCCCTTACTGCTTCGACCACCTTTTTCGTATGAACACTACGTGGACGGCCAGATCTTTTTCTATCACAAACAGAGGAGTCTCATTGTAACTTTTAATAGTCCGGTACACAAACATTTTACTAATACCAAGCGTATGGAGAGTTTTAAAAATTGCATTTGGCTCCGTACCTACTTTGTGTAATGCAATCACAGCGATTCGGTTCTCTTTATCACCCCGCTCCATTTTAATATCGCAAAATATTGTACAAAATGAGAAAACTCGAATGAGCAATCATATAAAAATCTCAGATTCCAAATTCAAATGTAATATTTTGTTTATTTTTAATTGTAACAGTTTTTATGACCAGACTAAGTATATTCGATACTCGTAGGTTTATACATTATGTGAAACCCAGAAACATTATTTTCTTCTATATTATTTTCATTGTTTATATTTTGTTTTCGTAAACTACTTGAAATAAAAAAAAAATCGAAATCCCGTCTTAATTTTACAGATTTTTTTTTATCGTGGTAAGACAAAATATTTCAGTGAAGTCATGAGCGCTGTGTAAGACAAAGTAAGGACGATCAATCATTATGCTAAACGTTTTCTGATGTCACGTGACGGTAGACTTATGTGATCCTGATACCAGCCGCCGAACTAGAGCATTACGCGATCACGTTGGCGTCGTTGTTACTGCGTTATTATTGTGTTCTATTTTTGTATAGAGCTTTTTCATTTAAGGGCCTCGGGATATAGATATTTATGTCATAGGTGGATTGTAAGTCGTGATGTTATAAACTATGTTACGTAAGCGTGGGTATTATTTACGTATTTATATAAGTATTATGATAAAAGCACCCACGCATTTTCACCCATAGGGTAGACTGTTCGATTTTCTGTAACCCACTTTTCGCCTCTCCGGGAGATAGAACGCGATAGATGACGAGCTCCGTCGCCGGACTTGCACCCGGAAATTGTTATGTGATTTTCAAGGGTCTTCCCCTAATCGTCTCTACCTCGATACTCTCGGAAAGAAAGGAAAGGTGGCAGATTCTTAGGCCGCTCTACTCTTTCCTCTTCTTCGCGAAGTCTCTTGATGATTCTCCATCCCTGCGGGTGATAGAGTGTGAATATATAAAATTTACAGGAACTTAAAGCACTGGGTGGTAAAATTACCAGGCATACAGGAGTTAGTAACAGATGCCTCTGGGTGCAGTGCAGCGTACTTCGTAATTCAAAGTTCTCGGTGTCGTTAGGCCAAGCAGATGAGCGACGTGCTCGTGCAGTCATTGCGTCCATAAAAATCGGTCTTTTTTTCTTTCTGTTACTTTCCGTCCGTGTCAAAAGATTCAACAAACGGAAAAGCCTTGTCAAAAATGACCGTACGAAAATACACAGACCGATGACGGACAGTAGCGTCAGAGGTGAGACGTTTGATGCTTGGGACCACTTTTACTGATGATTACATGTGCACTATAGTCTTACGGTCTTTCTCAAAAAAAGAGGTTACCTCCGGAGTTTCTTTCGCCTGCTTCTTCTCCGTCAGAGGAACCTCATTACGAAGCGGTGGTAGATTTAAAGAAAAAAACGTTTGAAAATTGAAATTTAGGTTACTTATGTCGATGAATAAATGATTTGCCTTAAGAATTATATATTAACAAGATGCATGATGCTCAACGTAGACTATGAAGAAATCGAAGAATGAGTTTTTTTTACGTCGCCGAGTATTTGTCATAGGCGAATAATCTTGCGAACTATTTCAAAGCAAGACGTAGCAGATGTGTTTAACCTTGAAACCCCAAATATCTACCGTGGGGCCGCGTTGCAATGGGCTCGGGTTTTTTTTAGTGCAGCTGCGAATATTTTTTTCATTGTGTGATGATTTAATGCTGTAACTATCTATCGTTGGAGTTGCGTAGGTAAAAGTAGCAGGCTGTCCCTGAGAATCCCCACTGCTGGGAAAAGGCCTCCATCTCAAATACGAGCAATCAGAGAGTGCGGTTGGCGGGCTTCACATATCCTTGAAATAATATTTTTCATTATTTCTCAGATATGGTGGTTTCCTCACGATGTTTTCCTTCACCGCTGAGCACGTGGTAAATACAGCACTTAAAATTGCTATTAACAATTGTAGTGGTCCCGGCACCGGGAATCGAACGCAGGTCACTCGCACTCTATGAAACAAAAGTGAGCGCCCTGACCACTAGGCTACCACGGCTGTGTTGCGGGTATGTAGCTTCCGCTAGCTCCAAATAACTGTGTAGTATGTTAATACTGCGATAGATAGACAATTGAAATCGGTCCAAAGATAACTTTCGGTTAACAAAAAAAAAGAGTAAATTTTTTTTGCCTCTTTCGTCTCCGTCAGAGAAACCTCGTTATGAAATGATGAAAGATTGTAAAGAAAAAATGGACATTTGACAAGTGTAATTTGTATTTATTACGTGTGATTTGTGATGATGAATGATTTCATTTGTGGTAGCATTTCCTTTGTAGATAGCTTTAACACCTTGTACGTGTAGATTATGCAGCAAAGACAGGATCAATTACGGGTCAAAATCTACTATTATTTGGTCCTATAAACGAATATAAGTTGCTAGGGATTGGAACCCAGGGCTCACGAATCGGATAGGATAGGAGAGAGGCACGATGATCATCGATCCTCACGATTGTTCCTATTAAATTTCTCAATGTGTGTTATTATTTTGTACGCGGTGTTCGTTTATCCATGCCATTATCATTATAATAACAGCCTGTCACAAATCCACTGCTGAATATAGGCTTCCACCAAAAATTGGTACAAAGCCCGGTCCTGAGCCATATGCATCCATCAACTTCCCGCAACATTGTTAACAATAAACAAAACCATGTCTTGGGTGTGAAAAATTAATGAAGTCGCACGGAATTCTTGTTAAAAATATTTTACCCCATTAAAATGAGAATTTATTCTTTACCAGAAACAATGAGAAATAAATCCTCTCTTGGTATTGACTATAAACTATATTGAAAGTACTACGTACTGGTTTGGACATGTGGAGAGGATGAGTGAAAGTAGGCTGACGAAATAAATATATGAGGCGAGTGTATATAGTAGAGTCGGGAGAGGAAGACCTAGGCGAACATTTCACGGTCAAATCGGCGACGTTGTTAAAAATGGCCAGGTCAAGAGTACTCTAAACCAACGAGCATGCATGCGAAGATTGATGAAAGTGGAAGAAGCGAATGTCAGGACCGTAGCAAGTGGAAGAAGATTCTCTCTGCCTACCCTGTTGGGAACAAGGCGTAAATATGTACATACATACGTACTATATAACCATACTCGTGTAGTACACATAAATGTAAGCACACACGATTTTAGTTTAAAGCGATTGTTTCTGTGATCTGCGGCTTACAGTATTGGATGGACGGAGAGATTGAGACATCAGTCTGCGGTTTACGAATGACATCGCTCCCTAGACGATATTGCAACTCATTTCTTTAACGGTCTTATGGATTGCGCTGAATCGAAATCAAGAGAACAGAGCTGTCGATCCATGTATTTCACAAGAAAGTGGTTAGCTAAAAGCTACGAATTGATCAGAGTGGTAGTGACTTTTATATCTATATAAATCTCTCTGACTTTTATATCTATATAAAAGTCTCTGTGTGTGACATTTTGATTTAAATTAAGAAGAAAAAAAAGAAAGATTACAGATTTATTAGCGTTGGAAATAACTATACTATACTTACATAAGGGTGGGATGGTACTTGTCGAACCTTTTATGGCATGAATAAAAAATACGGCTTTAAATATTAAGAAATGAAAAATATCCTTAAATACTGCACACTCTATGGTTTCTCAATTTAATAAAGTAAAAGCTTTAAATATCGCACTGCTGGGCAAAGGTCTCGTCTCAATACATCTGTGGAGCGATTAGAGAGCTTTGAGGAGTCGGGAATGGTCCGCCGGGTTGACGGACTTTACTTGTCTTCGAAATATTTAGTATTATTTCTCATATATATGAGAATCTAGATATTTTCTTTCTCCGTGGTAAATTCAGCACATAAAATGCAATGAACAATCTTAGTGGTGCCGGTATCGGGATTCGAACTACTGGGCTTTCACGGTATAATTTAATCACTGTGTTAAATACCTTTTTTTTCTTTTTTAAATCTATAAATTTTATTATCTTAATTTTAAATATTTGTACTAAAAAAACAATTCTTTTTTTCTTTATATTTTTCCGTTTGGTAAATGCCGGGCACTAGAAAAAACCGACTTTATAAAACGGTTCTAATTCAAATACAGCGCGCATTGTTTTTTCGAATTTTGTGTAGAGTATAAAAAATCATTCGATAAGCATTATGTGTATAATCTACATTGAATAAAAAATCGTGTTAAAAACGAAACGGAAGCAGGTGCATGCGCGTCAGTGTGCTAATGTGACGCTACGTTACCTGTTGGCGAACCCATATCTAGTGGGTTATTAGCATTATTAGGGTTGCCAACAACTAACACACTGATCTCAGAAATAGATGAAGTATTATTTCTTTGATTTACACGAATACTGGACATTTAAATTAAAGTAATTTTGCGTAATTAATCGCTTTTAATTTTTTACTTTACTTCTCGACGTTTCGGTTGCTTTACAGCACCTTGTGGCTGATGTTACACAGCGACACTCGTAAGAAGTCTGTGTTTACATTCAAGATCGACCCAACCATTACATCAGATTGGATAGACCACGAATTCTCACAAAATAACACCTGCCAAGGAGGTTTCGCGGGCTATTGAAATAAAAAAGAGTTAAATTTCAAAAGAGAACACGGCTGGGGCCTTGCACTAGTTCGGAATCCAGTAATTAATAAAATTAAATCCAAACTAATGCTTACCACTGCATGCGACCTCAAGATACTGTCAGCTCCTTCTGCGTAGAGTAGACCATAAATTTATAATAAAAGCTGTCTGTATGTAACCAGATTTAAGTTTGAAATCAGGATATCTTAGTCCCCCGTTGATAAAATACTTTTTATAAGTGAATAGATCTTAGACTTCACTTCATAGTAGTCGTTTGGGTAGGTAGGTAGGTCACATCACATCACATCACATACCATTGTCTGGGGATATACAATTATGTATCTCCGGCAACGGTATTTTTCATTCTGTTTCTAAAATATCACAGCTAATGTGCCACTTTCGTCAAGTTTGGAATTCAACGTGTAGTTAACTGATACGAGAAATTAAATATTTCCTTATACATCATAAATATCTATGTTAAAATATATAGTATTTTGCTGAAAATATGGTGTGCAGCAAAGTAGGTAACCCTAACTATAATAGTAATTATACTGTATGGTAACGGTTCACATTTTTAATTCGGTTCACTGATTTCCGTATTGAATATTGCATGACGTAAAAGTAACATCTGTGATGGATTATTTTATTATTTTAATACTGTTAGCGTAAAATATACGCGTTTTGTAATAATTGTTCTCACGCAGTAAAGAGAATATTTTTTTTTTTGGAAAATGAGGCAAACGAGCAAGCGGCTCACCTGATGTTAAGTGATGACCGTCGTCCACGTATATCTGCAACACCAGAAGAGCTGGGTGGTTAATTGCCGGCCTTTTAGGATATTTGGGAGATAGAAGAGAGGATGAGGAGGGGGGATTTAGGCCTCCGTTTACCTCACTCAAGGAACGAAACGCAGAAGCTCAAGATCCCTCTAACTTCACGCCAGTATTCTATGAGTTCGTGGTACCCATTCGAGCAGTAGTAAAAGTTGCCGCTTGGCTCTACCACGTGTTGTATAAGCTCTACAAACTCTAGTAATATATTTGTAAAAATGAGATCCTGGTAACCGAATAATGGGGTAATATCCATGCGAATTTGCTGAAACCAAATCCCACAGGCTATTAATGGAGAGCAGCAACACAAACCTGCTTGCCCAGCGTGGCGAGTATCAGAATCTTCCAAGAAATTAAAATAGGCTGAAGTAGTTGAGACCCTTGCGTGTTTCAATATATGGAACAATGTACACCCCTGTTTTATCATTTCTGCGCGTGAGTTGATGGACAATTGAATAATATCTGAATTTAACGTTATTATGCTTCATTGTCAACAGATAAAAAATATTCGAATCATGCAACTATATAAATTTTTCCCATAAAACTAGACAAGAACGAGAACACCAGCGGTGCTGCAGTTGCGTTGCCGTCCTTTAAGGATATTTGGGAGATGGAAGGGAGGATGAGGAGTGGGATGGGGAGAGGGAGTGGGCCTCCGGATACCTCACTCACCGAACGAAACGCAAAAGCATAAGATGCCTCTACTTCACGCCGGTATTCTGCGAGGTAGTGGTAACATCGCGGTCGAGCCGGCCCATTCGAGCAGCAGCAAAACCAGCTGCTTGGCTCTACCACGAGAGTATTTTGGCGTGCTTCAGTGTTATAGATTATATAGTACACTTACATAAAATTGAACACAATACTCTGTTTTAGAGTACGTAGTAGGGTTGGGTTGCGGTTCCTCTTGGTTTACCGTGGACCAGACAGGAACCCGTTCGGAGGTTTTCGGTAACCCCTGTCCAACAGTTCATATTTAAACATTATTAGTCTTTTTCATTACGTGTGACACTGAAAACATACATATATTTAATTTGTGTGAATCTAAGCGGAGCAGGCTGTGTACCTAAACGTTTATCAGTCAAAGTCTAGACGCAACTTCAGACGTTGTCAAGGCAAACGGTGTAGTGTTCGTTTGTAAATATTTTCGCTCATCGGTTTCAAGCTCCCTCGATCGACAGACTTGTATTATGTTACGCAATGAGGATATTTGTTATCACCATTTAAAAATACACCTGTCGGTGAGAGGCTGGGGGCATAATTAGTAGTAGCCAATCTTGTTAGCAACCGCCGTTAATTATTATTAATAACATATTTATTCGGTACTTGCTTTTACCCGCGATTACATCGGCGTATAATCTATGAGAACGGAATAGTTTTATTTATAATGTTGTTACTTAATAAACATACACGTTATTTATTCATAGAGAGTTCCGAACAGTAAGTAGTAAAGTAACGTAGAGTAGTAGCCTGTAAGTGACAACAACTGGGCAAAGGCCTACTTTGATGTTTTCCTCCCCGCGATGTTTTCCTTCACAGCCGAGCACGTGGTAAATACAGAACTTAAAATTGCTATTAACAATTTTAGAGGTGCCGGCCACCGGAGATCGAACCCAGGTCACTCGCGCTGTATGTATATACTATACTTCACTATTCCGAACCGTGAAACACTTTTAAATCGTCCTGTGGTTTTTTGGCAATTACTTATGTTACTAATCCCGTTCTGGTCGATCCCGGTATTTTCCGGAATTAAATAAATCGGAGTTTCTATTTTGAGTCATACGGTTTCGAACAGTGTAAACCTTTTTCCAATTGGTCAAGGCAAAGATTCCGAAAACAAAAATAATTTGGACTCGGGGTTAGGTATACGTATGTCATATCCCATAAGTTTTTTTTTAATATCTTTTAAGTACAGTATTTTAGTTCGTATTCTCTACTACTAAGCTAAGAACAAGCCGTGTCGGCTCGGTTGGCGAAAAGCTATAGTGATTGTTCTATGCGCTGTGGATCGTGGGTTCAAATTCCACATTTTAATCATCATCATCATCATCGTTAAAATCTGTCATAAGTCCAGAGGTGAGCATACACCCCGCGCGGCACGCTCCTTATCCACAAGGTCGTCCTGAACTGCGTTTTCCGTACGAATTGGTCCCTAGGTGACCTTTGTGCTCCTACGGTTGTGGGTGCAACATAACTCGTAGAGAAGTGGTGGTCACCCGCTGTTGCTTCAGTTTACTGGTTCACATTACTATACGGATTTTAAGATAGCGATTGGCCATCGGTCGAGCTTGGTTACGACTGACATCTGGCTGTTAATTGCTATTGGAATTTCAATATCTCAACATATAATTTAGTTGCATTTACTTACTATAGGTATTTGCCGTAATTTGCATGTATTTTATATCAATTATATTTTAATCGTAGTTTATAGATAATTCAATTGTTGGTTAAAGGAAAAACCTGTAATTTGGGACATAGTTGCATAAAAAGTTTAAATTAATCACGTAGTATTATTTGTTTATCCTCACTTACGGTTGGAATGATGTTTTCCCTTCAGTTGCTTTATAATCGGGTAAATATAATTAGTCGCCGCTTGATTATGTTTATTTAATTTGGCAAAGCGTTATGTGTAAAAAAAACGATGTGTGTGTGTGTGTGTTCACTTTAATTTACCTGCGTTAACGGGTACATGCGTGCATGATTTTCTTTTTATGGTTCTTTTTCTATAGGTTAACTTGTGTAATATTTTCCTATACACAAAAGTCGATCTATTACAAATAAACCAAATTTCCGAACACAAACAAGCTCGAACGAGACAGATTTGTTATAATTAACTATCAATTATCGTGTTATGAACACTATGCTTTAATATTATTGTACAGTTAAAAGTGACGAGATATGTCATTTTTTTTAAATTGTGAAACCCATCTAGTATTGTACTTAAAACTGTGTTTTTTTATTACCTTCCGGGCTTTCCCGGTGCAACGCAAACGTGTAGAATTCCGGTCAGTTTGAAGATGAGTTTCTGATGCCACATAGGTTTGTCTTCATAACTCGAAAAGTTTTAGTGACAGGATTCTCGAAACAATTGACTCGATTGACGCACTTACAATTAACAATTTAAATACACTTGCGTACTATAAATAAAAACGAACACTCGATTATTGAGTTATCACGCCTGAAGTAATAAGACATCGATCGAGTACCGCCCACTTCTATCGAAACACCTCGACCGTACGAGACGAGGCCCGAACCTCCCTCGGACGGTCCATAGATTGCTTACCATAAAGAGGTAAGCAGTAGATGTACTCTTGCACATGTACTTAAAGCATAAACGCCCGCGGCCTCAAGGACGCAGGCGCATACCTATGAAGCTGTAAAAGCCAAAACGGCTAACAGCAATAACTTCATCGAATAAATAAAAAATTACATTGATCAAGTGCAACACCTTTATTATCATAATCAGTACACCTGTCAAAAGTCTATTGCCGAACATAGACCTCTCAAATGCAATCTCAAAGACAAAACACTGTGCAGGTCGTCACTCCATCTTTCGTGGGGTCGTCCTACAATGCGTTTGATTTTTTGACGTGAGCCTGCCAATCTAGAACTTTTATTTTTACATTTATTCCGTGTTGCAGTTGATGAAGAGGCTGCGCCAAGTGGTCGGGCAGAGGCTCTTCGAGGCGATCATGAAAGCCACCTTCTACGGCCAGTTCGTGGCCGGCGAGGACCAGAACAAGATCCGGCCCACAATTGAGAGGTACCAGTAACCTTTGCGATAGTTAAGAACGTACCAGCAACCCACACAAGTGATTTAACACAATGACAAACATTTTGCCACTAATCCGGCTGTTTCGAGGCATTTTTCGATAACGATTAAAAATTTACAAGAACTTACAACTAACTTCATGGTTTCTTCCGCATATTCTTCTCCTTTAGAGAAACTTCGTTATGAAATATTCTTAAAAATAATTTTCTCAAACGAAGGTTATTTGGTACATAGGATAATAAATAAGCAGGTATTGCTATAACACATTACCCACCCCTACCTACATTTCCTATATATGAATATACCTACATTGATAGTTATTGTAATAGTACTCCTATATACATATTGAGAGGAGTCTCTTGAGCCTTCATGTCAAGTCTTATTACCACCTGATTTAGAAAGGTAAACCCGTTTTCAGTTAAATAGCGTGTTCCCTCGTTAATAGCGTTTTCACCAGAACTCTTCAAGTTGAAACTAGAATTAACAGCTAATTAAAAAAGTTTGAAAGTTAAAAGTGTTTTAACAAAGCCGCTTTAGCTTACTGTTGACGCTTAAGAACGATTTCTATTAGTAGAGAGTCTTTTAGGTTTGCGACTAAAACAATTAATGTTATGTGTAAATAATATAAATGCTACCCCGAATGGTTAGGTAAGGTTAAAATAATGACAACAACGCTCTAGCGAAGCGAGCGAGCCGCGACTTCGGCCGGCGAACCGCCAGAAACTTGTCTGGTTTTAACTGGTGAAAACGCGTTTTAACCAAAAACGGGTTTTCACTGTAAGGTTATATCTACAGCTATTGGCACTCGCGTATGATATGCTAAAGATTGTAGACTTCCATTTGGCACGACTCTGCGAAGTCAAACGGACTCCGGCGATACATATATAACTTCCCCACGAGATAGAACGTGACAGGTGGCGAGCCTCGTCGCCAGAAGCCTGGTCCACTTTGCCATAAAAAATAATTCACGTGTTATTTCACAACAATTCCTTGATCAAATCATGCCGTGTTATTTATTACATCCAAGACATGTTTTAGCTTAAAGCTTGTAACGTCGTCTTAAACAAACGAAACCATTGAAAAAAAAACACGTTATGATTTTAAAGGAGATTAATTTACCCGTATATTTGGTGTAATTGTTTGTGACCGGATAAGTTTTTTGCTTTAGTGAGATTTTCAAGGCTTTTCCCTTAGTCGCCTGACGTTAATGGAAAGAAATCCTTTCTTCCTACACCGCTGCCACTCGGCCGTGTACACTGAATGTTTTTTTTTTAATTTAATTACTTCTAACTGTTTTACTACTAGCCACTAACACAATCAAACAAGACTAACTCGTGCACGACCTAGCTTTATATAGATTATATCGCGGCCAGTTGCCTAGATGCGGTTTATGTGGATTAGTAAGACAGTATCATTAGAAAGGAATTTTAGTTAGTCCATGCCGTGGTGGTGTTCGACTTTGACCTAACTAACCTCCTTTTGCGTACTTTAGTGGTGGTAATCGTAATCGGTAACTTTTGACGTTTCGACAATTTATTATTTAGACAAGTCTAAGCCTTCTCGTTCTCGTCAAACTTTCGAATCTGCAGATGACCTTGCTTTATTTAGTTTAGCATAGATCTCTGATCTAGTAAGATATCTATATCATCTTTCGACCTATGTTTATATAGGATGCAAACTAAACTAGCCCTTACTCTACAGGTCAAAGCTCGCTGTGGCCACACAAACGGTCGCTGCGCTGTAGTAACCATGTGTGCGGTTGTGTCCGATGCACCGGTTTTGGTCTTCCGTCCGGATATTGTACGGACTTTTATGAAAAAACTATAACCTTTTCCGCAGTGCCCTATCATGTCTTTACCTAATTTACATGGGATCTCATTATAATGTCTTTCGAATATAAAAATAATCATGTAAATAACCATAATAAGTAGGTGGTTTTTAGTTTCTCTAGCACGGATAGACTTACAGTTCACAGACAGTTCTCGGAAACTTTATTAATTCTCTACTTGAAATATCAAATATCGAAAGACGTACATATTCTCCAAATACCTGTAATATGTAAGAGTGTAAAAGTAGCAGCCTGTAAGTGCCCACTGGTGGGCAAAAGCCTCCTCAAATACGAGTATCAGTACACATAAATACGTACACACACACAGTGAAATTGTTTTCAATAGGAGATTGTACAAAAGCGGTTCGACCTTGCACCGACTCCAACTGTCGCGTCGTGGTCGCTTCCCACCCGAAGCTTGCCCCAAATTACTTTTAAGATTAATTTTTTTTCTATGAAAAAAATTGTCGCAGCCAGCACGTTATCTCAGTCCGAAACGAACGCACGAAATTAGTAATAAATGGGTACACCAATGTTTAAAAAAACTAATAACACTATTACCGGGTCCTATAACATATACTTTCCGGTTGCAAATCCCTTTTAAAAATTGAGAGGCTATTACCCAGCTATGAGAAATTTAAAAGCTGCTACTTTAATAGTTTTGCACGCTAGTACACGCTTATGAGCCGCGGAAGCCTGGTGGTCAGGAAGCGCTCACTTTAGTTTAATAGAGCGCGAGTGACCTGGGTTCGATCCCCGGTGCCGGCACCACAAAAATTGTTAATAGCAATTTTAAGTGCTGTATTTACCACGCGCTCAGCGGTGAAGGAAAACATCGCGAGGAAACCTGCATGTCTGAGAAATAATAAAAATATTATTTTGAGGACATTTGAAGCCCGCCAACCCGCACTGGAGCAGCGTGGCGGGCCCTTCACGGCTCCTAAACCCTCTATGATACTTGTATTTGAGAAGGAGGCCTTTGCCCAGCAGTGGGCACTTACAGGCTGCTATTTTACAGCGTGCGAATGTGCATCGTCAAGTCGATCCCGTGGTGGGACGTCACTAAAACCGTATCGGTGTATAAATTATTAGTTTTCACGTGTGGCGTTGCTATTGCTCCTCGTAAAAGCTTTGGTGAAATGTGAATTGAACAATGAACCCTGACTACATTTGTGTGGTCTGGTTGTGAGACCTTATTGTTTTAATATAACTAGCCCCTTGCACTATCGGCTTCGCTTAGGGATTCAAACTTGAGTCTACGTAATAAAATGTTTTTTTTTTTGTAGCAAAAACAAAACTTAGCAAAGCTGTAGGCTTTCTTTGTAATTATTAAAATAAAAATCGTTGTTTGAATTATTTGTAACTACCTCATGTTGGTTCTGTTATGGTTGCAATGGATGGTGTATACATTGACGATTATCTTCACGGCGGGTGTGAGATAATCTTCAAATATATATACGGATGATATATGCATGAATGGTGAAGTAAAAAAATTTAGTTATCTTGCACGACCTCATACCTAATATTGAGGTGATTAGAGATTTAAACATTTTAGTCGTTTCAACCTAATTTTCACTGGAGCTTATTTTAAACAACGTGCCAGGTATATGTGGGGACATAAGTTTCGAAAAACCCATTGGTACGTGTACGTGGCCTTTTATAGGAAATCGAACTCGAGACCACTGATTCGGAGGCATGTGCCCCATATTGCCTTACAAAGTTTACCAAATTGATTATACACATGACTGTACACTTATCTACGAAAACGAATGAAAACAATTTCAATGCATCGCTGAAGTGTGACCGACAGTACTTTCCACTTTCGTTAATTAACTTCACGTTTTATTTCAGACTGCGCTCGTTCGGAGTGAAATCCATATTGGATTACTCAGTGGAAGAGGATTTGTCGCAAGAGGAGGCTGAGAAGAGAGAAGTCAGGTAATTTTTTTTTTGTTTTTTATTTGTTTTAGTAGTATTGAGTAGAATTTTATTTAAGAATCACATATTATGTAAGAGTCAAGAAACTATAGACACGCTTATTAAATTTATCTATTTTCACTGGATTGGATAAATAGAGAACCGTGGGGTCAAGCCACCTACTTTAATGTCATAGTACGCGATGAAATTGTTACTTGCAATGTTAAGGGCCCAATTTACCGCATTGAAGGAAAACATCGTGAGATCTGCGTGTCTTTGTAAATAATAAAACATATTTCAAGGACCTGTAAAGCATCCTCCTGAGACCATATCCGCTATACAATAAAAAAAATTCTCAACAATTCCGAGTAAAGTTATTACCCGATAAAATCATACCGTATTCTATCTATATCTTTTTTTAGAGTAGTATCCTTTACAACCAAAAATTGGTTACGTTTTTTGGTAACCATGTCGTGGATAAACGAAACCGTCTTAAAAATAAAACTGTATGATTTTAAAGAGGAATATAAGACCATAAATAGGCAGCTTTAAGTAGTTACAGTTTTGTATATTTCCCAGCTTTTGTATAACACATACGAAATGACAGTCGAGTTGATACAGTAGGGTAGTGACAGTGACGTCTGAGAAAGAACAATCGTAGATATCACTATGCTGCAGTGTATGGTTACTCGTGCTATGCGACAACGAGGTCAGGAAGAAGTTTCTAGATTTAGCGGGGCATGTTGTAGAGACGACTTCGACCATCGTTTGAAACATTGAAACTAATGTACGCATGACTCAAAGAACCTTCCAAGCCTCTAGGGTCATTCATTAACTCACGTCGGTTAAAGTCATGTGACGCGTTGTGCGATAGAAACGGAAATTAGAGACGCTACAGTACATTGGGGTGGGGTCTAATGGTAGCCGAATGGAATCGATATCAATTGACTAGCAACATATTATTCCTTTAATCCATTAGGTAATTTTGTATTTACCTTATTCTATGTTATGACTTATCGTATCATAGAAAATTACAAATTAATCTCCAAATGCAATTTCGAATATGCTGTACCGAAATCCAATTGCAGGTGAGAAAGGAATTGTCGCTGAAATGTAAAATATACACATAATCACGGCGTGTAAGGGGATTTACATACCGTTGTCATATGTATATTCACATGACGTTATTTTTTTATGAATATTTTGCCGCCGGGCTCAACACTTCTCTGACATTGTTACATTTGTTAGTCGAACCATGAGTCGGAAACAAGAATACACCATACAACGAACAATAAAAAAAAATTGTTAATCTAAGCTAGAAAGTCGTTCGTTATGTAAAAATTAAAAAAAGAAAGACAAAAATTAACGCTTCGACTTCGTTGCGGCTTCCCCGCACTTCGCCTTCGTTTAGGTGTTATTCAAAACTGATCGTTATTTCAGAAGCAGAACGTGTCATATCATCGTGTAGCTTGGTCGATACGCGAAGATTTATCGAGCACAATTTGATAACGTCATGACAACGCGAACAATTTAATTTCCCGCCATGTAATTTATGGTTTGACGTAATGGGTTACGAAATTATATTGTGATTTATCTGTAGGGAGAATTACAATTGTTTATTTGTTGTCAATGAAGTGTTACATCACATTCGGCGGAACTTTATTCTAATTCAAATTACCTATATATAATTGTACTAAAATTTCGGTATTTTACTAGGTAACTATTATCTGAATTTTTTTGTTTTTTTATTTTTATTGGCATCTTCACTCACGAATATATTTAAAGGAACGCAAAAAAGGAACAAAGCATAAAAACAGCTATATACTTGTTTATTGTGGGAATGATTACAATTACAATTAACTTTGTCGAACAAAACTAAACTAAGACAAATTAAAAACAATTTGGTGATACAAAAAAGAACATAGTAGTTTGAGAAAATTTTAATTTGTTCAAACGGTAGACGGATTTAATAATGAATAAATCTGGAACCCAAAAAAAAAGGGAGAAACTACTAATTACATCAGCCGATTTAGTTCACTCCAAGAATGCGCCAACAAAAGCCGGCAAGTATTTAATGGAAGGTTTGCCTTGTGTTTGTGCCTGTGAGTTTGTTTGTGTAACATTTGGGTTCGGAAGATTCAGATTGATATTCCGCCATCTTTCGGTCGCCAGAGCCGAGCCATGTTAGTTGGATAGCACGGTGCACCATATGCAATGCATTCATACTCTTATTTATTAACTCTTCGTTGTATTTATCTTCTTTAAATTGTACTCAGTGGATTTGAAGCGGATCTCAATGCGGTTTTGATTTCATTCCATTTTCGTCTTCCGTTTCATTATTTAAAAAAATAACAAGGCTTCGTTTATTCAACGAAGCCGTCGCGGTTCGCTGATAGGATTAATGAGGGGCTTAATTCATTTCGGCATTTTGTTCCAGCCGTGGTAGAGGTTAGGGCATTCGCTTTAATTTCATGGTACGCGAATGACCTGTGTTCGAATCACAAAATATATTGATTACAACTTTATGAGCTGAATTTACTGCGGCTGTGAAGCTGAACATGGTGAGGATACCTGCATGTCTGTGATACCTCTCGCACTGATGCACCGTGGGAGGACTCTTCCTGGCTCAGAAACCCTCTCAAATAAATTCGCTTGCAACTTTTCCTTACAATTATATTTACAGGTTGCTTGCAACTTTACGTAACAATTATACTTATACCAGTCAATCGGTGGCGAAATTGCGTTTGTTTAGCGCCGCTAAGCGTACATTTTTTTTACATAGGTGACAGTAGCGTAGGTGGAGTCGTTCCAAAAATATAACAGGTACACTACATTTTTTTTTGGGTCACGTAGATACAGTCTTGTAATATGCAATTTATACTAATTTAATTGTTATTGACATTGGCTGTATGGTCCAAATTTGCGTGGTAAGAAATCTTCCATGTTATGTTATGTAAAAAATGTCGCTCGTTTGATTGGCAGTACAAGGCCGTCCGTCTAATGATTCCATCTGTACTACGCTGGTAAAATACCGTAGACTATTTTTAAATATGTTAGACAAATGTTAAAAGTTAATTAGGAAAAAGTTAATTGTTACCACATAGGACTACGATGGGCTTAAGGTGGAGAAAATGTAGATATTTACACATTTTCTTTCAATTTCAAACTTATCTCACCTATAACACGAGGATTTGGCAATCGAATGATCCATTCGAATCTGCCGAACCCAAATCTCACAGACAAGTGATGGGGAGCAGCTTAATCAGTGCGAGGGTTTTTCTACCGGCACTGCTCTCACCAACCTTTCAAGAAATGCATGCCGGTTTTTTTTTGACTCAGCCGCTTTCTAGCTGAGGCCTATGTTCATTAAGAAGGACTGCGATCTAATGTCGTGAGTACGACGAATCCTGGTTAAAAATTGACAACAACCATAACTTCACAGCGCTTCGATCTCAGCATGCGGCGACATGCAGGAAGAGGGTCAGCTGAAGCAGTACCACGTGGAGCAGCGTTTCGCCGACAGGCGGTACAAGGTGACCAGCGCGCGAACCTACTTCTACCTCAACGAAGCCTCGTGCGAGAAGAACATGGAGGCATTCTTGAGGAGCATCGACGCTGTTGCTGGTATGGTATTTTTATTTCTTTATACTCGTATTCTTACTAACTGTGAATATAGCTTATGGCCACGGATTGTGAACCAGGATAGCCGATTCATTTTTATTTCATGGAAGTCGAGACAATCGAATGAGGGTCACATGATGATAAGAGATTACCGACGCCCACGAACATCCACGACACCAGAGGAGTTGCAGGTGCGTTGCTCCAAATCGCAGTGCGTTTTCCGCATGCGGAAGACTCGTACCACTGAGCTTTACAAATCTTACACATATAAGATTTATATCTTTGGCCTGACGACGACAGGCTTTTCACCTGTTGTTGTTCCAAATAAACTCTGGTGGCTTAAAATGACTAAACAGGGTCACCACCTGTCACGTTGTAAATCAAGTTGGCAAAAATCTCTGGAGAAAAGTGGCTTAAAAGGTTTAAAATATATATATACTCAGTATTCTATGCAGATTTATTTAATTCATATGAATATTTTTCGTACATGTAATAGCAGCTGTAAGACTTCGCTTGTGGGATATGACCTCCTGGTAAAAAAGATTTATCGACCACAAACTAAGCTTTAAGGCCATGTTGTATTAACATTTGTATGTATTTAAACTTCTTACATATAATTATTACGTTAGCAAAAATAATCAGATAATAATAAAAGTTATGAATGGGTCCATTGAAATGTTAAATTCTGTTGCAGGCATAACGAAGAGCACTGGCCTAATGGCTATCAAACTCACCGCTCTGGGAAGACCTCAGTTACTTGTAAGTATGCGATTCAGAAACTACGATAGCCGTGTGTTTAGGACATCCACCTCCAAATTGGGAGACTCGTGTACGATTTCTAACATAGAGGACACGTACCCTCGATTTTTTCGATAGTTATGAACGATTTGTATCGTTGCTCTGTATACCAGGGTCGGCGACAGGTTAAGCTGTCTCGTGGTTCCAAACAAAACGAGGTGAATAGTAGGTTGAAACGAGTGCAATAAATATCTAAACGGTCTGACCGTCCAGTCCATAGCGAACACTGCTGCCAAAAAACTTACAGGATACTCGGGGGTGAGACGGTACTTCACATCGGAGCAGCTCTTAAATCTATACAAAGCTCAAGTCCGCTCTTGCATGGAATACTGATCCCACCTCTGGGATGGTTCTGCTAAACATCAGCTTGATGCTTTGGACTCGTTGGAGCGCCGAGGAGGATCATAGACAGTGACTCACTCGTAGAGGCAAATCTTCTAAGCCTCGAACACCGTAGACGAGTGGCCTGCCACTCGGTTTTTATTGGATACATTTCGGAGAGTGTGCGGAGGTTTTGCATAACCTGATGCCCCCTTCCCCTTTCCATCACCGAACGACTAGACGCGACGAGCAGTTCCACCCTTATGTTTTAGACATTGCTTCATTAAGCATGAAGCGGTTTGCCTCTTCCTTCTTTATGCGGACGACTAAGGCGTGGAACTCTCTGCCGAGGTCAGTCTTTCCGGAAAACTATAATCTGGATATCTTTAAGGCCAAAGTGAACAGACATCTAGGCAAGCGTGTACCATCCTAGGCCTCATCTTCGCCTTCCATCGGTCGAGATTGAGGTCAAACGCAAACCTATTTTTCATAAAACCCAGTCTCAGTATTAGTTATACACGGTCGTGAGAGCTTATGTTTTTAGGTATTACTTTCATGATGTTGATCGTTAACTGCAGACAGTGATTGCACTGAAGTTGTTCGAAAACATCGAGTGTCATTGATTTAAGCATTTTTAAACCTTAAACATAATAATATCTAGATTGGTAACAATGTTCTATACATACGTAGGATGTACCATTATGGCGAAATGAGCGGCAGTAATACAAAATATATGTTGTTTACCTTATACGTTACAATTCTGATTATCCGCCGAAGTGCCCAGAAACGTCGTCTATTGTTTGTCCAGCACATAACCAAGCCATATGTATAGGCTCTATTAACATACGCAATGCAAATTTTGACTTTGGACACGTTCATAGTATACCTTAGTTAGTTGGATATAAATACAGACAGTTGTATTTACAGAATGTTGAACTCATGTTGGAAACAAAATGATATTTATTTAAATGATATGATATTAACAGAATTATATTTTTAAGAAATTGCAGATCGTGACCTTCTCTTATATATGTACAAAGTTCTTTGTCAATCTGTATTGGAGCGTGGATAGGTATGGAACGTATTTTTTATATACACCATTATGCTCAGTGTTTGAATAGACTCAATCGAAGAATTTAAATAAGCATAATGGTTGTTTGAAGTAGTTGTCTCTTCGGATAACCGTAATTTAATTAATTTAAATTTGCTCAGAGCCCATCTATATGTATATTATTTATGTTTGAATCATGCAACTAATAGAATCAGAATAACAACTCCGTCGTCCGTGTCCGCAGCTGCAGCTGTCGGAGGTGATCATGCGCGCGCGCAACTACATGCAGCAGATCGCGGGCGGCACGGGCAATGTGCTCACGCACCACAAGACCATCGAGGACTTCCAGCGCTACTTCGGCGACCACAGCACCAAGCCCGCGGTGCAGGAGTTCATGCGCAAGATCACCTCGGACAAGGAGGGGTGAGTCTGTTTCATTTATTAAATTCCCGACGTAGAAACTAGTCTCACGGCAATTTTTCACCACTTTTAGGAGGGTTAGAGGAGCTTTGTTATTTCTTTACTAGTTGCTAAATTTGAGCACATTATATTAAACCGTTATCGGATGCTGATAATACTTCTGATCATTAGTCATAGAAATGGAGAAGATAATATCTATTTTCGTTGCTGGTTTCGAAAATGGATACTATTAAAAGAAAGATTTCACGTTTTCTGTTTTATGATTAAAATCTCACGACATAGCAACAGCTGTGCTATGTGTTGGTTACTACATATCACGAACGATATCCCACAGTGAATACAATGAATCGTAATGATTAGGATCGTATGGACTTTAGTATTTAATTAAATCGAGAAGTATTTGTATTGTTATGAATGAAAATCGATGTAACAACGTGGTAATTTTACTGTGCTTACTTTTTAATCAAACATTCGAAAACTTGTCCGCCGGTTGGCTCAAGCAATAAACTTGCCCGATTAATTAATAAATTACAGTTTAATTTTAAATTTAATATTGATGTACCCGATCGACCGTGCGTTAAATTAGTTTATACTTCGAGAGATCGGAGAATTAAAATTCAAAATCATATCAGATTATTATGAAATACTCTTATTATGAATATAGTCAAATTCTCAACCTCGTAATTCGTATCTGATAGTATATAATACTAGTACGCAAACATCACAGTGTGTGTGTCGACGGACAAATATTGTCGCAGGTGGCTTGGAACCGTGTGTAAATCTTTGGAAGGAATAGAGTTAAGAATGCGATGAAATTGATCTGGATTCGAATTCAAGACTCACAGCTCGCTGCTGGCGGTGCCAACTATTGTTCCTGTTGATGAGTAGTCTAAGATTAAGGGTGTGGTGGTGTTTTCAGCGTGCTGCACATTTTCCCGTGGGACCGGTCAGTGGCGACGTCCTGTAGCTTCGTAAGGGTTGTCTCGTGACGTCGCTAACTAATGGCAACACCGGCGGATTCGCGAAGAAATTCCGATCTTTGTTTTTTGATCTACTGTAATAATAATTAATGTAAATTGTCAGACAATTTTTTCTCTTCAGTTTACGTGTTTGTTTGCTTATAAATGTAATAAATATTATTTTAGAAATTTTTCCTCTCTCGTTAAGATCGTATAGACTTTAGTATTTAATTAAATCGAGTGTTTTTGTATTGTTATGAATGAAAAACGCAGTTACAACGTGGTAATTTCAGTGTGCTTACTTTTTAATCAAACATTCGAAAACTTTCCGCCGGTTGGCTCAAGCTATAAACTTGCCCTATTAAATAATAAATTACAGTTTAATTTTAAATTTAATATTGATGTACCCGATCGGCCATGCATTAAATTACTTTATAATTCGAGAGAATTACAATTCCAAATCATATCAGATTAAAAACCCTTTATTAGAGTCGGAATTTCTTCGTTCGTTCGTAGTGATTTTTGAAATGTTAATTGGCTTAAACACGGTGTGCCAACATTTTTAATTAGGTGTGCAGCTAAAGCAGAATCACTTGACGATTCCGTATGAGAGCTAGATGTAACCGGACACAGTAGTAAGCTTCGCTTCCGTATCTTAGAAAAATATACTAGAAGGATTTTTTTTGTTTGCGGAAGACATGACAAAGTGGCAATATGATACCGGCGTTATGCGAATATGGAAAACCCATCGCGTTAAATGAAATAGAAAACATTCAATCATCTGCATAAGTAAGAAATGTATGTTTTTGTCAAATGTTGTTTTTGAAAACCTAACATTTATATAACGATATTTCACTGGTTCCTATGACCGATAAGAAATAGACGAAAGAAACTAAAGAAAGGATAATTTTGAGTAAATAACATATTGATATAGTCACAGATTAAAACCATTACCGTGAATCATATTATGGATATTTGCCGTTGCATGTTCAACGAAAACGAAACATTGGAATAAAGAATCATAAGATAAGAAATATCATAAGAGAACCAATTTAGATTCCAACAATTTCGACACTTTTTTGGAATTTATTTATCATGTTTAAATTTCAATACTCGATGGCAGATTAAAGTCTGTCTCTTGTTCTGTGCTTCTGAATCAAATACTAAGTAACGGTATTTGGTCCAAAGTTAGTCTCGAAATGTCATGTCTTCCATTTCTCGAAAACAGCCATCAGTACATCTTTCCTAAGATATTATGTATTATAGCACATACATGTTACTTGGGTATAAATGATTGTTTCAAATACAGCTCTGGTGCAGCTATTTTAGTTAAAAAAAAAATAGCAGCAGATAATTTTTTTTCGGCGTTTCACAATAATTGTAACCTGACGTTTCGGCACACAAAGAAAGAGCAAAATCTCAAGTTCCATCGACTGAGTGTTTTTTTTTTTTTGCAACCAATTGGCGTTTGTATATTTATGTATATCGCATTGTGCTAAACATTTTTTCGAGTTTCAAGACTCGTTCCTTTTTTTTTAAACAAAAACTTTCAAAGATATCTGTTTTCTTTTAGTTTTATAGTAGTTTAAGAGTCTCCTGGGACAGGCATAACATGCTTAAAAGGAGAGCTCAGCCACACCTCATTATTAACGAAGAATTTCGAAAAAGAAATGAATAATTCATTATTATTATTATAGTATTATTTTAAAAGTAAATTTTACTCAAACATGGTTAAACAACACATGTCCTTCATAGTTTAAAGAGTAAACACCACATTACTCATATACATATAAACATGTCCTGAATCGAAATAAAATTACATTACTAACAAAAACAAATTGCTGATATTTTCCAGCATCGTCCACTTGTTCCCTTGGTCGAACATTCTGGATAAGGACATGAACCTGTCCGATTCGTTCCGCGTCCCGGACCCGAAGACCGGACAGATGCGACGTCTCATCTCCCAGATATCGCCCAAGGAGGAGGAAATGTTCCGGAACATGTTGCGTCGCTTGAATCACATCATCCAGATCGCTAACGAGGCCGACGTCAGGGTGATGATCGACGCCGAACAGACCTATTTCCAGCCCGCCATCTCGAGGATCTGTTTGGAGATGATGAGGAGATACAATAAGGTGAGTTGTTTAGTCATATCATCACCCAATCCCCAAAGTAACATTTAAAAAAAAAAAAAACAATTTTATATACACACCGCATGATGCACGCAACACAATGCGCAGAGTAAGACCTATATGAAATACATAGGTACTACACTATATACATAATATTATCAATGAAGAAGAGGCCGGCTGGTGTAAGAAGAATCTGCCGCCCGAGTTCTGGGCGTGCGGTTCGCGAGGCGGCTAACAACAAAGCGTTGCACTCTGCGGGAGCAACGCGCCGGCGATGGCCACGTGGCTTGTGCCACCCGTTACCCGCAGAGGCTGATAATTGATAAAGGTGGTTCGTTTGGCTATCTGTAATCTCTGCCTGACCCTACTCGAGTGACAGGCGTGAGTGCTTCAATGGTGTTGTAAAGGAGATTATTGTTAGCACTGTGAAAATAATGCAATTTCTGAATTGATTTGATTTGAATTGATTGAAGATGCTCCGGCATCTATGTATTCCACGTGTTGTGTACGTGCGTGCGTCTGTTAACAGGAGAAGTTCCTCGTGTTCAACACCTACCAGACGTACCTGAAGAACACGTACAACGAGATCCTGACGGACCTGGAGCAGGCGCAGCGGCAGAACTTCTACTGGGGCGCCAAGCTGGTGCGCGGGGCCTACATCGAGCAGGTGGGGCCTCTTACCTAACCATTTCGTGATATAACCGTACAACTATCCTTAATATAAATGGACACTTAATAGTATTGTCAAAAAGTAAAAAAATAAGGAACAGCCTGAAAACATCTGAGAGGTCCCGCCACGCTGCTTCATTGCGGGTTGGCAGGCGACGGACTATGTGGTGCCGGCACCGGACGCAGGACACTCGCGCTCTATGAATCTAAAGCGAGCACACCGACCACTGGGCCACCACGGCTCTCTACACTACTGTCAGCTAGTATATTATCAGCACTGGCTTCCAGAACATCGTCTATGGCTCCATTTCGTTTTGCCACATTGCTGCTGAAAACAGCAGTGCCGAGAGATGTAGTTAGACGATGTGTATTTTTTTTAAAGAATACTAGGCAATGGTTAATCACGATCGATTTCAATTTGAAGCTACACGCCATACTTGTTCGACAGTTGGGCAAAGGCTTAAGGCTTCTTAAATATTTGAGTGGGTTTTGGAGCCGGGAAGGGTCCGCCACACTGTTCCAAGTTAACGGACTACACATGTCTACAATAATATTTTTTTTATTATTTCTCATGCAGTTTTCTAATAATATAATAAATAAATAAAAAATAAAATAAAATTAATAAATAATCTTTGGGGGAGGGTTATGTTCAGCAGTGGACTTGTTATAGGCTAAAACGATGATGATGATGATGAGACAGCTTTCCTCACCATATTTATTTCACCCCCGAGCACGTGTTAAATTCAGCTCTTAAAATTGCCTTTAACAATTTTACTGGTGCCTGTACCGGGTCCATGGCGCTCTATGAAAGTGCAGCCAGCGCCTTGACGACTTGACTATATAACAATATTCAGTCGAGTTCACCACCGTTCTGTATTGGACTCGGTGGCGTGGTGGCTAAGTGTGGACTACAAATAATAGTTCCTGGTCTGGCCGTTCGTCCAAGTGCGATGATTGACTGTATGTTATCAGGAGCGAGCGCGGGCGGCCGCCATGGGCTACGAGGACCCGTCGTGCGAGAGCGTGGAGGCGACCACCGCCTCGTTTCACCGCTGCCTGCAGGAGATACTCGGCCGCGTCAAGGTGAGACCAAGCTGCATTTACTAACTCCCAGCCCTTGCATTCCAATCCCAGCACTAACTAACATAAGGTGCATTACACAAATTTCTTATAATTTCTGTTTTAGGTCTTGATAAACAGTATAACATAAATATTATAACTTCGCCGCTCTGAAACCAGGCTCTTCAGGTGGTCGCGCAGGGCGCTAATGGAGTGAGTGCTTCCATAGAACACACCGTTCTTGCGTATTGTATCTTCGGGGTATTGATTTTGTACTCAATTATAAATTAAGTACCCTGGAGATGCCGTAAGTTTCACCGTGTAAAAACAATTAGCAAGCAAGCAAGTATAAAAACAAAAAAAAAATCCTTCGGTGAGTGAGGCATCGGGACGCCAACCCCCCTCCTCATCCCCCTCCCTCGTCCCCCATTCCCCTCCCCATTCCTCCGTCACCCCTCTCATCCTCCCTTCCATCTCCCAAATACCCTTAAATGCCCGCAACGCACCTGCAGCACCTCTGGTGTTGCAGATGAATGTGAGTGACGGTAATCACTTATCACAAGGTGAACCGCTTGTTCGTATGTATATTTTTTTTTTTTTTTTTATTTTGTGAGGGTAAATATTCTTGCTTATGTATATGTGTAAACGTGTCGTGTTGCAGCCGGGCGGGTCGGAACACGTGGGCATCATGGTGGCGTCGCACAACGAGGACACGGTGCGCTTCGCCATCCGTCTCATGCAGGAGCGCGGCATCCAGCCCGAGGACAAGGTGGTCTGCTTCGGACAGCTGCTGGGCATGTGCGACCACATCACCTTCCCGCTGGGTACGTACCGCCCGCACCGCACCGGAGCCCTCGGCGTTAGCTAAGGAAACGATTACAAACAGCAATACCATGGGTGTCCTAAAAAAAAACTTCAAAGAACTACCGTAAAGTGCGACACAATAACCATTTAATTAAACCGATGACGGAAAGACCATCTCAATTATTTTCAACTCACAGAAAGGCCATCACCATAATAAATAAACGCTTTTCCTCCTTCATCGGAATATTTTACTTAATTTTTATTTATTTATTTATTTATTAAGTATTACCAACAAGGTTAACACATAACAAATACTTTTTTATATAAAAATGTTTTTTAAAAAAAAAGGCATGTGCCACCTTACTATAAAGGCAACCACGGAAAGCCAGTAGACACAGTCCTTAACACTGAATATCTTAAAGTTTGAATCTTTTTGTGATGCTTTTTACCGTCGATATTTTTCAATGTTGTCTGTCTGTTATAAAACATCGGTGGTGACTGAGTCTTACGGCAAATCATTCTTCCTGACTAAAAAGTCAATAAAATATTTACAAATATGTCGCAGGCAGTGTACGTGATATATTTAAACATCGACATAATGAAATTTCATTCACTCGTTATTACGCCTTCTCACCACACGCTACGAAAATATTGTTCCTCAAATGTTTGATATTTGTATAGTTGAAATATAAACGATATGCGAATGTTATGAAAAAAAAAAAACATATAAAATTATCACATGTTACCTTTGCAGGCCAAGCTGGCTACTCGGCGTACAAATACGTGCCGTACGGCCCGGTCGCCGAAGTGTTGCCATACTTATCGCGGCGTGCCAACGAAAATCGCGGCTTCCTTGCGAAAATCAAGAAAGAAAAGGGCCTCCTGCTGAAGGAAATCGGCCGTCGAATAGTCACCGGACAAATGTTTTATAAGCCCGTCGGAAATTATACTCCTGTGTAAAAATGGATCTTAGTGTCCAGTGTTAGAGTCCAGTTTGCATAGCGACAGTTTTAGTTAGTTCGCTTCAGGTTGCACGCGATTCTTAATTCGAACGCGTTTTGGGGGCGAAATTCGACGTTTATGGGCGCCGCCATCTTGTGATAGTTTTAGCGAAAAAATAGAAAATCAATACAAACACATAAATCTGCTTGTAGAATCTCGTGAAAATATAGAAAATAAAATGAACGTGTTAAAAACACTTAAATTGGTTAGGAATTTTTAATAACTAGTCTACTTTGATCACACCTACTTATGAATTTCAGATGTTGGAATATTATTTTTTTTAACTGTAGGTTGTGCGTTTTTTAACGACATTTTAGTAGTATTTTGCCTAAAAAAATCATAATTTAAGCCTAAGTTTAAGATTTTGTTCGTAATTTATTTATTATTTATAACGTTTAACGTCCACATACCAACAACATCATGCCGTGAAAGCTTGTAAGTGGTTTTGTTTTTCTCAAGTTAAGTTTAAAGAAGAGAAATACGACGTTGAATCAATCATTTGAATAACGATAAAAATAGAACGAAATTGTAGTAAATTATTTTTGTTGTTTAAATCATAATATATTTTTTTTATGATTTTGATACATTAAATGAAATAATATTATTACAGTATTAAATTACCGCAGAGTATTGTTTAAATTACACAATCTAAAGTTCATTTTTAGACCTTTCTAATGACATTAATGATGCGAAGGTTTGCATCATTAGTGTCATTAGATAGATTAGTACAGTTGTGTCAAAACGTTTTAATTAATTTTCTAAAATGTAAGTTCGCAATTTCTCTAATTATTTACAATTCTTATTTATATCCATACACACGCAACACTTTTGTATTATTTATAAATAAATTATTTTCATATGGTTTCTTTATAATTCATCATGGGGCTTATGTAAATTCATCACAATGTATATATTCGCGAGTCACGTTAAAAAGAAAGCAGGAAAATGGAATGCATCGATATCGATATAAAAGATGGCCTTTTTTTGATTCAGTCGTGACACATTCGGGTACGTTGTCTGATTGATATACAATACGTTAACGTGAATTTTTAAAATCCACAGAGGCGATAGAATCCTTCTCTGTTTAGATGTCGCCCGGGTCGGTCGCCATGCAGCAGTGCCATTACTGCAGGGTATACATAGTAGTATACCAGTATAATAATGAGCTGTGAGGCATTCTATCTCAACGAGGAATGACAGCGCATCTTTAGTCATTTTCGATTGAAGTTGTTTGCAGGTGTCCATGGGCTGCAGTAGCCGCTTACCATCAGGTGGACTGCAGCCTCGATTTTCACCTCGATATAATAATAAAAAGTGGGCCTGTAACTCAGTTCATGTGACAAAAGTGACACTTCTACTCACCTGTAGCTTAGTATTTGAACAATCATTAATGAATCAGAAAATATCACTCATTGTTGAAATACGTACACTACAAATTAATACTTTTTACATATATAGATTTCTAATTCGAAACGCCAAGACTGCTCGCAGCAAACCGAAACGTTGCACGAAATCGTTGCACTCAAATACGACCTTGACAGTTTACTCTCATCGCGCCCGAAGCAACTTTAAAAACTTGGAGGCAAACTTATACGTAACAGCCATTAGCATCAAAGTCGATGAATGTAACAATTTTAATAAACGTGTGCCATGATGATATCGATAAAAATCGGTCGCATTCGCAAAAACATCAGTTTGCTGTGCATTTAAAATGAGACATCATTAACACTCGTTACACGAATTAGTTTCAACTTTCAAATGCGACATAATATTACAATTGTACGTGATATCTATATAATTTAAAATACACATTTTAGTTTTGTAATAATCGTTATACTTTTTCACACAACTGTACTAGTGGTCACATTTCTTAATAGTTGACGTTTTCCCATGAGATACCTTATGATGTACGTTAATCTAGAAATCAAGTCTTAGCTCGGGAGCCCAAAGCAAACCTCTGTCACTTGTCACGTGTAAATAACAACCCACGTTGCAGCCTCAGAGTGACGGGCTGTTCATTGGACTTAATGAGTCAACTATTAAAAGTCGTGACCGAATATACTCGATGTTAGGGGATCGAATGCATTTCTTTGTTTTCCACATCTTAATGTTAATCTTCGTTAAGTTACTGTTTACGTTTAATTTATTATGCGTTACGTACGTCATAGGACTAAGTTTCTATTTATGTAGCGCTCGGTTATGACAGTTTTTTTTTTGTTTAATTGTTCGTACTTTCTCAATTATTACCTCTTCGAAATATTCTATACAAATAAAGTGATTATGAAATCGTATTGAAAATTAAACAATGACACTCTGATCCTTATTCAGCATCATGTGGGAATATGGCACCGAAGTAATTATCTTACTTATATCGATGAAAGCATGTGTATACATACATTGGATTGTTTGAAAATAGTGTAGTTTACTTTAAATTGAATTCTCCAATGATTCCTTGAATCATTTGGCGACAGGTGATTGTAGATGAAATCAGAAAAATCAGAATGTCATAAATTTCGATAAAAATATATTATTGCCATATAACGCCCACATATCCCCATACATCTTTGTGGAGGTTTTGTCCGTCGTACTCTAAACATTTTTACAGTTTGAGTATGAACCAGGCGTATGTTTATCGAATTTGTTAAGTTCCTACAATATTAGTAAGCAAAATAGTGTTTAAAAATGCTTAATTAATATTCGCTAAATGAAATTCTCGGTAACGTCCAAACAAAATATTATGCGAAGAGTTTCCGATCGTGTTTTCTATATTGTTTTTTTAAATTTATTTTTAAGTTTACGATTCATTTAATTATCTTCGCTAATTATTGTGATGCTAATTTTAGATTATATTTTACGAATAGACATGAAATAAAGACAAGATTGTTTTGATTTTTTTTCTTTTATTTTACTCTTATATTTATCACACTTATATTACTACTTATATTACAGTCTGAAATAGCTTGAAGTTCTTAGTTTAATATTCGCGCCTTGAGCATCTTTTTTTTAATTTTTGCAATGCCAAAATGTTTTCTTTATTAACAATATCTATTCAAGGGAATAGGTTTTTAAAAAATACAGATAATAAAAACTAAAATACGGCATTTTTTACAGAGTATTAATTGCTTAAAATAGACAGACAACTGACAAAACAAAAATAACCCGAATTGTGTAATAAAATTACCAGAGTGCATATATATAACGGATTGGTGTGAATTGAGAATCGCTTGCAAATAGTCGCCTTTATTTTAGCAGTGTTGCGTTCGAAATAGGTTTAGATAGATAGTTTCGAGGACAAAATTGTTGTCACATTGATGTTAACTAATACTTACATGTTTACAAATAAGTCGTAAGCTCTCTTTACAGCGTATGGATCTTGGTTATATTTAATGATTTCTTGTATTTACTCGAACACTACACATTGGAAATTAAAGTATTATTTACGGATTGTAATCGCGTTTAATTCGATTTTTAAAATCTCGACGTTTCGAGTGCTTTACCGCCTGAAGTTTTTGACGTCTCCGGCTCGCGTCGAGGAACACATAGATGATGTAAAACTAGGCGCCCCAAGAAGACTGCGGTCTGTGATCATATTCTGGATTGGCCCATTACGTTAGATTTGAGAGGCCACATATCCTCCCAAAAGAACATCTATTCCTACCAAGGAGATTTTATTTACAGCAGTCTTAAAAACGTCTGAATTTTAAAATGTAATTAAACGGGATAAAATCCGTAAAAACTAGTTTAATTTCAAATAAGTTATATATATTGTGGTACCGATTGAGTGTATATTGAAATGATTTTGCAATTCCACTTATAGGTTATAGGAGGTATTTTCCCGAGTTCTTGATTTAGCTTGCGCTATACTATATTGAGAAATAAGAGAATGTTCAGTTGTTAGGGTATCTGAGGGGATGAGTTTTTACTTCTCAATAACTGTGCATGTTGTTCATTATACACTATGATGTGAGATGTTAATGCTTGATTTTGTGGCAAGCCGTTAACTTGATTCAATTTAATTTTCCCAATACATGATTGATCAAATTAAGTTAAATGATTTCTTTTATGCGCATTTTGAAACAAAGGCCACCGATGCCTCCTATGTATAATTTAAATATCATTAAATTCTCATATTATATTTAAGATAATATCAAAAATAAATTGGACAGACAATAATGTAGCAATGTTTGTATGTATCGGTCCGTATTGATATCTTCACTAGCGCCATATTGTACAGACGTTAGATAATTTAAAAGTTGACATATGGATATATTACGAGCTTAATTTTTAGGTGAACATTCGGTCGATAATAAAAGTATTTATTCAGGTAACGTGTAAGCAGAAAAAGTAAATCTGTCACCAAATACTCATCACATACCGTGGTTTTCAGAAGAAGAGACTAAGCGACAAGGTGTAAAATGACTGACTTTCGACAGAACGCAGAGTACTCATCCCGAAAATGTCAGACCAAAAATACATAGACCATCGCACAGAGTAACTTTAAAGGTACGATGCGCCTGGTACTGCTATTGCCAATTCAAAGCGTGGGGATTTATGACAAATCCACCCATTGGTAGGTAATAGGTCCAACTGTGGACATTTTAAATGCTACAATAGTATACTCTTTATGTAGGTTGGGGTTTATTTCTTATTTTTAGAATTATGTTATTACTTAAATACTTTCCAAAGACTAGTATTTATTCTAATTAGTATTCGGATGTCTGTACAGTATGATGCATGTAATAGTTTGGTCAAGTCATAATTATTAAGAATACATTGTAATTAAGCAAGTCGTCGTAAAGACTATAATTGCGAATGTGACTGCAACGCTGTAGTTTCGTTGAAGTCATTGTATAATACATTTTTTAAATATCAATCATGGTATCTAAATAATGTACTCGTCGTAATAGGTATGTAGGTAATGTATCACAGTTTGTGATTAAGTGATGGTGACGGTTGATGAATGAAGAAAGGATAAATACGTGCGTTTTGACAATAGTTCAGGTGACCACTTTTTTTATTCTTTAATGGCGACCGTTGATAACCCCTGCCAGAGTTAAAGTTTGGTAACCTGAAAATTAATGATACCTATTATTAAATTTAATTATATAACATTCATTCATGTTTAAAAAAACTTCTTTTGTTAAGTTATATAACTGATTACATCTAAATATCAAAATTTCACATGTTAGAAAATAAATATTCTTGCCTATTTATATAAAAATAATACGTAGGTGTATATATAAAATATCTTTCTTCCGCCGATTCATTGAAGAATACTCCTTTTCGTTTGTACAACTTTTTTCTATCTCGTGGTGAAATGTGTTATGTCGGGATCAGTATTAAGTGTTACCCGACTAAAAGCCTTGGGCATAAGAGATACGCTGTAGGACCAGCGGCGGAAGGGACGCGCGAGCAGAAGGCCCCGCTCTTTTTATTAATAACACAATAAAAACTGTAATATCGCTACAGGCCTTGACTTGACGCTCGGCGACACGACGCTGCTTTCTGTGTGGCGCTTTGGATCTGGTCCCAGTTTTTCAATAACAAGCGGGGGCTCGCAGCAATCCCCGTAAGAAGATAGGATAAAAATGACTATTAGTTATTTTTTTGGTAAGACTTTGATAGGACATAATTTTACCCATAGCCCGTTGCATTCCCGTGGAAGTGCACATGGCCTGTAGCGATAAGCCAATACAGGCAACATGCACTGGTGAATTCGTCTTGAGGTTTTGTGTTATACTCGTACCTATACGAGCATGATTGATTGACCTCAAGGCGCAGTTATATTTGGCGGTTTTTATTTATTTAAGGAGGAATATTTAATTTTACATGCACTCTATGTATATTTAATTTTTACTTATATCTTAAAATGTATTTATATCACCGAGTAAATTTGATGTCAATGAAAAAGGCCATGACCTATTCAAAAATAAATTACACGTTAATGTTTTTATGTCTTTAATTTTTTAAGTACCGTATTTTGTTACATCCTTATTTTCGGGCATCTTTATAGTTATGCCCCCCTGGTATATTGTGTTGTCATGTTAATATATTTAACACAGATGGAAACATGTTTAATAATCACACACATTTGTCGAATGGATTACAAGGGTCGGGACCACGCTGAAATGTTTCAGATACTTATACAGTACTTATGTTTGATATAATGTAACGGCTGTATCGACCGTAAGATGCTCGAAGTACAAGATAAATTGGCAGGCTTCGACCAGGTAAATAACTTCACAAGATGGCGAACTGTTTCCTACTATTCATAATATAATATATCTAACTTTAATGCATAAATCATAACACTAAGTGTATGAACAATGGGAATTGCAGATGGATACGTCTTCTCCAAAGTAGTAACATGCCGTTGTTGTTTTTTTTAAAGCGAGTAACGTGAAACGAAGAACTCATTCTTGGCACTCCATCATAGTTGGTATATGCCTCGAAGGTAACAGCGCATTGATTGATCTGAAACCCACGGCGACCACTTACCAAGAGGCAGCGTGTGTGGTTCGATGGTTTCGTTTCATAAACTTTACAGTCTGTAAATAGGGGTCGTATTTAATTAACTAACTGGCAGGAGTTATCTACCGTCGTCATTAAAGAATAAAAAAAATAGCTTCTATAAACATTTTTACCAGCCTCCGTGAAAGATAAAGTAGTCTGTATATTATGTTCAATCAATCGAATCTCAGCGGGAATTGTGTGTGACGTACCTGCGCTTCGCTTGGCAAATCGGAGAGCGACAGGCGCCACCTGTCGGCCACACGCAAAAAGAACGCATTCGCGCGAGGTTGTGAGCGAACGTCGGCGCGTGGCGGATCTCTCGCCTCTTCTAAATGCTCAATGACAGTGTATATATTTGTGAAAATTCTATAAAACATTTATTAATTTAAAATAAACTTTACTTACAATACTTCGTAAGATTCTTTACTGTATTTACTCATAATACACAATACTATTAAGACAGTAAGAATGATAATTGCAAACAGAAACCGCAGTTCTGTCCCTAAATCCCTTTTGTATTCTAATACAGTGCATTCTTCAGTCCAGTCTTTTGGAATCAGAGGTTCCACTAATTTCTTTAACTTTTTAATAGGACATCGTATATCACAACCTCTCTCTATACTCGACTATTACAACTGATGTAAAGTTCGGCGGTTCGGACAGCTCAAAACCTAGAGAGCCCAGCAAGCCACTCAGAACCGTATCATGACTACAATAAAGGTGGATGTTGTAAGTCGAATTCGAAAAGCTCGTTAATTTTTTTATCAACGGTCCTGCTCTGAGTCTTTTTAACTCTATAGTTTGTGTCGATCGGAGCAAGGCTTTTGCCGCATGATTTTTCATTATATTGTAAACTGGCTGCGTCCATTCCGGAAGCTCGAGACCGGTCTGTGATTCTATATCCAGACACGTGTACAGGTTCAACACAGTTTTTGGTGATGTTATTTCTTTCCCCGTATACTTCGTCAGTTGATGATACAAGTTTTTCGTTTCGTTGTCGACTTTGTTCGGCAATTGGTTGAGTAGGTATTCGAATTCCGGACAATGCGGATTTGATCCAAGGAGGTTGTCGATGCTTGACGGTGACGTGTGTATTGAGGCTGGTTGCCAAGTCACATTGGACCATATGTCTTCAGTGTTAGGTGGTATGAGGCCCGCCAGCACCACGGCACTGGTCATCAATGTCCTGTCTGTGTCGGAGGACGTTGCTTTGATCGATTTCCAAGCGCGCTCTTGCGATAGCAGAGACTCGTATCTTGATCTTAGGCTTCGTCCTAAATGGAAACCTTGTTGTCTTCCTAGGATGGTCAATTGTCTTGGACCGTTTTTCCAAATTGGAGATGAGGCGTGTGGGTCATTTGGGTAAAAAGCCCTTGGCTCCCTGTGCCCGTGTCTGTATACAACGTGGACTTGTCGCAACTTCCCATCAGGTCCTCCTTCAATGGCCGGACCCCAAAGATTCTTTTCTTGACAGTGCACAGATGTGAATAACAGAATTATGAACAACATTTTGATAAGTTTTACCTATTACTTAGTCTATTTATTTATTTCTCAATGTTTACATAATTTAATGAGACTATTTACCTATGTCTTGTGCTGGACAATTAGTTCATTAACAAATTGTTTTTATAATCTTGTTGTTTTGTTATTTATAGATTTATTTACGACACGCCAGTTTGTTCTCCGCTCGGCACACACTTGCAAGTGACTGAGTATCGTGTTTATTGTTTACAGAGTTATATGTCAAATCATAAACAAATATCAAATATGATAATAAGTAAACAAATAAATATTATATCTTAATATTTATTTGTTGTAAACAGGAATGAAATTAAATAGCTTTCATACCTTTTTATAACTTGAATTTTTTTTAATGGGAAAGGCGGTAAACGAGCAAGCGGTTCACCTGACGGTGAGTGATTACCATCGCCTACGTACATCTGCAACACCAGAGATGCTGCAGGCGCCTTGCCGGCCTTTAAGGCTTTTGGGGGATGGGAGGGATAAGGATGGGGAATGGGCCTCCGGTTACCTCACTCACCGAACGAAACGCAGAAGCACAAGATGACTCTACTTTACGCCGGTATTCTGTGAGGCTGTGGTACCAATCCGGTCGAGCCGGTTCATTCGAGCGGCAGCAAAAGCCGCCGCTTGGCTCTACCACGTACGGTCGCAAATACACTGCCGAACATGTGCCTCCCCCAAAGATTGCCACAAAGCACGGCTCTTTTACACCTGCATCCATCGACTTAACGCAACACTGTACCGCAGGTCGTCACTATTATTATACATTATTATTATATATATACATTATTATAAAAAGATTGTGTATGCACAGTATATTCTTTATTCAATTAAAAAAAGGCAAGTCATATTTTACAAGTAGGAGTCGTTTTCAGGCGTGGATGCAGACTGAGCAGGTTAAAGGCTATTTCAGCCGCTAATTAACGGTGTAACCACTGTTATGTTCCAATTTGAAGAGCATTCGCGTAATCTCTCGCCTTTGTTGGCACGTTAATGTATTCTCATGGCCTCTCGTCGACATCCCTAGTTATTACTAGCGTGTATTAAGCTATTGCTTGTGTTTTTCTGGGTAAAATCCCACGCACCCACGCAACGTAATGTTACTCTACCACTACCGCTACTGCTACTTCCACTGCTAATGCCTCTACCACTACCACTACTACTACTACTAGTACTAATCCCAAAGCACATTGATTGGTGGGACTCCAGTCTGTGGGCTTTAGTGGTCCGTACCACTAAACCCCATGTATCATATCGAAATCACTCGATCGCCAGGGCCTCGTCTGTTAGCCAACATGACGTACAGCGTGCATTTAAACGCTATATATGACGAACAAGTTAGTAATTACCTTCCTTCGTCGAATTAATTGATTCGTTAAAATGTTCATTAGCTGGCGGCGAGAAGAACGTCACGTGATCCCGTAAATCCGAAAAATTATTTGAAAAAAAACTGAGGAGACATATCTCCTCAACCCGCGCTAGTGCTCTTCCAAATCTGTCAAAAATTAGAGCAGGCCTTTATTTCTGAGGCGCTTCTGCCGCACAAGAAAACTGTGGAGCGATATAAGATAATGTTAAAGCAGAAATCAAATAACGGTCAACAGTCAATTATTTAATTTTTTATAATTATTTGATACAAATTTGTGAATTCTTGCGCCGCACACGTGACATACACCTATATTAGTTTTATATCAAACACATATTACAAATAAAGCGGGTTAAATCATGAATAATATACAATACCTGCAATAAGTACTGGTAGGTGGGTATTGCTAATGTCGTACGCTTCGTGAATTATAATTTTCTGATAAAAACTGATTAAAATGTATGCAATGATCTCGTCATGTTTATTGTATAAATTAAGATATTTTAGTTTCCCATATAATGAATATAATTTCTATGAATCGAGTTATAAGAGTCGAGCCGTGGTAGCCTAGTGGTCAGGACGCTAACTTTAGTTTCACAGAGCGCGAGTGACCTGGGTTCGATCCCCGGTGCCGGCATCACTAAAATTGTTAATAGCAATTTTAAGAGTTGTATTTACCACGTGCCCAGCAGTGAAGGAAAACATCGTGAGGAAACCTGTCTGAGAAATAATAAAAATATTATTTCGAGGATATGTGAAGCCCGCCAACTCCCACTGGAGCAGCGTGGCGGGCCCTTCCCGGCTCCTAAACCCTCTCTGATACTCGTATTTGAGAAGGAGGCCTTTGTCCAGCAGTGGGCACTTATAGGCTGCTAATTTACTTTTATTAGAGTTATAAGTTTGTTATAGAGGGCACGAAAAAGTGAACTTTGATTTACAGTAGTTTATGACCGATCCCTATACTAAAAAATAAAACAATAATATCATATGATTACATAAACCCACACATACGAGTACATACGTACTCGTACACACACATTTGCGTTTTTTTCTCTTATTATCAGCTTGTAAAATTACCAGATTTGACATAGCACTGTGGGCCGGCGGTCTGCTTGCACCACGTGCCGCTCCCCATCGTTAGTCTGTGGTATTCGGATTCGGAGTATCCGGATCGATTTCCCGTAACCAGCCGGCCGCCGGGGCACCGCGTGCTGGTGAAGACGATATTTGGACAAAAATATGAAGTCCCTCTAATCCCCGAATGCGCTGCAATTTTTTTGTTGCTATTCACTCCGAAACGAGATATTAGATTTTGATGGAACGCATAATTTACGTATTATAAACTGTGCATAGATTAATTTTCATGTCACAAGCTATTTTCGTTGATATAAAAATCTACAGACAAATTTACATTTAATATCTTGAAAGGGCCGGCTCGACGGGGTAATTCCTCGCAGATTATAGGCGTAAAATAGAAGCTTCTGCGTTTTGTTCAGTGAGTGAGGTATCGGAGGCCCAAATCCTCCCTCCCTCCCCTCCCCCCTCGCCTATAGTGGTGGCTTAAAATCGCAATGGGCCTTAGCATCGTTTGCCATAAAAAAAAATGTTCATTGGGCTGACGATGCTGAATGTCTAACTAGAACATCGGTCGTACACTATAGACAACAAGGATCAAATTTGTTACAGTGCTAATGTTTTAGGTGGTGAAAAAATTGTGAGCGATCTAAATACACCTCTAAACATATACTTTACAAATATATCAACATTAATCAACTAAATCCTCGAATTATAAATTCTTTAAATTTTAAGAGTATTTAAATGGTGCAAACACAGAGTGCAAAGAATACTTGATGAGAATGTACCCAGTATGGCCATAAGCTCTGTTACATATTAAAACGCATATCTTTTTTAAAGAAACAGTAATAATATTAAAACGTTTGTGTTATTTACGGTAGTCTATGCGATTAACTATAAAGAACCTTTTATTTGACTTTAATACAGCGGGTCTTTAATCTCTCTGGCTGCCGATTTATGGATTTATGCACTGTCTCCATAAGGAATTTAACCACTGGTAGCATTAAACAATTCGAGAGAGACTCAATGTCGGAGTAGCATTTTGAGCAGGTCTTGTCCTTTAGTACTGACCACAACTTGTAGTCCAACAAGTTCAGATCTGGACTGGACAAGAGCCAGTCTTCAGCTCTTGTGAAGTCTGGAACATTGTTTCCGAGCGAGGGTTGAGTTATACTCGATCCAAGACAGTCTCTTGTTAAACTTTGACCTAAGTCTTTACTTCTTTTTCATAAAAATTGAGCTTCGTGAGTCGTTGGTAGGACCAAAACATGATTGGTTAAGATTTTCCAACAAGTTGCGGGGTTACATTAGAGATGTGAGCATCACTTTGTGGTAGCTCTTCAATCGTATTTCTTTTTTCATCTGTGTGGTTCATATTCCTGTGTCTTCCATCAATGTATCGAACATGCGTTTTGATCGATACACTCTCTTAAGCTGCTGAACTGTATTATGGCATGTCCTGTGTATTATCGGTGAACGCCTAGCTTCTGGTGGTTTGATGGTTCGCGACAGAGTCCCAGCGTGGTACTTCATTTCACACGATAATATTTATTGTTTCATCATAGGGTTTCGTCGAATTCTGGTTTTGAGAGCGTTCACGGACCGTCTCGTCCTAACAGCACGAGGTCGCAGCGATGATTTAAGATCTCCGGCAGAGGAATTGTTGGCGTACCTGTGGACAGTGTGATAGACAAACATACAGCTGATGCCTAGCTTTTGAAGTCTTAAAAATTACTGACAGGTTTTTATTCTTACAGGCAGAAAGGCGTATGCCTTTCTCCATTATGTAATTTTACAATCACGGTGAAAAAGAATATGTGAAATGGCGCCAGATAAATCGAAGAATAGCATTCTTAATACTGAATACAGAAAAAAAAACTTTAACATTGTTTATGGCCACACTAGGTAGACTTTATTATAATAGTAACAGACGCGTTGTCACTTATCCTATAATAACCTAATATATAATACCTAACAGCTTTTGAAAATGCTGGCTCTCCATATCCTACACACCGGAACACAACAGCAACCAGCATTGCTGCACTTTTTTATTCTTGACATGACACATGTTTGAGTGATCGATGAGTGAGTGTGTGGTAATTGACTATTATTTTTTTATAGATATAGATAATTGCTCATCACTTACGTGCTCGTGTTGCACATCCTTGGTTCATTTTGAGATTATCGGCACGAGGTATGTGTCGACACGACCATAGTACAATAAATTACATCAAGTAATAATCATCAGGGGTTTTAGTATACAATCAATTACATATCTATGATTTCCGAGGCGAACGTAAAGTTCCTTTCGTACTTGATTATTCGTATATGTGAAAAATATAAAATTTCTCAAAAGCCTTATTTATACACGATTTGTTATAAATATCCTTGTGTGAGATACTTTCAGACCAGAGTTAATTAACTGAAATTTATTATATATTATATTATGATGGTTAAAAGAAGTTACTTAGGTAAAATTCTAGTCGCTTGATAATGCTGTGTTGCGAGACGAAACACGTGTCGTTTTTTGAATGTTGGTGTTGTGTATTGCCTAATGTCATTTTATTTGAATGGTGGTAAAGTGTGTTATGTATGTGGAATTACATGCCATTTCATTTTTGCAAGCGGTTCTTAGCGAATTGATCTCTTTTTTTCCATCATAAATGTTATTGTAGTAATAAGTAGTAACGTTAAAATAATTAAGTAATTTGTAACATTTGTAACAACTGTACCTTAGGAGAAACAACTAACAGTGTATATATTAACACAACGAGAAAAACCCTCATAGTTCAGATGTTATCCAAATATTACGGTAGAAAACGTAGTTACAGACTTATTAGGGAACTATATCTATACACTAAATACACAACACTAGATCGGGGGAAGTCATTATCTATCGCAGGGAGGGTCACTGGGGGAGGTGTCGTGTGTATTGGAGTCGATATTGCCCGCTTTGAGAGCAGAGTCACGTATTCCAGAGGCGATGTCGTGCCCTGTGGAGTCCGCACCGTTCACTTTGGAGGCCGTGGCGTCCACTTTGAGAGGAACAATATCCGTATGAGTGAAGTCTTCGGTTTCGATATTGTCTATTTTGGATGCGCTGTGTTCTTCTTGGGGAGTTATTTTGTGCACTTTGGACCCGAAGTCATCTGCTTTGCGAGCGATATAATCTGTCATAATGAACTTCGCTTTAGGGGTTGAAAGTTCCTTCTTCGAGACGACACTGTTCGCTTTGGGGGCAGGTGACATAGGCGGGCATTCCTTGTGGCGGCCGTGGTGGCGCTAGGAACGCCGCGCGTCGGCTCGTCGCTGGCGGAGCTCGAGCGCGACGTGCGAGGCGAGCGCCGCCGCGAGCGTGAGCGCCAGCGCGGCGAGCTGCGCGCGCACGCAGAGCAAGCGGCGAGCGGCGCACGCGAGCGCCAGGCCGGCGTGCCGCGACGCCAGGGTGAGCGACCACGGGCCGCGCCAGCCGGGCCCGCCGACGCAGATGCCGGACTATACGATATACAAATATTATTGAATTCCTCATGTGTTGATTCAAAATTTAACGAGGTTTTTAAAAGTAGAGCACATGATTTGAAGTTACTAATTGAATAGAAACTAGAAGTTTTGAGAAGTTTTGTAAGATTTAGTTAATGTTATAAAAGTGAAATTATTTTTCTTATATAAATAAATAAATAAACGAGACCATAGCTGCGAATAGCAGTCTTTCGTAGCAACAAACGTAAGTCGCAATTTTGTGCTTTTAAGTGTACTCTCAATGACAGAAGCTCTCATTCATTACAAGTAAAGTTTGAGCATAATGGGGTAACGAAGTGCAGGTTAGTTAGACACATGCGGTGGACTAAACCCGATAACCACATATAGCGTTTAGTAACACATATACCACATAATTATCACATATAAATTTGTAAAGTTATAAATTTAGTAGTGTGTGTTACATAAATTTATATGTTTGTTTAGGTCATAGATTATCTTAAGGTTTTAGTTTAGTTAAGGTATTTATGTATATGTTTTATTTACAAATTTTATATTTTGCAATTTAACAATATCTCTCCACGCTTCGGGTTGACTAGCAGAGGATGTCAAAAGGCATTAAGTCTGCCCTTTGTATGGCTTTTCCAAAGGTAAACAAATAAAGTGTAAATAAATAAAAATAACAAATACAGCTCAGTTAGAATGTGCGGCTCCAAACTCGTCAAATATTGTTTTTCCAATCTGCAAAAGTACCTTTTTATAATGAGATCCATTTCATTCTGTGGAGTTCGAATAGGTCATTGCCAGTAAAGAAAAATCTGACGGACTTCGATTTAACTCAAATCATTCGATAACTTTCTGCTGTCGCATTTATTTCACCTGGAGCACGTCCCAGAGCGCGGCGCAGGCGCCCCAGGCGGCGGCGGCGACGGCCGGCAGCGCGAGGTCGGAGCGCGCCGCGCGCCAGCGCAGCAGCGCCAGTAGCAGCGAGCCGTGCGCCGCGCCGCCGCCCGCCGCCAGCGCGCGCCCCGCGCCGCCCGCGCGCGCCGCCGCCATGCTCAGCGTGGCCGCGGCCAGCGTCTGCAGGGCGCCCGCGCCGCACAGCGCACGCCACGCGCCGCCCCACCCGCCCACGCACACGCCGTACCACTGCGCACAAAGCATATTTATTGGGTTGCAGTGATAATTGACCTAACAGATCATCCGATGGTTGTAATATTCTATATATTATATTGTGAGTAAGAGAAAAAGTCAGTATTAGCTCAACCGTCGTCGTCGGCTACTGCAGCTAATAGACAACTTTATTAGAAGGAGGTTACGTTGTCACCATTGGGGACTAAGATGGAATGCCTCACAGCCTGTAATTATACTGCCTCTCTGTACCTTTTAAACCGAAACTGCGCTGCCGATTGTTGGCAAAAAGAGGCAGCGGTAGATGTCCAGATGATTCCTAGGCAAAAGTCCCACTTCCTAGTGAATGCTCTTCTTTTTCTTCTTTTCCATAAGCCCGTTTAATCCACTGTTAAAAGGTTACAAGAAAACATCAAAACAATGAATGCTTTGAAATATAAATTGCAAATCTTGCTGATCCATCAAGCTCCGCTGGCAGGTCGCTGAGCGCAGTAATGGTGTGAACGTGATTCACTGTATGCTTTGCCAGTACACCCAAGTTATATATATGTAGGTAAAGCCAAAAATTCCAACTAGAAACCATAATAAATTCGTCCAATTTATTACAGTTTCTGCCTATCATCATTTCGGCCTACTAAAAGTCCACTGCTGAACGTAGGCCTCCCCCAAAGAGCCAATATTTCAATAGAATGATTCCAAAACCTTATCCGAAGTAATAACAATCTTACCCTCATATACGACGTTAAAATGAAACCTTGTTGAAGTCCAATAAACAATCCCATGGGGGCGGCGAGTGTTGCCCTGGGGTCCCTTTTGGAAGCCCGAGAGTCAGGCGGGGCTGCCGCGGCGTTGGCCCCAGCTGCTGCCAGTGCAGCCCCCGCTAGCGCGAGCCCCGCCCAGGCCGCTGTGAGCGCACAACGCCCGGACCCACTTAGGCCGGTACCTCCGGACACCATGCGAATTTGGGGACAGCCCGCCGCACCGCATGTGCGCTCCTGAAATATTACGCTTATACTTCAATTGCGTGCATTTTCTTCCATTTTAATTAGACACAATCTGTGTACAGCATGTATCAATTACTTAGTAACTTAGCGCACAACACGTTTTTTGCTTCACGACGAGGAGTTCTTGCGATTGACGAGAGTATGGGAAAAACTTCTAAGAAACGCATTAAAGCTTGCGTTCGCGCTTTTTGTCCAGTAGGGATAAGTTTAGTGAAGAAGACAAAGATTATTTTCACTAATATGATAATTATGAAGAAGAAAGTTATATCAAATATCAGTTACTGACCTCGTAATCATCTTCAACATAGTATTCCTCGGGCGGTGGCCACCTCGGCGTCGACATGTTGGATGCTAGCGTCGTGACTTGCAGCGGAGCGAGATCCTCCGGCCATATCATGAGTGCTGCACCGAGAAGAAGCGAGCCGAGCACCAGCCCCAAGTCCTGAGAAGCTCTTAGACCCCTCAGCGCTCTTCTCAACGCTATCTTCCTTCTACACTCATCGCCGGCCGTTTGAGCCAGCGAAGTCGCGGACACGGTGAGAGCCAACGACATCGGCGACAGGGTGACGCCGCACATGCCGTACAGCAGGAGCAGCACCGACAGAGGAGTTGCTACAGTATGCGCACTCAAAAGAACACCAACAAGAACATGGGCAACAGTGACGATCAGTCTCGGCCCGGTCTTCTGGAGTATCAAAGGGGAGAAGGGCGCCACCACGGCGGCCGCTGTGTGCATGACCGCGAGCGGGATCGCACCGGCTTCGGCGCCAGCGAACGCGGTGAACGGTAGAAGAGCAGTTGAACACAGTCCGCTCGCAATGCAGAGCATGGTGAAACGTCTGACGACCGCTTTGGGCACTCTGGGCGGCTGTCTCGTGATGAGCCGCCGGATGGACGCGGCGCCCACGGACGAAGCGGCGGAGTCCCGGCGGCGGTTGACAGCCGCAAAGACCTGCGTCCTGGCCGGCGCCTTCGCTTTCCTCCACGGCCATTCCTTTTTGTAAATTGTGCTGACTGGCAACTGTAACCAGCGAAAAAAATGCGCACAAGGTTTGATGTGCAAACATGTCAGTTGGTACCGCATTAGGAACATTTTCGCATGCAAACAGAAGTTCATCGTGTCGCACAATGCGAAAGCGTTTGCTGTCCTTTTTTCGATTTCTTTCCATTATTATCGATTTTTTAAGGTCACGCGTATACCCCACTTCAATTTGTTTTACGAATTATAAAATAATGCCATTATTAAGAGAACACTATGGTCAATGACTTCAGAAAACTTTTCAAAACATTTGATATAGATTATTATGAAATAAGTATTTATTCAAAGAGTGTATGTAACCACATTGTGTTGGTTTATTACACAATCAAATTAAATCAAACGTACATATTAAAAAGCAACGGAGGTCTAAATTTTAATAGATTAAATCTAGTGGTAGCCTAGTGGTCATGGCGCTCACTTTAGTTTCATAGAGCGCGAGTGACCTGGGTTCGATTCCCGGTGGCCGGCCGCACTAAAATCGTTAATAGCAATTTTAAGTGCAGTATTTTCCACGTGCTCGGCGGCGAAGGAAAACTTCGAGAGGATACCGACATGACAGGTGGCGTGGCGGGTCCTTCTCGGCTCTAAAACCATCTCAGATATTTGACTTTCTGCTACTTTACTTTACATCTGATTTTAAAATGACATTAATTTCAAACGTTACAGTATAATTTTGGAAAGTACAAAATATATTTTGTCGTGCACATCTAGGACATGTAATGCTTCCACTACACAGGAGAAAACCGTACATATGGTGCATCTTAGTGTAAAAATACCTGAGTTATGACAGCTCGGTGGCGGTGAGGGTCGGAGATGGTCCGCGCGGCCGGTCGGGGGTTCAGCGGGCGCGCGCGTTCCGTCAGGTCCGGTAGGCTGCCCATGCGACCCGCCACCTCCCCGCTTATGAGATCCTCATACCTGCCGGTCACAAAAGTTATTTATTTACAAATTTGTGACATAATAAATAAGGAGTATTTACCGCAAACTCGGAGTGATGGTTGAAGTTTGAGTTTTGATGATTAATATTGACAAAATAACAAAGTGAACAGTGATTGAAAAATTCATTTCATAACAAGAAACCGTCAATTTTAGTTTTATCTGTCGAACAAATCGAGATCAAAAGTTAACTATACTTTTTATTTATTTATCAAATAACTTTTTTGCACAAACGCATCATGTACGTACAATTGGAGAACTTAACGCCTAAGGGCATTCTCTTCCACTCAAACCCCAAAAAAAAGATATGCTACAAAAACTATAGAACTTTCATTAATTTCATTCAGTCCGCCAATTGTACATTTTTAATGTATGTAATAATTTATATGAAACCTATGCGCCATGAGTAATGGATATGTAGTTAACAGGCAAGAGCGGTACCAACACAGGATTTCTATGTCGGCGAGTCGGCGACTTGAAACGCGGGCACTGGACGTGGATTATTTTAATGTATCATCATTGGTATTTCTACACCTGTATATTCCAAAGGGATTAAATTTAATAATGTCGTGTCTCACAACCATGGACTATCCTATAACGGGGTAGTCTGTGATCTACTCATTTGTTTTAGTCGTTAAAGTTATACGAATCATAAACCAAACGGCATTAGTTTATCTCGTCTAACATTCTAATAAAGTGTTCATAAAACTGAGTATATACATGTAGTTCATTAAGATTTTATGTGGTAGAGCCAAGCGGCGTCTTTTGCTGTTGCTCGTATGGGCCTGCTCGACCGGGTTGGTGCCACGGCCTCGCAGAATACCGGCTTGAATTAGAGGTACACCTCCGGTGTGCAGGGCGTTGGCAGTAAGAGTTGAGTTGCTTGCTCGCAGGTTCAGTAGATGCACAAATGCAGTCAAGATAATGCTTTGTAAACCAAACTGTCAATCTTCTTACTCTAGTGGTCTGTGGGTGACATATATGCGTCGAATTTACAATGCCCTGCGCGTGCAGTATAACAAGGCTTTCAGGATGTTGTTGCGGCTGCCCTGGAGCTGCCGTGAGCGCATCGGCTATGTTTGTTGAGGCCCGCACGGACTCTTTCCAGGCGATTATTCGCAAGGAAACAGCCTCACTGCTCCAGCGCTGGCGAAGCAGCAGCAGCAACGACATCCTGTAGGCGATATCTCTAAGATATGACAGTTGTCCCATCCGCAGCCACTGGAGGAGGGTAGTCATGGGGAAATTATATGCAACTAGAAATACTAACATAGTTGTAAGTCAAAATTTTTACTAACAATATATGGATCTTCTTGTCTGAAATATTTTATTATTATTATTATGTTACAATTTTCAGTGTCCTTGCTTAGGTCGAGGTTTTAAAATTAGCGATTAAGCATCGAACGATGATTCAGGCGCAAATATTTCTTTGATATTATCCTGTGATTTTGGAAAAGATGGAGATCAGAATACTAACATTCTTTTAAGAGATGGCGGTAATCCAATACTCGAATAAATCCTATTAAAGTGGAAACTGTGGTGCTGTCAGTTTCACATCTTAGTATAACTACTCTACATCTTACCTTAAAGTGGCCTTTGGTGGTGACCTATAAGAGTTTTCCAGATAAGGACGGTCAATCATAATTCTGTCAATTCTCACTTCTTCTGAGGGTCTATTGTGCTACTCTGACAATCGCAATCGGTTTCATTTTCACATTCCGACTGTTTGGTAGATAGCGTCGTAGAGACTTGTCTAGTTAATGACCCGATTTTTTTTACGGAAAGAGGGCAAACGAGCAAGCCGCTCGCCTGATGGTATTTGATTACCGTCGCCCCATCAGGCATCTGCAACATCAGGGGAGCTGCATGTTCATTGCCCGCCTTTCAGGATGTTTGGGAAATTGGAGAGATGATGAGGAGGGGGTAAGGGGAGAAGGAGAGGGCCTCCGTTACCTGGCTCAGCTTACGAAACACAGAAGCACAACGTTGCTCTACTTCATGCCGGTACTCTGCGAGGCCATGGTACTACCTCGGTCGAGCCGGACCTTTCGAGCAGCTGCAAAAGCTGCTACTGTGGCAATATTGTTATATATTGCCACAGTATTTAGACTGTGGTATCGACAATCATTTGGTCAATCGATCAGACAATCGTTTGGTTTACTAAATGTGTCAACGATTTGTTTGGATGATGGAACTAAAATAAAAATTTACGTCCGTCGGTCTTGAATTGAATTGTTCAAGCATCGTACACATTAACGAGCACAGACGGCTTAATACGCATAAAATTCAAAACATACAGAAAAAATACCAACGATACATAATGTCTGTAATAAAAACAATATCTGTGCTCCATCGGTATAATACTCGTAATGACAATGAAGTATCTTCTCTGGATTAAATTCCTACTGGCCTATAAAATGCCCTTTAAGAATATAACAAAAAAAAAAGAAGAATAAAAGAATGGCGCTCTGCCTTCTATGCCATTCCTGTGTGCATCATGCAATGTGTTCGTTTCGTGTCGTTTACGTAGCGACCTGTACTGCATCGCTGTACAATTTTTTGTTTTAATTTTAAATTTTAGTTATTGTACTTATAATTACTTTCGCACAACTGCTCAGTAGTGATTACTTAGGTACATAATCCTTAAAGTTTCAGTGCCGAGGATTTGGATACTTCAGCGAGTAATATTTGTCTTTCTAATAAACATTCAGGAGTAATTTTCTACAGATATACTGTATTATATATATATTTTATCTTTTATCGCCTATTCAAACCATAGCTCTCTTTCCTTCAGTACCATGTCAAGTTTTCGCATACAGCTCGAGTTATTAAACTCTTCATCAGCTACCGATTATATCTAATGACTACATAAATCGGTACGATAGGTAGTGCTTATTTGAAACATTATGAAATTATTCCTAGAAGATTTTGATATAAAGTTGTCAATATTTAAATAATACTAAATATAATTGTTAATATTAATAAATATATAATTGTTATTCGATTCCGAAGAAATTATGGAAACAAAAACGGTTTACGACGATGAAAGATAACCTAGCGGTGAAACGTGCTCGTCCGCCCATAGACATCTGAAGTGCACCAGGAGCTTCATGGCGATCTTCCTGAGCTTCCTGCTTCCTGATTCTCTCTCAAAATTATGAGACCCTACTACCTACCTATCTTTTGGAATCATCATCTCATTTCAGCCCATCAAGTCCACTGCTGAACATAGGCCTCCCCCAAAGATTGCCACGAAGCTCGGTCCTGAGCCACCTGCATCCATCGACTTCCCGCAACATTGCGCAGATCGCCAGTCTTTTGGAAAAGTCTTAATAAATTATCCTAATAAATATATTACCTACAATCGTAAGACAAAACAATAAGCTCTTACGTTCACGTCTGTATACTCTATAATGGGTTGTACAGTACAGGCTGTTCTTTAGTAGCTTAGACACAGTTTTCAAACAGAGCTCATTTGGAACAAGGTGACAGGTGGCGAGCCTGTCGCGAGTTAGGTGAGAGTAGAGTTAGTGTACATGGCAATGATGAAATTTTAACATAAGTTTCGTAACACTCCATCCACATAGGGGATCGAATTACATAAAGGCGAAACTCCTAACCACTCGACAATCGACACTATTAAGAAGCAATAGAACGTAATTGTATATTGTTTTACAAACTTCGCTGTACTCGTACGTGCTATAAACCACAGAAAAGCTCTAGTAGTAAAATAGTGAAGTTAAACTAGTAAATTTAACACAAAGTATTAGAGAAACAACCGACTTCAACCCTTATTTTCCCATCGTTAGAGGTGAATAAGTTTCATCCAATTTATATGGGATCTCCCTTGAGGTATAGCCTATTCAATAAAAATATAAAATAAAAAAATTAAGAGAGAAAAACAACCTTTTTTATGTTAGTTAATTTCGCCTTAATATTGTAAACCAGTATCACTTTAGTTTACGTATATTAATGTTAAATAAGATAATTACAGGATCGTGGTATCCCGACGGTGTGGTGTAAGAATCGGCCAATCCTTTTTTCTCGTGGGTATCGTCGGCGGCGACTGAGGGAAAAGCTTGGATAATCGCAATGGCTATGGACAGGAGGTGAGATGACCATCTTGAAAACTACCAGATCAAAATGAAGCAGCAGCGTCTAAGGTGCGAGGGGTCTGGTGCTGCGATCACCAATCCGCTTGCCGAGCGTGACGATGGTTGGCAAGTCCTCGTTATGGGAGAGGGCTATATCCTGCAGTGGACTGTTTACAGGCCGAGGTGAGGTACGATAAGGTAAAATGATTATATCCGGGAGATAGAACGTGACGGGTGATTGCCTTGAGATGTTCAAGGCGTTTCCCTTAGCCTCTTACTACACTGACGGGAAGAATAGGAAATTGAAATGAAAGTGTTGATACGTAATTTATTTTACTGTATATGTATTTTATTATTTGCCATCAAAAGGTTTTTTTCATCTTTTTCTTCAATAGACTTTTTATAATTTAATCTCATACAAAAGTTTTTAGGTATTCATTTGGTACCGAGGATCGAACCCAGGTTCGAGTGAAATTGAAGTGAGCGGGGCTCAGTTCATGTTTGTATCAATATGTGTCTAGAGTAAAAAGTGAAGTAAAGTAGCCGTTGATGTCCACCGCTGGGCTAACGCATCCTCTCAATATTTAAGAGGGTTTTGGAGCCGAGAAAGGTCCGCCACGCTGCTTCGGTGCGGGTTAGTGGAAATGGAATTATTAGTTCAAAAATAAGTTAAAAGAATAATAAGGGTTTAGTTTAGTTTATAGCATAATTTCTTAATATTTCCAAAATTTACCGATCTCCGTTCGCGAAAAGAAAAGCACTCGGGTTTTCTTCGACATCTAAATGGAAAAGTCCTAATGAAGTCCAAAAATAGCAGTACAGTTTGACATTATTAATTAACAAGCTACACGAAATGTGGTACATAGATTTATAGAGCCCTCTCTTCAGGTTATGAGCAGAATGTTTCCCCTAATGTCAGTCACGTGTCAGCTCTCAATGAGTTCAGGGACTCTAGCGACCAACTGAAGACGGAAACTCCATCCAAGTTACCCAAAGTAGTAACGGGGAGTAGTATAACTTTTTTTTTTTTATGAAAAAATAGGCTTGCGTTTGACCTCAATCTTGCCTGATGGAAAGCGAAGATGAGGCCTAGGATGGTACACGCTTGCCCAGATGTCTGTTCACTTTGGCCTTGAAGATAGGATATAACTAGGAGTTTAATAGTGGTAGAGCCAAGCGACGGCTTTTGCTGTTGCTCGAATGGGCCGGCTCGAACGGCTTGGTACCACGACCTCGCCGAATACCGGCGTGAAGTGGTGACATCTTGTCCCACGGCGTTTCGTTCGGTCAGTGAGGTAACCGGAGGCACACTACCCCTCCCATTTCCCAAATACACTTAAAAGACGGCAACGCACTTGCAGCACCTCTGGTGTTGCAGATGTACGTGGGCGACGGAAGTCACTTACCATCAGGTGATCCGCTTGCTCGTTTGCTCACTTTCCATAAAAAAAACCAAAAATATAGGAAGATGTGTTAAAAAGTTTTGATTTTTTTTTAACAATGATTGCTACGGAAATCGAGCCAAGTTTCGTTGTTATCTTGTATCAGTTGTTTTCTTAGAAGCTTTATATCCAGATATATAGACTTCTGGCATGCTGTTGAAAATTTTGCCTAAATAAGGTAGGTAATCGATTTTATACATGCGTCACAATGAGCAACAGGTATAAGTTCGATATCAATGAAAAGTTATATTTAATAAGTGAAAATTGTCTTGTTTCACAAACTCCTGACTTACCTTTGTAGTGTGCATTCCTGTTGAATTGTTTTATACTCGCTCACAACATGCACAGTTAAATATGAAAACACATGCACCTAGTTACACGTATAGTTTATATGAAACACTTTCACATAGATTTACAAATACACATTACGTGTGTGCACATGAACCAGTTTAGCTTAGTTGTAGTTATAAAAAACATATAATAATTTTTAAACAGTTCATACGTTAAATTTCCAAGAGTTTTGATGTATAGGCTTCCACGGCAAAGACAATACTGGGATTTTGTAGGCACCAGAGGGGTGCGATAGGGTGGTCGTCATTTTAACTGAAAACAAGACAGAAGTTGTTTAATATGTTTTTCTTTTTACAGAGTTCTCTTAAATTTTTATTCTACATTTTAATAAACTATACCATGTCATTATAAACTTTGATTATTTAAATTAAAAAATAATGTTCTTATTTTTGTTGAAAACGATTTTCAAAACCTTTTTACGTGATGTTAGTTAAGTGTGACAGTATAGGCAAAAGATTCCTTACGACTAAAAAATATCACCAGCGTCGATCGCCAAGAATAAAATTAACACTTATGAATTCCTTACAGCAAAGAGTGTAAGAGGGACATGTCATCCTATTCTCCAACTTCTAATCGCACCTGCACGCGATGCACTTTGCTAGCTAAAAAACGAGGCTCTGGCGATCCCAATCTGCCGGATCCAAATCCCACAGACTAGTGATGGCGAGCAGCGTCACTAATAATATAATTCGAGAAAACCAAGCTGGCACCTGCTAGTGCTCTCTTAGAGAGGCCTGTGTTCAGCAGTGGGTGGACTTCAGTACGCTGATGAAGAAGAATATAATGATTTCTTGTATCGCGAACACTACACTTTGAAATGAAACTATTATTTACGGATTTTATCGCGTTTAATTTTGTATTTATATTCCCTACGTTTCGAGGTGTTAGACGTTCAGATGTCATAGTTAACTCGGGCTATCTTCCGCATTTATTTATTTATTTTTTGTCCGATCTACGCAGAATGTACTCATAGTATCTTGAGGTCGTGCAGTGGTATGCTGGGTTTTCTTCTAACACCTCAGACCCCCCGTGACCACGGCTGCTGTAAAGCAATCGAAACGTCGGGCATACAAAAACCAAATTAAACGCGATAAAATCCGTAAATAATAGTTTCATTTAAAAAAAGAAGAAATATCAACAATACTTTGGAAATATGAGTATCCCCGCTTCTTATTTAATGTTGGTCACTCTACTAACAACGCAACTCGTGGGAGGAGGCAGGGGTGTCTTAATGACGCATGCGCATTTAGTCGCGGCTTGTCAGACGGGAGGCTGGACGAAACAGACATCGGTATTATAGATGCACTAAACAACCCGTATGCCAATAAATTAGCTAGATATGTGTGTGCCATGGATGAAGTTATTGCCGCTGTGTGTGTCGAATTTGTGATAGAAATTAGAATACTGTCTGGGCGTAGCTGCCATGTATGATGCTCATCTGAGGTCAAATAATTACTGCGTGTCAAGGTCCGGTCAAGCTAGTGGGGGATGGCGGGGGAAAGTTCAATTTTATTGAGTTTTATATACTCTGTATGAGCAAATCTAATATTTATTCTTAACTAGTCAATTTGTAACTTATCTCTGAGCTAAGTACTTTCTAGTGTAAGGAATGCGTATATTTCGAATGCTCAATGAAAATGCTTCTTTGCCTTAGTTTATTTCAAAATGGAAGTCCCAAAAGGTTTCCCCACCACTCTTGTTTCACAACCAAGGAGATTGAGACTTATTATGATGTGTACTTTGGTAAAAACGATAGCCCAGTTGGAAAGGGATCTGCCTTCAAATCAAGAGATCCAAGTTCGATCCCTTATGCTCGTGCCAATGACTTTTTTTTGAACCTGTGTACTATTTGTATCGGTGGCTTGTACACTAAGACGACGACTGGCTCACCACCTGTTACGTTATCCCAAATAAGTTCTGGTGAAAATTGTGTTGAATATACTAAAATGTCTTCTGTCCACCCTCGTATACGGTATACGGTCGTAAGAGCTTATTTTGAACACGTGCGGTAGATGACAAAAAGCGATTTTGTATCAATTGATCAAATTTTTTTTAAACAAAATTTAACTAGGTTTTTAAAACTTATTACTTATGCAGTTCCAGTAAAAAACAACAAAAAAATCTGTAATACATCTATAATAATCTATAAATATCTCTCCTTACAATCCAAACGAGATAGAAACTTGGAATTCGATAAGTACAGTTTTAAGGCTATATGTGCAGTTTATACAGTTTATGATGAGTGAAAAGTTTGAAGTTACAATTCAAAATGTCGCTCATTTGCCACTCGTCGTCACGTCATCATATAGGTCCACTATGTAGAGCTGTATCACATAAAGGTCCACTATGTAGAACTGTATCACATATAGGTCCACTATGTAGAACTGTATCACATATAGGTCCACTATGTAGAACTGTATCACATATAGGTCCACTATGTAGAACTGCATCACCTATGAAACTGTTAGCTCAATTCCCGATGTCGATGCATCCGTTGTTCAGCCAGCACACGCTCGTTAAAAATGGCCAGGAACGCCCACCTACCTCGATTCGTCATCGTTTGAGTTCTCCAAACGATTTCTGACTAAATCCCTGCATATACATGCACGTTTAAATACTCTATCCTAAACCATGCGTAGCTCCAAACAGTCGTCAATTAAATACCGGTGTATCAGTACTGGAGTTCGTCATTTAAAGAATGTTTGGCCCTGGGTGTCGTATGCTATCGGCGTAAGAAACTGTCACCCCCTTTCTCTCCGTGGATGTCGTAAGAGGCGACTAAGGGAAAAACCTTGAAGATCGCAATGACTACCGATAGATAACGAGATAAGAGATCTCGTAAAATACTGGACCAAAAATAAGCAGATAGGTGTATTATTGTTATTTTTAGATATATTAGTATTGTTCCAGCCTTCCTTTAAGCAGCAGGGCAACCTCTGTTGTGTTCCGGTTTAAAAGGGCCAGTATCATTACATGCTGTGAGGCATACCATCTTATTCCTCATGAGTGACAACGCATCTGTAACCGTCTTCGATTGAAGCTTTCTGGAGTTTTAGGGCTGCAGTAGTCACTTACCATCAGGTTGGCTGTTAGCTCGTGTGTCGTCCCAATACAGAATGGTGCTGCCGCCGAGCTTTCCTGGACTTGTTGTGTCGCGCCAGGGAGAAGTGAATGGGCCACCATGTTGTTAAAACTTGTTAGTTAGCAATAAAAATCCAAGGTCCTTCACCGAATGGCATGTACGTATGGGGGTTTATACATTTAGGTACCAATGTATTTATACATGGGGAAGAGTTAGGCCTTGTATAATTCGTGATGCAAAGCTTCTATAGGGCATCCATACATCCCTATTTGCTAGCAGAATTAGCTTCGCAACTTAGGCTGTAAGAAAAATAATGTGGTAGAGCCAAGCGGCGGCTTTTGCTGCTACTCGAATGGGCCGGCTCAACAGGATTGGTACCACTACTTCGCAGAATACCGGCGTGAAGTAGAGGTATCTTATGCTTCCCTTCCCTCCTCATTCTCCCTTCCATCTCCCAAATACCCTTAGAGGCCGGCAACGCACCTGCAGCACCTCTAGTGTTGCAGATGTACGTGGGCGACGGTAATCACTTACCATCAGGTGAACCGTATGCTCTCTTGCCGCCTTTCTCATAAAAATAAAAAATAAGAAATCTGAGAAACGCCGAAACTCCTTGAATAGTTTATTTTATTCGTTTCCATAGCATAAGCATATCATATCGTATATGTCTGTAGGAACATGCGTCTGAAATAGAAGAAGCACTTTGTGATTGTGCATGGTGAGGGCTCTTAAAATGCCTCTCTAGCCACATTCCCGCTGCAAGTAAAGCCTCATCTCTGATGATGCATCTGTGGGACATTATAATGGTGCGGACTTCTATATCGGCGTTAAGTTCTGTTTGAGCTCACCAGCTAGCAACGATATAAAATATAACTTTATACATGAGGACTTGCACGACTCCGTTATACCCGCGTATCTTGTTCGCGTCTGCTAAAAGGATGTTAAATACTTTTGTCAGGCATGTAAAAAAAATCGAATGTTTTCGCGAATAGACTTGTGATTTTCGTTCTTTCGTTCTTTGTGACATCTGGGTATATCTCAAAGCATACATATTGATGAGCATTGGTATGTCTCAGCCTAGGATGTTAACCGTCATAGACAAGTATTATCCTCGGATTAGCCTTAATGAACCTTACCGGTTGACTATCTTGGCAGCAGAGAAGTTCCGTAGGTTACGTTTAACCGCCTTGCCAACGACCGCGTCAGTGAGGAGTGGTTCCTTGGCCCTGAGAGCGCTGCCCCGACATCCATTCTGAGGGCGTGATATCACCCGATATAAGTAAACGTGTCCGGTAATTCTCACGCACAGTATGGACGTCAGTGTCTTACATATGGTGGGTGATAGGGCAGTACTTATTCTTCTTGGGTTTGCAGTAAACTGATCTTTAGGAATCAAATGAGTGAACTGAGTGACTAGAACTAAAAAACTAGAAGCTGACTCTCCACAGTTTCCGTCCAAGAGCTCTTGCTATGGTGTACGGGCTCTAATCACAGGCTTCGCCAGAAGGCGTCAGTGACGACCTGATTCGGTTTTTTGCCCGATCCACATATTCCAAACGTTGACATGCTAATGCGGGCAGGTCCCTCAATCCTTCGTGACCCCTTCAGGATGAAGAAAATGGACGCTGGATGTACAACTGCAATGCGTTGTCATGGTCATCAGAGCTGTTCAACGCATGCGTTCACCACTAGCGGCGGGTGCCAATTCCTGGACAGAGGTGGTGTTAGGTAGACGTGCAGAACCTCGCGCTCGGCTGGCAGCACTGACACTGCCGCATACAGCGCCAGCTCCAAACACGCCAACTACACACACTGTTTATTTCCTTCTTTCGCGCTCTCGGGCCACTACATGGCTAACGATACGAGTATAACAATCCGTTTTCTTTCCTGTTTTCGCCGGCGCGGAGTATATGGCACTGGTTTATAACTTTGTATCAGTGTCAAAGTGATATTTATTTCAGTTTTTATAATAGTTCTTATTACAATTTTCAGTCAAGTAATTGAGCTTGTAAGCTAGGTGAGTATATTCGATATTAAAATAAAGCTTTCACAATTCACTGAAAATTTGTTGAACTGATAGGAGCAACAACGAAAATCGGCGATATCTAGCCTTAATTGAATATTCCAATTAGTGTATATATTCATTGGCTCTTTTCGCATCCATCATTACATTAATACGTACGTTCGTCAACATTATACATCAAAACTCCAGTCCCATTATCTATTTATTCTGTGAAAACTCTAAATACACAAAAATAACAGAATTCAATAAAAAAAAAACAAAACCATCGCTTTTCAAGATCGTGCCAAGCAGTTTTAGAAACGAGTGAGACAAAAAGGAAAATATTGTTAATTTCGAACTTAATTAAAAATTACGAGAAAGTGTTAGTTAAACTTCTAAATGTTAGAAGGAGTTTCAAGCATCCTTATCGGATCGACGTATAAATTTCAACCTAATATTCTCAATAGGTTGTATTACTATGACGGTGGGGTCGAACTTCATCTCTGCAGGAGCTTCGCCCGCGGGCTCAATTCTGAACTTATTAAAGATTGTCACTAGTGCTGGTATCATCTGCATCCAAGCGAAACGCATACCTAAAACAATGAAATATAATGTAAGTTGTTTTTTTTATGTTGGAATATTTAATAACCTACCTTGTATAATATGAACTTTTTGCAAATATTGCACAACTGAGATTGTTTGAGTACTTGGCTTAAGACCGTGTTCCATCCAGTGAATTATAGTACCGGTATACATTATAAAACTACTCAAATTATGATTCTTTTAAGTTTGAACTTTACATATTACATAAAATAAACATTACATATTTACATAAAATTTAAATTTTTAGCTTACAAAAGACAATACATGTTCAGTTTACAAACTAAAATTGTTATTTTAGAAGAAGGTAGACGAATGTTGCAAAGCGAAACAGGTGATTTACAAAACAAATTTTTTTTTTACAAAATGGCGGTCATGTAAAAAAAGTACTTCGTTTTTTACCTCAAACGAGGTAGGAATTGTGTCAACCAGGGGTAGCTTTTTTTTTGTATCTCCACTTTGCGGGCCTGAACTTTTTCGAATTTTGATTCACATTTGAATGAAACTGAATAAATATAACTGACCAAGTACATTTTAAAAAAAAAGATGCCTCTTCTTCACACCGGTATTCTGCAAGGTAGTACCACGCTACCCCGGTTGAGCCGACACATTCGAACAGTAGCAAAAAGCGCCGCTTGACTCTATGACGTACGTCTTGTAAAAATGGAAATAAATTAAAAAAAAATTGTGGATACTCGCCTATACAAATCCTTGGACCTTCACCGAAAGGCATATAGGTGTAAGGTTTTATCTTCTCCTTCTCTTTTCCAAGAAAACGCTGTGGTCTGAAGGTGTCAGGGTCAGGAAGAAGTCTGGATGATGATGAAGGTGATAGATTGGTATATGCACACGCATTCCCTTGTCGATACTTACACCTGTTGGTAGTGTGTAGTCTTCAATCAGCTCTCTGGTGAGGACACCCAATACTGGATACATGCGAAGCGTTTCTTCCACACACGCCACGACGAATGGCAATTCTTGCACGCATTCATAGCTTACTTTACCATCATGCTGATTAAGGTACGCATCTATTTCAGTAATGACCTTTTGCTGTGCTTCCTGGTTCATTGCCAGCAGGTACAGAGTAAAGTTTAACGTGGTAGCCGAAGTTTCGTAGCCAGCTCCGAAGAATAATACACACTGAGCGGTCAACAGGTCATCATTTACTTCCAGCTGAACTTTCTTGCTGTCTCCAGTCTTTAAATTACTCATGCTGTCTCCAATCAAAAACCGATTCTGCCTTAAATTCAACACGAGATCGACGAAATCGTTTCTGTTTGTCGGCTTGTATTGCCGGCTCTCGAACACACCTGTCAGTAGTTTTTTAAAGAAATCCATAATGTCATTCGGAAAGGCCCGATAACCTAACGCGTAGAACACGGCAGGCCACATTGCTCTGGTAATTAATTTAAGACCTCTACTACGGGAACTTTCGAATATTTTGTTACCAAATATTGTATATGCATTAGGCTTATCACTTTTCTTCATAGTGTTCGTCTCCACACCGAAGGCACATGTGCCAATGCAGTCCATAGTGTAACGAGCTGTCAAGGAACGCACATCAACGATTGGCGACGTGGCCGTTACGTCATCTAGCATTTCCTCCAACAAATGCGTGCACTTCTCTATCAAGTAGAACATGTTCTTAATCTTCGCTGAAGTGAACAATGGGGTTAGATTCTGGCGCGTCACCTTCCACTTGTCTCCGTAAGTGAAGAATAGGTTTTTCGTTACTTTTTCCTTTTCAGTGTATTCTGCGACTTCACGACTATTGAAGTAATAGAAATCTTTCGTTGTTATCAGCTTAATAAACTGCGGGTCCTGTACTATCAGAGATGGTTCCGTTCCGTAGAAAGCACCGACGATTGGTGCTCCGGGAAACTGTTTGCAGATACTTTGCGTGATTATTGGAGCGTATTCTCTCAATATTATAAAACTGCCGTAATTGCCGACAAACGGCCATGGTTTTACATACGGTACTCCCCTTATTTTCCAATAGTCAAATTGACGAGAAGATAAATAATATAGTAAAAATAAAACAGTTGCTATACAAATTAGTGACAACGGTAGCAACATTATAAGCGTTGTTTTGGCACTGATATCGAATTAAGACGTTATCGTGTGGCTCTTTGTTTTTATAGATTCTATATAAATATGTATATGTACGTCATGATTTAGGCTAACCATAAGTTCAGGTCTTATACGGACATGTTATAAATTTTAAATATTAATTTAAAAAATCGATGGCCTTTGATATAAATATTTATTTAACGCTATTGATTTCGTGAAAATACATTTTTTTTGGAAAGGTTATTTCTACATTATAAGAGATATTCTCTGTATTTTAGTGTGAGAATGTAACAAAGAAATTAAACATGGAATGCAGTGTTATAATACTTTTGTTCTATCTGTACAATTCGCAGAAGGCCGAGTAACTTTCTGTTTAATCTTTCCTGTTCTGTATTAAAGTCTCGGATAACTTATTTGTAAATTGTTTCGTTCTCTTATCTATGTTTAACTATACCGTTTTATTACTGTAACTATAATTATCTCAATATTGGTATGGTAGAGTTATATAGACTAGCTAATAAGGTTTATTAAAAAAATCTGCTGGTGATGTTCACCTGTAATTGTACAATTAGCATAATATAACACTAATTGTCATGACCCATATGCGCGTGAAATTTGTAACAATTATAAAGAGACCTTTGATAATAAATAAACTGTCAACGGAGAATGTTATATTCGTTGGAGCGTCCGTCCGTCACAAAAATTGTTTCCGACTGACAGTATCACAACGACAGATAAATACTAATACAATAGTCCAAAGAACATTTCTATGATATAAAACTCACGTACTTACATTATTTTTATGGGTCATGTACATAAATAATTTCAGACATTCATTGGCTTATTGTCTCCTTAACTCGACCTTTATCTATAAAGTTTTAACAGACATGAGACGATTGTATACACGTCTGAACGGGTTTTGCAGACGATATATATTATTTTAGTTTGTATATCTCGCTCCGGTAAAAATAATGATAACAATTTAAAACAAATCAAAATTTTAATTATCAACTTTAAATCGCTTTTTTGTTAATTTAAAATTTTGACTGAGACTGTGTAATACTGTTAGGTATACGAGTATGTCAAGATTATCTTGTTTCAATTATATATTCTTTAAAATACTGTTGATACATAATCTGTCCACGGCTGGGCATTGGCCTGTCGCACCGGAACGATTACTGAACCGCTGCTAATCACCGGTATGACTGATTTAGGTCTGGCATATTAACGCTGCCTATACCGCCGTCTATCGCAACCAGTCAGTAGATTCTTACTTTTATAGTCGCACTTTACGCAACCACGGATTGAGAAGGGGTGTCAGATTATCTTAAGCCACCACCAGTCTGCAATACTTCTGAGCCAATATGTATAAGATGATAAAGAGTATATTTCGAAATTATAAATTTTTAAAATTTCGATTTTCAAATTCAAATAGTGTGACATTTACAGACTGCTACTATCCTTTTTTACATTATTAAGTATCAAATAAACAATATCTTTATTATGTATTTCATTTTTTTTTATGGAAAAGGCGTCAAACGATCAAGCGTTCCACCTGATGGTAAGTGAGGTGCTGCAGGTGCGTTGCGGGTATTTGGGAGATGGGAGGGAGTATTGGGCCTGCGGTTGACTCACTGACCGAACGAAACGCCGTGGGACAAGATGCCTCTACTTCACGCCGGTATTAGTATCAACCCAGTCGACCCAGCCCATTCGAGCAGCAAAAACCCCGCTGCCGCTTGCCTCTTCTACGTGTAAAAGATATAAATTACCCCCATGAATGGAAAATAAATAAAAAGAAAAAGGATGTGGAAAGATGATATCAGCTCAGATTCTTTCGTGTTTCTTCTCCGTTACGTTGGACGATTTTCTCTACTACATCCGGCTATTCTAGTCCACAGCCGGATGTAGGCTTTTCCATGAAATCGCCATCGAAAGCCGTCATGCCATGCATGGAAGTAATGCCCATACTCACCATGCTGGGCAAACGGGTTGGTGAGCGCAGAGAATGTAGTGAAATTATTATAAGTGTTTGTTAATTAAAATATACGAAAACTAATATGGTCTACAGAAATAATTGGACTCCTAATTTTATTTATTGGATTTTATCAGATAAGATAGTGATTGGAATTTAAGCTTAGATACAGAACAAGAACAGGTACAGAACCAGTTACGTCATAGGGTCTTCGGAAAGAGTGTATTACTTAGATAAAAAATGCTTTATCATTTCCAAGGTTTATATCGTAATCGTTTAGAATTTAACGTATCTTTATTTGTCTCTGTGTATGTTTTGCTACCGACTCTTCATACTGCATCAATAAATACTGGATACTCTAAAAATTAGGGGATTTCCTTGCATAACCCGCATATTCTCGTCTCTCTCTAAAAGCATTTCCTTTATCTACGATCTGGTCAGAAAGGATAATTCGCTGATCAACCAAAAAAAACTTAAATTATGATTTGCATCCAGCTCGATTCTTGATGATAGAGGAACTAGCCGTAGACCATTCCGCGGTGTAAGTGCCCATGCCGAATCTGAGGTTTCTGTAAAGCTCAATGTACAAAGCACTTCTCTCCCTACTAGACATTCAGGAGTCGAGTGGGCCTGGCGGAATCCTTCGAATTCCGTTAAGAGAACGTGTGCGCTAGAGTTGACGCCAGTGCTCACGCGTCTTCTTCAGTACCGCTACTCCCTGGGTTTCGTCCAGAACTCTTGGGAGACATGCCATGGTGGCTTGAGTCGTTTCAATGCTATAAAGTTAAAGTGATTATACCATATTATACCATAACCCCTGAGTAACATTGCTTAAAGTTATTTTATTTACATAAGAATTTTATTAAGGCTCATGCTCTATCTAAGAGTCATCTGACCATCGTATACATTACTGACGCCAATCTTAAGTGCAACACAGCCACTGTTGTGTTCCGGCTTGAAAAGTATAAAGAATATGATCACAGGCTGTGATGGATGGATGGCTCTCAAGGGTCACAACGCTATTCGATTAAAGTTGTTTGCAGGTGTCTATGCGCTACAGTAGCACGTACCATCAAGACTTCTTGGATTCCGGCTCTATAGAAAATGCTATGCTCGATGGAATTTATATACGCTGCAGAACTAGTTTAACCGACATAGCCGTAAGGATCAGCATGCTGCAGTGGCAAATGGGCCGGCCATATAGCTCGCAGAATGGATAACCGTTGGGGAAGAAAGGTTCTCGACTGGCGACCACGTCTAGATACAGGGTTGTGGGTATTCGATGAATGCCGGTGTCTCAGGGCTCAAGTTTTCAGCTATCAACTTTTTGGGGCGGCACGGAGTTTCAAACTGTATTACGTCCTTGAAATGAGTAGCTTTAGTTGAGATGCAAATAATACTCGGAATCGCTTTATCCCTTCACCTATACATATTCTACACCTAATAGATATTCTATTGGTTTAACACGTCATGAGGTAATTTATAAGCAAAATATAGGTATACTGGAAGCATTTTTTATAAAGCACAACCTCTTAACGATTTACCAAATTTAAGTAAATCAACTTATCTCCCTGCTATTTTCACTTATCTAAAACAGCTACAGAGAAGACGATCTAATCCTGAAAACCTCGAGAGCCTGTTGATCTTATAACAAAGTTAAGAATAAGAAACAAACTTCGAGCGGAGTTTCGAGGTCGGGGCATACAATGCAAGGAAAACATTGTTCACTTCCGATGTAACGCTTCCGTAGTTTCAGACAAATTCTAATATAACTTGTACAATTACTTTTTTGTACGATAACGTTTAATTTAATTAAAAATTTTGTTCTTCTTTTTATTCTATGCAGCATATTACAAATGTGAAAGTCTGTATGTTTGTCGTGAATCACGTTTAAAGGACTGAACGGGTGGTAAAGAAATTTTGCAGAGATGCCAGAGAATAGAATGTTCGATACTTTTATTTTAATTAAGAGTTCTCTTGGGATAAGAATTAAAATATTATCCCAAGAGAACTCTTAATAAAGTATAGATACAATTCTAAAATTCAGCTATACCGATTGAATATTTATGGATTATATTGGTATTATAAAAAAGGTCATAACATCGATTTTTCATTTTATGTACAAATTAGCCCTTGCGAAGCATGGGAAGGTTCAGCTAGTACTTTATAAATAAAGTCAGGTCTATATTAAATTTATTGTTTAATAATTGCAGATAGCAATTATTACTCCAATAGATAATTAACGTGAGTGGTCAAAAACCTGGCGCCCTGTTAGTGTCCGGATCAATGATAAAAATGGTGCTACGTGCTCATTCCACACAAGTCTCGTGATGCGGAGGCAGAGCCCCGTATCTCTTCTAAATTATAATACACTAGTATGGAGTTCTAAAGAGCCGTGGTAGCCTATTAGTCAGGACTAGTAGAGCGCGAGTGACCTGGGTTCGATCCCCGGTGCCGGCACCACTAAAATTGTTGATAGCAATTTTAAGTGCTGTATTTACCACGTGCTCAGCGATGAAGGAAAACATCTCGAGGAAACCTGCATTGCTGAGAAATAATAAAAATATTATTTAGAGGATATGTGAAGCCCGCCAACCCGCACTGGAGCAGCATAGCGGGCCTTTCCCGGCTCCTAAACCCTCTCTGATACTTGTATTTGAGAAGGAGGCCTTTGCCCAGCTGTGGGCACTTATAGGCTGCTACTTTTATGGAGTTCTAATATAAATTATTGTAGATAATGAATATCGCAGTAGTTATGCGACCCTTTCAGGTCGCACGCCTCCATTAACGATTGCTACGGCAGGCCGAACACCCCCAGCGCTTTCTCCGAACTACTGAGTAACATTTTTAAGCTTCATGCGTAATTATTAAAAAAAAAAACCAACGAACGGCGCCGGCTTCACGCGGACAGATTTAGCATGTGATCGAAAGAACCATTTTCTTTTCTTTTAAAAACAAGTTCTTGTAATAATTTTTTTGATTTATTGACTTCTCATACGTTTCGCAATAGGAATCCATTTTTTTTTTGTACGTTAATGTATTCAGTGACTTAAAAGTTTAAGGAATAATTTGGGCGGGTTTGGTTGGCAGACTTCACATGTTCTCAAAATAATATCTTTTTTAGTAATGTCTGACTGGTTTACTCAAGATTTTCTTCACCGCCGAGCAATAGTGGCATTAATACCCCTGGCTACCTCATATTAATATATTTATGTAATACAAACTCACGCTCTCTCTTTTTAATATTACTATAGATTTGAAATCCCGAAAGTTTAGTTGGCAGTGATCCTGCCTTCGACGCTAAGGATTACGGATTCGAACCGCGATGATATTGACCGAGATGATAATGAATGAACGATGAATGTCGATGCTTGTAGCCGAGTCATTGATGTTTATATATGTTGAATGTGAACTATATAGGTATATCTTACCACCATCCAGTTACCAAGACAAAATTAATCCTAATTTGGTACTGGACGACGCGTTTAAAGTAGCAGCCTATAAGTGCCCACAGCTGGGCAAAGGCCTCCTTCTCAAATACGAGTATCAGAGAGGGCTTAGGAGCCGGGAAGAGCCCGCCACGCTGCTCCGGTGCGGGTTGGCGGGCTTCACATATCTTCGAAATAATATTTTTATTATTTCTCAGACATGCAGGTTTCCTCACGACGTTTTCCTTCACCGCTGAGGACGTGGTAAATACAGCATTTAAAATTGCTATTTACTATTTTAGTGGTGCCGGCAGCGGGGCCGAACCCTGGTCACTCGCGCGCTGTTAAACTAAAGTGAACGTCCTGACTACTAACCTACCACGGCGACGACGCGTTTGATTGTAGCAATATATATAAATATTAAAACGGAGCGACGACCTCGCTTCTCGTGGATTTTGGAATTTAAGTAAATGCGATTGTATTTCGAGAGAACGTAACTAAAGATTCAGTTGGTTTGATTATTCATTTGGGTGACGTTAAAGTTAACTTAGGGAACACCAAGAATATTTGATGCCCTTCACACACAGACCGATCATCCAATGAATATTTTGTACAAGAAACTAGCGACGGGCAAAAGCTGCTAAAATACATGCCAGATCGTCGCAACCACCGACTTCGAACAGTTCCATAATATCTTGTAAACTGTTTGTGATGATAAGATTTGTCTGAACGTTTTAACATTTTTCAATAATATATTCAAGAGCCTGACAAAGCGTAAACGAAAGTTTGCTCTGAATATTAATCGGGCAATCCACGCATTAATCCCAACCTTGCCGAGGTAAAGTGAGAAGAAATAAAATTATGGAATTCCGTTTGATTTGTCCAATATTTATTTTCATATTTTTATTGAAATACAAAATATGGTTAGTTTTACAGGAGTTTATTGTACAATAAACCCTATAAAACATAGCGAATAGAAATCCTGAAAGCGGAAAGTAAATCTAAAATTTATCGATTTTATCAAATATTTTAGACCCCAGCTGCAGTAGAAATTAATTCTTATATTTTTAACATACTGTTCCCCAGTGTGAAGGGGAAAACCCTTCGTGTTGACGTTATCTCTCCATGTTTCCAGGTCGTTTACTACACGAACTCTATATAAAATGTAACCAGATTACTAGCTATTCCCCGCGGCTTTGCACGCGCGGAAGTAGATATTTAAAATTTAAGTAAAATTTCTAACCAGAAGCATAAATATTAAATTTTATGATCTTGATGTCGAAAATTAAGGTACTTCTATACAAACTTTAATCCCTATATGGGTAATATAGGGATTAAAGTTTGTATTAATTAGTAATGTACCCCACATTACAAAAAAAACCTATTACCTAAATTTCATGTTGATAGTTTTCAGTAGTTTAAATGTGGTAGAGCCAAGCGTCGACGTTTGCTGCTGCTCGAATGGGCCGGCTAGAGGCATCTTAAGCTTCTGCGTTTCGTTCAGTGAGTGAGGTAACCGGAGGCCTCTCCTCCTCCTTATCCCCCACCTCATCCTCTCTCTCTTCTTCCAAATACCCTTAAAGCCAGGCAACGCACCTGCAGCACCTCTGGTGTTGCAGATGTACGTGGGCGACGGTTATCACTTACCATCACGTGAACCGCTTTCTCGTATGCCGTCTTTCCCATAAAAAAAAAAAGTTTAAACTCTGGCGGTCAGATCTGTACTTGTGTAAGATAAATAAACTTTAACAAGTACAGATCACAGAGCGAACTTTTCCTTTGGTATCTTTTGAGCAACACGATGCGTGCCAGATAATTTCCACTAAACTTTGAATCAGGCACTTTATGGTTTTTCAAACTTCTGGTACATACGTAAAATATCGTTCCAAATTTACTTATTTTACTTTAACAGTCAGTCTAGTCCACTGCTGGTCTACATAAGGACCTCTTCCATAAGGAGGATTTTCCACAATCGCCACGCCCGGCAAGCGATTTATTGATCGCAGTACCAGACACTTCGCACCTCAGACGCCACTGCCCGTCATCGGTCTGCTTAGTTTTGGTCTGGTATGTTTCGAGGTGGTTATAGCGCCATCTGTTTATGGCCATTGTGACTTTCAAGCCTCTTCAACTTCAACACTCGCGGTAAGGAAGTGGGTGGCAGATTCTTGCGCCGATTCCAAACGGCAAATTTGCTTGCGTCAAATTTTCTACAGTTAATTAATTCGTTCTTGTTTCTACAGTTAGCATATACAAATATGCCTAATACCAAATACCTACACTACTATTTTGATCATGTTATACGTATCCATTTATATTGCACACTATAATGATGGGACGAGAACGGGTTATAAATTATACAATGCCGAGGCTAACGATGCACTGTAACGAGCAATACTTGATGGGTAGCGGTCTCGGGGGTTGAAATTTCGTTGAGTGTGATTTTATACAAGCCGGCGATTCCCTGAGTGCATTATATTTTAAAACATAGCATGCCCTTTAGCCGCTTGTTGGTGCGATAAAATTAATGGAGAGTACACAGTTACAGCGGTGAAATTACTCATATTTTTTTAATCGAACTAAAACCTAAAATGGATTCAGTTTTTTACCAAAGGTTTTTATTTTTTCAATATGTGGTATATGTGGTAGAGCCACACTGCAGCTCTGTTACAGATGGAGTATGAATAGGTCCGACGCTCCACCTCGACCGGGTAATAATTTTCACGCAGAATGCCTCTGTAAAGTAGCAGCATAATGCTGATAAGTTTTGTGTGATTTGTGACTGAACTGAAACCAATGGAACTTTACTTGTTAATATCATCTCTTTCTCCAATCCCAGCCTCACCTGGATGTGTTGCACCCTGCTAGCCAACAAACGAGGCTCTGGCGACCACATGCTGGTGATATATCCATCCAAATTTACCGTAATCTTACCTTAACAGTATGTATATAGTCCACTGTAGGATTCACATTTCATTATACACTTCTTTACTGGGTATAGCACCTAGACTCCTAGAGCTAATACATAATGATGAGCAGTGCAAACACTGCTGTGTTCCGGTGTGAAGGGTAAAGAGACACTACAGTTTCAGACTATTTAAAAGTGGTCGAGCCAAGCGGCGGGTTTTGTTACTGCTTGAATGGGTCGGTTCGACCGGGGTTATACCACGGCCTCGCAGAATACCAGAGTGAAGAAGAGGCATTTCGCGCTTCTGTGTTTCGTTCGGTGAGTGAAGTAACCGGGGGGCCACTCCATCCCTCCTTTCCTCCTTTCCGCTTCTTTACCCCCTCCCCAAATATCCTTTAAGGCCGGGCCACTCACCTGCAGCTCCTCTGGTGTTGCAGATGTACGCGTCGGTCGGTTAACACTTTCCATCAGGTGAGCCGCTTGCCCCCCCTTTGCCAAAAAAAAAAGACTCAGTGACATTCCATCTTAGTCCTTAGCGGCGAATACACATAAGTAAACTCCTTTGATTGAAGTTGTTTGCAGGTGACCACAAGCTGCAGTAGCCACTTACCATCAGGTGACCTGTTAGTCAGTCACTCCAAAGTTTAAAATAAAATTCTTACTTTTTCCTTAAAACAGGCTTATATAAGCTTTAGAAAAAACATTTAAAAACGAGGTCTGATAAAAAAGTTTATTACGGTGTCAAATAACTGAGGCGGTGTTTTATATTGTTTTCAAAACTTCGCAAGCTCCAGTAAGGCAAGCAACCTACAAGGGTTCTCTCGTTCAACTTGGTATTTTGAACAGCTGTATAGCCAACATTTCGACGATAAAAAACAAACCGTATTTTTATCCTACTTAAGATTTAAATAAAAATGTGAAGTGATTAAAAATAATGTAAAGTACTTACCTTACCTTTCATAACAATTATAAGATATTACAAATTTTCTGACACAGTTCTTTTGTTGGTGATATAGTAGTAACAAAAAAAAACTCCAATCTAACTTTCCATCCCTGAACATGATGTTAACAGCCGACCTAATTGAAAACCATCGAAGAGGGTAAAATTACGGAATTGGATTCAAACTGTAGATAGCGTAATAAAACATTAATTCTCTCGACCACGTTTTTTTTTATGTCCAAATAGGCAAACGAGCCAGCGGCTAACCTAACGGTTAGTGACAGTACCGTCCCTCGTTTACATCTGCAACATCAGAAGTCCTGCAGGTGGCGTTACCTGCCTTTAACGATATTTGGGTGATGATGAGGTAGTGAATGGTACGGAAGAGCTGTACGTGATATGTGATCTGTCGGTGTATAGTGTGACTGCATGTGTACGAAGGCCTGGCCTCGAACGCATTATTTGCACCGGTGATGATGTGATGATGTACATCGTCGATAATTGTTGGAGTTTAAATGTGTAAGTAATGGCAGGCAACATGGAGTTTGAATGTGTAAGTTATGGCAGCAAACACTTGTCACATGTGAAGTGACTGTTTTCAAATATTGGAATGTTTATTCAACTGTAATAACAGATGATTGTTTTCTGTTATAAAGAACTTCTCATCTAGACACGGACAGTGAAACATCCTAGGTTTATATAAACATAAAATATTGTAAATGTGTATAAGTCTAGTGTTTGTAATATATATTAACTATGAAGTCAGTGTTTTAAAATAGCACCTCACCTCATGAGCCCAGTATCCTCAAAAAGAAACGTCTAACAATAATGTCATTTTTAGGACGCCTTTGGTTAGGTGTGACCTTACGCTCCGGGGTTTGGTTGCACAGCGCAGCGTCTAACGTGTTTGGATGATCCTTAATTTTGTCAAAATATCTTCGAGATATTTCCTTCAAATGAGCCGCCGGAGCGAGCATATTTAAATCGCGGTGTATTTATATGTATATATTCACGTCTTGTTCCCAACGGGATAGGCAGAGATAATCTTCTTCCACTTGCTACGGTCCTGACACATACGTCTTTCGCTTATATGTTCCACTTTCTTCAATCTTCGCATGCATGCTCGGTTTGCAGTACTTTTGATTAGGCCTTTATCTAAATCGCGGTGCAAGTCTGTATTGTAACTGTAACTGTTCCGCATATAGTAAGGAGCTCCGTTTGCCCGGCGCATGAAACAATTTTGTATCTTAATCCTGTTTTAGGGACGTGTGCGAAAACTCCGCTTGCATTCGACGTAACATCGGGCGGACGGGGGCGTGTGCAAGTTCTGTATAGTAACATTTTATGCCTTATATCTCCTGCGTCGTGAAGGCGTTTCAAAGCATCCGCGTCTGTAACAGTTTTTGTCACTCAGCGCACGTGACCTAATCACTGACGATTTTTTGGACCCGCGTCGAAGGAATTTGCGCCGCATCTTTTTTTTTTTTTTTTACAAACTGTTCAATATCGACATAGAATGCGCTGTTACGTGGCGCGTCTGTTTATGGTTTTAAGAAAAGAAACTTTACTATGGTGTCTGAGAATTTAATTAAAAGTATGAAGCTCAAACCTGATCTAAACGTAAAAAGGATAGGCTAAAAGTGTTACCTGAATAAGTAAAGCTCACAGCAGTCAATAATCTTACTTTTTATATGTAACCTGGGAAATTAGCACTAGAACCTTAATAGCCTAGAAAGAGTTTACTGCTGGACATAGTCCTCTCGTATAAAAAGGATTTGCTATAATCACGAAGCTCCTCCAGAAACATCGCGGCTTAGACGCTGTTGCCCGTCATCTGTCTGCTTTATTTAAGGTTCTATCGGTAGGCATAGCTATTTTCAAGGCTTTTCCCTTAGTCGTCTCTTACGACACCCACGGGAAGAAAGGGGGCGGTGTGGTAGCGGCGTAAGAATCTTCTTTACATTCAGTATATATTTATGGAAATAATGATTCGAATGAAATAACTCGTCGGCTTCGACCACGCCCACAACTTCTGATCACTGTCGAGAGTTGTCAACTGCGCAGGAGATATCATAGTGCCGCAAGTGTACGTACGGACACAGGCGCACTCACACGTCTTTACCTTACCAGTGGTCCAAGGAATGGACAGATACACTGTCAAGGGACACGCGACTCAGTATACAACGATCAAACCCAGAAAATAAATAGTTTGTGTTTTCACAGTAGAATCCAGGGCCCATGTCTCAGCAGTCAGGTACGCTAACCACTGAACCACGAAGTCACCTTATTTTTAATTGTAAGGTAAGTGCCCACTGCTTAGCAAAGGCCTCCTTCTTAAATATTAAGAGTGTTTTAGACCCGGGAAGGGTGCGCCACGCTGCTCCTATGCGGGTTGGTAGGCTTCCTCGAATTAAAATATTTTTTTATTATTTCTCAGACATGCCGTTTTCTTCGCGATGTTTTCCTTCACCGACGAGCATGTGGTAAACATAGCACTTAAAATTGCTATTAACAATTCAAGTGGTATAGGCACCGGTGATCGAACCCAGGTCGCTCGCGCTTTATGAAACAGAAGTACATAAAGTAAGTTAGTATATTTTTAGTAATTTTTAGGGTCATTATATATGACTATGGTCCACTAACAGAGGTTAATATTTAATTATGACATTAGGTCAATCTCGCTTACAGTACCCTACGCCCAATTAAAGCTCACACAACTTAGGAAACTCTATGAATCGATATCACCAGCCTTTTTATTGCTATTTATATTTTGCCTGTATTATCGATTCTTTTTCCCCTTGAGCTTTCAACGTATGCCAGTCATGCGTCATCAAAGCTTGTGTCTACGGATAGCCTCGACATTGCTCTCATTTCATATAACGAGCTTTAGATATCAGTCATGGATACGTAACAAATTTCATTAACTTTTTTTTTATAGAAGAAGGGGGCGAACGAGCGTGCGGCTCACCTGATGGTAAGTGATCACCGACGCCCACGAACATCCACAACACCAGAGGAGCTACAGATGCGCTGCCGGCCTTTAAGGAAAAACTAACTAGCGGCTGAGCAATATAGCAGCATCATCTGCACGTGTAACACTCTGTTAGCTAATTAACAAGGCCCTGGCGACCGATTAAAGCGGGAAATCCATCAAAAATTGCCGAATCCAAATCACACAGAGTAGTGATGTGGAGCAGCATCACAATGGCGGCATACAGGCACCGCTATTAACCCGCTTGCCCGGCGTGGTGAGTATGGGTAAACTTTTCCAAGAAGCTCACACCGGTTTTCGTTAGCAGTTTCTTGGTGAGGCTCTATGTTCAGCTCCGAAACCATCACAAGTACTCAGTGCTTAAGAGAATTACAGAAGGACACTTTACTTCATTGAAAATGTTCAACTTAAGACTTAACTTAATTTAATTTTTAAAAGTATTCGTCTAAACTAAACTAAACACTTGTCCGGAGGATTGACGACCGCGTTAGCAAACATATTGCGTACCAGCAAGAGCTGCAGGTCTGGATTATTTATGCTAAACATCAAGTGGTTATTCCATTATATACAGGAATACGCAGAACCGTGACGGTATGCAGCGTCTATGGTGCGAAGATAGTACTGCGATCGGCAATCCAGCTGCCAGGCGTGGGGATAAGGGAAAGTCCATAGGTAGTAAGCCCAGCAGTTGACTATTTATAAGCTCGCATAATTATTTCTTATAAATACAATATAATATAATAATGCGCATAATAAGGAATTTATCGAGTTTCATTTTGGCTTTTTTAATTCCTTAGGTATCGTGCGAGAACACCACCTCCATGGTCACGGAGGAGGTGACAGACGACTTGATGTCACAGTTAGCTTAATTATTGGGGATGGCTCCTATAGTTTATAATCATTTACCCTACAATGTTAAAAACAAGAAAATAGAAGATTTAAAAAAAAAACTTAAATTAATATTGGTTGAAAAAGTATATTACACAATACAGGAATTTATTTGCGATAAAATTTGACTGATTACATAGATATAATAACTTAATTTTTTTTTTTTTTTGAACATTTAAATTTTATTTTTAACTGATAAGGAAATTAGACATGTAGATTCATTTATATTGTTATTATTGTATTATTTTATTTTACTTTGATAGTTATAAATTTTGATTTTGACGCCTGATAAACAGTGTAGAAATGTAATGTAATATACCTTATGTGTCTTGAAATTATATCATATTGTAAAATTTGTATGCCAATAAATGGTAGATCATATAGGACATAATCAAAATGTTAACATCTATACAAGCATCACATATGATCAACAAATAAATATAAATAAATAAATAAATAAATTATTCAGTGTTCTTTTGTGAGGAGTCGTAGTCCATCAAATGTGACGTGATGCTTCAAAGCTTCCGAAACGTCGGGAAGTACGGTCGCGTGAGCTTACGCTTTCCGAGAGCTCACGCTCTAGCGTGAGGAAAGATATGTTATTTCGAAACGAACTCAAGCATAATTTATTTATAAAAAAAAACATGTGAGATATAGGCGCACTACTTCGGAGCGGGTCGTTAATATACTTTAAAGCTAGCACCTTGACCCTGTTACGGGCAGTGTCATGTTACATATTTTAAAGTGCTGTTTCACGTCGCCATGCGGCTTGAGGTCACCAGTGTCGTGTCGGAGAGCTTTGTCCAGAGGAAACGGAAGCGGCCGACAAACCCACACTCACGAACAGGATCTTGCAGTTTCTCATATCCGCAAGTTGTTTATATTAATAGAAACCCTAGTACGTCTATGTAAATCTGTTTTATAAAAAAAAAAAAATTATTATCGCGATTGTTGTCACTCGGTGAAACATGTATAAGAGATAATAATAATTGCCAATGTAAAATATAAATTGTTTAAATCGAGTTGTTCACTTTGTGCAACTTTGACATACTTATTACTTGTAACTTAAAATGTTAATGACATTAAGGTTATGTTTTTTTTTTATATTTAATGACAGTGGTTTTCGTATTTGCATTAATCCAGCGATAAGAGGCATAGATACACCCTTATTTTTATTGGTTTGTGGTAAAAACGACCTATCAGTATCAGATCTATCCTGCTAACAACTTCAATTTGGGAGAAGGGAGGGACGATGAGGTGGAGGATGCGGAGGGGAGAGGTTACCTCAATCACCGAACGAACCGCAGAAGCACAAGATGCGTCTACTTTATGCCGCTATTCTGAGTGGCCGTGGTACCAACCAGTTTGAGCCGGCCATCGCCAAGAAAGCGCTATTAAAAGCCGGCATTCATTCTTTGAAGGTTTGCCCATACCCACAACGCTGGGTCAGCGGGCTGGTGAGCACGGTATCGGTGCCCTCGCACTAGTGCACCTGCTCCCCATCATTAGTCTGTTAGACTTGGGTTCGGCATATTGGGATGGATATTCCGCCATCTGTTGAGCCCTCGTTTGTTTTCTAGCACGGAGGATATATAATATTGATTACATATTATATTATAATTCGCCATTATATACATATAACAAACTTTACAATCCGTCTATAAACAATATTGTATATTAAAACAAACATGGTGCTCGGTGCGCAGGCTGCACGGCAGCACCAATGTGACGATAATCACGTGTAGGATTCATTGCACATATATTATAATAATAGTAGTAGGCAGAGGTTACAGATTTTCATTTGGCGCGGTCCTGTTCAGCGTAACCAAACAGGCTCCTGATCACTATTCTCCCTAAGATAGAACCTGACGTGTGTCCAACCTCGTCTTCGGTCTTCCTACGGGATATTTATTTCACCCCTGCCCGGTCTCCGGTCCCGCTATTATCTATGGCGTCCAGTCTATGCGTTTTTAGCGTTTACAATTTGTGTAAAGTCTTTTGAGGAACACCGGTGTGAAACCCTGATATTTTATAGCCCAGGGTTTGTGTTACTCGGTCACAGTTGCATCATTTGGTGGGCGGTGGGGTCGCCAAGTCACTACCCGTATATTATTTATCCCTATTATTTATTCATACATTCTTTATTGTTAACACCTTGGGGCGAATTTAATACTTGTCGCATTATTAACTTGTCAACCCTGGGTGATGATAAATTACTATAAATTCAAAGTTATAGTCTAATACAAGTAATTTATAATATGAGTAACCCACTTGAAATTAAATAAATGCATATAAATATGTTCTCGAACCTAAGCTATGGTGCATCAGGTAGATACTAATTACTTTATCTGCATATAAAATTCACTCCCGACTGCTTACCGTTCATGGAACGTTTGTCCGTACTCATCTCGATTATGTCCAGCGGGACTTTTACAGTAAAGCAAGTTGTCAAGATACATAATATACTTTATGTATATATAGAGTATTGACTGGGGTTGACTGGTAGAGAATGCCACTTGGCATTAAGTCCGCCCATTGTAACCTTAAACTTAAGGCAATAAAGAATAAATAAATAAAATATATAAAATTATGTATATTATCTAACATACATAATAATCTTATAGACGTCTGTATTTATATAATCTGTGAGAATTTATGTTAGCAGCTAAGAGGGTTTCAGCTTTTGAGGCGTCATAATTATAGAAACAGCTGTTATATGAACCCGTGCTGTTCGGGGAAATCACGTGTCATTAGAGATGTGAAAGAAAAGAATAAAAATATAGAATGAAAGAAAAAAAGCTATTAATCCCGCTGTATTACTTGGCACAAAAAGAAATAATTATGGCTTGTAGTCTGACAATTGTCCCTGTGATTCTTCTTCTATTTCTCCAAAGAGTGTTCTGCTGGACCTCCCAACGAAAGGAACCATGAGTTCAACCGACGAATCCGACTGGGCTGAGAGGTATCTCTCTTATTCTGAAGTATTTAACCATTGCGTATTCCCAATGACGTATCTAGAATTGAGACGTGTTACTTTACTATAAACCACAGAGTAATAGATACGTTGCTAGTGAGCCGTAAGACGAATGCTCAGAATTGCTCAGACTATGAAAAGGGTGCTTGGTGTTTCTCTGCGATTATTCGGCCTTCTCGAGTGGCTACTTCGTCTAAACAAATGCAGTGCATGACAACCTCCACAAGCTGCACAGTGTTGAGGGAACATGATAGATAACTGCAGGTGACTCAGGATCGTACCTTGTGGCAATCTTTGTTGGAGACCCAAGATAGGCTGTGATGATGATGATTAATCAAAAAATATTCAGGACATTTGAACCGGTGACGAGAAGAGCGTTTTGGTAAGTGGTATCTGGTTGCGACCGCCTACCAAGCGTGGTGATTACTGCTTATCCCACCCAACTAAAAACGCTGACGATGATGCAGGTGGCTCAGGACCCTACTTTGTGGAAATATTTTGGAGGGAAGCCTATGTTCAGCAGTGGACTTCTGACAAGCTGAAATGATGAACGAATGAAGCGCCAATAGTTTAATGGGTTATCATGACAACGTCGCACGTTCGAGCCGACCATTCGACTATTGTCGTGAACCACTCCAGATATAAGCTCTAATGCTTAGTTGCGAGTGATTAATAGGAATATTAGTCAAGTAGATTAGTAGAATTACTAGTAGACTTCTTAAAAAAAAGGAATAAATATTCCTTACTTTGAGGTTCAACTATACTACTTAGATAACGGCCTGAATAATAAAAATCTGAAAACTCTGTCTTGGTTTTGCACTCGCGGTTTGCGATGATGAGTGTTATAAAGAAAGTTATAAAGATGTATTAACTGAGATCTTAAACTGTGGTGTAAATTAATTGAGATTGTTTAGTAGGGGTCATTGTGGCTGTTTTCGACTGGAAGGATTACCTTACCCTATTATGAAATGGACAGATTAAGGTGACTTTATTACGTTGTTTTTTACATGTCATCCTTGTATTATTAGCTCATACTATTTATATCCTCAATATCATACATAACTGATACCTACTATTACTGCTACTACCAAATGGTTTTTTTTTTGAGAAAATGCGGCAATGAGCTAGCGCCTTATGTGATTGTCCACATACATCTGCAACACCAGTCGAGCTGCAGGTGCGTTGCCGGTATTTGAGGATAAGAGGAAAGGGGAGAGGAAAGGTGGGGTGGGCCTCAGGTTACGTCACTCACCGAAAGAAACACAGAAGCGCAACACACCTCTACTTTACGCTGGTATTCTGCGAGGCCGTAGTACTAACCAATTGAGCCTGTCCATTCGAGCAGCAGCAAAAGCCGCCGCTTGGCTCTACTATGCGAAGAAGTATATATTAACAGCCATAGCTGAACATAGGCTTGTCCAAAAAAACATCACTAAAACCCGGCATATATTTCGGGCGCCGGTGGCCTTGCACCAGTTACGCTGCTCCGCCTCACAAGCCTGTGGGATTGGTGTTTTGCAAATTTCGATGAATATTCTGCCATCATTCGGTCGCTAGAGCCTCGTTTGTTGGCATGTTAGCGTGTTGGATCGTGATGCACGTGTGCAAGTGAGGTTGCCATTGGAGTAAAAGATGGATAGCTCCCTCTTACACTCCGTAGATATACACTGATATACTGATATATATATATACGTGTTGATACCTAATGTATCAATTAAAATGAAATAAAAACATTAGACGAAAGAAACAATTCGGTATTTAATTTGTGTATTGGCGGTAATTTAAATAAACGTAATTGACGCAATAGACAAACACAAAAAGCACGAGGAAATGGATTCCGTTGTAGTGAAAGTTTAATTTATGCCCGAGCGAGCTTGTGGCCGCCGCGTATCGATCACCAAGACCGCGCCCGTTGTCGGGCGCCGCGTCGCCTCCCAGCGGGCAGTGGTGCTCAAACTTTGCACAGCTCAAAGTTATATATTTATTTATTTTCACACATTTCCTGTCGTTACAGGTAATCCGAATACGTAATAAGCAAATTTGAAATAAAATAAAATAATTAATAATGCTTACTTTTTAACTAACTCAAAGGGCAACCAAACAACACATCGTGATTTCGCCAGACGCGGCCAGTAACTGTTATACGAAGAAATCTAAACACAACACAAACATCAACATAGTTGCATTATAACAAACAATCAAGTTTTTTCAGCACTGTGGCTAAAACTTTTCTTTCGGCTATAAATAATTATTCCGGGGCTGGATGTTTGTCCATGCGCAATTTATGTCTCAAAAACGACTCAAGAGATTATTGCGTTTTTATTAAAAAAAAATAAAAAATTCCCATAAATTATATAAGCTCACTGTCCCCTCTTTTCCGCCTTCGGCTCGCATTCGGTAGCCCGAGCCTCGGGTGTTAGCAAGCGAGTTGCACCACAGCGTGTATTCAAATAAATAAGACATTAAGTATACGTGCCTGGGTGTATGTTGGGAAACACTTGTTTATTTAACCCGTGATTAGATTCACAACATCATTTACATATTTTGTGTAGGAATATTAAAATATTATCTTCATGGAAGATTATCTTTAGCGCGTTTAATTAAGACTCGGTACGCAAATCAAATACTAATCTACTACATATAAAAAAAAAATTTTTTGCTAGACTTTACTATCGTTTTTTGGTCTATAGTCTTCTGACTCTCTAAGTAACAAGTATACCTAAGGTCTGGCAAATCCCCTGTCTCTCTCAAGGCCGTGGTAAGGGAGGAAGGTTTTACTAGGTGGCAGATTCCGTCTCTGCCTAGGAGTTGTCTGGGTAGGCAAAGCAAGTACTGCTGTGTTCCGATTTGAAAGGTATAGAGAGCCGGTATAATTACGGGCTGTGAGGCATTCCATCAAAGCCTTCAGGGGTGAGAATGGACCGGCACCCCACGGCGGAACTGGTTGATGGCTCCGCTGCCGACCACATTTCGGAGTGTCTGATAATACCGACGCTTCATTTCTCAGGCGACGCCACCACGGACGAATTACCGGTTCTGCTCCCCGCGGAGGATATGGAGGATGGCGATGGATGGCGACTCCATCTCTGCTGTGGAGGGGGAGCGGTGCAAGGCAACGACACAACCACTGTCCACCAATTCGCATCCGAAGTCGGCTCGCCAAGTCGACTTTGTGCCAGCCCTCCATGCTGTTAAAAATTGAAGAATAAAGTCTTCGGGTCAAATTCAAATCTAACCATACCATAAAAGGAAGGCGCTGTGTGCAAAGTCATATGGTATTCGATCGCGGTTAATCATATGCTAATGTTTTGGCCGACCTGCATGATGCTCTCCCAACATATCTCTAGGTTCTAAAAATATATTGTGTCTGAAGTTCAACAAGTAAATTAATGTAATCCGGTATAAAATACTTTTCAGAAATGCTCTTTTCTTCTTTATCAACTTCTGATTGCGGATTATAGGCTACTTCAGGCCCTTAGGCCTGATCTGAATCTTTAACTATAACATTTAAACCAGAACTCAACAGTTGTTATACTGTTGCTTGCCGGCAGAAATGGGTAAGAGGGTGGTACTCACCCTTACGACTCCTAGGCAGGTGGTATGTCTGGTATCATATCCAGATGAGCTCTGGTACGTAAATATTCTCTTTAGACGGACGGCGATCGGAGTACAAAATCTCTCTCGCATCTGTGACACCTATGCCCGTCACCAGCTTGTAAAACGTTAAGTCTAGCATAAGATAAGTGATATATCAGACGCCCCGAGATTTTATGGGGATTATTCATAACACTGTATCTAAGTAATGATAATAATAATATTAAATAACTATTTTTCTTTATTTCTCACGACACATGACATGGAAACACATGAATGTTAGGTAAAGCGCTATTTGAAAGATTTGCGATTCGTGACAGTTGAACTCCATCGACAGTACGTAGGTAGACAGAACTTCATAATTTTGACGATGTAAATATAAATATTAGATGCAGGAAGTGGGCATATTTTAAAATTTTCATAAACAAATATTTTTTCTAAGGTCACTCTATGACTTTATAATGATATTAAAAATTCTGAAGGATTTCCAAAATGTCTCGGTATAGTAGACTTCCGCATTCATTTGCTTCATTTGAAATCAAGTTTATGTTACGCAATATTTATTATCGTTTATTCAAAATAGACGTCTCCGTCTATATTTAGTCGACCTAATACATTTTCCTGTAAGCATTAAAATCTTCATCCCATCTTCTTCACCGATAGCCTTTTAATAGACCCCTGCTGCACATAGTAATTATCCATAGAAAGATTTTGTCGCAATTGTCTCGCAGGCGAGCAGACAGAACCATATACCAGATCCTTCGCAGGGTGCTGGGAAGGCTAACCCTTTCGTTCGAAAGCTCGCCTTTCCTGATCCTCTTCGACACCGGGTGGTGGCGTTCGTGTGGTCGGTTATCCACATGGAGGCGGAGTGGGAAGCCTTGATAAGAGGGGGAGGAAGAGTAAGTGTGATTTCCTGAGGTGGGGCTGCTCAGGGCAGCCGGTGCCTGCTTAGGATGTGTGCGAAATCACTTCCTCAGGCGGAACACTGTGGGATTTTAGTCGGTGCAAGCCCGACATAACCCGTCCCTGCCCACCCGCGGGCGGGAATGCTTCTCCACTAATTAAAACAGAAGACGATCTTAGCCGCTTCAAAGCCTATTTTCTTGGTCGCTGCTGCCCAGCACCGCTGTGTTCTGTCTCGCTCTTACGAAATGGATACTCCTTCTTTCTATTGGTAGCCATGAGGTTTGACAGCCATTTTCCTTAGTCTATTCTTACGACACTCACGGAATGAAAACGAAAAGAGAGTTGGAGACAGACGGAAAAATTATATTTTTAATGTCAGACCTAAATTGTTTCTAAATCAACATTACTTTAACCATAAACGCAATACAAATCGTTCTAGATGATTGGTTAGAAAATAGTTTTGTGGGTACTATTACTATTATTTCAAACTTACTACCGCCCGTGACTTTGTCCTTGTTAATTTTCTCGCATTTTTACCGGTATAAAAAGTAGCCTATACCTTTCCACGGACTTCAAGGTATCTTCCTGCAAAATTTCATCACAATCGGTTTAGCTGTGAAAACGTAACAAACAGACAGACACGTCCTTGTTACAAAATGTTTTTTATATTCTTCTTCAGGTCAGAAGATAAAGCAGACATTTACATTTAGTTTCGGCCTAACTTATTTTGTCACTTTTATATGGCTAATGTCTAGATAGATCAGGTTTAAACAAAGACTAAAGTTAAAACTCTATTTTTAAAAAAGAGCACTGTAACTCACTGTATCGCATTTATAAGATTACTATGGATAATTCAATTAGCAATTAATATCAAGGTTTAAATTGTGAGTCCTCATTTAAATGATATCATGGTTAACTCGGTTTTAACTTATCGCTTTATCGTTTATGTTTAGAAGCTGTTTTAATTAATAAACACCATTGGACAGCGATGTTATAAATTAAAAGATATGTTTACGTCGTATGTTTGGGACATAATACTTTTCAACCAGCGCAAACAGAAGCAAAAGTGTATTTGGGATATTAGCTGGGTGATGGGCGACCGTGTAAATGTACTCTATGGCGACTATTAATGGGAGACAGGTTTATCACAAACCCAGTCAATAAAGCACTGCGGTCATTGAAACCAGCGGTGACCAACGTTTTTCAAAGCAAGTGCGAAATTAAAAAAATTTACAGCGTGGTCAGCGCATGTTTTTTTTTTAGGTGGGTGGGAGAGAGATTAAAAATAAACACATTACAATAATATAATAAAATTGTTAGAGTACATGGTAAATGGTAATAATAATAATGAAATGGTCGCCCAGGAAACGGAGCAGTTGTGGAGCTTGTTAGAGGAGACGATTCTGAAAATGCGCGAAACGCCGCTCGAGTGTCGACCACTTCTCCCCCGCATACCCTTAAGCAAGCGGAATCGGGCTGTCTGTTTTGGAAATCTTGCAGCGGGCGCATTACAGATCAACCGTGTATGCACATGCGCCCGGGGGCGCGGGGTTGCCCACCTCTGATCTAAACCATTGGTCTGATCGATCAAATTATAGAATCACACGAAAACGAGACAATCAACGATACAACCGACGACTTTCAACTCACACCAAAACCTATAGAAGACTCTTACGACACTCGCAATGACGAAACGACCACCAGATTCTCTTATTCTTCACCACCACGAAGGGTAATTCATTATCTTAATCTATGCAAAAGAAAAACACGCATGAACAGTTTCGCTATATTGGATAAATGTGTAGGTGTGTGAAGTGTAGACTCATTACGAAAATTTAAAAACAAATATTTAGAAGAGTTACATCTAAGAAAACGTGGTCATTCTCACACGAGAACTATTCAGATATCTGAAAGCTTTTTAGGTATACATTTAACATGCTTACCAACATTTGGTGAAAACATATCAGAAATATTTTCTCGTAAATAAGTAATCGCCAGTAGGTACTATTTATTTATTTATTTATTCTTCATGGTATTTTCCTCAAAGTAATATTTACAATGGGCGGACTAAATGCCTTGTGACATTCTCGGCCAGTTAACCCTGGGGAAAAAACACGTTGGCAAGTGCAAACATTTGAATATGTAAATAACGTAGTTTTTTTTTAATTTTCATCTATTGCGATTTTTTCTGTTTTCTATTAGTAAAATCTTCTCAAAATCAATATTCAAAGCTCAAACCACAGAATGAATTTGATTGTTACGTTCTTTTTCTTTTAATGGATTGAGGTGAACAGCGAGCTAACAGTGCACCTGATGGTAAGTGGCAACTGCAGCAAATAACTTTGACGGCTTGGTGGCGTAGTGGCTAAGGCGTTCAGCCGCGTCGCTGTGGGTCGCGGGTTCGATTCCCGCACAGGACTAGTATTTGTAAAGACTACAAATAATAGTTCCCAGTCTGGGTGTTTGTCCATGTGCAATTCATGTATGTAAACTGCCTCCGCGACACAGGAGAAGTTCCTATGCGGATGGTAACGTTTTTAAAAAAAAAAAAGAAGAAAAAAAACTTAAATAGAGGAATGCTACAGATGCGTTATCAGCCCCTTAGGGCTGTGAGGCATTCCATTATAGTCCTCAGACTGATGGATCGCCACAGGACGTGTAAAAACTGGCTCTCCTCACCTGGCGAACCGGAATACACCGCTGTTTCAACGACAGTGATTGGTAAGAGGATGGTACTACTACCCTGACGACTCCTAAACAGAGAAATACTACCATTTAGTAACATATAAGTGTGGTCTATAGATACAGGCGTTTATAAAACACATACATAATAAACTACATGGTTAGTTAGGATTACGTAAGTTGTAAAAAGCTAATAAATGTTAGAAGCAAGCTTTAGTGGATGATATTTTTTTTGTATAGTAACAACACACTTCTGTCGCTGCTTGTGAGAATAGAGAAATGAGGTCAGTGTATATTTCTTTATTATAGTAATCGGAAACATTTGTTTCCTATATAATTGTATGACCATTAAAGGTTTGTTCTGGTGGTATTTGCCGAGGCATTGTGTCGCGCATTGACATATTAAGGGCAATTAATTCCTAAGATATTGTAACTTTGTCTGAGAACAGCGAGGGAATAGAGCCGCCAAGGTAACGATCGTATAACATGTTTAATAAAACTAACGTTGCATTTAATGTATCTTAAACCAAGCATTTACAACACTCTCTAAGATTTGTATAAATATCATTAAAATATCGGGCCCTAGTTTATAAGCGTCGTTAAGGTGTATTCGTTTACAACCAGAAGTTAGTTTCGCAATAGCACATACTAATTATAATGTATGTTTGAACGTCTGTCGCTAAATCACACCAAGTGAAAAGATTTGAAAAATATCTATCGCATGGCAGGTTACGCTATGGTAAAAGACAGCATAGTTTTTATTCAATCTAGAAGGCCAGAATTCGAATTCTCTTGACACAAAGAGAATTCTCTTGGCACAAAATTTTATATAACGCGGACGAAACCGCGGGACGACGGTAGTCGCTTGACGCATTAACAATAAAATCAACGTTGCTGGTCAGTCGCTTACTATGTCTCGTATTCTATGTTGAGTGATAAGATATAGAGAACTATATGCATAAAGTCTGAATCCAAAACCTATAATTTATTTATTGCAGAGTTGATTCAAATCTAGGACTGTGACAGACAGCAACGTTGATAACTGAGCCATGAGTTCTCAGAGTTCTCGGTACCTCTTAAATCAGAAGGGAGTGCGAATAATCTCAGGAAGCAGACCCGGCGACGAGGTTCGCCAGGTTCACATTATATCTCCCGGGGAGCCGACAAATACGTTTCGAAAGCACTTTGGCTTTTTTTTTCAGCACTTTTGGATGGTATAATAAATCCATTTATTATACCATCACTGAATACCGATTTATTATTTATTATATTTATTACTTATATATGTGACGGTACAAAAACGTACGTCTGTATTAAGAACAAGTTTCTTTTTTTGTTACCTTATTTCTAAACAGAAAAAATAGAGATTAACTTTCAACAAGGATTAAGATAAGAATCATGTTTAAATTCACTATTATTTATGTTGCACGTAATAATTGTTGAAAAAAAAATTAGGGAAGGGGAGTTTCTTTCGCCTGTTTCTTCTTCTTCAGAGGAGTATCAATGCGAAACATTGAAAGGTTAAAATAATAATAATAATTAGATTTGACATTTGACAAACGAAATTATCTTTCTTGCGTCGAAGAACAAAGAATTTTCACTAATTTCATTCATTTACTATTATACCAAGAACTTTGATTGAATTTTGATATTTGATATTAAATTTTTTTATGTAACTTCATTCAAAATGAAGACGTAGGTGCTATCCTACTGTAGTACTATCTATATATATCATATATAGATAGTACTATATCTTTATTTTTCACAACCAAAGTAGGAACTTCTTCTGTGTCGTGGAGGTCATTTTCAGACATAAATTGTATATGGACTAACACACTGACCCAGAACTATTATTTCTGGTACATGTACGTGTGAGGGAATAGAACGCGCGCCCTGTCATCCCTCCTCCCTCCACCATCACCCTCTCACTCTCATCGCTGTAGCCAAACGCCAACAATGCGCCGTAGATCGCTGAAACGTACATAACCAATTAATAATTTACTACTGGACAAAAAAATAACTAACAGGGTGTTGAAAAAATAAGAAACCTATAAAGATTAACATCACAACAACTACTCCATTTCACTCTGAACTTAACGAACCTCAAATCCCGGTAGTGTCGTACTGATTCTAAGAATGTTTATTGTTATAACCCTTATTAAATTGAACGACACCCGAGGCGAGCAGTGGTTTTTCCTCCATTAGCCGTCAAGTCCGTATCAATGTAAGAAACAAGAGTTGTTAAAGTTTTAGGGGTTTTACCTTCATGAATCCAACAAAATTAAAAAAAAACATGTATAGAATATGTAAAACTAGTTACCTTCAAATGACTAAGGTAAATGGAAATGTTTATTCGTGGTATTATAAGATTAATAATGTACGATTTTTAGATCTGTGCGCTTTATACCCATGACTCGATAGTCCGCTGTAGTGAAAAATGCACAGCTATAGCTTGTTCATCCTCATCGTGGACAGACCGAGGCCTTATCAAAAGGGCTGCGTACTGGTATTGCTGTGGTGCTGGCTGGCCATGAACACATTGGCGAGCAAGCGGCTCATCTGATGGATATTGATTACCGACGCCCACGTACATCTACAATCACAGAGGAGCTGCAGGTACGTTGCCGGCCTTCTAGGATTATTGAGAAGGGGGAAAAGAGGACCTTTTTTTAAGTCTGTTGAAAAGGACTGTAATGCAGTTACTCCAAGGAGGACCTGGTATAATTAAAGATATATGTTATAAATGGCTTGTTTAAATTTGCATTTATTTGTACTTACAATAATTTGTTTATTATGCGATATACGAGTATGCAGCATTAGAATCTGAATTTATTTAAACTTTAAATATTATTTACTTTGTAATAAAAATAACAATCGTCAATTAAAATTCTAGTTTCATTCCAAGAAGAAACTGTTTAGCTTTAGTTTAGTTTAAATAAATGTAGTTATGAAAAAACTAAACAATTTCAGGTTTAAAATTTTACATACGACATATGGCGGGATAGTCATCTCGAAACACACCAGACTACAAATAAGCAAACCGGTGACGGGCAGCAGCAGCGTCTAAGGTTGCGAAGTATCTGGATTATGGTAAATCCTCCTTATGGGTCAGGCCTATATCATGCAGTATACTTACAGGCTGTTAAGGAAAGTCATGGGTTATATTCATATATAATTTATTTACATATTTTATTTATACATGTGTATATGTATATGTATTATTATTATGTATTAATATTATGTAGTGTTTTAGTATTAAACAAATTTTTATCTTTTTAACTATTCTGTAACCGCTTTCGACAATTTATCACTCCCCAAGGTTGACAGTCAGAAAATGCTTACATCATGATGTCCACCTAATTGATCCTATAATCTATAAAGAATAAATAAGGTGGCTAAACGGTAAGTGTATGAGTACCAACCTCAGCGGTAAGAACCACAGCTAAAGCCTGTAGTTCTGCGACACTCAAAATTATGATATACTCATAGATAAAGTTCGATGTCTTATAGGTTTTACTAAAAAGGTTTTCGAAACGTACGTACGATTATTATCGTTGAATACTAAAACTGCGACAGGCTCACCGCCTGTCACGTTGGTCTAAATAAGCACTTTACAAAAGTGTGTTGAAAGGACTAAAGTAAATGTCTGGAACTCTAACGGCCCCAACATAGAGACGTGAGATAACCTAATACCCGTAAATGTTTTTTGTCATTACAAATATGAGTTTCGTTTGATAATCGAATTACACGATCGTAACACACAGAGCAACATTTTAACATAGAGTTGATATAATGATTGGTTATACAATAAGCGGGGACTATAATATGATATATGAGTTTCTTGTCATTAAGCGACATTGAATAAAATATATAGATTATAAAAAGTCCATTAGGATTTTTATTACAGACACTTGTGTTAAATCAATCGTTCACGACGACGCAAAACTTTTTAAGGACTTACCACCTCAAGTTATTAATAAATAATATCCTGGAACTATTGCCTGTTTATAATTCGATGTTTGACGAATAACTGTATACGAGTAAATGTCACACTGTTGGCCATAGGACTTCTCTTAAATGGTACTTGAACATTTTCATTTCTCGGACATGATTATTCCTATACGAATTGTTCTCAGGTAATCAGGTTCGTGTGCTACAAAGGCTTTGTTGAATACATAGTAGATTGCACTATGGCTTTTGGTTTGTCTGTGACTATTTAATAAAAAATAGACCTACCATATTTTAGTGGGATGTAATTTAATCGCAGCCTGAACACTGCTCCTCCTCACCGGTCAAGCTCTGTCATTTTTGAGATTGCTATCCTGACATCTATCAGCCCACGAAATTTTTCTCGTAGATTTATTCCACAGTCAATACGTACCGATTTCAGCGAACTGCGCCCGCTTTGCAGATATATCTGTAATCCTATTCTTTAAGAGACATATTATTTCATATAAATATTTAAATAAATATGTATATAAATATTCGTAATATGTAATTTTTTTCTCGGAAACGGCTCTAACTATTTGGATGAAATTTTGCATTTAAATAATGTTTCACTTTCCAATTTATCTACATAAAAGTCTTCACTAAGGAGATTTATTATCAAACAAATAAAAATAATTAACATATATAATTAAATTATTATAAGTTACTCAACAACAAATAGCACAATTTTAAGAAATTAATATAAGCAACTTTTCTCGCGGAAAGCTAAGACATTCCCACGGCAAACTCGAAAGACGAGCGAAGTCGGTCCCTCAGGTACTATATACTCGTAAATTATATGTGAGAGTGTTATAGATAAAAACCTTGATGAAATGTTCTAAAATGCATTTGAATCCAATTAGAAGTTTAGAAGTTATAGGCGAATACACACACAAGCACGGATTGCTACTTTGTTTTATAATATTCAAAAGAATAATAGGGTAAGTAAGTACATAATCAATTAACATAATGAGATTATGATACTTTTTTGTAGCAACCGAACTGTATTCACAGTAAATTTAAACCTTCAAGACCGTAGTTGGCGGTCATTGTATTAATCAAAAGCAAAAAATCCAGCTCGAAATCGAATATTATATTTTGTGCAATATATATGCAACATGCAAAAATACTGCTTAACGTCAAACAAAAGAAATAACATCTATAAAGTTATACTCGCAACGTGAAGCTTCATAACAAAGAAAATTTGTGAAGCAAAGTAATGAATGACGTAATATGGCATGGGCTGATCATTAACGAACCCCTGAGTCCGCCGCTTGATGGCACCCCCATTGTGGAACCAGCCGATTGAATAATCGAGCAACTGCGCGCAAGCACTCGGTTAGGGAGGGGGGAGCTTACTTTGTTGCCAATTAAGGTAATATTATTATTCTACCTTTTACTTATCGATCACGTGTGTCAAAGACAGAGTAAAGCATTCCTGACTGCTGTGTCATGGGTTCAGTTCACGAAACCAATATTTATTTTTGAGGTTTGTCGAATTGGTCCTCGAAATATTAGGCATGCAGTTGCAAGAGTAACCACACGACGTGGTTTAGGTTCCAGTCCCCCACAATATATTGTGAAAAATATTATTCTTATGGAAATATATAGATTAAGATATATTAAAATCAATGTTTCTTTGTTTGTCACTTGTAAACTCGTAAGCCACTCGACCGATTGAGCTGGAATTGATGGGTCATATTCTACTCATAACAGATTTTATTATTAATTCTGCACTTACACTACTATTACACTGTATTTGTCGATATAGTAGTGATTGTCCCTTGAACCTGAAACTATATCTGACCCTTTCTAACAATCCTTCTGCCGTGCGCCCACTGCTCCCACTGGCCAAGGTTGTCCTACAAGTATGGAAACTGTGTTCTGTCCTATGTTCGATTACGATTAAGATCAACTGTGGTGAACTCGACGTGCTCGGTTCCCTACTGATTGAATAATTTTTATCCTGAATTTACTGTATTTTATATTACTATTGTTCTGTGTTATGCTAATATGTAGTGTACTGCTGTGGCGGAATTTATTTCCGGTGCAGCAAAATACTGCGAGAACAACCGCGTTTGCAGGAAATACGGCATACAATCCATACTTTATCAACTTAACTTGCGGGCCTTCTGAACAAAAAAAAAAAGCTTACAGTGACGTATAAAGAACTCTAGCTAGGGTTTGATAATGATTTCAAGTAATAATTTATATGCAATTAATTACACCTTTTATTATTTCAATTTATTTCAAGACACAAAAACAAACTGAGAGGTAAGCACGTGTAGAGATTGATTTGTAAAGCAAAGGCCTAATGGCGCTTTCACAGCTGTGATACGTTTCGGGTATTCGTTAGAACGGGGCCACATAGAGCAATGAAGTAAGAATAATTTCTATTTTGCGGCCGTTTCATTTAACAACTAGATATTCTTACAGATTTTGTACACAAGGGCCTGTTGCGTAATGCCACCAAAAAAACATAAAAATTTCGTGCGACATCCTCTCTCTATCAATAAATCATGCCGTGTGATTTTAAAACATGGTTTCGTTTATCCAACTCATCAATTTACGAAACCGCGGCGTGAATGTGAAAACACGGTATGATTTTATAGATTAACATCACAAGGAATTGTTGTGTAATATTTTTACGGCATAGCGGTAAAGGCCCCTGGTGGATATCCTTCCTAATAAAATTAACACAACTCCGCACCCTGGTCCAATGAAATATGATAATATCAAACTGAATTCCACGCAAACGAAGTAGCGGTCAATATTTATTATTATTAAACTTTGAAATGACTAATAATGCCACTAAAGATTTAACTGAATACTTTTGGCATTACTGCTGTAATAAAAAATATAATACATTTGTTGTGTCACGACACTTATAATCGTTTAGTAAAAGGGAAAAGTTGGAATATTTTCGTACCGTGATAGATTACTTTCGTTGGCCCCGAAGTCAATTCAGATTCACGTCGAGCAAATGTGAACGTGATTAACATTTGCGAGATATTTATCTTTGGTTTATCGTTTTTCTATTGAATATTCTGATACGGCTTTATCATCGAATCCTCTAAAGATATTCTATATAGAAAATTCATTCTGTATACGCTCGTGTGATGAACACGTCCCAATTGCAAATATTCAAATGCCTAGCTTGCTAAGATAGAGTTAAGATATAGGTAAGAGACAACTTCACACCTATTAGTCTGCTGGGTAACGACTAGGACATAAACATATAACATAACTTAAAGTAAGCTAAGTAACTATGTCTGGTATCGGTGGAAGGATCTGCCTCCCCTTTCTTCCCGTGGGTGACGTATAATTAATGTACTAAGTAAATTAATGGAGTGAGTCGTGCATAAATATTTATACCCTCTGATTTGTTCTTCACATTCCTTCGCAACAACATGGATTCGTTCGAGATCGCTTTACCAAGATGTATTTATTTATTTTTTGTGAATCTTTGCAGAGTCAATTCTCTGGTTCTTTGTTGAACGTATTATGGGTTTCAGATCGAAGTTATAAACAAAAACTTTGAGAAGGCGGTCCAAAAGTCTACTTGGCAGTAGTCCTGCCTTTAAAGCTGTAGGTTGCGGAAATCGGTGTTCGATGTCTGCGATTTTTTTTTTTATGGAAAAGACGGCAAACGAGAAAGCGGTTCACCTGATGGTAAGTGATTACCGACGCCCACGGACATCTGCAACACCAGAGGAGCTTTAAGGATGTTTGGGGATGAGGAGAAGAAGGTGAGTGGGCCTTCGGTTACTTCACACTGCCCCGGTCGAGCCGGCCCGTTCGAGAAGCAACTAAAGCTGCCGCTTGGCTCTACCCCGCACAGACTTATCAATATCCTGTCTTAGTACAACAATGCCTCAATTAAATTTCCCAATAAAAAATATTTTTCCCATAAAAAAGTTAACTATATTTTGCGATATGTGTATTTAAATGAGTTTTAATTATAGTTTCTCGATTAGTCTTTTTGCTATTTATATAATTTTAAATTTGATGCACCTATCACAACATTTCTTTACGCTCTGGGTTGACTGGCAGATAATAACAAAAGGCATTAAGTCTCCCTTTTGTAATCATATTAGTGTACACAATAAAGTATAAATGAATATAGAAATAAATAAAAATTTAATATAATTATATAAATGTACACATGTCGACAAGCAGGTTTTATTATATTTACTCATTTCCGGAACATCATTTAATACTCCTCTGCTATTTTGAATAGCTGCTTACGTTTCATAGAAACATATTTCATAGTGAATAAATAACTTTTTGTTATAGCGGTATAAGTGGACTCGTATGCTAAATATTTGAAAACAACCTTCAAGACACATTATATTCAATGTTTAGTTAATTAAATAAGATAATTGTGATTACAATTAATTGCCTGCGGGTGAAGATGTCATAAATATGAAACAAACCTTGAACTTTTTTTGGGGGTAATTTTTAATACTATGCGATAATAACAGCTAAGAACAATTAATTAATTAAAAATACCTATACTTACCTATACAACCGTGGTCTTTCACTGCCATGGAAAGAGAGGAGAGCTATGGAATGGGCCGTGGGCTCGGTGTTTATCTGCGCGATAGAACCTGCAACGAAGATATCCTTTCTGCCATACCGGCTTCTTACACAATTCTTTTACCCATTATGCTGTCAGACTCTGGAACGAGCTGCCAAATAGTATTTTTTTTTTTTTGTGAAAAAATAGGCCTGCGTTTGACCTCAATCTTGCCCGATGGAAAGCGAAGATGAGGCCTAGGATGATACACGCTTGCCTAGATGTCTGTTCACTTTGGCCTTGAAGATATCCAGGTTATAGGCCTCCGGAAAAACCGACCTCGGCAGAGAGTTCCACTCCTTAGCCGTCCGCACAAAGAAAGAAGAGGCAAACCGCCTCGTGCGTAATGGAGGAATGTCTACAACATAAGGTTGGAACTTCTCGCCGCGTCTAGTCGTTCGGTGATGGAAAGGGGAAGAGGGTATTAGGTTATGCAAAACCTCCGCACACTCTCCGAAATGAATTCGATAAAAAACCGAGAGGCAGGCCACTCGTCTACGGTGTTCGAGGCTTTGAAGTTTTTAGTATACGCACAGCCACCAGTAAAGGCACTCTCAAGCGTTTACTTTGGGATTATTACCTAGCGATGCAATAGTAGTGCAGTTGAAGAACATTTTTTTTTTCTTTTATAACATAAGAAATCATCTAAGTTTACGTATGCATTGTGTATATTTATTTATATAAAAGGTTATATAAATATGTATGTATTGTGTGTAATGTGTTTTATATAACGTACAACTATAATTACATATAAGTCTAAGTACCGTCATATATAATTATTATATTGTAGTATAATATTGGAGTATATATATATGAACATAATATTATTGTGCACTCTTTTACATTTTCTCTGTTCAATCTAATAGTAGACTGGTAGAGAATGCCTCTTGGCATTAAGTCCGCCTTTTTGTTATGTAATGTGCAAATAAAGTTTAAATAAATAAATAAGATATCCCCAGCAGCACTAGGGTAACCGACATAGCCGTAAGAATCAGCAAGCCGAAGTGGTAATGGGTCGGTCGCATAGCTTGTTACGTGGCTGTGCCAAGCGGCAGCTTTTACTGCTGCACGAAAGGACGGCTCAACCAAGGTAGTACCACGACCTCACAGAAAACCGGCACACAGAATAGAGGCATCTTGTTCTTATGCGTTTCGTTAGGAGAGTGAGGTCACCGGAGGCCCGTTCCCTCCTTCCCCGTCCCCCCTCCTCATTCTCTCTCATTCCGTTAACGCGCTTACTTGTTTGCCCCTATCCCAAAAAAAACAACTATCAACCTTTGGGAAAGAAAGGTTCTCATGTGGCAGCCACGTGTAAGCAAATGCGGTGCGGGACGACCCCACCACTAGATGGAGTGACGATCTGTACAGTGTTGCGGGAAGTCGATGGATGCAGGCGGCTAAGGACCTTAAATAAAGTAGCAGCTTTTAAATGCCCACAGCTGGGCTACGGCCTCCTTTCTCAAATATCTAAGAGGGGTGTGGAGTCGAGATGAGTCCGCCACGCTGGTCCAGTGCAGGTAGGCGGTCTTCACATGTCCTCGAAAATAAAAATTCTCAGACATGAAGGATTTTTCACGATGTTTTGTTTCACCGCCGAGCACGTGATAAATTCTGCACTTAAAATTGCTATTTTTAGTAATTACTTAAAATATTAGTGGTGCCTACACCGGGGATCGAACTCGGGTCACTTCCGCTCTATGAAACTAAAACGAGCACATTGACCACTAGGCTACCTTGGCTCTCAGGCATAAACAGACTTACACTGATTTAATTAATTCAATAAAAAATTGTTCGCTTTTACATTTAAAACGAGCGGTACAAAATTATTTCCATTGGCGTTTTGACTCAACATTATAGAATATCCAGTTTGCCTACATCATTGGTCTTTACCCTCTCCGTAGAAAAAGGCAAAGGTCTGTAACCCTTTCGACCGTGTGTTGTAGTATTCTTAGATTTGTTTTATTTTAAATTCGAATCTATTTCGAAAGGCAGAAAGTGGTCGAAGGACGAATGAATGAAGAAGCTGGTTATAAAGGTTTTCAATCAATAATATTTTTTTCAATATATGAAATAAATAATAAATATATTGAACAATCACACACGTCATCGTACTAAACTAGGATTTTGTGTGTCCTGGTAACTGAATGGTGAAAAGATAGATTTACCTACATAAAAAAATAATATATGTATAAAAACATCCAAGACTCGGTTACAAACATTTATATTCATCATACAAATGTTTGCCCCTAGTGGGATTTGAACCCTCAACCCACAGCTTCGAAGGCAAGATACAGGAAAAAATATATTCGATTACGTAACAAATTACAATATAAAATACAGAACGTAAAATAAAAAGTACAGAACACAAAACATAAAATTATGTTATAGTTATAAGAAATACATATTTTGCACAAGACTATTAGTCTTTGAACCTATAACCTCCTACAGCGTGGATGCACGGAGACAATCGCTTTGTAAAATTTTCTACCTATCTCCGCAGTTCCTGCACAGATATTTAGTCTGCTGCACTGTTGCACTGCTGTATTAGAGTCGCCTTTAACTCATCGACACGTTCTTTTGCGTGTAGCATAAACAGTAAACTATGGGATTCAGATTCAGGCGAGTGACCATTCTTTTGAGCTGATAAAATCTTTCTTTGCAGCACTGTTTGAACACCTAAGTCCCTGTGAGCTGGCGCTAAGAAATACCAAAATACTCTTGACTCCATGCCAAAGTACAGTTTCAGGAAGTCTCTTCATAATTTTCTTGTTTAATTACAGATTCCCTTTTCTAGGTTTTTATAGGAAGTTAATCTTTGGAAAACACAAAATATTTTTTTCCGCACAAAAACAATTTATATCCGACAAATGGTTTTTGTGCGGAAAAACGACAGCCGCATGGTATAGTGATGAGGATCCTTGACTGTTGACCTATGTGTTCCAAGAGACGAGAATTGCTCGTGGCAGAGGTCGTTATTAATGGTCCTATCATATGGCGATCCCGGATGAGGTTTCACTTCCACCTTGTCGGGACCCTCGGATCACCTAGCCCCTGCCCTCATCAGCGTCGCACCCTTTCTTTTCAACTTGCGGGCCTCCGCTCTCGAAGTCTCTACAGATGAAGCTGTAAAGGCCTCCGGGCCAACAGCAACGTGGATGGTTTTTACTCAGTCAGACCACTGGATAGATCCTTAATCCTTATTCGCGTAAAGAATTAATAATTAATACCGGAGTCGCAACGTGATTTTAGTTGCGATTAAATGACATCCGCGATGGCACTTACGCGACTTGACTTCATTATAGCCGCCAAAATTATTCACCTACTTTATCTATGGAAGGCAACGTAATTGTTTATGTTACAACTTATTTAAACTAGATCCGAGAAGACTAAAAAGATAAAGTACCCACCTACTATGTATTCTTTAAATAAAAAACTTTTTTCCTGGACCCGTAAAAGAAATCAGCGTATATTATTAATAACATAAAAGTACAATTAACAAAAAGCCGTGGTAGCCTAGTAGTCAGGGCGCTTACTTTAGTTTCATAGAGCGCGAGTGACCTGGTTTCGATCCCGGTGCCGGCACCACTAAGATTGTTAATAGCAATATTAAGTGCTGTATTTACCACGTGTTTGGCGGTGAAGGAAAACATTGTGAGGAAACCTGCATATAGTTGAAAATAACTTTCCCCGTATGTATACGAATGTCCGTACATCACTCGACACACAGGCCCACTGAAAACCAGCGCTGTAGTCTCAACTGCAGCATTAAGCTGAGTGTGGTCTGTTTGCCCCATGCGCCACGCAATGCGTCTAGAGGAGGCAACGTTAAACATTGTTTGTGTAAATAACTGTTTGATTAAATGTGTTGCAATGTTTGTTTTGTTATCAAGTGGCGTATTTGTGCAATAAATGTTTCTTTCTTTCTTTCATATCTAAGAAATTGTAAAAATATTATTTCGAGGATATGTGAAGCCCGCCAACTCGCACTGGAGCAGCGTGGCGGTCCTTTCCCGACTCCTAAACCCTCTCTGATACTCGTATTTGAACAGGAGGCCTTTGCCCAGCGGTGGGCACCTACAGGCTTCTACTTTACTACTTTTACTATTCTTCATCAGCCTGTTAATGGCGTTTATGTCTCCTGGGATTTTCATACAAGCTTACTTACCTTTACTTAACTCATGCGTACAAACTTTAACTAAAATTAATTACGAAAATTTTAGACTTGAAAGCCTGTATGAAAAGTCACGAGGCTTAAGCTCTCTTAATAGCCTAGTTGTTAGTGACTAGTGACCCTGTTTTCCAAGCTGACGATCGCTGTTCGAATCCCAACAAGGATAAAACATTTGTATAAAAATATTTGCATCCGTGCCATGGATATTTATTTAGTAATTATGTCGCAGGGTTATTGTTAAAGCTGTAATATAATTTTACCAGTGACATTATAAGCAGCGTCGATTGCCAGCTGGCCCAGACAGACGATGTTCTGCCCTTTCCGGAAGATGCCGCAATGAGTAAGAGAAATTGAATTTATTAAGAACTCCGTCAAACCACCACCTAACGGGTCTAGATCTTCTAATTTTCTCTTTTGGCCTTAAATCTTAATCAGAATATAAAATTTGTTAATAACTCGACCGCAGCGCCATCTATCGGGTTCTCGTGGCTATGAAACATCGTCTCGACAGTACAAATATATTGTGTGAATATAACCTCAGTCGCTCAAGTCGTTCAAACTTGCATGATCTCAGATATGCGGAAACTGAGTTTTTAAATATAAATTAATATGTACGTAGAGGTCGGTATAACCATGTAGGTATGTCTAGCTTATCTTCATCTATTTACCCACACATAGGGAACACTAGTTTGAGACTGGATGGCGTGCGTCAGTAAAAAAGATATATCTACTGCTGTACATATGTGTTTTCCATTAGGCCGTAAGCCGGTTCGTGTACGCAGTACCTACCCGACGACAACAGTCTACCTATTTTTAGTTTATTCACCACCAGTCGAACGGTACGAGATTTTAACTCTTCTAGTATCACCAGTCCTAGTATAACTCATTTGGAGAATTTCCATTGTTTCAAACTTATGACACGTGAAGGGTAAAAGGCTTTTAAAAGCTCAGACGACTTCTACGACTCCCGACACGTGTGAACAGATTTCTTTCGGCGCTGGCAGATTGAAAAAAAAACACAAGCCTTTCACATTCTGTGGATTAAAAAAAAATAACACCGATGCATCACTGGATTGAAATAAAACGTACGTACACCGGCAGCGTCCGTAGTGTCCGTCGCATTGAGGAAATGCCGCGGCATTATGTTTACTTTGCTATATTAACTGTGCAATTGTCGTTGCAATTCTTGTTATATATTCGATAAATAATTTTATCATGACTTTGATTAACATATTTCCTTCTCGATAACATTTTAAATATTATAATGTTGCAATGTTAGTTTTAAACAATAAATACATAATGATTTCTTGTATTTACGCGGACACTACACTTTTGTAATGTAACTATTATTTAGTTTAAAATCCGTAAATAATAGTTTCATTTTAAATAAATACATGATTGCAATACTAGTAGGCCACGACACCCGAGTGGGTAAGGGTTCTGCCTTCGAATCATGAGACCCTAGTACGATGCTCAAGTGAAGAGCCAACCGTTGTGTTTTCTAAACTTATGTGTGATTTGTATCGTTGATCTGAATACTAAGGCAACAGGCTCTTCACGTGGTTTCAAATAGGTGGTAAAAAGTGTGGTGAAACGACTAAAGGAAATATTTATTTTTTATTAGCTTATTTATAAAGGATTTGTTATGGCAGTTTACATACACAAATTGTGCGTAGACCAACGTCTACAACAATTTTTGTACTTGTCCCGTGCGGGAAGCGAACCCGCGTCCCACAACACCTCAGCTAAACTCTTGGCCACTACGTCACCGAACCATTAATGTGTGACGTATGCGATGCGATCACCGCATTATTGGGTATACGGTCGTGGGAACTTGTTTATTATTATAAGTTATTACCTGCAGGTGAGGGTGTGTATTTTGAATAAAATCTGGCATATTTCTCTTACGTAAAATAATGTAACAAGGAAATAATAATTTAACATTTTTATAAAGGAGGGTTATGTTATTCGTGTATATATGAATGTATGTCTATTTGTTTGACACGCTCTTTAGCCTTACCGGCTTGACGGTTTTTCAACATGCATATGATGTTTTCGAATAAAAAAAGAAAAGGAATAAAAAAAAGTAAGCATTGGTGTTTTTTTTTTTTCAATATTTTATTGTAATTGGGATGTAACGTTTGTATATTTAAAAAAAATCTTTAATAATTCGCAACATTACGTTAGTATTGTTTATGTTACAAATAAGCATTTATCCTGTCTTTAAAGTGTATGTAATTATGTAAGTATGTAATTAAAGTGTATGTATGTAAAAGCTGTTTTCGTTTTCCAATTTTTTACGGAAGTTATTTTTGAATACATGTTCGATATGAAATAACTATATATAGAATAAGAATTTAGAGGCTTAATAACAAAAATGTTCCATTGACATTGGCGGTTTCAACCTTAACCTTACAATATTTAATAATTAATATTAATTGCATCGTAAGGGCTTAATTTTTATTACATTGTTTTCAAAATATTATTATCAAGATTTAGTTAAAAGAAAATTTGAAAAGATTTTTATCTAATGCTGTTTTTCCTGTAATGTACTAAGCGTTCCTGGGAAAAAAAATTCGTATCAAAGGTTCCGGATAGGAAATCAGGTCGAGGTCGAGGTCGAAGTCGAGGTCCTTATTCCGAAATTAAAAAAGTTGAAACAAGTCGCTCTGGCCGGTAACAACCAGGACTACATATACCGATTAGAAAGTTAAATGATTGCTTCGACGTACGCCCTTTTACTAATATTGACGTGTCGTTCACGATCAAAGCGACAACTTCCAAATTTAGTTTTTAAAATTAGTAGTTGTTCGATAAATATCGACAGTACGTTAATACAGATTATAATTCATAAACATAGACATCTGTTCGCAGAATTGTGTCGCTGTGACAAAACGCGTGACTAATTAAGATCATTCGACATTTTTCTGACATAATAGAAGTTATAAATTATTTACATCGCTCATTACTATACAAGTTTCAACAAAAGTAAAATACTTCTGATAGTCCAGCATCGATTTAATTAAAGAATAATCTTCTTTAATTAACACGAAATTGTCATTCGGCGTTCGTGTTTACAATTCGGAATTGTTGAACAATGAAAACCAATCTATAAGGAAAAAAGGATAATTGGGCTGATTCTTAAAACGACAGACACGTAGCAGCTGATACTCGTATAATTACACAAACCGAGCTCAGATTGGCGTTTCTTCGATTTCTACGTTTCCTTAAGCAATCATTAACTATAACCTTATAATTTTTAATAGGTGGTATTCTCCTTATCGTCACAACTTGTTTAAAACCTCTGCTGTTCCAAGGAGGCTGCAACAAAAGTTGTCATGAAATTGCTGTAAGTTTTCCTTTTGCTCATTCCTCACAGTGGGTAGACGGCCTCAGTGACGATACCCATGTGATGATGCTAGTCATAGACATATTTGGATGAGTTTCCGGCGAGCTATTGGTGCAACCATGCAGGCGTTGTTGATGATTTCAGAAAAACTTTGTATATTCCCCCCTAATGGTTTTTAGTATTTATGCGAACACTACGGATTTGAAATGAAACTATTATTTATGGATTTTATCGCGTTTAATTATGTTTTTATATTTCCGACGTTTCGATTGTTTTAAAACAGCCGTGCCCACGGGGGACTGAAGTGTTATATTTTGTTTCAGAGAGCACGAGGGATCTGTGACAGTAAACACTTGGCAGCCGAGCTTCAGCATGTCAAGCAAGTTCTGCACGACAACAAGCTTCGGGTTCCGTCCTCCGTCACAGTGACCGAGTGAAGCCAACCACAGTCGAGCGAGCTGTATTACCGTATGTCAGAGGCGTTACGGACAAGATTGGCTATATCTTGAAGAGGGCTTCTATAAAAACGTTTTTCAAGCCGGCGAAAATGATAAGTGAATTTTTTACCCTTTTACACTTGAAAAAGGGTAAAAATTCTCCTCTACAAGATGCAGGAGTGTACAAGCTTGATTGTGAATGAGAAGAAAAGAGAGACCATCTCTTACATAGGGCAAACTAAAACATCTGTTAGGACCCGCGTTAAAGAACCCATAGCTGGCGTGATACACCGACGCTCTAGGTAGTCTGCGGTCTGTGATCATATCCTTGATCGCCCCAACCTTGACATCAGATTTAATAGACCACTAATCCTCGCAAAAGAACATTGATTCCTGCCAAGGATGATTCGCGAGGCTATCGAATTCAAAAAACATCCTAATTTCAATAGAGAAGATGGCTGGGTACCACCACCGGCTTGGGATCCAGCAATAAACAAAATTGAAACTAAAACCAAGCATACCACTGGCACGACCTCAAGATTCTGTGAGCACATTCTGCGTAGATCGGATCAAAAATGTATAAATAGACGCTGAAGGTAACCCGAGTTAACTAAGACATCTGGACGTCTAACACCTCTGACCCCCCGTGACCACGGTTGCTGTGTAGCAATCGAAATGTCGGGAATATAAAAACATAATTAAACGCGATAAAATCCGTAAATAAGAGTTTCATTTCAAACAATCCCCCTTTCCACTCTTATGTACTAATAAATGCAGATTACATATTTAACTAGGTTTTCCTATTGTCTATGAGTAAAGCGTAATTATTACCTAGTAAATAGATAAGTTAATTCATAGGTTTCTTAACAGTGAATGTATTGTTCAAATTATTCTGGGTTTTTTGTAGAATCCCATTCTGGTCCATTCCAGTATTTTACTTAATAAATTTTATTTTATTCATGAACTTTGAAACTCTTAACTCAATCGGTTTTTTACTCTTTACGTATAAATCCTGTTCTGATCGATCTCAGTACTTCCCCGGATTAAAAGTAGCGGAGTTTTTATATTACTCATAAGTTTTCGTGTCGTAAAAGCGTTAACCTTGTTCCTGTCGGTGCAGTAGTTTACGGGATACCTTAACAAACAGATAAACATGTCACGTATCGGAGGCTACGAACGGTAAAAAAATAGAAAAGAATATATAAATAAACGAATTCATACTACACATCTATTAGTACACATAGTTACAGCACATTGAAACTCACAGTCGACATTGATGTTTTAAGACAATGTTGTCCAAATAGCAGCTGCCATTGAAATATGTAAACAAAGATTATTATTGAAATATAATACATGATACAATAAGTACAAAGCAAAACTATTAAGCTAATTAGAAAATTAAGTAATTACAATTTAAGAGAAAGTACCGGGGTAATATAAATAAAAAAGGTACTATTTAAAAGGATGGACATAATTCAATATCAATATATAAGGAAATAGCAATATATATATAGAATAAAAAAGATATATAATGAAGTATATAAAAAGTATAATATAGATTTTTTTTTAAATATTACAACTAAGTTCCTCTTGAATGTAGTGAAATTTACACGGCTCCTTGCGTGTCGTGGGTGACGTCGGTTGCAGGGTTGTTTGCGTGATGCGAACAATCCATCGCCGCTTATTTACAATGCATCATTTGTAAAGCCCTTTGTAGGGTTGTCTACCTAACACTTTTCAACCACAATTGAAGCTCCTCTGAGACTTCATGAAAGGTATATCCTTATATAAGGTTAGAACATAAATAACTTTCTGCTCGCAAGTCCCTTCCGTCGAAGCTGTCAAGCCCACCGGGCCAACAGCTGATCTCTAATACCGGGGGGGTGTTATTCGTTCCGACACTTATTGTTGATGCCGACATAACCTGTCACCGCCTTCAGTGACATGAGGTTATCGCAACTTCATTAAAAAGGGATAGCTAACTATTCAAAAAAAATTGTTTTGTATGTATGTATTATAATTATGTATAATGTTGTATTGTATGTATTATGCATATTATAATTTTATGAGCATAAGCTCCCACGGCCGTATACCCAATTAAGGGATGCTCTACATAGGTCTACACATTTTTTTTAAATGTTTTCACTCACTTTTCACCAGATTCAAAAAGTAGTATAGAAAATTAGTAAGGCTTTCTTGGTGTACATACCAATAATATTAATCGTGCATAAGTTTTGAAAAAAATCATTGGTACGAGGCCACATAGGGAAACGAACTCGGGTCTCCTTACTCAGAAGTAAGATAAATAGTAGATCCCTTAACTACTAGCCTATCGTGTCTAATTTTACCATTTCTAAGGAAACACAAAATAAAGCACAACTCTGCTTTCAGTCACAAAAGCTTTCTTATTAAAATAGCAATTTTTCGCACTGACAGTCCTGTGGTGTCAGTTTACAATAACAATGGTGGCCTAGTTTTTTTCGATTCCTAGACGTCGCGACAAAAACCACGCGAAGGACTGTGCCACTGGAATACATTACAAATACGACATTGGATCTAATTAATAGAAGAATGCGATAGGCGGGCGGTGCTTTCAGTAGCTTTCAAGGTTGGTAAAACCAGCAACCATCTTAGTAGCCGCCGCGCAACGTATCCCGGCGCACGCGCCTACCGCAACCTAGTAAATTATTTTAGAGGTTGCATGAAGTTATAAGAAGAATAAAATAAATTTTTAAACAGCAACCACGCCGATCGAAATCGAAATTCGAGTTTGATGACGTAGTCGATTCGAACGCGCTTTATTTGAATTCCGCGCGCAAATTTTGGCGGGATTTAGGTGTGTTGCATGTTGTAAAAATTGTGCGGGGATTTGTGAGCTGCAATCTTTGGGTAAGTTAATTATTATTATAATAGAATCATACTTAATTAAAGTATATTAACAAAAATATTAATGTTACGCTCGGGTAGGCTTTATATTTAAAAGAAACGTGTAAAAACCATCGGATTACTTCTTATTCCGTAAAGAACGTGCGATATCTTTTGATGAAATACATTAATAATTCTAAATTTCAATTACTCTCTTAACTTAACATTGTCACACAATACAAATATTTGACATCCTCGATAGCTCATCGCCCGCTTTAATTTCAATGCATCGCTAGTGACAAGGGTTCGAATCACGGGGCCGGCACAACTAAAATTGTCAATTCTATTTACCACTTGCACGTCTATAAAGGAAAACGTCGTAAGTGTATCTGCATGTCTGAGAAATAATAAAAATTATATTTCTAGGACACACGAAGTCGTAGCTAAAATCAGCAGACAGCCGGCAGTATAAACTTTTAGTAATAATTTTCACCATAAAAAAAATCATCTATCTTAATCTGATACAAATCATTAAACGGTTTTATTATTCATCGTCATATTTAAGTACTACTGAAATAGGCTGGAAAGTAGGAAAGTAGCAGCCTATAAATGCTCACTGCTGGACAAAGACCTCCTTTTTAATTATCTGAGAGGGTTTAGGAACCGGGAACAACCGACAAAAGCTGGCATTCCTGCATGGAAGCTTTGCCATACTCAATTGATTAACCAGGAATGTTCGTGAACAGTGCCGGTATATTCACACACAGCGATGCTAGTTCTTTTTGTCTTTTTGAGATTGCGAAATGTTTTCCCTGGTTGCCTGTTACGACACCCCACGGGAAGCGCAGACAGACGCACATATGTCTTCCTAGTACGTAGAGTCAGATGCACGGAATAAAAACGTACGAAACTTGAAAATTGTCTATCGCACAATATTGTCTACTGCTGAGATTTAAACCTAGAACTAAAGCTTAGTGAGATATACTAATCATTACATCGCGCGGTTGTAAAACATTTAAATAAAAAGTTGTTTTACAGCTGATAAATGGAAAACAATTATACGGAGCCCAAATCTTAAAAAAAAATCATTATGTTTTGGATTTATTCGCTTTTAAATTTATCCTTCCCTTTCATCCCGTGAATATCGTAAGAGTCGTGTAAGGGAAAAAGACCTTGAAAACCTTTAAAATGCCACATTGAAAATACATAGACCGATGACGAGCAGCAGCGTCTGAGGTGCGTCTGGCACTACTATCGCCGACACGCCTGCCAGTCGTGGCGGTTATGGCAAATTCTCCCATTGAGAGAGGCCTTGTCCAACGGTGGACTATTGACAGGCTGATGAAGAAGAAGATAATGATCGAGAACCAATTAAAAATCTAAAATGACAACATATAAAAAATATAAAACTTATTCCATAGCATAACTTCTATAGCAACTTCCATTAAAACACTTGGTAGTGACGGAGCGACAATAACCCAAACATTGATCCTTTACCAGCCTACACAATAGTTCCACTCCAGGACATAAGCCTCTCCGATGAGAAGAGTTTTTCATAATCATCTCGCACCAAAGATTGCTGCTGTCCGTTGTCGATCTGCTTAATTTTGGTCTGGTATTTTTCGAGGAGGCTATCCCTTCATCTGACCCGTGTCTGTTGCGATTTTAAGACGTTTTCCTGAGTCTTATTTACATACGAAATTACGAATACATTCAACATCGACGCGAGGAAAGCGGGTGCCAGATCCTAACGCCGGTACCGCACGGCCAATAGACAAGGTCCATAATTTCACTATAATTATAATTTATGACGTTTTATTTACGATACTTTTCCCTTGAACAGAAGTGTAGAGGTTGAATTAGTTCAGAAACGTCATCTAAATGCGTACAAATATTTTTTCTATCTATTTTTTATCCTCTCATTGACTGAGGCATAATATGTTTATACTTAAACGTGGTAGAGCCAAGCAGCGGCTTTTGCTGCTGCTCGAATGGGCCGGCTCGACCGGATTGGTACCACGGCCTCGCAGAATAGTAGCCTCGCGTGAAGTAGAGGCATCTTGTGCTTCTGCGTTTCGTTCGGTGAGTGAGGTAACCGAAGGCCCATACCCCCTTCCCATCCGTCCCATATACTTAATAGCCTTAAAAGCCGGGAACGCACCTGCGGCACCTCTGGTGTTGCAGATGTACGTGGACGACGTTAATCACTTACCATCAGGTGAACCGCTTACTCGTTTGCCGCCTTTCCCTTAAAACAAAAAAATCATGGTGTGTTAACAAGCTGGTGAAGAAAACATCATTGAGGTTAACATTCTTATCATATTGAAGTTAATTAAACCCAGTAACTGTCGCGAGAAAATAAAAAAGTATTTTCTACACAACTTTTTTCTTTACAATAAAAGCATAAAATTTACTTTCAAGGACATTACAACGTAATCTTTGCTTCGGTAGCTAATGTACCTACCAGGTAACCTTCGGTACCTACCAGGATTCGCAGCACAGCTGGCGAACTTGCTTTGTTTAAAGTAAGTGTTGAAATACATAATTATAATACAATTTTAGTATTAATGGTGTATTTCGGAGCGCAGTATCTAAAACGAGCTGAATAAATAAATTTAAATTACCACGACGCTGAATTCGAGCGCTGCTACGTATTTCGGCAAACAGTTCGCATTTATTATAGTACCAAGGCATGAGCGTAAGCGTAATGGTCACTGGTCCCCGTGCTCTATGATTCTTGTGCGATATTCCACTCATCAAATAGCAAACTACCATGTTGGCCAGCCCGTATAAGTCCACTGCTGAATAAATTTATTCCCAAGAAAGCGTCAACGATCCGGCATACCAGGGGTGTCGGTAATTCCTCTCCGGTTTTTTCGCTAAAGAAAACACGTTAATAACAATGGATAGTTAAAATTTATTCATTCAAAGTATTGGCCGTTTGATTCTATACATTTTGCCCATCATGGATGCCATTCCAAAAGAACAGATTCTCCTTTGAGCTAAACCGTTCATCGAGCCATTTTTTAACTTATAAATATTTCTTCGATGGTTTGCCCATATTTACCACACGGACGGACAGACGGATAGGTGTTCGTGGAACCGCTACCCTCGCTTAGTGACGCTGCTCCACATCACAAGTCTGTGACATTGGGGTTAGGTAAATACGAATGGATTATCGAACGAAGTCGGTCGCGAGAGCCTCGTTTGACAGCCACGAAGGTGCACGAGCAGGTGAGGTTGGCGATTGGAGAAGAAGATATTATATTCTCCCTTATATCGCAACGTGTGTCAAGGTACACAGTAGTGAGAAATTTGATGGAGAAAGTTATAATAATGACAATTGAAAATGAAACTATTATTTACGGATTTTTTCGCGTTTTCAACTTTTTTATTATGTCTATAAACGTTGGGAATATAATTTCAATATCTACATATTCGCATAAAAAAAATACAAGTAATCACTATTGACTTGCGCGGTGGCGACGACAAGGAAAAAACCTTGAAAATCTCACGTCAATCTCCTGGAGAGAACCCGGCGACGTGACACGTCGCGTTCTTTCCCACGGAGAAGCGAAAAGTAGACTCCGGGAGCCCGTCAAGCTACACTGAGTTTTGCCTGCCGGAAATTCGTAACCTCTGCCTACATTTGGGGTAAGGTGTAAAGTGCTTATTATGGGAACGTCTTAAGCTTATTTGTATTCATTAAAAAAAAACTTGATAACTTAACTCTTTTAATGCATTGCAACTAGTATTTATTTAGAATAACTCCACTATAGCATCACATTAAACAATGATAATAATGATTGTCGAGTTGAAACAATAGAATATCTATTGTTAAGACATCGACTTGACTTCCGTCAGAAATTATCGTGGAATCAATCGAGTTTTATTTGAACTCGTAGCAATACCTACTCATGAAAACGAAAATAGCACAAACGAGTGGTGGTTCGAAATGGTTAGAAATATATTTTGTTAAGAAACACAATCGGACTAAATAAAAACTGTCCATTGTTTATACTTCTTTATTAGCAGAAATAATGCTAAATACTAAGCGTTTTTTGGAAGTTTCAGCAGTGCGCTGATAATGAACGACCGTTGCTCGATCTAGTTTCTCGAGTAGAATTACTTAGTCAATATAAATTTAAAGTCGAGTTCGAATCGAAAGTGAGTTTAAATTGAAAACGTAATTAAATTCGAATCGAAATTCGGGAGTTGGCGCAAAACGCCGGGATCAACCACAGATGTCAAAAAAAACAAATCGCATTCCCGGCAAGTTTTTTTTTTTCAATTAATGGCATTGACGATGTGAGAGGCCGATTTCAAACTGGCTAGTCGCTGATCTATATATAATAATGTGGATTTCATTTCCTCGAGTTACAAAAAAAATGGAAACAAAATTAAGGCGAAGCCTGTATTTTAGGGCACCTGGCCTCCCTAATAAAATTAAGTCACATGCATACAGTGGAGTTAAGTATTTAAATTAATTTTACATTAGGTGTGTGTGTTTTTGTGTGTGAGTGGGCGTGTGTGTGGGTAACAATATAACCAAAACTTAACGTTCATTATCATCTTCAAAAAAATCTAATTATTATGTTTGTTAATTATACTTTAAATCTCCATTTAAAATTAGAAGTGAGATAAGAAACCAAAAGAATTAAAATATATTTTTGTCTAAGTTTGTTTTTGACAATGAATGTTCGAATCAAACAGTAAGCTATAATAATAATATTTGCGATTGTAAATTCAGTAACTAAGCAAAAATTTAAAACTATTTATAGTTATTATATTCCATTGAGTTGACAAGCGTCTATTTTAAATTAGAAGAACTTTTCAAAATTATTCTCGTCTCTTACAACAAACAACCCTCAGAAGACGAAGTGCTTTTGTGCGTGTACTCTGTTTTATATATTTAGTATTGCGTTTATCACACCTTAACAGCCTATAAACAATCTACTGCAGGTCATCTCATAAAGAGGATTTGGCATGGAGGATGACTAAGGTACTACTGTCCGTCATCGGTTTGCTTTTTTCTGGTCTGGTATATTCGAGAATCGGAATGATTTTCAAACATTAGTTAGTAAATTCCTTAGTCGCTTCTTACGGCACCCATGAGATGAGAGGGGGTGGGGGGGATTCTTAAACCGCTACCACAAGACATTTTATGATAAACATCTCTATAATTAAGTCATTAACGTGGTAGAGCCAAGCGGCGGCTTTTGCTGTTGCTCGACCGGGTTGGTACCACGGGCTCGCTGGATACCGGCGTAAAGTAGAGCCCTTGTTAACAATTGCATTAGTTTCTTCAGTGACTATTGTGTGTTCTTATTCTATACTAGATTTTAATCATTCCCTATATGTCAAAAATAGCTATTATGACAATTTTAAAGATTTTTTCAACTTAATACAACCAGGCCTTGTGGCGAAATAACTCTCTTCGATCCAAAATAACTTATTTAAAATGATTAAATCTAAACATTTAACATATTTAAAAATAAACGCATAAACCAACCCTTTCACCTATTCAGTCCAGTCACTTGAAGTTCAGGGCCGTGCAGACGAGTTATTTTGTGCTTTTTTTTTTGGCGTTGTGTTACCACAGGACTTGGGTTAGCTTACCTTGTCTGAACATGCAAAATTAAACCCTTTGTTCCTTGTTGTACGTTATAAAATTGTTAAAATAAACCTATCTTCAATGCACCGCATTTATTTTTTGCCGTATCTAGTGTGGATTATTTCTTATTTCTTTGCATTGCAAACAGCTGTCTTGTCTCACGTTTCTTATTTTCTTATTGTTTCCCTTTTAAAAATAACTATTCGTAGAATTATCTTTTTAAAATATTCATTGCATTGAAGGTTTTTTTTATAATCTGTAAAAGAAATACTAATCAGTTTTGTTCTCTAGCCTAACAGACTCCCTTCTCGAGCAGAGGATTCAGATCCACTGCTCGAATACCAAAACTAGCCCGAAATGGATGATTTTCTCGTACTCACTGTACTGGGGCAGGCGTTAACGAGCGTGGCGTTGGGACCCTCGCACTAGTGATGCTGCAATGGAAATTTAAATTCCGAGTATTATGCTTAACCCAATCGCTAATCGGGATAAGTGTTATTCCTCAACTGATCTCTCTGCAGTGCTGTCCCGTTATTATTACGAAAATCATTGCGCAATCTTTCAAAACAAGGATGTTAGACTACGTTAGTCTTTAAGTACCCACTGGTGACTACTTTATGGTAGTTCTGCCAGCCCAAAACATTCCTGGCATTCAATCGTACCGCCGTTAACGTAACGTAAACGTAAACGTTACGTACGTAAACGCCCATAGTTTAAAAATGTTACACATTACTTATTACCAATATATTTTAATAACTGTCAAACATATTGACGATCACATTATAACTTCGATTTGTGGACCCTGGATTAGTCCAAAAGCTAGAATTGAATGTGTCAGATTAGCGAATGATCACAAATGTTGAATACGTCCACGATAACCGAGTGGTGGAGTCATCTGCATGCGAATCAGGTCACCAGGAGTTTGATGCCTGGTATGGAGAGCTCGTACCAAAGGGTTTTTTTGTTAAAAAACGATTTTACGATTTTTATCGTTAGTCTGGACACTAAGACGGCGGCAGGCTCACCACCTGTTATGTTGGTCCAAATAAGCACTGGTGAAAAGCAGAAGAGTGGGTTGTACCCCTGATCATTGACCATTACTGAGTCGTGTACCCTGGAGTCGTGAGAGTTAAAAAGTAAAAAAGATTATAAAGTTACAGATGTTACTTTAAATGTTTAGTTAATTTTTTAGCTGCCCAGGGTCCTGCTCCAGTGTAAGTTGAGGGAATTCAGATGTTTTGCGAAATAATAATTTTTGTTATTTGCCGGATATGGTTTCGTCACGATGTATTCCTTCACCGTTCGACACAAAACAAATTTTAATAAAATATTATTGTTGTAAAGTAAATTATTACAATTATTGTAATGTATTGTATAGTTGCAACAGTAGAAATTCTATTGTTGTCTATGGTATAATACGTAAAGGGATAAATATCAAAATGGCAAAGACAAAGGTCTCTTAGTTTTGTGAGAGTTTTGGAACCGTGCAGAATCGGCCACTGCTCGATTAAGTGTCGTTGGACGTCGTATATCAATTTGTTTTGTATTTAATTTAGGCACCTAATTTAAATATGGTCATGAATTACTTAACGATAAATATATGGAAAAATATTGCTCCAATAATGAAGTATGTCTCACATTTTCATTGATCTCCTTTTAAGTAGCATTCAGGGCTCAAGTTTCCATAGTGAAATAAATGTTATACCTATTAATTGTCTAACCTCGCTTTTAAGTGCTGACACTGTCCATTATATTTCTAAATATGCGCGGAGTGACAGATCTGTAACAAGTACACGGAAGCGATAGACCAATCCGGTTTCATACTTATAGGGTACAGCCACGTACAACGCTACGTATACACTTCTGAATATTTTTGAATCTTATGTCGTTGTGGTTGGGTTCTAAAGCTAATATGCCATACCTACTAACGCCAATTGCCGACATTGTTTGAATAAATACATAAATCATTGATAATTATACGCGAAATACGTGCCCACGATTTGTTCAGGGCTTAAGGTGTATATACACTACTGCGAAGAATATAAACAATATTCAACGAAAAGAATATAAACAAAATCGACTTTTTCTAACTTTTATTTTTTTCATTTCGTTATGGACGAAGTTAGTAAATCTCTTGAAATTGGAGATATTACAAAAATCACATCGCTCAGAGATAACAATCTATTTCATGTCAGTACTCAATTATCAAGAATGCCGAATTGTAAGAAGCCTTGTACTGCGATCTCTAATCCAAATCCCCCTTACCTACCTTACCTTAACGTCGTGTAATAGTCCACTACAGAACATAGGCTGCTCCCAAAAGGAGGATTTGCCATTATCGCCACGATCGTCAAGCCGATTAGCGATCGGTCAGTTTATATTTGGTCTGTTATTTCATAAGATGATTATCCCACCATTTGTCGATAGCTATTGCCTTTTTTGCAGGCCCTTTTCCCTTAGTCGTCCTTACGACACCCGCGGGAAGAAAGGTGATGGCATATTCTTGGGACGATACCACACGGTATAATCCTTCGAACTTGGAAATGGTTCATCATAGAGTCAGAGTTGAATAACTCGGACCTTACTATATGCATTTAGCGAACAATGGTAAACAAGTTTTTTGATGGTTTTAAGTATAATATAATATATAATCATCAGAGGTCATTTATTTAAGTCGTTATTTAAGTTGAACCCAGTTTTCACCAGTGCTTATTACAACTTGTCAGGAGGTGAGCCTATCGCTGTCATTGTTTTCAGGCCAACTATACAAATTATACATAAGTTTCGTCAAGCAGTGGATTGTATGGGCAATAATGGACTTAGAATTATGTTCTGCACTCATGTATTCACACCCTTAGTCTGAGGTTATTCGTAAAGTTATGTTTCAATCATAATTGACTATCATTACTCGAAGTATAGTCATTACTAATCAATCTTTGTTTAATTTTATAAAAAAATACTTACATAGCTTATTGTAATAATTCGCTGTAAAATTAAAATGTTTTTTAGTCACCGTATAATAATCAGTAATCACAGAGCAATTGTCCTCGATCTCTGGTCTCACTTCGAACTAAAGTCCTCTGTGGTTGAGAGGGATATAGAGCCAAGAAGTTTGCTCTCTTCTTCACATGTCCTTGAAATATTTACAAATTCTTAGATATTTAGAATTTCTCACGATATTATCTAATGACACATTGCTATATTAATCGAGTTTCTTTTCTTTCTTTCCTTCTTCTTTTACAGTTTGCATATGTCCACTGCCGAACAAAGGCCTTGAGCAAGTGCCAACTTAAGCTGGCACTTGCTCTGTCTGTTACTCCGAACGCCAATCCTCTCGCCGAGCTTGGCGATTATGTCAATTCTCCCTTATGGGTGAGGCCTATGTCCTGCAGTGTACTAATAACGAGCTGTTAAGGTAAGGTAAGGTAAACGCTGCTGGCAATGAAAATCCAAACTTAAACTTTATATTTTATATATATTGTGTAGAAATTTAAACATATCTTTAAAACTAAAATAATATACCTAATATCATTTAAATGTTAAAAATGTATGTCAATTTTCATTTGAGTTTTTAATTATTTAATCATGTAATAGTCATTGTTAGTTAAAATAAATAAATGACTTAATAAAAATGAACTAATTTAGGTCTATTACATTTGAGCGGGTTATTCCGACGTTATTTTACTTCAGTACTTTTGTTCGTAAAACCTTTGTACAATCCTCCGGGTACTAATTCACCAATCAGGTTACTGAAACAAAGACTTACGATGATGAGTATGACTTATATAGTTTACTTTATTGGACTCTACTATGCTTTCAATTACTTTTAAGGAAATAAATTAAATTGTCTAATGTTTTTGACGACGCGATTTTTGTCCAAAACTTCATGATGTGTTCATGTTACGTGTAAATCGTTGTACATAGACAAAGGAACAAATGCCTAACGAAGGTATGAAAGACCTTCGCACATGCTCAATAATTTCGCAGATGCTTATCTGTGTGGTCAAGTTCGACTGTTGACCTCGCTTCACGCCGCACCGCGGATATAGAGTGTGACGGGAAGCGGCATACTAAATGTAGTTGCAATCAGTTATTTTTCTTTTTAAGACCGGGATTGAGTAATTGTTAATCCATAAATATTTGTGTTTTCTAAGAAGTAATAAATATAGAGGAGATAGTGTAGGGAATAACTAAGCCACATGTATTGAGCTAAATTAATTACTGTTTCCTTAACGTTATCATTAGTAAATAAAAAGAGAGAGAATTAAATAAATAAACAAAATAATATTAATTTCTGCAACTCACAATAATATAAAGGGATTAAAATACAAAGGGTGGGTTGGTGAAATTGTAACCACGGAGCGAATTACGACTATAGATAATTCCTTCCTACCCTCCGCGGTGACAAGGACAACGCGAGTAGCGTTATCAAAATATGTGTCCTATTATAGGAATAGAACATATATTCTGATAAAAAAATATTTTTAAAATTAAATTTATTTTTTAAAGATGCGAATTCATTTATATTACGGTCGATTACAATACAAGCGGGTTGAGAGTGATTTGAAATTACCGTTTGTCAATATGGGCAGTTACAACTGGTACGTCATGAAAATAAATTTAAAAACTGAAGCAGCTACGTTCAACAACGAATAATTCATAAATATTTTTCGGCATCGCGTGGCTCTTCTAGTATTGCTATATTGCGATGTACGCAATTAGTAATAACAATTATTTTTATCCATATTTACCTAATAATTATGATGTTAAGTTTGTGTAAATCACTTGTCTGAAAAGTAATAAATAAAAAAACGTATTTTAACTTTAGGGAATAACGTTCGTTAACTTTTACCATCTGGCATCCACGTACGTAGGCACCGTTGTATTCCAGTTTGAATGGTATACCGGAGCCTGTATAAATCCAAGCTGTGAGGCTCTTCGCACGTTTGTCACCCATATCCAACAAAAAAAAAAGAAAAATTGCGACCAAGTCACCTCATCTAAACTTTAGAGTGTCTCTAGAGTCTAAAATAACTGAACGACAACGAATTAACGAACTCAAAAATTACAACAGTGAATGTAATCGGTGAAGGGCAGCAAAGTCTCAGTTCAAGGTGGTTGATACTGCAGACAGTCCGCTTACAATGCATAGTAATTATGAAAGATCCTCCCATCAGGAGAGGCATATGGGGTTGCCAACTCTACTATAATATTTAGTGTCGTACGCAAAAGTACTATTTTTCAATTGGATGGATCAATCATTCTTTTTTGAAGTGTACTATATGTTTATAGCTTATTCTTAAAAATAGTATAAACACCGAAAAAAATTTGGCAACCCTAGAGATATATGCTCAGCAGCGAAATTTTAGGATGCCAGTCGTCGAATTCATTTATGATGATATTGCAAACAGTTCCTGTGTGTGGTTCTAAGTATGCGATACAATTCTTACATATAAGTATTCACACCAGTCGTCCAGAGGGGTGGCACGTATTTCCATTGCCTGTATCGCCTGGTTAGCTCTCGAAGGTTGAGATTGGTCTATTGTAATTCGCCTGACGCACGCTATGACATCTTCAAAGTTCCTTCTTACACACCGACACCCGCGGGATGAGATATTCTGGTAGATTCTCTTACGCCATCACCAAACATTTTACCCTATCAGCCTGTAAGAGTCCACTGGACCTCGGGCTTTTTATGTAAGCGCCAACCAAAGCACATACCACGCATGGAACATTTGCCCATACAAAACTCGATGGGCGACTTCGGTACCGGCTTCACACATTATTTATGCATAAAATATAAAATGAACATAGAATATAACTTCTGCAACAAATCTATGAGAAGTAACAACCTTACTTGATGTTGTGTTTAATCGCCAAGAGCCTGTTAGGCAGGGATCGTGTCACGAACTGCGAGCATCTGGTATGAGACGTGACTGCACGGACCAGTTACGTGTTTTTTTGCAGTCGAATCAACGACAGCCGTGTGACTCGGTGATTGGGATACCGGCTGTGTGGCTGTGTGGATTCTCAGTTCGAATCACAAAGCCTTTGTCTGACACACAAATTATTGGTTAGCGGTTCAGCGTGTATTGTGTTGTATCTCTGATACTGCATCTAACCTTTGTTCTGTTCTTACGGAAAATAGAATAACATGCAATGTTATTTAAAACAGGTTAATGCAAATGCTATGGAAATAAAGTTAATAAATGTACAATCGGCTTTTTATAATTCACCTTTCTTCTCTCTTATTGTTGAAATTTTTTTCTTGAAAAGTAACGCGAATTATTCTTTGTTATCTACATTACCTAAGTTTTAAGCAGGGAGGTATATTTAATTTTTTCATTCTATATCTGGAAGACTTCTAGACTGTACCTTCTACTTTTAAGTTTTATGTAGGAGATAATGGTTTTAGCACGAAAATGACAACATGTATATATGTATGATTAAGAATAATAGAATAATATGTGTTGCATCTTAAAATGACTTGGCCTGGCCCACTTAACTCCTGTAAACAAATGGATATTAGAAAATTATTTTAAGATTTTAACTAAATAATAACTTGGAAAGACAGTAATAAATAGATACACCTTAAATTTATTATCAAGATTTAAAAGGCATCTTGTAGACCTTGAAGACTGCCAATAAGCTTTTGGATTTTGTAAGTTTTCTGTATTGTTATTTAATTTATGTTTTACCTAAAATGGAAACTACTTTTGTCATCTCAGGGTTACACAAAGAATTCTGATTAATTAAAAAATAAATAAGCTCTCACGGCTGTGGACTGTGGAAATATAATTCAAAGCACAATAAGCTTAGCTTATCCAAAACCTAACTGTGAAAATTACGTAGAACGACGGTAATAAACAATAACACGACATTCTCTTTAATTATGACCATTTTTTTATAGGTAATAATTTTTATAAATTGACAACATGACCGACGAATGAAGTTCATTGAATTAAAAAATAATGAAAAAGAAGATGGGTACCTTATGGGCATTTTTAATTTGCCTGCTTCTCGTCTGGGAAGAGAAACCTGACGTAAGTAGTGGGACATAAAATAATGTCTTTCCACTAACGAAATTTGATAAATTTGCATTTAATTTAATTTTAATGTCCCGACAAATGTTTATCACGTGCTACATAAGTGTGTCAAGGATTACAACTGGTAATGACCACGGGAACTGTCCTCAGTGCCGCTACTTATTAACAATTGCAGTAATTTCGTTCGCAATTGGTACGTAGTTATTTACTCTATTACAAGAATTACACATTGACGACAAATTTATTATATATTATATTTAAGCGATCACGCTTGACACCCGGGAACTGGGTGGTAGACGTCTTCTCTGGCTAGGAGTCATCTGTGCAAGTACCACCCTCGTAACCTTTTCTGCCACCAAACAGCAGTGCATTGGCTGTTGTGCTTCGGTTTTAACACAACAGCCAATACAGTGGCTGGGAGGTGTTCCATGTCGGTCCTCAGGGGTGACAACGCATCTGTAAATTTTATCGATTGAAGTTGTTTGCAGATGTGCAGAGGCAGAGTTGCACTGGCCACTTATCATCTGATGGACTGTTCTCACCCTTATCCAATAAAAAAAAGATATGGATTTCCATTTCCACGACTCGACGTTGGCAAACAGGCTACCGCAACCCTCCTATCGCCTCTCCGGGAGATAAAATGTGATGAGTGTGGTGCCTTGTCGCCGGGTTAGCTCCGGGGGATTGCCATGAGATTTTCAATTCTTTATACCCTTAGTTATAGCACGGGGAAAATTTTAATGCTATATGCTTACACCGATATCTTACGATATATCGTTGTTATTAATCAACCTGTTCACAAAATTAACTTCACTGAAATGATGCTGCTCTTCTGGCCGGGGATCGAACCCAGGTCACTCGCGCTCTATGACACTAAAGCGAGCGCCCTGACAACTAGGCTAGCGCAATTGTTACTTTTACAATTGTTAAAAGCAGTAAACCATTGAGTGTTGATTTTATTAATGCTTAGCTACCCTTAGCCCGCAGACACGACTGCCCGATGGCCCAGTGGGTTCGAAGCTGAGGCAGTATATTGCGTCCCGACATTGTTAGGCAAACATTAAATAAGTACTATGAATAGCAACGCTGGGTAACATGAGAATCGAGTAAACGCACGGGTTACACGCTTCAGTGACTAGATGGGTCATTGAGCGTTAGGAATGTTTGAATAACGAGCATAGCGCCTGTGTGCAATGGAGATATAGGGTTCTTCTTCTTCGTATTGTGGCGGTTTGTGTATAGTTCGCCAGTTACGCAATGAGTACAATATATAATTCACAAGCTCAGCCGCTAGGTAGGGTTAAGGTATAATGCTTTTTCATGAGTGTAAAGCCTCAAAGTCATAATAAATAAGCAACAGAGATAAGTTATGGCTAAGGGTGTATATGCATGACGATAAGTGGAGTCTATCTGTGGCACCCAACTCCGTTTTTCTATATCTGTCAAAAGTTGGATCAAGTGTTCGTTGTTTACATTGATGGTACAATTCATAACCAATGCCTTTTTTGATGAATTATTCTACAAAAGTATACTTTTTATTTTGATCGCATCAAACGCAACGTGCTAGGTAAGTAAAATATAGTGTTAAAGATGCTAACGTAATGAAATCTCTATTATTTTTTTTACTTTCATTAATTTGATCTCTATTTGCTTTAACCTTTATGATAAAATTAATTGTTTGAAAAGCCGACCCATAGCGTACAGAAAATTCCTAGTATGATAGCTAAAATGATCGAGTTACTCAAGTGGTTGAAGCAATAATGAATTTATTCTCATTAATAATATTGATATCACAGTCACAATGGGGGGTTTTAAAACAAATAATTATTTAATTTTAAACTATGTAGGCATGACAGCGTTGATTTAATACAGGAAATGTACTAGGACTGTAGCAATAACCGATTAAAACTGAATACCCGGAAATTATACTTTATTAGTCATATATTGAGGTGTGGTGGAAAAGGACACGAATAGATGCAATTCCTTGGAACGAAAGAGATAAATTGCGTCCCACACATCATATATACTTATTAATGAATACTGGGAAACCTTAACTGCTTCTTAATGGACGACTGTTCCCCGCAAATGTGTTTTGCCGAAGTCCACAACACTCGAAACAAGGTTATATTTTGTAAAATTAATACGACGTAAGCATTGAGTTGTTTCTACGAAATGCAATGACTAACACTTCGTAATGACTTCACTTAAATAAATAGGAGCCATGATAGTCGCGCGGCTAGGGGCTTTGCATCTGAATCAGGAGACTCAAGTTCGATCCGCTTTGTAAACGGATGAGTTTTTTTTTAATTATGTGCGATTTGTATCGTTTTTTATTGAGACGGCGACAAGCTCACCTTATCCCAATTAAACTCTGGCGAAAGGTGGGTAGAAAGGACTAAAAATGTCTACACCTCTGACCACCCCAGTATTAAGTATACGGTTTTTAAACCAATAAAGGAAAAGCTCAAGTTTGAAAAGAAAATAATTAATAACAATCAATAACATTAAAAAAAACTATTATTGTCGCTTCAACCCCAAGATAGGTGGTAGTCGTGTGGGGGTGGCGTAATAGAATGCGAAGATAGCGAAAAAGGTTGTCTGGAAGAGATCGCTTTTAGCGATAAGACCTCTTATGTTTAATTACGTTTTTGTACTATTATTTTATTTTGTGTGCAATAAAGCGTATTATATCTATCTTGAATCTACCAATTCTTCTCATCCCATGGGTGCCGTTATTTATCCGTGTGTAACATGTCATGTCACATGTCCACTATTACACAATATCGTAAAACCGCCAACAAGACAACAACAAAAACAAGCCGTCATGACCCGAATGGGAGATTTGCTCATACTCACCACGCTGAGTTGGGTTGGTGAGCCCAGTGCGTTTTAACGAACAGCTTTTTCATGGGAAACGAATTACTTACAAAAACGGGTTGAAAAAAAATGAATGCCATTGACGAATGAATTGTTTCAAAAACCAATTCAAATAAAGCTTGTATTTTCCGTATAAGGTTTTTACTTAATAAAACGAAACTGTTTTAAACGCAAAAACGTTATCGATGTTGGAGAAAATAAAAATTGAGCTTTTTAAAAGTCGTTGAAAAGAAACATTAGAATGTCACGAAAACCGTCAACGACCCACCGCTGGTGGATATCGAGTCACTAGATACTTTGCTCCTCGACTTGTCTGTAATTTAAGTACGTCGTGGTGCATTGGAACTTCCAGATTTATCAGATCGGTCGCAGAGTGAACTGGCGTGCAGATTCCTCCGTACGGTCTTGTTTTTTTTTTTTAATTTTTTCTTAGCAAAAAATGTACACAACTAATCTGAGGTACTCAACGACTCTAGACTCTATGTAACTCTAGTTACGACATACGATATCGCCAAACTGCAGAACATTTTGTTATCGAGATTACGCTCAAATTATGCTAGCTTAAGCTAATTTTCGCTAAACACCAATACAATTTTGTTTTTTGTCTTATCTGTATATATATCTATATTCACAATATAGTATATTATGGTGGTTTAGTGCCCAAAAAGAAAATCTCAAAATCTGGACCCGATCGGCGAGGCGCTGTGGTAGTTCATACCACGCCACCTACCGGAAACAGCCGGCAACACACTACACACGATACCATAGAGATCTCTTAAATATCATTTATATCATTAAATTTCTATTAAACTAATGTTCTAGTAAATAAATATAATACAGTTTTAATTAATTTTAACTGAATATTTAATTTAATCATTTCTTTGTCATTCTTTACCCTTGTAGGACTTTCGGGACTAATTAAACTATTACATCAATCCAAATGAATCTATTATTTACGGATTTTATAGCGTTTAACTTTAGTTTTCATGTTCCCAACGTTCGTGAAAATAATATCCTGATATTTATATTGTAATACATATAATATAAATAATATTCTAATATTATTTTCACGTTACGTTATCGTAAGATATTTATCCGTAAATAATATATACATTTCAAATGTGTGGTGTTCGCGTAAATACAAGAAATCGCTATATTACATCATATCTTACAGGATTACTATAATCATTTTTAAGTATTTTCAAAGATTCTCATCTGTTGCTTATTAAGCAGAAGGGATTAGCAATGTGATTTATGCAAGGCTGTAGCGGTAATTTATCACTCTGCAAAGACAAATTGATAGAGTTTAATTTGGCGTAACCAAACGCATCTAGTCTCAGCTCGTTTTAGCAGCATATCCGTGATCGTTGAACTGCCGATCACAAGCGACCTTACGAGACGTGTAATTTGTCGATTTCGTCTCTCTATCCTTTACATTTTCAGATACAGCATCAATCTCGTCTACGTAGAAGGCCAATCGTAGTTTCCGCTACAGCCCATAGACAATTAGTTTTTTGTTTCTGGTAGCATCGGCAATGTTAGTAATGACAACGCATCCTCATTCTTATGTAAACGTAACGATTGAGCATAAGAGGCACGGGAACAAATACAGTTACAACGCAAGGGGGCAATATACCATCTTTCCTCCAACCTCACCTGACACGTGCTGCGTTCTGCTAGAGAAACAAACAAACGAGACTGGTGATCCGGTAATGGCGGAATATCCATCCTAATTTGCCGAACCCGAATCCCACAGACCAGTAATAGGGAGCAGTATTACTAGTTCGAGGGTAACGACGTGCACTTACCCGCTTGCCCAGCGTGGTGAGTATGGACAAACGTTCCAAGAAATGTATGCAGGTTTTTTCAGGCGTTTTCTCGGAGAGACCTATGTTCGGCTGTGTACTGGTAGAGAATGCTTCTGGCAAGTCCGCCTATATACATTCTCATGTATATGATGTTTAATAATAAATAAATAAACGGGCTGATGTAGAAGAACATAAATTTAAATCTTCATTCGTTTTAATTTGTAGCATGTTTGTGAAATTTTTGTCACATGCACGGGGACTTACGGCACAATATACTATTACATGTATATCATCATCATCATCATTTCAGCCTATCAGAAGTCCACTGCTGAACATAGGCCTCCCCCAAAGATTGCCACGAAGCTCGGTCCCGAGCCACCTGCATCCATTGACTTCCCGCAACACTGCGCAGGTCGTCACTCCATCTTGTGGGGGGTCGTCCTACACTGCGTTTGCCTGTACGTGGCTGCCACTCGAGAACCTTTTTTCCCCAACGGTTGTCAGTTCTGCGAGCTATGTGGCCGGCCCATTGCCACATATATAAAGTGTCATAACTCGAAATACGTATGCAGAAGGAAAAGACACCTCTATAATCACCATATCACTTTAGGAGTTAGCTTCAAGTATGTTGAGTACTGAAAGCGGTCAGCAGAAGCAACATACTCGTAGTTGTCGAGCATAAATTGTCTATGCCAGGGAGCCTAGTACAAAGGCTGACACTGTGCCATGCTTTTGCTTTAAATAGGTCGCTGTAAGACAAGTTTTGTTACACAAAGCATGTCCCAGTAAATGGAGCGAGCTTCCGACGAGCTGCGTACAGAAATATAGACGCTTTTTTTTTTCATAAAGCGGTAAATTAACTGTGTAAGTTTAACGAGGGCGTGAATATTATTTTAGTTCTCAAAGGTTATTGTTTTTTTTTTTTTTATTCACTCTACGTGGTAGAGATGTGCTTCAACTAGTTATTTTCTGCAACATATGATTATGCCAGCTCGATCAAGGAACAGGCGCTCTATCACAGAATACCAGCGTATAGACGCAGCGAAAGGTTCATAAAAATCATGCTCACAAAACTTTCCGATGAGGTGTCATAGTAAGGTAGTCATAATTCACAATACAAAGAATACTTGAGAGACGAAAAACCCTACACGTCAAATACAACGAATGAATAAGAAAATAAACTAAAAGAAGTCGTTTGAGAATTAAACGGCTCGCTATGACGAAAGCATTGAGGTACGACGCACATTGCACGGTGTTGCTTCTTTACTTAGAGAAATATTGTTTGTGATTACGTGCGTTATGACGACAACCTAGACCTCTATAACGGTTATTCATCCTAAACGGAATAAATAAACTTTATAGAGGTTTTTATTGATATAGTATAGTCTTAGATACCTGTCCAGTTTAGGTGACAATATTGGTCACATGTCATAATGAAACTGATCCGATCACCGTCAATGTCCCACCGACCGACCCGCAGGTGTTCATTGTGGCAACGGGTGACAACTGACAACTGATAACATATTGATTTATCATAGAAACCAACAAACAATTTTAATGAGACAGCGAAAAATACAAAATTTGGAAAACAAAATCTTTAAATAATAAAAGCATTATATCAAAGGCAGTTTTGGAGTTTACAGTGTATGATATGCCTTCACCCTAGACAAGCCTGTATCGTGAGGGCCTGCATACGATTGACATTTTTATATCTGCACCTTCTAGTCTTTTGCAACTCGTAATTTGAAACTTGTGACTTTTTAGTTAAAATTTTTGTACGTAGACTTTACCACAGTTTAGGCATGGTGTATCAATATAAAACGTCGAGTTATTAGTAATGTTATTATAAAAAAAAGTACTATCCTATCGTGGTGTTGGCAAACCTTCCGTGCTAGCCAGCTTGCTGTCACTTTCTTGTAGAGGCCTATGTTCAGCAGTGAATTAAATAAGCCGGTCAAGAAGTACTGAAACAACATAGAGACCCGGGGGTAATTTATTCATTACACTGTTAGAAGTTAAAACCAAACACGTTCGAAGATTTCGCATCAACAAGTTGATGTAAGAATTATCGCATCGAATATTTTGTCGAATTACGAACTCGACGTCACAAGACCAAGGCCATATAACCGCCTTTGTTCAAGGCCGCTTTCACATTCACTAATTAAAAAAAATAGCGTAAGCGACCCGCACCTGCGTAAGGTTTCCGTTCCATCGTACTTGTGTCATGGTTGACATTGAAAAAAAAGCTGGCCGGAAATTTGAGAAGCCATAGCGAAATCTAAGCACCTTCAGCGTTAACTAAACAAATTAAATGAAATTCAACTTGTTCTTGTTAAGTAATTTAGGTAATTCGAATTTCAAATAAAAGTCCTCAGTTGGAAGTTGACCTTCGCTCGGAAGATATTCCGTAAACGCCGCGCTGGTCAGGCCGATTGGCGATCGAGTATTAGGGCGAGAGCAACATCAAAGGAGCTGCAGGTGCGTTGCCGGCCTTTAAGAGTATTTGGGAGTTGGGAGGGAGGCTGGGGAGGGCGAGTAGACACAGAATAGATAACAGTGAAAGACCAGAATTATGTTTCATAGTCCGGTCTAAGTGTTATTTTACTATACATCTTGTAGGCAAACGATAATGTCGTTAAAATAGTGCTATGCCTAACATTCATGTATTTTCATGTCATTTGTGGTGAGAAATAAAAAAAAATCTAATTCTCGTCAAGAAGCTCAAAAGGGCTCGCTAAGGACTAACAATTGTATGTGGAAATGATTGTACCCGAATTTTGGATGTTTATAATGTATGTACCTATATAACATATTCAATATTTTAAGAGAGCAATTCTTGTATGTTCATATATACGTGTTAATGGTTTCTCAGACACGGCTCTATCGATTTCGATAAAATTTTGTATTAAGATAACATTTTATAATGTTTCCAAGTGTAACTAGACACGAGAAATTAATTAAAATACATATTTAAATTGATATTAACAATTCGAGAACTCTCGAAACTATCGAAACTCGAGAACAGATTATTAGAAATGAATATGTCACTTTTGCCGCGGAAAGTCGTCAAACTCCAAAGACGCCCAAGTGCTGATTATTTTTATTTATATGTATGTATTTGTTTCTGTCATTCATCATCTTCCATCCAGTTATCAAGACCCGGGGGCTCCTAGTTTGAAACTTGACGTGTGATGCTACTGAAACAAAACCATTATATCTGTATTTGCGCTTAAACTTCACGCGCCACCACAACGTATCCTGCGCGGGCCAACACAAGGACATCAAGACCATCTTAATTAGAAATAATCGGCATGCATTTATACGTGCGCAAAGCGAGCATATTGACATATCGCCGCACTTAGTGGGAATACAAAATCTGACCAAGTTCTGTACCAACACGTAATGTGCTAATAGTCTTGAACGCCTTGGATACGTTTTACGTGTCTTAGTAAAACACAGTCCTTCGTAGACGAGCCTTGTAGGTACAGTCGCATGCAACGCGCAGAACCCGAGCAGATTCACAACATTTTTAGTTGTATCGTTGCAGTTTAGTGACGGCGTAGGAGAATCTGCCATCCCGTCTCATTCCGTGGCTGACGTCAAAGTTGACATGGGCGAATGTCATCTCACGGTTTCAGTCAGACGTCAAATTAAAAAAAAAGAAATAAGCTCTCACGTCCGTATGCTCAATGGGGTTTTAAAGGGTCTAGAGATCTAGACATCTTAGTTCTTACAATCCACTTATCAACAGAGCTTATTGGGTATAAAATGATAGGTGGAGAGCCTGGACGTTATCGCTGAGGTTACGTTTGAAATTTAAATAAAAAGTAACGAAAATTCTTAGTGCACGCGACTGTACAAGTTAATTCACACGTTTACTCCAAAATACCTTCAAGGAAAACAGCAAAGTTTTATGTATTTCAAGTTTCTTTGGCTTGTATAAACAAACTAGTGCAAAGTTCTCGATAAGCTGCTACTTAAGGATAAAGTCATTTAATTAATTCTATATTTATCTCGGTTATCAAAATGGACCACTAGCTTGATCCTTTTTCAGATACCAGGTGGTTGCAGTGACTCAGCCTCTATATCTGTCTGTATATAAAAAGAAACATTGTTATTGGAACACTGTCGCTTCTGAGTACACAGTCCTTTACTGCTGTAGGTAATATCGCCCATTAAACATTTCGTAAACTTGTTTCAGTTCCAAACAAATAAATAGTAACAATCAATATCCGATAAAGTATCAAGATTGATGTGCAATATTCACACACAAGGCCCAGATGGGATGTCACGCAGCGTACGAAATATTCTTCTAAATTTCGTTATTTGGTACTTAGTATTCCGTGACAGCGCAGACAAGGTCCTTGTGCCCGTGGTTATTTGCGCGCGTGAAAGTACAGCTTAATCGTCTTTAAATCTTTCTAAGTATACTATTAATAATTAAACAATTCACCTATTCAGCAATATTATAAAGATCCATATAATAGTAATTAGAAAAAAATTAAGTGTCATTTAAATGCAATGTAAGCGGACACTTGAAAATGAAAGTGGATCCACATGGCGCGCGTGTTCACCGAATAGAATATAATCACCAAGTTTATGGTTACTTTGAATGGTGGTTTGGTTTGGACGCAGACGCATTGCAGCACATGTTAGCGGTTAAGTAGATGAGGTATTTTTAGTGCTCAAAGGCACACATACATACATATATACATACACATCCGTCAACATAATAATTAATGAATGCTTTGGGCGACATTCAAACAGAAACTGTATAGTCAGAAATTCACACCCAGTAAAGGTGTGAATTTCAAATACTTTTGGTAGTATTGTATGAACATTATGTAAATATAAATGTAGATTGTAAGAGGGGAAATATGCCATCTCTTTGTTCAAATGCCGTCTTCAACTGTACATGGTGATTGGCTAGCGAACGAGACTCCTGGCGATGGTGTAAATTTGCTGAATCCAAATATCACCGAATCGGCACTGCGCTTACTGCAACTCGCTTGCCTGGCGTGGTAAGTATGGAAATCTTCCAAGAGATGGATGCCGGCTTATGTTTGTCAAAAAAAAATGGTTAAATGCTTATTGTTATCTAAAGGTACTCATACTCTTCAAAAGCCACATTGTATATTTACAAAAAACAAGACTCTTTTGAGTATATACCATGATTTCGTACATTTCGTCTGCATTAGCCAAACATAAGCCGCAGCCGGTATACATTTTTTGAATGGTTCCGCCATCGGCCGCCAGAGCCTCGTTTATTCGCAGGCTTAAGCTCCACGTGCAGGTGAGCTCGGAGATACAGACGATATATCTCCTGTCTAAGAGTACCCATAACTATAATATATCGATTCCGATGACGTTTGTGGGCGGGCATTTTAAATTAATAAAACATAAAATCACAAGCAAACCGGTTCTTCTTAGACCGTTACCTTCGGCGCTTAGCACGTGCTATCACCTGATAATAAACACAAATATGGAATTGATTGTATCACCGTTGTATTACATTAAAATAAACTTAAACTTAAATTTGACACTATAATGTTGCGCAGTGCATACTGGTATTAGGGGGATTACAGGCGAAATAATCAAAACAATTTTTTATGTTAAAATTTTATTAAAAAGAGAAATATTAATATAAACATACATAAACAAAAATAATAAATAAAAAGAAATACAAATAAACAGTTACAGAAATTATTCTGCTATTTTATTTTGAAAGATGTTCCTTAACTTTCATCGCCTAACGATTGTTAGCGGCCTGATTTTTCGAGGGAATCCGGTGCAAAGAAGAACGGATTGTCCAGGAAAGTGTGAACGGTCAACTTGACGGACATTTATTTGACAAACGAAGGCTTCTGTCTTGGTAAGGTTTTGAAAGTGAACCATCTAGCATCACAAGTGCGAGGGTACCGTACTACGCTCACCCATCCGCCAGCCCAACGTGGTGAGCATGGGCAAAACTCTCCATCCATCCATTCAATCATCAGCATTCGTAGCATGCCAGGTTAAAGTTTTCACGGCAAGGCCTATCTCCAGCAGTAGACTTACAAGGGCTGATGAAGAAGTTACATCTTGTTAAGGCTGTAATTAGTAGTGAATAAACGTATTCCTTTATTTCTTTACCACTTATATATAGGTAGGGTTAATGTATTGACCTTTAAGCCTCGACTTTATGATGCATAATTTTGGAAAATAAATATAAAAGTCATTTTTTCCCTATAAAATCTTTGGGAGGTGTTTTATAAACATACCATTGTTCGTTAAAGCTAAAACATTTAAATGTTTATTGTAAGTGTCTATAATTGACCATCGAATCAAAATTTTATTTAAGTTTTATGATAGTCCTTTAATTTGTTTGTAATTCACGCTGCAGTCCGATTAGATACGTTAAAATCAATATAAAACATCGATGATTAGTAAAATTGTAAATTCCCAAATTCAGTTTACGACATCGGTTATTTTTTTTTAATCTACATAATTATTTACTTTTCTATTCATATCATCGTGTGTAGCGGCGTAATAGCTCCCCCCCCCCCTTCCTCACCTTCCCCCCTGTCCTTTCTACCTCCTTTCTTCGTGGATGTCATAAGAGGCAACTGGGCGAAGAACATTGAGAATCTTATCGCAATATCCAAGCGCCAAAAGGCGACGCAGCTCTCGAGAGCGAGAGAGAGAGAGAGAGAGACTCGTCACGATCTGAAAAGTGAGTTGAAGAAGACTGGTTAGTTACTTAGCTTAAGTAGAACCAAATTGAAATCAGTAATCTGCCCATTTGCGACAGGCTTAGTGGCAAATAGGGGTGACAACAAGTACCTTTAATAATAAATAAATTTATTTGACATAAACCATGTGACAATTTATGTTCAATGAATCCATAGGCCCTTGAACTAGTAAAAACTGTGTTTCAGGATCCAGTGGCTTCCCCCATATGATTAAGCTATATATTTATGTCTTCACTAAACAAACATTGATAGGTACATTAAAGTTAGTTAATTAACTAGCAACTTCTTAAAATATACTATATGTTACCATTGAGCACAAAGATTATTAGCTAAACGAAAGCAATGATGACGATGATCATAAATACAAAAATCGCAGTATCTATCATTCCGGTCGCTCGTGAGTAGTGAGCCTTAGAAACAGGTTTAGTAATAGTTGCCGCCTACTCTGCATACACGGAAACAATCAAACTCGCGCCAAACTAGTTAAGAACCTTGTGCTTTTATTGCCGTCCATTTTAATAATAATAAGAGATAATATTGGTAATTTATGTTAATTTCGCGAACCGTTAGATAATTTAGGCAAATTTTTGAGTAATCTATAAAACTTCTGATTTTCATATCCTGATCTCAATTATTGATGTTCACAAACTTCATGTAACGACTCCGGACCATGCAAACGACATCGCGATGCATAATCAGGCAGCGATATCTAGTATATACAAACAAAAACATCTAAACAGAACATGTGCGCTTGTGACAAATTATTCTCAAACAACGACAAAGAATAGCTAATAACACTAAGTCACCATTCTGGCATGCCACGTAAAGTAGATAGTGTACTGCTCAGACACCCCCACAACGTGCCAGCATAAGCCGGCACATATTTCTTAGAAGGACCTCGCTGGGCACGCAGGTGGCACTGAGAGCAGTGCCGGTAGTGTTGTTGTGGCATCCGAGCCCTGTTGTATCGTCATAAGAATTTGCCACACCCTTTCGGAAGAAACGTGTGGTTTTCGTGAGAGGCGTTTAAGGGAAAAGCGTAGACAATCGCAATGGCTAGCCGATAGATGGCGCGATAACCATCTCGAAATATACCAAACCTAAATTCAGTCCGATGACGGACAGCAGCGTCATAGGTGGGATCGACAATCCGCTTGCCGAGCGTGACGATTATAGCAAATCCTCCTTGTAAGAGAGGCTCACCTGTCACGTTGTCCCTGGCTTGAAAGGACTATAATATCTTGATCTATGACCACCGCAGTATTGGGTAAACATATGCCATAAGATCGGAGCTAGGGTCAGATGTAATGCAAATGGGGCACAACACAAGTAGGCCAGACCGGAACCGACCCGACGCCTCGACGGTCGTTAGAGGTTATTTTTTTACTTACTTTAGATGGCACACACTCTTTCGTGGTAGAGCCAAGCGGCAGCTATTGCTGCTGCTCGAATGGGCCGGCTGCAACGCGGTAGTGCCACGACCTCGCAGAATACCAGCGTGTAACTGTTTGTATAAAAAAGGAACCTAAGTATGAAGAAACGTCATTAGGACACCATTATTTTTGATCCTTATCTAATATATTAATCCTTATCTAGCGCCTTACTACTATATCATGTACATGGATCGGCATGACCGATCACTCTTAATAGAGTTTTTTTTTTTTTATGAAAAAAATAGGCCTGCGTTTGACCTCAATCTTGCCCGATGGAAAGCGAAGATGAGGCCTAGGATGGTACACGCTTGCCTAGATGTCTGTTCCCTTTGGCCTTGAAGATATCCAGGTTATAGGCCTCCGGAAAAACCGACCTCGGCAGAGAGTTCCACACCTTAGCCGTCCGCACAAAGAAAGAAGAGGCAAACCGCCTCGTGCGTAATGGAGGAATGTCTACAACATAAGGGTGGAACTTCTCGCCGCGTCTAGTCGTTCGGTGATGGAAAGGGGAAGAGGGTATTAGGTTATGCAAAACCTCCGCACACTCTCCGAAATGAATTCGATAAAAAACCGAGAGGCAGGCCACTCGTCTACGGTGTTCGAGGCTTTGAAGTTTTGCCTCTACTAGTGAGTCACTGCCTATGATCCTCTTCGCTCGGCGCTCCAACGAGTCCAAAGCATCAAGCTGATGTTTAGCCGAACCATCCCAGAGGTGGGAACAGTATTCCATGCAAGAGCGGACTTGAGCTTTGTATAGATTTAAGAGCTGCTCCGATCTGTAACGACCGAAATTTAGGTTAGAAGAGAGATCTAGACCTAAGAGCGCAAGACGGTCATTTACCGGAACGGAGACATTCCGGAAAGTCGGAGTCAGTTGGAATGGACTCCGTTTCGCCGAAAAAGACAAGCCTGTGTTTTAGAGGGGTTAAACTCGACCCAATTGGAATCACCCCATTGGGAAACAGCCTCCAAAGTCGAGTTCACCCCCTCAATCATCGATTCTCTGAAAGACTGGACTTTTGCCCCAGACTTCGCATCGGACAAGTATCTCCCCGAGACTGTGCTGTCATCTGCATACCCAAAGATATCGGGTGTTACCAGCAGGTCGTTGATGTGCAGCAAAAAAAGAGTCGCGGAGAGCACAGACCCCTGAGGCACACCGGCATTAATATCATGGAGATCGGACGAGGCGCCATTAACGACAACTCGAATCGATCTGTTCCTCAGGAAATCCTCGATCCAGATGCAAAGCTCGGGAGCAATACCATATGCCGGAAGCTTGCCAATGAGACTTGCGTGCCAGACCCTGTCGAAAGCCTTAGAGATATCAAGAGACACGGCAAGAGCTTCACCGTGTCTCTCAATGGCTTCGCTCCAGTGGTGAATAGCATACACAAGAAGATCCCCAGTAGATCGGCCTCGACGAAACCCGAATTGACGGTCACTGAGGAGGCCGTTGTCCTCCAGGTATGCAAGGAGGCGGTTGTTTAAAACGCGCTCCATAACCTTACAGAGTATGGAGGTGATTGCGATAGGTCGGTAGTTGGCAGGGTCGGCACGACTTCCTTTCTTAGGTACAGGTTGGACATTGGCAATCTTCCAGGACTTCGGAACTTGACCAGTCCTCAGGGACAAGCGATAGAGGCGAGTCAGAATAGGAGACAACTCAGGCGCACATGACCGCAAGACAATGGCAGGAATGCCGTCAGGCCCACTAGCCGTATTCACATCTAGAGTTCTGAGTATTTTCAATACCTCTTTTTGCCGAATGTGTACCTCAGGCATTGCAGAGTCACAACGAGGTAGCAAAGGTGGGCAGTTATCAGCTGCATCTAGTTGTGAATTCTTCGCAAATAGAGAGGCAAACATGTCTGCTTTCTCTTTGGCGGTGTGAGCTAATGAGCCATCAGACTTCTGCAATGGCGGGAAAGAAGACCGGCAGAAATTGGCTTCGACCGATTTGGCAAGAGACCAGAAAGCTTTACTCCCGGATGGGTAAGACGCTAGTTTGGCTCCAATACGGCCAATATGGTCGAAGCGGGCCTTGCGGAGGGCACGTTTGCAGGACTTAGCAGCACTATTGAAGGCTCTTTTCAGTTTCGGGACATTCGGTGCTTTGCGGGCTCGAACATCCGCCCACTCTTGGTAAGCTAAGTGCTTAAGTGCTTCGGCACTATCACACTCAGAGTTGAACCAAGGGCGGGCTCTCACATGGAGTGAGATATCAGAATATGGAGCAAAATATTCCATAGCCTGATATATCACTCCAGAAACAGCATCCGCGCAGCACGCCGGGTCGTCTGAAGAGAAGCATAAGTGCTGCCATGGGTAGGATGCAAAGAAATGCCGCATCTCATCCCAATCAGCTGACTTGTATCGCCATCCACGCCTAGTCCCCATGTGTTCGGGTTCAGGTGGCGAGTAGACAGACACAGATTTCACCAGACAGTGGTCGGAGCTACCTAACGGGGAGGAGACTGCAACTTGATATCGGTCTGGATCAGTTGTCATCAGAAGGTCGAAGCAACTAGCCGTGTGGCCTTCAATATCAGGTATCCGAGTAGCGCCAGCTACCACTTGGGAGAGACCTAGCGGTAGAGCAAATGCGTTTGCTAATCTCCCGGCATGGTCAGTGTTTAGGTATGGGTACAGCCACTCCTGGTGGTGGGCGTTGAAGTCCCCCAGAACAACTAGCTGCGCTGACGGGTACCTGAGCTGAGCTTTTTCCGCAGAGTCAGTTAGATACTGAAAGAGCCTGGTCGTCTCCATGTTGTCGGTATGCGACCGATAAACACTGGCATAGAGTATCAGCTCCAAGCCAGTGTTCACCAGAACCCACAATACGGAAAAACTGGAATCCTCTAGGTTACGGAGACGTCGACAGCAGATGTCATCGCGAGCATACACGCAGATCCCAGCGCGTGATTTGAAGTTGTGTTCCAGGGTGTAACCTGGGTAGTGCAAGTATGCTGCATCAGCTGGACATCTGATTTGCGTCTCCGTGAGGAACAGCAGATGTGGTTTTTCAGTCTCAAGGTGGTGATGGACTGGAACGAGATTGGAGTGCAGACCTCGGATGTTGGAGAGGTGCACTTTTAGTGCAAGGGAGTGCAACCGCTGTTTAACCAGTTTCTTATTTTTAACTTTTTTCATTGTTATTTTTGGTGAACAGACAGACAGAAAGGGGACAGTTAGGCGAGGCATAGCTAAAGCGAATACCAAGCGGTACAATCATAGTGCTGCACTGATGGGAGACTGGTCTGGAGCGCGCGGGGACGCCCTAACCCCCCCAAAGATGTTCACCGGGCCCTCGCATCTGGTCGCCAACCAGCACGATGACGCATCCTGGGATTTTTCGCGAGTTGGCGGGCAGCCTTTCATAGGTGGCTAACCTACTAGTTGGGCCCCCTACTACCTGCGGTCGGCCAGCGGAAGACCGTGCTTAGGATCCCGCTACCCTCCTCGAACAGTCACCCAGTACAGACATCACGCAGTACCGGAACCGGTTCGCTCCACTGCAACTGCCTAGACTCCCCTTCCAAGATGGCTACTCATGGCATCATGCCGAAACGCGATAAAAATCACTTGGCGGCAAGGCTTTGCCAAGAGGGTGGTAACAAGCCGCGGCCGAAACCTACCACCAGATGGTGCCGTTCATTTGGCGCTACCCAAGGGACACGTGTGGGTATCTAGAGCTATAGCCCACGGACGCGAACAGCATTATCCCTCAAGGCATTATCCCTTAGAGGAGTAGGTTCTCATTCAATGAGCATAGCTCGGCTGCATTAAGTTTCGTCGAGGAGACACGGCCACGATTGCCGGCCGCTTGACATTACGTCACAAACATCAAGAGCGTTATCTCATTTCAACGTCGACGTGTTCTTCTTTAGGAGCCTAAAATAAATAAACCGCCCGTAAATGTCTCATAGAGCCGTGGTAGCTCTATACGCTACGTACGCTCACGCTTTAGTTTCATAGAGCTCGTGTGACCTGGGTTCGATCCCCGGTGCCGGCACCACTAAAATTGTTAATAGCAATTTTAAGTGCTGTATTTACCACGTGCTCAGCGGTGAAGGAAACAAACCTGCATGTCTGAGAAATAATAAAGTATTATTTCGAGGATATATGAAGCCCGTTAACCCACACTGGAGCTGCGTGGCAAGCCCTTCCTGGTTCCTCAACCCTCTCTGATACTCGTATTTGAGAAGGAGGCCTTTGCCCAGCAGGCTCCTACTTTACTTTACTTTACAAATTACCCATAGCTGAGCATGGCCTCGTCTTACCGCGGCCTTGCTACTCCAGTGCTGGTTGGCTGACTTCAAATGCCTCCAAAAGTTTTATTTTTTCTAATTCTCAGACATATAGGTTTCCTCACGATCTTTTCCTAACTACTAGGCTACCAGGGCTCACTGGAGATAGGCCTCGCCCTATTTAATTATAAATCGTTCGCTAAGTGCATAACCTACAGCCTTTACAACCAACTGATATTGATTATAAACCAACACAAAAAACCAGATAATATTACAAGTTGCAACGTAAACAACGTGCGTAGGTCCATGTAACTGGTTTTATGGATCATCTCATTACAATAATATTATTCATATAAGATTACAAATACCGTTACAAAATGCACAAACAAGACGATCCCTGTTTCGCCACACCGCTGTGAAACGTTTTGCTGATCCTTTCCATTATTGCAGCTTACGATCTGTTTACGCATCATTACAATCTAATCGATTTAGAAGACGTAACATGGATAAGTTATAGATAAGTTATCTTAAGATTTCAACCATTAGTATTACCACATCCACATGTGATATTGCATCGCCTAAAATAGGAAATCGGACACGGAAATCTTTTAACTTACATACTTTCTTAATTTTAATATTATATGATATTAAGTTGTTTTAAAAAATTGCATTCCTAATTACAATAGTTTAAGTAATTTATATAAAACAAAATTATAGCACACGCTAATAGGCATATACGGAATGCGAACGTTATAAATATTTATATTTAATTAATATTTTTTCAATCCTCGGATTGTTGATAGAATCTGAATGGACATTCGCAGCAGAAACAATGCAGCCTGGGGCACATGGGTCGCAGAACTGACAACCGTTGGGGAAAAAAGTGACAGCCTCGTGTAGGTTTGCCCCTCAAAAGACGGACGGAATATTGCTATCTTTCGTGGTAAAGAGCCGTGGTAGCCTAGTGGACAGGGCGCTCAATTTAGTATCATAGAGCGCAAGTGACCTGGGTTCGATCCCCGGTGCCGGCACCACAGAAATTGTTATTTACCACGTGCTCGGCGGTGAAGGAAAACATCGTGAGGAAACCTGCATGTCTGAGAAAAAAAATAATATTATTTAGAGGATATGTGAAGCCCGTCAACTCGCAATGGAGCAGCGTGGCGGGCCATTCCCGGCTCCTACACCCTCTCAGTTATTTGAGAAGGAAGCCTTTGCCCAGCAGTGGGCACTTACAGGCTGCTACTTTAATTTTTACTTTTACCTTTCGTGGAGGCTCATTCAATCAGTCAGGCCGTAAAGATAACGATGACAAATCATTTGTTACAACCCTAATATGTTAAAGTTACTTAATATTTTTTTCGAACCTAGCCTATACTCGAACATGATTCTAATAACAGTTGTGATACATGCACCTCGCAAATTTTAAGCAAAGTTGAGATTATAAAGCAACTATACCCCTATCATTCCCTCCCTATACAATGTCTTTTTTTTAGTTTTATTTTGAATTAACCATGCATTATATGAAGGCTATTTTAAACAATCCATGTTGTAACAATAGAAGTGACAGCAAAAAAGTTGAGGTCGATGTCATACGGTTGACAAAACAAGTACAATGATACAATGAATAACCAACAAGAAGCTACATAATTATTTACTTGAATAATTTGTATTAAGGTTAGATAGAGAAGGCTAGGAAAAGTATTTTCTATGCTTCAATCCTTATCTTCTTCATTATCAGGCTGTTCCATTATTAGGGACAGTAAACAATGTAACAATTACATGATTAATGCCGTATCATGATTTGAAACAAAACCTATTATAACGAATACGGAAGTTTATTTTTATTGCAAATAATTACCATCAAGCTTTGAGCCTGTTGAGGCGCGACATCCATTCAAGATTAAAATAAATGAAAAAAAAACACGTTCACCACCAACGCCATTTTTAATCTATGGTATCACCGAGGGCAAGGTCGTGACGCACTTGTCTACTAAATTTGCTTATGCGAGAAGAAACGCATTGAGCACTTTCTAGAAGATACATATTTTCAAATGATCTTTTTTTACTTCGTTGTTCGGTGTTTTTGGTTTAGGTATATATTTCCCGCCAAATCAAACCCTTATGAAGCTACTCGACACGGCCTGTTGGTCAAAGAGCACAGAATACAACTCTGCGCTTTTAGGTCAAAACCCACCTTTATCGTTAATAATCATTCATCTCTCGGAATTGTTACGTTGTCAAGTATATATGACATCCAACGTGATCTATTGAAGGCACGCACATGTCCTCTGCTATACATAGGCCTCCCCCAAATCACGATACTGTGCCATCTGCATCCATCGCCTTCCCGAAACACTATGCAGCCTCTTTATCCATTTTATCGCCTGTAATATCGTAAATCTATAAATAATAGTTTCATTTCAATGTTCAGTGTACGCGTCAAGAGAAGTAAAACATAATATTTACGTGTTAAAATTAATCGGTTACATGAATAAGCAAAAGGAATACATTCTACTTAAATTGACTTAAACTATAGACACGAATCTTATTCTATTAAGCAGGCTGAACACAATGAGGACTGGCGTGGCGAATTAAGAATTTAAAGCAATCTTTTATATGTCATTTTAAAACGATTAAAACATCACAATTGAATTAACGCGATAAATTACCACCGGATTTTAATTAAATAAATGCGTGTTTATTAAACGACTTACGGAGAATCCTATTTTGAGACAGAATGACGTACGTGATGTTCGATGATATTAACTTTTTTTGCGTCATGTAAAAATATCGCAAAATCCCTTCCAAGTTGCTATTGACACAACATTATCTTTTATTACATGATTACTATTATTAACCAAGCCTGCTGCAAATTTTTAGGTTGATTTAGTTCGAAAGCTGGTTTAAAATGTCTTTTCAAAACTACGTATAGGTTCGGTTTACTAAGCCGTAACGCCAGAGGAATCAACGGGTTGTACTGATTGACATTATTGACAAATGTGTTGATAATTTCCATTTTTTGGTGTTACCCGTCATAACCAGTCACGGGAGACGGTGACTGGTTATGTCGAGATCAGCATTGAAGACTCGCGAGCTATCTCCGCATTAGAGCGGTAAAAAAAGTACTTTAATACCTTCTCGAACGTGTAACGCCATAGGTTAAAATATAATCAAAAGTTAGTATTAAACAAAATCTAAACCGAAAAGTGAAAAGCACAGCAGTGAAGAGCCATGGTAGCCTAATGGACAGGGCGCTTGCTTTTTTTTTACGTGGTAGAGCCAAGCGGCGGCTTCTGCTGCTGCTCGAATGGGTCGGTTCGACCGGGTTGGTACCACGGACTCGCAGAATACCTGCGAGAAGTAGAGGAATCTTTTGCTTTTTCGCTTCGTTCGTTGAGTGAGGTAACCGGAGGCCCACTACAAGCATTATGTCGAGCATAAGTACATGGCAATTTTTTTTATTTTGCGTGCCTTGTGTAACTGATTAATAGATATATAAATATGAGTACTACAACACTTCAAAATATTCAAAATAAAAACTTTGTGATATTATTTTAGGACGTCCAGACTTTTGTTATCCTGTTTACATTGAACTAGAGGGAAACATTAATATGGACGAATAATAATGTGAAATGTTCTATGCTAATACAATGGCGTAAGAACAACTCACACTATTGCCGATGCCTATAATTGCTTAATTAACACGATCAACGTAAAACAACAAGAACTTGTTTGAAAGCTTTGTGCCTACCGTTACTAATAGTCGACGAGATTGATCACATAACAATTATTTGCGATGTGGTCAATCGCCAATACGCTCGCGTGACGGTTATTGGCAAATCCTCCTTATAGGTGAGGTCCATGTCTTGCAGTGGACCATTTACAGGCTGGAAACGTGGCGAATAACATGCGAGTTTTGATCGAAAAAAACATTTTAGTTAATTTTCCAAGATTCAGTTCAAATGATTTCAGATAAACGTTAACTCGTTCTTCTCATAAAAAAAAAACAACGTGGCTTCATAACAGTAGTCCATCGCCGCAACATAACATAACATCGTAAATATCTCAAGGTCTTTGACAGATAGCAGAATAACAATAACCAAATTAGTTAAGCTTAAACACAAGGACCGGTACGACATGGGACGCGAAGTCAACCAGTAGAGTAGGCATTTAGTGGTTATATACATGTATAGTATATTATTAAATTAAAAAATAGATTCCGTTAACATATCCATTAATTAGAAGTTAATTTGTTGTCTATTCTACTTACTCATTAAACAAATTCAGGATTAAATATATAAGATAAAGACATAATCAAAATTAAAAATATATACTATAATTTATGGTTTTGTTAATGTTTTACCCAGCAGCCAGTCCTTGCCAGCTGCTATTCTATAAAAATTCCCACTTAAAGGCAAGTGGCGTGCGAGACATTACAATGAAACAGCTGCACGCGAGCCTGCTCTTTGTCCAGATTCGGGTCACTGTATCTAATAAATAAACCCAGTTTTACATTACAAATTTAATACAGGCTAAATAGATTTTCGAAATCTATTTAGCCTAACAAAAAAATAAAATGAATAGCACAGATGACAACAATGGTTGATAATTTTCCTTCACCCATATTTTATAAAGATTTATTATAAATCATCAATATTAATGATTGTTGATGGTGCAGTGGTATGTTTGGTTGTAGATTTAATTTTATTTATTGCTGGATCCCAAGATACTATACTGAGCGCTCGCTGATCTCTGCTCCCTGCTCACGATGATTTTCGTTCACCGCCGACCACGTGGTAAATACAACACTTAAAGTTGTTATTGACTGTTTTAGTGGCGCCGTCACCGAGAGTCGAACCCAGGTCACTCGCGCTCTTGAAACTAAAGTGAGCGCCCTGACCACTAGACTACGATGGCTCGGAAACATAGACACAAAAATTTAACGTGATAAAATACGTAAATAATAGTTTCAGTTCATTAATATCATGTATCCATTTAAATATTATATAAAAGATTTAATGATATTTTACACAATAAATTAATAATTTTCTTTTAAAAAACAACCTATTTAGTATTATAACTAGTCATGAGATTACATTTTAATCAGGAACCGACTTGTTTTTCGTTATTTAAAACACCGCTGTCTAACTATTAGGATGATTTTTCTATTCAAATAAAGTTTTATTTTCCAAGTTTATCTCAATAGATAAGATGGTATGAAGAGTCGTTTTCAGGCAAATAATTAAAATAAGTAATTACCAATTGAAATTAATAAGAACGTCATCTAATAGAATATTGTGGTACCAGTATACGCTGAAAGATGCATCGGTGCTTATTATTCATTTAACTTATCCATGGAATATATTATTATGCGAACCATTCACTTCTTCATCTCATTCATCAGCAGACTCTCAATAACCCACAGCTCGACTGTTCTTCTGCTGACTAATCCACTGGCAGGTTGGCAGTTGTTTAATCGAAGAAAGAATCTGCCATCCCCTTTTCTTCCCTTGGGTTACGTTAGAGGGAAAAGCCTTGAAAATGGCAATGGCTACCAACTGATGGGATAACCATCTCGAAAAGTACCACACCAAAATTAATATTTAAGAGGCCTATATCCTGCAGTAGACTATTTACTATTTGAAAGCTATACTGTGCTATTATAAGTACAGGCTGTGAGAGACATTCCATCTCAGTCCTGAGGGTTGACACCACATCAGTAACATCCTTAGATTGAAGTCGTCTGAAGGTGCACATGGGCTTTATTAGCCAATTATCATCTGGTGGATTGTTAGTTGGTCCTCAAATCCAATAAAAACATGTATGCTCTGGCTACCCCAGAGGCTGTCGAGCGTTAATGCTTAACTACACGTTATTAAAGAACAGTTCTCCGTATAATTAAGTACCTGTTTAATGTAATAAAGTATATTTTACCTATTTCAAACCTAGTTATAGATAATAAACATAAAATTTTATAACAGATAATCTCATAGCACTTTACAGAATATAGTGTAAGTTATACATAAATGATGCATTTGAAAATTGTAATAATTATAAAACTGTATAACTTCGTCTACCTACTGTGAAGTACATTGCGTGCTTCGGTAAAGGAATCGTCCCAAATATAACTTACATACATAAATAATACATTTTAAATTTGTAAAATGTATGACGTCTTGTATCTACAAGAGCCGGCGTGTACCAAGATGCGCGAGGTAAAAACTATATAATCGTGTACCATAGTAGCCCAGGGAACGCGAGTTAATTGTACGCAAGTGACGGGTTCGAATCATCGAAGAACATTGCTTGCTTCGGTGAAGGAATTATCACGAAGAATACGAGTACATGTCTAGGAAATAGCAAAAAATAACCATTTCGAGGATATGTGAAGTCTGCCAAGAGTCTTGCCCAGCCGTGGTATGTTTACCTGCGATTTTTTTGTGTACCACCGGCACTCAACAGTGGTTGTACTGATTTGCGGTAGAAATGGGTCGCACCAGCCGACTCCTGGACAGAAAAGGTGAAGGACACATGTTTCTAACCTATTATTTATTTACCCTGAAGATGCCATAAGGCGAAACCGGTCGGATACTTATAAATACAAATGGATAATATGTGTCGTGAATCTACTCTCAGATATTTAGGAATATAATATAACAAATCGACTTACAAACAGTTTCTACAAAATGCTTTATCAAAACTCCAAAAAATATTCATGGTTTTCTATAGATATAAATTGTTTATCAGGTGAGTCAAAATCATAATGAAGCAGGCCTTATTCCTGGGCTCTCTCACAACATCATTGTCACCGCGTTCGGTTCGCGTCGACCGCGTCTAGATCAGTCGTGAACGGCTAGGAATGTTATCATGCTAAGCCAGTACACTCGGTGCCTTTGGATAAGTTTTTTCCCGAGCACGCCGACTGTTCGCATATTTGACGCGTTCTATATCCGGCTATCGGTAGTTGTTCGTCCTGATGAATATCAAAACATACTTATTTGTATCGTACCGCCAATAGATAGAATTCCATCAATTTATGTCCAGTCAAACGATAATAGAGAATTAATTGATCTTGAATGACAGAGACTTACAATTAGTATTGCACATAACAAGTGACATATTTGCAGTACTAATTGTAAGCCATGATCTTTCCAATGTCATATACACTTAAGTGCACTGCTCGTGTACCCCAATTCTCGTCCCCTATTATTAAAAGTACCCACTCATCCCCTTTTGCAATACCCACTCGTCCCTCAATACGGAACGATGATTTTAGAGGACCGAGTAGATCTCTTGCCATCAACGTACGTTGTCTACCCTGGAATCAACGGCGTAGTGTTTCACTAGTTGTTAGTGTCTTTCTCCGTTGGTCAACAGTCCAACCACAGTTGAGTTCCGGTTTGTAAGTTATATTGAGCCAGTATAGTTCTAAGCTGTGAGGCATTCCTTCGTTCCCCACAGAGGTGACGAATCACCTGTTAGAACGTTTATCACCGCAAAGCAATAAAAAAAAAACAGTGTATCTCAAACCGCGGTATAACCGTGGGTGTATTGAAGAATTCGAAACGGCCATCGCAAATATACCACACGTAACTCAGTATCATCATAAGTAATGTCTACATTAAAACAAAATAACATAATAATATATTCGAACGATGTTTATCTATAGACAAGAGAAAGACATTTTCATTGATACCAGTAAACAAGTGCAATGAGTAACTATAAACGAGGCATAGACAAGCAGTGTCGCTGGCGAATACGTTTCCTGACCTGTCACTTCGAATACTGCAAAATTCTAAAGCTGATATGCTCTGAATACAACACACTAGTATTGTCGTAACGTGAATGATGCTTCTGCGTACTATTCTCTATTATGGCATAGTCCGACGGACGGACGGACGGACGCCCTTATCGCCACATTTACTATTAAAATCTTTGTAAAACTATGTAATGTACCTATCTAAGAACAGTAAATTAATTTAATTAATTTATTTATTCAACTACATATACATGAAAATGTATATAGGCGGACTTAATGTCAGAAGCATTCTCTACCAGTCAACCTTTGGACGATGCAAAGATGCAATGAAGTAGAACATATACATATAACTAATTGCATTGCCTCGATATTTTAAAAAGTCTAGATTGTGTTGTAGAGGCATTGAAGAACTTCCATTAAATTCCAGTGTTTAGAGTTAGAAACTACTCTTATACTATCCGATAACTAAGCCCATGCTCTACAGATAAACTATTACTAAGGTAAAACGCAAACTCAGGGTATCAGGCCTGCTGTTTGATGCATAAATAATATCAAATCGCGAGCCTTTTCATAAAAGATAGTAAAACGATGTTTCTTCTTTCTTTGTCAACCTCTATAACTCCACCGCTGGACATAGGCATGTCCATGAGAGCGTCGACTTAATTGCGTAAGTCATCAATAGAGAGTTCACCCATGGGCAGCGGGGTATACCGCATACAGGTGACCATTGGAGAAAAAGACGATATATTTCACCTAACATCTTAAAAAAATATTGGCGCATTCGTGCATTCGCTAACTAACCAATGCACGAGGCTCCAGCGACCTGATGACGATGGTATATCCCCAAAACCTTGCCCTGCGTTGTGAGTATGGGCAAATCTTTCAAAAAAAGAATACCGGCTTTTGAAAACGCTTTCTAGGAGAATATGTTGTCTAAAACAGGCTGCAGTATAATATGATGTATGTGTTTTTACTTGTATTTAAGTATACAAACAAAACAAAAGTATATCTAACTAATGTAGACTTTTGCGATTGTTTCAGAATAACCGAAAATGTTCCAAGGAGGCATTTTGTCGAAGCTGCAAGGCTATTACAAATGGTACGTGCTGGGCTTGGTGTCCGTGGGTTACATACTCGGGGAACTCGGACATTACCTCATAGGTGAGTACATCATTACCGAAAGAAAACAGTTTTTGATATTTTTATATTTACATTTCAACCCCTAAGAAGAAAAAATTTACTTTACTCGTCCACCGCTGGACGCCAGTGAAAGCTCGTACGCCTTTATTAGAAGGTTTGTCCATACTGACTAGCTTAGTCAGCTGGTAAACTTGTGATGCTGCTCCGTATCACTAGTCTGTTGGATACGAGTTTAGTAAATTCGGATGGATTTGCCGCCATCAGAGCTGGTCATCAGACCCTCGTTTGTTAGCTATCAGGGTGAACAACATGGAGGTGAGATCGATATTTGGAGAAAGGTACCCGTATGGTATCGGTGTAAGAATATGTCGCCCCTTTCTTCTCGTGGGCGTCGTAAGAGGCGACTAAAAGAAAAGCCTTGAAAATCACAATGACTACCGTACCGATAGATAACGGGAGAACCATCTCAAATACGAGACAAATGACGGACAGCAGCGGCTAAGGTGCGAGCAGTCTGATACTGTGATCGCCAATCCACTTGCCGTTCGTGGCGATTTTGACAAATCTTCCTTATGATAGAGGCTTACATTCCGAAGTGGAAGTTTTCAGACTGTTAAGGCAAGGTAACTGTTCTCCCTTACACCATCCAACCATCTGCTCACCAGTACAAAATTATAACGAATACAAGGAACCTTTCTGGGAGAATCATTTTGTTAGACGCTAAGTAGATTTTGTTCAACTGAAACTGAATTAGTTGACGTATAAAAAATAATCGACAGTATAAGTAATTATAATTAAATACCTATAGATAACGTTTCCGAGCCGAAGGCCTAGGTAGTTTTAATTGAGAACTGCGTAATACCTAATCGAATAACAATAAAAAAAACAATTAAACACAGGTACGAACTCACAGTCCACTTGATTGAATCGCAATCACTGCAGTTCGTAAGCGGCGCATCTACGTTCTATCTATAAACGTTAAAAAAACATGTAAATGGTTTCGTCAATTTGTAAAATATTATAAGATTTATTTAAAGTATATATGAACGAATTCAATTTGAAAGCAGTTTCATGGATTGTCATAGAATTTTTTTTCAAAACGATCCTTATATAATTTAATAGTAGGTATCATAGGTCTTTAGTGCAACCGCGTTAATAACACTAACGCAGCCCACACTCTGTACGTACTGGTACCTGAATAATCTACGAGATGGCGTTTTTATCAATTTTAATATTTTTTGTAAGGAACTAGTTTCTCGGGTATGACGCCTATCAAGTTAAAGTTGGAGAATAAAACATTATTTAAATGCAAAAAGTTAGAGTCGTTAGAGCCGTTTCCGTGAAACCAATTACATACCTAATATACAATGATTTTATAATACAAATAAAATCATTTGTTTATATACAAAGAATTTTAATACCTACATAGGCTATAGCACTTCTGGAATCAGAAGTATATTACTAAAGGTTTCTATAACGATGTAGTTATGCCATGTATAGTTAGGATTGTTTTAATCTCAATTAAGAGTTCTCTTGGGAAAAAATTGTTACTGAGGCCATATCTATTGTTATGGAAGTCTATGTTGTCTAAAACAGGCTGCTGTATAATATGATGTATGTGTTTTTACTTGTATTTAAGTATACAAACAAAACAAAAGTATATCTAACTAATGTAGACTTTTGCGATTGTTTCAGAATAACCGAAAATGTTCCAAGGAGGCATTTTGTCGAAGCTGCAAGGCTATTACAAATGGTACGTGCTGGGCTTGGTGTCCGTGGGTTACATACTCGGGGAACTCGGACATTACCTCATAGGTGAGTACATCATTACCGAAAGAAAACAGTTTTTGATATTTTTATATTTACATTTCAACCCCTAAGAAGAAAAAATTTACTTTACTCGTCCACCGCTGGACGCCAGTGAAAGCTCGTACGCCTTTATTAGAAGGTTTGTCCATACTGACTAGCTTAGTCAGCTGGTAAACTTGTGATGCTGCTCCGTATCACTAGTCTGTTGGATACGAGTTTAGTAAATTCGGATGGATTTGCCGCCATCAGAGCTGGTCATCAGACCCTCGTTTGTTAGCTATCAGGGTGAACAACATGGAGGTGAGATCGATATTTGGAGAAAGGTACCCGTATGGTATCGGTGTAAGAATATGTCGCCCCTTTCTTCTCGTGGGCGTCGTAAGAGGCGACTAAAAGAAAAGCCTTGAAAATCACAATGACTACCGTACCGATAGATAACGGGAGAACCATCTCAAATACGAGACAAATGACGGACAGCAGCGGCTAAGGTGCGAGCAGTCTGATACTGTGATCGCCAATCCACTTGCCGTTCGTGGCGATTTTGACAAATCTTCCTTATGATAGAGGCTTACATTCCGAAGTGGAAGTTTTCAGACTGTTAAGGCAAGGTAACTGTTCTCCCTTACACCATCCAACCATCTGCTCACCAGTACAAAATTATAACGAATACAAGGAACCTTTCTGGGAGAATCATTTTGTTAGACGCTAAGTAGATTTTGTTCAACTGAAACTGAATTAGTTGACGTATAAAAAATAATCGACAGTATAAGTAATTATAATTAAATACCTATAGATAACGTTTCCGAGCCGAAGGCCTAGGTAGTTTTAATTGAGAACTGCGTAATACCTAATCGAATAACAATAAAAAAAACAATTAAACACAGGTACGAACTCACAGTCCACTTGATTGAATCGCAATCACTGCAGTTCGTAAGCGGCGCATCTACGTTCTATCTATAAACGTTAAAAAAACATGTAAATGGTTTCGTCAATTTGTAAAATATTATAAGATTTATTTAAAGTATATATGAACGAATTCAATTTGAAAGCAGTTTCATGGATTGTCATAGAATTTTTTTTCAAAACGATCCTTATATAATTTAATAGTAGGTATCATAGGTCTTTAGTGCAACCGCGTTAATAACACTAACGCAGCCCACACTCTGTACGTACTGGTACCTGAATAATCTACGAGATGGCGTTTTTATCAATTTTAATATTTTTTGTAAGGAACTAGTTTCTCGGGTATGACGCCTATCAAGTTAAAGTTGGAGAATAAAACATTATTTAAATGCAAAAAGTTAGAGTCGTTAGAGCCGTTTCCGTGAAACCAATTACATACCTAATATACAATGATTTTATAATACAAATAAAATCATTTGTTTATATACAAAGAATTTTAATACCTACATAGGCTATAGCACTTCTGGAATCAGAAGTATATTACTAAAGGTTTCTATAACGATGTAGTTATGCCATGTATAGTTAGGATTGTTTTAATCTCAATTAAGAGTTCTCTTGGGAAAAAAATTGTTACTGAGGCCATATCTATTGTTATGGAAGTCTATGGCCAAGCCACACTCCAGTTAATTTAAAAGAAAAAATTAACATTACGTTTGATTTTTTGCTGACTCTCGGTTAATAGACTACCCGTTGAAGGTCAGTGTCATGGCCGCCGGTAGCAGTTAAATGAAAAACTATTGCTTAAACAATACCTTGAAGTGTGACTTATTGATTTAAATGAATGAGATAGAATCTAAATCATTTCGATTTCGCTTTTGATGAAATCTGATCATGATACAAAATGTAGAAGAACTTATAATTTTAGGTTTTACCAAATCCAAAAAATTACGAGATTGACTAAAGTCATTGAAAGAAACGAGTTTTTGTTTTTCTACAAATCAAAAGTTAAAGAAACTTGATAGCTCTAAATTTTCATTACTCTACGCACCGTGTGACTTTGATACGAGTTTGGAGAACTTAGAACTGTAAGACGGAAGTACGGACTTTAAACCGACACATTAGCGCGTCATACTTCGTTACAACTAGGGTGAGCAACATTTTTTCGTCTAATTACAGTTTTTTTCACAAAAAGCTATAACAAAATACAAACAAAACTCTAAAAAAATATATAGCATTTTATCAAAGAGTAAAAAAATAAATAAACATTGTTATTCAGAGGTTAACGTACAAGACTGCTGAGCCATGGATCTTGAGTTCGAATCCCAGTGGAGGCGAATATTTGTGACTGTGTAATAATCTGACCTTTCCTCCGATCTTATCGCACAAACGTTAAATTGGATACAAGAGTGAATGTGTTTGTGTTTGCGCGCACAGCGGCAGTTGTCAACTGCGCAGGAGATATTATAGTGCCTTAAGCGTACACGCAAACGCAGACGCACTCACTTGTGCCTCCTTCCTGTATCCGATGTAACGCCTATGCGAAAAGATCGGAAGAATGTGCAAGGTCAGAGACCCACGACACAACACAACCCAACACGACCAGACCCAGACCCGAAAACCAATAATTTATGTTTATGCACAAATATCGGGCTTCGGCTTCAATTTTTACCCCGGACCCATGTCTCGCCAGACAGGCACGCTTACCACTAGGCCCCTCGTTAATTTTACAATAATTAATAAATAAGTAAATAAATATTATGTCATTTACATGTTTTTAAATGTATCTATCCATCGATACGTGATACTATTAAGGAAATGTATTGTAATAAGTTAACAATGCTTCCTGGTTAGGCGCGTTTAAACTCGTTTTTAGAATTATTAAACAGTTCTCATACCTGCCGAATGCCCTATGGCATTAATTATAATGTTATTAAACATAACATTACGTTAGACAGAGACCCGCGCCTACACTTCCCACTATAAAACCATGCGATTTAAATATTTAATTAATAACAATTAATGTTTTGCTGGTAATGGCAATAAAACGATGTTTGTTGATTAATAAAAGTGATTATAGCCCGCGAAGTTAATCTTCTGAAACTAAACGACAGATGACGCGCGTTTGCAAGATCTTCCTTATCTACATTCCACTAGCATAAATAAGCATAATCGAGTCTACAGCCAAACATAAGTCTCACCTAGAAATAGCCAGCGAATGTCGGTATCAATTTCTTGGAATGTTTACCCTTACTCACTGCACCGGGCAAGCGGGGTGGGGAACATAGTCCCGGTGACCTCACACCAGGGATGCTGCTTTATTTTGCCATCATTCGGTGGCTAGAGCCAGCAGGCAGTTTGGGTGCAACACGTGCATGTGAGGTTCGCATTTGGAGAAAGAGATGGTCTGGTTATTGTCTAGCAACGACGTGATTATGGTAATATCGTACGATACAGGCGTAAGAATTCTGCCAGCCTCTTTCTTCCAATCCGCCTACCCAGCGTGGCAAAGTATATCTCCCCTATGGGACCTTAACCCTCCTTATGGGAGAGGTCTGTGTCCTGCAGTAGACTATTTGCCGGCTGTTAAGGTAAGGTTAAGGTATAATAATAAAATGATAGTGGTGAACTAATGCCAAATAATACCGTCTTCTCAATTTTCTCATGTGTGTGTGAATACAGTAACAAACTTCATATGAACAAGATGCTAAGATATTTTTTTTTTCAGGAACAACATCGAAGGTGACGGCAGAAGATCTGCGCTACGGTGACAAATCGTGCATGCTGAACGCAACGCATCTGTCGCTCAGCCAGCTTCCGGTTGTGTGCGAGAAAGTCAACTCTACCGAAATGTAATTATCGCTAATCGATTAATCTATACTGATATTATAGGACTTTACAGTTCTATTTAAAATGTGTAACCGCGACAGATTACGGAGTCGGTGGGTGGAATACCCATTTATCATTTAATAAGATCTAATGGCTCCTATAATTTTATGTCCTCCTGGTCACTTACATTATCGATGAACAGCCAAAGGTTAAAACTACATGAGATATATACAGAAGTCACAAAAATGGCATCAAGCCGATGCCTGTCTAGGTGTGCCTGAACTATCCCTCCTACGTATGTTAAGATAAATACATGTTTTTTTTTTTTCAAATTATTATCGAATGATATGATAGATGCACTTTCCTTTCACAGCTCTAACCACTAAATGTTTTTCCAAATACAATAGTTAAATATTTTATCATTTTCCTTGTATTCGGGGGATTAGTCGAACATTCCTCTTGTACTTCACGCTTATGCGATTATCTCAAAGGATAGCTGATTCGTGAGAGGTGAGAAACAGAACAATAAACAGCGTTAATTTGAGTCCTCCCGTGACTATAGGCGCAGTACAGTACTGGAAACGTCGAGACTATAAAAACAAAAATTAAACGCGATAAAATCCGTAAAGTATTTCAAATGTGTTGTGTTCCCGTAAATACTCATTATATATTGTATAAATTAAAATTATCAATAATACCAAAACAGAGGTTATCTACCGAGTTTATTTCTTCTCTTTTCTCGCCATCAGAGGAACTTTATTACAAAACTGTCATCGATTGTAACAATATAATTAAATTATCCTTTTTGGAAACAAACCTTCGAGATAAATCTTACACGAAGAAGCTATCTTGTTTAGTTGTGGCATTCTTATGGCCAGCACCCGGGTCCATGATCAGACAAATTGAAAAAAACGAGTTGTAAACAAATCGAACGAGCCTAAACATAATGGGGGCTATCAAATTTAAGATTTGGCGCCGCAAGGGCCTGCATCGGGCTCAGCATCATCAGATCAGCTCTATGTTACCATATTATAGCATTGTTATCGATATTACATAAGTTTGCTAAAATTTCAGCGCAAAATATATGTTTCAAAAATTTATTACAAATTTACGAAAGCGTTAATTTAATTGTTTCTCTATATATATTTATATGTAGATAATCAAATAATAAATCCTCTTCGATTGAGATTCGAATCCATCACCCACTACTCCGCAAACTCAATCATTTACCCTAATACCATATATCGTATAATTAGTTACTAAGTCTATAGAGGACAAGTGCGAGAGCTAACAATTCTCAATCATTCGCAAATCGTTAAAACAGTATTTACCTTTTAAAATAAACACTCAAGGTTTTCCGGACAACAACCTGCGCTTAGAAGAGATAAAAAATATAGCTTTGATCGGGAAACGATTGCGGATCTTTCAGTCACACCGTTTATTATTTAAAAACATTAATTGTTAATGTCCTAGTTTAGATTAGTGAATACCAAAATCTAGCGTTGTTTCGAAAATCGATATTTTATCGATATGTCTATTCACAAATCTACCACATACTGCAATGTTGTCAAAATGTTGCAAAATTTAGGGCCTGCGCACACTATGGACAGTCCTCGTTTTTGTTGGTATGTCAAAATAGACCACTTGAACTGCATCGCACAATGCACACTAGTACTGCACGCACAAAAGTACCGCGTACAAAAACATCCTTTTGTCACGTTTAAAAAAAGTACGTGACAAAAAGTCACCCAAACAACTGCGGACGCTGACCGGACGGAACGCAGTATTTTCTTATTAAGCTTTATAGCTGAGAATTTTCACAACAGCAATTGCAATGTACATTGTACACGTGACGAATGCGAAATTATGAGATCGTCTTTAAAATTGTAAATAACGGCTATTCGCATAAATAAACATTTTATCTACTTTTAAAATAGAATCGTATTTAAAATTATTTGCATTATTACTGCGATTATATCGTAGTTCATTGCAATATACGATTACTAGGTGCCTACTTAAGAGCCGTGGTAGCCTAGGAACCGTGGTAGCCTAGGAACCGTGGTAGCCTAGTGGTCAGGGTGCTCACTTTAGTATCATAGAGCGCAACTGACCTGAGTTCGATCCCCGGTGCCGGCAATATTAAAATTGTTTATAGTAATTTTAAGTGCTGTAGTTACCACGTGCCCGGCTGTGTCAGAAAACATCGTGAGGAAACTGCATATCCGAGAAATAATAAAAAATATTATTTCTTCGGATATGTGAAGCCCACCGCACTGGAGCAGCGTGGCGAGCCTTTCTCGGCTCCAAGACCCTCTCAGATATTTGAGAAGAAGGCCTTTGCCCAGCTGTGGGCACTTACATGCTGCTACTTTAGGTGCCCACTTTTTATCAGCCTCACCTGGAAAACGGTAAACCCCAGCCGAGATTATCCGCTATAAGATTCTGATAGATTAGGCTTTAGCGATAATTCTGAACCCAAATTCCACGAAATAGTGGGCACTGGCTTGTTTGGAACTTGTACCCATACTGGCAACGTTGTCTGGCATTTATTCTAAATTTAACAGCCCTTTTTTTTAAATAATTTTGCCTAACAGTAAACTTAAATTGGCTGATGAGGAATAAATAGATTAAATAGCGAAAATCGAAGCTTATTAACGTTTTCACCGTACATTGACCGCCATCTAGTTGTGTGAACACGTTGGTTATGTAAGTACTAAAGATGTTTTTGAAAAGAAACCCACATTTTACTCTGATTCAAAAAATTATACAATTTTATGACTCCACTTTGATTTCAATCTGGTTATGTCGACCTTAAACTCTATTATTATATTTTTATGTTTTATCCCACAGTAACTATAACAGAAAGATTAATCGAGGTTGAACCGTATAACGTTTTTAAAAATTAAGCAATTTTCGAAGGTAAACAATTCTCAACCATGTTATGTTTATACTTGCTTTTAACATTTAAATGATAATGATATAAACATAACATAGATATATAAAAATATATACCTTTGTAGATATTATACGTACTTACAGATAATTAACTTAATCAATACACATCTTCAGGAACAGAGAACTTCGTTAAAGACCTGCAGCTCCTCTGGATTACGTAACATAAGATAAGATAAGCCGTTAGCTTTTAGCTTTTTTGTTTTATTTTAAATTATCCATTTTTTTAAAGAAACGCTTTTTTTAAAAAAAAATGTGCTACTACTCTCGCACTTCTACTAAACTAGCCTATTTTAGTCCACTATTGAAATTAGACCTCTCTATGAAAGCGCCATCAAAAGTCAACTTAAATTTCTAGAAAGTTTTGCCCAAACTCCACACGTTGGGCAACCGGGTGGTGACCGCAGTGCAGGTACTCTCTGGTGACTGCACTAGTGATGATGCCCCCCTTACTAATCTGTGTGTAATCAGTCCAGTTAATTTTCGTATGATATTGTGCGGCGGTGTGGCTGCTAGATCCGGCTTGGGATCCAGTAATAAATAAAGTTAAACCACTGCACAACCTCAAGATATAAGCACATTCTGATCGTTCCAAAATTAATAATTAAAAGCTGAAGTAAGCCGGGGTTGACTATGTCATCAGGACGTCCAATACCTCAGTAACCCCCTTCCCCCCCTATCCCCCCCCCCACCCGTGATCACGCGGGGGTTTTAAAACACTCATCGGGAAAATAAAAACTAAAATTAAATGCGATAGAGCAGTTAGTATTGCTTACTCTGTTGTTTCATTTCAAATAACAATATATAAAATAGGTATTCCCAACAGTAAATAAACAAAGATGCGACATCGATATCAATTATCGTTCATTAATGTTAATTGTAAACCGAGACAAGATCCGTTTTACATCGGTCAAATAAATAAAATGTTAGGCGAACGAACGAAGGGAGAGCAATTGCTTACCCTTCAAATTAGTTCTCCTGTAACCTTGGATCTGTGCGTCGGCCCGTCTGACCATGAGTTCCGGAAAATTACAACGTCGTAGTCATTTTAATTTACTGTAACGTGACATAGCAATGCCAATGATTTGAACGCCTAATCAAGCTTATTTTACGTAAGAAATTTCGATGTGGTCACAGTAGGTATTAAGTAGGGATTAAACGATACCGCAGCGATGAATCGTAAACCGCCGATTATCATGCATTTACGATTAACCGGTTTTTTAATTAATAATACGATGTTTTGCGATTATTGTTTTTTGCCTTAAAAGCTCCAAACATTGAAATTAACGATGACCCTTTCATGAACAGAAGCAACACTTTCCTCATGTTTAGAAGCCTGCTCAGAAATATTTAACATTTCCCTCGGCGACAGTTCGTATGAATCTGTTTTCAACTGCCCGATTAATTTAAGCAACAGACTGAACCACGAACATTTACGAATATTTTGTTGGATAAAAGTTTAAAAGTATAAAAGTTACTTTCGATTATTAAAATGAGACACAGAGTGCGAGAGACCTGGATTCGATCCCGGTGGATCGGCACTTCTAAAATTGTTAATATCGATTTTAAGTGCTGAATTTATCACGTCTCGGCGGTGAAGGAAAACATCGTGAGGTAACATGCATGTCTGAGAAATAATAAACAATATTATTTGTAACGGACCCATTTACAAGCACCTACTTTACTTCAATTAAATTTAAGCTCTACTCAATTGTTTGCATTAACTGTGTCTTAAACTGTGTACCGCTCTAGTGATAATTTACTTAACAGACAAGAAACCTTTAAACTTGATTAACAGTAATATTATACTCCCAGTCATAACCAAGTACTTACAAAATTAAATTAACATCAGAATACAACGCAGGCCGGAGGTTACACAGTCTTCGGCTAGAATTTATATTGTATAAACTTGACTTGGACTTAGATCAGACTTGGCTAAGCTTAGAGTCGGTCAAGATGAACTCATCGTGCTTAGCAAAATCATAGAATTCGCATTTCATTCCCTTTCATTCATACTAAGCTAAATAAGCTAGGCATCTTGTAAATCAATGTGTCAATATAAATATTTTCTTATGGGTACCGACTATTTACCTTCTCTGACCCTTCGAACCGAAAACAGTAGTGTGAATCTTACCTTGCCTTAACTAAACAGCCTGTTAATAATCCACTGCAGGAATAGGCCTCTCCCATAAGGAGTATTTGCCATAATCGTCACGCTCGGCAAAAGTGTAGGCAATCGCTGTACCAAACTCTGCGTAACCTCGCACCGCAGACGCTGGTGCACGACGTCCAATTTCCAAGATAGTTATCCCGCCATCTACCGGTAGCCATTGAGACTTTCAAGGCTTTTCCCTTAGTAGTCGCCTCTTACTAAATCTGCATAAAGAGATGGTAAGATGGTCGATTTTTACGCCAGTACCTGCCGGCAGTAATGTGAACGCTGTAAGGTGTTTTAAATCGTAGAAACGGAAACAGCCGTAAATACCGAATATTTACGAGCAGTTATTTCTTAATACAAAATTAAAAAAAAAACGCAAATTGAATAAGTACGTGCATAAACACTAACAAAAAATAAACACAGACTAGATCTGATTTTTAGTACCTAGCCATTCGTTGTTATTCAAGTGATAAAATTATAGTTCTTAATACGGAAACGCAAAGCCAAAAAAATATAATAGATTTATTACATAACAATATGTTTTCCACAAAAAGAAGCTATCGGTATACACTCGTACGATTATTCCTTAAACTATGACTACTATGAAACTAATCAAATGAACATAGTATATTTCCTTTTTAATTATATTTCTTGGCACTTCCTCCTTCCTTTCTCTTTTCTGTGGTCTATTCTATATTTTTTGTTGTACTGATTGCTTTTTGTATTTATCTTAAAGCATATTTGTATTAATGGAATTTGTATATGTCAAAGTGCCTTAGTCTACATTCATATTTATCCATCCGATACTAAACCACAAGGATAGAGATTTAAGAACATTGTTATGCTGATTCTTCTCAGAAAAGACCAATGAGTTTTTCGTAACTTGTGTACGATTTATATCGTTGGTCTGAATCTAAGACAGTGACAAGCACCCCACCTTTCACGTTGTTCGAAATAAGCTCTGGAGAAAAGTGGATGGAAATATAGTAGCTTACATAATACAAAAAAAGATGACCCGATCGTTTCTTTCCGATCTCGACCCTATCGAATCTTTGTAGAGATTTAAAGTTACGAAGATGTGTAAATTACCAACCTTCATAGCATATGAAAGCATAAATTTGAAATAAATATGTTTTTCTTCATCGTCGACTAAGATGCGAGACCCTCACGCTGAACGGCACGAGGTACTGCGAGTGGGGCTACAACGGCCTGGGGATCGACTACCAGGTGTTGGCGGGGCCGGCGTTCATGGCCGTCTTCACCGTCGTCGGAGTCATCATCGGAGTGGTGGCTGACAAGTAAGTTGAAAACTGAAACGACAATTTACACCGTTTGCAATTACTGCTCCATTTTTTCAACCAGACAGAACAGAAAGACTGTCAGTCCCAAGCTAGCAGAAGGTTTCAAGGTCGCGGTGAAAGACGACCTGGTCTGTCTATCTGGTAACAAGAAATGCAATTCTGACGTTTTGTTTAAGTCGACTTTAGTAGCATTAACAGAGAGCGATCGGGTGAATTCTCCTATGCTAACATTATTCTCAACAAATAAATTCATATGTAAGAAACTATATGCTGGACTCCTTCTCCGCCTAGGAGTCGGGGTAGGTACCGCCCTCTCACCGACTTCTCCACCAAAGAGGAGAACAACTACTGTTGTGCTTCGGTTTAAAAAGTATAGATGCCAGAGCCAGTGTAATTACACCCTAGTCCTCAGGACGTGACAAACGCATCTGTAACCATCTTCGGTTGGATTTGTGTACGGATTCCTATGGGCTACAGTAGCAGCTTACCATTAGGTGATCTGTTAGCTCGTTTGTCATGCCGATCCAATAAAAAAAATTATTTTGTTCTGCGAAGTAAAAATTGTAGGTTTCATATTTTATATTCCTCAATTTTAAACTTAGTTAAAGAGAGTACCCTATTGTGTTGCTGGGTCTGGCAACCTTTATTATCTCTTGCATAACGTAGAAGTCGATCAAGGGTCAATAATACCTTAATCAGTTACGACTTAGGGACCTTCAAGAAAAGAGCCTATTCCTTCCTTAAAGGCCGGCAGCACATCTGTAGCTCCTCTTGTGTTCGTGGACGTCGGTGATCACTTACCATCAGTTGAGCCGCATGCTCGTTTGCATGGTGTTCTTCTACAAAATAAAACCTGTATAAGTGACAGACAATAAACCCAGACCGGCAAGCCAGAAATTTGTGTGCTGCACAATTTGTTTTGGTTGTAATTCCGATCCACGAATGACAGGCGCAGTCAGAAATCGATTAGAAACGAATGTGATAAATGAACAAAAGTATTTTAAAGGAATCTTTGATAAAACTATCTTAGTTTCTCTTTTTTGGTAATAATAATTAATAATGTTCACTTTGTCTTCTTTCCCCAGGTACAACAGAGCCCGGATTCTCTCGGCGTGCACGCTAGTGTTCGTTGTCGCCATCCTTATGATGGGCAGCGTTACCGAGTACTGGCACCTGGTGATACTAAGGATGATAATGGCCGCTGGAGAGTCCGGTTGCAATCCCTTAGCTACCGGTATATTGACGGATCTTTTCCCTGAACACCAGAGGGCGTTGGTGCTGTCGATTTTCAACTGGGGCATATACGGGGGTTATGGTATCGCTTTCCCTGTGGGGAGGTACATACCCATTGTGAATGCTTGGGGACTGGTGAGTAAAAATGCGTTACGGATTGTAAAATAATTTGTCGTCTGCAAAATACACGAAACGATAACAAGCAGCACTCCAAGGAGCAAGACACCTGGTTCTGCGATCGCCAATCCGGGACCTGGCAAAGGTCTGGGCTAATGTTATCTGGGAAATATTTTAAAGGTCACCCATAAAGTCCAGGAGTTTTGTTATTTTTGTGACAACTAGTGTTAAGGGGTGGTTATAAGTAGTGGCCAACTCTTAATCCAAATGCTTACCTGCGCGTGGTGCATCCCGCTAGCAAACAAACGAGGCTCTGGCGACGGAATAATGGCGGAACATCATTCCGGATTTGCCGGACCCTTATCCCATAGACCAGTGATGGAGACCAGCATCACAATCGAGACTGGCACTACGATTACCGACCTTCTTGCACAGCGTAATGAATACGAGCAAACCTTCCAAGAAATATATGCCAGGTTTTCCTGGCATTTTCTTGGAGAGGCCGATGTTCAGCTGTTGACTAAAATAGACGGTTGTAGAAGAAGTAATAGTTACCGATTGGTTAGAAGAAACAGGATAGTATGGTTTTATAACTTCCTCATTTATTCTTCAGAGCTGGCGTCTATGTTACTACAGTGCCGGTGTGGTGGGGATCGTCATTGCTGCACTCACTTTCTTGACACTACGCGAACCCGAAAGAACGACGATCGGAGAAGAAGGTACGAAGCGGCACTTCTGGCAGACAATCCACTCAGTACCGATGGAATAATTAGCATTAACAATCATTTCTTAACATAAAATTTCAAATAATCATATCGCTCCAGTGCGCCAACCACCAGAGTGACGGGCCCTTCCCAGCTCCAAAACCTTCTCAGATATTTAAGAAGGAGGCTTTTGTCCAGTCATGGGGACTTACAGGCTGCTACTTTATAAGCAATCTAGTTATAAGTTAAAAGTAAAGTATGTGGGTAATTTGACGTGTGACTTACTCTATTGTAAGGAACCAATAAACCAGTCAGCTGCGCATTCCGGTGTTTGACTGACGTCTGTCCCTAGTTGTTACAGTAGTCTGCCGTGCTGTGGTACGAAGTGCGAACAGCACACGCCATTCCAACGAGAAGGCGGTGGACGGCGAACCGAATTCACGGGAAATTAGAAGCCAGTTTGCGAGAGAGCATTGCCATTAACTGAAATGCAATTATGATCTACTTAAATTCTATTGCTTGTTCTATTTACTAGACGGCACCTAGGCAGAGAAGGAGCCTTGTAAGAGCTGCTGTCTGAGATATAGTGCATACTTTTTCGAGAACACGTGAAGTCAGCGAATCCACAGCGTAGCAGCGTGACGGACTCTTCTCGCCTGCAATACATTCTCAAATATTGAGAAGAAGTCTTCGCCAACCATGAAAGTTGTAGAAGATTAGTAATGGCAAAAATGCATTACTAATCTTTTCTCTCTCTCTCTGTGTCCGTGTGTGTGTGTCTTTAAGTGTGATCGTGGGGACGTCAGTGTGTACCTACATATATACGGTGTTAGAAAATACGCACTATTTCGTTTCTAGGTGCCGGTAACTCCAAAGCAAGGGATGCAGCTCTAGAATCCGGCAAGAAGATCCCTCAAGTGACGATCTGGCATGTCATCGCACAACCCAGGGTCCTGTTGCTGTGCTTTGCTGCTTCTATCAGACATTGCGGTTTGTATCATACCATTGCTCATTATCAATTGTTTAATCCGTCACTTTAAGTTTTCCGTACAGAGGAGTTCTGTTACTGAGCTTTGTCTTTTGAACCGGTAGTACAGAGTCCTATTACTGAGCTTTGTCTTTTAAACCGGTAGTACAGAGTCCTATTACTGAGCCTTGACTTTTGTACCGGTATAGATAGTCATTTGAAATTTTCACAGAGTATGTCTGTCTTATTGTGACGGAGATCCTAACAAAATGAAATTAAAATTAAGTGATCTGAATGATTAAAATTATTGTTTTGTTGGTAAATACATAAAACAGATATATATGTGTGGTTGCTACACTGCTGAGGAAACACGTCCTTGTTGTCATGAGGATTCGCGAAAGTGTGGTTAGGGGCTTCTAAATCAGGAGACAAGAGTTTTATCCTGTATATAGAAGGCTCGTACCTGTGAGTTTTTCGAAACTTACGTAAGATTTGCGTACCCTGAACACTGAAACGGCGACAGGCTCGCCACCTTGCAACGGCCTGGATTGAAACTACTAAAATAATATACAATAACAAACATCGGCACAATTGTCTGTTAGCAATACAACCCTATATTTTTTTTTTTTATGAAAAATAGGCTTACGTTTGACCTCAATCTTGCCCGATGGAAGGCGAAGATGTGGCCTAGGATGGTACACGCTTGCCTAGAACTGTTCACTTTGGCCTTAAAGATGTCCAGATTATAGTTTTCCGGAAAAACTGACCTCGGCAGAGAGTTCCACTCCTCGCTCGTCCGCATAAAGAAAGAAGAGGCAAACCGCTTCGTGCGTAATGGAGGAATATCTACAACATAAGGGTGGAACTGCTCGCCGCGTCTAGTCGTTCGGTGATGGTATGTTTGGAAGACATGGCCACTAATCATCAAGGTACCGGGCCATCGGGCCGTTTAAAAGCAATCTAATTGTCGATTGCAGGCGGTATGTGTTTCGCGTACAACGCGGACCTGTACTACCGCGACTACTTCCCCGACGTGGACCTCGGCTGGTGGCTGTTCGCCGTCACCGTGGGCATCGGCTCTGTCGGCGTCGTCGTCGGGGGCGTTGTCTCTGACAAGTAAGTAGCCACGACCAACGGCGGTCGGACACGAGGCCGGCTGAACAATAGCTGGGCAGTTGAATATCTCATGTAAGCCATTAATGGCGGTAATTTTTTTGCACTTTGTACTTACTCACTGACCGTCTTCAAATATATTCATATATGAGGCTAGTAAAAACTAGTTCCTGACTTCTTTTTTTTTTATGAGAACTGATAGTAAGTGATTACCGACGCTAAAGTACGTCGTCACCGGAGGAAATTTTGAGAGGAAATGAGGGAGAGGAGACTGGGCCTCCGGTTACATCACGCACCGGACGCAACGCAGAAGCACAAGATGCCTCCACTTCACGCCGCTATTCTGCGGACCTTGGTACTACACCGGTCGAGCTGGTCCATTTGAGCAGCAGCAAAAGCCGCCGTAAGACTTTGTGACTGGCTAGCGTACTGGCCTCGTGTCTAACCGGCATAATCATTTATTTATCATCATATTCCTCTCCTTACATACAATCTCGGTATAGGTTACTCAAAAAGTATTATATTATTTAGTTAAATGGGGTATGTGCCTCCGAATAAGGAGACCGGAGTTCGATCGGAAGGGGCACGTATCAAGGAGTTTTTTGTAACTTATGTAGGATTTGTACTAAGACGGCGACGGGCTCACCACCTGTCATGTTGTTTCAAATAAATTCTGCCGCTTTATTTTCTATGCCAAAATATTTGTAAATTATATAATGTAATGTAAAAACAATGTAAATACATACATATTGAAATTAAATATGCGCTGTGAATTAGTTATAAATTAAATTCGTTTTAGATAAATTATATTTGACTAGTTAAACTAATGTGGTCATTACAAATACATTGCTTAGCATGGATTCAGCCAAGTACGAGGACAGCTGCAGTGCGGTTCCATGCATGTCGTAAGAGGCGACTACAGTTCACCTGATAATCCTATGGCAACGGATGAACCTAGCCGAGAGATAGACTCCCGGAGAGACAAGAAATGAGCTGAGTTGTATGAAATAGTAATCCGTAATGTCTAACTACCCCTATGAGAGACCGGCGTGATATTTATATTTTATACAGCATGGATGCGACGACCTTAACTTACCGGCTGCGGCGGTATTTTTTTATCGCCGCCTTGGGGACTTCGATCTCGGGCAGGGGACGCGCGCGCGGATTGTCCATAAGGTCTTTGTACTTATATAATTGATATCTGGTGTATAACCTAGGAATAGCTATATAATGTGAAGATTTTCGTAAACCCGTAACGCGTAAAGGCGTAACTTCGCATACATCTTGCATATATATTACAATTAAACGAGGCCACGAATGAATGAAATGAATGAAAAAACAAAGATACATAAGATAATTTCGATAGTTCTTATCTCATTAAGATTTTTTTTTTCAATCAGTTCCTCAAATATCTCTATATCAAATTCCGGAGAAAATTGTACTTACACTATTTAATTTTATATTTTTATCTATAGATTTGTAGCGAAAATGGGTGTGAGGTCACGAGTGCTTGTGTTGGCACTGTCACAACTGATTGCAACACTACCAGCCTTCGGATCGGTGGTGTTCGGTCCTCTATGGGCCATGATTACACTCGCCTTTTCCTACTTCTTTGGTAAGAATATATGATTATATTTCTTAGTTATATCAGTTTACTATTCGAACGTTGATTTGTTTCGAACAATCACACAATGAGATAGAAGTAAACAATCAACAATTTACTTGAAGGTGGCAAAAGTGACACCTCGTCTGTATGAAATTTTTAGATATACTTTTAACGAAGCGTCAAAAAATTAATCAATACTAATGTCATAAAGAGTGTTCGCGGCGACAAAATCCGCATATTATCAGCAGTTGTTGCGCAGGAGATATCATAGTGCCGTACGTACACGAGTGAACTGGGAAGCACTCACTCGTATTTACCTTTCCGTATCCGATGTAACACTTATGCGTTCAGATCGGAGCCAGACATGGGACGACAGACAGCACAGCATAACCGGTCCGAACAACCAATGATAATATTGGCTTCGGCTGAGATTAAAACCCAAAACCTAAACCTAGGCAGTATGTATGCTAACCAATAAGTCGCAAATCTTTATAAGAATGGGAAACGTTATGACTTAAGTTTTCTATTCTAATTCCAGCGGAGATGTGGTTCGGTATTGTATTTGCTATATTAGTGGAAATCGTCCCGCTTTCCGTCCGCTCAACGACAATCGGCGTGTTCCTCTTCGTGATGAACAACGTGGGTGGAAACCTTCCCATCTTAGTGGACCCCGTGTCAAAGGCTATCGGTTACAGGGAGGCCATCATGATCTTCTATGCCGGCTTTTATGGAATCAGTAAGTTATTATACAAACTATCTATTTAGTTTCAGTCTTTTTGTTGTTAAAGGCCGCAACTTCGCATCCTAGGCTTAAGAACTCCTTGGTTTACCAAACTTTTGAAATGCTGTCGCTTAAACAAAATGAAATAAGAAAATAGAGTTGCTTACTCGAGCGAGTTATTTGATAAGTTTTCAAAGATATAATTTCTGTTTACAGGTAGCATACTCTTCTTCCTCACGATGTTCCTTATGGATGGACCAATAGAGAGACAACCGGAACCAACGGTTAAGTCTAGTGGCTTAGACAACAGGGCTTTTAGCCAGGATGAACTTCCGGCCAGGAGTGGCGGAAGAGCTTTACCGATGGCTCCTATAAACGATAGTAAACTATAAAGATATCACGCTGCAATCTATTTTATGTTACTCCTGCTGCTCTGGTCAAGCTAACTCGCGATTATCGATAATAATCGATATTTTGTGAAGATTCGCTAAAGTCGGCTATAATCGATTTCATAATAGCGAGCTAGCGATATTTTCCAGAACATATATCGTTAGCTTGCTATTATTGATTTGCATATTAATCGTTATTGAGATGTAAATGCAAGAATTTTTTTGTTATATTTTTGTAAAATAGCTTTACACAATTCCCTACAGGAAAACGTTAAACTCAATTATGTGTTTCCTAAGTCTTTTTTAATTTAATAAGTATACGGGAAATCTCTGGAATAAAATTTTTTAAATTTTTTTCAATTAAACACCGCTAAATAGTGATTTGGTAAATAAGTTTTCGTTAAAACAATTCTGACTTTACATTGTTAAATTGATTTAAGCTCTAATGCACTGAAGTTACAAAAGAATATGTAAAACAGTTATTTTCGAAAGTAATGTTTAAAGAGTACATACAACATCTTTAAACTATTCCTCCTTCTTCTGTAGTTCTCCCATAAAACTAAACGATCTCTAATAATTTTTTTTGGATTATTGAACTTACATCTTCCATAAGATAGCACGTGATTGTAATAAACTAAAGATATTTATAATGACAGATAATATTTAACGTGCGTCACAAACAACATTCAAATTAACTAACACAATTTTAAAATTACCTGAACTATATAGTTTTCTGCTGTATCTTGGTTGTATTCATATTGAAGTGACGACTGTAAAGACGTTGCCGAGTCGTTCCTGTAAAATTGTTCGTTTGTAGAATTAACATTTAGAGGTAACTCGTAAGTCGTTGTAATTTAAAAGTACAATTATATTTTAGTTTTTCTATTTATTTTTATGTTATCCTTCCCATTACCTGCTAGAACGAACTATTTTAGTACAACGAGTATTACCTACCCAATCCGATGAATTTATGGCTATTAATGACAAAGATAATGTAAACAAATTCAATAGAAACTCCTTTCCAATTTTCTACTATTTATTTAAAATACAGATACAAAAAAGCACATGTCAATTTTACCTAGATACAATATGGTTATTTATATTATTTAATTTCGTACAAACGAAAGCAGTTCTGAATGTGATATTGATATTTGTACATATTTATTTTAAGCTATTACTGTAAATAAATCATTCAACGTTGCATATTTTTATTTTTATTGCATCCCTTGTTATCAATATTTTATTACATACTGCATATTACTTTTCTAAATACAAAAACCTTCTCTGAGTTATGGTTTTCACTACATATAAAGGAACCTGTAAATAGTCCACAGGCTGCAAGTAGAAATATTACAACTTTTATTACAAAAGTTAACCTAACGAAAGTGGCTCTTGCGACCGAATGTAAAAAAAAACTATCCATATATGTACCCACTACTACTCAGTAACCCACCTGCCGATCGTGGTGAGTTGGGCAAATTTTCATTCATGGCATGTCAGCTGCTATTGGTGCCGTCATGGTGAGACCTATGTTCTGCAATGGACATTACAAGCAGATAAAATTAAGAAATAAAACTCTGCTGGGCATAATCGTGCTGATTACGCAGTACCGGACACAGCACTTTAGACGCCACTTGTCGTTACCAGTCTACATATTTTCGCTATGGTTATTTCTCCATCTGTCAGAAGCTATGAAATATTCCATGCATTTCTTATAGTCGATTTTTACAATAACCACTGGATACCTATGTACTACAACAAAATATAAATTATGTATCTTTGAACTCGAAGGTGTAGCGGCTAAGCGCTTAGGTACGATGCCGTGGGTCGCGGGTTCGATTCCCGCACGGGACTAGTATTTGTATTGACAAATAATCATTTCAGGTCTGGGTATTTGACTGATAAACTGCCTCCGCGACACAGCGAAATACATCATTTTTGAGTTCCTTATTATTCCAGAAGTAGGGTACCTACTACGTATAGGCTACGTTTTATTATATCCTCTTGATAGGACAATAGGATATTTTTTTCCTTCAGTGACAGGTAGATGTGAACCTCTCCCCTAGACAAAAAAAAATATAATTTTTATCTCAACTTCTTAAGATTCTTGCAATAAAAATTATAACCACGCTGGCAAAGCCGCAATCATCATAATAACATAGACTTCCCGAATAGATTACTTCATAGTTTCATGCTACGGTCCTGAGTCACCTGTGTCTATTGACTGCCACTCTCACACAAAACTCACATTAAGTTAATTAAAAGAATTTTATAGCCTGTAGTTACCACTTTGCAACGAGCGTCTCGCGACAGTTCCAAAGTGGCTGATATAGACTGATATGTAGAGCTCTGAAACTGCTAAGAGCTTCGTTGACTGTGGGCATTATAAAACAATAAGGATGAGTTGCGTTGTTTCATATGCAACATTTTATACGAAAATTTAACATTGCTTTGACAAGGCTTTTCTGGCACTTCGCCGGCACTGGGCAATTGTCTTGAGATGCTCGAAATTTGCAAACTTCGGAGAATCAAATTAAAATATTTGAATGTTGAATTATTTTACTGCAATATCAATATATATTTTTTAATAATAATTTCAATTATGTAATTTATTCTACTACGAACTGTGGAATATCTTTTTCGTTACTTGCAATTATTAATGGGACTTCCGACGATATATGTCATAATAGAGCAAGTTATTGTTATTGCTTATTGTGGTTTGTTCTGTTCACAGCAGTGATGTCTGACGTACCAACTTGTTGGTAAACATACTATAATATTTTTTAGTTATTTATTATATTATAGTTCTTAGTGTCACGTACCATGTATCAAAAATACCAAGATTGGCCGTTGACCAACAAAAATACACCGACAATATAGAATAACCAACAAATTTTAGAGATACACATAAAAAATCAATTTGCAAAATCATTTGAAATTGTTGCACGGGCTTGTGATTGATTAATATTCTTCAATTGATGAAAGAATCGAATATTATTAACTAAAAATGATCAATTATTTTTTTCTGAACATGACATCAAATATAACACCGAGACAGAAAATAGCAGTTCAATGTCAGTTTTTGCCACTGTACGGTTACTGATGATACTGATAGAGAAAGAAAATATTTCCACTTGAATCCCAATGAATAATTTCGACTCAGAATATGTTTTTCCAGGATATAAATCCCGTAAAAGTAGACACTTTGTACTTCTTTTCCATTGTTTGCTTAATTGAACGAACCCGCGTTTCCGATATAAATCTTCGTTATGTATTCATATATAAAAGAAATATTTTTTTTTTATATTTTTCAATATATTTTACATTTCATATCCGAAACACAATATATATCAAAAAGAAATGTTTAAAGTGATATTTCTTCCGTCCGTTCGGTGATTACTGCCCTCTATTAATGGTTTACGAAACTGAAATATATTTTTTTTTTCACTGGGACGCGATTTCCGACACAATTTGTATATCAGTGTTGGCAGCGCCGCAGTGGAGCACAGTGGTACTAGTTTTCCGTCTTCAATACCAGCTTTCTGCCAGTTCGGTACATAGATATCTGAGTAGCCGACTAACATCCCTAGTTCACAATAATACTTGAAGGATCTGTTGCGTTAGTAGATTTATACCGAAACATCACTTGAAATAAACACTGCAAAATCACTTGGAAAGTATTTAGCATTGCATTGCACTAATTATAAATTATCTAATGTAAGTACCTACTATTTTTTTCTTTCTATCAAAATGCTAAAAAAGGTATTTTCAGAGATGCGATTTTAAACATTATGTAGTTTTATTTACAAGGGCCACATATTTTTATTATGTATTCTAAATATGAATTTTTAGTTTAGTTTTATTTTTTTTAGTTGGATTTAGATAAACAATATTAAATGCGATAACATTACAACTGACAGACTTGAACTAGATCCACAATCTAGATAAGAATTTATTTTTAAGATTGCAAATTCATGATTTGTTTCTTAATGATATGATTATTCTCGGAAAGGAAAACTCAGTGTTAATTTTTTTTGTACATTACTGTTAATAGACTTCTATTTTTAAGCTTTTGACATCAGCATATCTTAAGCTTCTGTCAAAAATCCGACGAAATAAAACGGCAGTGTTTAGGTACGTAGTAGTATAACTATTATCTAATCTATGATTTCGTTAAAGTCAATTAATCGAATGACTTTGCTATATGCGTATGCATCTATTTGAGTTTCAAGTATTAAATACTAGCTGCGCCGCGACTCCGTTTGCGTGATTTTCGGAAAATGACAATGTGTCGCTTAAAGAAAGAAAAAAGAAAAATATTATACCTGTTAAACATCCGCAGATAAATAAAATTGCTTATTCGGAATTATAATCGTTTAAAGAAGATCGAAATCTTTTTAATATAACCGAAAATAAAACTGCTATCCAATCCATGTAATTTTAATTATGTCCGAATATTAAATTACTAAGTCAACAGAGTAGCTTTCAACATTCTTCATCATCGCCAAAAGTCAGTATGTCTCGAAATCGTGTCAACCTAACAGACATTGTAGCCTAGTGGTCAGGGCGTTCACTTTGCTTTCAAGAGCGCGAGTGACCAGGGTTCGATCCCCGATGCGGGCACCACTAAAAATGTTAATAGCAATGTCAAGTGCTGTATTTACCACGTCCCCGGCGGTGAAAGAAAAATCGTGAGGAAACACGCATGTCTGAGTAATAATAAAAAATATAATTTCGAGGATATGTGAAGCCCGCCTCCCCGCACTGGAGCACCGTGGCGGTCCTTTCCCGGCTCCAACACCCTCTCAAAGTATTTTGAGGAGGCCTTTGCCCAGCAGTGGGCACTTACTGGCTGCTACTTTACTTTTTTACTTTACTAAGATCGTACAGAAACAATATTACTGCTTCCAAAAAAGGGTTTAAGTAACGATATATGCTCGGACATATATTTATCAATTATTAACGGTGGCTAACGGTGACGCATTACGGTTCCTTAAGAAAGTGTTTTTAACAAGGATTAAAAAACATTTTCGGTTTTACTGCTAAATTTTATCAAAATCCGTTTAGTTGTTGTCGAGAACAAACATCCTAACGCCTAAACAGAAGACCACGTTAAAATATTAGGAGAAAATTTGGATTTAAAATTGATGTGGATGACGTCACAAGCACATACCCTCAGGTAGATGGTTAGATTAGGCAGATTATGTAATTTATGAACAATTTTGAATAAGGTAACAAACAAAAAAAGTTATACTTCTTAAGCACACAATAAAAATAACTAAACATTTTATCCCGTGTACTTTTATTTTGTGAAGAAAAGATAATGGTTAATTGAAATAATTTATAATGTAAACATAATAGTGTTATACTCTTGGTTTAATATAATAAAAAACGACGTAATTGCATTTCTCTATAACACGAGAGTTAGTATTTATTACAATATTTACATCATTTACTCATTTTATGGTATATGTTAACAAAAGTTTCACTCACCTATAAAACGAGAGAAACAACCTTTAATTTCAGGTCTTTTAATATTACTATTTATAATATAGAAAATATTATAATACGGAAAGTATATTTATCATTAATAATATCTCATATTTTCTTAAATGTCCCTCCCGTCAGTCGTAACATCTTTTATGCTTCGTCGATATCGCGGCAAAGACAAACTTAAAGAGTGAACTGGTTTTCTTAACATATATCTTTTTTTATGGGAAAGTCGGCAAACGAGCAGTAGATTCACCTGATGGTAAGTGATTACCGTCGCCTGCAACACCATAGGAGCTACAGGTGCGTTGCCGCCATTTAAGAGTATTTGGGAGATGGGAATGAGGATAAGGAGAGGAATGGGGAGGGGAGTGGACCTCCGGGTACCTCACTCACCGAACGAAACGCAGAAGCACAAGATACCTCTACTTCACGCCGGTATTCTGCGAGGTCGTGGTATTAATCCGGTAGACCCGGCCCATTAGAGCAGCAGCTAAAGCCGCCACTTGGCTCTACCAGGTTAAAAACACAGACACACACACAAATACACATGTATTTTTATGTATGCATATATTTTTTATCTCCACTGATATAAAACACGTGTTGTAGATTAATATGTATTTGAATAACTACAGTAGAGCATCGCAAATCCGGATAAATAATCCGGATTCTATTCCGGTAGAAAAAAAAAAGTTGAAGTGAATACATATTGATTCGCAAAACATTATTTTAAACTTTTAAGTCCTTTAGTTCAACTAATAGTTTTAATTATTTGAACTCAAGTACTTAAAAGTTTATTTAAAAAAGTGTTGAAAAAAACAACTTTTCACCGCCATTAATCATTCGAATTTTTGAATCAATATTTGTCAAACAAAATGTTGATACAACAGGCTGGGCGGGGTCTTATGAGCGAGGGGTAAAAACCACTAACAAATCCTAATCTTAATTGTTTTAAGTAGTGTCTATGTCCGTCTGTGGACTATTTTCACCGAAACTAGTTTTTACTAATTAGTACACTAATTATGTTTTACTAATTTATGGTTTGAAACACCTTTCAATACGTAGGTTTAGCTATTATTATGGACATTTCTCAAGAAGATATTTTAAATAACAGGAGGCATTTTCGCGTAAATATAAATGCGTAAAATAAAACAATGTAGGATACTATTTTTGTCCTTTAATAGTTCTACAAAAAGTCCTCAATTGCATATAACTAGACCAAATAGTAGAATAGACCAAATAGTAGAATAAAAGTTAGTATAAAGACGTTTGAAATAATTTAAATGTTTTTTTTTTTCTTGTATCACTTGGGGGAAACTCGTCACCCTCCAGTCACTGAAGGGAGTGACTGGTTATATCGGGATCAGCATTGAAGATCGACTAAAACCCCCCACGGTTATCTGTATATCTAGATGTTTAGATATCTGTATATTTAAACCGTGACGATACGTTTTTTTTTTTAGTTTATAGCGGGAGGAAGGTACTCGCACCTACCAATCACCGTCTCCGGTGACTGATTATGTCGGGAACAGCATTGATGATGCCGGACCGACTAAAACGGTTACGATGTGGTTATATTTATTCGATGAAGTTATTGCTATTAGCCGTTTTGGCTTTTACAGCTTCATAGGTTTGCGCCTGCGTCCTTGAGGCCGCTGGCGTTTATGCTTTAAGTAGATGTGCAAGAGTACATCTACTGCTTACTTCTTTATGGTAAGCAATCTATGGACCGTCCGAGGGAGGTTCGGGCCTCGTCTCGTACGGTCGAGGTGTTTCGATAGAAGAGGGCGGTAAGGACCGCCCTGAATGCAAGGTGTACGGTGTGTACGCGGGTGTTTTGTTAGCACGATACGCTCTTATGCGTCGGCGGGGCATTGTGAGAGTGTTTCTACTCCTAACTGTATGTACAGTGTGCTTGAGTAGTGTTAACCGAAACTGGGTCGGTTTGTCGGTCTGTTGGTGCTGTTACGTCGTCCGGGTCGTCTAATACGTTACGCGGGCGACGGTGGCGCACCGTTGCGTTTATAATGGGGGAGTATTTGTTGGCGTTTACCACCAGCGGTATAGGGTGTACGGCGCCTGACTCGAAGTAGCGCCGTGACGAATTCCCTGAAGAATTCTTTGATCGTCGGTATTTTGCAGTCCTTATGTAAGTCGACGTTACGCTGGTACCAGTTTCCACCGGTGGCAACGATATGGTGCGAGGTCCGCCGCTTTTATATTGTTTTTGCTCAAATTAATGGAAACCCTCTGATTGGCTGTTGGGTTTCGCGAATAATCTAAACCGACGCGCGAGTTTTACTAGGCAAATGATTTTGCAAAGTTTAGAACGAAGATGTTGTATTAAGTCTAACTTTGTCTGATACAGCAGCGGGTATTATGGTTGTCATGCACTATTTTTATTTTTTTATTATATGTATTTATATTTGTATATTTTACGAATTTCAAAATAAGTATACAAAACATATTTTTATGTTCCTTGCAGACAGACAACCATCAAGAATGAGGATAAGAAATTTTACTCCATTTTTAGATAAAATGTTTGCCAATAGCAACATTAAATTAAATAATTCTTCCTTGGTTATAGATGGGCATAACTTTTTCTATTATAAGTACAATGAAGCAAATCTCCCATTTATATTTGGCTGCGAATGTGACCGTTTTGCGAGTTTCCTTACCGAAAACTTAAAAATATTTCAGAAAGCCAAAGTGAAATGTTATTTCTTATTTAAAGGTGGTAATGAAAACAACGAAAAACTGTTAAATTTAGACCCATTGGAAAAAACAAACCATTCTTTAAAGGACAAATACAAGCCATATGAACCTCTTTTCGACAGAGAAGTGTACAAGCAAGTATTAGATGACATGGGCTTCGATTATGTCATATGTGAGGTTGTGAGTAAAAGAGAATGCGTGGCATTGGCACAAAAGTTGAACTGCCCAATCCTGGCTTTAGACATCGAATATTTCTTTTTCGGTGTACCTTACATAAACGGTACGACTCTCAAATTTAACCCTCATAATAACATCCTACAGTGTAAATTATATTACCTAGACACGCTTATGCAGATGTTTAAAGTTAATAACAAACAAATAGCGATTTTTACAGCGGTTTTTGATGAGAAATCATTTTCCAGTTCCTTTCTGAATAAGTTATTGAAAAACTTACGGCTATCTCTATCATACCGAGATCGATATTTAGAATTTCTTAAATGGCTTACTAGTTACGACGGGCGGAGAAATGCTTTACAAATAATGTCTAATTCTGTAACAGAATCTGAATATTTGCAAATAAAATCAGAAATAGAGAGAAAATATAAAAATTATATTAATATACAAGAGGCTGGTGGTTTACCAACACAATACTTCCTTAACAAAAATAGATGTCAAATAAATAAAGCTGATCCCCAGTGGTTCGCAAAGGGCGTCATTTGGAAATTTATACCTATTCCTTATATTAATATCTGGAAATGGAAAATTGTCGAAGGGTCTTGGTGCATAGAAGATAAAGACGCGGTAGACGCTGTACTTCTTGCAGCTCCCATAATTAAATATGCATTTGATTTGCTGACGAACTTTAAAAATGAAGAATTAATATACAAAGGCAGAAGGCGAACACAACAACTGACTGATGATGAAAATGAACCATTGGACACCGACACGGCTCTGAGAGTACTTAATCCAGTTCGTAAACCTATCTATGGATCTAGGAACGTGTTCGAGAACGGATGGGGCAACATACGTACGTTTAAATTATTTGAACATTTTCTGTTGGAAACATTACAGATGTCTGATTTAAAACGTTTCGATGAAATTTCGAGTGATGCCAGACTGCTCGTTATTTCATTGGTTTACTTCTCACGTCAGAAAAGCGTCAATGTCGTTAATGAAGTGACTGCTGTACTATTGTCTTATGTCATGTTAGGAGTGGTGTTAGACGATGCAAGTCGTGGGCACACGACACGGCAGTATGCACCTACCCCGTATGATTGTAAACATGCGAAAAGGCTGTTGAAGCAGTACTTTACAATTTCAGAAGATGAAGTGTCTCGTATACTCGATAAGAAGATCCTTCATCCGCTTGTTGAATTTCAGCATTGCCTTAGACATATGAATTTTTTAAACACGTTATGTGGTTCTCCATTCGCGCCAACAATTTACAGCAAAACTTACAATGGCACATTCGTATACAAGATTCTTTATTGTATCAAACAAAATTACCAAGGTAACAGCTCACAATTTCTAGAGGAGAAACTGCAACGTGCTGCAACCGCTTTGTCTCTTCTCAAAAGTCTTATTGATTTCTATAATGAAATTAAGTAAAACTATTATTTTATATACTACTTTTTAAGTAAGTATTTTTTACTTGCATATTATCCTTCACGTGACGTAACTACAGAATTTCTATTGTTTCAACACGTCAAGTGTCAATTTATGCCTTACTTAGGATAAAAAATATTAAACAATAATAAAAATGTTACAAAATCATATTTGTTAATTATTAAATAGATAATACTCGCTGCAACATTTACTTTAATTGCAATTGTTAATGATTTGGAAAGTTGAATACACTCCGTATTGTGGACTATGAATGATTCTTAATTTTGTGATTTTATTCAAACAGTTACTTTAATCTTAAAAAAAAAAAATTTTAGTGAGTATGCCTAGAAATTTATCACGCTCATGATCAAGAAGGAAAACATCGTGATGACATCTGCATGCAAAATAGTTAACTTAACAAATAAAAATTACGGCATTTGGAATGGGACAGATTTGGGATTCACGATTTTGATTGAAAGTTGTTTATATAATGCATGTACACCACGCCTCCTTAAATAAATAAGCACTTACAACTTGTAATTAATATTTGTAATGTTTTTCATTTTCGATTATGGTTTTTGTTTTTCTATTTTTGTAACAACATATCAATAAAACTGTATCTGTCATAAAAATGTCTGTTTATTCTATTCATAAGATATATAATAACACAGCTAATATAGAATATACGAGTATAAGTTATTAATCTATGATTGTCTGCCGAAGGGGAAAAAAAACAGCGAAAAATAATAATACTAAAACTTAAGGAAACATGAGAAGCAGTGCAATGGGCGGTCTCATCGCTTTTTCGCAAAAGCGATTTCTTCCGGACAACCTTTGGATGGACAGCATTATTATAAACTTATTTGGAAGTCTCATGAAATCAATGGATATATAATGAAAAATGTTCATAAATATTAATATACACATATAGAAATACATATACATTATCAAAATTTATAAATAAATATATATATATATATATATATATATATATATATATCTGTGGCCATAGGTCAGAGTATGATAAATGCAATTTCATTACTTTACAGGACAAGCAATTAAATTATTAAGAAATCTTGAAGGCACTATTAAAATATGAAACATTCGATATATGAAAAAAAAATATTTTTAAAATGAAGGAAATGTGTTACTAATTTTTAAAAATACTTAAAGTTCATTGTGGAATGCGTAGTATTCACGTATTGTTTTCTTTTTTAAAGAATGGTTGCACTTGTCACACTGTGATCAAAAGAAGTAGGTAGTTATCTTGTTATGATCTTAAATAAAAGACAAATATGAGAAAAATACTTTAAATTTAAAATGACAATGCAGAATATTTGGCATATAACATTGCGCTCGAAGCAGCATTACAAAAAATAAGAAAACAGACTTAATAATAGAATAATTTCTATTCAGAATCGGAATTATAATCACTAATATGTGATGTCTACTATGTCGTTGTCAGACTTTATTACATTCTTATAGAAATCATGGTACACTGGGTCAATGTACTGTAATAAAGATAAAATATCCTTATGTTTTTCTTTACTTATTAATAATGGCTGATTTTACGCCTTACGAACATCCATTATTGGCCGATTATTTCGACTGACTCTGGCTTTCCTCTTCATGTCACATATTTTAAACTCGTCTTCCACTCGCAGTGAATACTTAAAAGAAAAGAAACAAGGATGTTCTTTCTCGACACATATCCAAAATATATTACGCCACAGAAAAGGTTCGTTATTCTGATCTTTGGTCTTCTTTATAAGCGACTGCTTTAGAATGCAAAAATGTCGCCTTTGACAATTCTATCACAGTGAAATTACTGCTTACCATTCTCACAAGCATGTACCAGTCATTTGGAATTGAAATTCTTCCATTATATTTCGTCTTGGCTCGCTCGATTGAGGCATGGTCAGCATCACACTCTAAATGTGTGTGATCTATAGTCTTCAAACCAACTTTCTCCGTAAGTATGTCGTTATATACAACAGGTAATGTGTTGTTGTGGGTTTGCCCGGGACATGTATCTGAATAAATATGATCTCCTTTATTATTTTCATTATTCATTAATCTCTTCACCCCGCATCTTCAGTGTGCGTATCATCTGTATGCCGATGACCTGCAGTTGTACTCACAGGCAACTGTTGATGTGTCTACTGCAGTGGATAAGGTTAACAGGGACCTAGAATATATTAGGGCTGGTCTGATAAGTTTGGTTTAACTGTTAACCCATCTAAGTGTCAAGCTGTAATAGTAGGTAGTTATCGGATTCTGAGGAGAATGATGTCTAATACTTACCATTCACTATTTAATTTCATCATTTTTGTTACCTATTTCAATTTTTGTGTTTATCTTAATATTTATGTATCATAGTCACAATTACATGGCATACATGTAAGTTTTGATATTGTTTATTTACACTATTATTAAATAATATTATAACAACATTTTAAAAATGGAAGCAATAGCTTAATAAATTGCCTGTTCTGATTTTGCAAATTGAACAACTTTATGTAACACTGTCAGTTTATTGAATAAAGAAATATGATTAAATCCATTTATTCCAAAGCAGTTAAGATACTATTTCCACTATTTTCTTTGTATTTAAATATTTTCTCCTTTCGCCTAGATTCCCAATGGCGGGTTTCTTCTTTTGATAGAACATACTCCCCACACACTGCCACTGATTTTATTTTGGCTAAAAAAAAGATGTACTATATTAATGAAATTAACAGTTAATATGGTTATCTATTTGTGAATTCACATAATAACTAGATGGTAGGCTCCTTTTGTGCCTAGAAGTGGTCTAGGTAGTACCACCCTCTAACCTATTTTACCATTCATCAGCAGTGTGTCTACTGTTGTGTTCCGGTTTGAAGGGTATAGGGAACCATAAAGGATAGACAGTAAGATAGTGAGACCTTGCATCATAATCCTCAGGGTTACAATGCCACTGTAACAGTCTTCAATAGTAGTTGTTTGCAGGAGTCTATAGACTGCAGTATCTAGGACTGACAGCCTATTTGTAAAATGATATCCATTAAATGTCATTGAAGGTGGCTTGTTAAACCTTAATTCATAGAGTAATAAACCTGACCTGAAAAGGCTATACTTGTCAAAATAAATAATTTCCATGCAAAATTTATGATTTTATGGGAGGAACAGTTTAGTTTTGGTGAAGGAAGCTCAATATCGCTTGTTTTAACATAGCAAGATTTATTACAATATTCTTAGATATTGTATAGATGACCAAAGCCTTTGACTTTGTTAATCACTCCATGCTTTGTATCAATTCGAATTTTAAAGCATATATCATCCAGCTCATTAATGGATAATTAGTTACTTGGTAAATAAAAACACTAAACAGAAATATCAAAAATTGACACCAATATATGGAATCTACACACAAAATATATGTATTTAAAATATACAAATTAATTATTATATAAAATATTTGCTTTGAGTAGTCAATAATTAATATACAAATCTTTAATTACATGTATTGCAGCAAATAAATTATTTCAATTGAATTAAATTGGGCAAGCAGATTGGTGAGCATAGTACCATTACCATCTCATGGGTTTGGCAAATTTGGATAGATTTACGGTTGCCATTTTGAGAATAGATATTATAGTCCCCCTTACACCATGTAGTTAATGTTGGTACCTACCTTCATCCGTTGTCTCAGAATCTCCTTCTACCTGTCGTCTTTTACATTTGATTTTTCTAGACAAATTGTTGTGTTGTTCAGTATATGTATCTTTAAAATCTTCACATGAAAGAAAGCCTTCAGAATCCTTGAACAATTTTACTCCACCTTTGATCCTTCGTTTTCTAAAAATATTAATCTAATGTATGAATATTGAAATTTTTTGTCAAAAACATGTAAACAACAGTTCATCTTACTTCACACAACTATCTACATTAACAAATTTCAAATTTTTGTTTATAATTTCAGACATTTTTGCACCTATCTTCTTCTGCAACTCTTCGGATACTTTAACATCATTGTAGTGGGTGGTTTCCTCCAAATATCTCTGCGACTGTGGTTTCCGATCTTAGAAATTAAAAACAATACCGTGATATTGATATACAATGAAAAGAGATAATGCCCATATACGAGGCAGGAATGAAGTGTTACCTTAAAAATGTACCTACCAGTTGTTTCAGACAACGAAGGATATTTGTTAATAGTATTCGCATTTAGCAACTTAACAAATGTCTCATCCACGGCATCTTGAAATCGAGATAAATCTTCTTCAGAGGAAGAGTCTGTCATTTTATATTACCTTTATTGTCCTCTTTAAATTTCAATTAAATTTAATTTATTATACTATTACTCCATGTTAGTACTCGAAAAGTAATGGTATTAAATATTATTTCTATTTTCCTAAGAGTTTTGGGTGGATGTTCTGTTAATATCTAATATTATGTGTTGGCAGACTGATAGGTTAAAAAGCCGTAGTACCTACTATTATTATTGATTAAATTTTATTTAAAACAAGTAACAAGAGATTGTCACATACTAATTTATGCATTTAAAATTTATCAGCGACTAACCATTAAACCCATTTCTCGGTTTAGTATGATATATATAGGTCTACCAGGATCTGATGGCAAAAAGGGAAAAAGAAATTGAAGCTAGCAATACTGGGGAAATTGGAGTAAAACGTTATGATACTTTTTTTCCTTATAGCGGCTGATTCTGTGTGATACATGCAAATATAAAAATTTATCCAATGATCAAGAATAATTTTTGAAAATCTTACTGTGGCGAATGAGGGGTTCGAAATTTAGATGAAAGCTCCAATTACTCTGTTCATGAGTTTATTAACTTATTATATCAGCTATCAGAACTTGAAAGTGGTTCCAAATACTGCACATCCATAAAAAAGTCTTCATCGGAAGACGAGGAAGACGCAGTATTTATGATAAACCTTTCCTCCTGCATCTCAATTAATCTATCTTGTTCTATGAACTGATTTTCAATATTTATTACATGTTCACAAGATTTTCGCCATTCATCGATCCCTTTTTGAGAGAAAGCTTCTTCTGTTAAAGATTTTATATCACTTGCAGGTCTATTGAGGTTTTACCCGCAACTTTTTGTTTCATAATTCCCCAGATTAATGCTATGTGGTTTAACGTACAATATGCTGGGAGCCTCGAGACTTCGTGGCCGTGTGATTTTAAAATCTCATCTATCTGATATTTAAATTCAGACTTATGATTTTTCACTGCTTCCAGTAATTTAAATTTACGCCAATTATCGTCGTAAGGGATATTATTTGATTGAAGCCATTCTTTTATAACAGCAATACGGTCGGCTTGTGTAGGCGGTTTGTTTAATTGTACAGAATGGTACTTAGCGTTGTCCTTGACAATTAGAGAAGGTTTTGTAAGGTTGGGAATCAACTTCTCCGTAACCAGCAGTAATCAGCGTAAGTCAGCAGATGTACTCTTCGACCTACTGGTGTGTAGGTCGAAGAGTACAACAGTTTGGCACAAAACCATTTTCTACACCAGCATGTACAATGATCCATCTAGGCCCTGCCGAAATACTTTTAGATGGGCCTGCAATATCTTTATTTTGCCAGCATTTGTTCACTAAACATGAACCGTGTATGCAGGTTTCATCTAAATACACATCTAGCTTATCATCGGCTTCTCGATTCTTTTGCATACGCTCCAAATACTTGAATCTGTGTATCTTTATATCATGTCGCTCCATTAAAATAGTCCTTTTTGATTGGCACTTCCTGAATTCGAATCAGATGACTTTCAAAATAAGTCTGAAGACAAAATAAGATTGTTATTTTTAGATTACTATGTTTTTAGATTATATTCAAACTGAAAGAAATAGAAATTCATTTTCGTTACCTTAATGATTCTCTTCCTCCATTGAAATTGATTTCCTCTCGTAGAATTTGTAGCAATTTCACGACAGTGGGTATTCCTTTTCGTAGTGTAAAACTCATTTATCTTGTTTCTGATCAATTCTAAATCAAAACTATCCAAGTTTATTTTTTGCCACCTTTCCTCTTTTTACCGGGCGTACTAAATACGCCTCTGTTAGATCTGCCTTCAGCAACAATTCGTCTTATGGTAGTATTAGAAACCCCTGAAATAAACCAAAGTTTAGTATACATAACATAATACACACGGAAAATGCAATAAACCAAAGTATCAAGACGTGTCATTCCTACTAACCAGTCAACGCTTGCACATGGCTCAATATCGATGATTGTGTTTGTTCTGCACTTTGTTCATCAAGTATTCTTTGATAAACATTGAAAACAATATTTCTTGCTTACGATCGAAGAGGTTTCTTCGACATTTTCACCACTTTTTAAAGGAAATTTCAAGCCAAACCGAAAACAATTCCTCGAAATTTCAGTTGACAGATGACATTTTTTTTGTTGCCATATGAAAATCGCTATTTTTTAATTTTTTTTTGCCATCGGATTCTGGTAAACCTTATAAATTACTCTATGAAATGTCGAAGTAGAATCAGTGTTGCCGAGTCGAAATTTACGTTTAGTTTTTTGAAAAGATAATTTGTTTCTGCAAAAGTTATGTTCTGATTTTTTGCTAGGCGAATATTCCTCAATAAAGCGTCGTAATCAATATCTTTAGCAAAATCAACAACTTTCTTATTTTTAAGTATAGGATATCTCCTATATATAATAAGAAAGAAACAAATATTCAAATTTTTATCAAAAATCACTGATTTGTTTTTGCAATTTTGGCAGGTAGAGTTATATTTTTTATTTTACACCTGCAATAAAAGATATATCGATGGTTTGTATTACGAAATTATAAATAAACTGCAAAATATGACACCATGCAGTTTTCCAACAAATAACAACATGTTGCAAAGCAAGTTAATGGGATAAAAGTATTCCACCAACTTTATAAATTAATCGGACTGAAGCCATAATTTTTCAATTTAAAAGATTTGGATTTGGACGAATTAACCACCCACGTGGTTTAGTGGTTAATGTATCTGACTTTAGTAATGAGCTCTCGGTTCAAATGTCTCCCGAAGCCAATACTTGTGCAAAACGTATTACAGTGCAGTATTCGAAATTACAGAAAATTGTATATACCATCATTAAATGTTCAGTCTCCCTAAAATATGGGAGCCCACTTGTTGGTTACTATCAGTTGTAACATCTACATCTGTTAATACTAGCGATTGACGATTAATCCATAAAGAATAATCGAAAGAATCGTCAATTCTAATTAAACGCAGGCGATTGTCGATTTATTCGATAGTTGTGATAAAAACCGACAAACGAATGTAAATCGACAAGTGAATGAATAATGATTATACATATATTAAATAATCTACAATCCAAGAATTTTGGTTGGCATTCGATTACAATCGCATATTTCGAGTGTTTTTAGTAACAGTCGCCGATCGCTAATTAGTACTTAATCTGTGGTATGATCTTTTATAAGTTTACGATGTAAGTGTCAACCTGTATTAGTGATGTTCGATGTATGTCATACATTCGTTCAGAATTCTGAACTTAATATATCTATACACAAGAATACTGTAATCAACGACGGATTCAACTACTCTGCTCATCAGTGTTGCCAATGTAGCCATTTTTTGTAAATTTAACATCATTTTCAATTAATTTAGCCTCAGGACGTGGCAAAATATTGGCGACATTTAATAGATTCGTTAGTATTGACAAGTTACTCGACTGAAAGAACTTGCACTCTGCCCTTACACGAATACTATTATTTAAAAGAAATAAACGAAATTCACTTTAAAGCCTGCCTTAAAAAAATATGTCTAAGTGGAAATGTAGCGTCACGCTAGTCGAAAACGGGTACCAAAATAAAGGGTTTTTAACACCTTTATGAAACTGTATAGCCGTTACTCGTTTAACCCCTTGTAGTTTTAATTGTTTGAATAAATTGTAAAGTTTGAAATTATTACTTATTTATAAATTTATGTTTATACTAGTAGTACTCGTGATAGTTTCACAAAGTCAAAATAAGTTTACACGAGTCAGACTCGTGATTAATGCATAAGAGGTTAATTGACTTGTCAACACTACTGCTCATGAATTGTCATCGATATCGCGACTATTGTGTTTGTGACATTGATAATTAGGTGTTTAACATGCAACAACATTGATGTTAAAATAACAATGATCGTCGAACATCCCTAGTTGAAATCACACTATTGACAGTTCAAATGTCAAAACAGATCAAAAACTGAAAATTATAACCTGTTACCTAGTTGAAAAGACAGGGAGTGTAAAAATATAGGTTATTTTCTTTATAATGTGTAGGTTTATTCAGTAGAGGCACTTGCTACATTAACAATCTCACAATGACGGAATACACAAAACCACCACTGGATCCTGATTTAGTAAGGTTCACAGAGAAAAATGATTACGATTCCCTGGCTAAGTACCTGGTCGGTAACAACTACCGCTTCCGTGAAAACATTATAATTCCAAGGATATTAGGCCCTGTGATTATAAAGACAAATGAGGAAAAAATGATAGAATCAACAATAGAAAGTTGTCCATTCAAATCGTTAACCAGTTGTATCATTGGTAAGTACTTTAACCAAATTAGTTTGTAAGACTTAAAATAGCTAGCCAGCACTCACAATTTTGGGGAAGCCAGTTGCAGAGCACAGTACCATTGCAAGTGTTAATCCACATCTAGTCAATGGGATATGGGTTTGGTGGATTTTGTGCCATCATTCAATCCCTGTTTCGGGAAGCCATGCTTTGTGGCAAGCTTTGGAAGACCCGTGTTGAGTAGTGGACTTGTGATGGGCTGTAAAGAATGAAACAAATTTAGACTACTAATTCCATACCCTCGTTTCTAAAATTGCATATGCAGGTAAGGTTGGTGTTTGGGGTAGGCATGAAATGATGGAATATTAGATGATTCTCTTGTTATATAATGAGTGATAACATAAATCATATGACACACCAGTTACATTGATAGAAAATGCCTAATCTGTATAGAGCAACTGAGATTTTAATTCTTAGTTGCCAAGCCATCTTTAATTTAATTGAATTCAAAATGTAAAACATTAAAACAATGTGTGAGAAAGAGATAAAACAATGGCTCTGGATACATTCACAGATATCACTAACAAGAAGGGAGCATATGTTTCAAATCTCATTCTCCACATAGGTAGGCTTTGATTTGCTTGAACTTTTTATTAGCTTAAGCCTAGGAAAATAATTATGTGAATGTGAGAAATTATTTCACTTGTCTACTTGTGATGCAACTGTCTCTGACTTACTCTAATCACTTGCAGGACATGTAACAAGGAGGAACAAATGTAGCCAAGATAAAAATTTAACTGGTTATGATTTAACCCTGGGATATAACAGTCACAAAAAAAATTACTTATTAAAAGTAGCTATAATTTCCATGCTTAGTTTTGCAGATACAAAGTTGGTAGTATATTCCACTTAACACCCTAATATGATACATTAATATAATAATTTCCTAGGTTATGGACTGGGTGCAGCAGTAGGTTTATTCACGTCTTCCCTCATGCCAAATGTAACAGATCCTATGGCACAGCAAAATCAAACAGCTAGAGAAATATTGAGAGAGATGAAGGGAGCCATGCTAAGTTATGCAAAGAACTTTGCTATTCTTGGGGCTGTTTTCTCTGGTGTGGAATGCTGTATAGAAAGTGCTAGAGGAAAATCAGATTGGAAAAATGGGACATATGCAGGCGGTGTTACTGGAGGACTTATTGGACTAAGAGGTAATTTTTTTTTAAAATAATTTATAGTAAATCATCTGATTGGCTTATGACTTCCAACAGGCTGATGATGAAGTATGTTACTATGTTATGTGTATTTTTTTTATTGGAATAGAGTAACAAGCTAACAGTCTACCTTATGGCTACTTTTAGCCCATGAACTTACACATGCAAACAACTTACAATTGAAGAAGGTTATAGACCTGTTTTCACCCCTGTGGACTAAGATGGAATGTCTCACGGCTCACATACTGGCTCTCTATATTTTTCAAAGTGGAAACAACAGTAGTGGCACTGTTAATTGGTGGTAGAAATGTGCAGAGTGTGGTACCTACCCAGACAACTCCCAGGCAGAGAAAGAGTCCACCTAGTATTCAAAAGACCACACCAGAACCTCTGTAGAATATACCCCACCTAATAATTTTTGTTTACACAAATGCTATATTGCATATATATGCATTTTATTGCAAGCCCTCGCTAGGCAATATTCAATATTTTTTTAGTAATGAAACACACATTTCACCAGAGCTTGTTTTGATTGATGTGACAGATGAAGAGCCTGTCACTCTTATCACATCTTAGTAGTCTTCAAGCCTATGATAATATATGTACATGAGTTTCGAAAAACTTATTGGTAACAGCACATAGGGGCTCCAACTCGGGTTAGTAGTCTTCAAGCCTATGATAATATTTTTACATGAGTTTCGAAAAACCCATTGTTAATAGAACATAGGGTCCATCCATGGGGTGTCGTGATTATATATGGCTTGAGATTAGTTGGCTTACATTTTACCCACACATCCAAACATTCCCTGTGACATTATGGATCTTTATAGGTAGTAGTTGAGACATCAGTGTTATTTACATGGTATTATATTATGTTTATCAAATACATGGAAGTGCCAAGTGGTGGGTTCTGCTGCTGCCCGATTGGGCTGGCTCGACTGGAGTATTACCACAGCCTCCGAGAATACCAGCATGAAGTAGATGCATCTTGTGCTTCTGCGTTTCGTTCGGTGATTGTGGTAATTAGAGCCCCACTCTCCTTCTACAGCCTCCTTCCCGATCATTCCTCCCATCCCCCAAATATCCTTGAAGGCTGGCATTGCACCTGCATCTCCTTTGGTGTTGCAGATGTATGTGGGCGATGGTAATCCCTTACCATCAGGTGAACGACTCGCTTCTATGCATATTGTATGGACAATATTCACTAAATACAATGCAAATTATTATATTAATTTTTTTCACTACTTCTACAGAGCTTGTGTCTAAGCTTGGTAAACCATTTTACCTTCATATTCATTTGAAATAAAGGCCAATTACAAACTTAATACAAAGTGTCCAGGTATTATTTGTGTTACTGTAAGTTAATGTATTATATTGTATATTAAGATATAGTATAAAGCTAAAGGAGCACAAACACTCACACTTATCGCCCATACAGAGAGATATAGAGATTGAGAATTTCCATTTGGCATGACTCAGTGTAGCCAAACAGACTGCCTCTGCAACCCAATCTTAATCTCTCCGGGAGAAGGAACGAGACAGGTGGCGAGCATCATCGCCGACTTGACGCCCTGATATTGCTATAAGATTTATATGAGAAGTTTGGAAGAAGTATTGTTGAATTTCTATTGCGAACCAAGGGGTGGATTCTCTCAATGCTACCCCATGGCATAAAAAGAAAATAAAAACTATTATATTTCAGGTGGACTGAAAGCTGGTTTGTTTGGTGCTGCTGGTTTTGCTGCTTTTTCTACAGTGATTGATTACTATATGCATCAACGAGGTTAATACCCTTGTAGAAATAGTTTAATAAAATATTGTTTATAATTACAAAAGTTTAAATATAGCTTTAAAATTAATAGAACACATTGTTTTTTTTTGTCGAAAAGAGTACATAGGGTGCCGCGAGACTGGTGTCACTGGGATAAAAAAAACTATGCTATCAGAAGGGAAAAACTAAGGACAGAAATCAGAATACATAATATAAAATAAAAGAAAAGTAAAAATATGGTTACTTGAAGCTATTCCAATACACACAATTGTTTTGTACATGGTAGAGCCAAGCAGTGGCTTTTGCTGCTACTTTCATGGTACGCCTCAACCAGGGTAGCATGTACCATGACCGCGCAGAATGCCGGGGTGAAATAGACGCATGTTATGCTTCTGCATTTAGTTCAGTGAGTGAGGTAACAGGAGCTTCTCTCCCCCTCCCTATCCTCACTCCACATCATCCCTCGCAACTCCCAAATAGCCTTAAGGGCCGGCAACGCTCCTACAGCTCTTCTGGTGTTCCAGATGTACGTGGGTGACGGTAATCACATAGAGCCACTTGCCTGTTTGCCACCTTTCACATTAGAATTGCCTCAGCGGCAAATTCGAACCTTACTTAAAAAAAATAACTAGAATTTACTCCATCGGCGTGGTATTTTAGGGGCTCGGCTTAAATTTTTTATGAGAAGAGAGGTCTGGACTTAATAACTGGTGCCAGTATCACTGAAATTGTTGATCTCTGCGAAAAAATTACAATCAATTTCCTTACACTCGCATTAGCGGTGTAAAGATCAGAGCGCAATTATAAGAACGTTTAAAATATGATCAACAGCAATTACTTATTATATAACAGTCTTAAATAGATGATTTCCGATAGTCCTCAACCCAAGTAAATTAAGAAGGGAAATGGTGATCTTATCTATATTAATAACTATAAGTACATAGCTCGTATATCCTATATTCAAGTCCCTTATAAATTACGTGTACACAAAGTGCGTATGTACATCGCCCTAGCCAAAGCCAAGACTGTGCGCTATGTGTAGGTACGGCTAATTAAGAGCGGGCGCGTTCTCGTTCATTTACTATCCCTATTTAGTAACTACTGCGTAGTTAAAATTAATTAATGAAATAAAGCTTAATTTTTAATTTTACATTATAGCATCAATTTAACTTTACGAATCTCTTTATTTGTTCACTTAGTACCATTTACAGACACCGACTATCCAACTGTTATGAAAAAAAATATTATAATACTAAGGTGTGAATAGAACCGTTTCTTTTTTTTTCGAAATTGTGTACTTTCATGTACCAAACCAATAAAAATAATAACAGTACTATACTATAAATGTATACGCTTCTTGTTGTTTTTTGAATATATCTTCAATTATTAACGGTATTGGGCTAAAATTTTACATACACAATTGACGATGACGACGAGACAGTTTAGGAGCTTTTCATTTGCCAACTCATAAAAAATGCGTTACATTGAAAGAAACTTATAACTGTTGGAGACGATGATGTATGAAGTCGTGTATCACATCTTATATCATTTTCGTTGTTTGTAAAGAGAATGAGGGATTTTTGTGAGCATTTAGATTGTATTTATTTTAAATTAGTAGTAGTTTAGATTACATTAACACTTTTATCTAATCTGTGATATAGGGGTATATATTTTTAAAAAATGGCAACCCTTATTTTCACTGTGAAAAAAAACGTAACTGACAATGACAATTTCATGAAATAACGACTTGCGAAGATGAAACGGTTGTTCAACTGCGGTCGATAGATTTTATAGAGTTGTGAGCATTATGTATTAATTCAATATCTTTCGATCTATTTATAAGAAGGCAGATTTGAAAACATATTATTAAAGTGTTTTTGAGAAGCAAACCATACAAATTTAAGAACAAAATGAAAGATCCTTTTGTAACCGACTCAGGTATTGATTCGCCGACACGCGAAAGTATGAAAATCATAGACGGCTGTTACAATAGAAATATTTTCAAAACGAAATCTTTCTTAAATTCACGCCGTGCTTTGCAGTCCAGCGCCGAGAAAATTTCGAAAACATTTAAAAGTGTTAGGAATACTTTTGGGAATATATCTCAGGTAAGACGAACTATCCGTATATTTTTTAAATTACAAAATTGGGCACATACCTGTATGTAATATTGAATTATATTATGAGGTGTCAAAACAAGTTTTTCCAACTATGCCTTACACTAAGACATCATTCTATGATAATCAAAGATATTTTTAAGAATAAATATAAATACACTAGTGAGGACTACCCATAATTGAGACACTAGCTACCAGCTGCAGTACCAGATTCCTTGCACCTTAGGTAGCCATGGTAGAGCCAAACGGCGGGATTTGATGCTGCTTGAATGGGCTGGCTCAACTGGGGTAGTACCACATCCTTGCAGAACATCAGCATGAAGTTTTTTTAGAAATTGTTTTTAGGTGGCTATTTTGCCGTCAGCTGGATGCCATTATTTTAAAAGCTTTTCATTTATTCAACTTACAATACCCATGGTATGGAAATGGTTGGCAGATATCTGTATTATGTCACCACATGACAACTAGCATGGGTCATACATCAGGACATCTCCTGATTTTCTAAATTGTAAGCTTTGCATGGGTACATGCAGTTATGTGCATATGGAGCAGTACAGTACTTTACTTTTTATACTTATAGATCTCTTATTATCCATAGGGTTTTAATATTGTTTGGATCTTACAGATATTTGGTTTACTATATTTGGATCAGTTTTCAACCATCATCCGGTTGCCAGAGCCTTGTTTGTTGGCTAACAGGTCAAGTTGGCATTACAAGTAAAAGATTGTATATTCCCCCTTTCAATCTTAGTTTTCTATTCTTTAATAAAACATTTGAAAATATCAGCATTTCAGACTGGGTGGTAGACGTAGACATAGGCTTGCAGAGGCTGGTTCTCCATGCCGCACTCCTTCCACTCCAGTTACCAAGAAGAAAGGAGTAAGTATTATAACATACCACTGCTATTACTGAGTCATAGCATTCCTGTCACAACATACTTGGTATAATATAATGTTTCTTAATTAAGTTTTGATACTTCAACACATTTTCAATTCTGAATTGTTAGTAATTATGTATGATATGCTGTCCTCCACCGAAAAATACTACTAGATGGTACTGATAATAGAAGATGAGGTTAGAAAATATGTCATTCTATGGGTGTTGAAGAAGGAAGGAAATGCAAGAAAATCTTGTGGTCAATGGTGTAATAACCTTACATATGCCAGACTTATGTTATGCTCAAATTAAGGGATACTAGCATTGGACTGCACAATTTTAGTGATAAGCAAGGTGTGAGGTGTCATTCGGAAAATTCTCCATCCCTCGGTATAGTCTTGTACATAATAATGGTTAACAAATATCCATACACTGCCATAATGTATATGTATAAGGTGTTGGGTATTTGTTACAATCTTCTATCCACATTACAAATGTTACAAATATCTATCCTTTCTTGCAATTAGGTTTGAAAATATTTAAATAAATATGTGTATTGTAAATGAGTCTTATAGTCATTACTTATTTTATAGCATGCTATAAAACTGTCTAAGTTATGCAGCAACCATCTATCAATATTGTTTGTTACTCTGTCCCCAGTTACTTGGTAGAAGCCCTACAAAGCTGTACAGTCCATTTGGGATTGAGACACCACATAGTCGAGACTTCAGAATGTCGCCGTACATGCCAGACACTCCAGACGGGTATGAAAAATATATCAGCTTTATATTAATAATGAGTAATTAAAATAAATATGATAAATTAAAAGTTATTACATAACGATTTCATAAAGATTTCCGTTTAACAATGAAATACAAATATTTGAAAGAAGTTTTCGTCTATATTGTGGTTATGTTTACAGATAATGCAAAAAAAATGGAATAATATTTAATAGATTAAATTTGTATCTGCATGTGTCATATGATTGTAAAAGCCACTCGAGTGTCATGAACTTATTAGTAAAATAATATTAAGTCAAAATAATTTATCAGTGATCTTTAAACATGCATTATTATAATTTAACTGCATACTGCTATTTCTCGGCATTCATAATTTTTGTATGTAAGTCATATGTCAGTAGAAATGTATGCATAGAGCCAAAAATTGGCAATGCATACATTTCTAAAACTAAGATTATATCTATTTTTAATCAGCCTATTACAATGAAACAATAGTCCGTAGCAGGGCTTAGGCGTCCGGTGTACCACAGTACCATAAACATTCCACTCAACAATAATTGTTGGGTGCGAGGAATAGAAACAATTGCGTCTCTCAATACAATTCTTCAAATTTATACACTAAGGTTGACAAAAAATATCTTGTTCAGTGCAGCTATTCATATTTGCTAAAAGCTCTAATTATTTTCAGCCTTTCACCAAAGAGGCGTAAAGGTGTCACTCATTCCTGGCATCTTTTAACTAAGAAGAAACCCAGAGCCCTCTTTCACTGAATCACTACACGATAATAATCCTACGCACAACATATGATGTATCCCACCGCTTAATGTAAGTTTAGCTTTGTATACAGTGATAGAATTGATTAGAATGCGATTGGTGCTATGTTCAGGCGACGGAATACGGATGAATGTTGTTTTGTTGTGGCAAAAAGTATGCGACATTTTTTTATATTCTGTATGTACTGTACGAACAAGCTCGGCTTGATCGTATTTATAAACCCAAAATGTTTGTTCTATGTAGAAATTGGAAAGTATTCAAACATTTACTAAATTTACTGTATTTGATGAAAAATAAAGTCATATGTGCAAAACAGACATCAAAATGTATTCAGTTCAAAAACAATTTTAAAAATCCAGTACGTTATTAATTGGCAACACATGGTTGTATTACCTATGTTTGTTCATAAAATGATGCCATTAATATCCAAAATGTTTTTTTTAAGAATCTCGCGATGGATAAAGATGAATGTGCATAAATAAAGATCTGTGTACATTAACTTTTCAAAAGTCGAATGTTGGCACAGGCACCATAAACGTATTTTTAATTGTTTTTTTCTTAGATTTAATACAGTGTCATTCGCTTTTTTCTTGTTTTATAGCATTATGGCTTTATATTGATACATACGGAGGTTACTACCTAATGTTACTTGGTTAACAGTTTTCTTTTTATTGTTTAGACTAAATATTGGTAGGTTGACCTCTAGAATAAAGTGCATATGATATGGATCTGAATAGTTCAAAGTTCAAATTTTTTGTAGTTTTAGGTTTCGTCAAATCGGCGGTATATTATTTTTCATATTGCTTTTATAATATTTCTGCTTTAACCTTTAATTCAAACTCAACAAAACATTTTTTTCTAAATTAATTAGTTTAATGTCTAGGTCCTATTTTATTGCTAATATAATCTGTGTTGTACTGTATATTTGTATTGAAAGGGATCCAATACTGTGGCATTCCAAAAGTTTTCGCATATCCAGTATTATATAAGCCAAAAATTGTACTTACTCTATATATAAAATAAACTTTAATATAGTTCTTTTACATTACGCTTTTCTGTGACAATATTGTAGCTGCTAATAACTTATATGTAGGCTAGATTGGGGTAATTTATATTATTTACATGTTTTTTTAAAGGCTAGAATATAGTCTACTTTACATTAAGATATTTTCACACATTTTAACAATTTGTGACGTCCTGTAAGTTCAAAATAGTCATTAGAATCACAAATAAATAGGAAAATGGAATGTCTAAACATCATGAGTTAACATTGTTCAGTATAAGTTCGCTTTTTAAAAACTAGAGAATTGTGTCGGTCTGTATACAAGTCTATCTAACTACATTTTTTATTTGTTTGTTTCGATGACCTACACTCAATACAATACGCCCGGCATCAGGCGGAGAAGGGCTAAGAAGCTAGTTTTTAATAAAGATATTTACTCCTGAGCGTAGCGTGGGCAAGTTCCTAGTTAATTATGCAATAATTTATTATAGGATAGTGTATGAACTATGATACATACAAATTTATTTAACATAAATAGATTAGAACTCGAAGGAAGTTTATATCTCCTTACAGAGAGGTAGGAAAATTTCTATTTGGAACAATAGTACACCTCTCATACACCCATACATCTTTATATACGGTTATATCTTCTTACATCAATCATCCTTTATTATTGTCAACTGAAATAAATAACCAATACTTACTTAGTGAGCAATTCCTTAGTATTGATTTACATAATGAATACTAAGAATGAATTAAGTAACTGTCATCACTGTGTAAAGTATATAGGTTATCAAACAAGGCAAGCGAGTAAGTGGTGAGTGTTGAAACATTACAGACTGAACTAACATTACTCCTACTACATCACCCTATTTTAGTCCACTACTGAACTTAGGCCTCTACAAGAAAACCTCAGCAAGAGAAGGTATAGATTTCTTTGAAGTTTATAAAGCCATACTCACCACCTGGGCAGCCGGTTTGGTGAGAACAGGATCGGTAGCCTTGCACTGGAGATGCTACTCCAATCTCCAGATTGATTCATTGGATAAAACTAACATTGATTGACTTACAAATAGACCATTTACTACTTTACTTAAAATTTAGTTATCTGATGAAAAAAAACCTGTTTTGTCATTCACAATTCGTAATTTATATTTCCACATTGATTTTGTAATGAACGATCTGATCTGATCGGTTGATCCCACACCAGAGAATTTTATATTTTTCTGATTTAGAGTCTTAAGACATATTTTTTTGATTTATGAGATTCCACGCGTTTGCAAGACTGATCGTCTATATTGTACCAATTAGGTATTTTTTTATTTAGGTATGTGCTAGGTATCAATTGTGACTTTTTTTACAAATTAGATTTAATACTTTCTAATGCAAGACGCTGATAAGATTGTTAATGATGTCCTATTTAACGCAAATTTATTTTAATTTGACACTTATAAATGTAAAACTAATGTATTTGTTTTTCCGCCGAAAAAAAAGATACTAAGTTATGTAGTCCTGTTTCACTTTTGTCGCTTCTGTTATGAAATTATTGTATGATAAATAATAATCCTTATTGTGATTCCTATAGCTTCACATGGTTTTTATAACATATTAACAACAAAAATACCTTTTCTTGACACAAATACAAACATACAGGTAAATATATGTTATTTAATTTTTGACATAACCAAATACGGCCGGATTTTAAACTGTAATAAGTATAATCTCATGTCAAATTGAAATAATTTCGTCCTTGCTTTTGAAATACGGCTGACAACGCTAAGCTAGTTTTTGAAATAGGTATGTACGTATTCCGGATTTGTGAAATCTACATTGTGTATTTATAATCATCAATAAAAATCTTTTGTACGGATTCATTGTTTTATTTTCAAATGTTATAATTTTATACTTAATGCAAGCGATGACGAATGACTTTGTTTTGATATGCGACGCTGGCATTTTTTTAGCCCTGAATTTATTTTGAGCTCGGTGGTGAAGGAAAACGCGTGAGTCTTGGCGTGAGAATCTGAATGATAAAAATAATGTGGGAGAAACATATAGTTAAGGACGTATGCCAAAAAGCCAAACTTACTGGCTCGAAACCCTCTAAAAATTAAAGAGACCTTTGCCCAAGACAGCTCTTGTAAGTTCCTGCTATATGTTGCATAAGCATAACAGCTAAAATGTACCTGCATTCAATGTGGTCAAACAAAAGTATGGTTAGTAAGGAAAAATACAATAAAATTACTCTTACTATTAATATACTCATACATAATTGTTTTTATCTACATTATTTAACTTATACTTCGAATTATCAAATCAAAAGAATAAAAGGTTATGTATATATGAGGTATATTAAACTTCATTACATTAAAATATTAATTTATAACTTACGAGTTCTTTAATAAATATATTTTTAAATATCTGTTTTTCTCACCTGTAATCGGTTAATTTTTAATTCACAATATGGCGGATATTCAATATTATACTTAGTTTGATCGCATTGTACTAGTAGCTATACCCTTTGTATGTACCTACTAAAGCTCATGGAAATCAGCCTTATCTATATATATATATATATATATATGTATATATAAAGATGTATACAAGTTTTTATATGGAGATTATAAACCATTTTGCCTCTGATAGATGGAGGAATAGCCATCTCAAGTTTGCTGCCTAATACTTACTGGTGATGGTGAACACGTCTTAAAGGTGTCTGGTGATGCATTTGCCAATCAGCCTCCCAACTTAGAAAAAGCCTATTGGCAACATTAAAAAAAGTGATCCTTATGTACAAATATGAATAAAAGAAATGAGTTTAATTTCACAATTTTTTATTTTTTTTCATATTTATACTTAAATTCACCTTACGGGCAAAATAAAACAAACGATTATAATTCTAATATTAACTAAATCAATATGACAACTAAATATGACCTATGTAATAGGACTTCAGGTGAAATAATCTTACAGAGTAGTTAATATTAGAAAGCATTACTTAAAAAAAGGAACATTTGTACAGCCAGTTTTCGTCGCAAGTTTTCCATTTGTAAAGTAATAAGTGCACCTGTTGCAATTTAATCGAATTCATGCAATCTATAATTTTGCAATGTCAATGTGATGTATTTTATGTATTTACCTCGAGCGAAAAAATAAAAAAATCTGATATCAGGAAGTTAATACATTTTTGACAAGAAATATCGTTAACGCTAATTATTTTTAATATTTTTGGCTACAGTTCAGTTTTTGAAGTATGCTAGACAGGTTTTTTGGCGCCATATCACGACTATGTGATATGGCGCCAAAAAAAACTATAGTTTCAATATAGAAAAACGTAAATCTTCAAATAGTAAGATATTGAACAACATTAGTGTAGAAACATAACAATAATTTTACTTAATTTCAAACTGACTTGTTTGCAGTAATGTTATAATTTTATTATTATTTTAAGGAGTCTTGATCAAAAGCTACCTGATAATTGAATAGAAACAGATCACAACACAATATTACCCTCACTTATCTTCTTATTATGAAAAGTTGCGGACGATCGCAAATTGAAACAAATCAAATGAATATAGCTCTTACGTGAATGACATAAGATGTAACTGATGAACGTTAACAGTGCCAAGGTAATTCACAGCTTTAGTAAGGTTAAAGCATATTATTTATATCTCTAATTATGAATTCCTAAAATAACATTGAAAAAACAATATAGTATGACCGTGAAAAACAAGATTCGACTCTCCAGCATTTGAATAGGATCAAAGAGTATCATTGTTAAGAATATACGTGCACAGATCACCGCTGACAAGCTCGAAGGAATATCCATAGGCAGGTAATCAACAAAACGTGACATGAATTAAGCCGATTGCGTTTCCATGATATAATTAAGTTACTACGAGATCACAGCTATCTGTAATGAGGAGACTATACAATCATCTTTATTATTATCTACAACATATCGCCAGACCAAAATTGACGTAAAACTAAAATATGATTATGAACAAATAATTTACAAAAAAAAATCATCAGGACAGACATTACAACCTAAATAACTCGATCTAATTAAAAGAAATAGTGACTCTACTAAATAATTAAAAAAAAAAAAAAAAAAAAAAAAAAACAAACTAATAATGGTAACGAAAATGTAAATGCAGGAACGATAGAAGATTCACATCTTGAGATTGTTAAGCTTACCACGGCTGCGTTGCGCGATTGACAGAGAGATCAGTGAAAACATCACATACACGCCCCATTCGGTCCGTAGCTAGCTAGACATATATCTTGTGCTATGATTCGATCAATATTTAATTATAAGCATCTCTAAACTTCCAAATCAGTTTCAATGCGTTTTCATCATCATTTAGAGTATCTCACGAGGAATGTTTTCATGTATACCACATTCACATTTAGTCTATATATATATATATATTACAGATCTCACCGTGTGGTGTCGGTGCAGTTCGCAAGTATGTACATAAAAGTAGTTATTATTTTAAAAAAAAACGTTATCCGACTAAAAAGCCACCCATTGTAGTGGAGGCGTTTCAGGTATAAATTTCACACGGATAAACAAACAGACCCTCAACACGTGTTTGTATTGTAATCTATACAAAAACATTCATTCTGAAAAATATCAAGCAATCAGGGTTCACAACGACCACTTACTATGTCCGTTGACAGCGACATTGGTGGTGCAGTGAGAATTTGCACTTCTGCCTACACTGCGAGGGATTACAGGCGCAAGTGTATTGTCGTAATCACTTTCCACCAGGTGCTCCCGAGCTCTAGTCTCCCATAAACGCAAAGTAGGAGCCTGTAAGTGTCCCCATTGGACTGTAAGTCGCCAATACTTACTTTTTTTTTATTCTAGTTAAGCTGTCACTAAATCTTTATGGTTTTAATATAAGGAGATTGGCAAAAAAATCACAGACTAACTAACTGTAGACTTAGAAATAAAAACTAAAGCTTATATTAATTAACATTTGTTCCATCTTACTCGGATATTATTCCTTAAAAATGATATTTTTGTTATTTATTTACATTTGTACATTGATGAAAAAATGACTATAATCACAACTTTTAATAGATTACATTTAATAAAGTAAATTAAACTATTTGAAGTATTTTTTTATAATTTAAATTTTATAAACAGCCTTTTGTTCAATGTCATTATGTAATGTGGACATAAATAAAAACTTTGAATTTGTCAAGTATTATTTACATTGTCAGAGGTAGAGTTCTAGTGGACAAAGTTTAGTTATTTTTATAAAAGGATTTAACTTCGGTACTTTTTAAGTACTTTTATCTCCGAGGGCCATACAATAAACATACTTTGCTAAAATAGTCTATTTACTTCTTACAATTTCTGGGTTACTTCCGTAAACTATTTAAAAGCTCCTTTATTACCTAAATTTATAGCACGTGGTTACATACGTGTAGATTTTATTTTATAGAAATTTTCATTATTTTATTTATTTTTACTTTATTGAAATTCTATAAAAATATAATTTTAGTTCTTATATGTATTAGTAGCATGACCTTGTGTTACCATGATGTGTATACATAAAGTAACATAGATTTTCAATTTCTAAAATTGTCAATAATCTGTGAATTTAAAAATTTATTTGACGAAATAAAAACGTAGACAACTCTTATGCCACATTTATAGCTCGATGCAAACTCTACGGCGGCTGTGAAGCTCGCTCCGAGCGCGACTTCGCGCGTCTACCCTCAACTTGTCATTAATTAAAGGTGATTCGAACTTATTGTAGATCATGCATATATTATTCATAGTCGCAATACATAGCAAGGATTTTTAGTTAAGGTTGGTGTATATAACTTCCGAGGTTAAAAAGGGCTAATTAAGATTTTTTTTAAACAAAAAGGTAACTTAGACCTAAGTCGTAATTGGTTAAACAATTTCTTAAAAACATCTAAATCTTCTAACAGCACTTTTAAGTGAAGGTGGGAATTATAATTAAAAAAATAATTAGCAACCAAAACAACAATATATTATAATGTAGGCAGGCGGTTTCTACGAACACGACGGTATTTGAACAGACACTGACACAACGTGATAAATGCGTTAGTGCGCAGCCAACTGCGCAGCCGCCGTGAAGTTTGCATCCGGCTCGACTCTAACAATAATTTTAGATTTGACGTCGGGGTAAAAAAATATTAACATAAATTCCAATGACATTAAATTAAACACAATACTCAATTTCAGTATCACATTAATATCCGAAATATTGGAGTAATTATATATGCTTATTTTTATGCTTTCGACCTCGGACATTGGACTAAAATTAATTTGCGGAATTAAATAAGAAACTGTTATTTACGGATTTTATAGGGTTTGATTTAAGCATATATTCTCGTCGTTTCGGGTGCTTGACACAACCCGAAACTACAAACATACTATAAACGTGCTTTACTTAGGGTAAACAAAAACCGCGTCAAGGAACACATAGTTGATGTAAGACATCGACGCTCTGGAATGTTTCAGTTCTCTCCAAATCGCGGGGTTTGTGTTACAGCGATTCCTGCTAAGGAGGATTACCGCACCTGAAACGTAGAGAACCGTAGTAAATAAAATTTAAATTGAACGTCATATAATCCGTATGTAATAGTTTCATTTCAAATGTGCAGTATTCGCGTAACTACAAGCAATCATTGCAACAGGAATTAATATATACTAGTATTTACTAACAAAAATTATCAAAACTTTCTGTGTACCGCTTAAACTTTATATTAGTTACATTTCTTAATTAGAATACGATTATGGTGGGATTTGTAACAATCATGTAATACAACTGATGCATAAATCAGTAAGCATTACCGGATTTTGACCTACTGGGAGAAGTCAGGCCCGGATCTTCGCAGATAATTCTGAAACAAATAGTAATATCTATAATATCAAAATCATATGGCAATGAAATATAAAGATATACTTACTGCTTTGTACCTAAATCTTAAACACCCGATACCTTCATTGCAAAATGCCAAAGAAATGTAGGTAAGATGATATACACCTATGTTGAACATGACCAAAGTACCCACGATTATCGATCCATAATAATACCGATATACCACAAATATCCGAAACCGACAATAAAAAAAAATATGTCAAGTTAACTTGAGTAAATATTCCATATTAATTGCAAACTATCAGGGATTAATATTTAAATCTTCTGTAAATTTAAAGACACGGACGATGACAGATCTATTACGAATAAACATACAACCAGACTTTTTCATCGTGGTAGAGCCAAGCGGCGGCTTTTGCTGTCGCAGGAATGGGCCGGCTCGTCCGGATAAGTACCACGGCCTCGCAGAATACCGGCGTGAAGTAGAGGCATCTTGTGCTTCTGCGTTTCGTGCGGTGAGTGAGGTAACCGGAGGCCCTCTCCCCCCTCCCCCCTCCCCAAATATGGTAGCGGTATATAATTTTGAGCTACCCCAGGAGGGTACCAGTACCTACGGTTCTGGAGAATCCCTCACTGAGCATCCACGTTCAGGCTTTCCTACGCTACCTAATCGTGGATGCTCAGTCTGCCCCGCGTATTCTGGGGGGGGCAATATTCCGCTCTCTTTCTTTCCTACTCGAGGCAAACGCAGCAAAGAAACTATGGCATCCCCTACCGCGCTCGCCGTGGATTTCTGCAATATCAGGGGACTCCACTCGAACCTTAGCGCCGTTCATTACCATCTTGAAACGGCGAAGCCGGCCTTGCTTTTTCTTACAGAGACTCAGATATCGTCTCCGGCTGATACCTCTTATCTCCATTACCCGGGGTACAAACTGGAACACTCCTTTGTGCCCCGTGCCGGAGTTTGCGTATACGTCAGAGATGATATCTGTTCTCGACGCCTCGGTAGTCTTGAAGGTTTGGACCTTTCTACCCTTTGGCTGCGCATCGACAGCGACGACCATCCGCGCGTCTATGCGTGCCTTTACAGGTCCCATAGCGGTAATACCGTAACTGACCGACTCATCGACCACATCCAAATGGCTACAGATTCCGTGCTACAACAGATCCCATCCGCAGAGATCGTGATTCTCGGCGATTTTAATGCCCACCACACCGATTGGCTCGGTTCTCGCATAACCGATCATGCGGGAGATCTGTTCACGACTTTGCATTAGCATATGGCCTGACACAACTGGTAACCTCGCCGACGCGGATCCCAGACGTGGAAGGTCATACACCTTCCCTGTTGGACCTTTTGCTGACCTCACACCCGGACGGATATTTGGTCTCAGTCGATGCCCTCTTGGCTCGTCGGACCACTGTCTGATCCGGAGTGTAGTGTTTATCGCGCGCCGATCCCGAACGCGATCTGCGGGGTTCCGCCGTGTGTGGCACTATAGGTCGGCAGATTGGGATGGAATGCGGTCTTTCTTTGCTTCCTACCCATGGGGGCAGGTTTGCTTCTCGCTGGATGATCCCAACGTCGTTGCAGATTCTGTCACCGATGTGGTACTTCAGGAATGGAACTTTTATTCCGTTCTCTGCAGTGCCTGTCGGAGGTAAATCCCAGCCTTGGTTTGGTCGCACCTGCAAAATAGCGTCACGCCGAAAGCGGAAGTGCTACCAGGCCTGGGCCGATGCATCGGCGTCTCGGGATGCAAAAACCAGTGCTCTTAAAAACGAGTACAACTCTGCCTCCAGGTCCTTCAAAAGAGTTATCGCTGCGGCAAAGTTAAAGCACATTGGCAGAATTGGCGAGAGACTAGTTCGCCTCCCATCGGGATCCCGCGCATTCTGGTCTCTCGCCAAGGCTGTCCAGGGGAATTTCTGTCAGCCATCTCTCCCATCTCTACACAAGGAGGATGATTCGCTGGCCCATACTGCAAAAGAGAAAGCCGATCTCTTGGGCTCTCTTTTTGCATCCAACTCGACTCTTGATGACCGGGGAAACTCTCCACCTACCATCCCGTGGTGTAAGTGCTCCATGCCGGAAATTAGTTTCTGCAGAGCTCAGTGCGAAAGGCACTCCGCTCCTGGACATTCATAAGTCGAGTGGGCCGGACGGAATCCTCCAATTGTGCTGAGGATGTGTGCCCTGAGTTGGCACCGGTTCTCACGCGTCTTTTCCGGCACTCCTACTCTTCAGGCGTCGTCCCGGAATCTTGGAAGACAGCATTTGTGCATCCAATACCGAAAAAGGCGACCGCTCTGATCCGTCCAACTACAGGCCTATTGCCATCACCCCCTTGTTATCTAAAATAATGGAGTCACTCATCAACACCCAGCTCCTGAGGTACCTGGAGGAACACCAGCTGATCAGTGACCGACAGTACGGTTTCCGTCGCGGACGATCAGCTGGTGATCTTCTAGTTTACCTGACTCACCGATGGGCAGAAGCAGTTGAGTCTAAGGGGGAGGCTTTGGCGGTTAGTCTGGACGTAGCGAAAGCATTTGATAGGGTTTGGCATAAAGCGCTTCTTTCAAAGCTTTCATCTTACGGGGTTCCTGAGAGATTGTGCAACTGGGTCACCAGCTTCCTCACGGATCGGAGCATCAAGGTTGTTGTCGACGGTGCATGCTCGGACCCCAAACCCGTGAATGCTGGTGTTCCACAAGGCTGTGTGCTATCTCCCACTCTGTTCCTTCTGCATATCAACGACATGCTACAAATCAGTAGCATTCATTGCTATGCAGACGACAGCACGGGTGATGCCCTATATACAGGCCGTGCGAATATTTCTCGGGAACACGTCGACGAGTGCCGGAACAAACTTGTGTCTGAAGTCGAGACCTTGTTATTCAAAGTCTCGGATTGGGGTCGACGTAATTTGGTCCTATTCAACCCCAAAAGACACAGGTTTGCGCGTTCTCCGCTAAAAGAATCCTTTGTCGTTTCTCCTCTTTTGAGAACATTCCCTTATTGCCTCAGCCAGTATCAGAATCCTTGGCGTTGACATATCGAGCGACGTTCAGTTCCGTGGTCACTTGGAGGAAAGGCCAAATTGGCCTCCAAAGCTTGGTGTGCTCTGTAGAGCGGGACAGTATTTCATGCCGGTCCACCGTTTGCAACTTTATAAGGCGCAAGTTCGGCCCCACATGGAATACTGTTCTCATCTCTGGGCAGGGGCACCCCAGTACCAACTCCTTCCATTTGACCGCATCCAACGTCGAGCGGCTCGAATTGTCGGCGACCAAGCTCTCTGATCGGCTTGATCCTTTGGCCTTGCGAAGAGATGTTGCTTCTCTTTGCATTTTTACAAAATTTTCCACGGGGAATGTTCTGAGGAACTGTTCGGATTGATCCCAGCTGCTGAGTTTCACCATCGTACATCGCGACTGAATTCGAAGTTCCATCGATACCACCTAGATGGTTGGCATTCCACCACAGTGCGTTTTAATCGAAGTTTTCTGCCACGCACTTCGACTTTGTGGAATCAGCTGTCGCCAGCAGTATTTCCGAATAGTTACGACTTAGGGACCTTCAAGAAAAGAGCTTATTCCTTCCTTAAAGGCCGGCAGCGCATCTGTAGCTCCTCTGGTGTTGTGGATGTTCGTGGGCGTCGGTGATCACTTACCATCAGGTGAGCCGCACGCTCGTTTGCCCCTTCTTCTATAAAAAAAAAAAAAAAAGACTAATTGTAAAAAAAATATTTTGTTAATTCATAATTATCAAAAAAAAAAGCTCTAAATCATCAGATTCTGAACACGATGACGATAATGATGGCGAAAGTAAAAGTTTAAACCAAATAAAAGGCAAGCAACTCACAATGCCGCGATTTGGTTTAAGGAAAACATCCACGACATTTCAGGCAATTTGACTTGTTCTCATTACAAGCTTGTCTCCCAAGCCATCTACCACTACCTTAGCAATGGACCAATTTTGTACGAAAAAAGTAATTACAGACTTTTGACCAAATTTCTTTTAGACTACAAATGTTGCACTTTGATTTAAATATAAAATAAAAACAAACAACTTTATAAGCCTATTTGATTTGAATTCCTTTCAGGCATATCTTCTAAATCCCACAATACCAAATAAAAATCTTAAGTATAGACTATATTTTGTATAAAAAATAGAATTTCAGAATTTTGTTCAAATTTCTTTTGGACTCATATTATTGTTGTTTGGTTAAGAAAAAACCAAGAAAATTTCAAAAGATTTGATTTGTACTCCTTGCAGCCTACTTCACCATTTACTACTACAACACCTTTAGCATAGATTGTATTTTGTACGAAGGTATTTTATACTTTTGCAACTATTTGTACCTTCAGAGGGAAAAACATCTCATTAAAACTGGAATGATCTCGAGACAAATGACCTAAAATTGAATTTAATAAAAACATTTTTAACCGATATAAAGATAATATATTTCAACTGATTTATCAAATATTATGTGATATACCAAAAAAAAACTCCATTCACTTTAAAAAGAGACAAAATTTTCAGTTTCTGAGAACAAAAAACAATTTACATTTTGATTATTTTTATCCTGGCGGCAAAACCAAAAAAGCAATTTGCAAATCCAACTTCTAAATAGATTTTGACGAATTGCAATTTCAAAATATTGCAAAAGAAATATTTGACCAGCGCACAACATATCGATTATTTCTGTACTATATAACAGCGATCTTATGTGATATAATATCACGACTGAAACAATTTCAATGTTTAACGGACTCTTTTTCCCCTCAAGTTTTATTATAATTGGAAGACGAACTTTGTACCCCCCTTTTTTCTTCAAGATACATTTAGTACTAAAAAAAAACCATTGCTATAAACTATATTTTGTAAGAAGTATATAATTTCAGATTCTCATCCAAATTTCTTTTAGACTCATATTGTTGTTGTTTGATCAAGTAAAAACTGCGAACATTTCTAACGATTTGATTTGTACTCCTTGGAGGTTTTGGTACTTACACAATTTACTACAACAATACCTTTAGCATATACTGTATTTTGTATGAAGAATATAATTTTACCCTTTTGAAAAAAAATTTTTTATTGAGAAAAAAATCTCATTAAAATTAGAATTCGTACAAACGTCCAGACAAATAATTCTAAATAACTACCAAAAAAACATTTTAAATTCCAGAAAAATCGAACAACGAGTTAGATCGTTTTGAACCATACAAAGAAAGTATGTTTCAACTGCTTCTTCAAATAATGTGTTAAATAACAAAAATAACCCCATTCACTTTAAACAACAAATAACATGTTCGTTGTTGTCGTGTCCAAAAACCACATTTCGCATTCCTATTGTTTATCTCCTTGTGTCGTATAAAAATCAACTTATCAAATTCTATTACGAAGAATTTACTTTAGTAAATTCTTCGTAATAGAATTTGCAAATCCAACTTCAAAAAGACGCATTGCGATTTCAAAATGTTGCAAAGAAAAAATCTGACCAGAACACAACGTATCGATATACCTCCGTATAACAGCGATTTAGAGTAATATGAAGTTTTATTATAATTGGGAGCCAACTACGAACTTTGCAGCCTTTACTTTTTCTTCAAGATAACCTTGATAGAAACAAACAGGTCTAGTCTGGTCTGATGGTCAACCTAAAATATCTGTTGAAGCTAAGAGAATGTATAATTTTAATTTATTTATAAAGTCCGCAATGTTTCTTCTTTTAAAGTAAAAATATTACATACAGTAGGAGTGTTCCCGTAAGACACGCGATGTTGGTCCAAGCCACGTTTAAAATTCGGTCTTCCCTGAAACCTGGCCATCGCTTTCCCAGGACTAGAAATCACGAATGATTTATCAAATATCTTTCTATTTTTCCCCTTCCTAAAGTGGTCTCTTCTTTTTGCTCCTTCTCCATTGCTATTCGTCGTTTCTGAGGAGATTAACAAGTCCTGGAGACTTGGCCTCTTAGTTTGTCCAAATGACCAGATCCGACTTGAATCTATCGTACGCGTTATGACAGGCTCCTTGTTTTTTTTATTCTGTCGAAAAATTTACAATTCATATATTAATCGATATAAAAATATACATAAACATATTTGGTACGTGGTAAAGCCAAGCGGCGGCTTTTGCTGCTGCTCGAATGGGCCGGCTCGACCGGGGTTGCAGAATACCGGCGTGGACTAGATTCATCTCGTGCTTCTACGTTTCTTCCGGTGAGTGATACCTCACTGGGGGCAGGACTAAATATCTCATAAGGCCGGCAACACATTTGCAGCTGCTCTGATGGTGCAAATGTACATGAACGTCGGTAATCACTTACCACCAGCTGAGCAGCTTGCGCTTTTACTTCCTTTCACTCTTATAGAAAAAGATATGAAGTCTGATTTCATCCCAATAAAAGTGACTGATGACAAATTGCCAAATCCTTTGATTTTGAAGGTAACGATGCTATATTGTAATATTTGCTCTTTCTAAGGCCTTTGCCTTAGTCATATTATTTTGTGTATCAATAATATACATATATGTATTGCGCGTATCTTTATTCTTTTCCGCATATGATGTTACGCTCATGCGATAAGATCGGAGGAACGTGTTCGCCATACTTGGGTAGAATTTTCACTATCAGTTGGCATTACCATGTCACCGAACTACTGTACTTATATAATTGACATTTGGTGTGACCTAGAAATGGTCTGTAATATTATATAAAGTTAAACTTATGGTCATAACATCACATCCATCCTGTATAATATAAAACTACACTATATAAGCATCTGACAAAATGGTTTACATGACGTTGTACAGTGAAAATGTAAAAAAACACATAGCAATAGTGTCTGCATCTCTCAAACAGTACGGAGTATTAATGCTTACCGAGCTGTCCAAATCGGTAGTGTCTGGTGAACATCTCGTTTCTATATCCACATTTACCATGGAATTAGTTTTGTATGGATCTAAATCACAGTTTGTCAATCCAACATCCCCTCTTATTTGAGGGTATGTTACTACATTATTATTGAGGACCGGCTGTTTACCTGTCATTTGGTATTTAATTATTTGTAACTCATCATACAGCTCCTTGTCCGCCGACGATAGCTGTTTCTCGAAGTGACGTATCATTGAGTTCTGCAATATGTCTGGCGATGTGTTTTTTATAAGGTTCAATAGAGCCTGCGCTAAAGGTTTTTCGTACGGTAATATGCTCACCCTTTCCAATAGCAATGTAGCAATATTCAAATGAAATTGCCTGGGAATTCGACAAATGAAATTAGTCAAATTAATAAAAATTATTTTGAATCTCGAAAAATTCTGCGTCTCCGCTAGTGTTTGCATAAAAATATCGCAAAGCAATTCTCCATTTTCAATGTCGAATTTCATCAAATCTGAATATGCAGATATATGAACTGTATTCAAATGTAACAGAATTGTTTCAACAATTTCCACTTTTAAACTTACATTATCCTTTGAGTTAGTATTAGCCTTTGTTATAAAGTCTATAGCCATTTCAATAACAATTTTTGTAAGTTCTCTCCTAATAGCTTCCAAAACGAAAAGTAAACCGTACTGTTCACGCAGTACGGACCAATTTCGTAGCAACATATATTCTTGTATGAACAACTCTTCATTCACTCTCGTCAGCCTGGACTTTACTGTATTATCAGAAAGATAAGTATGCGAAAATCTACAATTCTTTTTTTGACAGCTGAAAATAAGGTTAAAGAAACAAACACCGCCTAAAACAACACTTTTAACATCCTGTATAGGTTTGTATATAGATGCCATTAAGGTCGGATACTGTTCATTTGTGGATCTAGCAATGGTATTATTAGGAGACAGAGATTTTTTATGCGCTTCAGCGACATCCTGTACATTGATGGAAGCGCCTAAATCGTTGCAACTTATGTTATAATTATTGTTTTGAGATTCTCTATATATTGACGTAGAATCGGCGTTTTGTTTCTGACACACCGTCTTGGCGGTTTGATTTTGTACATAGACTTCGTTATCAGTTTCTTTAGTAATTTTTGTAGGACAATAAGTTACCGTTTCAGCGGGTTTATTACAATTATTTTTAATCGGTTGCGGTACATATTCATTTGAATGTTTGGCGCTCGAATTCGAAAAGGAATTGTTTTTCCGAGAAGATTCGAATCCGGATATGCTCTCGGCGAACAAAGACAATGCGTCGTCTTCGTCATTACACTTGTCGTCATATAAAATATTACTAAAAGTATCATCATTTTCTGTCACTTCAGTCAGACGTCTCGATTCTTTGTCAACGCCATTTTTGTTACATACTAGATCATTGTCAATTTTTTTATTTAACTTTTTATCACATTCAGTTCTGGTTACACTGTCAGGTTTAATAAAATTTTCATCGTGTACACTTTTACTGGAAACCTCCTTCTCAACAACATTAGTATCAGGAATTATACTAGTATCTTCACCTAACAACACCCGTTTAATATTCTGACACTGTGTAATAACTTCACACTCTTCTTTTAACATCCTATATATCTTGGAATGGACATTTTGTATAACAGGAGTTGCATTTTCATTTTCATAACCAATCCAATTCATAATCTCTAAATCGAATTTTTTCAATTTCACCGTCAACTCATCTAATGTTTTGCCAATTTTGTCAACGTTTCCTTCGCTCCGTTCGCAACTCTTAACACTACGTTCACTGTTCGAACCTGAACTCGTCGAAGATGAAGATGCCGAACTCAGAGATAAAGATCGGGTCATAGATACGGCAGCGGGAGAGACGTTTCCTTCGTTAACAGGGCATTTGTTGAAATCTTCTTTGGCGCTTTCGTCATCTGTTAAAGATTCACCTTTATTGTTATTACTGTTTACCGTTTTCACTTTCTTAGTGATGCTAGTGAGCTTAACTATTGGCAATTTATTGTTGAAACGTACAAAATCATTTGAGCACACCGTCACGCAGGTGGTAGTACTAGAACTAGATATGTCTTTTGTCCATGACATGGATTCAGATGCAGTTGATATTTTTCTGGTTCCTATAAGTGCTGGATGAATACCACTAGTGGTATCAATATCGAGGGATTGACGTTTTGTCGTGTCCTTAACTTCGTACAAAACTGTTGTTAAATTTTCATTGCGTATAGCTTCAGTGACCCTAGCCGTATCTTTTTTAATTGCAACTCTCTTGCTCAGAGTAGACTCTGGTTTTACGATGGTTTCACAATTTTCTGCAGGTTTCTTATTTGAATTATCTTTCATTAATCTACGTTTAGTAACGTTACGTCGTTTTACTGGTTTATCTGTGCTTTTGTCGGTATCTGCAATACATTATATCTCAAATTATCATACACAAATTATTATGTTGTACAGTTGAAAATAGTTGAATACTGGAATGTGAAAAAACTGCAAAAGATTGAAGTTTACCTATCGCTGTTACTTTTTGACTTTCTACATTTTTCTTCTCCCATCCTTCGGATCCTCTTTTTGTCGGTTTAATTTCGGGTGTATCTTTACACGCTAAGGCTGTAGACAATGGATTCAGTTGATTTAAATAAATTGAATCACACTGACGTTATTATAAATGAATTGTGTACAGTGAGTGGTCGTAAGAGGTAATATACAATATCTTTCTCTAAATGCCATTCTCTGATGCACCTTCCAAAAATGTATGGTAGCTTATGTCGGAGAAGCCTATGTTCATCATGTAACGCAGACTTCAGAACAGTTTTCCTGGCCCATTATCCACCAGCCACCTTTCGTTGGTCAGTGGATGATGGAATATTCGACTAAGGGAAATGCCAGAACAATCGCGCGTGAGTCTATTGTCGGAGGAGTAAACTTCTCGATATTTCAACCTTAAACTCTCAGACCATCGAAAAGCAGCTGATGGCTAATATTGTGACCATCGACCCTAATGAGGACAATTATTACGATTACGATATATATTATTGTAACTTTGGATAGGCATGTCTGGCAGACCGCTGCAAGGCGGATCATGGCTCATTAATTTTTTCATTTCATCCTTAAAAAACTTCTTGTCATAAGTATTCAATAGTGTTTCAATCACTGTAGTTAAACAGAGCAAGACCTCTAACGAGTGGCTACTAAAAAGGTACTACAATTTTTGATGTTCACATATTGTGAATATTGTGTTTTATTTATTATCTTAATTTTGTATAATTTACTAACGATTGATATATTTGTTCCCAGTCGATTCGATAGATGGCTCTACTTGTATTTCATAATGCCCCATCGCCTTGTTACTTACACATCGTTATAACAGGTTACATCCGAGTTTAAAATGTTCTAGTTGTAGAGTTGTGTGAATAATAATGAATTACAGTGTACAAGTAGTGTGTGATTAATTTTAAGTATTATCATTACGAAATGACATAACATTAGAAAGGCGCTACAACAAACGTAAGTGAAATACAAAAATTACAAAAATTAAAGCAACACAACATTATCTATAAAGCTATAAAATGGCAATACAAGAAGTTTTATTGGAAGGAAATTGCCTTGCCGGCCTGTTATTCTGGTATGTTCCTCCTTACACCCCAAAACATTGTGTTGACCCAATCGTAAATAAAAAAGTACATGTTACAATAGTTACATACGTTAGTATCATAAAATATAGTACTTATATTGTGCATACCATGTGAATCTATTGTTGACAGTCTAACAGATTTTGTTGTCTTTGGTCCGCAGCTATCCTTACATTTATTAAGGAGTTTTTTAGGACCAGATTTCCGTTTTGCGGTTGGCTCTACCGACTGACATTGGGTAATTATCGGTTGCTTCGTGAAGTGAGCTTGAACAACTGAAAACGAAAATGGATTTTAAAGAACACATATAAAAGAAATAATAAGTTTGTATATCAATAACGATTAGCGGTTGCCTTTTGCTAATCCTTATTCAACCATAACAAAAGATTTTTAAAAGAGAAGCAGTTCCGGAAAATGCTTTATCTAACTTCCTGGACAAGAGCAACCCCGGTGTTAAGAATATATGAAAGCACTCATAAGCACGCCACGCACGGACAGGTAGATTTCTAATTTCTTTTGACACGTCTTAACAAAGCCAAAATTCAAAACTAAAAGGGTTTCAGCAACTAAATTTTCGTCTTCAGAAGCGAGAGAGAGAGAGACAGAAGGAGAGGTTGCTTGATGACGGGTTTCGCTTCCGGAGATTGCCGTAAGATTCAGCGCTTTTACGACAACCACGGCTATGTGTTTATTCAATGTGATTTAATTCAAAAAAATTAAAAGCATTACATTAGCAATCGCCAGTCCTTCACAACCGATATTTTAGGACTTAATCCTTATCCTTGCCAGCCTGTAAATAGTCCAATGCAGAACATAGCCCTCGCTCATCAGAAGGATTTGATGCATAATCGCCACGCTCGGCAAATGGATTGGCGACCGCAGCATCAGACTCCTCGCACCTTAGGCGCTGCTGTCCGCCAGTATTATACTCGTGAAGTCATCTCGATTATCGCGCCATCTGTCGATACCCATTGCGATTTTCAAGGCTTTTCCCTTAGTCACCTCTTACGACACCCACGGAAAGAAAAGGGGAGTAAGATTCTTACATCATTATCACAACGCCACTCGTTGGATTTTTTTCTTTTTTATGAAAAAGTAGGCCTGCGTTTGACCTCAATCTTGCCCGATGGAAAGCGAAGATGAGGCCTAGGATGGTACACGCTTGCCTAGATGTCTGTTCACTTTGGCCTTGAAGATATCCAGGTTATAAGCCTCCGGAAAAACCGACCTCGGCAGAGAGTTCCACTCCTTAGCCGTCCGCACAAAGAAAGAAGAGGCAAACCGCCTCGTGCGTAATGGAGGAATGTCTACAACATAAGGGTGGAACTTCTCGCGGCGTCTAGTTGTTCGGTGATGGAAAGGGGATTGGATCAAATCATCAATTCAATTCCTGATAATGATTGATCATTGAATATTATTGCCTGTATAAATCCACTGCTGCAAAAAAGTCTACATTGAAACGCCAACAAAAGCTGGTAAGCCAGGTATCAAAGGTTTGTCTTGTCTGTACTCATCATTAAAGGCGTTGATGAGTCGATACTCTCGCACTAGAGACATTGGTCCACACAGTCCTCCAAGTCACAGGTGATCTTAGTTTGGAGTTCCTGAGTAATCTAAATTGTTGTACCATTGTAAAATTGTACCTTTTCTTTTGGGTCAAATAAAGATCTTACTATTATTATTTAAATTAATAGTTGTCAGGATTCACCGCATGCAGATGAGGCTGACTATTAGGCAAAAAGCTGGTACTTCAATGCTTACATCCTTTTTTTTTATTAGATAATGATTTATAAAGAATGCACGCAATCTAGAATATATCACTAATAATCATGTTAGAATTGTTTACCTTCATTAGCCAACATAATGTTTATATCATTCTTGCTTAGTGATTTAGCAGTCACTACCCTGGCTTTTGATTTTTTTGGGCCGATAGCCGGAACAGGCTCTGAAGAATAAGAAAGACTGTGAATTACCCTAGCAAAATCTTTCTGATATATTTGAGAACAGTTCAGATCGGATGGGGGTGACAACACTTTTCTAGTATTTCCCTTATTTCCGGGATGTGCTGGGATAGGCAGATTCTCAAAGATGGCTTTTGCACTTGCGCACGGTGATAAACAAAATAATATACATTGTCATTGGCAAATTATACAAGGAAGAAAAATAGCTAAAGGATAGTTTAAAAGCTAAACAGAACAACAGTTTTTAAGTCCTTACTTAAATTTTGTGCAGTTACTACCCTGGCTTTTTTTGTGCCAGTTTCAGAAACAGTCACTGCAACAGAAAAAAAATATTTTGTAATGAATGATAAATTAAATGCTTCATCTTCATCAGCGTTATTAAGTTCACCATTGAACATAAGTCTCTTGAAGAAAGTGCCACGAAAAGCTTCCATGGATATCTTGATAGGTTAGTCCATATTCAACACAATGGGCAACAGGTTGGTGCCAGTTCCTTATCGGCATTAACAGGGTTTTGATCCTGGGTAGGTTGTAGGTATAAAAACCACAGCATGCATTTCACAAAAAGATAATGAACTTTTCTTATGAATTTAGCTACTGTCAGCACTTGCTATTTGCCTCAATGCAGTGCCATCACTCGCACCATCATTAGGCCATGTTCATTAGACTGCAGTGTACCATGTGCAGGTGATTAGCTATTGGATATTAAATATCTTTACAACCTAGAAAGACATGAACTAATTTTATAATTATGCCGATTTTTAGAAAAAATAAATGCAACAGAGCAGGTGTTGATGGAAACTCAGCAGTGTGTTGGGGGTTAACAACACTATACTGAGTTAGCACCATTACATTTGAAGCAAAATGGGTCATAAAGTTCAAAGTCAACTGAGGCTTTTCTTAAGTTATCTATTATTTTACATTTCCTTTTATTTTTTGTCTTGTTACTATGTTCATTTACATAACTATGTTCATTTGTGTTATGTAAATGAACAAATTATATTTATGAATATTTATAGTAAATTATATAACATAGCAAAATAAATCAGTAATACAAAATAATCAACAAATTATTAATGATGGACAGATTGATTGTTAATAATAATAAAAATGAACACCTGAAAGCTTACCTTACCTTACCTACACAAGGAAACACATTAAAAAAAAAGAAGTTATTTATCATTTTATTCCAGTCCTGGTTATTCACATTTACTTATTTCATCCTTACTTTTGCATAATTTCATGCCTCTAAACATTTGGATTTAAGTTCATTCAATAAAATTGATTACCAAAAATTTCCTTTTCTGAAACTCATTGATCTTAGAAATTACCTAATCCACAATTAAATCTAATTTGGCATCTCAACCAAAAGGTTACCAGCCAATCAACATAGAATTAATTAAAAATCTTCAATTAAACAATAAAACATTGCACTATACACTATAATAAGTTTTCTCAATCTTAATGCGAAACCAATATTGAAAATTAAAGTGGTTTCAACATTTCATACCATTCCATTGTAAGCTAAAAACTATAAAATGTTCAAAACGATTAAGATCTCTATAACTTTAGTTGAAATTTTGTAATACAACTGTAGTACCACAAAGTGATTCCAGAAATACAACCAAATATTAATGAAATGATATCAACTTTGGAGTGCCTAAGTGTTCTCCAAATGAGAAATCGCAGAAATGGGTTAGAGAGTGGTACCTACCCAGAAGACCCCTAAGCTGAGAAGGAGTCTCCACAGGAATCCAATTCCAATAAAAATAAAGTTGTAGTAAAATATTAAATATGCAGTTCAGGTAACAATACTTATAAATATTGGTAAGGCAAAATAATGCTCACTAGCTGGTATTTGCACTTTGATCAAAGTTGGAGTTTTCAGATTGGTATTCTTCGTTTTGCGTCCTCTTTTCTCAACTTCTCCGTCCCCATTCTCGACTGTTTTCTTTTCGCGTTTCCTAGGAGCCATCTCTTGTAAAATTCAAAATATATCTTATTCTAAAATTCACTTGCAGTATCCTAAGATACATTCCTCTTTAACTTTGTTTTACCCCCATTTATACAAAAAAAAATTAAGTTTCTAGTAAGTCAATTACAATTCACGCGTTGGGAACTATTTTTCAAATATCTCAATTATTATATATAACTCTCAATTATTTTATGAAACGCAAAATTCTAATAAAATTGCAACTGTAAGCAAAATATTTTGAGTGACAAAATAATTGTGCCTAAAAGTTGAAATATGAAATTGAATTGAAGTTAGAAAAGCAGAGCAAAATCACAGATAAGGCAGTAGGTAAACAGCTTAAATAGCATAGATTATTATAAGAAATCGGCGACATTTCAGTGGATAACGAAACGCATTATTTTTAAATAATATATTAGGTGGGCTGAAAAGCTCGTAGGCTGACACATGGCTGATAGCGCTACTAGTATTAAATTAACATGATTTTTAGTTAGTCCTAAACTTCAAAAGATCGTCAATCGTACTATATAACTGATTAATATAGGTCTACCAGGATCTTATGGCAAAAAAATGTTTAAAAAATAGCCATTTTCATATAGCAACAAAAAAAATGAATTGTTTTTGGATTGGCTTCCAAAAACAATTCCTCGAAAATTTTTCAAATTTCTCGAAACCTCTTCGATCGCAAGCAAGAAATATTGTTTTCAATTTAACAGAGGCGTATTTAGTACGTCCGGTAAAAGGAGGAAAGGTGGCAAAAAAAAAAACTTGGATAGTTTTGATTTAGAATTGATCAGAAACAAGATAAATGAGTTTTACACTGTGCGAAAAGAAATACCCACTGTCATGAAATTGCTACAAATTCTTCGGGAGAAAATTCAGTTTGAATATAATCTAAAAACATAGCAATCTAAAAATAACAATCTTATTTTGTCTGTCAATCTGTATTTTAAAAGACATCGGTTTCGAATTCGTGAAGTGCCAATCAAAAAGGACTATTTTAATGGAGCGACTTGACATAAAGATACACAGATTCAAGTATTTGTTTATAGTTTATTTTTATAGTTTGTGAGACATAGTATTTTATGCGGAGGAACTTGAGTTTGTTTAAAAAAATGGATAAGAAGATTTTCGTCTTTTAATAAAGCATTGCTTTTTGACGAAAAAAAATACTATTGAACCCAAGGCTTGGCTTGATAAACATTATTCGGACTCTGCACCTGGAAAATCAACCGTTGAGAAGTGGTTTGGTAAGTTTAAACGAGGCGAAATGAGCACCAAGGATGAAGCACGCAGTGGACGCCCCAAAGAGGCTGTTACCGACGAAAACATCAAAAAAGTCCACAAAATAATTTTGGATAACCGAAAAGTGAAGTTGATTAAGATAGCTGAGACCTAAAGATATCAATGGAACGTGTTGGACATATCCTAGATGAATATTTGGCTATGCGAAAGCTCTGTTCAAAGTGGGTGCCGCTTGAGCTCAAAATCGACCAAAACAACAACGAATTGATGATTCTGAGCAGTGTTTGAAGCTCAACCGTAATAAATCCGAATTTTTGCATCGATATGTCATAATGGATGAAACATGGCTCCATCGTTTCACACCGGAGTCCAATCGACAGTCAGCCGACTGGACTGCACGTGATGAACCGACTCCAAAGCGTGGAAAGACGCAAAAGTCGGCTGGGAAGGTTATGGCATCAATATTTTGGTATGCGCATGGTATAATATTCATCGACTATCTTAAAAAGGGAAATACCATCAACAGCGACTATTACGTAGCGTTATTGGAGCGTTTGAAGGACAAAATCGCGGAAAAACGGCCCCATTTGAAGAAGATGAAAGTGCCGTTTCATCAAGAAAATGCACCGTGTCACAAATCAATGAAAACGATGGCAAAATTCCATGAATTTGGCTTCGAATTGCTTCCGCATCCACCGTATTCTCCAGATTTGGCCCCCAGTGACTTTTTCCTGTTCTCAGACCTCAAGAGAATACTCGCTGGACAGAATTTTGCGCTGATGAAGAGGTAATCGACGAAACTGATGCGTATTTTGAGGCTAAAGACAAATCGTACTATAATAATGGTATCGAAAGATTGTCTGACCGCTATAATCGCTCTCGAAGGCAACTATATTGAATAATCAAATCAAATTTATCAATAAAAATATTTTTTCTTTGTTAGCCTATGAACTTTTCTGCCCAACTGTTGCATAAAATTTTTACAAATTGTCGAAGAATATTTTTCTAGTATCCTGCTATTTTTCGACCTTTTACGTATACAACATAATATTTTCAGCAAATGTTAACAAATGATGGCAAGGGCCGTTTTTAGCAGCTTAAGGGCCCGGCTCCAAAACTCTCTTTACTTATCATGGCAAGAGTGGCCCAAATATGAATCTATAAGGAAGAATAAGTTGTTTATGTCTTTTGCCGTAGAGATGATTGGCCCGTGGGGTCCCGGCGAGGTGCAATTCCTAAAGGAACTATATCCGCTACACGTCGTAGCCGGTGACTAGAAGGCTGGTTCTTTTCTCGCACAAAAATGGCGTTAAGTTGAAGTGTTCAGCCTAGAAATGAAGCTAGCGTTCTTGGTACTAAGCCAAGGGGATAGTGAACCGCCGCTACGACCATGAAGAAGGGGTCCATTACCCACAAAGGCTTTGATAGGTACGCGTACCTGTGGTTCCACGCGCCTTATTCTTTCCAGAAGTGAAGGGCGGTCGGCGCTGATGCGATGAAAATTGAACACCGAGAAGTACCGAATGCAATTTCCAGTGTAGCATTTACGCTTCTTGCTGTGATCATTTTCACTAGGAAAATTTTAGCGTAAAGATGTAAAGCGACGTGTGAATTGATTCATCTTATTGAATGTTGCAATGTTTTTTGAGTTTCAAATTATATTATTGATAATTTGTTTTGTCGAAATGCTCGTAAATATGTACTATGTTTGGAAAAATATACTAATTCTGTACCGGAGGTCACAAATTTCTCAACCATCAATACAGGAAAAAATCTTCGTTAAATAAGAGAGAGAATTATCAACTTATTAATCGATATTTCAATAATTTTCAAGTAAACGTAATGACTTACTTGACATACGCTTGGAAAAAATGTAATTTTAATACGTAAATGCGTTTGGCCGAACCCCTATAGTCAATGCCACAATTAATATAAAAAATCAATCAAAACAAAATCAAAAGGTTAAAAAGGTTAAATACGTCAACGTCAAGAAAAATCTCAGGAGTTTAGATTTCTATTTGCCGGTGTTTCGTTTAATTGAATAAAACGCGGCTTAACGATGGCAGCAAAATACAAGATTGTAATGATCCGCCATGGAGAAAGTGAATGGAATCAAAAAAACCTGTTTTGTGGCTGGTATGATGCTGACCTTAGCGACAAGGGTAAAATTAGTTCATTCGTTCTAATTAAAATTAGTTACATTTTTGTACCTTCGACTTATATATTATTGTAATTAGGTCGCGAGGAAGCTGTAGCGGCTGGAAAGGCTCTAAAAACCGAAGGTTACCAATTTGATGTGGCTCATACGTCCGTATTAAAAAGAGCTCAAATTACTTTAAACTCAATTCTCAAAGAAATAGAACAACCTGATCTACTTGTAAATAAGACCTGGCGCTTAAATGAAAGGCACTATGGAGGTCTTACTGGCTTAAATAAAGCTGAGACTGCAGCCAAGTATGGTGAAGCACAGGTAGTTTTTATTTCTATGTGTGGAATTTAAATATGTTTTAACCTTTTAAAATTGTGACTTAATTTACTATGACATTTAAAAATAGAATTTCCGTTGATGCAATCTATCAAATAGAAAATAATAATAATACATTATTGTAACAGGTTCAGATTTGGAGACGAAGCTTTGATATTCCTCCACCTGCAATGGAGAAAGATCATTCTTACTATGACACCATCGTAAATGATCCCCGTTATGCAGGAGACCCAAAACCTGAAGAGTTTCCGATGTTTGAGAGTTTGAAGCTTACAATTGAAAGGACTCTTCCTTATTGGAATAATGTTATTGTTCCTCAGGTAGTAATTAATTAGTAAGACAAACTACTGTTATTAACTAAAGGGTACATTTTCAGTATAATATTTATACTCATGTTTACTATTACTTTTTTTTGTTCACCTGCTTCTACCCATACCTATCTAAAGAAATAAATGAATTATACATTTTTTTCAGATTAAGGAAGGGAAGAGGATTATTATTGCTGCTCATGGAAACAGCCTTCGAGGCATTGTCAAGCATTTAGATAGTAAGTTGGATATGCGTTTGGGTAATATAATATATCCATGGATGAATTTTTTTTTCCTAATAATTAATATTTTCTTTTAGACCTCAGTGACGCTGCCATCATGGAGCTCAACCTACCTACCGGTATTCCCTTTGTGTATGAGTTGGATGAGAACTTGAAACCTGTAGACTCTATGGTCTTTTTGGGTGATGAGGAAACAGTAAAGAAAGCCATGGCCGCAGTTGCTGCCCAAGGTAAAGCTAAGTAAAACAGAAAAAATATGTATGTTAGGCTACTATTTATTGTTAAAATATGTAGGTTTTGCTTTCATTGCATCTACATTGAACATTTTGGTAAAAATCAATATATGTTAAGATAAGAAAATATTTCTAGCCACAGCTAGTCTGACTATAAAAAAAAATGTATTAGAGAAAGAATTTGGATACATGCCAAATCTCATAAAATCTTTAGCAATGTATTACCTATATGTATATTCTATGTAAAATGTATGATTGTGAAATAAAACATCAAACTATATGGGTTTTATTTTTATATTTTTAACACTGGCATTTGGCCATGACATGTACTTTGAAGCACTGATAAGAAATGTAGGAATACATAAAAGAATTTAACACTAGGTCCAGAGATATGTCATGTGACAACTAGTTAAATAGATTGACCATGAATTTTATTTTCTGTTGTTCATGGTATGAACTATATAAAATGCAAAGTGTAAAGTTCATTCAGTATTTCATGAGTAGACAAACTAAACCTTGTTGTATTGATTTAAATATTGAATGACATACCCATTCTGAAGTAAAAAACTTTTAAATTGCTGTTTTTTTTCATGCAGTCAATTACTATTGAAAGTAGAAAAACAATAAATGTTATTTATTTGATGGCAGTAAAGTTTTTTTATCGGTTATAACTTCATCTATATTCATTACATTACTTATATTATTTTCATCAGCTATAATCTTTTTTCCAGAATACTTCAGAAATGCCTTTTGCTTACTATTACTAAATAGAAACTTCTTTTGTTCTAATGGTTTATTGCTGAAAGAGTCCAATTCCATAGACATATCAGTTTTATTCTTCTTTTTACACTTAGCAGCTTTAGGTTTTTGATCAAATCTAAAGTCTTTTGGTAGTTTGTGAATTTTCACACAATGTTCCAACCTCAAATTAGGGTTCATAAATTTTTCTTGGCATTCTTCTATATAACAGGAATACTGTGGAAAAATTAAATATTGTGTTATGACCACGGTAGTTAGTGGTTAGCATACCAAATCAGAGTCATAGGTCAACAGTGCAAATCCTAGCCAAAGGCAATATTGCACCACTGTTTATTAGTTTTTGTCTCTCGATTTATTGTGATGGTTTTTTTCAGTGTCAGCACTGCATCGGTTGCAGTGTCTGATAGAGGAGCCTATCCCAATATAAATATTGAACTGAAAAGCAATCCTTTCTGTGATATTAAAATTATTTAGCAATATTATATAATATTAGCCAGCAGAATGCTCTTCCTGTAGATTGGCATTTGAAGAAAAATATCGTCTATAATCCCATAATCTACACAAAAATGTTTGCTTTCTATAAGGTCTTTGTCATTTTTCTTTGATACTTACTGAAGGTTTCTTAACAGCCATAACAGCAAAGAAGGAGTCATGTTTCTCCTGCAGATGGAGATCGAGGAGATGAGGTGAAGGTAGCATCTTCTTACATTGACTGCAAGCATATCTGTGAGACGCATTGTAGTGGTTCTCATATTCAAGTAGCGAATCCGATGTGAATGAACATCCGGTCACATTGCACAATGTTGGTATACTAAAATGTAACAGATCACCATTATTTTTTATTTTAAACATGGTGATTTTAAAATAGTCACACTAAGACAATATTAGATCCTGGAATTTGAAATTACACAGCTTTTTGAAAACATACACTTCATGGCACAGATCTTCTTCATCCACATCATACACTCCTAACCTAGGAGGCGGTTTTTCTCCAACAAACAGCTCATCGTTAAGGTTCCGATGTCCGACGCCGTATGCTCTCAATTTCATAACTATCATCTGATTTGACTCCATTATTCAGAATTTGTACCGCACCTATAAAAATAGACACATGATTTAAATTAAATTATTTCCTCCATGATGGGGCTTTTAAGATGTATAATAAAGACCGTTTTAACATATTCGGTTTTGAATAACTGGCCTAGGCGGTAGGGCTTCTTTTCTGCTTACAAGCCGTCTATCGTTAATCAGCAGTGCAATCACTGTTGCGCTCCATTTTGAATGGTATAGAGCAAGTAGAGTAGTATAATTACAGGCTGTGAGGCATTCCATCTTAATCCTTAAGGGTGACAACGCATTCAACATCAACATTCTTAAATAGAAGTCAGTTTTACACACATCTGTGATATGGACTGTTAGCTATTTTTTTAGCTTCAATGAACAATGTTAAAAAAAATCAACTTGAGACGGTTCTTTAAATCTAAGGCCGAATTTACAGGAAAACAATACACTACGGGCGACAGGAATTCAAGTCACTACGGGGAAGTCTGTCTCAGAGATGGCTCCAGTCGTAGGGAACCAAAAAAACTTACAACTGTTTTACACAAAAAAACGACTGTATGACATTCCATTGTTTGACATTAAATTGCTTTTACATTCAGTATTTATGAATATGATTTAGAATAGTAATTTTTGAATACGATCTCTGGTTTGGTTCTAACGCATCAGAGACACATCGCAATATCAACACTGCATTTGGAGACTATACGACCCATGGACACGACTAACGAACGCACTGCACTATTTTGGTTTAATTGCTTCCGTATTGGAAACTTCGACTTGAAGAATGGAACTCGAGGAAGACCAGAGACAAAGGTAATAACGATGAATTAAAAGTAACGGTGGAAGCCGATCGTTATCAAACAACCATGGAATTAGCGTCATGGTTTGACGACGAAACCGAGTTTACCCACAATATTGACTCATTTTCACCAAATTGAAAATCCACAAAACCTTTTTCACGCGGTGGAGCCAAATGGCGGCTTTTGCTGCTGCTCGAATTTTAAATTTGAATTGGACAGTATTATACTATCGATTGAGAAGCCGAAACCAAAAGCCGTTATGTAAAACGTAGAATTAGTTCTCGACATATTTTGATGGGAGCTTTCTACACAATATTACTAAAGAGTCCAGGTGACGTGCCCGATAATTTACAATATCGGACAACCGGTGGAACCGGCAGGGTGACGTGACCATCTGCGCCGTGTTGCGATGCAGTTGGCTCAGGATCGTGCTTTGTGACAATCTTTGGGGGAGACCTCTATGTGCAGCAGTGGACAGTGAACAGTGTGAGGCTATGATGATGATGAACATTGTAAATCCGCCATTTAAATAAAAAATGTACTGGTGTATTTTGAAGGTCGACTTCAGTCTCCACATTTGGTGCAACCCGGCGCCGCACAGAACACTGTTGTTGATTTTTGTGATTTTGTCCATTGCGGTTTTAAGTTATGTTAAATTAAAAAAAAAACATTTAATCTGGTCTTATATGACCTGTCCTCCATGTCATTATTTACATCGTCTAACATTTATAGAAATACCACACAACGAAGCATAGTAAATATTCACTGTTGGACTGTAGGCTTTCGCGTGGCTTAGTAGTTAGCGTACCTGACTGCAGAGCAGTCCTTGGTTCGAACCTCAGCTGGAATCGAAGGTTTTCGGATCTTGGTTGTTTTGTGTTCGTCCCGCATAAGTGTTACATCGGTTATTGTAAGGTAAAGTCGAGTGCCTCTAAGTTTGCGCCTACATGTCGTAACTGATGCCCTTTAGAAGCGCATTCAGAGAGTTTTTTCTTGTATAAGTGTAGCGTTATGTGGACAGCTTATACGGAACAGACTAACTTGGTCCAGAATCTTCGAACTAGATGTATTTTCATTATACCCTAAAAATTAGGGCCTGTCGGCATTAGACGTTTCTAGCCTGTTACTTATAACAATACTCGTCTAAAAAGCGTAAATTCCTAATAATGTAAGAATGTAACATGGAAAAGGTTAAAGACGTTTTATATTCACGTTACATTACATGGGTATGGAAGAAGAGGCATTAAAGCAGGATAAATTCAGTAGAAATGAGAGCGGTAAGAAGTATGATTGATGTGAAGATAACTGACAGGGTTCGAAATAGTGTGATCAGAGAGCGTTGTGGTGTGAAAGACGATGTAGTGACACGAATTGAAAAAGGGATGGTGAGCTGGTACGGACATGTGGGGAGGATGAATGAAAGTAGGTTGACGAAACAAATATGAGGCGAGTGTAAATGGTAGAGTCGGGAGAGGAAGACCTAGGCGCTACATTTCACGATCAAATCGGAGACGTTCTGAAAAAATGCCAGGTCAAGAGTACTCTAAACCAACGAGCATGAATGCGAAGATTGATAAAACTGGAAGAAGCGAAAGACGTATGTCAGGACCGTAGCAAGTGGAAGAAGATTGTCTCTGCTTATCCCGTTGGGAACAAGGCGTGAATATATACATACATTCGTTACATTACATACAGTACAAGACAGTGAGTTTGTTGCATAACATGCCAAGTTCTTCCTTGTTCTTATCTACGTAGTGACAGTACCTAACTAGTAACTACACAGTCATGCTTACATATCGACTTCTGTCAAGGTTAGATTAATAGTGATGTTCTAGCTATAATTTTATGTGTTCGATAATTCGGTGGCTTAACGTTTTGCAAATAATGAAATGTATTAAGTATAGGGAGCGAGAGAGGGAGACGTTTATTACCCATCATCAATGAAATCTATGAACACAAAAACACTTTAAATAAAATGTGAGTTTTCCTGTGCGTCGCGCAGATAATTTAAATTTCGGTAATATTCTATTACCTTAAGCTATTGAGGCATGGGTTCACGAATTTGAAGCCAAGCCGACGTTAATATTTATGCAACGGTTAAAGGTTTTCGGGTCTTATTTCGTTTGTGTTGTTTCCGGTAACATTGACACTGTATCAGACCCTTCCTCTGACCCTATGGTGACGTGATACATCATTTACGTGAATACAGGACCGTAGGCAAAATGTGACACTTGTGGTTCTATAATATACTCTGCGCTGAATATAATATACTTGCGAAATTGTAATCATCATAGTCTGTTGATGGAAACGAACAACGCTAAGTAATGAGTCATGCGGCTTCGGTCATTCAATTGGTTTGTTATTGTCTATTTTTCCTCCGAGGTATACGTTAGCGACGAGAAGGAAAGCAGAAACACGTTCATTCCCTGTGGTGCGTGTCAGAGCTTCAAAATAGCGTATAGGATATAGGTAGAATACCCGGTTCTTGATAACTTGATGGTGATAAATATGAAATTCCTTCATCGAGATTAGAGCCCGCAATCTTTAGCTTCAAGGTAAGATTCGCTAGTGACGGGTGGACGGGTGGTCAAATCCTACCTACTTTCAAATATTTCGTAATGTAATAATTCGTAACGGAAACCTGAAGGCATAATTATGTGCTCCAATAAAAATAAAAAATAAAATTATATGATCCCCAAATTGTTTTGCTTTGCTTTGCTTTTCTGCTTGGTACAACTGCCAGTCAAGGTCAAACATGAATATATGATTACGATACCGCAAAAACTATGATATAATTTAGTAGGTATATAGTTTATATTACAAAAGTACTTTAATTTAGGGGTTACAAAGTCAAGTGATGGAGTGTATCCATCACTTAAATAAAAAAAATATATAGGTATAATACTACAAACATTTAAGAAAATACGTTGAACCAATTTTTGTTGCATAGTTCTTTACTTACATTCTAATGTTAGTGTCGTTTATCAAATATACACACATCACTATTCCTAAGCACTTATTAACAATTTGTTATAATCTCCGTCGATGTTCAATCGAACATTATTTGTTTATTGTAGTCTATGGACTTAACATCAATAGTATTACGTGGTGATAATTAATTAAAAAAATATTGTAAAAGTAGTAATCACGTCATATATAAGTTATGTTTTGGTTGTTTTCGGTATACTGTTTTAGTCAGAAAAGCAAATGAAATTGTGTTAAATACTTACTAAGAGATCCTTGTGAAAGTGTTGTTTTACTATTGTTACTGGATACTTTTAGACTAGATTGTTATTAAAATCTAGAAATGAGCGAATTACGCCAAAGAAAGGTAAGTAGTACTTTATCTTTGATAGATAACCAATGGAAAATAGAAATGAGCTTTATAAATATAACAAAGATATTTGTAATGTAAACTCAAACGAATTATGTTTTTTATAGACAGCTATTATGAACCCTAGAGCATATGGAATATTTATTAAAATATGCGATGAAACAACAAATTATAAATCATCTGGTTTTGGTTTTGTTTAGGGATGTTGGACATCACTTCGATTAACCGTTTAACCGATTTGTGTCCTTATTTTAAATCGATTAAACGAACAATTAAAATTAGAGATTAATTCACGTCGATTTATCGATTTATAAAATATCAATAAAACTGTCCGACAACGACTCTTATCGTGTTTGTCGGTTTTGGTTACTCTTAATTGGAGCCGTTTGCAATATATCGTCAATTTAGTCGATAAACGTCCGTCTGGTGCCCCTTGACGACTCTGCCTCTCACTTCTACAGCATAAATTTCATGAAAAGTTCAATCATTATTTCCACGGACAACTTCCACTCCCAACCACCGGAATATTCCTTTTTTAATAACGTGTACATCATTGTCTTTCAAACCTCACTTTTCTCTTATCACGCAATATCTCATCCTATTATTCAGACGCCCATTGCATTTCTTTCACTGCCATATGTTAACCTGAGGACTAACATAGCACTGTGTTCGATCTATCGATACCGTGACTGCGATTAATCGATTAATTTATATCCATAAAGTAGCAGTAATCGATTAGCGTCTCTAGTTTTGACCACAGATTCATAAAATAAGTTTTTGTTTTAATGAAGTCGGACCACAGAGTTCATTTGATATTTCAAGTATATAGAAAATACCGTGTGGGGCTAATATGGCTGCGTGCTAGTACGCGGTAATTGGTTTTAGACCACAGCACGCGTACAACAGCTATGTCTCAACATATCTGAAATGTGCAACTCGGGGTTAAACAAGGAGAAGAGTACAAAGGAAAAAGCATTATTTTTTTATCCCTGTGACTGTTGTTCCAGTTCCAAAAAACAAAGTGATTTTCCACCGTGATTTTGTCACGGCGATCACTTATATTACGATATTCGTTTCAGGAATGGTAATAAGTTTAGTTCCTATAGTAGTAGTTATGTATAGTGATTTGAAAAGAAACTATTTACCGATTTTGTCGCGTTTAATCGCGATATTTTTATTTTAAATCCTCTTCAGGACGTCAAACGCCTTAGTCCCCCCGAAACTGGGCGAAACGTGGTCGTGAGGTCGGATTATATAACTAACAAATTTATAAATTAATACTTTAATTTTCTAATAAACCCTGTACCAATTTAGGTACCTCTAAATTTAGAGCAAATACTGAAAATTGGTTTCAGTGTCGGCCGCGTATGTGTATCAACAACACTGTACGCTTACCGCCACCACAATTTCATGAACTTCAGTTTTGACATTTAAAATTTTATTTTAAATAAAACTTCACAAACACCTTTTGCTAAAGGTACTCGTTATATTACACAGTAAAATAATTAAAAAAAATAGCATAAGCAGCCTGATCTTAATTTTTATTGTAGTCGGCTACCTGCGCTACAGCTGGCCTGCAATCATTAAGGCCTTCATACTCATACTAGATGATTAAACGTGGTAGAGCCAAGCAGCGGCTTTTGCTGCTGCTCGAATGGGCCGTCTCGACCGGGTTGGTACCACAACCTCCCAGAATACCGGCGTGAAGTAGAAGCATCTGATGCGTTTCGTTCGGTGAGTGAGGTATCCGGAGGCCCACTCCCTTCCCCATCCCCCTCCTCATCCTCCCTTTCATCTCCAAAATATCCGTAAAGGCCGCCAACGCACCTACATCAAGATACCTAAGTACGCGGGCGACGGTAATCACTTACCACCAGGTGAACCGCTTTTCGTTTGCTGCCTTTCCCATAAACAAAAAAAGAACTTTCGAAATTATATCGAGTATCACCTATGTCATGGATCTATTGTATTCCTTAGACGATAAAGAAGTGTTGTTATTTCACTGTAACACCTAAATCTAAATTCATTGTATTGGAATAAGGCTGAATATCAAATGTATATTACCGACCATATTTTACGCTGTTTCGGCTTGTCTGCTACTTATGCAGAAGCAGATTCAAAAACCTTTTAGGTAGTATCTCTTTACGTTGTCTGCTGTTGCGATAAGCACGAGTGCCTTTCGTTGTAATTCATTGCTTCCAAAGCATATAATTAAGTTCTACGTTTCGGATACCTGTTCAACAATTTAATGTTTTATTTTCTTATGTTATTAATAAGTTGGCTACGCTGGCAGTAAAGTCAGATGAGAATGTTACACACGATATGAATTGGTCAGATCAGTCGCTCGACTTAAGAATTATTTTATAATATAACAAACACAGACAAAGTAACAACACCAGCAGCACTGAATGATTATACGACTGATTGAACCATATCAGGTATCGTATCACTTTTAGTTCCTGTTTCCACGGCGTGATATAATTCGCACCACAACAGAATAAGAACTTATTAAATGATTTGCTTTGGTTTCTTATTCTATGAACACCGCGCACTCTTCAAAATCTTGGGGATTTCCGATGTCCATTTGATTAATAGAATGTCTACCCTCAATGAGATAGAGAACTGAAATGATGTAATGATTTACTTTTTCGATTACATCGATCAATATTGTTTTTGACATACTGGTTAAGCAATAATGATGAAGAAGAGCTCATAAATAATGATGAAAATGCACTTTAAATTTTTCATGGTTATATCGATATTAAAATTATCGACGTACATCAATATTTTTTTCAATCGGCTCAGATTTGAATGTTTTTCAGCATAATTTCAAAATTTGACAAACAGTTTCGATTGATTAAGAACATTATTATTTGTTAGTTATTTAGAAACTATAGTACATACCTCATTCGTTTGTGTTTGGGATGTTAACATTTATTTCGGATTTTAGAAGATATAAACGGCTATAAACGATTTTAAAGCAAAAAGCGCTTTATAACTGTGCGCGATAGACTTACGTAGTATTGAGAGTATTCAAAGATTAAGACTGAATTGCGCGGCCGTTCCGGTGGAAGAAAAGTAAAATGATTGGGACGCATATATCGCGTTCTACTTTCAAGAGCGATACATAAGGGAATTTGAATTAGATACTAATAATAGTATACTCCTAGTCGATTTCGTCCACGTCGTCAACTTTCGAATAATATCTGCAGTTGTCAACTATTGACGCACAAATATTGACTTCGGCTGGGATTCGAATCCAGGATCCATGGCTTAGCAATCTGGTACGTCAACCACTAAGCCATCCGGTCTACCGATTTAGGTACTAAACGTAAAACAATAGCCGTTATTTTACTTTATACATTTATTTTTTGATGTTATAAATATCACTAGTGTATAGGTCGATATAGAGAAGACTCCTTTCGGTTCCATTACGAAACGGCGGTAGATCATAAAAAAACGTGTGTGTATACTTAAGTACGCACGTAAGAAGTTATACCTCTTTAGCATAACTAAACAAATAAAAAGAATACATACCGACAGTTAACCTCAAATCTTTAAACTCACTTTAAAAAGTTTATTACATCTAAAACCACTTTCATCACGAATACTCCCAATAAATTTTCATTACCATATATAATTTAAAATCACACACAAATATACATTTATATTTATGTATGATATATTTTTTTATCTCCACTGATGTAAAACAAAAATATAATAGATAATAAAGATTCATAAATATTTGAATAACTTTGGATATAGTTACTATGAAGACACTCCATAATACTGTATAGTCTCCATAATAGTTACCAAGATAATTTAAGAGACATTTAGAAACGAACTTCATCCTGCTATTTTTACATGTCAGTGTGCGCGCGCATCGTAATAATTTATGAGACATATAGAAACCAACTTCATCATGTTAATTTTAGATGTCGGTGTGGGCGCGTAAAAATTCACTCTCATCATTTTTCCCAAACGCGCCAAAAGAACTTCAAAAAATAATAATAATGACTCTAGCCGAGCTAGCGCAAGAATAAATTAAATTGCTACCGCGCAGATAGCAGACTGCAGTAAAATTAAATATTAGGTTGATTATGCTATATTTTTTATAATCTGCTGTGTAATATAACGAACACTTTTAGCAAAACAAATCAATCAACAAACAATCCATACATTTTATTTTAAAATTTTCATTACAACTAGTATTTAGAATCGTAGCTGCCGAAGTTAAGAGTTCATGTATTAATCTATTCTAGCGTTGGGTTTACATTCCAAATAAAGAAAGAATCTCGAACTTTTGTTTATTTTATTGTAGTACTAAAACCTTTTACAAATTACTCATAAATATTGAATTAAAATACAAATGTTGAATAAAATATTCTATTTTCTTCGGTTGTGATGTTATATTTATCCCGACATGGGAAAGTTCAGCACCTACAGATATTTAGAGGTAAGAAAATAGTGACGGAACATTGATTTTTTGTTACTACTGCTTTACTGTTATATTACTTTAGTTTTCATTACGAAGTTTCTCCACAATCGACACGTTTGGTTGGTGGATTGGCGATTGCAATACTAGACAATTCGCACCTTTAACATTTCCTCTATAATAATTTCCACAGTCGACACGACTTTTGATTTTTAAGACACCTATGGGAAGAGACGGATTGGTATTTTTGTAGCCGTCACTGCACTGAGGTAATGGCTAATTTAAAAATGTAGGAGGATAATAATGAATGACCAAATATTTATTAAATTTATTTGATATACAGATAAGTAACCATTCCTGATTTTTTTGTATTGGGGTTGGAATGATAAACAAGCCGTATGGTAAGTGGCTGCTGCAGACCATGGAGACCTGGAAACAACTTCAATCAAAAAAGTTTATAGATGCATTTTCACCCCTGTGGGATAATGAGGATAATGTTGGGGTGCCTTATAGCCTGTAATTATACTAACTCTCTATACCATTCAAAGAGCACAACAGAGAAGTAGTCTACCACCTAGTTAAATGCTGGTGTATCAAGTGTATATCACAGAATATTAAAGTGTATATATATTGTTTCAGTTAAAAGATAGTACCTCAACACCACATATCAATACAAGAAGTATATCTTTAAAACAGCCCAGGAGGTTGAAGAAATTTTTTATTCTACTTATTGTACTTGCATTATGTGCGACATACTTAATGGGTGAGTTAATATTTATTTTGTGTATAATCTACCTTGTTATATATAACAGCATTGGCTAAGGCAAATATACTAATGAGTTCATTTTCGAGCAAACAAACTTTTCTATAATTTTAGCCAGATGCAGTAGTCTGTTATGCATTTCATGTTAATTATATCAGTAACAAAGTTATTTCTGGGAATTTTAAACATAATAAAATTAAAACTAAAAAATTCTCCGTTACCAATACCTGATTTAGATTTACAAATAATATTTAAAATTCCACCAGTAGTGTGTAAGTACCTGGTTGACTGTGCTTTACTCTGCGCCTTTCAAGTTTAGTGAAATAAGCATATGGCAGTTGTTTAATGAAATTACCAATGAAACTCCACACACTGAATTTTCTGATATGTATTCCAAGAGATAGCAGTTTTATTAATTTTAATTAATAATTGTTAGGAATGGATAGGAAGGAAGGACACTTCTACACTTTCAAAGTCTTCAGTTTCTGTATTAGATTATTCTTCTTTTTATTGCCTCGCATTAACTTGAAAAAATTTGTGAGTAACATTTATGTCATCTTTCCATGCTTTTCTATTCATTTTACTATAGTTATGGCATGTTGTGACATTGTTTAAACTTTCCATGCAATCTTGCTGACATCTTGCAATGAGTAATGCCATATTGTTGAGCAATTTTCTATGCCTTAGTTGACATATTCGGCCCTGAGATAGGCATATTATCGTGGCACAGTTTTAGTAGTGCCGGCAACATGGCTGAAGCGAGCGCCCTGTCCACTAGGATACCAGGGTTCAATAAATGTGTATTTCCTTTTAACTTATTTTGATGCTCCTTTTATGCGACTGAACATGTTTTCTGGACTGAATATTTTTGTTATTGTTATTATATTTGCAAACAATTAATGTCATTATCTTATGTAACCAATGATTTATTTAGGATGCCTATTAAAACGATGTAAATATATTATGTGTGATGTAAATGTATCATAAGAAGAAGGAAAGAAATAAATATTTTAACTACAATCATCACTTATATATTTGCATGCTGATGTGGCAAAGTATGCTTGAACATATTTATAATTTTAATATCTGTAACCACTATATTTGCAAAAAGATATTATTATAAATAAAGACACTTTGTTTCGCTGTTGAGAGATCTAGAGCTATCAAAGTCAAGTAAATTCTGCACTGTATTTGGCACTAATTGTGTAATTTAAGAAAGATTTTTGAAATATGCAATCATAAATAATGTAGATTACATTGTATATAATTGCATACTTTGAAATGATACTTTTAATGAGGATTTCATGTTACAAAATACAACTAAGTAAATTTTTTAATTAGCGCCAGTACCTATAATAACTTAATTCCTGTTGTAATACATACTGGAATTTTTTGGTGTACTTTATGGTAATTAAATTGACCTCCCTCAACATAATTACAGGCGGTTTTTTAGGTAATTAATACAATTATGGTGGCCAATATCAAGTCTTGTTCACAACCTGGTTATTGTAAATTGTACAGAATTATTAATGTGACCCAAATTATGAACAAGACAGAAATTATTAAAGAATTGAGTACTAGTTACAAAAGTAATTAACATTATTTTTGCCTGTCAATGTAAAGATTATTTATATGTGGCATAGATATTGCTCGAGACATTCAAACTTTATTAGGAAACAATGCATCTGTAGGTATCTGTGTTCCTTTTGTTTGGTAAATATCTTTACATTGCGAGTGTAAATAGAAAAGTTCTTAGAATTGACAATAAAACGGTAAAGAAAATAAATAAATATTCTCAAATTTTTCGTTCGGCGTTCATCACGGTGTCTTAGTCGTCAAATTTTGTACCTCGTATATACTACTCTAATTTTGGGAACAAATGAAAATGCACTCGCTAGTACTTGCCTTCCCGTATCCGATTTAACGCTTATGCCCCAAGATAATGTAGCAGGCCAGACAGGACCTCCTAGTGATATTTTTTATATTTAGCAGCCGCTAAACGTCTCATTGCTGACATAGGGCTCGCCAAAAAGAAAATTCTATTGTCCTTTAAATAAACGTAAAGTATCATTAGACGGTTTTTGAGAGGGTATTTAGTGGCGGGAATAGTTCGCCACTCTGCTCCACTACGGGTTGACGTACTTCACGCGTCTTCGATATATTTTTTTAATAACTTTCAAACACCTGTCATTACGGTGTTTCGTCAAACAAGTTGTAAAAATTCAGCGCTTAAAATTGCAATTGACAATTTTAGTGTTCCGCACCGAGGATCAAACCCAGGTCTCACATGCGTAATCTGCGTAATCTAATCTGCGTAATCTAATAATTAAAAGCCGAACCCTTGGACGATTCAAATCAATTAAAAATTTGTACATATTATTTTTAATTTTTAAAAAAAAAATCTAGTCGACAGTTGGGTAGTAGGCGGCCACGCTATTAATGTTACATGACGATGGCGGGTAAAGTACATCGTACTCGTATTATTTTAAAACATTACTCATGTCGCTCAATAAACAGCTGTCTCTTGTTTATATTAATTAAAAACGATGTTTTAAAATTATTCATATCTATTTCTAATAACCACGTAAAAAGAAGATTAAAAGTTTCTGCATAATCCGTTTGTTTTTTGTTGTTGCGTGTATAATATTCGAATGCAAAATTTGAACGCCTATTACAAGAAACAAGCATTTGTAATACGTTCGATTTTTGAATTACTTTGTAAGTTTCTCTTCTGTTAAACGATAACAAGTCAATTTATGACTTGATTCAAAGTCAATTTATAAGGCAGACATAGATAAGCAGTGAATGTCACGTTCACTATCTTGAAATAGTATAAAAAAATTCGAAATTCACGTTTGTCTGTGTATTCGTTTATAACTTTTAGAAGTTTTAGAAGACAAATGGGAGAATTCGTGGACAATGTGGTTTTAAACATAAGTAAGAACATTTTATGAGGAACGTTTATATATGTATAACATGTTCGCATTTAGTTAATATAGCTGAAGAGCTGTCCATGCGAAGCGAAATTTAATTGTCTGTCTGTGATTTCGAGATATCTGCCATTTCCTAATTCTTCGTATACATATCAAAATCCGAAAAGCGGTTTGTTTGTTTATCTGTCGTATCTATATTTGTCAGTCCGCCTGTCTATCGGTCTAGAGCAGGGGTCGGCAACCTTCGGCTCTTTGGATGTGAAGCTGCGGCTCTTTACTTCCATACGCAGTTATTTTTTTTTAACATAAAACTTTATTTATGCAAGTACTATTTATTGTTGGCAAGAAAAATTATTGTGGCTCTTTAAATTTTGTAAATTGTAATTTTTAACTCTTCCGACTCAAAAGGTTGCCGACCCCTAGTCTGGGCTTATTTTGGTGGATCTTTTTTCGAGAATACTTTCGCGAGAAGGAAGACTATAGGTATTGATTTTGTGGGTTAAAACCCTTTACGGCACTCGGATAACATCCGTAAATAATACTTTCATTTCAAATGTATCGTATTCGTGTACAAGAAATCATTATGATAAAAATAATTAAAAACTCGATATGGATACACGTGCCGAATGAATTGTAACTCAGCATTTCACTTATAAATCGAACGTACAAATTGATATTGGATATACCTACAAAATTAATTAAAGTGTGTCACACAAATGACTTCGTTTTTACGTTTACTTACGTTGTAATTATAATCTAATCTGTACGTTTAGATGGATACTAGATTTTGTTAATTAAGTGACCGATGACTATTGCAAATTGACGTGAAAAGGTGTTTGTTTGCCACGGTGCGTCATTATACAGACGCGCACGATCTCGCACCGGCGCACCGTCGAAAGGGGGCCGGTTCTGGCCTACAACGCAGTGCGTCGTGCGTGACATTCCGTAAAATCATGCACTGTGGAAAGCCACCTTAAGCCGCAAATTGTCACTCAACATTTTTTGAATTTCCACCCTGGCTTCTTTATCAGCCTATTTAACTTCACTAAATAAAGACATAAAGACATTTATTCCGACACTTACATCTACACCATTACGTGTAGATACATAATAATTATAAAGATAACAAAACAAAAAGAAATAAACAAAAGAAGAATAAATATAAGCAAATAAAAAATTATGCTATATAAAAATAAATAAACATATATCACAAGGAATTTGTGTGTGTTCTGATGAAGCGACGGAAAGGACTAAACATAAACCATATGCCTCTCCATAAACAGTCAGGCGGTATACAGGTGTCTGCGAGTTTGCCCATACATACCACTCTAGGCAGTCGGGTTGGTTACCAGAATTATCGTTTGAAATTAAACTATAATTTACGGATTTTATATCGTTTAATTGCGTTAGATCCTTAAATTATAGTTTCATTTCATATGTGTAGTGTTCGCGTAAACACAAAAAATCATTACCAGAACTATCGTGTAAGAGACATAGATCAGACTATGAGATTAGGGTTCGGAAATTTCGAATGAATTTTCCGCTATTAATCATGTCAGGTCAGGTTGACCCAGTTAGATGTCTAGCTGGAACTTGGCTCTGCTTACCTCCTTTAAGACTTTTACGAGAAGCACTATTCTACATATTTATATATTTATTATTCTTTTGCTTCCTTTTATTTAATTGGGGTATCGGACGAGCTAATAACAGTGGACTGTTAGGTGATGGTAAGTGGCCAATGGGGTTTGGCAAAAAACTTCAACCGAGGACTAAGAGGGAATGCCTCTAAGCCTACATTTATACTGATTCTCTATAACTTTCAAACCGGAAGACATAGAACAGTGGTTGTAGTGTGTGTCTGTGTGATGGTAAGCACCTAGCTTCAGGTTTTAGTTAATAATATGCGGGGTCCTAGCGGGAGTGAACAATCACCGTGAAAAATAATATGAGAAATGTTGAAAAATCGATCGAAGTTTCTTACATAATAATCTCATTCCTAATTTGAATTCAGAAAAAAAAATAAAAAAGAACTTTTTAAATTGTAACATTATTTATGGCCAGACTAGTATATTTTATTTGTGTTTTTATTATACACCCAGTTTCTATTACGATGACGTGACAGTATCTTGCACGTCTTAATAAATATACCGATTTTAATGAAACTTTGTACGCAAAAGCAGTATACAATAGGTTGTATTTTTATTTAAACCTGGTTAAGTCAAAATCTTCATTTGCTATAGCTATCTTTACATTACATCAATAGTTACTGTTCACAGTAACTGATCTGGTGCGATACAGCAATTGAAAATAATTGATCATAATGTAGTTAATGGCACAGTTATATATACATATAAACAGTTTATACGTCGGCGTGTTACTTGCGGACGTAATAAGAATTTGTCGAGTGAGAACTGACGAACGACATGGTCACGTTGCGCGTTATATTCGCAGGTGATTTTTATGTGGTATTTTTTTCCATTTGTTTTCGTTATCAAGTTTACACAGTTTGTAGTGGTACAATAGAAGGAACAGTGACGTAAAATACAATCACACGTAAAGACTAGTCGACAATAAGTTAAATTTTACAACGCGGTGGAGCCAAGCAGTGGCTTTAGCTGCTACTCGAATGCGCCGACTCGACCGGGCGCGAAGTAGAGGCATCTTGTGCTTCTGATTTTCGTTCGGTGAGTGTGGTAACCGGAGGGCCACTCCTCTTCCCCACCCCCCGTCCTCATCCTCCCAACTCCCAAACATCCTTGAAGACCGGCAACGTACCTGCTGCCTCTGTGGAGTTGCAGATGTACGACGATAATCACTCACCGTCGGGCGAGTCGCTTCCTCGTGTGCTCCCCAAGTTCGCCAAGGGCGACGGTTGTTTGACGGGGCACACTGTGCCGATTTCGATTTAACACCTTCCGCTCCGGCGTGGTCTTGCAACAAACTGATCCAGTATAATAACGCTAGACTAAAAACCGATTCTACAGAAATGGACATGCAGTGGGAACATCAATATCCCATGTCGCATAATCGTCATTATCGCATTAATTATTTATTTATTTTATTCATTAGATAACAAATTTTTATTAAATTAATGTTTAATATAAACTTTCATTTAAATCATCTAATTTAAATAAAAGTTTATTAGAGTTTTTTTTACTAGACAATCAACTTTCATTTACGCGCATAAAATTATCTCTTTTTTGATAATTTTAAGAATCGTTAAATAGCGTGTGTCTGCGTGTGTACGCGCGAGTGGAACGTGGAACAAACGCTGGTTTATGAGGCTTCTGGTAGAGGCGACGTAGGTATCTTCCCCGACCGCAACTCGAGGCGAGTCAATAAACCATGCAGGTATAGCAGAACAATCAACTCGCGCCGACCTCGCAGCGAAAGGGCTCTGTAGAAAAATTACAGCCATCATAGGTGACACAGTCGCGGTGTTTAGAAATTGTATTAGTATTCAATCAATTTTCTCTGAATGGATTCGATGTACAATCCGTTTCTTACGTAATCAAAGTGAATATTTTCATGAATTTAAATTAATTTCTTCTAATTCTGATTTTTTAATTAACTTCCACAGCCACATACCGCAACGGGTGGGATGGTGCTGTACACTCCATTTTACGAGTGTATAGTTTTAACTTTAAACTCTTAAGACATTCAACTGTATTCTCGAATTTAGTGCAGTAACATAATATTTCTTGTACTGTTCCTTTTGAAATCTTTACTTAATTATGGGCTACCAAGTTTGCGACTACTGTTTAGCGATTTAGAGGTCCATAAAGCCCGCTTATCTCGATCTCACGTTAGCACTTTATTACCTTAAATCTAGTACATCTGATTTTAAACCCTTTTTCGATTTTAGCATCCCATCGTAACTCGTACCACACCCATAGTGTAATGTTCATTCAGACCAATCTTTCGCAGAATCACAGACTAGCCTTTTTTTCTTTTTGTATTTTTAAAAACGTCATGCATCGAGTTGCCAGATTTGTAATTCAATGTTACTTAACACGTTAGGTAACACTTTGTTGGATATTTTTAGTCGATGTGCATTTGAACTAATGTGTTAAGCCAGGGCTGCGTGTCATTATGCGTAAGCAGAATAATTTTGTTAGGGTTGAGTCATTTTATGCTTGAGACTCGATAGGGAGGCGTCACAGCGCATTTGTATTAGTGTTCTACATTACGTCTTTGAACAAATGTAAGTTTTGCTATGGTTGTCAGATACTATTATTTATGATTCTATTTGTTGGTTCAAGGTGTCAAATATGAAGTAACGGCGTATTTTTCTAAATTACTAAAACATCTGTATTACAACCAGTGCATTTATAGAGATTATAGCACGTGAATACAAACATTCAGACGCGTTAATTATTTGTAGGCCACACAAATCTTTGATCCGTCCGGGAGTCTGAAACGAACGACCGTGATATAAGTACCACCAATAGGTATATAATAATGGGAATTATCCTATCAGTTATTTCATTTGATTCGCAAAGCATCGTCAGCATATATTCGTTTGCGCCAATTTTAATGTTAATTCACTCACACTATTATACCTATTATAGGTATAGGAGAGGAGAGGAGAGACGACCAACTAAAAACCACTTGAATATACCCAACCCAAACCCCACAGATGGCAGACGCAGAGACACGTTTATATTATTAAAATTAAAAATTATTTACTTCTGTAATAAATGTACAGTAACACAAGGAAAAAGGTTACTTAATATAAGGTTTTCACAAAGCCTTGTAAGTTCTCTACTTCCTAAAAACGGGCAAAGCCCTGTAAGCTTAGGTTTCACGTGTCAAAATAATTTTTATTGTTTCAACACGTCAGGATCTAACAAGATTTCACAATAATGTTTCGTTAAGTAAACAGCTTAAATTAATTAGTCGCTATTACTAAAACAACAGTCACAATGTCAAGCTTTGTTTAGATAATGATGGAGATAAACAAAACATTATCTAGAAATGTTGCTTTAGCTAGAAACATGAACTATTGGAATGCAACTACAACCGTTACTGTTAATGCGTTCGGCATTAATGTCGTACGCGAAGTGCTTTTGTCCTTCCACTGTCTATTGAAAAAAGGCGGGAATTGTGACGGATAAATACCATTATATAGATAAAAAAAACATAAATATAGATTACAATAAATAAAATCAAATTAATAAGATGTATTTGGTTGTGATTTATTTTGCAAAATTGATTCTTCAAGGATTATTCGCGGGGCAGACACAGTGGTTCGATGGTCTAGCGAAGAGCCTTGGATATGAGAGTGTATATCATCACGCTGTCATCATTGACGCCGGGTCCTCAGGGTCCAGAGTGTTGGCGTATAAATTTAGAGTACCGTTCACAGGTATGTTAATTGAATGTATATTTTTAAAAAAAATTAAAGGCCCTTTACACTGTTAGGCTACTACTACCTAAACTTCAAAGCCTTGTATTAAGAATTATGGGTTTGAATCCCGCTAGTGGGCAACATTTGACAATACATCCATTTAATATGAGTATTATTATATTAGGATGGTTAGAGATCTTGATATGTTAGCCTTTCCAACTCATTACACACTTGTTACATTTTCCTAAATAATCTCTGGTGAAAAAACGTCAAACTAATTAAAAACAAAAGATAAGTTTTGTTTTTAATTAGTTAGACGTATTAAGGATTTGTTTTGTTTTTTTTTTTGCTGAATTTATGATGCATATTTATTTAATTTTATTTGGAGGATACTTAAATTAGGATTTAGTTTAATGAATATTTTTTTTTAGTATTTGGTCAACCGAATTTGGATTTGGTAGAAGAATTTTTTGAACAATCCAAACCAGGACTATCTTCCTACGCGGATGACCCTGAAAAGGTAATGGTACATCATTGCATCTATCTCCAGTTTTGCTCACTACCTAACCATACAGTAACTAATCTGTAATACATGAGTTAACTTTTTATTTGGTATGTATTTTTAAACTGTAAACAGATTGTAAAATTAAAAGGTTTTTGTTGAATACCGTTAATAAGTACTCAATAGTTTTATCGTAAGAAAAGACGAGCTAAACCTCTGATTTGGTAATAAACATTCCTTTAGTCGTTGGTGAACTAGCCTCAAGGCCACAATTATTTCCAGGGTGCTCAGACTATAGTTCAATTAATAAAGAAGGCGGAGTTCCTCACTCCACCAGAGAAACGGAAATCGTCACCGCTAATCATAAGAGCGACCGCCGGTTTGCGGCTTCTGCCCAGAGATAAAGCAGAGCAGCTTCTCGTTCACGTATCGAAGGCGATTGAATCGTGAGTGATGATATATTTCTACTTCCTTTATCGGTCTGTAAAATAGACAGTACAGTTGTTAAGTATACGGCTAGACGTCACTCTAGACGGGCGGGCTGGCGCCACAGCTCCCCGTCACTGGTGTGCGATAGTCAACTGCAGTATCTCCTATGCCTTTGCTATAAGGAGCATAACATCGGGTATGCTTATTGAGGCTGCACGGATACTCTCCAGGCGATTATTCACAAGAGAACAGCCTCACTGCTGCAGCACTTGCGAAAAGGCGCTTCACCCTGAAGGCGATATCTCGAAGATGTGAATGTCCCTTCCAGAAGCACTGGAGGGAAGTAGTCATTGGCCTAGAATAATATGCTACTAACATAACATAGTTATAAGTCAAAATTGTTACTTCTGGTCTGAAATAAAAACTGATTAGTATAATTATTATGAAGAAGGATTTGCTGCATCGCCACGCTCGGCAGCCCGTCATCGGTCTGTTTATTTTTCGTGATGCTTATCTCACCGTCTATCGGTAGCCATTGATATTTTCATGGCTTTTCCCTTAGTCGCATCTTACGACACCCACGGGAAGAAAGCGGGTGGCAGCTTCTTACACCGATGCGAAACGGAATGTGATATTTGGGTTCAGGCCAGAGCCTCGTTATCACTAGAACTCAATTTTTATTACTAAAAGCCGATCCAATTTGGCGTCACACAGAACGTGAATGTATGAGATATACGTACGCACTACGTAATACTAACTAGTGACGGGGAGGAGCATCCGACCCGGGGCTGCCAAGCGTGATTCGTGCAAATCCGAAAAAGGAGAGCCCGTCTCCAGCTTTAGACTGGTGATGATTAAAGCTCTCAGAGGTTTGATATACAATCTGGACCGTCTCCTTTTCAGATTGGGTTATGATGTCGGTCCTAACTGCGTGGAGATAATGGACGGCTCCGATGAAGGCATATTTATTTGGTACACAGTAAATTTGTTACATGGTGAGTTCATATTTTTTTTTAAATAGGATAAAAATAAAGAGAAGAAACGTGCAAAGGAAAGGGAAACATGCAAGCGGCACACCTTTTAGTGATTACCGATGCCCACGTAGATCTGCAACATCAGAGGAACTGCAAGTATGTGGCCGGCTTTAAAGGATGTTTATGGGTGGCGGTGAGGCGTTTTGGTCGAACGAAACGATGAAGCACAAGATCCCTCCACTTAATGCCGGTATTCTGCGAGATGGTGGTACTACCCCGGTCGAGCTGGCCCATTCGAGCAGCAGCTTAAGCAGCCGCTTGGCTCTACCATGTACAGAACATAGATAGTGTCGCATTAAAAATAGGACGATTACAAAAATGTCTGAGCTTCCAATTACTTGTTCCAATATTTGAAATATGAATTTACGTACTCTACTGACCAATCATTGCCTATGTCTCCAATGGAACTACGCAGGTTACAATTTTTTTTTTATTTAAATAAAAGGCACGGCTGATAAGAAGAACAAAGATTTATCCTATTTTCAAGGACTGGAAGAGCAATTTTTAAAACTGCATCTAACCTTTTTGTGTCGATTTCTGAACAGGTTGATGATGGACTAGGATCCTTAAATATTCATTTCATTGTTAATCGTAAAAGCATAAAAACCACACACACGATTGGCGAAGAAGTGATTTTGTCGGTCGTAATAGGAACTGTTTTTCTTCATAATACATCAGCAGAAATGTTACTGTCCGTGAATAATTAAGTGCGGTTTATTTGTATTTATTGAGCTTGATAGGTAAAGTAAAGACATATGTCCCGACACATATACACACATAATACATAATATGGTGATAAATAATAGTTATAAAGATAACAAAACGTAAAGGAATAAAACAAATTAAAATTTAAGCTTAACGCTATAAACTTTTTTTTATCGCGAAATGCTATATTAAAAAGTATGTATTTATCACAAGGAATTTGTGTGTGATTTTTTTGTGTGTGTTGTTTGCGATGAAGGAATGTGATATGTCGGTACTTAAATTTACTTCGAATTTTGGTGTAAAAAACAATACAATAAAAACAAAATAGTTTTTTGTATGAATAAAAAATTTAATAGCAAATTATAATTTCAGATTTAATAGACGATGAGACGATGGCTGCGTTAGACCTAGGCGGCGGCTCCACGCAAATTACGTACCAATTGAGCGACAGCGACGCGCCTCGCTTCCCCGCAGCCGACCGCCACGTGGTGCCGGCCGGCGACAACATGACGCTCTACACGCACAGGTATCCGCCGCGACAGCGACGCGCCTCGCTTCCCCGCAGCCGACCGCCACGTGGTGCCGGCCGGCGACAACATAATACGATATATATAACTTGTTCTTAACAACAAAAAAAGTAGCAAAAATTTCCCCTGGGAAGGTTTACCTTCTACGCATATTGGCAAGGCCTCTGAGACGCACGCGCACATATTCGCAGCCCATCATCGAGAGAAGACTACCTCTCTCTCTTCTGGGTGATGTGGGGGTTAATCATAATACCTACCTTAGGATTCCTATAATGATGACGATAATGAGAGGTTCAACATAAATATTGAAGAGATTTTCTGTTATTATTTTCAGTTACCTGAACCTGGGTCTCCTCGCTGCCCGTTACGGTATCTTCCGTTTGGAAGCCGGTGACAACAGCACCAATGAGTTTACATCGGTCTGCGTGGATCCTATCGTCCAGCGTGAACCTTGGACTTATGCTAACAAACAGTACTTTGTAAGGTAAACATTTCTAGCATTGCCATGGTGAAGGAAGTCTCATCCCATGGGTTTATTAAAGTCGTCACATATGTGTTAGGTAAACGACAGCATGAGACGGGTCAATGACTTATGGTAGTCGAGAACAGGGCTGCCATCTTGTTCAACTATAGATTTCGCTTATGAAAAATGTAAATATCTATTTACATTTTAGTTTTACCTATCATAGGCGCTAGGAGTTAAAAAGAAAAAAGGGGCGTTAAGGTCTTCGACATTGGTATATAGCCTTATAGTGTCGTGGCAATTGTCTAAAGCAAGTGATGAAAACTCATGGCGCGTTAACTTCCTTAAATACGATCGCAAATAAATATGAAAATCATTCATCGACACAAGAAAGGTAGTTAGGCGTTTGTAAAATGTCATTTAATATTACATTTTTTATTTAATTTTTTAAGTTAATTACTTGTGTGTGGTAGAGCCAAGCGGCAGCTTTTACCGCTGCTCCAAAGGGTCGGATCGATTGGGGCAGTATCACGACCTCGCAGAATACCGTCATGCCATTCCTCAACCCCCCTCCCCATCATCCCTCCCTATCATCCGTCCCAATCCAAAATATGCTTAAAGGCCGGCAACGCACCTACAGATCCTCTGGTGTTGCTCTTGTTGTTGTCGACCGGGTTGGTACTACGGCCTCGCAGAATACCGGAGTGAAGTAGAGCATCTGGAGCTTCTGCGTTTCGTTCGGTGAGTGAGGTAACTGGAAGCCCGCTCCCTTTCCTCATCCCCCTCGTCATCCTCCCTCCCCTCTTCCAAATCCCTGTAAAGGCCGGCAACGCACCTGCAGTACCCCTCAGGTGTTGCAGATGTACGTGGGTGACGGTAATCACTTACAATCAGGTGAACTGTTTGCTCGTTTTCCGCCTTTCCCATAAAAAAAATTGTTACTGTAGCGGGGTAATCTCGGCCATTAACTATTTTTTTATTTCTTTTTTAAGTTATTTTTTTATACAGCCACTAATGTTTAGGTGAAGTGGTTAACTGGAATTTCAGTAATGCATTTATATGTTTAAAACAATGTTATTTAATGAACAGTGGCGCCCCCCGACCGGAGGGTATGAAGCGTGAAGCCGCGTATGCTCGGTGCCACGAGCAAGTGAAGCGCTATACGCTTCGGACCATGGACTGGGAGCCGAAAGAGGCGCCCAAAGGCACTGTCGCCGCTATGAGTTACTTCTATGATGTCGCCGCTGACGCTGGGATTATTGGTGAGTTTTGGTGGTTTCATTTATATGATGTTAAGGCTTGTTCGTTAAACTTGTTGCGTACCATAAGGTATGCAGAGCGACATGCCAATATTTATTTATAAAAAATATAACCACATTTTTAATTTGAATTTGATTGTAATTCATAAAGCAGTAGCATGCTGGTCAGTTTATATTAAATTGTTATTAAATTTAAATTTACTATTCAATACGCACCGTTTCTTCTTTCTGTACTATTTCCCAAATTTATATAGTGTGAACTGTTTACCTTGCCTTATCTTAACAGCCTAGAAACAGTTCACTGTAGGGCATAGGCCTCTCCCATAAGGAGAATTTTCCACAATCGCCACGCTCGGCGATCGGATTGGCGATTGCAGTACCAGACACCTGGCACCTTACTCACAGCTGCCCGCCATCTATCGGTAGTAATTGCTAATTTCAAGGATTTTCCCTTAGACGCCTCTTACGACACCCGCGGGAGGAATGGGAGGATCGAAGATTTCAGGAAGGATTACTTTATTGAAAGTAAATACTGGCATGTCTATGCATACTTCAGCCACAAATCAACAATTATGTCATGTTATTAAGTGAATACCCATGAGGCAGAAGTAAAATAGTCTCTCATATCTCATTCCATGGATATTGTTTAACATCAAAATGCCGGAAAAATCTCGCGGCATCTGACAATGATGGAATTACCCATCGTTGTCAGATGCCGCGAGGCACTACGATCGTCAAACCGCCGCTGATATTTTATTAAATTTCTATAATAAATAGACATCTAACGACAATTGTAGTACAAAGTCTATAACAACTACATGTTTTATATTAAGATGAATAATCGTATTTCAATATTTTTTACAATATCTTAAAATGTCTTACTGTATCTTAATGTATGTTCTGATCGCTGACCGTCCGACCTTGGTCCTCGTACGTGTAACAACATGTAATGCTCTTTCGATCCGGCTCGAAGGACCATATGTTTGCTCCTTATTATCGTAGGATTTAATAATGAACTGTATTAGAAAGTATAATTCGTATATTGGCAATAGTTATCACACTTGTACAGATCAATGTGAACTCACTAAGCGCGAAAGTAATATTGAGTCGGCGTATCTTGTTACACGTACCAAGGTCGAACGGTCAGCGATCAGCCGACCGCTGCATGCCGCGCCCCGCGCCCCGCGGGTCGTTCAGTAATCTGTACAATGTATCGGTACCGTCGGAACCATTATGTGCACATTATGTTTATGAAGTAATGTTGATACAGTAAGTTACGTGTATGTGTGTGCATGTGTGCAGACGTGATGCGCGGCGGCACGGTGTCGGTGGGGCAGTACCGCGCGGCTGCGCTGCAGGCCTGCTCCGCCGCCAACGTAGAGCAGCCCTGGGCCTGCGCGGATCTCGCTTTCGTCGCGGTGCTCCTGCGGGACGGGTACAAGATCCGCGAACACGATCCGGTCTCGGTGAGTGTACGCTACACACGCACACGGACACAATAGCGGCTCAGGACTTGCGCGGACCTTGCCTTCGTCGCGGTGCTGCTGCGGGACGGGTACAAGATCCGCGAACACGATCCTGTCTCACACGGATACAATCGCGGCTAATATGTGCAATATAGAGACAAAAAAAGTTAATTTTTGTGTCGTTTTTTCTCTTTATTTTTCTTTCCTAAATTTAACCAACATTTCCACTTTTCAGCTGTTCAAAAAGGTGAACGGTCACGAGGTGTCGTGGGCGCTGGGGCTCGCGTACACGACAGCGATGAACAGAATGGCCGCCGCGGCCGCCTAGTGAACTCTGTGCCAATGAAAAACGATGTATAAACAGGTCATTTCCTAGAGAATGGGGCTGTGGATTTTTTTTTATTATCATATACACACAATTACCGCAGTGGTATTGGTTACAAAATCTCATCTGTTTACAATATAAGCGTCGCTACACATTTACACTATTATTTATTAATGACACTTTGCCTACTTTGCGAATAGATATTATCTATTATTATAAGTTTTATTTACATTTTGTATGAAACTTGATTAGACCAATTATTTGTGTTGTCTTTGTGAAAAGTATTCACTTAAAATATTAACGTCAGAATCTTCATAATAGCACAATTTTACTAATAATATTTATTATTGAATGTTAATTTATACAGGTGTTAGTTAATTGAAATGTTTCTTGTATTACAAATAACTCTGAAAGCGTAAAGGTTAAGAGGATTTGAAGAAGAATTGGCTTTCTTTGTTTATTATCTATTATAATTAACTTATGAAATATCTTTCCGATAGTGAAATGTTTACAAAAATAATATTATTTTAATATTACCCGACAATAGGTTCTTATGTCGCGATATTCTAATCACCGATTTTTTACTTTTTTTTTTCGGGAATTTCCCTTTATGGTGTACGTGTAATAGCTGTGCGAATAGTGACGGTGAACACTTTGTGGCGTAGAAACGTGATGTTCTGTCAACAAACCTGGCACTAGGATATTTTTTGTAATAAATTTGTCTATGCTTTGCAATTACAATGAACAAGTAGTTTATTAGTTTCAAGTTTACAGTTGCCGCCATAATTTTTAGAGTGAAACGTCGCGACGTTTTTCTTAAAATTGTTATTGGGAACAGTTGTTAACTTTATGCCAGTGTCAAAGTTTGGTAGTTCTGACCGTGTCTATAAACGTTTTGGTTTTATTAAATTTTTATTATTATCTAGTACTTATATCTAGCATTATTAAAAATGCTAGATATAAATACTATCTAACATTAACAACAATGTGAACTTTTGTCTATGACAACCGCCTTCATTTGCAATTATAGCACCAAAATGATACACACAGTAGCTACTTTACACTACACACTATAGGAGCTATTTTTTGATATATTTAATGTAAGGATCTCTTAAACGGAAATATAATGAAAATTTATTAAAAATGGTAATTATTTACATTACCTATTATAATATTTTCTTTTAACACTTAGCAAATATGCATAAGAAAAAAATATCTGCTTTGTTAATAAATCAATATTTCTGCAGTGGCCTGGTATAATAAATCAATATTCATTCACTATTTTTAAAAGGTTTACTATCTTTGATACATTCTTTGTTTATTTATTTCGTTTGGGATTGAATGGTTTTTTCCTATATATTTTTATACTATAACTGATTTACGGTAAAAAAGCGAATTTTTAATTGTTATTAATCATCACATATCTCAGTAGCAATATTCCATTGATTTAAAGTAAACAAAAAGAAAACTGGTGTTTATACTATAAATGTGCCAGCACTGTAAATAGTTGTTTGGCTATCAATATGTAGGATGTATTTAGTAAAAGAATGTGAAAATGTTGATTTGCTATGTATGGAGCATTTTACTTTTTTTAAAAGGCACTACTTCTTAGGAGTGAAATGTGCTTTAAATTTTAATATTTAACTGACAATCTTTAAGATTTTAAAAGACATTTATTTTAATTAACGATTGTGACCACGGTTGAATATGTTCGTGTTTATGGCATTGCGTTTTTATTCTGTGTTTTTCATAGACATTACCTTAGTATGGTTCTTTATTTTTCAACCTACACCATTTGGGGCAGAAGTGTCCAATTACGGTTTTTAATATTTTGTTTGCCTTCAGTCTGTAGGCAATCATTTTGGATCTTTTACATTTGGGAGACATCCAGAACAATCTTTAGCATGATTCCCAACTAAAAAAACCTCTACTAATCGCTTCAAATATTAGCCGGGCTATCTAATGTTGCCAGCTATTGTAAGCACCAAATTAAGTTTAATTAGATTTAATCTTAGGTTGTTGAACACAGCTCTCCTAAAAACACCAGAGCACCTACAATTAAGACACATACATTTTTGTAAAGTGTTTTGTAAATTGTAATTGTAATATTGAATTTATTGGTAAATGGCTGTTGTAAAAATAGTGTTTGTAAATGTAATAAACTATTGCACTATTTAACTTTGTATTTAACTTTATTAAGAAGGTTGTATCTATGTATCATTTAGAATTATACTTTTATGATATTAATATTATGCTCATTATGTAATATTAAATGTTACTAAATATTTTTGTGAGAATATTATTGTATTATTATATTATAATATTCTATCAATTTTTGACGAAATATATTTCAAGTTTTTGTAATAATTAGCTTCCTTCGCACTGAAATGATGTAAGTAATATACAAATAATTTGAAGCAATCGGTGTTACGTGTAAATTGTACAAAAATTTAATAAATGTTGGTAAATATTTTTGGACATTTTATTTATTTAACCCTGCCACTATCAGGATATGAAAGGCTTTAAGACAGGGAATAACGTATTACGATAAGAAAAAGAAAGACACGCCTACACGATGTAAACGGTCTGTTATAACCTTCTCTTCTTCTTCTACTGTATAAACCTTCAGAGATGTGTATGCCGACAAGACTGGCGACGAACATTCTTATAAGTTTTAAGTTATAATAGATTCTGTGTTAAGAATGTTCGTCGCCGGAGTCTTGTCTTGTCTGCACTCGGGCTCCATTCCCACGTGCTCACCACTCGGAGGCCATGGGGTCTGCGTTGGTTAGCGTTGAATTTGTAATAACGATGATGCAAGGTAAATAAAAAGTCTTTTTTACTTTTACTATTTATTAAGAACAATTCATTACAATAAAAATTATTATTAATCTAATGTGATTGTTACATCAACATTGAGTCGCTTCAGTCTCCTAATATGATTATCAATTTAATTCTAAGCTTTGGTTAAGAATAATTATCATAGAAAATCTTATCGTGGTAACATTTTTACAGTAATCCTACGCCATTAAATCGTACGTTCTACAATATTTACTGTTCTATAGAAATACTTTTAATAATTCCATTGATTATTAGTATATTAGTAGAAAGAGAAACCACGTAAGGTGATGTAAGTCATTTAACATTTATTCATTCTAAAGATAACTACATCAAGGCTTGGAAGAGCCAAGAATAACAAAGTTTTGTAGTTTGTACGTGATAAAATTTTATGTTTCTTTTTAATAATAGTCAGAATTAATTAAAATACTAACTTCACCAATTATATAAGTAAATATTATTATCTACATATTATGTACTTCGCTTTAAGATTAACAGAAGTGATGCGTATCCAAATACGTATAACATTACAGAGCTCGCTGATCGTTATATTTTTAGCAAACCATTTCAGACTTGGATGATGAATTTAAATATATTGTAGAATTATTAATAACAAGCATGCTCTGACTTATTACATTGGAATAGAAGAAAGACATGTTATATTAGGAACTAATAAAATAAATCGTTCACTGTTCATTGTAAAGAATTATCAAAAAAATATAAAATTTCAAACAAAACAAAGAATATGATGTTAAAATTAAATGTTCAAAAAAATAATTAGAAAAAATATTTAAGATCTACATTACTCTGTGGTTGAGGTGCAAGAAAATCTTACATCCCGTCTCATGATCGTAAGAGTCGACTAAGGGGCTTGAAAATCCAGACATGAGCACATAGACATATGACAAACCCAATCGTGGTGCCGTCCGTGATTAGCCATAAAACACCTACGGCCTCAAGGACGCAGGTGCAATGATATGAAGTTGTAAAACCCAAAACGGCTAACAGCAAGAACTTAGTCGAATACAACGGTGATCAGCCATTTCGTTGTAACTGAGGTGAATAGAGAGGGTGTCACATTGCTTGCGGAAAGGTGGGGAGTACCAGCATGCTGGTAATCGACTGTTAAATTTCATTAGATGTTACCTCGCCCCATGCTTTGAAAATGAGCCCTGAGCGTCTAAGGAGCAAGGCGTCTGGAACTACGATCCCTAATCCACAACTTCGGAGAGGCGGTATGTCTAGAAAGACCAAATAAGCAAATGGAAATCTGTGACGAGATAGGCTGGCACCTACTCAACAGGCACACATAGAGTTACAAAGTAATGAAGAATATGTCACACCGAATGAAATGTGTCGCACCAGAGTGACAGATCTAGAATATATTTGTTTATACCTAACTTGATTTGATATTTACCTACTACTTTAGCTAAGTGACAACATTAAATCAATACAAATTATTGCAATAGATATGTAGGTGTTATTGTAAGGTGTGTCGCCGTAGCACGACAGTTAAATATTGTATTTAAAAAAAAATAAGAAATCGTTCGTAAATGTTAAAGTTTTGACATTAGTATTATATAATTTCATATTTTTGTTGTGACTTCCTTGTTTTTGCATAGTCGACCGATGGTGAATAATCTAGAGGTAGTGGAATTAATAAAAAGATGTGATAAGGTTAGTTTTAATATTTTTTTTCTCGTGCTGTTATTGAATCTTTCATTGTCGCCAATTTGCTTATTTGATTGGTTGTTCTTAAGTGTTGTTTTGTATTCATTAAACGAAAGACTGATTATATTTTCAATTAAGTTTAGGTTTTTGTTTGTCGTTACATTGCAGAATTATCAATGTATATGGCTGATGAATACGAAGTTTAGTTTTAATCATGAGTTAGTACCTAATACCAGTCAACAGCGTGACGAACGCTTTCTCCAAACTTAGTCAATAATATGAAGGAAGGCCTTTGGCCAGCAATAGGGTATGTAAAGGCTGATACTTTCGTTAAAACTATATTTGCTTATTAATAATGAAAAAATCGTTAATTTGTGTTGTTAGACATAAATGAATTCCTACTAATGCCCTATCTCACTATTGGCTTGAGTTATAGAAGAGAAGATTATTTTAATACTACATATGCAGTTAGTTTTGATACTTAAAATCTAGAGCTTCTTGTACCAGAAGAGATAATGCTCTCCATCTTCCACGAGGAGGTCGTCTACACCTGGAAATTTTATCAAATGAGATACGGTTATACAACTAGTATATTAACAATAATTAAAAACGAATTTCAAGCAGAGGGTTTTCTGCTCTGGTTAACTTAAGGAAAAATCGTAGCAACCGACCAGTATTTTTAAACTTCTAAGTGGATTTCAACGCGGTGTTCGCTTTCATTTAGAATATTTCACGAGGAAGGTTTTATCTATATATTGCAGATCTATGCGTGCGCAGTCTGCGTGGTTCGCTAGAGTTATATATAAAATAAAACCAACCGACGGGCGCGACGAGCTGGTTGCCGGGCGGGGTGGCGGGGTCGGGCACCTCGGGCAGGCGGTACAGCAGCCAGTAGTGGTAGCCCATCGGCTCCTCCTTGTGCCCGGCCAGCGTGTGCACGTAGTGACCGTTCGGCCATTCGCTCGCCTCGAACTTGAACTTGGGCTCCTGTTCCGCCGCCATTTGCATCACGTGGTAGAATGAGATGTTCCTGCAATCGTTTCAGAACATTTTTATTTTATTTTTTTCAATTTTGTTAGGTTCGGTACATAATTGATTTAAGGCTGAATATACAATTTTGTTTTTCTAATTGTTAACCTTCGCCTGCATACTGTGCTTGTTTGCACCTTAACCTCAACAGCCTATAAAGAGTCCATTGCAGGACATAGCAGCACATGTGTCACGCATGTGGCAGCCATCTTAAAGGGAAGCCTCAACAATATTAAAGGGAAGTGGACGCCACGGACTATACTTTTAATTAGTTGATTCTCATACCTCGGCGCCACCATGTACAGCGTGTAGTTTTCGGTGACGTTGGTTCCAAGCCACAGAGTGTACGTGAAGGAAACGTTGCGAGCGTCAGAGTCGTTATGGTTATGCCCGGATTGGTACGCAAGCTTGAGACTACCGTCGCCGCCATTGCTGTCTGTAAGTTTCAAAAGATTATAGCATGAGTATCTGAGATATATTGCAGTTGCGAAACACATTGTCTAATATGGATTAAACTTTTACTCTTCCAGAAGCTTCTTGTCCGAGATAATTCTTGTAACGTCACCGTACCGGCAGACAGGTACAAGATCTCCCTCCTCTTCTCTTCTCGTGTCGCTTACGACATCTTAAGGTGACTACAAGAAAAGCAGCAAGAGGCCGCCGGAAGCAAACCATCTGACGAGGTCCACCTCGAGTGTCACGTGCCTACGCTGCGGACGCTACCCCTATTGTTTGACCGGGGTTTGGCCTATATTCTGCCATTATTTTTGCCACCGTCGTGTACATAAAAAATATTAATTACTAATCAAGTGTCGGCATTTTTATAGGCTTTCCGGACTAATATAAAATACCTTTTCTTCAATAATACTTTCACTCACTTTTCAATAATAATAATATTAACACACTCATTTAGGGTTTTTTTTAAAGCAACTCTGTAGGATAAACTTTCTTTCGTCCCCTGGGTGTCGTAATACCCCATTAAAGAGCTCACCCAGGGGCTCGTGGCGGCTGTCGAGCAGCTTGTCGCTGCAGTGCGGCGGGCGCACCGCGGCCAGCGAGGCGGGCGTGAGCGCGGCCACTGCGGCCGCGGTGCTCGCCGCGTCGCCCCAGCCGCCGTCCGCGCGCTGCCGCTGCAGCAGCCACTTGCGCGCGCCCGGCAGGCTCCAGTGCTGGTGCGCGCCGGGCCCGCTGTCCGAGTCCTCCAGCGCCTGCGCGCACAACGCACCGTGCTTTATAAGAAGTGCGACAAGCAGGCACTGACAGAGGTTTTCTTCTAGAAAATTAATATACCGAACCCTGAGCCAATAGAGTACTACATCAATCTATTCTAAACTACAGGTCTCTCCAAGAAACCACTAACAAAAACCTGCATACATTTTTTGGAAGCATGTACTGACCACGCAAAGTAAGTATGTTGGTGAGCACAGCATCCCGGAGATAGAATTTGACGGAATCCTCTTCGGCAGTAATGGTGTCGGGGATCGCCATGAGATCTTCTCCAGCTCAAGATCCTTTAGTCGCTTCTTACTATTCCGACGGGAAGAAAGAGGGTGGCAAATTCTTACTGCGCCAGCACACGTCAAATAAAAATATGACTTGTAAGTTACACAAATAAGCATCGGTTTGGATTCAGGACGGTCTGATGGCGTACACGACGCCTTCGATTCCGCGTTTCTATAATACATCGAACGACATGCTAACCTGTATAGCCAGGGCGGTGGTGGTGAGTGATCCGAAGCTACCATCAGGGTGTTGCTGGCGAGCTAGCCCCGCCATGGGACGGCGCACGAAGTGGATGAGACTGCGGTGACGGTGGTCTTGTACAACGCAGCGAAGAGCCAGGATCACCATAGAGATCGTATCTATGGGGCAGATGTAAATTGATTACATTCAAAGGTAACTGTTTAAGTTTTAACAAAACTTAAACAGTTACCTTTTTAATTGTTTTTGGTTTTGTTTGTACACGAATTTCTCAATAATTGTATAAAATATTATACGATGAGATTTCACAATTTTTTTTCATCTACTTTATTAAGTGTATTGTTGTACTTTGTGTTATGTTTGTCTGGTGGTTAGGGAAGCTAATCAAATAACAGTACACTGTTACACTACCACTGATTATCAACGAAGCTGAATCATTTTTGACATCGCATAACACTATTGTTAATTTTAAACTCTGATAAATTTTTCTTAATTGTTGTGCCACTCGCGGTGAACAAAGAGGCTCAAGGTGGCCGCTCTGCGTTCATGTTCCGGCGCATCTTCTCTAGAAGGAGAGGAAGAGTTATAAAGAAGCGTCACGCAGAGGGGCCGGTGCTGGTGGGACCGCGGATGTGTGCGTTCTCCCTGGTATTACCGATATGCATCGTACGTGGTTCACATTTCCTTGTATTTCTTGTTCTGTTTTTCCTTGTCCTTGCCGCGGCGGTGGAAATGCTTTAGATATTTCTCCACGTATAAAAAACACATAGCGGCGAAAATCATCGACCGTAAGTACGATTTCACGAAGCTTAAGCTTTTGTCACCCGTGGTCGTGTACGTTCCGTAGTTCTTTTACCTACCGAGGCTATGATCCGCGGCGGCGTTAGCAATGTCCAGCAGTCGGCGGATGTGGCGACGGCGCACGTGCGCCGCGGACGAGCAGGCGGCGAGCGTCGCGTACGCAAACTCCAGGTCGTGGGGGGGCTCCCGGTGCAGCAGGGCCGCCACCAGGTCCCGGCCGTGAAAGGCGCGCGGGTCCTTGCACAGCGCGCCCAGGGCCAACGTGTAGGCGGCCAGCCGCCCGAGCGGGGGAGGCGACTCGTGATGCCTATGGAAGTATAGTTTTATTCCCAGTATTAGTCCACCGTTGAACATAGGGCACTCCAAAGTGCACCAGCAAAAGCCATGATGCAGTGCCGGTACCCTCGCTCTAGAGATGCTGCTCCCCATCACCAGTATGCAGGACTTGAGATTGGCATAGTCAGATGGATGTTCCACATTCAGACGTTATCAAAGTCCCGTCCAGGCGAGGTTGATATTTAGAGAAAAGTTTTTCTACCAACCCCTTTCACTTATTTTATATAAACCTACTTCGTACATCCCAAAACTATAGTTGAAATTACCTTATTCATTTAAGGCTTCTTTCGGCGTCTCGGGAATGATAAAATCTACCGTTCGGAAATTAAAGCCTTTTCAGAGACGAGCCGGCAAAAAAGGCACGAACTTTTTCAAGGAGGACATACAATTATTTTTACTTTCTTCAGTAGGTACTGTCGCAGGGGAATCATTTATTCAAAGCCGCAATGTAAAGCGCGATAAACTACGCCCGTTGGAAATTTAATGTTTTTATTATACGGGGGTATTTAAATAATATCAGCACTCTCTAAGATTTGTTTTAATAACATTTAAATTGCCATTCAAAGCGACGATAGCCGAATGGTTAGGAGATCTGCATCAGTCTCTGGAGGCTCGCGTTCGATCTTCTATGTAGGAGCTCGTAACAAAAGCTTTTTTCGAAACTTAGATTTCTTTCGTTGGCCTGCACTCAGAAACGTCAACAGCACGATGTCACCATGTCCCAAACTCTCGTGAAAATTGGGTTGTAAGGACTAAAATATCTAGACCTCCTGCATTGGGTAGGTTTTATAAAATTTATATTCCTGTAGATATTATTTTAGTTTAAAATAAATAATGTCTTACTTCAAAATCCGTACAGTTGTTATTTTTAACAAACTTTTAACCAGCGGGAACTTCGAATTAAACAAATTTTCTGAACACATTCTGAAGTTGGAGTGAGTTGAGAAAAATGACCTGTCATCTTTTTTTATGGAATATCAAAAAATATCACAAAAGAACATCATATAAGATTAATCATAGAGATCGGTAACATTGGGAATGTGCGCATGGTCTGGTCTGGTCCCGGATGCGGCAAATGAACAATCCGTCCATCTGATGGTAAGTGATTACCTTCGCCCACGTACATCTGCAATACCAAAGGAGCCCCAGGTGCGTTGCCGGCCTTTAAGGGTATTTGAGAGATGGGAGGGAGGATGAGGAGGGGGATGGGGAGAGGGAAGTTGGCCTCCGGTTACTTCACTCACCGAACGAAACGCAGAAGCACAAGGTGCCTCTACTTCACATCGGTATTTTGTGAGGCCATGGTACCAATCCGGTCGAGCCGGCCCATTCGAGCAGCAGCAAGAGCCGCCGCTTGGCTCTACCACGTAAAATAATTTATAATACAATATTCATGTAGAGTTTCTTCTCGATCAAATAAAGTGGCTAAGCGTTAGCCTGCAGCGATGCGGGTAGCGCGTTCGATCCCTGCAAGAGACATGTATTTGTATGGCTGTTTAAAAAAAAAGATCTTACCTCTAATAGGATGTCAAGGACTTTGCTGGTGCTACTAGGGAACTAGAAATCTAAGTTAAGTTAGTAACAAAAAAATTGTAAAATTAGGACAGGTACCAGTAGAATCCAACATATGTCGCAGTATTGTAAATCATTCAAGATGTAATAATCTACTCACTTCGACATCATTAGCAGTATCTCTATCTCCATCTGCTTTGCTGACAGCTGCATTTCCAGACCTTGCTGCTCGATCTCCTTGCCGGTGTTGTTGGCCAGCTGTAACATGACCAGTGATCATATAGATTCCATACTAACTTCTACGATATGGAATAACTTCTTTTTTTTGAGTGTACATCGAGCCTTCTGTCCGTAATGCTGGATTGAGCATCTGAATTGCCGAAGAAGGTTAGATGCGTTATCACACCTGAGGACTAAGCTGGAATGTCACACGGCCTGTTATTATACTGGCTCTCTTTACCCTTCGAACCGAAACACAATACTGCTGATTGGCGGCAGAAATAGCCAAGAGGATGGTATCCAGCCAAACGGCTCCTAGACAGAAAATAATCATTACCATTTATTTATTTATTTATTTTATTTATTTATTTATTTATTTTATTTATTTATTTATTTTATTTATTTATTTATTTATTTTATTTATTTATTTTATTTATTTATTTTATTTTATTTATTTATTTTATTTTATTTTATTTATTTATTTTATTTTATTTTATTTTATTTTATTTATTTATTTTATTTTATTTTATTTTATTTTATTTATTTATTTATTTATTTTATTTATTTATTTATTTATTTATTTATTTATTTATTTATTTATTTTATTTATTTATTTTATTTATTTATTTTATTTATTTATTTTATTTATTTATTTTATTTATTTATTTTATTTATTTATTTTATTTATTTATTTTATTTATTTATTTAAACTTTATTTGCACATTACAGAACAAAAATTACGGACTTAATGCCAAGAGGCATTCTCTACCAGTCTACCATTAGATTGAACAGAGAAAATGTAAAAGGGTGCACAAAAATAATTGGTATATATTGTGTATTTATTTAGGTATATCAGTATATGTTAGTGTATATATATATGTGTGTGTATATCAATATATATTTATTATATTATATTTTCACTTCTGTGTAACTTGCGTACATCCTTAACCCTTGCTCACTGGTCATTATTTCCTCTCCAAAATGGTTGCCTGGTAGAGATCGCTTCTAAGCGATAAGGCCGCTAATTGTACCTTTGTGTTTCTTTTTATTTATTAATTTTTTTCTATTTTGGTGTACAATAAAGTGTATTTTCATTTCATTTCAAAGATATTATGTTTATTTATATATACTCGAATATTATACTACAATATAATACTTATACATGACGGTACTTACATACATGTAATTGTAGTAAAAATCTAATGACCTAACACTGCCAGCCTTCGCCAATACGTCAGTCGCGTAGTGTGGAACAAAAGCGACGGGTGGGTTGAGGCACAGTAAAAGAGTTGTTTACATTGGTAGCGCAGAGACTACTTTTCTCCAAATATCAACTTCACCTGCATACGGTGTACCCTGCTGGCAAACAGACGAGGCTCTGCTCTTGCCGAGATAGCGTTAGCAAGGATATGCTGCAAACTTGATTTTACTTTGATTATAAATGACAGTGACATATATGATGAGGCAAGTTTTGACAATATTGCTGCCATCCGGTAATGAAAAATATGACACTGCAAGTGTGTTTTTAAGTAGCTGCATTATATTTGTTCGTTTACGTTTAATGCACGTTTGATGAAATGAAAAAATAATAGTTTGGTATTCTTTTAAATCTAACGATCACCGACAAGTAAAATCTTAGAAAAAGGAAACTTAAGTAAGTAATTAATATTTTTATTATAAGAACTAGAAAGTTTGTTTTAAACTTGTGTACATAGTTGCCATAGCAATCTTGGTGCAAGTCTCATTAACAAGGAGACTAGTGATGGGGAGCAGCATCACTAATTCCGAGAGTACCGGCGCTGCGCTCACCGACCAGCTTGCCCAGCATTGTGAGTATACCTTGTTGTAGTTGGGTATACCTTCCACGAAATGTGTGGTGGTTTTTGCTGCCGCTTCTTTAGAGAGGACATAGACCTTTGACTATAGGCCGTTCAGCAGTGGACTTAAAGCTCAGATGTAGATGTAGAAGTAAGTAAAGTATTACATTGGTAGATGGAAAGGGTGAATGTACAGTTTTTTCTCCAAATGACAGCCTCACTTGCATGTGGTGCACCTAGCCGGCATACGGACGAAGATCTGACAATTGAATGATAGTAGAAAATTAACCTGAATATGCCAAACAAAGTGCGAGGTTACCAGAGTGGTGGGTTCAGGAAAATCTTCCTTGCATAGCTTTTCTTGAAGCTTTCACGGTAAGGCTTAGGTTGCCGAGACGTGTATATCATACCTGTAAAGTAAGCATGACATGGTGGGTATCGTTCCCCCATCCCCAGTCCGGCTGACGGTGCTGCAGCAGGTACAGCAGGGCCTTTTGTATAGCTTGACCTTCGTTCAGGGTCTCCGTCTCCCACACCACGGTTGTGGTGGCGGGCGTTGTAGTTGTAGTCGGCGCTTTAGTCGTCAGAGTTGTCGGAGGCTCAGTTTCTATAAATAATTAGAATACATATTGAAAGAAAAATGCCTTCACGTTGATACATGTTGACGAATGGTTTCTGCGTGACTACATTGAAGAAAATGTATTAAGAGGTTTGCCTCTAAACTCGGTTAAATGATATCAAGACATCTCACACGTACAGTTACTGTGGAGGATTTTGAACTAGAAATAATCTGCAATGTTACTCCATTACGGGTTGGCGGATTTCACATCAATATTTTTATACCTATTTTATATTTCATGTGTGAATATTTTTTTAAGATGATTACTCTGTCGAGAATTTTTTTAGACTAATTTTAAAGGCTTAAATAATCTTTTTATTATTTTTGTTGTCTCGTTGTTTTCGACTTTTCGCAAAAAGTAAGGAAGTGACCTAAATGTGTAAGCTGTTAATATTTTTTGTAATGTACAGAACAGTTTTTACTTACCGGTCTGAGCGTAAGCATTGCTCAGTACCAAGAGCTGAATCAGAAACGATGCAACGCGTCCGTACATTTTCACTCTCTCTGGAACAATGAAAAAGTTATTTTAATAAGTATCTAGCTTTTTAGTAAGTTCTAATATTAACAAATGGTTTTAATGTTAATAAACGGATTTTTTTAGTTTAGTCGTCATCCATTGCGTTACCGACGTCACCGGTAACTTTAAGGGTTTACTGAGTTTCCTTGAGGAGCTCGCTTGGGTCGAATAGTTCATATTCCTGCCCACACGCAAAATACGCCACAGTGGAGTTGCGGATACCAGCCCGTCAACGATTTCAACTCAAACATCACAACAAAACACAACAGATCCATTGTGGTAGAGCCAAGCGGCGGCTTTTGCTGTCGCAGGAATGGGCCGGCTCGTCCGGATAAGTACCACGGCCTCGCAGAATACCGGCGTGAAGTAGAGGCATCTTGTGCTTCTGCGTTTCGTGCGGTGAGTGAGGTAACCGGAGGCCCTCTCCCCCCTCCCCCCTCCCCAAATATGGTAGCGGTATATAATTTTGAGCTACCCCAGGAGGGTACCAGTACCTACGGTTCTGGAGAATCCCTCACTGAGCATCCACGTTCAGGCTTTCCTACGCTACCTAATCGTGGATGCTCAGTCTGCCCCGCGTATTCGGGGCAATATTCCGCTCTCTTTCTTTCCTACTCGAGGCAAACGCAGCAAAGAAACTATGGCATCCCCTACCGCGCTCGCCGTGGATTTCTGCAATATCAGGGGACTCCACTCGAACCTTAGCGCCGTTCATTACCATCTTGAAACGGCGAAGCCGGCCTTGCTTTTTCTTACAGAGACTCAGATATCGTCTCCGGCTGATACCTCTTATCTCCATTACCCGGGGTACAAACTGGAACACTCCTTTGTGCCCCGTGCCGGAGTTTGCGTATACGTCAGAGATGATATCTGTTCTCGACGCCTCGGTAGTCTTGAAGGTTTGGACCTTTCTACCGTTTGGCTGCGCATCGACAGCGACGACCATCCGCGCGTCTATGCGTGCCTTTACAGGTCCCATAGCGGTAATACCGTAACTGACCGACTCATCGACCACATCCAAATGGCTACAGATTCCGTGCTACAACAGATCCCATCCGCAGAGATCGTGATTCTCGGCGATTTTAATGCCCACCACACCGATTGGCTCGGTTCTCGCATAACCGATCATGCGGGAGATCTGTTCACGACTTTGCATTAGCATATGGCCTGACACAACTGGTAACCTCGCCGACGCGGATCCCAGACGTGGAAGGTCATACACCTTCCCTGTTGGACCTTTTGCTGACCTCACACCCGGACGGATATTTGGTCTCAGTCGATGCCCCTCTTGGCTCGTCGGACCACTGTCTGATCCGGAGTGTAGTGTTTATCGCGCGCCGATCCCGAACGCGATCTGCGGGGTTCTGCCGTGTGTGGCACTATAGGTCGGCAGATTGGGATGGAATGCGGTCTTTCTTTGCTTCCTATCCATGGGGGCAGGTTTGCTTCTCGCTGGATGATCCCAACGTCGTTGCAGATTCTGTCACCGATGTGGTGCTTCAGGAATGGAACTTTTATTCCGTTCTCTGCAGTGCCTGTCGGAGGTAAATCCCAGCCTTGGTTTGGTCGCACCTGCAAAATAGCGTCACGCCGAAAGCGGAAGTGCTACCAGGCCTGGGCCGATGCATCGGCGTCTCGGGATGCAAAACCAGTGCTCTTAAAACGAGTACAACTCTGCCTCCAGGTCCTTCAAAAGATTTATCGCTGCGGCAAAGTTAAAGCACATTGGCAGAATTGGCGAGAGACTAGTTCGCCTCCCATCGGGATCCCGCGCATTCTGGTCTCTCGCCAAGGCTGTCCAGGGAATTTCTGTCAGCCATCTCTCCCATCTCTAAACAAGGAGGATGATTCGCTGGCCCATACTGCAAAAGAGAAAGCCGATCTCTTGGGCTCTCTTTTGCATCCAACTCGACTCTTGATGACCGGGGAAACTCTCCACCTACCATCCCGTGGTGTAAGTGCTCCATGCCGGAAATTCAGTTTCTGCAGAGCTCAGTGCGAAAGGCACTCCGCTCCTGGACATTCATAAGTCGAGTGGGCCGGACGGAATCCTCCAATTGTGCTGAGAATGTGTGCCCTGAGTTGGCACCGGTTCTCACGCGTCTTTTCCGGCACTCCTACTCTTCAGGCGTCGTCCCGGAATCTTGGAAGACAGCACTTGTGCATCCAATACCGAAAAAGGCGACCGCTCTGATCCGTCCAACTACAGGCCTATTGCCATCACCCCCTTGTTATCTAAAATAATGGAGTCACTCATCAACACCCAGCTCCTGAGGTACCTGGAGGAACACCAGCTGATCAGTGACCGACAGTACGGTTTCCGTCGCGGACGATCAGCTGGTGATCTTCTAGTTTACCTGACTCACCGATGGGCAGAAGCAGTTGAGTCTAAGGGGGAGGCTTTGGCGGTTAGTCTGGACGTAGCGAAAGCATTTGATAGGGTTTGGCATAAAGCGCTTCTTTCAAAGCTTTCATCTTACGGGGTTCCTGAGAGATTGTGCAACTGGGTCACCAGCTTCCTCACGGATCGGAGCATCAAGGTTGTTGTCGACGGTGCATGCTCGGACCCCAAACCCGTGAATGCTGGTGTTCCACAAGGCTGTGTGCTATCTCCCACTCTGTTCCTTCTGCATATCAACGACATGCTACAAATCAGTAGCATTCATTGCTATGCAGACGACAGCACGGGTGATGCCCTATATACAGGCCGTGCGAATATTTCTCGGGAACACGTCGACGAGTGCCGGAACAAACTTGTGTCTGAAGTCGAGACCTTGTTATTCAAAGTCTCGGATTGGGGTCGACGTAATTTGGTCCTATTCAACCCCAAAAAGACACAGGTTTGCGCGTTCACCGCTAAAAAAGAATCCCTTTGTCGTTTCTCCTCTTTTTGAGAACATTCCTCTTATTGCCTCAGCCAGTATCAGAATCCTTGGCGTTGACATATCGAGCGACGTTCAGTTCCGTGGTCACGTGGCCAAAAAGCTTGGTGTGCTCTGTAGAGCGGGACAGTATTTCATGCCGGTCCACCGTTTGCAACTTTATAAGGCGCAAGTTCGGCCCCACATGGAATACTGTTCTCATCTCTGGGCAGGGGCACCCCAGTACCAACTCCTTCCATTTGACAGCATCCAACGTCGAGCGGCTCGAATTGTCGGCGACCAAGCTCTCTCTGATCGGCTTGATCCTTTGGCCTTGCGAAGAGATGTTGCTTCTCTTTGCATTTTTTACAAAATTTTCCACGGGGAATGTTCTGAGGAACTGTTCGGATTGATCCCAGCTGCTGAGTTTCACCATCGTACATCGCGACTGAATTCGAAGTTCCATCGATACCACCTAGATGGTTGGCATTCCACCACAGTGCGTTTTAATCGAAGTTTTCTGCCACGCACTTCGACTTTGTGGAATCAGCTGTCGCCAGCAGTATTTCCGAATAGTTACGACTTAGGGACCTTCAAGAAAAGAGCTTATTCCTTCCTTAAAGGCCGGCAGCGCATCTGTAGCTCCTCTAGTGTTGTGGATGTTCGTGGGCGTCGGTGATCACTTACCATCAGGTGAGCCGCACGCTCGTTTGCCCCCTTCTTCTATAAAAAAAAAAAAAAAAGATAGGCCACTCTAAAAGTAGTACCATTAAATGCTGCCGCCTGCCATCGGTCTGGATAATTAGGTTTTTACCAAATAAAAAAATTAAATAAGTGATGGGTGTATGGGGGAATGAAACCTAGGTATCATGTCTTTCTTCAAAATGCCAACGTCACCTTCAAGTGCATCCTGCTATCAACCAACAAACGGGACTCTGGCGACCGAATCATCATTCGGTCCTCAATGGCGCCAGGAGTCCTCCAAATAATATTTGGTGGACACCTGGCGCGTCCTTAATTGCTCCAAACCCTCACAAAAATGAAGAGGAGAAGTAGCGGCTCGGCAAAGCTTTTGCCTTCTTCTTTTTACATACTGGTTAATACCGACTTAACTTAAGAGGCTGTTATAAAGCTAGATTATTCCAGATGGGTATAAAATGTACAAGTAATATAAAGTCTGAGGCCGGGTGTTCACTTCATACTAGTACTATTACATCAGCCTATTGTAGTCCACTGCTATAAATAATAACTAACCTAACCTAACCTATCCAAGAAACCGCCACCAAAAACAAGCATATATTTTTGGAAGGTTTCCCCATACTCACCATGCTGGGTTGGTGAGCACAGTGAGAGTACCTGCGCAATATTGCTGCTGCTCCCCATCACTATTCTGTGAGATTTGGGTTCCGCAAATTTGTATAAATTTTACAACTGCATTCTTACAACTGGTCTTTAGAGGCTCATTTGTTGACCAGCAGGATCCACCACGTGCCGGTGAAGTTGGCGTTCGGAGAAAGAGAATATTTCTAGAGTGTATTTCTCCCTACAAAATCCACAACTGACGTAAATAGATCGTTTTTTTATCAAAGCTTTCGTCTTTTTAGATATTTATTATAGCGGTGTGTTTTACGATAAAATGTTACGTAAAACGTATTAGCCAAGCCGACAGCGTCCGTCATGCGTCAGATCAAACATGTATTGTTAAGCGCACCAGAATAGATTCTCTTTGTAAGTCACTCAGACTTCTCAACATCTGTGTCTCGATAAAAGCGAAATGAAGCTCTACCTTTGACCTTTAAAAAAGCCTTAAGTAAGATAGGAAATGTGTATTGTGTTATGATATGAACAGGCTGTGCTACGTGCTTCTTTTATAAGGGAAAAGACAGCAAACGTGCAAGCGGTTCAACTTAAGGGTAAGTGATTACCGTCGCCCACGTACATTTGCAACACCAGAGGTACTGCAGGTGCGTGCCGGCAAAGAATATTTGGGTGATGGGAGGAATGACGAGGAGGTGGGTTGGGGAGGGGGAGTGGACCTTACTTATCCTAACGAAACGCAGAAGCACATGGTGCCTCTACTTTGGGATTCATATATTCCAATCTGCACAAGACCTTAATATTATAAGGGATACGAAGAAGTTTATGTGTATTGTGTAAGATTTGACCTGTGTGACTGTTGCATTAAAACCAACTGAGCTGCCAATGAACTTGCTTACGTATGTGTAATTACTTTGTGATAAATAAAAAAAGAATCTAGTCCAGAAAAGTGAGAATTTCTTATTTAATTCAAATTAGAAAACATTTTCCTCTTAGATTTAATAAAAATTTTAAAACAAGAAAACAGTGCCAGCTAAAAAAAAAAAAATAAATGTAATTTATGAAACTTAATAAACAGCTTGCTACGGGTACCTTTAACGTCTAAGTATACTTCAAAGGGGGTAATCCAGAGCAACCGACGCGGCAGGTGTGCGTTAGAGCGACGGGGCTTATTTTCCGTCTGCTGCACTAATTGAAGAGGCGTCCACGCAGTAGCCTGTGAAAACGTCGTTTTACCTTGTTACCCGCCCGATTTCACGCACACCAACTTGCCGAGATTAAGTTGATGTAATTGCTTATTAAATAATCTCTATATTTTTCAAATCGGAACAACACTGCAGTTGCACCGCTGTTTGGCAACTGAAATGGGTAGGAGTCTAGAAGCTACCCAGTCGACTGCTAAGCAGAGTAGGTGCATTAGTGGTGCATCAGTAAAAAGTACCAGTAGACTTCTCCCTTATACTCACTTAACTTGCGGGCCTTCTGCTCGCGAGTCTCTACCGCTGAAGCTGAAAAGGCCACTAGGCCAACAGCATATCTACCGTGGGGGGTTTTAGTCGGTCCGGCATCTTCAATGCTGATCCCGACATAACCAGCTACTGGAGACGGTGACGGGTTATGTCGGGATCAGCGGTGACCTTTCCCCCACGTTAAACTAAAAAAAAAATATTTCTTATACTGCCACAAAACGGCTTATTTTGACTACAGAATACTCTAATTAAACCCTAGTGCCTGAGTGACAGGCAACTTTTCGAAAAATAAATGCCATACTCATTAAATCTTATTCTCCATCATTTCTTTTGTATGTGATGTATAATTTTAAATAACAATATAATTTAATTACATTGAACCGTGGACTAAAAAGCTTTGTATTTTGTATTTCTTACTTTTCTTTTAAAAAAGACAAGCAATCTGTGAGAGTCATCGAGAAAGGGACGGAATTTTAATAAGAGAGATTTCGTTTGACAATATTTCGAGTATTCCCTTAAACGATTTAAAAAATATTTTTTCCTTAAATATTATTTCGTTATACGTTTGATTTAGTACCTTTGTTGTTTTAATATTACCGAGGTATTTTTCTTCTGTGACCGTGGGGTTCGAGTTCACCGTTAAAATATAATCAACCGTTTTACTGTACAAAACAAAATATTTATCGGCTGTATACACATTAAGTCGGTTAATTTGTCTATGAACTCGAGCTACAGTATTTATTTAATTTGATATTTATTCTGAATATTGTTGTATTCACTCCGGATACTATCGGCGGATACTATCCGGATACTATACGTTCCTTCTCGCATTTGATGGAATTATCGTATTAGGGTGACAATGCTAAGTGGAAGGTTACAGATGTGTTGTTACCCTCGAGACCTAAGATGGAATGCCTCACAGTCTGTTATTGACAATGGTTCCACTGCTGATTGGCGGTAGAAAAAAGTAATAGGCTGACCTACCCAGACGACTCCTAAGTAGCCTAGCTCATAGTAAAAGTAGGGTCAGCAGTTCCAGTGACATGGGACGCAACACAACTAGAACCGACCGATAGAATAGAAGTCATTATACAGAAGGTCAATACAAGATTACCTGGTAACCAATACAATAAGCAATCGAGTCAGTTATATAGGCATTTAAATAAAAATGTAAGCAACATGAATCAGCACTATAGTAAACAATCATTTACAAAGTGGTAGATAATACCGATGGACTTTCACGGTATATAAATTAAAATAAGCACACAAGAATTTTGGTAAATTGTTGCTTAATTAATCCCGCGCACAAAAAGAACACGCACACACGCACATTTACCCATGCACAAACGTAAGAGTATAAAATTTCACTTACTTTTTAAACTTTTCATATATTTTAGATATGTAATATACATTAATAAATGTATTTAAGTATTTTCTTTATGTAAGTAAGTACGTTACACATATTTTTTTTCTTTTTATGGAAAAGACGGCAAACGAGCAAGCGGTTCACTTGATGGTAAGTGATTACCGTCGCCCACATACATCTGCAACACCATAGATGCTGCAGGTGCGTTGCCGGTCTTTAAGGATATTTGGGAGATGGGAGGGAAGAGGAGGGGAATTGGGAGGGGAAGTGGGCCTCCGGTTACTTCACTCACCGAACGAAACGCAGAAGCACAAGATGCCTCTACTTCACGCCGGTATTCTGCGAGGCCGTGGTACCAACCCGGTCGAGCCGGTCCATTAGAGCATCAGAAAAAGCCGCCGCTTGGTTCTACCACGTTTAAGGATAATGATTAGTAGCCAAGTTGTAAAGCACATGGCTATGGAAGAATATTTATATTTTTTTATTTTTGTTTTGGTTGTGGAATAAAGATTTATATTATTACTCATTACTTATCTATAAATTATCATTATAACCAGAACCTATCTTTCAAATGAAGGCTTGTACTTACAAAAGAAGATAAAACAGCTATCTACGGATGGTCCAGCTGTGGAAGACTATACTATTCTAGATAATATTCCTTGTTATCTGCTTTTGAGTACCAAAAAAAATTTTTTTTTGTAATGATTTCTTGTATTCACGCGAACACAACACATTTGAAATGAAACTATCAGGATCAGGACGTCTAACACCACAGCCGCCCCGTGACCACGTGTGAGGTCATAATCATCATCATCATCATTTCAGCCTATTAGAAGTCCACTGCTGAACATAGGCCTCCCCCAAAGATTGCCACGAAGCACCGTGTGAGGTAAATCACTCGAAACGTTGGGAACATAAAATCTAACATTAAACGCGTCAAAATCCGTAAATAACAGTTTCATTTAAAAAAAATTATACTATGAAACAGAAAAAACTATTTTTTCTGCCAACCCTCCCCATAATAACTATTGTAGAGTTCACACACCCAGCACATGAACTCTGGGGAAATCATTTATATTAACGAGAGATTAGACAGTAGTCACGTATGCATATACGTATGTGACGTTTGTATATTTGTGTATAATTGATTTTTGTAGTCATTAGTGTGTGACGGTATGAAATGCGGCATGAGAGGGAAAATGTCACTTTTTTCTTGAAATGACAACCCCCACTTGCTCGCGGAAACTAAAAAGGTTGCTAAAAATCCTTCAAACTATACCGAACTCAAATCCCGCAGATTATATACTAGATAAACTCTCAAATGAAAGAACTTTTATGTGCTTATTATGGCCACGTGACGTCTCATCTTCGCTATGGTATAATGTTTTGGCTCAACTGCTATAAGAAAGAAACTATATTAAAAAAAAAAGATGTGTAAGGGCTATGTTCAGAATAAAAACAAATGAAAGTGTTGAACCTTCATTTCTTATACAGGAACTATGAACATTGACCTCATTATATATACTCGTATCTATACGAAATTGCAGTTTCCGTTCGTAACAACTTAGTATTATTCCCCAAAGTAAGTCAAGAACGTGGTAGATGCTACATTCATAGGCTCTGTGTACGTAAAAGCTACACAGCACTTATGAACAACAGTGTTCTTTGCACGGCACCTAAAATGTGTAATAAACTACAAGAAGATCTGAAGTATTTAAAAGCATGTATGTTTTTTGTCTGAAACATTTCATTACAATTATAATGAATTAATGATGGACAAATAGTTTTTTTTTTTTAATATTTGACAATATCTATTTTAGACATTTTCATTACCTCTGTTAATTGTAATTGGATTATTATGTTTTGTTAATGAAACCACCTAATGATGTACCTTTATTTCGCAAATATAGATTATTATTAAACTAGTGACAGAGAAAATTTAGAGCACTAGAGATTAGTGCGCAAAGTGCACAGAGTGGGCAAAGCTTTGAAGAAACGCATTTTCCGTTTTCTTAGTAGTCTTCTACAGGTCGATAAAGACACAATACCGCATGTGCAATATTTTCATTATGTAACTGTTAGTGGCAGGAACATGTTGCTCCGGAGGTGCATCTTAATGGTCGGGCTATTGTAAATAAATATCCTGAGAATTGAGAGGTATCATTCTCTACTATAAGGTATGCGTTTTCTGGTACCCCGATCGCTAAAACGTTTACCCAGCGTAGTGATTACGGCATATTCATATATCACATTCAGAGAAAGAAAGCAGCGGAGGAAGAAGAAGAAGAATATGTACGTGGTAAAGCCAAGCGGCGGCTTTTGCTGCTGGATAGTGCCACGGCCGAGCGTAAAATACCGGTGTGAGGTAGAGGCATCTTGTGGTTATTTTTCGGTCGGCGATTGAGGCAACTGGAGGGCCACTCCCTACCCCTTTCCAAATATCCTAATAGGCAAGTAAGGAGCCTGCAGCTCCTCTAATGTTACAGAAGTACGTAGGAATCGGTAATCACTTACCATTAGGATAAGCCGCATGCTAATTTGTCCTCCTTTCCCATAAAAAAAAATATATTTTGTTCAGCTTACATTTAAAAAAAATTACTGTCTTTACCTAAAATATTATTATTTGCACGAACTTTCCACGGCTATTCACATATTTGGTATATTCCTTTAAATATTAAAAATCTGTATGCTTCAAATTCTAGTCAGTGGAAACAATAACCTAGTGCGTACTTCAAATGTTACTCAAAAGTACCATTTCTTTGTTACACTTCACCGAGTGATATAAAATAAGAAATAAAAATTGTGTTAGAACGAAAAATGTCGAATTTGAATTTTTTATATGCTTTCAATAATATCAATTCAAATCTAAGACAGAGCCGCAAATTTTTCGACAATCTTGTACCACAGGTATTATTTCCCTCATTTTTATTTAAGCACAATATAAAGTAGATTATTGACTCGCCATGTTACATTACCCATATATGTAAAATATGCATTACACCCTGGAGGTATGAAATTTGAGAGACAATTTGCATTTTTAGCAGCACCACATACAATTTGTTATCGCGCGCATTCACGCTTTCATAGAATATGTAATGAGAAATATAATGCCGGCATTAAAATGCCAACGCTTTTTAACTGAACACTGAACTGAATAATGTTATGCCGCGTGTAATTAAAAATGCGGAGTTATTATCCTACCGAGTATTGTTAGCTGTATCAGAGAAGCGTTAATGTGTGTATAATGCTTTTATGTGGTTTGTCGATGGTAACGACTTGTCACTTTTCTATGTTCTCCTTGTCCTTTTTTTTTTATTTGGATCGGGGTCACAAAGTCCGTTTGATGGTAAGTGGCTACTGCCGAGGAGGTTACCGACGCGTTGTCACCCCTGAGAACTAAGATGAAATCTATCACAGTTCGTAATTGTACTGCCTCTGCCCTTCAAATAGGAACTCAACAGTGGCGGCACTGCTTATTGGCGGCAGAAATTGGTAAGAGGATGATACCTTCCCAGAGTCGCCCTAGCGTCAGCCTTTTCATAAACCAATGATGCATAGGCTTCTCCAAAATTAAGATTTGCTATAATCGTCAAGCTTGCTGATGGCACTTCAGACTTTGCTACGGTCTAGATAATTTAAGTCTGGCTAATTTTGAGATGGCTATTCCCCCATCTGTTGGCAGTTACGAAATTTACGAGTTCTTACGACACACAGGAAGCGACGGGGTGGCAGATTTTCTTACGTTGCCACCATCACGGGGAATCTTACCTCTTTATATTGGTATCGTAAGGATAGAGAGACCTAACGGGGTGTAAGAAAGAATGTACCAGCTTTTACTTCAAGTGCCAACCTCTACTGCACTTCGTGCTCCCTGCTAGCTAATAAACGAGGCCCCGGGGATCGAATAATGCTGGAAAATCCAGGCGAAGTTACCGAACCGATATCCCACAGACTAGAGACGGGACGCAGCGTCGCTGGTGCGAGGGTTCCAGCAATACGCGCCTTAAAAAAGGTATACCGGATTTTGATAGCGCTTTCTTGGAGAAACCTTTGTTCACCAGTGAAATGAATTGACTATGGAACTAGGGAATAAAACAAAATAATTGGCAGTCATACTATGTCGTGAATAGCCACAAGGTGTGTAGTGCACAAGGCACGTTTACTAATGGATACGTGAAACATCGACCTTTTGGCGGAAAAAAATAACGTTCATATCCCCGGCCCAGAAAAATTAAACGTGGTAGAGCCAAGCGGCGGCTTTTGCTGCCGCTCGAATGGGCCGGCTCGATCGGATTGGTATCACTACCTCGCAGAATACCGGCGTGAAGTAGAGGCATCTTGTGCTTCTGCGTTTCGTTCGGTGAGTGAAGTACATAGTGAGGCCCACTCCCCCTCCCCATCCCCCTCCTCATTCTCCCTTCCATCTCCCAAATACCCTTAGAGGTCGGCAACGCACCTGCAGCACCTTTGGTGTTGCAGATGTACGTAGGCGACGGTAGACGGTAATCACTTACCATCAGGTGAACCGCGGGATCGTTTGCCGCCTTTCTCATAAAAAAAAAAACCTATTCTTGCTTGCATACAGCTGCAGCATGACAACCTCAAATAAAATGTACATATATTATCTTAGAAGTAAGAAATGGATCTGTCAAAATCTATAGTTTGAATTAACTTAAACCAGGCAGACATAGCTGCAGCGAAGCTAACAAATTTAATTATTAAGACAATGGAACTCGAGTAGAATCAGACTAAGCCGGCTTACGTGAATACAGTACAGTGCTGTGTTCTCAATCGAGTTATAAACCGGATGAGTTTATAATCGTTTTGTAATGTAATTAACCAGCTGTTCTTTGTCTTAACTGAATGGGCTTGGTTTAAATGCAACTTTGTAATCGTATTAATTAAGAGATAAAGTTTCAGCAGTAACTTTTTAACTTAGGACGCGTCACTTTATGCAAGCTAGAGTTTATTAGATAGAGCTTCTCTTAGGAATTAGGAAGTGTATAAACGTGTAAGTGTGTAAACGAAGATTATGAAATAAAACACAAATGTTTACAGCATTCTTTCTTTTCCCATGTCCATTTATGATTTATTTATATTTTATCCTCTTTCCACAAAAATATACATATGTTTAATTAGTTCAGGGATTGTCTAAGGCATAGACAAATTTTAATATTGTTTTAATTATTTTTTATCAAAATAACGCTAGATTTAACGCAGATTAAGATAAATGAATATAATAGGATTAAAAGCATGTAAGGGCTTAGCAGTGTTAAAATTTAAAAAAGAGCGCTGCTGGGCACACCATTATAAAGATTAAGAAAGATCTTTTTTTTTATGAACAAGTAGGCTTACGTTTGACCTCAATCTTGCTTGATAGAAGGCGAAGATGAGGCCTAGGATGGTACACGTTTGCCTAGAAGGTGTCTGCTCACTTTGGCCTTCTCTCAGATCTATAAGTCGTGACGTTTTTTTAAGGGATATGGGGCAAACGATCGAGCGGCTCATCTTTTGGTGAGTTGAGTACCGTTGCACATGTACATCTGCAACACCAGAGGACTTCACTCACTGAACGAAACGCAGGAGCACAAGATTCCTCTACTTCACGCCGGTATTCTGCGTGAAACGCTAGAAATTCTATTGTAATGACACGAGAACGAATAAACTTATAAGCTGAAGTGGCAAAGGGCCGCCCACATAGCTCGCAAAACTGAAAACCGTTGGGGAAAAAAGGTTCTCGAGTGGCAGCCAGGTACAGGCAAACGCAGTGTGGAACGACCTCCCACAAGATGGAGTGACGACCTGCACAGTGTTGCGGGAAGTCGATGGATACAGGTGGCACAGGACCGAGCTATATGGCAATCTGGGGGAGACCTCCACTCCTGGGCATAGACTTCTGTAAATTGGAAATGTTTAGAAGAAATCGCGATGCATGGTCAACTAACATTACCTTTACATTAACGGAACATTAGCGGTTGCCCCACGTAATTTGCACTACAAGTATTGTAAACCTTAAAAAAATACTAAAACAATAAACTAAATTAAATATCAAATAAAAAACAATTAACTATTAAAACCAAAAACTAAAATAAAGCTCAGCGTTATTGACGTATTATTGAACATAATAATATTTCATTTAATACAGAAACTCTTGAAATTGATTATGAAATCCTAATCCTAAATAATTATTAGCAACTTTTTAAGTTTTTGTTATTAAATACCTAATAAACATTTTGCGTTACATCTGATTTTTATTTTATTTAAACACGTTTTGGCGGCTATCAAAGTAAAAGGTCGTTTACAAAAAATCGATTAAGGTTTACAAATATCGATTGACAATTGTGAACGGTTTATTTTCGGTTTATAATTATACTTAATTAAGTATAATATAGTATAATAGCTAACAGAGCTATTATAGCAGGTTTCCAGGAATAAATTTATTCTATGATTATATTAGATATATATTTATTCCATAATTTTATTTCTATGAATAAATTTAAATACTTGGCACAATTAACGTTTCTATATATATTAAATGATATAAATCATAACTATTTCTACTTACAAACTGACCGCACTGTAGAACTTTCTCCTGTGTCGTGAGGGCTATTTACATCATATAACATACAGGACAAAAACCTAGATCAGTTTTGAAGTTCAGACAGTTCATATTTGCCCTATCCGGGGATCGAACCTGTAGCGACACAAGGTTACACGATTTGCGACACGATGTCGCCAAAAGACGTAATAATAAAAAAAATTATATAGTAATTAATTTAAAATCATCACAGTTTATGAAGGAAATTAATGCTTCCTTACAAATGATTCCTGACATCAAATTTCATACCACTACAAAACGGACAAACACATCAATCGATATAAATAAACAAACGTACTTCTAACTGAGCCAATTAGTTCAGATCTAATTCCACGTGGATCCTATCACATTAGCTTTGTCACTTGTAAAAGATTATCACAAAGTTACGAACTGGTCTGTTGGCTATTTAAACCGGGACTATAATTGATTGTAAACATGTCGAAGAAATTAGATTTAACAACTAAAGTACCCGTATGAAAATTATAATTTTTTTTATGTTTTACTAGGTGCTAGATTCCTTCTGCATTTCCTCCTGGGTGCTGTCTGGGTAAGATACCTCTTACTCATTTCTGACACCAATAAGCAGTTCAACCTCTGCTGTCTTCCGGTTTTAAGGTTTTGAGACCCAACGTTATTCCAGGCTGCGAGGCATTCCATCTTTGTCCTCGGGGGTGACAGTTGTTTGCAGGTCACCATGAGCTGCATTAGCACGTGGTGGTCCACTTACCAACATGTGGACTGTAAGCATGTTTGTTACTTCCATCCAATAAAAAAAGATTTTTTTTATGGGGAAGGCAGCAAACGAGCGGGTCACCTGATGGTAAGTGATTACCGACGCCCATGTCATCTGATATTTGCAACACCAGAGGTTCTGCAGGTACCTTGCCGGCCTTTTGGGGTATTTGGGAGAAGGGAGGAAGGATGGGGAAGGGGAAGGGGTGCGGGAGTAGGCCTCCGGTTACCTCACTCACCGAACGAAACGCAGGAGCACAACATGCCTCTACTTCACGCCGGTATTCTGCGAGGCTGTGGTACCAACTCGGCCCATTCGAGCAGCAGCTAAAGCCGCCGCTTGGCTCTACCACGTTGAACAACTGATTTATTTATCGAAGTCTGCCAACCGGCTACTTGTGTGCTTACCCGCACTGACAATGTTTATTAATACTTATTAATTTATATGTATGCCCACTACATAAACATTCAAAGAATGGATTCTTGTATGGATGGAGTCCCGATTATTCGCTAATAGGATGCACCACGAGGTGGCGTTTGTACAAAGTGATGGTATATTCCCCAATTTACATTATTGGTGTTGTAGATTTTTTAATCAATTTCTTAATCATGTCTGTTATATTTCCTCAGAAATAATGAATGTGAACGAAAACAACATCGAATTTTATAACGATTATAATAAACGAATTAAATGCTTCGACATCTCAAATATTACAACAAATATGTATGAAAAAATTAATAAAGGGTTATTTGAAACCGGCTTTTTCCTTTAGGTTGAAATAATTAAAATTCACGCTTAACAACTGCCTATCAATTTTATATCGCATTAAGCGACCCTCAGTGTAACAGACTGTTAATTGTGGACCTTTCATTTGCATACTGATAAAGGATCGAAACACCGAGCCGGCGCTTTTGTTGAATATGCTTTTGATCTTCCCGCTTCACTGGATTGCACGCCATATTGCTACAGATTGTTGCTACTACGTCGTAAGGTACTATACATCAACGTCATCAATACTACAGGCTCCTCTCGAGCGACCAGGACTGGAGCTGGACTGCTGACTTGCTCCGACCAAAAGAGCACGCCATTCCGCCTCCGCCACATATCGGCAGAGCCACGGGAATGCCTAAACCTGCCACTAGCGCCGGCCTCCCTATGCTGCGCCAAAGCATTCCTGGTAAGAAGCGCTTTCCTACTCGGCCTCTTATCGCGTAAGGGTAAAGTACCTTCCCGTGCCCACCACCCGGAGATCATAGAGATTAGGAAGGCGAGTGCGTCGGGCAACGTCGCCACATGCAGCCGCATCTGCGGTGCGTCCCCAAAAGTCGCGGCGCATAGAGAGAATGGCGCATTACAAATGAAAATGTGGTAGAGCCGAGCGGCGCCTTTAGATGCTGTTCGAATGGGCCGGCTCGACCGGGTTAATATCACGACCTCGCAGATTACCGGCGTGAAGTAGAAGCACATTGTGCTTCTGTGTTTCGTTCGGTGATTGAGGTAACCGGAAGCCTTCTCCCCCTCCCCATCTCCATCCTCCCTCCCATATTAGTAATGATCTCAGTAAAAAAAAAAAAGTTGCTTTCATACAAAAATAAACGCTTGTCAAACGCTCGCTGCGTTATGGTTCTTAACAGATTGTAGGAGTGCAAGGTGCTTTCATATTTTTTTTAATTCTACAATTGTTGAAGTGTCAAGTTTAGAAAAGAAAAAGAATTCGTAAATAATAGTTGTAGTGGTTGTAATGTCATTGTAATCGTTGCTACTCATAGATACGGATGCTGGTCACTTACTTTATTTTTTCTGTGAAGTGTCGAAGGACTCAGGAGAGACTAGTGGTCAGGGCGCTCACTTCAGTGTCATAGAGCGTGAGTGACCTGGGTCCGATCCCCGGTGCCGGCACTAGTAAAATTGCTAATAACAATAAATAAATAAATAAATAAATAAACATCGGGAGGAAACCTGCATGTCTGAGAAATAACAATAATTATTTCGAGGATGTGAAGCCCGCCAACCCGCACTGGAGCAGCGTGGCGGGTCCTTCCCGGCTCCTAAACCCTCTCTAATTACTAGTATTTGAGAAGAAGGCTTTTGCCCAGCAGTGGGCACTTACAGGCTGTTACTTTACTTTACTTTATGTGCATGTGGACTAGTGTAGCGTAGTCGCTGACCTAACGGATGTTTGTGTGTTACCAGTTTTAGGTTGTTTATTATTTTAAATGCGTAGTGTTCGGGTAAATACACGAAATCATTATAAGAACAAAAGAGTTTGTTATGTGGGAGCTGGTAATTTTATTTTTTAAAAACTCTGTATTAGATAAGGAAGATGTGATGAAAAAGTAGCCGAGCGAGATAGACAATACTCGCTGACAATATTGAAACATTGTATTGTCGTGGTCTTCGAGTTACGATAGCAAAATATCATTAAATGTTATTTCGCGAAACTTTAAATGAATGAACAAACTCAGATTAAACAATTTTTAAAGTGACAATAAACCAGAGCAAGTAATTTGCGTATTTTTATTAACAAAAATACGCAAATTACTTGCAAGTGTTTGTGTTGACTATGTATTATTTATCTGTGTATGTTGTATGAGTGCCGTTTTGAGTATTTATTGTTTATCTATTGTATAAAAGTAAAGTAATGAGGTAGCCGGTAAATGTCCCTCTGCTGGGCAAAGGCCTCACAATATTTTATGAGGGTTTCGTGCCGGGAAGTATTTTTAATTATTTCTCAGTTTCCCTCACGATGCTTTCCTTTGTCGCTGAGTATATAGTAAATTGTGCACCTGTATGTATGTATATATTCACGCCTTGTTCCCAACGGGGTAGGCAGAGACAATCTTCTTCCACTTGCTACGGTCCTAACATACGTATTTCGCTTCTACCACTTTCATCGATCTTCGCATGCATACTCGTTGGTTTAGAGTACTCTTGACCTGACCTTTTTTCAGAACGTCTGCGATTTGATCGTGAAATATTCGCCTAGGTCTTCTTCTCCCGACTCTACCATTTACACTCGCCTCATTTGCACCTGAGATTACAATTAACACGCTTAGTGGTGTGAGCACCGCAGATCGATCTCAAACTTGCGAAATACAATCAAAGCGACTTGAACCTGAGTTACCACAGCTTTTAAATTTGCATAGCTTGCTATGTTTGCTAGTATTTTGTATTCAGAATTCGACGTAGCCAAAATGAGACAGGAATAAATTTCAATTATCCCCCTTAATTCAGCTACACAGAACGCTCAATTACGGTTGTTTTGCATAAGTGCTTCCATCGCCTGGAGCCACGGCAGCGGACCCCAAAGCTTATCTAAGAGAGTGAAAGAAAACGAGGGAATTAAGATAAGCCCCAGCCTTAGCCGAGGACGTCTCAGAGCAAGTTATACTTAGTTATTGCATATTTTTGTTGATAAATATGGGTACGAGTGGATTGCTTCAATGGAGCATGGCTGCCAAATTGTTTTCATTTAATTTTTATTTTTATCTAGAACAATGATGTAAGTTTGTTTTTTATTGTTGGTCAGGGGGGACCGACCAAAGTTTTTGTTAATTGAATTCAGTTAACAGTCCACCTGGTGGTAAATGGTTACTGAAGTCTATGGAAACATGCAAATAACTTCAATCGATGGGGGTTACAGATGCGATGTGACCTGAAGACCTCAGAAGGAATGCCTCAGAGCCTGCAATTATACAGGCACATTCCTTTCAAAGAGGAACTCATCAATGGATGTCTTGGCGGCAGAACTTGGTAAGAGTGTGGTATCTACCCAGACGACTCCTGGGCATTGATTTTAATATTTCACTAGCGTATCAAACGCTCTGTTTGATACGCTAGTGAAATAATAAAATCTTCATCTACCTCTTTATCGTAGATGATTTTTATATTGTATCTTTATAACATACTACATGTTGAAATATAACTAATTATTTATATTTACTTTAATTTCATCAAATTTATTAAACATAAATACTCTTAAGTGTAATATTAAGAACACGGCAGATTCTTTGGCGCTGTTACGATTTCACACGGGTTTATGTGACAAATCTCAGATCCTTTTTTCTCCGCTACCCTTATCTCGAGAGTGAAATGAGATAGAGACTTGAATGTATATTTCAGAACCCATGCGGTTGATGACAGATATGCGAAATTCGCTCTGAAACTGAAAAATAGGCCGTTCACAGTTGCCACCGAATATATAAAGCGTTTCATTGGCATTATTTTGCAGTGAGTTTACAATAGTGTTGCTATTTACCGTATGTACTGCGAGCGAGGTGTCGACGGCAATCTTCAGTGTGTAACTTACAGCTATGCCTCGAAAGAGATTTGAAGAACTGATCATATCTGCTGAAAAAACTTTAGCAGTAGGAAACAGTGAGAGTCAAGGCCCTCTGCCTTGACTGTCACTGTTTGCTAGATCTTCTCTAGCAGTTATCGAACGGGTTCATACTAGCATTAGATTAGACACATCACATAATAAAAAAAAAATAAACAAAGCCGCTGTAATATGAATGCTACCTTGAAATGTGAAAAATGCAACGTTATATATTCTAAGTAATATATACATTTTTTTTAATACCGTGTAACACATATAATAACAAGCATATTTTATATGATTTAATTCATATATAATTGTCAATAAAAACCTTTTTTATATCCAATCATCATTATACATAGAAGTTAATTAGTACAGCGCCATATCTCCCTACTGTTTCATTATTTGTGACGGCGCTGAAACTGAAATACGAGAAGAAGGAGAGATCTTTCTGGATACATGCTATTTTTAGAGACACTGGTAGTGAAATGCTATTATTTATTTCCAAATCTGAGGAGTTTAAGTTTGCTTGGGAAGCTATGGGACGACATTGTTACGAATAAATTCACTATTTATTTTATTCCCTTTCAGGAAGTAAAGTTAAAAAACAAATGTAAACTTGTTTCCATTTTCCCAAATTATTTACTTATACGTTTATTAAATTTGTAACTCTTGTTACTTGCTGATTAAGTGTGAAAGTTATAATTAATTTACATTCTTATAACAGAAAGTTTTTCTCGACTGTATTTGAAATAACGCGACTTTTCCAAATTTAGAATGTTAATATATTCAGTTGTTATAAAATTTCATATTTAATGCTACCTACATTAAATATGATATTTTGTTTCTATATACAACATTAAATTTAAATGTATCTGACCTTATCTTTAATAAAAAAAATATTTTGTAGAATGTTTTCCTTACAAACCGTTTGGACTTTAACTTAAAAAAGAAATACAATCAGGTTTTCCGACTGCTTTTCTGGCATGGGTGGTAAATTGACAGAAAACTTTATGTAAAAATATCATGTCTTCTAAACTCTAAACATTTCCAAGGATTCCATTTTGAAATTTTGTAATCCACTTTTGCGTGAAAAATAGAGTGCATTGCCAACAAAAAATGGAAGGTGCCATATACGTTTCTGTATACATTCAAGGCGTTATAAACGTGTGGTATAGTGTAGCTGCTAGATCACATTACGATATGCCAAGATGTTCCGGACGAGACACAGAATACTCATGTATGCAGCGATGTTTATGTTTCACTGTACCGAGTTTTTTTTCAATTTCTCAACAAATCCCAATGATTTCTAAGCTTTCCTAATAATACTATCTAAGTGAAGCACAAAGGCAGTTATAATATTATTGTGTATGATGTATGTATGTATATATGTATATATATATATATTTTTATAGAAGAAGGGGGCAAACGAGCGTGCGGCTCACCTGATGGTACAAGTAGATTTGCTTATATGTATTTATTCTGTTAGTATGTATCTAAATACAAATTTAGTAGTATGTGTTATACAAATTTATATGTTTATTTAGGACATAGAAAATGTTAAGTTTTAGTTTAGTTAAGTTATTCATGTATTTTAGTTTTCTTTTTAGACTTTAATGTTATGCACCTTAACAATATCTCTCCACGTCTCGGGTTGACTGGCAGAGAATGCCAAAAGGCATTAAGTCCACCCTTTGTAATACTTTTACTTTTAATAAATAAAAAGGGCATTTTTCTATCGTATAGAACACGTAAACGTAACGGTTTGTTGCAAGAAGACCCCTGCGTTCAATTCTCAGTCGATGAAACATTCCTGGGTTGTAATATAGTTTGAACCACAACTTATACAAAAAGTACCAAACAAAATCTTTATACTTAAAATTACAAATAGCTTGTATATATTGGACTGTGTTATTCCACAGTGGCGTAACGAGTAAGAAAAAATCATAAAAATAACAACGAAGAAAAAAACAAAGTTGAGCCATTTTCTAGAGGTTTTTTTTAGATATTTTACATACTGTTTTCATACTCTGATATATTTCATACATGAATATTTCTGGTGAAGAAAATTTTAACTGAGCATGTTTTCCTACAGAGATATCAACGATATAAGCAATATATATTTTAAAAACATTTCTTAAATAAGTTTACCTCATGATACTTTATCATACTGTTGTGTCTTCTGTCCATGGACTTTCTGTGGGGGTTCATTAATCTTCTTTCTTACTCTAATTACTTTGATTTTCTTATCAGGAAAAAAATAGTTGTTTACTAGACAAGTAATAGACAATAGAATAGTGAAAGCGATATTTTTGTTGAAAACGAGTTATAAATATTGGATCAAAAGCTTTCAGAAGTCCAGCTGTAGTTACACGTGCTTTTTAAACGTGATAGAGTCAAGCGGCGGCTTTAGCTGCTTCTCGAATGGGCCGGTTTTACCGGGTTGGTACAACGGCCTCGCAGAATACCGGCGTGAAGTTGAGGCACCTAGTACTTCTGCGTTTCTTTCGGTGAGTGAGGTTATGGACACTTCCTCCCCTCCCCCTCCTCCTCGTGAATATCGTTAAAGGGCGGCAACGCGCCTACAACTCTTCTGGTGTTGCAGATGTACGCGAGCTTCGATAATCACTTACCATCAGGAGAGCCGCTTGCTCGTTTGCCCCCTTTCCTAATAAAAATAATACCATTCACATCAGGTACAAATTTTTAAAATGGGTTACAAAGTTTTAGTTTGTAGTTTAGTTAGTTAAACGAGAATTAATTTATTATCGTCACCATTACCATCGGTATGTAAACTGTCAAGTACTGAACGCAGTTCTCGTCTCAGGGTGAACTTGTCGTGATCACCAAATGTAAGGCGTTTTGGCGATTCCAGTACGCCGCCTCTGTATTGGTGGTCTTCTTGTAATTGGTTTTGATCTTTAGGCTTCGACATTTTTTCATCATCATCATCATTTCAGCCTATCAGAAGTCCACTGCTGAACAAAGGCCTCCCCCAAAGATTGCCACGAAGCTCGGTCCTGAGCCACCTGCATCCATCGACTTCCCGCAACACTGCGCAGGTCGTCACTCCATCTTGTGGGGGGTCGTCCTACACTGCGTTTGCCTGTACGTGGCTGCCACTCGAGAACCTTTTTTCCCCAACGGTTGTCAGTTCTGCGAGCTATGTGGCCGGCCCATTGCCACTTCAGCTTGCTGATCTTTACGGCTATGTCGGTTACCTTAGTTCTGCTGCGGATATCATCGTTGCAGACATTTTTTCGATTCTCTCTATTTCGCCATCAGATATGACGTCTCGCTCTTACCCCACACAACCACAAAGCGGAATTGTATCAAGTATAAAATGCATCCAATTTTAAAAAAGAATTCAGAAATGGTTAGTTGCTTTGCAAGTTGGCAACATAAAAAAAATACGTTACGTGCTTGTATTCTGCGTGTCGAGTGGGTATAGAAAATTTGAATAGCGCTAAACTTGCAAATATGTCCTGGCGACAATAGCTATGTGTTTTGTACTATTGACATTCGGTGTTAAAATATAACAGAAAAGCATTAATTAAAAAGAAATCTATTATTTTTTACGTTGGGGACTAGCTGTTGGAATTCATATTATCCCCCGGATTCTTTACTGCTTATCTCCTAAAGTCATCGGCGTGAAAATTTCAATCCTAAATATGGAGCCGTCTGATAACGGATATTATTTTAAGATTTTAATTTCTAACGCGGGGAAGCTTAGACAGATACGGATAAATAGACGGATTCCAAAAGTGAATGTTTATGCTTAAGTATCTAATAAATAAATAAAATTAATTGCTGAGCGTGCAATAATTTTGTGGCAAAAAACATTAATAAGCACTGCTATTGTCCTCCTCAACCTTAATCCTTAATAGCCTGTAAATATTCTACTGTAATACACAGGCCGCTCGCATAATAATTGGCAGTATCACCTAGCTCCTTGGACGCTGCTGTTCGTTATGTCTACTTAATTTTGGTCACCACGTGTCCGTAGACATTACCAGGCTTTTCACTTAGACGTCCCTTTCGACAACCACGGGAACAAAAAGGGATGGTAGATTCTTACGACGTCACCACACGGCTATTAAAATCAAAATCAAAATCTCTATTCTTCGGCATAGGACTCATATTTTTTTTAATCTACCACCGTTTTGTAACTAGGTTTCTCTGACAGAGAAAAAACAGGCGAAAAAATCTCCGTCATATTATTATTATATTTAGTATTGTTGCCTATCATCATTTCATCATCATTTCAACCTATCACAAGTCCACTGCTGAACATAGGCCTCCCCCAAAGATTGCCACGAAGCTCGGTCCTGAGCCACCTGCATCCATCGACTTCCCGCAACACTTCGCAGGTCGTCACTCCATCTTGTGGGGGGTCGTCCTACACTGCGTTTGCCTGTACGTGGCTGCCACTCGAGAACCTTTTTTCCCCAACGGTTGTCAGTTCTGCGAGCTATGTGGCCGGCCCATTACCACTTCAGCCTGCTGATCTTTACGGCTACGTCGGTTACCTTAGTTCTGCTGCGGATATCATCGTTGCAGACTCTATCACGCAGAGAAACACCGAGCATAGCCCTTTCCATAGCGCGATGAGCAACTTTGAGCTTCTTCATACGGCCTGCAGTGAATGACCAAGTCTCGGATCCGTATTGTTGACTATAGTACGACGTTATTATTTGTATAGTATAGATTAATGTCTGTCTGTAAACGCAAATCTTGTAACGGTGTTACAATGCGGTGTTGTCCTTCAAACAATGTAATAATTTTCGTCATTATAAAAAGCTTTCTTCTTATCTGTGTAAAATTGCAACCGAAGATAACAGATCTTGATATGACAAACGTCACACCGTTTTGCAAGTCTACGATACAAAAGCAAAGATATGAGAGACGTACGTAAATTATAGAAAATTTCCTTAACTAAGTTCTTGGCGTACTGTAATTCCATACACCAATGATATTCACATTTAGTTAAAATCACATCTCAATTATAATTAATTTCTTTCGGATTCAAATTATTATAAAGCACAAGTTTTTAACAGATGGTTTTCATTTAACAGATATTATTGTCTTTTATAATAATTACAAAACAAAATATATGAATTATAATCAGATAATTTTGTTGTTTGACTTGAACTGATAATATCGATCGAATTAATTATTAAAGAAATAATAATAAATAACCATTAATCGAAAACAGATTCGATATAAAAATAAATACGAACCTGCCGAATTCTTCTTTGATTTAACAAGTCACGGTGTTGTCATTAACACTGGATCATGTCTACTGTTATAAATACAACAAAACAATCACAAAACTTAATACAGCCACAAATCCACTACAGAATCTTAAAAATAAAACCGCTTTTATAATTATAAAATTTGTTACTTAAATGTATAAACTTCTATAATTTACACGACAACGGCGCGTGACGCAACGTGTGCACGTACGTCGAGAGCAACGGCGGGCTTCCGACTGCTTCTTGTACTGTACCCTATCCTCACTTCCCATTTATTTATTGATTAATAATTTTTTTAACAATCATAACAATTTACAATAACTACAATGTAATAATTAAAATATTCGATAGAGACCTATTCCTCACATAGAAATAAAAACGCTATCTGTATTCGCACGCTGCGTTATAATGATGCCGATGCGTTGTGTCGGATACAATCCTTTGAATAACTGCGCGGGTTAATAATTTACCCTCTGTAAATATTAGATCTTTAATATTAGAGGATCTCTTTATGTTTTGTTAACATGTTCAATGCGCCTCTAAATAGAATGGTTAGAAAATATAATGAGGAATATAAAAAAGTGGACGTGGACATTCTCTCAACCAAAATTTCTGTGCTTAGGACTAAATTGCGGAGGGAATTATACAATAATATAGAAGAAAATCGTAGGTCACTTAATAATTTTTGTTATTACCTTTCTTTGTTATAGTGTTACTTTAGATAAGCAATACATCTGATTAATATTAATATTCATTTAACTTTTCTAGGCTGTGTCTACTGGCTCACCGTGGTTGCCTTTAAGTAAGGTGGCACATGCCTTTTTTTTAAAAACATTTTTACATAAAATGAATTTGTTATGTGTTAACCTTGTTGGTAATCTTTAAAAAAAAAAACTCTTCATTTGGTAGGCATGGAAAGTGTAGGTAGCAGCCATAATCACTACGCTTTGCAATAGGTCTAGCTAGATAAGTACTTTTTTTTAAATGGGAAACTCACCCGATGTTTTTCTTGTTTTTGTTTTGGTTCTATTTTTATTTAATTTTTTTTGTTTAGTTTCTCTTTTTCGAGATGGGTATTCTGCTCAACTGTTTCAATAATTTAACAACTGTGTATCTTTTGTTCTTACTAATAATACTTTGTTTATGCTTCTTGTGCAGTTGTTCGTGAAGTCAATGAAGGACCCGACTGAAAAACAGTGCTGTGATATCACTGAGACCAGAACCTTTTTGACATAGCACAACAAATTAATTTTTTCATGTTTTTTTTTTATATCTTTTTATTTTATTTAGTGTTTTGTTGTGTGATTGCTATATAAAAGTGTTTCTTTCTTCTTTCTTATTAATATATGTATGTCCAAAATCTAAAATAAATATATTCAAGAATCAGAAGTACATTATGAAGCCGCTATTATCAATGACTGATCACATACCGTGTACCGTATGGCGGCAGCGTCTAATCTATAGATTTCTCTCTCACTCATCACATCTCAGCGTGTGTCGTAAAAGTCGAATCAGGGTGACGCCAGACAAAGGTCAAGACCTCTGATAGACGGCGGAATAACTACCTCAAATATCCCAGAGTTGAACTATCCAAACCAGTAAAGGTGTCTAGCAATCGTCTTCGCTTTCCGGTCGCTAACGGTAAATTTATATAGGAGATGTTATACTTTAAGCTTTTAAAAAAAAGCACATGATATGTCTTACGTCTAGTATATTCGAGCCTCATTCCCAATGGCCATGATATTTATCTTCCTATTTCCCAAAGTCATGTTTTTCGGCGCTCACGGTATGACACGTTATGATGGATTCACTTAAGGTGTCTTCACACAATGTTTATAAATATAAAATACTGTGTAATACGAGCAGATGTGAGGTAGCAGCTGGAATGATTCGGTGGAGATCGTAAAGTCGACTTAGGTGTAACACCAGTAAAATATTGTTACGAGCTACGGGTTGCGAGATTGGAGTAGAAGGGCCGGCTAAACTTCCATTTATTTATTTAACGATTACAAAGGATGCCGAGTTTCTTCTTGATGCGCTGTCCCTCGCACGTGATCTTCCACGGGTCTTCATTATAGTAACCAATCCTCTGTCGTTTCTTCCTTTTTCTTTGTTATCTTCCTCTTTCACTTACTTTACAATTCACCACTGAACTGCCCTTAGCGGGTTCCATTGCACTGACATAGTCCCCAATTTTGGTCGTCATTTCATTTTTGATTATTTCAGAATATATTCAAAATGGTATTTAAGTTTATTTCAACCAATGTACACTTAAAATCGACTGGTAATTTATAAAACATTGTTTCTTTTGACTTGCCATTCGAAGTCGTACGAGTTGTCAAGACATTATCGGGCATTCGTTACAATATTATACATGAGAGTGAATATAACAGTCTTTTCTAATTGAAACGGAGAAAATCCTACAGTGGGTACTGTAGGATTTTCTCCTGTGTCGTGGAGGCGTCTAACAAACATGAACTGCACGTGAGAAATACCCAGCAGTGGAATAAATATTTTGGCCTTATAAATACTAGTCATGTGCGGGTTTGTATTAACCCTTAGCTACTGCTATCTAGTTAACTTAGCTTATAAAGCTAAGATAGCTAACCTACATAAAGTTTTGTAAAAGAAAATTTTAATTCCTCTTAACAGTTTTAGCAATTTTAGTTCAATATAGTATGTACGGTATTAAAAATTGCTTATTAATTGAATATAAAATTTAAGTCACCATAAAAAAAGTCCTTCAGGCTTCCGTCCTTGCGATATTAGGCTCACAGCATCTCAAGTGGTTTCTAATCGGTCTTCACAGGAATACTCGAATCTTTTGTCTTCTTGCCGTTTCCTCCGCAATCAAACATCTAAGCCATGTTTATTATCTACGCGATCGAACCTTTGTTCAGTCCCCGAGTGCTGTTTAGCGATCAAATCTTTAAACACCTTCCAAAATTCATATTAAAAAAAAATTATATTTATTCTCATTACTCCTCTATAGTAGATACTCTTCTATAGTAAAGCTCAGCCAACTGAAGCGGCAATGGACTGTCCACATTGCTCGCAAAACCGACAACCGTTGGGGAAAAAGGGTTATCGAGTGGCAACCTCGTACCGGCAGATGCAGTGTAGGTCGACCCTCCACAAGATTAACTAGAGCAAGAGTTCTACATGCACAATTTTACCCTTAACTTGACTTAACTCACTATGACGATGTTGTTCTGGTCGATTTATGCAACTATGATAACTTTTAGTTTCTAACCAGGAGTTGTTATATTTGCCTGGGATATTATAGTCCTATAAGTTGTAGCAAATTCGGATAAGTAAAATTAGAATTAAAAACCAGCTATAAAGTCAAATTTTATGACCTGGATTCGGAACGGTTCGGGACTCAAAACTCTCACAAAAATATTGAGAAAAGTCCTTTGTCTACTACAAGAAAGAGTTGTATAGTTTGCTACTTTGAGGAAAAATTACATTCAATATTATTCAGTAACTCTTTAAATAATTCTCCTCTAAAATAATACAAAATAACAATGAGTATTTAAGAGTTTTGATGTTTTGAACTTCTTCTTTATTCACCTGAGCACCAATGCAAGAACAAAAGCAATCATGCCAAGCATGGAAGATTCGCCCATACTCACCACGCTGAGCTGGCAGGTTGGTGAGCGCAGAAGCAGTACTACTGCAGTAAGCAGTAGCACTAGAGATGTTCGTTGCTGAATGGGTTCGCGCCTTGCCGGGGCGCTTAGTAGCCGTGGCCGGGATACGCGGTAAACCAGTATTTCTTACTTAAGATATTATGAATGCCCAATAGTGAGATGTTTCTGGGCTGTTGTTGAACTTTCATTATTTACCAGCGAATTGCGCAAACTTCGCATAGGAATGTCTGTAATATATGAACTAAATATGGATATGTTATATATGGATACCGTTACTAAACCTTCCTCGTGAATCGTTTTTAACAATGGTAAAAAGCATATCGAAATCTACATGGAAGTTTAGACGTTGTAAGCGAATACACAGACAAACACGGGTTGCGACTTTATCTATGTATTGCAGAGTATTTTATTTACTTGCGCTGTATGAAATTTTTAAACAATGTCAAAAATATTAAATTACTAGATCATACGTAAATGTATTCAAAAACGTGATGTGAAAGGAGATCGTGGTTGGATATGAATACTGAGCTAAACAGTAACTGAATTTACATAACACATATGTTGTTCAGATCACGTGTTTGGCATTTGAGATTGAATGAATTATGTTTACAGATAGGAAATAGGCATTTGAATGATATAAATTGTCTTACGTCGTGTGGTTACTGTATCACAGGATTCTTCACCCTATCTCATTACTTAAAAGTCTGCTGAGGAACATGATAGAGAAGTCCCCGGAGCCTTTCAGTTATTGCAGAATGTCTATTTCATACACGGAAGAGCCAAGTGGCGGCTTTTGCCGCTGTTCGAATGGGCTGGCTCGACCGCATTGGTACCATGGCCTCGCAGAATACCGGCGTGAAACAGAGGCACCATGTGCTTCTGCGTTTCGTTAGGGTAAGTGAGGTAACCGGAGGTACATTCCCCGTACCCAACCCACCTCCCCGTCAATGCCAGTCTTAAATTATCAACACCGGGCTCGAGCAGCAGTTTGAAACTAATCTGGTATAATTTTGCTCGGAGAATAGATTCCCAAGAATTTGGAATGTCATGGATCATTCCGATGTGTGACTTTTTACAAAAGGTCCAAACATTGTTAAGAAAAACTTACTTTAAGTTACGATTAGACCTTTGTCTGCTTGTCAATTAAACGTATTATTTATTTTTTTACCATTTGCTGACCAATGACCACAGAAATATTAAAATACTGTTACGTATTTGCGAAAAAATATCTTAAAACTATTTGTTGGATTTAATAAAGAAAAACCTTTTTATAGATGATGGATTGCAAAAACTTCTTTTCTTGACACTTTCCAGCCAATCATTCAAACGTTTGACAGGTATTAAACAAACAGCCGCGTGGCTTAGTGGTTAGCGTATCTGATTGCTGAGATATGAGTCCTGGGTTCGAATCACAGTCGAAGCCAATAATTTTTGTGCAAATATGCAAATTATTGGGACGCAAAAACGCAGAAGCACACGTTATCGTGTGCTTCTGCGTTCTCTACTTCACGCCGGTATTCTGCAAGGCCGTGGTACTGTACTACTTCGCTCGAGCCGTCCCATTCGACCGGCAGCACCAGACGCCGCTTGGCTCTACCATGTACGAAAAATTATATGATATTTCTGCGATAGTTAACTTTAGTAGTTTACCGGTCGGAACTTCGGAAAATCCTTATAACAGGGGGATTGGGAGTATTTGTCGTAATTGTATTAATTTGACATTCAAAAACGTGTGTAAGCTTATTTTTTAAAATTGTGATCTAAATTTTTAAGGTATAATTATTAACAACTTACAGGATTTTAAAACTATTTTTTAATCTAGTATATACAAAACGATGTACTCTGAAGTATAGAATATAGTATAAGGAAAGTATAGAGGTTTCAACCTCTCGAAGATTCAGTATAAAAAGACATCGTAAATAACACTAAAATTCCATTCCATTTAAGATCACATTCTAATGGTTTCAAACTTTAGAGAACCTTATAGTTATATATGGATATATATAAAGTTGATTTTCAGATTTTTTCCTTATACGTTTATTCATTGTTCATTTATTTCAATCACCTATTGTAAGCAAGGCTAGGAGACACAATGGAGTATAAATAAATGAACCGCCGTCAGCGCGTCTGTCCGTGACAGCTAGACAATCGCTCGTGGGGAATTGCTTATTTGCAATTTGGTTTATAGCTTAATCTGACTCAAGAATGGAAGAGAGACGATGTATAAACTGAGAAATCCAAAAAAAATGCTTAATCTGTTTTTGCACGGAAAGGGCTTATTAAATACAACGTTGAAAACTTCTGACCACTATAGACGGTTGACAACTGTGCAGGTTTATATTAAAGTGCTGCAAGTTCGGGAAAACTCAGAGGAAGCCACTCGTCTTTACCTTCCTGTATCAGGTGGATAAAATAGATAGTAATTGCAGGAAGAGATGATAATCCAAGTGGGTGAGGCGATTCAGTGCCCGAAAACCAATAATTTGTATTGGGATTCGAACCCAGTGTCCATGGCTCAACCATCAGGTTAGCTAACCAGTAGGCTACGTGGTTCGTAGCGGTTCTCTTCCGATTGACAAAGAGAATTTGTCACCGTCGGATGGATAAGAACGCAATACGTATAACAATTGCCAATACACTTTTTAATATTATGTATCCGCTTCCCGATATTCATTATAATATAATACAGTAATATTATGAATTGCAATCAAGAAAAACAAAGGCATGTTAATTGGTTGATTGAATATTCATACACGAAGACCGCCAACATACCGCTTTAAATTCATATTTATAAAAAACACAGATTAAAAAAAAATCGTTATGTTGAAAATAGATAAAAAAAAGCAAGTGGTGGCGTACTTACGTTGCGTTTTACCTCTCCAGTATTCCACGGTATAAAACATCGGCAGAAAAAAAACTAAAGAGTTGTGAAATATAAATGCATATTCCTTTCTATGTTAACTATTCGCGCAAGGATCGCCGCTCTCTGCGCTCTGAAAGTACCGGAGAGCCTCTCGACATAGATACTGAAATCGTGTTACGTTTGCGAATGAATATTTTGCGATACGCGCTGGCTTTACTTCCAACTAACGAAACGCACTGGCTTCACACGGACTGCCCGGACGACCGTCTGGAGTCATGTAGCTTGCAAACAGACAAATAATGATTTCTTGTATTTTTGTAGACGCGAACACTACACATTTTAAATGAAACTATTATTTACGGATTTTTTAGCGTATAATTTTGTATTTATGTTCTCGACGTTTCGATTGATATACAGCAGCCGTGGTCGCGGGGGGACTGTGGTGTTAGACGTACAGATATATAACTCGGACCATCTTCAGCTTTTATTTATTAATTTTTGGTACAGGAAAAATATTAAAAAAAAGGTCTGTTAGTTCCGGACATAACTGCACACATCAATGCAATTGTTGTTATAAAGTATCTAATTACATTCGAACGATAATTAAAAAAAAGTCACACTCTCTCTTTTTAGTGTTTTGTAATAGTAAAATAATTATTTATCGAAAAATTCACGCCGTGTCACCGAACTGCATCATTATAGTACCTTGTAAAGAGTTTTTCATGAAATTCTGCAACAAGTCCACAGCTGAACGTATTCTTTACCTAAATAATGCCACAAAGCACGGTCCTGAGCCACCCCCATCCACCGATTTCCCGCAGCGCTGTGCAGATCGACACACCGTCTTGTGGTCGTTCATAACACACTGCGTTTGCCTGTACAAGATTGCCAGTCGAGAACCTTTCTTTCCTAGAGGTTGTCTGTCCTGCGAGGTATGTGGCCGGCCCATTGTCACTTCAGCTTGCCAATCCTTAGGTTATGTCAGTTATTCTAGTTCTGCTGCGGATGTCGTCATTGCAGATTGTATCATGCAGAGAAACTCTAAGCCCGCATACATGTACAAAGCTATCTACAAAGGTGCGTGTGTTGTTGTGGGGTTGTGAAAAATTACACCTGCACCATATTATAAGCTCATCCTGCATGCGGAACACAATTCTAAAGAACACACGAGTCTTTGTATGCAGTGATCTAACTGAATATATCAAACTAGAGCGAGGATTTCGACATATACCTCACCAACCCAAGCTTGGTTAGTAAGTGTTCCAGGTGTTCCATGTATGGCACACCAGTTTTTACTTGTGAGTTGTTGTAAAAGGTTATCTGCACACATTGCATTGCCAATTAAGTAATCTCTTGGAAATAAATTTGCAACTAAGCGGTCGAAGCTGCGGGTAGGCGCTAATATATAATTATTACTAAAGTTTAGTTACTGAGACTAGAACTAGGTACTAATTATAGTTAATTAAAGTAACCCAAGTTCCTTACTACATCATAATATCACACGAGTTAAAAATTTTAATAAATGTGTAAAACCCACATAAACAAAATGGCGGAGCCGGCTAGACGTAGAATAAAATTTATCCAATTAGTCTAATACCGTAATCACTTAGCGACCTGTGTAACTTAATGTTGAACAAACAGTACTATGTACTTTTTATTTCCGACTATAATTCAATACTAGGTGTGTCACGCGATAGATAACATATTAAAAACGGTTGTAACTAATGCTATTACTGATATCCATTAATGTTCACCACGTATTATACGAGTGTGTGCTATTTTTAGCGAGCAATTACTACGGATATTTATTGCTCTGTAATACAGGCTGGATGCGAAGTTACTACATAAAATTTAACGTCATATTCTACAGGCCATTTCTAGGTCATATACCAAATACTACTTACATAAGTACTTAATTTTGGTTAGTTTGACTCGAGGTATGTTTGCACTTATAGTTGGGTTACTGGGCCAACAAGGCCCAGGTCTCCACGACAGTCGGCGTTGGCGTCAAGTCCATCGCGACCGTGTTGTTCAAGTCGCCGTGTCAAATGATAAATGGCGCTCGTGTTCCATTTGAATTATTATGTCTTTTAAGTTGTTTAGAAAATTATTAGTTTTGTTTCTTTAAAAACATTACGATTTTTAATCCAAGTGGTTACAATTGCACCACTAGTATTAACCAAGATTCTTTTAAATATCAATAACGTCGCATCCATCCTCTACATTCAGAGACGCCATCTTCCAAATTACCCGGAGATCAATATATGAGAGGGTGATGGAGCCGAGATAGGGTCCGTCACGCTGTCCCCGTGTACAGTAAAGTTTGACGGACTTCACTTATTAGTGTCAATTTTTTTTTATCATATCTCGGAACCCCTCATGGGTTACGTCACAATATTTTCCTTAACGGTAAAATTGCTATTATCAATTATAGTGGTGCCGGGACCCAGGTCACTCGCGTAATATGAAATTTAAATAAGCGCTTTGACCCTTAGGTTACCGCGGCTGATGACATAATTCTCAATAATAATTTTAAATGTATAAATATCCAATTAATTTTCTCTTCATCCCTTAATCCGATACTAATAATTGCTTCATATGTCCCACCATTTTTCAATCTCCATTCACATTAATCTGTAAACTAGACTACGGACAAGCAATTTCCCTCAGGAGCGAGTGTCTGTCTTTAACGGACGGACGCGCCGGCAGCGACTTTCATTTACTAAGAGCGTTTACGTCTCTCGGATTTTATACAAGTCCAAAACTTCGAAATGAATGAACCGATTTTAATGAAACTTTATAGTAGCATGAGCAAGATACATAGGTCTCAAAAGTTAGTAGAAACCATCAAAACAAACCTCTTACAATACGCAGACGTCTGTTAATTAGCCCATTAATAGGTGGACACGTACTTCTCATAATTGAACGTTTTATCGACGCTGTAAAAGCTGGGATCTTATTCGCTAACATATTGATGCTAAGCTTTTATATTACAGGTATATCCGTGCGATGCCGGCGCGGTTTGCTAGTTTCCGATAATTTGTCTCGATGAAGTTTTCAATAAAATCGATTGTTTATTCATTAGCGCATCGACTCTTAATGTACTCCACAAACCCTATTATAGAATTACCATGAACGAAGCCAACAAACAAAAGCGATATCGATTTCGTTCATTATTCTGAACTAACAAGAGTGCTGGGTAGTCATTCAATTATTTAGCAAATTGTAATATACAATTAACGTTGCCGCGATAGTAGAGTGGTAAAGGGATGTGCCTACGAATCAGAAGACTCGTGTTCGATCTCCAATGTAGATGTAGAAGGAGCTGGAAAGTGGGTACTACGGTATCCTTGAATTGAAACGGAACCAGTAAACCCAACGAGTTTGGACCCATCAGATTTGTCGTAAAGGTTCATAGAAAAGAGTGTATTTTAGTTTTTAAACTGTATATCGATCACCTCCAATCCAACTGACCAGCGGGGAGAGCGTTGCCCGACGAGTAACTTCGAATACAAAATAACACCTTTCAAAATGAACATACGCTTCAACGAGGTTGGCGTGCGTATCTTGAAGAACATGCCAGGTTATGGCGATGCATAATTTTATTAGGTGGTAGAATCATTCTCTCCTTAGCAGTCATCTGGGTAGGCAACACTTGCTCATTTCTGCCGCCAACGAGCAATGTATCAACTGTTGTGTTCCGGTATTGAAAGCATAGATAACCAGTACAACTACGTGCCTTCTTCTCTATATCTTCGTCCGCAGGTGTGACAACTGGTTAAAAAAAAGAAGGTTATTCTTCGGATTTAAGTTATTTGCAGGTGACCGTGGGACTGTTACAATCAGGTAGACTGTTGTGAATTACATGAATATGTCTTGCAATAGAAATGGCGAACGAAATTGATAACAGTGTGGTAACTACAAGACAACTTCTAGCTATAGGAGTCCATTTCATAGTATGCTCAACATCAGATGAAAATGTACTCATAATTTAGAATAAGTTTCTATTGCAAACGTTATGTAGCAGATGTGGTATCAAATTGTAGACTGAACAATGGTCCAACAAAAACTGATAGCCCAGAACGCAATATCCGGTCTCGTGAATGGTTCTTGAACGTGCCAAGTTTTTTCGAGTTTAATTTTTAAAATTTGTTTTTAAACAAAACGGCACTAGACGTCTTGAATTATTATGTAATCTATAGCCATATCCGGTAACTCGATCATTTGTGTGCCTTTTTTTTTTTTTATAGAAGAAGGGGGCAAACGAGCGTGCGGCTCACCTGATGGTAAGTGATCACCGACGCCCACGAACATCCACAACACCAGAGGAGCTACAGATGCGCTGCCGGCCTTTAAGGAAGGAATAAGCTCTTTTCTTGAAGGTCCCTAAGTCGTAATTATTCGGAAATACTGCTGGCGACAGCTGATTCCACAAAGTCGAAGTGCGTGGCAGAAAACTTCGATTAAAACGCACTGTGGTGGAATGCCAACCATCTAGGTGGTATCGATGGAATAGATTAAAATTAGAATAAGGATTTTTATATTTTTAGCTGTCTTTCCTACTATTTCATCCGTATATAATCTATAAATAGGGCTCAGTTTTTTTTCAGGGCAAAGTTTCAAAGATAACATAGTTTAAAGATATTTCCCGGACAACGTTTTAGTTGCCAGACATACTCCTTTAACTTTTAATAAAAGTCTCGTTTAAAATCGATCCAAGCGGTTTCGATTAGCCCCTGCAAACAGACAGATAGGCAGACCAAAAATTAAAGTATAAATATGATTACTTTAATTTTTTTACTTTGATTGATCTAAGAAAAAAACAGTTTATAAACATTATTAAAAATTTATGAAATTTTTATGTGTGAATTTGTGACAGTCAGATTTAGTACGAGTATATACTGGCATAGTGCCAGGTATACTTGCGGACTCACTTATGACAGGAGGAGGAGGTGAAGCCCTCTCATAACAACAGCTTTTACGATTGTCAGTTATGATAATTTCTTTCGGAACGACAATTCCGATTGCTTGTGCTTCTTAAAACATATCGACAATGAATTGATTACATTCATAATTAAGTTAAGTTTTGTTAAAGATGATGGATGATGGACTGATGGAATCAAAACTAAATTTGAATTGAATTTTCCAATCACAGGTACAGGCATGTTCACTTGCGACATAATACATAATCAATATGCGTCAAAACCCGAAATACACAGAGAAATAACGAAATTTAATAAAATACCCAACCGTTATTTGTGTTCGCGCCAAAATTTACGGATATTCTAATAATCTTTTGCTATAAAAAAAGTCTTTATATCCAGCCAGATAAAAATGCGCAAGCCGCGTAAATAATGGAAATGTATTACATTTTTCAGTGCGTGACAGCGCCGTAAATATTGTCGATAAGGTAAGAATTACCTTAACACAAAATTCATTTTCAGGACGTCCCTTATGAAGATATATCGATGTTACAAGACAATATTAGCCACAAGTAATGGATCGCCACGCCGAAGTGTTGACAGGTTCATTATCGTAATATATTTCATTCGTTTCGTAAACAGCAATATCAATTCTTTACGTGTAGGTATCACTTTCTCATTTTATACTGACGTCGTCTCTCTGTGTCGATTATCGACGTAGGCTTTATAAAGTTATGCAATATCAATAATATACTATGGGTCTTAAATTGTAACTCCTGTGTTAGAAGCGCAGCTGGAGGCAAAACTTGTTCGTAACTTATTTTGTTAAGTAACTGACGAGTCTAACAATTTATTAAATGCCACGTGTGCCCCCCATATTTTTGCAATGCTACCCAGACCTGTGTATTGCAGTCCTGTACGCTGCTCTGCTCTCCCCATCCTAACAGTTCAATTATATATTAAGTCTCATATGCCGTGTATGCCGAACAAAACCTGCCACGTTAGATCATTCCGTGGGTTATTGGTCAAATCAATCCCGTGTGTCAAAAGTCGACTATTGACAATGCCTAAATAATCATGTAGTCTCCGTGGGTAAAAAAGAAAAATGCAGGAGTGCCTAACCACTTCTGCGTCTTTAAAGACATTTAGTTTGACGTTTAAACCCAATGCGACCATGGCAAATCCTTCCATTGAGGATTACGAGTAAGCGTTATATTTATTAACGGTAATAAATTTAAGTAACTCTCTCCAAACCGAAAATGCAAAGAGATCACAAATATTGTCTATGCAAAGGAGGGATGAAAATAAAAAAATCGTAGCTCTTTGGCCTACCACTCGAAATGCATCGTACTGCACTCCCGGCCTGAAAGCGTAACTAGGAGTCAAGTGGCTCTCAACGTGCGAACAGTTCCGTCCGTTGTTGCGAACAAACTTACGTACGAATGCATTCGTCACTATGTCTGCGCTGTTGACTGGAGGCTGATATTGTTTTATTTCAGTTCACGCTATTTAAATCGTTATCCTAGTTTAAGTTGCGGTATTATCAGTTTTATTTATTTGCATAAGTGGTTTAATAATTTTTTATGGGAAAGGGGCAAACGAGAGTGCGGCTAACCTAACCTAGGTTTACCTGTAGCCTAGGCTAGGCTAACCTGTAGGTGATTACTGAAGCCTACGTACATCTGCAACACCGGAGGAACTGCGGAGGTGTTGCCGGCCTTTGATGATATTTGGAGATTGGGTAGTGGGTTTCCGCTTATCTTACTCACTGAACGAAGCACAAGATGGCTTTACTTCACTACTCCTGCGATGCCGTGGTTCTACCGCGATCGAGCCGCTCCATTCGAGCAGAAGCAGCAGCAGTATGCTAGAATCAAACCTACACCGTGCTCCTCAAACCCGATAATAACATTAACTCAGACAGTGTTTATTTTGGTACGAGCATGCCACGATCAACATCATTAAGCATGTCGTATAAAAATTGGAAGATATTTGTCCAACAACCCGAGCAGCGCGGCAGACTGTTTCCGACACAGAAGCTCTCACGATAATGTGGCAGCCTTCGCCAGGTAGGCAATATTGTGTTAATATACTGCTATTATTTATATTATTTATTTATTTATTCTTTATTGCCTTAAGCTTAAGGTTACAATGGGCGGACTTAATGACAAGTAGCATTCTCTACCAGTCAACCCTTGTTATGGTGAAAGGTAGTTGGCAGGTATAAAACAAAGAATAAAAAAAAAAACTCCAATAAAAATAACTTAATAAATTAGTACATATAAATAAACTATATAATTAAATAAATATTTATAACATAAAATACACAAATACGTAAACAAGTATATAAAAGGATACATAAATAAATGTATAACAAATCTAAAATAGATAAGCCGAATATTGTCAATGATCTATTATTCTATTAGCTAATTACGAAGTAGACTCTTAAACAGTTTCTTGCTAGGAGCTGCATTTATCTTATCGGGCAGGGCGTTCCAGAGGAGTGTAGCTTGAACAGTAAAAGAAGAGTTATAGTATCCTGTATTATGTTGTGGAACAAGTTGTTCGCCTGGTAGGCAATATTGTGTTAATATACTGCTATTACATGGTGATGAGAAAATATAGTGGAAGATCATCATCATCATCATCATTTCAGCCTATTAGAAGTCCACTGCTGAACATAGGCCTCCCCCAAAGATTGCCACGAAGCACGGTCCTGAGCCACCTGCATCCATCGACTTCCCGCAACACTGAGCAGGTCGTCACTCCATCTTGTGGGGGGTCGTCCTACACTGCGTTTGCCCGTACGTGGCTGCCACTCGAGAACCTTTTTTCCCCAGCGGTTGTCAGTTCTGCGAGCTATGTGGCCGGCCCATTGCCACTTCAGCTTGCTGATCTTTACGGCTATGTCGGTTACCTTAGTTCTGCTGCGGATATTATCGTTGCAGACTCTATCACGCAGAGAAACACCGAGCATAGCCCTTTCCATAGCGCGCTGAGCAACTTTGAGCTTCCTCATACGGGCTGCAGTGAAGGACCAAGTAGAGGAAGATATTGCCCAGGAATTTAAACGTGACGTAGGCGGTGATAAAAAACTTCAAATAAAGCCAAATCTACTCCTAAAGCTCCTCTTACAAGATTATTAATTGTAATATATAAAAAAACCAGAATTACGTTAATTGCAGTAGTTAATTCAAAATAGTCTGAAATTAAACTTTTTAAAACCCAACTTTGATATGGAAATATTTTAACAACTGTGGCATATAGAGCAAAAAAAATCATGTCGAAAGAGAAACCTATGCCCACTTCTTATCTCATATATCATTAAGATCATTGTTATAAATTTATTAAAAATATTCTAATATCTATGGAGCCCCCATCAATATACATATATAATTGATATAATTATAACTGACGGTGTTCCAATATTAGCAATGATTTTTAATCTTTGTATTAACTCTGGTATGTTTCCTTACCTATGTTGTACCTATGTTTAAATCAGGCTGTTGAGAAAATCAACCAAATTACCGTACCATTTCTGTGTTGCCAAAGAAGATCAACGACGAATGCAGGTATAAAACTAGTGTCGTATGTTCTAGAGGCTTAGGGAGGATTCCATAACACTATTGGTGTCCTTTGTGATCTTTAAATGCCTTTGATTGAGTACACCATAATATTTTAACTTGTCAACTAAAACATTACATAATTCGTGATGCCACACTTGATCTCTAATCTTTATATCTCTCAAACTGAGAGAGTGAACGGTGTGGTGTCATTGGGTAGTGTGGTTTAAATGGGTGTCCTCAGGGATCAATACTTGATCCATTCTTATTCTTAGTCTATATAAGTGAAATTACTTCTCTGTATGATACAAAAAATTACTAAGATAGTTTTGTTTACCGATGATACCTCCGATGATATTGTTTCCAAATGGATTGCATCTAAACGCAGAAAAAACAAAATGTTACAAAATACAGTTTACACTAACAAATTCATCACAGAATGCCGCAATTAAGTAATAGAACACAAATCAAGATTTTGAACGATCCACCGTGTTTCTTGGAATCTCTATTGATTCTGAAGTTGAAGAATTCACTAAGGAGCGTATATTGATAAAATAGCTTCAAAATTAAGTTCTGCAATTTTAGCCATTAGAAGGATAAGACAGTTGGCCGACGGAGCAACAGTCAAATTAGTTTACTTTGCATACTTCGCATATATAGAGTTAAATAAGAAAAAAAACGGACCCCTGACTGTCTTTACCGGTTTTTCTATGTGAAGATCTTGTTTTGACTTTAGGGGTCTTTTGACTGGTTGTGATGATAATAAGTGCAGTATATCAAGAGTTAAAAGCGGATATAGAAAGGTCTGAACCTTTCAAAAGAATTATATTAACTTTCGTTTACTTTCCTTGCGACGTTTAAAAGTTTAAATTTTCTGAATTTAAAATTCCGTTGGAAAGCGAAACAGCTCCGTAGCCAATTGAATACATTAAAATATATTTATCTAACTCAACACAAATTGAATTTAAACTTAATTAATTCAAATCGTATATCTGTGTACTATTACTTTTACTACTATTATGTATTCTTTTAATTTTGATTTGTCTTTATCTTGTTTTAAAACAATGAGTATTATTATATTACAAGCATAAGAATCAAAATGATTATTCATTTTGAAATAGTTAAAAGTTTTTTAAACGTATAGCTTAACGTAAGCAAAGAATTTGACTATTGCTAAAGCGTGTGTGATGTGTTTGAAAAAGTGGCTATGAAATTCCATTATCATCTCACGTCATCTGGTGGTGATCACGTGGTGCACCCTTCTTGGTAACAAACGAATAGTGATGGGGAGGACACTGCGCTCACCAATACCCGATCCGACGTAGTGAATATGGGAAATCTTTTGTGCATGTATTGTCGCGAACGCGCTGTAATACATACCTTTATATGTAATGGTTGGCGTGTGCTATCGGCAAAAGAATTCGCTGAGTTCCCGTGAGTGTTGTATGAAGTGACTAATGGAAGAGCTTCCAAATTACAGTGGCTACCGATAGATGGCGGTATAACCATATCGAAAAAACCTGATCAAGATTAAGCAGACTAATAACGGGCTGCGTCTAAAGTGCGAGGTGTTTGTTACTGCGATCCCCAAACCGCTTACTGAGCATGGCGATTATGACAAATCCTCCTTAGGGTAGAGGCCTATGTACTGAAGTGGACACTTTAAAGGATGTTAATGAAATGATAAGGATTAAAATGCGTGTGATGTCCTAACTCGATTTAAATATTACCGTATATTGGAAATTTCCCTAATTCGCACCTTCCCCTCAAGAAGAAAGGGACGCAATGTAATGTTTATTCTGACAGAGATCGACGAATCAGGTTAATTGGAAAGGTCTTCCAGTTTAAGAATAACAATAAAAAAATTCTATAAACGGCAATATTTTATAAAATTAAAACATACCTACGTAAAATGAATGTTCCAAAACTGTCTTCCTGTCAATGACCATAACATTATAAGTCATTTGCAAAGATTAGAAGATACATTTTATTTTCCAAGCTATATAATAGTTTTCAATTGATTTTACTATTCCACTACTTTTCAATCGTAGTAAATTCTATTTAAGATTTTTTAATAATACGCTTTGGGTCTTTGAGAAACTTCAGTCTCTGAAGGGGGATCCCAACTTTAGATCCGATCAGCGCCCGGTCATGGTGACCTAGTGGCGAGAGCGCAACTGAAATTGTTAATTGTTAAAAAAAATATATTGATATTACTCCGCGCGGTGAAGGAAAACATCGTACAGAGATCGTACGTCTGAGATATATTATAATTAAAAAGAGGTTATAATTTAAGGTGGCATTGCGTGCCCTCCAAAACCCTTGACCAATGTTGGGTTTGCGGTCTTTGAAGGTTCGGTGACGTACTGGCTAAGCGTTTAGCTTCGGGGCTGTGGGTCGTGGGCTCGATTCCCGCACGGGACTAGTAATTGTATGGACTACAAATAATAAATTTCAGGTTTGGGACTTTGTCCATGTGCAATTTATATATGTAAACTGAAATTATAAAGAAATTCCTACGGTGGAAGGTAACGTGTTTAAAAAGACAAAGGAAAAAAAGGTCATAGGGCATGGTAGATGTACTTAACTGTGAAAGAATCCTTAGAACTAAGTCCCATAGACGTATATCTCATATCACATTTTTCATAGAGTAAAAGCTTCGACGCTTCGGATAACGCTAAGGTGGCAATTAGCTCCGAACAAAATGCATTTCCTGCTACTCCCTTATGAAGATATATCGACAACGGACGATCCATAACGGTTAATATTTTATTAACGGTTATGGATCGCCTCGCTGTCGACAATATGGCGGCTATTTTCTTCGTTGAATTTTCTTTCGCAATTCTTTTTTATGAAAATTCTCGACAGGTTTGTGTGCTTAGGGGATCTATCTCCGAATCAGGAGTCCCGATTTCGATCACCGATTTGGAGAACTCATTGGTGAGTGTTTCGTACCTTAAGTATGTATGATTTGTATCATTGGCCTGGACACTAAGACGGCGCCAGGCTCGTCACCTGTCACGATTTCTATATAAAACATGAATGAAAAGTGGTTTGAAACGACTAAAAGAATGCCTCAAATAACCTCTGACCTCCCCAGAATTGGGTGATGGTCATATTGAGAGCCGTAAATAATAGTTTCATTTCAAATGTGCAGTGCACGCAATAATACAAGAAATCACTAAGATTAAGAAAGTATGATTTCCTCTCCATATTTAATTTGTTTATGTATATATAAGTATGTAAGTAATTATAACATTTAAATTGTATTTATTAATTATTTGAAACCCGCCAACATGTTTTTCTTTCTCATCCAAGGTTGACTGGTAGAGAATGCCAAAAGGCATTAAGTCTGCCCCATGTATACCTTATTTTTAGGGTCACAATAAAGAATAAATAAATAAGGAATGAATTATTGGGTAAGATATTTTATTTTCCTTCTGTCCTAAGGACTGTCTGACCTGTATTCAAATGTTGAAACACGCGTTCCAAGTGTTAAGACACGTTCAAAAAACGTCAACCACATAAAAAGAAAAAAAAAAGTCGTAGCGTAGCTCTACGTTTGACTACTCGAAATGAATCGCTGCACGCCCCCGGCCTGAAAGCATGAGTCGAAGCCAAGTGCCTCTCCACGGGGAAACTGTTCTAGCATCGCGATAGCATGGACCACTATACTCGTATGTTACTATGGTTACCAAATCGATGATAAAAGTAATTAAAAGTAAATCAACCGCTTGTTACGTTTTACTACTGGGTGAGTTATGCTGTTGTTCTTACGGCGGCGCATTCTTTGTATGTGTTACAAAAAGAGAAATAACAGCAGATAAAATTTTAAGAGTTTAAAAACCAGGAAGAATCCGCTGCGCTGCCACCAGTTCGTGCAAGCGCATGCCTTCCATTTTTTCAATGGGCTTGTATCTTTCAGGTTTTATCACCGTGCTCGTGGTAATTTAAAATTTAAAATTAGTAATATTATTGGCACAGGACCGGGGATCGAACTCAAGATGTTTTCATATTATTTGACGACAGCTTGGTTTAGTGTTTTACGTTTAAGTACCGACGCATAGTCTGACAGGCAACTCTCACTCAAGCGGTTATACGATGGTGTTTAGATAGAGCTAATGCTGGTACGTTTTCGTTGGTGGTTTCATTGGTAGTTATGACTCTTGAAAGATCGCAAGTTATCGGACCACTCGCCAGTATTTATGTTATACCATTAGTTACAAGTTTTGTGCATTTAAAAGATTTTTCAAATATTTTTTGTTCTCTTTTACATAAGATCGACCAAGTCGTTTCGGACACAAAAGAAGTCTCGGGGTCTCCTAGACTCAGGTCAGTTACTTATGCAAGTAAAGCGGGCTTCGGTATTTGTACGTTATCTAGTAACGTACCCCGTGTACCATATTTTGTGCAAAGCTGAAATTATAGGGTTCCGGGTGTTACCTACGTCGGATCCCCTATACGACGGTAAAAACGGGTGATATCTCTGTTCGCACGTTCCGACTATAACCTTTAGTTGTGAACTAAGTCGGAAAATATCACCTTATATACGTGTTAGAGCTAAGCGTCGGCTGCTGATCGAATGGGCCGACTAGACCGGATTACAGTACCACGGCCTCACAGAATACCGGCGTGAAGTAGCGGCATCTTGTGCTTCAGCGTTTCGTTCGGTGAGTAACGGTAGGCCGACTTCCCCACCATGGGGTGGCTACACATTTCGAGGGCCATCTCTCTCCTCATCCTCCCTCCCATTTCCTAAATACCTTAATGGCCAGCAACGCACCTGCCGCACCTCTGGTGTTGCGGATGTGCGTGGGCGACGGTAATCACTTTTTAACCGGAAACCGCTTTTTCGTTTTCCGCCTTTCCCATAAAAACAAAACCGTAGTCGAAATCGTTCAGTGTCAGGGAAACCATCACCATCGCAAGAAGCGATCGCCTTATACCTGAGAAGCCACGTCACTTATGTTACTGGATATTCAGTGTGAGTAAAAGCTTCGCGTACATTCTTCAGAGAAATGTCCTTGCTTACAACGCTGAGTTGTGGGGTTGGTGTGCGCGATGCCAGTATCATTTCACTATGATCCTCACCACACCACCACGTTTTATTGCGGCATGTTTCGATGTATTACCTACTCTATTGAATACTTAATTTTAATGCAAAATTAAGTCTTTGTATTATATTTTGCATTGTCATGTCAATACTCTTACGATTAAAATAGAACAACTGGATCAAATTCTTTTTTTTTATCAGATTTTACGATAATATGACACGGGAAATATCGCGGGAACACCAGACAAGTGAAGACTTTACGGCTAACAAGTATTTGATTTCACCATTTTCTAGGTAAATTTACTCGATAAGTTGATATTGAGTCAGCAAATTCTCTTTGAATCAATTGTCACGGACAGATGAGCCGATTTCCACTTATTTTATTCCATCGAGCCTCACTAAGCGCCTTTATGCAAGACCCCTTTTTAATAAAAAGCCTCCCCGTTCTGAAATGTCGCCTATATATTTGTCGCTATATTATTTTCATTAGTAAATATCAAAAAAATTTCGTCCTAATTTTAATACGGATTTATTTTACGTTTTAATTATTAAAAGATTTGTAAGTTAAAATATACCATTTTCTTCACCTTCTCAATTTCAACTTCACCGGCACAAGTTCACGCTTATCTAAAAGACACGGGTCTGGCGACCGACAGACGACGGAAAATACATTTATCTATGCCGATATCCTTAATACCACACTTTATTGTCATATCATATATTTAGGAGTCCTAACATCAAGTAGATATAAGTTTAAGGCTGTATACTCCACATTATGTAAGAGGAATTTACCGTCTTTTTCTCTAAATGACAACCTCATCTGCACGTAGTGCATCCTGCTGCTTGCCGACGGAGCCGTGTTCTGTTGACAGAACGATAGCGGATAATCGTCCCGATTTGTGGAACCCAAATCCCACAAGCTACTGATGGGGAGCAGCTACTACCGCCTTCCCATTGTCGTGAGTGTGGGAAGATTTTTCATGCGTTAGTGTTACTGGCGCTTTCATGGAATGGCCTATGTCCAGCAGTAGAATTAAAGGCTGATGGGGTAGGCAGGAATAACATAAATATATTTATCGCAATAGTATATCGAGACAACCTTTCGACGTGAAATGAAACTATTATTTACGGATTTTGCGTTTAAATTTGTTTTTATAATTCCGATGTTTCGAGTGCTTTACAGCACCAGTATTCATGGCCGAGCTGTGGTGTGAGACGTCCTTATGTCATAGTTAACTCAGGCTAACTTCAGCTTTTAGCGTTCTGCGTAGATCGGACCAATATTAATAATTAAATGCTGAAGATCGCCCATTTCAAATGTGTAGTGTTCGCGTAAATACAAGAAATCGATACTTAAGATGTCTAGAAGTTAGTGGGCCCATATAGGTATAAAGACTAACGACACTATAAAATATCTTGCGCTATAGCTAAGCTAAAACTATAGATAGTAACTGGAAACTATCACCGCAATCGAAAACCACAAGAAGTATAAAAAGGAACTAGCTCTTATTTGAAACACGTAGAGGTGAAAATAATAAAAAAACGCAATGTGCAATTTCCTTGCCTTTAATTGACTTTTATTAACTAGTCGTCCCAAAGCTAGTCGCTTTGGCAGAAAGCTCGGACAATTTATCCATTAGCGAACTCTGTCTGTCTGTGAAGTTGGCATTATTTTGGTGACTGTTCACGTATGTTGTGAGCTCATACTTTATTTTTAAACACGATTTTACTTTTATCGTAACGTATATGGTATCGTGGTACGTAGGTACAGCACATTTAAAAATATGTGCACATTTCTACATTAAACAAAATATCACTAAAACTTATAGTTCTTATACACGACTTTATATTATATTAGACATTCGCCTGCATAATGATTTGATCTCCAAAGTGCGTTGTCAGAGATCAATGTAACAGCCTTTGAATGAATGTAACGTTTGAAACCTTGCACTTGATTAATTATAAAATAAATAAATTATTTATTCAAACAACTCTCCACTCACCGCTCACTATTTATCAGGACATAAATTCAAGCTATTTTTTAAAATGCTATTGGAAAAAATTAGTGGAAGGGTTAGATGTACCATTTTACTCATCTTTTCTCACGGGACACAACATAACCAATTACTCGTGTACCATTATCGGCTTCGGCTGGTTTTCAAACCCAGGGCCCATATATCGCCTGTCAGGTAAACTAGTCACTAAGTCACGCAGTCGTCAAAATAGCCGACATAAGTTATATACTGTAATAATCTCAGTTATAAGTTAATTACAATGTAAATGGGGCCTTACTGTAAGTATATCCTTTTGGAGAAACAATTATCCAAAATTAGTTCAGATCCAAAAAGGCCTTACGAGGTCCACCTTCCTTCCACCTACCACCTTTGAAAAAGAAGGTGAAAACAAAATTAATATTTAAATCGTAGTACAACACAAGCCCTGGTAGCCTAGTGGTCAGAGCGATCGCTTAATTTCATAGAGTCACGTCACGTGACCACTACCAGGGTTCGATTCCCGTTGCCGGTAGCACTAAAATTGTTAATTGTAATTTTAAGTGCTGTATTTACTACGAAATAAATGATTCTGAGAAATAATAAAAAATAAATATTATGAGATGCCTGTCATTCCATACCTTGGATCAGCATGGCGGGCTCTTACCGACTCCAAAATGCCTTTGCCTTTGTCCAGCTGTGGGCACTTACAGACTGCTACTTTTACAGTAAATGGTTACCGAATGCGTACCGTGTTGCCGTTGTCACTAAACCGTAGACTATTTATTTAGCAATAAATGTAAAAAGTTAGAATCTATTTCGAGAAAATCGCTGCAGTTTTATTGTCACGAAAATGGACGGATGTGGTTTCTTAAATAAAGAATGACGCAAGCACAATGTACAATACTTTCCTCTTAATATTTGCGACGCTACACATAGTGTATGACTTCAGGAAATTCACTTAAAATGTTATATTTGTAGAACACAATAAAAATTTTTTTTTTTTTTATGGGAATGGCGGCAAACGAGCAAGCGGTTCACCTGATGGTAAGTGATTACCGTCGCCCACTTTCATCTGCAACACCAGAGGTGCTGCAGGTGCGTTGCTGGCCTTTAAGGTTATTTGGGAGGGAGGATGAAGAGAGGAATGGGGAGGGGGAGTGGGCCTCCGATTACCTCACTCACCGAACGAAACGCAGAAGCACAAGATGTCTCTACTTCAAGCCGGTATTCTGCGAGGCCGTAGTACCAACCCGTTCGAGCCGGCCCATTCGAACAGCAGTAAAAGCCGCCGCTTGGCTCTACTACGTTTAAAAATACTACGTTCAATAATACAGTCTTGATCTTCGATACCTAAAATATTTTAACAATGTGTTTCTAAGTGGCTAGAATAAGTAAACGGTGTGTTATATCGGCTTAAGAGAATCTGCCACCCCCAATAGTTTCCCGTGGGTGTTGTAATCGGCAAGTAAGCGAAAAGACTCGAAAATCTTATGACTACTTCCGGAAATAATTTTTCGTTTATTGACTTCTTTTACCATTGTAAAGATTCTTTCAAGAAGCAATTAACATTATATATTACAAATAATTAATTTGTCATATATAATACTACTTTTATTTTTAATATTATTTAATATACGAAAGATCCACGAACGTCCTTCACCTTGCGTTGCACACCACATAACATTTTCCAACAAAACACCAAATTTATATTAACAAGCCAAAAATTACAGAATGCGTAACTTCCATTTTTAAACCTGGTACTTTAATTTAAATTTTATTTTTCTATTTGATAAATGTTGTAACTGTTTTGTCCAAATTTAACCACCGATGTTATGTAAAATTCGTTTTAAATCTAGAAATACTTTATTAGCAGTAAGACTGTGTAATATATTAAGCTTTATAATAACAAAGTGCGGTTGATTCTGTGAAAAATAAATAACTGAAAAAAGGGTGAAAGCCTGGTGAAAATGTCATGGCGTTCTTCCGGAAAAACAAAATGTAGATTGCTGCTGCTCGAATGGCCGGCACGACTGAAGTACCGAGGACCGAGTTGGTACCACAGCCTCGCAGAATACCGGCGTGAAGTAGAAGCATCGTTTCGTTCGCCGAGTGAGATAACCGTAACACGGTTCTATGCTTATCAAAATACTGCTTATAAAATGTTGATATAAATTTTACATTTCGCTTATTTATTCAAATAACAAGGTCCTGAAGAGAAATTGGTTTGTAGTTTTATATGTGTGTTTCGTATCTACTTACATACATATGTAAATACATTCTACGTGTTATTATCGTAACTATAAATATTGTAAGTTTCGTTGTATTCTTTTACCTGCGAATATAAAATTAGAAAAGAATATCGCTCTATATTTATGTTTTAATTTTTAGGTTTCGTTTTAACACGTTTAAAAGTTACACTAATATAATAAATAGTATGACTACAAGAACAACGTCATTCATACTTGTATTCAGTCACGGGGTAGGCAGTGGTGCCAATATTTGACTCTCAACTTTTAATAATTGCAGCACTCTTGTAGCTTGTCAGCATGTTGTCCTGTATACGAAACCCTTTTATGGGAAGGTGACATTTTTAATCTAAAGCTAAATTTTCGTTTGTTAGCAGGTAGGATACGCCTGGAAGACGTTCTTCTGCTCTTACCGGTGGCGCGACGAGATTTATTCAACGTGGTAGAGCCTAGCGGCGGCTCTTGCTGCTGCTCGAACGGGCCGGCTCGATCGAGTTGGTACCACGGCCTCGCAGAATCAGGAGGCCCTCTCTCCCTACCCATCCCCTTTCTGATGTTGCAGATATACGTGGGCGATGGTAATCACCTACCATCAGGTGAACCACTTGGTCGTTTGCGCCTATCCCATACAAAAAAAATTATAATATCTCGGTCGCAGTGCCTCCTAACGGGTCCAGATGTTGTGATTTTCTTTTTGGTACTAAACCAAAAAGAATTTGTCAATAACTTGACTACAGCGCCACCTATTGGTTCCTACCTAGCAATGAATCACAACGATTGACAGTGCAGACGGATGCATCTACGGATTACATATATAAAGATCACAGTTTATTGCCAAGTGCTCGTATTTTGTCAAGTGAACTAAAACGAATTCCGAAAATTAATATATTTTTTTTCCCAACTCCATGTTATTTCTCTTTCGCATGAACGAATCATGTCTTTTGCTGCATAAGAATAACCGTGAACGCTATTGTTGCGACTTAAAAGAAAACGAGGTACTTGAGTTAAGCTTTGTGATTCTTTGATGCTTTTACTGTCATAATTTTAATATTCTTTGTCTGCATAAATAGCGTTGAGTTGTTCTTTTAGCTTTTTAACATCTTTTAATAAGTAGCCAGAGTCGATGACACTGCACGAAAGCAGGGAAACTTGGTTAATTTTAATGTGCTTTGCATCTCAATTTCAATTTCGAATTTAAGTAATTCAATATTTTAATTATTTTTTACAAATTTTCCCGAGTCAGATAGTTTGTGATTTTTGAAATTTTGCCTTTTTAACACATTATCTCGTAACCAATTCGCTTTGATAATCTGTCTTTGAAAAACTTTTGTCAGTCTGTCTGTCTACAGTCTAACATGAATGGAGATAATAATTCTGAAATTGTTTCATCGTGATATTTCTATCAGTTCTTGGATCACATTTATAAACACGCGGATACAACACGTGTAAATGTATGAAATAGATGTCCCATTGTTAGGTTACACAAACATATTTTTTAAGGAGTTTTAAGTCCGGAAAAGTTTTCGCATGTCTTCAAAATATTCTTTATAACTTCTCAGTCATACAGGTTTCCTCGCGACGTTTTCTTTTACTGCTGAGCCGTTAAATTAGAAATTCAATTCAATAACTTTAGCCGTCAATCGGGTATAATGTAATTTAAGAACAAGCGGTCGGCTCCGGACCTGGTATGGCCCATATATAAGCTGTGCAATATGAAATATGATGCAATATGATTAAGCAAATATAATCGGGACGCGTCTATGTTCTCAGGTAGTTCATTCATCTTATAATTTAGTCATTATTATCATCCAACAACGTTTTAAATATTCTTATTAAAGTTATTAAAAGCCACGATAGACGAATGGTTGGGTTAGGTTCGATCCCACGATGTGGAGGGCTCGTACCAATGCTAATCGTACATAATTCTTTTCAAACTCATATTCGATTTGTATCGTTGGCTTGGACACTAAGAAGACAGCGACAGACTCACCGCCTGTCACGCTGCGCCAAATAAGCTCTGAGTTGAAAAGACTCATATCTAGACCTCTGACCATCCTATTATCGGATATAAAGTCGAGAGTGCTTATTACATTATTATTATTATTTTAGTGTATTTATACATATTCTCATCTGTTTTCGTGGTAGGGTTGTGTAAAAAAAGTCATTATTAACAAAATACCTAAAGTGAAGTAAAACCTAACCGGAAGCCCTCGGCAGGGGAGACCAGACGGTCTTTGGGACGGGGTTAGGGGGACAGGGAAAAAAACCGGCGGACGATGCGGGCGGTATCGAGGAGCACTGCCTTCTGTATTTGAGCTCGGAGCGGTCCGTCTAATTATTGTGGGGTAATTTACACAGATAGTCGTCTGATTTGGTCTTATATATTAATATGTTTACATACATATTGTAAAATAAATATTTGTTATTATAAATATAAATTATTATTAATATTTTCTTAAATCGAAAAAGAAGACAGACTTTATATAAGAAAATCTTTATTTATCCTTGTTAGTGATTATGTACATGTTATTAAATTTTGAAAAAGGACTTACAGTTTATTTAGTTCGTACAAAATGAACCCTTTTAAAGGTTTAGTAGGAGCATTCTATATGTCACTTGGCTCCATGGGTTTGGGCGGGTTACGTCTGTCGCATGCTTCATGATTTATAGGAGACTAAAGTGTACTCAAATTAGTCAACAGCAAAACTAAATTTATTTATAACGACTAATGTGTTATAGGAAAAAGATTAACATATATATAACAAAGCGGTACGCCATGTATTAACGACAATACAAATAAGTATATGTGCGTGGTAGAGCCAAGCGGCGGCTTTAGCTGCTGCTCGAATGGGCCGGCTCGACCGGATTGATACCACGGCCTCGCAGAATACCGACGTGAAGTAGAGGCATCTTGTGCTTCTGCGTTTCGTTCGGTGAGTGAGGTAACCGGAGGCGCACATCCCCTCCCTATTCCCCTCCTCTTCCCTCCCATCTCCCAAATATCCTTAAAGACCGGCAACGCACCTGCAGCATCTATGGTGTTGCAGATGTATGTGGGCGACGGTAATCACCTACCATCAGGTGAATCGTTTGCCGTCTTTTCCATAAAAAAAAAATATGCACAATTTTTTTCGTTGCCAAACTTTTAAGCTAGAAGTTTTGTCGTTTGTTAATTAAAACTTTAATGGTTATCTCTTTAATGATAATGGTAAATCTACATACTGGGTTTTCCCGCGAGTTTCACTCGCGTTGGATTCGACTTAGAAATGAACATTAATGAAGTTGTCCTATGGTGTACCCTCTCTTTCAAGTTTTCCGATCCATAATCCTGGAGTCAAATATAACAGAATTACAGAAATCTACAAATTTAATACATGTAATGATTTTGTCTTTTTGTTTGCTTTTAATTTTGTAATAAAAACTTTATATAAACAAAAATCATAGGCATCATCATTATCGTCTTGAGCCTACGAAAGCCCGCTACTGGACATAAGTATTTCCCAAAAGCTCTTTTGCCGGCGGCAGTCTGACAATACTATGATGCATTTCCTTCAGTTGGTTCTAACGGCACACTCGGGAAAAGACGGTGTGACAGAGTTCTGAGCAACACAGTAGCTCATAGACCCAAGTATCAATCTGTAAATGTGGTCTTAGTGGAACTGCAAAGGTCACCTCTCAAAATATTTTAGAGGGTTTTCTTTTGGAGCCTGGAGGGGTCGGCCATAGACCTAAAATAAGTCACCGTTCTTCCGTAAAAACTTAGGATATCGTCGTGGACCATTTATCTCACGATCAAAAAGTTAGGAGTTATATTCGGATAGACAAAAAAAAGAAGGTATCTACAGATATTTATTTTATTTTTGGTACTCACTGGATACTCTTTAGAAATTCAACAATTCCAAATTGAATTAAACATTTCAGCTTTGTGGATTTATTCATGGCCAATTGAAACTTGTTAACTTTTGTTAAAAATTCAATCCAGTTTTACGACTGTCTGAATGAGCACTGAATATTTTAAAACCTAGACATGTTATATATTCTGTATACGTTAAAAGAGGGTACATTCATTATTACTTTTTTCCGATATATCCCATTCTCTTTTTATCTTCCTTTATTAATCAGTCTGTAAAAGTTTACTATTTAACGAAGGTATCCCCACATGGAAGCTCATACTCACCATGGCGGGCTGGCAGTATGGTGAGTGCACCTTTGATGCTGTTATCTACAACATATACCAGAGTATTTGGGTTCGGCCTAGTTTCCACCAGTTTTCCAAAATTGTTCAATTACCATGTGTCCATGCACAATAAACGAGAATATATCATCCCGTCTCGTTATAAACTCTCCTCAAAACCAGATAAAAATCGAAACAAATAACTGACTTTTTTATGCTCAATTTGTTTTGTGGTTTAAAATGGGAATATACCAATCTTTTCTCCAAACGGCACCCTCACCTGCTCGTGGTGCACCCAACTGACTAACGTTTGAGGCTCTGGGCGACTTATGTATTACACTAGAAGCTTTAGATTCGTGTCAATTATTTTTGTATGCAAATTACTTTTTATTTTATTTTTACGAGTACTTATAACATAATACAAGCATACTAAAACTTGTAAATATTAAATATTTATCGATTTATCGTTTTGCGTAAAAAAATTGCAGTAGTTAACGATAATATAATTATCAAAGACTATGTGAAATTCTACAACACTAAAATTCTAGTCAGACCAATGAGAATTATTAATATTTAATTTAATGCTGCATCAAACTGCACACGCTCACACAACGACACGAATTACACACACATCGCGACGTTGCCAAACTTGCATGAGCTATCTCGTTTACTCGTACTGACTTCGTGAAATAACAATACCACGTTCGACAGTTTTGTACAAGAACGGCAACAAGCAGCGGTGTCAGCTGACTGACGGCGGAACATCCATCCGTATTTGTCTATCTCAAAACCCACAGACTGCGCTTTCTAACCCAAATCCCACAGCGTGGTGAGTATGGGCAAGTCTTCCATGGATGGGGCATGCCGGCTATCTCGGGGCTTTCTAGGAAAGTTCAGCAGTGGATAGGCTGACAAAGAAGAACATAATTGTTATTTTTTTTAATTTATTATTTTAATTCGAAATATTTTTTAAATTAATATTTTACTACGAGTAAGTACATTGGTTTGCGAATATAAGAGCCTATGGCTAAGCCTATGGGTCAAGTAGCTTATGGGTCTGTGCGCTCGGTTTAAATTCGTAATCAGTCCTTGTGCGTATGAATTCGAGTGCCGGAACCACTAATATTATTAATTCCAGTCATCTCTGATGATTCTATTTTGCCCAGAATGTTAATATCCCCAACAGAGGCACACTAACATATACTCTGTTATTTTAGTCATTCTGTTCATGTGAGATTAGATTTCAAAGAATAAACAAAATGGCGGACAAATGAAAATAAACCGGTGTTTTATGCTTCACTTCGTTTTGCCTTATCACTGTACAACAATAAGGTAAGCTATTCACTGCGTTCTCAGATTTAATTAAAAATAAATTAACAAGAGCCGACTTGTGACGAACTCTTCGAATAAACCTGCAGAAAGAAAATTATGCAATTTAAAAGTAAGCCATTTTTACTTTAAAAGGGAATATTAAATGCTGCCACATTGTAACTTTCGGAAAGTCAAAGTTAAGTAAAATGAAGTCGCTCTTAAGTAAACGTAAAGATAAAAAAAATTCCCAGAAGTACTCGAGTAGATAAATATTTAAGGTCGTTAGACAGTCTATGTCGTGTGGCGGAGAAATAAAGCAATCAATTGTCGTCTCGTGTTTAAGGAATTAAAGAAGCGAGATATGGCAGTAAGTGATCCCCATGATATGGGATTGCCAACTCGTCAGCAAAGCCTCGTAGCGACCACCGCAGCACATAGCCATGTCCAACTCGTGCTCAACTACGGCTAAATTTACAAGCTGTTAAAGACAAGTTGTTTAGCCTCTGACAATAACAGAGCACTGGAACACATTGATCTCTGCCAATTTGGAAGTATAGGGTCTTGGAGCTTACCTGTGCTTGAAGTATCTGCGGTTGGCTTTAGTAATTTAGTTTAATTGGGAAAAGTTTTTTTTCTAAATATTTCGAATTTATTTGTCTATATTAGTAACAATCATCATCGCCTTACCAAGTCCATTGCTGAACATAGGCCTCTACAAAAAAATGCCAGTAAAAGCCAGCTTACGTTTTAAATAAGCGTCGATATTTAATAAACCCACGCTGAGCATCCGGTTTGGGGAACGCATTACCCTTGCCCTAGTTATGCTGCAGTCCAGCACTGATCTGACTGACTGTGGGAATTGATTCGAATCAAATTCGGATGGATTTTCTGCCATCATTCGGTTGGCAGATATTTTTGTTAGCTGACACAACGTGTAGGTGAGGTTGTTATTTTGAAAAAAGATAGGTTTAACCTTTACATTACATTAGTGTTCATCATCATCATCATCATTTCAGCCTATCACAAGTCCACTGCTGAACATAGGCCTCCGCCAAAGATTGCCACGAAGATCGGTCCTGAGCCACCTGCATCCATCGACTTCCCGCAACACTGCCCAGGTCGTCACTCCATCTTGTGGGGGGTCGTCCTACACTGCGTTTGCCTGTACGTGGCTGCCACTCGAGAACCTTTTTTCCCCAACGGTTGTCAGTTCTGCGAGCTATGTGGCCGGCCCATTACTAGTTCAGCTTGCTGATACTTACGGCTATGTCGGTTACCTTAGTTCTGCTACATGACATTAGTGTTAGAAGAATAAAAATATTACGTCAAAATAACATTTTAAACCGTAAACGTATTTTTTTTAAATAAAAATCCAAAGGTCGTCGTGAAATAATTGAATACTTACGAAACTAATTAATAACAAAATGGTACGTTTTTCTTTTCAATTCTCTCCGCAGACACAGTTCGGCTTTCTAGAACGGAATTCCGCAGTAAACAGCTGGCGCTCAGAAAGCTCCGGTAGTGAGTCAAACTTCATTGTAACGTCATTTCCTGTATCGGAGGAAATGATCGATACTATAGTGCTGTATAGCTATATAAAGAAGTGTAATCTATTACAACGACAATTCGACGTCAACATCCAGAAAATCCTACAGAAAGATAATTTAAAGGCATAATATATTAAAAATTAAATGACGTACACCGTTTCATGACGTATACGTCTTAGAATATATCAAAAATATTGCCTCACTCACATCCGCCGGAGACATATAAGAAGGGTAAAAAGACGATTTTAATATGTTTCTGCTGCATATTATTAAATTCGATAAGAAAAACGTACTCTAGGTCGCAAACGCTCATGGAATCATTTAAGGAATTTAAAGCATTTGGATTTTAAATCTCAAAATATTATTTAAAAAAAGATAACCTAAAAAGGTTCCTGAGAGCTTCTTACCAATACTGGGAATAAAACGAATACTGGGAACATTTTAGTTGACAATTCCTGATTTTCTTTTTAACCCATCAATTTTATATTTGTCCAGGTTCGTTACGTCCGTTCCGAAACCCCAATAATACGAGCTTTTCACATAAGGAATCGAACATGAACTTCCTAATATGAAGGCATATTGTTAACCTCTCAACTATCGTAGCTTCAAAATATTAGGTACGTTTGATAAATTTTAGTATAGGGCCAGAGCTCCACTGTACAATTTCTCCGTGTCGTGCGGCCTTTACATTAATTGTATAATCCACTAACAGACCGTTTAGGCCCTAGACATATATTATATTATATTCATTATATGAACCGAACGAAGAAAGCTATACAGGCAATGTGTAACTTGGGTCCACTCGAGTCGCTATGCGACTTTTTCAATGAAACTAATATCTTGACATTTCCGTCTTTGTTTATTTATTATAACCCTATGTACGTACGGAAAAATATATTGAACAAACAAAATACTGTTACCTGTAGAACAAGTCGAAGCGATACGCTAGAGGTTCCTAAATTTAGATTGGCCAAAACTAGAAAGTTTTTAAAATATAATATAATAAGTCTAAAAATATAATATAATAAGCAGACACAATTTTTAAGAAGGATGTTTAAGGAACTTTATTAAAAAGGGCTACTATAAAATAGAAAATAATTGTGGAAAGTTCTTACTCTCCAGTTCTTACACTCCACCATTAATTGGCATTAAGTTTAATCATTGAATTCATTGCAATTATTAATTAATTATTATTATAATTATTAATTTAATTATGCACATATGAAATTGTTATTGTTTTATGATAAATTGGAAACAACATTGTAACCTGCCTACGTAAGTAGAAAGATCCCAAAGTTTTTTGTCGGTTCTTCGCTGAGAAGGTGTTGTTTTGCGGACCGGTGTAGATTTTACGTCAAAGAGCTTTAAATAAGCCTAAATTGAATAAAAAAGTTTTGACTATGACTTTGTTACTCGCGTGCCATAATGAACCAATGTCTTGAAATAAATTTTGAATATCGTTAATATTTAAAATTATTATATTAAAACTTCAGTTAGTGAATTTAATTTAAGCTTAATATTAAATTCACTGAATTATATATGGACCAGGACATCAGATATGGTAAGTTGGTAATGTAATAAGCTTAAATAATGCTCCAACTTCTACTACTAACAAAGGTCGGCACGTTGCCAGCAACTTCGTATTCATAGAGTAACCAAACTTATAGAGCAACACGCGGACTGGTTTCATTAGAGACATTGTTTGTGTACTTAAGTTTCGATACACAACACGCTGTTTACCACTAAATGTAACATTTATTACAAAACTTGAACGTATCTTTGTGTATTCATTTACATACTTTGCTGTGGTCACCGAACATTAACCTAACATGTTCTGGAGTTTATTGTCCCTTAGTAGTGAAAACTAACTTCTATTTGATAGAGTCAAGCTGCAGTTAGTAATTAGATGGAAGCCACCTTCTCTGCCTAGGAGTAGGGTAGAGACTACCCCCTTACTTATTTCAGTCGCCAATTAGCAGTACGAGTATTGTTGTGCTCGGGTGTGATAGGTATAGAGAGCCAGTATATTTTTTTTCATTTGAGTAAGGGGGCAAATTATCTAGCGGCTCACCTGATGGTAAGTGATTAACGTCGCTCACGTACATCTGTGAGGGGAGGGAGAAGAGATAAGACGGCCTACGGTTATCTCACTACAACTGAAAGAAACGCAGTATATATATACACACAAGTACCAGTACCAGTGAAATATAATTAACAAGTAAAAAATTATTCATTGCATTCTTTTTTTTTAATTTACGTTTGCCTCGAGTAAGAAAGATAGAGCGGAATATTGCCCCCCCCACCCCCAAAATTAGAGAATACATACAGAACCGTCGGTACTGGTACCCACCTGGGGTAGCTCAAAATTATATACCGCTACCATATTTGGGGAGGGGCGAGAGGGCCTCCGGTTACCTCGCTCACCGAACGAAACGCAAAAGCACAAGAGGCCTTAACTTCACGCCGGTATTCTGCGAGGCCGTGGTACTGATCGGGACGAGCCGGCCCATTCGAGCGGCAGCAAAAGCCGCCGCTTGGCTCTACCACGGTTAAATTCATTGCATTCATTTCGTTAATTTCGATAATTTCGATAATTTCATTAATTTCAATCGTTTCTTTTTATTTCATTCGTTTCCGTCATTTCATTCGTTTCATTCATTCCATTCACACCCAAATGGAAGCTCGTAATTACTGCTTACTTTCGGTGTCCCGTGGCATGCTCACATTTACATGTGTATATTGTAGACGAAGATGGTAACTATGCTATATCTATTAAATGTTACATCGGTTGATTTAAATGCCGTATAACTAATGTTAAAAAACGTATGCAGAAAGCGTAAATCGCGCAAATCAGGTGGAAAAGTTAATATCGTTCGAGAAATTCTCGAGGGAAATTAACTCATGTAAGTGGATTTTTAACGTAGTATGTTTTATGGATATGGCTCAATATGAATTAGTTTATAATCTTAAAATTAATTATTATTACCTAGTCTCTATCGCAAGTACACTAATTATAGCCTTCAGAGTATATTCATTCAATCTTTATTCATTCTTTAGGCATTCTCTACCAGACAAGTTATGGTGTGATAAAACGCCTACCTTTACACATCCTATATAGTACACAGTATGAAAATAAAGGTTCTCGACTGGTCGTGGTGAAGGGCTTAGTAACTGTGGCTTGATCTCCGTCTGAGCTGAGAGGAACCTCCACAGCAGGCTTGGCGAGCCTAATTTGGATGCATGCTGAAGGGGTCGCGGAAGTGTGCAAAAGCGTTTGCGGTGGAACACTATGGTACTTTATTCGGTGCAGGCCCGACATAACCCGCCCTTGCCCCCGCTTGGCTTGGGCATTACCCTATATATGAGAAGAAAAAGAAGGACTGCCTTTATTAATTACGCTTTTTAGCCTTTTTGCTGCATCTCTAGCAGTTTCAGAATGGTTTTACAAGGCGGGAGCGATAAGCCCCGACTTTTCTCACACTGAGGTGTAGGACTTCCTACTATCAGTCAAAATCAAATTATAAATTTTTATTCTTCAACATAGGAATCAAAAAATCTCACTTGTCAAAAGGCATTCATTTTTAAACCTATTGATAGGCAGATTTTGCGCATTTACTGGAATTTTATTGTACAAACGTACACATTGATCCTTGAATAAGTTATTGTCTCTATAGAGTGAGATATATATTAAGTCCGTTCCTAGTATTTACATTATTAAATGTATTTATACAGTTTTTTTTGTACATAAATTACATTTTCACATTTCTTTAAATTAATTTCTAAGAGATCCTCTCGAGGAAAGACCTCTTATGGCGCACCAGTTTTGTTAGTATCAAGATACTGTGAGTAAATTTTTGTGTTGATCTGAGAGTAACTTAAATTAAAAGCCATGCACGCGAAATGTCGGAAATAAAACTATCTGTCTCTATCTTTTTTCCCCATAGGTATCCTTAGAGTAGTCAAAGGATAAAGACTGAATATACACAGATCGATCTCGGGAAGCAGGGGCTGATGAGGAAGAATTAAAAAGAGTAACGAGACAATTAGTAAAAAAGAAAAATGACAAACTCTCAAATGTATGTGCTATCCCACGCAGATCACGTGCGTTTACTGGTCTTCCTTCCAATGACCAATCCTCGGTCTTTTCATAGCCAGGACACTTTGCCTTTATTTCTTGACTTTTTCCTCTCTTATCTTCATTTCGATCGTCTTATAATTTTCGATTGTTACAGAATATTCCCGAAACGATGTTTTTTTTTATTGAAGAAAATAGGCTTATTTTTAACCATACGATAGAGGTTCGTTACCTTCGACTGGTAACTTATAAAACAGCAATTTTTAACTTGTCATTTGAAGATGTAAGAGTTGACCACACGTTATCGGGTATGATGGTTAGTATATAGTAGTTTGGTTAGGGTACTATATGTTAGTATATATATACATCCATATGTGTATATACAACAATGGCCTATGTTCATTGTTCTAATCTAAAAACTGACATTTGACGTTTATGTTACCCCATGACTGACTTGACAGAATTCGTAATAACGGATTTATCGGGCATTCTTTACAGTAGTATCAATTAATTATATCTATGTTCTACAATTGTAAAGAAACCTTCTTGAAAAATATAAAATCCAAACAAAAGCATAGGTAACGTAAAGCCAAACTTACACTGGCGGTACATTTAACTAGTCTAGTAAAGAACGATAGTATTTCTTGCGAATATACAAAGTGCGAATAGCGAAGTGAACGGATTATTCCATTCACTGCCTTTGTCATTAGCTTTGGTAAAAGGCTGTCACTATATCGACACTGTCTTAGCGCTTATCTGACAGCGACAGCTCTTCAGCTGAAAGACGGGAAGCGTTTACTAACTATATACGAGTAGGCATTGATTTCCTCGTCATTGTTAAACCAAAGACATAAAATAGAATGAAGTTTATATAAACTGAGTTCACACCAACCTAACACGGAGCTCTAACGATTTTATAATAATCACCCAAGTATCGGTCGGCGAAGACGCTGGCAAAAACTAGTGTTAAATATTTCATTTTCAATATGTTACATAAAACTGAGGCTAGAAGCTCATAACATGGAAATCACGTGAGCCACGTCTAACTTTAGGGAAAAAATATTGCTCTTGATCGTCTCTAGGGAAATCTACGCGCCGAGTGGATGTTGATGTCGGTGAAATATTTTGTGTATTGGGACCTCGATCGATTAAACGTAATGTAATATATAACAACGCAGCGAATTATGGAATAGTTCAAACTCTATTTAATATATAATTTTTAATATATAAAACGAATAGTATCACCACTAAAATTGTTAATCACGCCGAAAATTGTTAATAGCAATTTTAAGTGCTGTATTTACATCGTGTTCGGCGGTGAAGGAAAACATCGTGAGAAAACCTGCATGTCTGAGAATTAATAAAAGGTATAATTTCGTGGATATGTGAACCCCGACCCGACCCGCACTGGAGCAGCGTGGCAAGCCATTCCCGGCTCCAAAGTCCTCTCAGCTATTTGAGGAGGAGGCCTTTGCCTTGCAGCGGGCACTTACAGGCTATCTTAGCGACCGCATGGTTTTAAGTTTTGTCCCTCTGGAGTTTTTGATCGAGAAAAAAGTTGTCTTACATTATTTCATTGCAGTGACAAATGAAGTAAATGTCCATTTGATAGTAGCTATTTCAGCCATCTTACAGAATACAGAAGGTTACAGATGCGTAATCACCCTGAGAACTTTAGGAAGCTCAAAGTTTTTGCCGTACCTGTGTTGATTTCTATTGTCATACTTCAATAGTCTGGAAAATTAATAACATTAACTGATATATAAAAATAAATTAAGAAAAGTGTATGCTTTGACTCGACAGCGTAGTTGGTCGTGCTTCTGCCTTCGAAGCTGTGGGTCGCGGGTTCGAATCCCGCTGGGGGTGAATATTTGTACCCGAGTCTTGGACGTTTATTTATGTAAATATGATCATTTATCTATGTAGGTAAATATGTCTTGTTACCATCCAGATACCAATGCAAAGGGAATCCTAGTTTGGGGACTGGATGGCGTGCGAAATTGTCCTATATTTATTATATATATTTACATAAATATAACTCGTGTTGCAATAAAATTTACATTGAAATTATATTATTATGAGGGCTAAAGAGGTTTTAAGGAGAATCGTACCTAACTGGACGGCTCCTACACAGAAGAGCTGGTTCTCAGTCCTGCCACATATTGAAACTATGCGAATAATAATAATTTAATAAGTATTTTCCGACATCTCATTCAGTGCATCCAAAATAGTACCTTATTCCTATTTGCAGAAAGCTCTTAGTAGTGGTGTTGAAGAAGTCATGTCCAATGGCCGCTGTGTTGAAGTATGTATGGAACGTGGTGCGCCATGCTGTCTGACAAACGAGGCTTAAGCGTTTTCATAGCTGCAGTAATTAACGATTTGCACCACCTGTACGAGTGTATGTGTGAGGGAAGGGGGGCTAAAGTTGTAAGCAGTGGCGAAGTTCAATATGTTTAAACATCCCTCTCTTAACCAACCTAATCTAACGATTAATTTGAACCTTAGTTGCATGTCCAGCAGTGGACGACGTGTAAATTTAATAATATATTAGAATTCCCATCAAGCGTACCATTTACTTCCGACCCAAGAATTATGAGGGCAAAGTTACTGTGAAAATTATTTGCCGCCTTTTGTTGCGGTTCTTTTGGGCGGGTGAAACAAGCTTTTGTTCCGAAATTAAAAGCCTTTCTAGAACATGCGTTCATGTTGTTTAATTAATGTCACGGTACAGCATCACAATATTGTATACGTCCATCATTCTACTTATTTTACGTTATATATATTCACAATTCCCAATATAACATGTATAACCCGAAGGGGTAAAAAGATTCTTCTTCCTCTTCTTCCTCAGCTATCCATACCATCTTACCTGTTATATTATAACCTCTTATAATTCTTACATTTGCATGGATTTACAGAGTATATATAAACATTGTTATTGCTACAATAGTGCAACATATATGTTAAAGACTGGTAGATTTATAGGTAGTTACCTTATTTGGAGAGCTGAGTCAGGATGTTCTTATTAACCTGAAAAGAACAAAATCAGTATGAGTTTCATAGATTTGAAAAACACAATTCACAACATATATTTATTACATTCGTTCAGAAAATTATAAAATCATCATTCTGTTTTGATTTACTTCTCGTTTTTCCTCAGATTTGAATTACATGAATTATTTATAACTTTTTGATGATTTTTCACACGTAATAATATTTTTTTCGTCTTTTTGTCGTCATTACATAGTTTCCGTAATATACAATATCGAATTCCGCATTGTATCTCACATTGATGTTGAGAAGCATAAGATGCCTCTGCTTAATATCGGTATTCTCCTGCGGGGCAGTGGTACTACCTCGCCCGAGACAGGTCATTCTCGCGGCAGCAGAAGTCGTCGCTCGGCTCTACCACATCTGACGTACGCAAACCTTAAAACACAGGGACCGGTCTATCATCACGGAAAGGTCGATTCTTACTAATAAGAATCATAAATGACTAACCGGGCACAGTTGAGGATATTTTTGGTTAACATTACGATTCTATATGACGAGAGCCTCATGACTTTCAGTCAAGAAAACGAAATATCTGGAACTGGCTCCCGAGACCACTGTCATGTATGGTGTTACGCTATCCGGAATTATTCCGATAGTCCTTTCTCTGTGAATGGATTAACATCTGAGGCGGCTGGGAATTCGTGGCGGATCGCTTTGAGCTGAAATGCAAAAGGCTGTGTTCCTCGATATCACCCGCAGCGTCGGCCGGTTTCTTACCTTTTCCCCCTAACCCTCGAAAGTCTACCCTAGAGAGCTTCCGGCAACACATGACAACGTGAGTTTCATTTGTGCACGTCTATGCCTCAGTACCTTTCGGATGATATAAGTTAATGAATGAATTAATGATATTTGACAAGTGAAATTTAAGCTCCTATGTCGAAGAATAAAAAATTTGATTTCATTTGATTCCGCCCCTTTTATAATAAATACTTAAAAAGTACCACAATTTTCGATGTTTAGATAGATAACATTGAATAGATATAGATTAAGACCAGGTCATCGTGATTGCCACCATCAACAATTGAGAAATTTATTTTCTGAAGCTCTTACATGATTTTATCTTGCGTAGACAAAAAATAAATTTTCAAAGCGTTGTCGCCTCTGAAGTTTTGAACAAATAAACTTTGCGAACTCAAAATAACATTTCCTTTCTCAACGAGGCAACGAAGTTGAATCATGTTTGCTTTATGTAAACGAATTTGTTCTTTATATTTTGTTTCTGTCTTCTTACTTTCATTTTTAAATGAAACTTTAAGTGAAACTTTGTCATTTTAAGTAGACTTTATAATAAAGAGATCTAGGACTTCATAATATTCAGTGCGCATCGTCTACGAGGCCTACGAGTGGAAAGAAAATTCAGATTTATGTTGTAATTGTCATTACGATTGCTTAAGCGCTTGTTAAAATATCACATAAATTGATCGATTTTCTTCAGTTATTGATTTATTGATCAGTTAACAGTTTGTTGTCTACAAATCTGCAGATAACTGACAGGGTTCGAAATAATGTGATCAGAGAGCGTTGTGGCGTGAAAGACGATGTAGTGACACGAATTGAGAAAGGGATGCTGAGCTGGTTTGGACATGTGGAGAGGATGAATGAAAGTAGGTTGACGAAACAAATATATGAGACGAGTGTAAATGGTAGAGTCGGGAGAGGAAGACCTAGGCGAACATGCATGCGAAGATTGATGAAAGTGGAAGAACCCAAAGACGTATGTCAGGATCGTAGCAAGTCGAAGAAGATAGTCTCAGCCTACCCCGTGGGAACAACAATATTAAAGTAATAACAAATCTATCTATTATAATCAAAAGCCGATTGACATCTGTCACTGCGAAAACATAAGTGTTCTAAGGTTTTCGCAGGTCACCTCCGGTTACCTAACTCACCGAACGAATCACAGAGGCACAAGATGCTACTGCTTCAGGACTTGCGTTCTGCTAAGTACCACGGTACTACGCCGGTCGAGCCGGCCGCTTGGCTTACCACAAGTTATTTATAAATCATACTGCTTGCTTTTCTTCATATTGTACTGTTGTTTCATTGATTGTCCTTTTCTCCTTTTGTATTAAATAAGTTACTTTAGATTATGATTTCTGTACTATTGTTTTAATATAAAAGACAATGTTCTTAAATAGAGGTATTGAGGGCTGGAGTGAGGTTCATGTGCAGTTTGAGTACTTTTGAGTATTCTTTTGTTAAGATTGTAATATTTTTGTGCGCTTTACTAAGTCCTTGTGTGCTTAATTAAATTAGAGAAAATGTTGTATAGAAAAATTATATTAAATTACTTGTGTCTGCAACAAAGCGATGCCAATTTACCAGAACATCTGCGCCTCTTATCTAGGCTTAATTTACCTTTTTACACGATGGCAACCGTGGTAACTCATGTGATCATCGAATTAATTTTAAAGTACGCAAGTTTTCTTGTTCGTTACCTGCGTTCGAATCTCGGCGTCGGCACCGTCTCGTCTTTTACAGGTTGCTACAATTTTAAATACTTTCGAATTTTCAAATGTTTTGTTTGATGAGCGTCATGAATTTTAAGTGCGGCCCCCTCTATTTATAAAAGCACAATAATTTAATTAAAAAAAAAAACAGGTACGGTGGAACTCTACTTCGTTGTCTGATGAATTTCAATTCAAGCCCGCTGGAATTATTTATAAGCTACGGCAAATTGGAGCGTTCGCTGTGGATCGAATGAGGACGTGGACGGTGGATAATGTTCCACACTAGCTGATAAAGTAACATTAAGAGTATAGTGAGGCGTCCGTTTTACATTTGGGTTCCCATCAATTTAACCATAGTGGCAGTCTGAGTAAATGCGCGATTTTTGATTTATTTTTTACAATTTATTAATTGGACTAATCATATTGTGGAGTTTGGGGTCGGCATAGTCGGATAGATGTCATAAGCGGTATAACTTTTTTTAGTTAGTAACTATAAAAGAACTACCCTCTACCGTGTCGTAATTCCTGATATGGCACATAATTCGTTCAGAATTTCAATTGCTTGTTCAAATTGTTGACCACGCTTGTGTGTACCACAATGTATGTTAGTAGTCTTGACGCAATTTAGTAAAAGCGAATTTCCGTAAAACATTAGCTCTTCACGCTTTGTTTTTTTTTTCTTTCATAACTACGGGTATTTTCTAGACCGCAGCGTGGTCGAGGCGGGAATACTAACGAGCCTAATTCCATTACATCGACTCGACTGGTCGAGTCGCTCGCACTGATTTTTACCAAGATAATTTAATCAGGTGACTGTTCATTAGAGCGCTTTTTATGCTAGAGTTGTCGCATAAATAATGATTTATGTCCGTTTTTCAGATAGCCTAATTAGCCAAGTGGTTAAGGGGGTGGGGGGGGGGGGACTCCGAATCAGGAGACTCGAGTTCGATCCCCCGTGTGGAGGGTTCGTACCAATGAGTTTTGCAAAACTAAGGTACGATTTGTATGAACTGAACACTAAAATGATGACAGGTTCACCACCCATTGCGTTGTCCCGAATAAGCTGTGGTGAAAAGTGGGTTGGAAGAATTAAAATGTACCCAATACCAATTCAATTTAAAGACAAAGATAGTTTATTTGTATAAAACATGACTGTATGATGTTGGCTGAAATAATATTATCGCTTCCATATGCTTTTGCCTTTTGGGGCGTACAAAATAATTTCGTTAAAGATAATATTAATTCATATAATTTCATCAAAACGAGAGTTCAGAAGAAAAAATGTAGATCGGAGTCAAAATTAAATTGCCAATTTCAGTGTACAGTTATAAAGAAAAAAGAATTTCAGAGTTTAACAGAATCAAAATTTATCAATGAACAAGATATATGCTAAAAACATTTGGCAAGTTACAATTGATATTCTGTTGTAAATTATTGTTGCTATACAAACTATATGAGGCGAGTTTAAATGGTAGAGTCGGGAGAGGAAGATCTAGGCGAACATTTAACGATCAAATCGGAGACATTCTGATAAAAGGCCAGGTCAAAAGTACTCTAAACCAACGAGCATGCATGCGAAGATTGATGAAAGTGGGAGAAGCGAAAGACGTATGTCAGGACCGTAGCAAGTGGAAGAAGATTGTCTCTGCCTACCCCGTTGGGAACAAGGCGTGAATATATACATATACATGTACAAAATATGCTTTTCCTCATAATTACTCATCCGTATTGTCTAGTCTATTTCTTAAATTTAGATCTGACATGTGCTGTAATAATTCTAGATTTCAAATCCGTTTCTTATATTTACATCTGAATTAAATCTGGTATGGATTTGTACCAGACACCTCGCATCTTAAACGCTGCTGCACATCCGAGACTTGGATGACGTTGTTTTTGCAGTTTCGAAATGGTTGTTTCTATGTTTAGACGGATACCACAACAATTATCTGTTATCGAATGAGAATTATAATGATGGAGAAAAATTTAAGCTTTCACGTCCACATGTGGTCAAAAGTCTAGACATTTCTTTTAGTCGTTTTAACCCACTTTTCTTCAATAGCTTATTCAAGTCCACTGCTGAACACAAGTTTCTCCCAGAAAAAGCGGGCATGCGTAGTTTGCGTACTTACCACGCAGGGCAAGCCGGCATAAAACAAAGTAGCAATTCACGCTTGTCTGTCTATTAGCTTATAACTTCCAAGCTTCTTAGTGAATTTTAATACGGGTTTCACTAAAATTTTGAGCGTTTCACGAGGAAGGCTTATATGAATACATTTATTATATATTTGAGAACGGACAGATCGAAGCCGATGACAGCGAACAGTCGCTAATGTAAAAAAATGTAAATCGAAATTCTGGCTATCGGTTCCAGCTTGATATATTAAATAACTTGACTCGCGATGAGCGATTACATAAATCAATTTTAGATTGATGCCTCCGAGCAAATCAATCACCGTTAGAATTCGATGCATATTTCATAAGAGCGTCCATTATGTGAGAATATTTTTTAAATTTCGACCATTTCATCAAGATTTACTTTTAATAAATTGATGACGAGTTAGATTTTTTCCATAAAATTGTTTAGTTGATAATATAAAGCTTAAAGTTTCTGAATAAAAGTATACGAACTTTTATTCAGATGCCAAGCTCACCTAAAACCACACAGTAACTAACGGCCAAGGTTCTGAGTAGCGATTGTTGGCGGAAAGATACAGATTAGTAATGGGGACCAGTATCTCCAGTACGTGGGTACTGGCGTCACCCACCAGCTCGCCTTGCGTTATCAGTATGGATAGATCTTCCATGCTCGGTATGCTAGCTTTCGTAGGCCCGTGTTCAGCAGCAGACTTTACAGATTGATATAGGAAAATAAAAGGTAATATTACCCATCAGTGCACGAAAGGAGCCTCTCTTACCTGCAGACCTATACTTTCCCGATGACATAATTTTAAAAACATGTGAAGACATATTTTAGCTTCTTAACGTCCACATATGTCTTCATATATTACGACCAGACATGAAGATAATACGACACCATAATAATATAGAGCCTTAGTTCCCAGAGTCATCCACGTCGACCCCCAAGGGACCACGAGAGCCTCGACGGGGTGACAAAAAAATGGGGATTCACAATTCACAAGCGGGGGTGCACGGCAATTTATTTGCTTTCGATAGTGAAGAAGCTGTTCATTTGTGGTTGGAACTCAGCCGCAACGCAAATTTCCATAGTAAGATCTAATCTTCACATTTTTTGTCGAGTTTTGTGAATATGGTAGAAATGTAGCTGCAGGGGGTCCACCGGAACCAGCTAAATTTTTAAAGTGGTCTGTGAGAAAAATTCTGGGAAACTCTGATATGAACCCATGCTCTACATGGGTTCATATCGTAACTTGATGCTATTTAAAAAGTACTTATATCTTTGCATTTTAACTATCGTACAAGTTGCTGAAATGTACCCTATGTGAATTTTTCCAAACTTTTCACACTGGAGGTCATTTCTAAGATTAGAAAGTTTGTTGATTGGATTAAGATCATTCTATACTCTTTATGATTTGCTTGTGTTTATAAAACCGTCAAGCTAAGTGGTGCCGGTAGCGGGGATCGAACCCAGGTCACTCGCTCTCTGCTACGTAAATTGAAGCGAGCGCTCTAACCACTCAGACCGTTTTATATATATGCAACAGCATATTATTAACGGGCTGATAATGATAACTAATAAGAAAATTGTTACAAGCCAAACACACTAGTGCTGCAGACTACTGCTTCAAAACGAATGTAATTTTGTCTACTTTTCGAATATAATGATAATTAATAAGAAAATTGTTACAACGTAAAAGTTCCAGCAACAATTTAAACTTCGATAATTTGATTATGGGTAATACTTTTTCTGCGAAATTAACTTGGTTCCAAAGCTAAAGTTTTCGTATCGTAAAGATAGTCATGTTCCCCGAAGGATTATTTTATGTTTCATTAAAACAAAGTTTGCGAAACAAAAAAAAAACGCTTTTCCATTGGGGCGAGCGATGTAAACAAGTCGATGTTTACTTTGCGTGAGCAAAACAAACAATTTTACAAAAAAATTGTGCGTATTTTATTGCGCGAAAACATTGTTTGTGAAAATGTAAAAATAAATTGTACTAAAATGATAAACGTGAACGTTTCTACATTTGTCCGTATTTACATAATATGTATATTTAAGAACGGTACAATTTAAATACAGCTTAACCTAATTTGAAGAAATTTGTTATGGAGATACCTTTAAACCTGTAAAACTTACTTTATTAAGCGTGGTAGAGCCAAGCGGCGGCTTTCGCTGCTGCTCGAATGGGCTGGCTCGGCCGGGTTGGTACCACGGCCTCGCAGAATACCGACGTGAAGTAGAGGCATCTTGTGCTTCTGCGTTTCGATCGGTGAGTGAGGTAACCGGAGGCCCACTCCCTCTCCCTATTCCCCTCCTCTTCCCTCCCATCTCACAAATATCCTTAAAGACCGGCAACGCATCTGCAACATCTATGGTGTTGCAGATGTATATGGGCGACGGTAATCACTTACCATCAGGTGAACCGCTTGCTCATTTGCCGACTTTTCTATATAAAAAAAAAATAATGATAATATAAACTATATTGGCTATTTATTCACAGAGAAGCCGCGAAAATATCCTTCACACTGGCTAATCACGGGCGGACCTGAGTTATAAATTTGACACACCATTATGTATTATATTTTTGTTGTTATCATTCTAAATATAAATTTTTATAACAAAGAATAATAAATGTAATGTTCTAAGCAATTTTTTTACGTATTTAAAGGAAATTCAAAATCCATTTATATTTTAAAGCATAATATTAATAAACCCGTATTATTCAAAAAAAATGATATTGGTGGTGATATTTATAGTTTTTTAAATAAATATAGTCTCAATTAGAATTAAGGAAAGATTCATTTGCGATACACATACTATTAAAAGTTATCAAAAACTATGTGAAGAAATAGGGCTTCAACTAAGCGCTGAATTTCAATTGGTGTTCAAGAGTGTGTTCACATACAAGCCGCTGCACGATCACAAAATGATTGTCTCAATAAGTAGTTATAAGAATTTAAAGAACCCCTTGCGTATCATAATTTTGAAACAACCGAGATTCCACTATCATAATGCGTATCAGGTACTTGAACAAGTGGTAGATTCCTTCTTCAGTCTGGGAGTCGTCTGATATGATACCATACTCTTACCCATTTCTGCCGCCTGGGATGTCAACACATCTGTAACCTTCTTCGTTTTACACCCTCCCGCCCCCACCCCTGAAGACCGAGATGAAATGCCTCAGCCTATAATCATACTGGCTCTCTATACCATTCAAACGGAAATATTTTGAATAAAAAACTTTAAAAATAAAAGTACGCATTTGCGCATTATTCACGTAAGAGCAAAGCCGTAATTACACAACATGGATAAGTTTCTATGACTATGTGAACATCTATTACCACATCCAAAAGCTTAATCGATATTTTTCAATAGTCACAGTTGTTAACATAAACCTGATCATGGTCCACGGCCCTAAATATAATTAGCCACAGAGTATGCATTTTAGACGTAGGGTCTGATATTTCATTATCTGCATTTATTTTACAAATGATACGTACGTGATGACGTGACGACAAAACTTTTGTCAATTTAAAAAAAAAATTATTGATTATTCAAAATTCCATCAAAGTTTATTTTTATATTGACATTTTTTTATGCGAAATTGTGTTACCCCAATATCGCTCGGTTTCTATGGAATAAAGTTTGTAAACTCGAAAATTGCTTTTGTCTTATACGCGACAAGTTGATCCTTCTAACAAAAACCCAAATATCTTTACACTTTCGCTGAAGATATTTTAAAATGATAATTTTGTTTGTTCAATTGCTGGTGTTACGTAAATTGTAACAAATGTTAGCTTTAATAATTTTTAATTTCGAATTAAGGCTAATTGTGTTACTAGTGTGGTAATATCTAATAAATAATTTATAACATTTTGGTGCTACAGTGGATTGTTTTTGTAATAAATAGATAGAGATTCTCTCTTTTTCTTACACTTTAAAGTAATAACAAATGGTCAATGGGACCAGTTTAAGTCTTAAGCTCGTTTTCGTGAGTTGTGTAAGTGTTAGTGCAAACACAGGGCAATTTTTTTTTTCAATTATCCACCATTTTAAGTACTAACGCAAAGTGATGAAAAAATGCCGTTTTATATAGTCTGCTGAGATATGAAGATGTTGTTTTTGATGGCGGGGTAGTTGTAAGCGAGCGCACATTAATTATTCATGCAGTTTTCTCGCCCCGTGCTTTGAGAAAGTAAAGCTGGATAGCATAATGTAATGTAACAAGTTTTCCTTTTATAACCATACAAAAAATGTACTAAGTGATGAAATTTTATGTTCTCCTGGTAGTTTTTCGTATAAAAAACTTTTTAAGATATTATTTATTTATAGTTTTTTTATATGTAAGAAATTTGCTAATGGTTTTTTTAGAATTCCTTAACATAGGCCCCCCGCCATGGCGTCACTCCATCTTGTAGGGGGTCATCGCACTCTGCGTTATACGGTTCCTTACGGAGCCCTATTACTAGGCCTACGCCATCTGATCGTACGACTGTCCGGCCGTCCGTCGTTCTACTTTTAAGGAGCTATATCTTTTTAAACCGTATGTAGCTGGTTGAATTTTTTACACAATATGGTGTATGAGTGGTGTATTATAACATTTATTTAAAAAAAACTTTTAAGGGGGATTCTATACAGCAAACGTGTTTTTTTCAATATTGTTTTTTTTTTATGGAAAAGGCGGCAAACGACCAGTAGCTTCACCTGATGGTAAGTGATTACCATCGCCCACATACATCTTCAACACCAGAGAAGCTACAGGTGCGTTGCCGGCCTTTTAGGGTATTTGGGAGATGGAAGGGAGGATAAGGAGTGGAATGGGGAGGGGGAGTGGGCTTCCGGTTACCTCACTCACCGAACGAAACGCAGAAGCACAAGAAGCCTCTACTTCACGCCGGTATTCTGCGAGCTCGTGGTATTAATCCGGTCAAGCAGGCCCATTCGAGCAGCAGGTAAAGCCGCCGCTTGGCTCTACCACGTTTGAAATTGGCTCTATCGTACCAGAGTTAATACATACACGTCAATCTTGGTGTGATTATAGTTCTGCAACAAATTCTAAAAGTAAAAGTAAAATACTGTATCTCCAATGGTCGGCGATATGTTCATGGAAGACTTTGAGGAGAAATCCCTTCATACTTTTGTAAATTCAAGATTCTACAAGCGGTATGACACTGACAATTTTCTCATCAGACAAAGTTCCTGCATTTATAGATCACCTTAACTCCACGAACCCCAAAATTCAATTTACAATATAGTTAGACGCAAATAACTCTTCAGCTTTTCCCGATCTATTAGTAATTCGGAATCCTAACAATGTAAGTTCCACCATGTATGGGAATAATCCATCCATGGAATCGATGAATCTCACCACCATCCATTTCAGCTAGCTACCGTGGAAAAATCTTTATTTCAAAGACCCCCTGGTGGTCTTTGAAATAAAGATTTTTCTCTGTGACAGCACTTGGTCGCCGAGTTTCAGCTAGTCATGTAAGTGCTGTCGCGGCAACAAGTGACGGATCTCGCGCCTATGTCACAGTGATCGAGTGATATAGCCACAGTAGAGCAAACCTGTATTACCATATTGTTAGATTACAGACAAGATTGGCTATATCTTGAAGTGAGCTTGCATAAAAACGTTTTTCAAGCCGGAGAAAGAGATATCTAAATTTTTACCATCTGACAAGCTTTATTTTGAATGTAATCCCTCTTATATAGCGCAAACTAATAGATGGCAAAAACTAAACCTTGTCTACTAAGATATCAGATTTCTCAGAAATATTATATTTCGTATAATGAGTGGTATCCGATATGTTAAGGAGAAAATATAACTAAAAGATAGTTACTACTAAGCAATAATTAATTAATCAAATGTGCAGTAAAATTTAAACTAACTAAGGAATAGAACACTGTAGGTTTCAAAAAGTGCGAAAAGATTCAGTGTTTTGCCGTACAAAAAAAATCTTTGAATATTTCTTATGGATATATTTCAAAGATGTTCATCATCAGTCTCTACACAGTCTTATGTCGACAAAATATAAAAATGTAGTACATACTAATCAAATGTGCAGTAAAATTTTAACTAACTAAGGAATAGAACACTGTAGGTTTCAAAAAGTGCGAAAAGATTCAGTGTTTTGCCGTACAAAAAAAATCTTTGAATATTTCTTATGGATATATTTCAAAGATGTTCATCATCAGTCTCTACACAGTCTTATGTCGACAAAATATAAAAATGTAGTACATACTAATCAAATGTGCAGAAAATTTTAACTAACTAAGGAATAGAACACTGTAGGTTTCAAAAAGTGCGAAAAGATTCAGTGTTTTGCCGTACAAAAAAAATCTTTGAATATTGTTTATGGATATGTTTCAAAGATGTTTATCATCAGTCTCTGCACAGTCTTATGACGACAAAATATCAAAATTTAGTACATATTACATTATAAGTTAGAATTCAATTGACTTCGATATTATCGATTATCACTTACAGCAGAGTTTACATGCCGAAAGCCATTTTAGACATTGTTCGTCATGTGTTTATAATGTTAGCAATGATCTTACACGTAGATTGTACTGGTATTCACATTATCCTTGTCAACATCGGTGAGTCTCGTGTTTGTAAATCGTTTAATGTAATATCGGCGCAATCAAAGCTCTGTTTCACAGCCTTTACTTATTGTATACATATTCTTTAATATATGTATGTACGTATGTATATATTCACGCCTTGTTCCCAACGGGGTAGGCAGAGACAATCTTCTTCCACTTGCTACGGTCCTGACATACGTCTTTCGCTTCTTCCACTTCAAGCTTCGCATGCATGCTCGTTGGTTTAGAGTACTCCTGACCTGCCCTTTTTTCAGAACGCCTCCGATTAGATCGTGAAATGTTCGCCTAGGTCTTCCTCTCCCGACTCTACCATTTACATTCACCATTTATATTATTTAATACTATCACCTATTACGAGACATAGCTATAAAATGGTCACAAATGAATTTAAACTATTTCCTTAGGACAATATTCCATATTTCAGAAAGTTAAGCCCATGGTCCCGATTTTCTTTGTTTAATCTAAGTAAATACTCATTCGTTATATCAATGAAATCAACATAATCTAAACCTAGCTTATAGAACCTATTTACTATTCTATGTTGCAAAGTGGTGACATTTTATTTTTGCATGTATTGAAACTTCTTTGGGCGCGATGGGAGTAAAATAGTAAGATTTTCGTTGCACGAAAACGTTGCACTTAAATTCTTAAGTTTTTCGGTTACCTGTGAGTTTCTTGCATTTTGAATTCGAAGTGTGTGACATTAATTTGTAAAGTGTATTGTTAATTAATATTTATTGATTAATTACTAATTGTTAATATACTAAGCAGTTATTTTCAAGCGTGTAAAAGACTGTACTGAGTTACACGTTTGCAGGTGAAAGAAACTCCGTTGGTGACCTCTTATTAAAGTTTTTAACAGGTTTTATACATTCAAAATAATACAACATAAAATAAAAAACAACGCTTCGACTCACAGGAAATTTAGGCATATTCTAAGATAAATTTAATACAAAAATTTTTTTTTATAAAAAAAACTGATGCCGGATTTGAAGACTCGTGCTGACCAGCTCCACCAAGCAGAGCCTGTTCACAAGCATGACGCATGTGGCAGCCAACGCCCTCCTCAACGAAGTGCTCCTTCCACCTAAGGAGAAGTGAAAGCCACCATACACGACGGTTTTTAAGGTTCTTCAGCGACATGAGCATGACGCGGAACATTCTTATAACATCACTGAACTACTTGTAATCATTTTATTCATTCATTCATTCATTCAATCGTTGGTGTCAAACTGCATGAGTACTACCATGTACTATAACGCCACTTTATCATTGAAATAATCGTACAAACTAGTAGAAAAGGCTAGGTGTAAACTAACTTCGCTTTCCCACGGAATAGCTTTTTCGTTTCCACAAAGGAAAGTTTCTCTTTTGAATATCAACATGGACAGTCATACACAGTATTTTATATTTTAATAACGTATCATAAACATTACACAAAGGCTTGCCAAAGACTCGTGTAACGTGTTATGGACGAGGGCTGATTAAACGACCCGTAATTTCCGCTGGATTGAGCTTAACGCAAATATTACGGGATGGTGACTTTAGAGAGATGCGATTACCTTCATTTATCAATAAATTTTAACATATAAGAGCCGCGAAAACTTAACGAATTCAGGACGCTCGTTTAAATTTCATTATACGCGAGTGACCCAGGAGTGCAGTGTGGTATCTGACCAAGAATCAATCACCCCACTTTCTTCCCGTGCGTGTAGTAAGAGGCGACTTTGGGAAAAGCGTGAAACTCGCATTGGCTACCGACAGATGGCAGGATAAACATCTCGAAAATTAAGCAGACTGATAGTAGAAGGGCGGTAGCGTCTATAGTGCGCGGGTTCTGGTGCCACGATCGTCAATCTGCTTGCTATGCATGGCAACTGTGGCAAACCCTTCTTGTGGCAGAGGCCCATGTGCTGCAGTGGACTACACAGGCTGGTAAAGCAAGAAGAGTATCCACGGTTCTAGTTAATTTTAAGTGCCAATTTTACCAAATGCTCGGAGGTTAAAGGAAATCTACAGAAGCTGCTTAGTTTCCCGGCTCCAAAACTAGCTCAAATATTGCCCAGCAGTGGGACAGCAGGCTACTTACTACTTCACTCTTCTTTATGTGGCAGTGACGCTACAAGCATCGAGTTACTCTGATCATGGAAAAGGTTTATGTTTTTACTTATAAGAATAATTATTAGAAATATCCTGATTTTTATGCCTCAAAAAAATTCAGTACGCCATTTCTTGCCGTGCGTGTTTAGTTATAGGTTCGAGCATACGTATTTCTGGGGTGTCCGCTTGTCTTGATGGTAAGAATACCTGACTGCTGAGCCAGGTGTCCTGGGTTCGTTTGTGTTCGTCCCGTGTCTCTAACACAGCATCCGTACCTTCTTGGTAAGGCCGAGTGCGTGCCACTGTGTTTGTGCGTACACTTACGGCACTATAATATATGCGTAGTTGACAACTGCCGATAGTATTCGGAAGCTGTCGCCGTGGTAGAAGACGTCGTCATCATCCTTAACCTTAGCTTAATAGCCTGGAGATAGTCCACTGCGGGACATAGGCCTCTAACTTTAGGAGTTTTTGCCATAATCTCCACGCTCGGCGGATTGGCAATCACAGTATCAGACACCTCACACCTTATACGCTGCTGCCCGTCATTCGTCTGCTTCATTTTGGTCTTGTATTTTTCGAAATGGTCCTCCCGCCATCCGTCGATAGTCAATGGTGTTTTTAAAGCTTTTCCTTTAGTCGTCATCATAAAAAGTTTCTGGAGACCGTTTAGAAAGACGCATATGTCTTCCGGTGCTCATTCCCAGGAGGTAAAGGAGGAAGAGGTGGATGGAGTCGCGGAATACATGAACATTCCCTTGAACCAATATCTATTTATAATCCTACATTTCCTTACCATTGTCAAAAGCAGACCAAGAATTATTTTCACATATCTTTTTTATACTTTTTATCATAACAGCACCAAGTTTTATGTTCGCGTCTAAAACGATGTGTTGGTTTATTTATATCAGCGTACATCCGCAGTCCTATATTTCTCCGAAGCAGGGCGTAGTCCTACAATGTCATGATTCCAAAACATTGTATCCCAACGTTTATTCAACCTAACAATTTTAGTACATGGTAGAGCAAAGCGGCGGCTTTTGCTGTTGCTTGTATAGGCCGGCTCGACCATGGTATTGCCACGAGCCGTGCAGGAGGCTCATTCTGAGTCCTCTCCCCAAATATCCTCAAAGGGCGGAATAGCACCTGTCTGTCTTAATGACCCCCACGTATATCTGCAACACCTGGGGAGCCCCAGGTGTTGCAGATATACGTGGGGGTCATTAATCACTTACCATCCGGTGAGACGCTTTCTCGTTTTCTACTTCAGTTTAGTATTATGGAGATGATGATTTTAATCGTAATTAAAACGAAATCCATCATTAAATACCTCTTTGAGAGGAAAAGATTGGGGAGGAAACTTTGGCCGTTTGACTAGGCAGAGTTGTGACATATAAAAAAATAAAATGAAACTGGGTGACACGCATGATTGCTTCTATATATATAAGATCAGAAATCATTTAACAGACCTTTAGTTACCCACTGAAAGTAAGAAAACTAACAAATTGTACCCATAACAAATAATGAAATTGTACCCATAACAAATTTGTAAACTTGTACATAATTTCATGTTACAATAAACACTTTAAAACATTGATGAAAATTGTAAACGAAGTTAGCTTAGAACTTGCTAAAGTTATGCGTTTCTTGTTCCAAGGAACTTTGTTGTCCGTCTTTTGTTGCGGCTTCTATGCAAACGGTCGGTTTACTACAAAACATAAAGAGCTTTTTCTGAATATAAAAAAAACTTTTTGTTGAATTATATCGTCGGATAATAAATGCTTAACTTTTGTTCTTTATTATTTTGTTCATCAGCCTGTATTATTTTATTATAAAATACATAACAGACTTAAATATGTTGAAAAAGAAAATTTATTGGTTTTAAACAGTCATGGTGCAAAGAATCTGCACAACTAGATGAGCTGTATAAATTTAACCTAGTAATTCTCTTCTGTCAGTCAGTAAGGTACCGCGTGCAAGCAGGTTTGACATTTGGAAGAACGGCTTCAGATCATTTAATTAAATTAGATCAGCTTTCATTATTACACAAGCTTTTTAAAGCCATTATGAAGCGTGTCAGTGACGAGCGACCTAAATAGCACGCTCGGTTGAACATCTAAGCGAGATTGTTACGCGACAAGGACGACGTACCATTTGATACGTGTCGTTATAGATATGTTCCCCGAGTACCTACAAATACATGTACGTGCTTTTTATCTACTTTTGGTCATGCGGCCCTGGTATGCGAATTCTCCAGCAGTCGTAGAAGGGAAAGGTTTGTTTCATCTCGTTGCCTACGACTGTAGCAGAATATTTGGTACGAGTATTTCGATCGCTAGCCAATTATGTCAAATCCACCTTTCGAAAAGTCCTGTGTTCATTAGTCAAAACTCTATAACAGAGGATTTGCCACCAAACCAGGAGACCTGAGTTCGATTTCCCGGTCGGTTCGGCTTTCCGAAACTTATGCAACTTTATTCCATAAATTTCAGTCCGCGTATTCGAGGACGTCGAAAATTTCTCCTGGCTTTTCTTTTTTTGCGGCATGAAAAATATGCCCTTTCCTGAGGTTAAAGGTCAAAATCGATTTAGTTTCGCCGTGGAAACTGGACAGACAGTTATTTTGGCATTTATGTAAGTATGTAAAAATAGTAATATACTCGTATGTAGTACAAGTAATAGTATGTAATAACGTATTATTATTTATATCGTTCATAATTTACGTCTACGTTCCATTTCGAGTACAGAAGTAGTGCAGGAAAGAAAAAAGACAATCTCCGGTGCTGGGAAGGATATATGGAAAGAGCGCTCGAGCGTAAAATATCTGTTTCCTTTAACATACGTTAAAGCCTTTAATAAATCTTGTTGCGATTTCTCTATTTCCTACGGCATTTGCGGTGGCTACAGAATGTGCGACTTTACTGCATAATATTGTGACTTGTACTAACAACTGAGCATTAACAGAGAATAAATAGCAGCGTTTATATTGGAACGACTGTGTTTTTTTTTTACAAGTACCGCTTGTAAGGTTATTTATAGTAACGAAGGAGAGCGGCCATGCTTTAAATGCGCAAGCACGCGCTTATTTGCATGCGTTTACGTCGAGAACAATCTTTGTGTATAGCTAAACATAAAATACAAGTAAAAAATTAAATTAAAGACTAGAAGACTGGGTTCCTATCTCTGCTGAAGCCAAAATTCGGGCAAAAAAACAAATTGTTGTTTTGCGGGTCTGGGTGTAATGTTCCATTGATCTTATTGCATACGCGCTATATCGGATACGGGAAGGTAAAGACGATTGAGTGCTTCTGTGTGCGCGCATACACTTACGGCACTATAACATCTAGTGCGCAGCTGACAACTGCCGATACCAATCGTTAGTCGTCACCGTGTAATTTAACGTAAGGAGCTGCCGAGGTCCTAAACTGATATCGATTCTCCAGAAAATGCATTCTTCAGAAAAAGCTGCATAAGACTCGACACTAGTATATACAATAAAAGCTTTATATAGTTTAGATGGTAGGTGATAACTTACCAGGTTTGGAGCGGAGGGAGGGGGTGGTCAATCGGTGCAATCGATCCCCTGAAATTCAGTATCATGAATTTTCTGAAAGAAAGACGAAGATAACGACGTAGTCTTCTCTGGCGCCCCCGAACGGTACCGCCGGGAAACTGTACCGGGGATTTCCCCTCCCAGTACTATCATATCGCTACCCATAAATATGGACAGGTCTTTTGGTGCTTGGAAGCTTGGGACATGTATTGTAAATTGCGTAAATACCCTTTCTAAAGAAGTTTACTAATAATAATGATTTAATACGGATTCTCTTATAGAGTTCAATCTTTTATAGACGCGTGATTTATTAATTGTAATGTTGATGGGATCAATAAAACAAAGAAACTAAAGAAATGTATTTATGTAACTACTTTACTGTCTTTGTTTGAAAGCGCAAATACTGTCTTCGTTTTGTCCACAAATAACAAAGAGTCTGTGCCAATGCGCTGCTGCTAAAAACAACTGGTATCATAAAACGATATCTTGGTCGTATAAGTCTTATCTCGCTTGAACACAATTGCACAATTTCTTTCGTCTTAAAACTCCAACTATATTGGAGGAAACCTAACTAATATATTACACCCGCATAACTAATTAGCGTATTTAATACTATCTTAGACATCTGAATACACATTGTTAAATATTAAAAAAAAAGTGAAGTAACAGCCTGTAAGTGCCCTGCTGGTCAAAGGTCTCCTTCTCAAATTCTAGTATCAGAGAGGGTTTAGAAGCCCCAGTGCGGGTTGGCGAGCTTCACATATCATCGAAATAATATTTTTATTATTTCTCAGACATGCAGGTTTCCTCACGATGTTTTCCTTCACCGTTGAGCATGTGATAAATACGGCATTTAAAATTACTATTAACCATTTAGTGGTGCCGGCACCGGGGATCGAACCCAGGTCACTCGCGCTCTGTGACACTAAAGCGAGCGCCCTGACCACTAGGCTACCACAGCTCAGCAGCTTAATATTAATATTATTATTTAAATAATACATAAAATGTTAATTTCAAATTAAATAATAATTAATACACTTGTTTTAAAACCATTGCTCCCAGAGACACTAATCTCAAATTCGCGTGTAGGCTAACACAGATTCACGAGTATATATGTACGTACATACATACATTGACTGGCGGACTGTAAGCGTCCCTAAAGTCCCCTAGGTCCCTAAAAAGCTTAATTTGTAGGGCAGTTACATTCACAGCTTTATGTAGATATTTTTTTTATATCTATTGGAATTAAAAAACCAAGTGCAATTCTTTATTTATGTTTGATAGTAAAATGAAATAGTGTTAATACAATTTTTTTTAAATGTATTGGATTTTTTTTGCATAGTCCTTATTCAAGTTCATCCTTAAGCTCATTTTGTAGAACTGCAAAATAACTGTCTGGTTCTTTCGCAATATAAATGTTATTCATAAAACCTTTATAATACTTAGACAAAGGCTTCTAGAAGATTCGTTCGAAGGAGGGCGTAAATAAATTTGAAGTAGAAATTTTACAACGCAATTCTTATTAGTACATAATTTTAGAGATACATTATTATTAAGGTATCAACCTTACTTCCAATATCGTAACAAAGAGTATAACAACCATTACGTGATGTTACACGTTCCTATACTATGGTTACAGATTATAAAAATTTGCAGTTTGACATCATTACCATTTGTGCCGTACTATTTGTAATGATAACGGATCAAAGAGTATGAAAATACGCATTTTCGTTTTTAATATTTAAAGAGTTAAGATTGTAAAAAATGTTACGTAATACGTGCGCCTGTAAGGTAACAAAAACTAAAGAATTAGGAGTATGTGCTCATGATGTAACATTTTAATTTATGCATTATTAAAAAACATACGAAATCTGAATCTAAAAATTTATCTCTTAAGCATTGAACGTAAATAACTTTCTGTAGAATACGGCTTGCGGAATGGAGAATCGATATGTCTTATCACTTCTACTTAATGTGTTGGAAGTGGAAGACGTCTAGAGGGTTACAGGGAATGTTATCATACAACAGTGACGTTACTGGCATACGTAATATTTATTGATCTATTCACCTTTAAAAGCGTTTACGACTCACGACTTTTCGTACAAATTTACATGTCCGAAATCTATGAAATTAATAAATGAAACTTTGTACACATTAGCAGAATACATAGGTCTAAAAAGTTAAATGAGAAGTGAAGAAAATGTTTAGTTACAAAGAAGGCAACTGTAATTATCTGTTATTATTGAAAACTTAAAATCGCTATAATTTTGCGGAGCCCCCAATTCGGATAGTGACTAGCACCATAACTGGACATGGATATTTTAACAAACATCTGTTTACAGGTGTTACAGATAGCCCTCTATGCCGAGCGTGTATGGAGGAGGAAGAAACGATGGCCAATGTCCTATTGCAGTGCCCGCACGCAAATTACGCGCACAGTCGTGGAGTTGCGGATACCAGCACGTCATAACATAACATAACATAACAGGGCAGAGCATAGCTGTCAAGGTCGCCGGGCCAACGTGCGTGTCTCTTATTCATGTTGGTTCAGTCGGTTCAGCACTTAGTGCTGATCCCGTCATAACCGATCACTGCATTCAGCGAGATGAGAGCACCTTTCTCCACGTACAAAAAATGCAACTACTTTTGTGTTTCGGTTTTTAATTAAACTTAAGTAATAATAGACATGAGGAAGCTCAAAGTTGCTCAGCGCGCTATGGAAAAGGGTATGCTCGGAGTTTCGCTGCGGGATAGAGTCTCCAATGATGATATCCGCAGCAGAACTAGGGTAACCGACATAGCCGCAAGGAACAGCAAGCTGAAGTGGCAATGGGCCGGCCACATAGCTCGCAGAACCGACAACCGTTGGGGAAAAAAGGTTCTCGAGTGGCAGCCACGTAGAGAGAAACGCAGTGTGGGACGACCCCTCACAAGATGGAGTGACGACCTGCGCAATATTGGAGGAAATCGATGGATGTAGTATACTTGTAGTAGGCTGAAATGTTGAATGATGAATAAGAGACAAAAGTAACTTAGGAAACATCGCTCTTTTTGCGTCAGGGGTTAAAAACGTACAGAGCATGTTAACTTGGAAAATGAATTACGGAATTATATTGTGTCGATGTACGCATCTAATGGTCGTGTTTAACATTACAATTTATAGGCTTATATGCATAGCTTCGAAACGACATTGCCTCAGAGCTTATCTGCTCCCAGCAGAGCCCAAAGCAATATACCATCTATCAAACTATTGATTTAGGATTCCCTCGTAACTAATGCGTTGTAATTTTGATAATGAACAGTCAGTACCATTATTCGGTTTATGGAAATGAGATAGATTTCAAGTGTCAATACAGAATTCAGATTTTATTTTTAATTACAGAAAATTTGAATCCCTTTAGGAATATCACAATATTTACAAGCCGCTACTTTACTACAGACAATATGGACATGTTATATGAATGTATTTATCTAGTGTTCATTTATGTCTGTCTAAATAAAACCAAGGAAGCCCTTGGCGTTATCATTCTAAGAATATGTTTGCTGTGTGGGTCACAGTATCGACTCGCCCTACGATACTGTGAAAACCCTACCAGTAAATAACTAAGAAATATTAGCGAATGAGGCATTTCCCGCAACACTGCGCAGGTCTGCGATGGATGGCTCGCAGGTGGCTCAGGACCGAGGTTCGTGGCGATCTTTGGGGGAGTCCTATGTTCAGCAGTGGACATCTAATAGGCTGAAATGATGATGATGATGATGATGATGCGGCATTTCACTTTGTGGTCAACTATAAAAATTCTGGTATAAAAATAGTACGGTGATCAATATCCTAATAACATCGCTCCTCGGTTATAGTTCAAGTATAATACTGTGACAAATTTCGAGTATCTATTAATTTGATACATAATTACATAAGGCGCTATGTATCTGCCAGTTCTTTAAGGTATTTAAATATGACAGCATGTTTTATAACGCCCTTTTTTTGTCAAACGGGCAAGTGGCTCACCTGATGGGAAGTGTTTACCGTCGCCCACATACATCTGCAATACCAGAGAAACTGCAAGTGCGTTGTCAGCCTGTATTTGGGAGATGGGGAGGGGGATGAGGAGGGGAGTGGGCCTCCAGTTACCTCACTCACCGAAAGAAACGCAGAAGCACAAGATGCCTCTACTAAACGCCGGTATTCTGGGAGGGTGGTATTACCCAGGTCGAGCCGGTCCATTCGAGCAACAGCCGCCACTTCCTTATACATTCTTTTAAACGTTATAGAAAGCATCCGTTTTAAAGCTGAATAATTAAAGTGAACCACCTTTTTTATGAAGCGGTTTTTTAAATGCACACGTTTTGTTTTTATGTGATCTTCATTCGCCGCCACCGGAAACGTGCACTCCATTACAGCCGCTGAACTGTGAATATTATTTATGTACCATTTCCTTTCATTGTATTTCATAATGTACGGCTGTAGAATACACAGCAGTGCTTCTGTTCTAGCTAGCTTTTACCAAAGACTTCGAACGCGTTATTTAACGATTTAAATTTTCGCGCAGTTTCATAAAATAGTCAAAGTTAAAAAGTAGTTTCATCACTGCCTTATACTTCTCTCCCTTCCCGTGAAGGTGCCGTCAAAATGTATTTAGCGTATTTCGAGATTAGCGCTGAAAGTAGACAGATGGACAATAATAATAGTATCGTGCAAATAAGTGATTGTCGTGAGGTATTAATGGCTTAAGAATCTGCCAACGACTAAGTGAAAAGCCTTGAAAACCACCACCATGTGGCGATTAAGGCCTCCTTACGGCAGAGCCCTTTGTCCTGCAGTGGATTATTTACAGGCTGTTAAAAAGAAGAAGAAATAAGTAGAAGTAGACCACACGACTCGGTGGAACCTAAATTCCGAGTGTTTTATGGTTAAAATCCTGGCCGGCATCAAAATTTGGTGAGGAAAAACAAGCAATTGATTCTTCGCATAAGGGGACACGGAAAGAGAAAGACGAGTGTGTGGTTCAGTGTTTGCGCGTACATTTCGGCACTATAATTTCTTGTGCGCAGTTAACAACTTGTCAACTTGGCGCTGTGGTCATAATTGGCCTTCAGGACATTATGAGCATAGGAAAAGGTAGTTCGTTATACCGAAACTACAGAAAGAGACTTAAATTTAATATTTATATAAAATACAGGTTGTCTAATATCATAGATATATGTAAGATAGATATATGAAAACATGGCAAATCGATAGATGTCGAATTACCCATCTATTGACATGGGTAATTCGATATCTATCGATGTCAGACCGAAAATACAGAGTACCGGCAAGAGTGTCTAAGCGAGATCCCATTACAGCGAATCCTTCCATTGAGAAAGGCCGATGTTGAGCGTGGACTATCAACATACTGATAGTGAAGCAAAAGATACTCCTACCACATAAATGAATCAGCAAGATCTGAGATAAATTACGCTTTCAAAACGCTACGCAAATATTTCGTAGCAATCGCGTAGCGCTACGCTTGGCGTTACACAAAGTGATGACGATATCCTTCTGACCGATTACGACGACGGCGACAACTTCTGAATACTGGCGGTAGTAGTCAACTACGCAGGAGATATTATAGTGCCGTTAGTGTACGTGCTACCACAGAGCCACTCCGAACGTCTTCACCTTCCTGTATCCGATGTAAAGCTTATGCGATAAGATCAGATGCAGTGTCAGAGATACGGGACGAACACGACATAACCAGACCGGAAAAAATAATATTTTGTTTGTTTCACAAATATTTGCTTCCATTCCGGCCACGATTCCGGGGTCAGCAGTCAAGTACGCTAGCCACTAAGTTACACGGTCATCAAATTAAAGCGCTTATATATAACGAGCACTTGGACAAATTATTACTCGTATCGAGTAACATCGATTTTTCAATGAGAATTGTGTTTGGGCCTCAGCGATTGTTTGCACGTTTAATCAACCTCCATCGTCATCTTCACTATCCAATGTACACTAGTCCAATGCTTTTCACCGCATCGTAGATTACACAGAGCCCCGTGCCGAGCCACCATTTACTTTACTAGACAAATGAGGTCTCAACTAATCACGTTAGTTCTACTGTGGCCTCGATATACACAGTTGGCAACTTATCGTGGCTGGAGGGGCTCAGGACCCGTGGTTCAGTCACCCACGAGGAAGCGAAGAGGAACCTACATGGCCAGTCTGATTTAGTAGGACGGGACTAGAACCTAGATGGCCGCTTCGAGTGGGCATGGGAAGATTGGCGGTGTTGAGAGACGCCGCCCTCTGTGCCTTACGCAGCTGAGGCGGAGTTGGCGGCAGATCCTTAGATCAGATCCGCCGCGGGGTCGGGGATAATGGCCTCGGTGAGGGCGGATATGCATTAGTTTATATGCGACAAAAACTACACGTTACTTAGTGATTAGCGTTCCTGACTGTTGGAATCGAATACCGGTCGAGACGTCAATATTTTCTTATTATTTTGAAATTATAGGCTTTTCAGGCCTGACTTGCATCCCTTATAACACTGCTTCTGACTATACAAGGCACGGGAAGGAAGATTAATAGTAAGCCTTCACTTAAACATGCGGCACTATAATAAATTTTCTATCTTCTTTTGTATAACTTGTTTGGCTTCAATCAATAAGATAGTTAAACATCTTTAGTCTATTTATGTATATGTATACATATATAATAGGTATTTATAAAACATGTATGTATTTCTATGATATGTGATATATTATTTTTTATGTACTTTTTTATTTGTATATCAATTGCTTTTATGCAACTTCCAAATTCATTTATAACAATCCTGTCCATCCAAAGGTTGTCTGGAAGAGATCGCTTTTAGCCGTCTATTGTTCCACCTCTCATGTCTAATTACGTTTTTGTACTATTATAATATTTTCCTGTTTTTGGTGTGCAATAAAGCGTATTCTATCTATCTATCTATCTAAACATCGATAATGAGTTGTAATGATTAAGGTTCACAGTTTTAATTATCTATAATAAACTTGTGTGGTGCGCATATTGTTGTTCACCGTTTATAATGAGTAATAACACGGAGAAAGCTAATAGCGATTAAACTAGTAATTATCAAAATATCGAACAACATCATGAGTATGTCATATTAGATATGAAATATTGGTATATACAATTGTTTTACTTCCCGTTAGTACTTACTTTTTAAATATCTTTCACTAACATAGCTATTGTAATAATAAGGTGCCGTGTAATACTGGTGTAAGAATCTTCCACCCCTTTTAACACCGTGTGTGTCGTAAGAAGCAATTAAGTGAAAAGCCATGAATAAACGCAATGGCCGACCGATGTCGGGATAACGATCTCGAATCTATACCAACAACTGGGCACAAGTTGGTGATCGCAGACCAATCCGCTTGTGTGGCGATTGTGGAAAACACGGAGGCGATGGGAGAGGCGAGGAGATGTCCTGCACTCTGTAATGTGTAAGGTAATGTAATAATGAGAGTTGTATGTATTGGGAAAAACACATTTACAATTTTTTTCTATAATTACTTTATCTGCAGGTGGTGCACCCTACTTGGTAACAAACGAGGCTCTAGAGACAGACTGATGGCGTACAATCCATCCGAAATCTTTCTCGAAAGATTTTATCGCGTTTAATTTTGTTTTAGTATTCTTTATGTTTCGAGTGCTTTACAGGAGCCCTGGTCACGGGGGGAAAACTAAGGTGTTAGACGTCCAGATGTCATAGTCAACTCAGGTTACCTTCAGCTTTTATTTATTAATTATGATCCGATCTACACAGAGCGATGAAATCCGTAAATAATATTTGTCATTTCAAATGTGTAGTGTTCGCGTAAATACATGATATAATTATTTTTAATTGATGAAATGTACTTTTTAACTTAACTCTGTACCGACTGTTTTTCATACTTTTGATGAAACAGATCTGTAAAGACGCGTTTCGCGTGTAACATCATCGTCCTCGCGCGACGTTCATTTAAATGTTCAACCGAGCGTGCTTTTTAGGTCGTTTAATCAGCGCTCGTCTGTAACACGGCTGTCACGTCACGAAGGCTTCGCAGGGCTCAAAGGTTTATTTGTAGCGTTCTATTTCAAAGAACCTCGTGTCAATTATTGGAAATTTAATGATTATGGAAATTATTTAATATTTTAGGGAGTTAGAAGAAGTCAGAAGAAAAGTACTTCATTCATTTCCACAACTCAACTGTCCTTATACACTCGTAACAATGAAAATTACCTAACAATATGGATTTATTGAGTTGGAGCAACAAAACGGCATCCGACTTTGCATAATGCTACAGTAATGTTACCACAACTACAGCGCTGTTATTCTAACGATACTATGGATGAATTCGCGAGCAGTCGTCAGGCTTTACCTTACTGTAATCTATGAAGTATCTAATTGGAACCAACATATAAAATACTAAAAAGAACAAATGTTCTTTGTTAAACAAGTGTTACAGAAGAAAATTTTAGCTGCGCAAAGTAAAAGTTTACTACTGGCATAAAAACTAAGCTAGTGGTATAATACCTAAGCTTAAAATCTATTCGTATTACATGCAGCTTTAAACTAGTGCTTATACCATTTTTATGGAGTTTATTTAGTAAGCCTACGCCGTATGTCCGTCCGACCGTCCGTTTGTCTATCCTTTCTTTAAAAGCCTGTATCGTTTAAAGTGTTAACAGGTAGCCGATTGAAAGTTTCAATAAAATATCAGGAATTATGACAGATCAGAGTGCAAATAACAAGAAACGTGTTGTTTTCAACGTGTTCTTGTTTTAGGCCGTTTTAATTTTAATGCCAAACTTGGCAAGCATGTGGTGTAACTCGCTAACTAAATAACGAGGCTCTGGCGATTGATTGTTAGAGGAAAATCTGTCCTATGTTCCTGAATTTAAATTTCAAGTACTAGCGATGGGAAGCGGCGGCACCGTGTGTCAATGTGTGTATTGTGTATGGACAGACCTACCTTCATCGCTATTTCTATATTTACCGGTTTGCTAAGCCTTTAGTGAAGGGGTCTTTGCTACTCTTACCATTTTCAGACAATTTTGCTTAAAATATTCTATGTAAAATCTTTCTCGATTGCAATTTTACTGTACTGTGATTAATCTACGATACGCAAGTTGTCTACACCAGGTTCATGAGATATCGGTGGAGGCTGTATCTTTTCATCCGACTTCAATAAATAAGAAGATTGTCATTTCAACTGTATTTTTTTTTATATGTATATATTTTACTATAGACTACAATATATCATAATTATCAATGCAATTCTTATAATATAGTTCAAAAGTATAATATAGTTAAAGTGAAGTAATTTTAAAATAGCTTGGTAACGGCATTGAGCAAACAAGTCTAAGAATAATAGTAAGCGGCTTGCAGGAATCGCCAGGGTACAACGTTTAAGAAGCTTTTGCTGTTGTCTTCTCTGTGAAAAGATTTTAGTATTACCATAAGTATTTCAGTGATAAGAGCTTCAATTTGTTGGCATTAATAAATTTGTTTGTTTCAAACACAGAACCCATGGTTCAGGTGATCGTCTTGAGGAAATCTGTAATGGTACATTTGCCAGCTACTTTAATTTTACTTTTACATATATGGGGTAGGACAGGATTTGTCATGACTCAGTGTGGCGATTTAGCTCTTAGCAGTTTCTGCAGTTCAAGCCGCTGCCACACTGCAAATAAGTTTTTTATCACCACCAAGTGGTCAAAGTAAAGGGCACTAATACTAGTTTGAGACTAGATGATGTGTATTAGTACCCGATATTTATTAGATAGGCATTTTAAGTCGTTATGAATAGCACAACTTTATTTAAAATTTCCTACTACATTAATACACTGAGATGTGTGAAAATCGCACTTACTCTTCACACAAATCTCCTGGCTACAGATACTATTAACATGAAATCGTTAACGAAATGTAGATTTTCGCTATTATTATACGTAAATTGTATAAAAATATTTCACTTTGAAGAAAAATTTGTACATACTCGTAGGTCGCTAACGGGAATGCCGTCTAGAGGAAAAATGCTTCGCTCTGCTTAACAGTTCTGAATAGTATACGGACATTGATAAGTCGCAATCTAGTCGTGAATATCCTTGTGAAAAGTTTGCATATTTAAAATATTACTACATTTAAATTTGGTCTATTTGCAACAAACCAAGATCTATTTAGAGTAATTTTCATAAAGGTTTCCGAAATAGTACGAACCTTAAATAAGTACACGAATTCTGAAAATTATCTTGATCGTACTAAAATTAAGCACACCGATGATGGGCAGCAGCGTTTGGGGTGCGAGGTGTCTGGTACTTTGATTGCCAATCCGACTGCTGAACGTAACGGTTATGGTAAGTCCACCTTATGAGGGAGACCTATGTCGCTTAGTGGACCGCTAACAGGCAGTTAAAGAAAAGAAAAAAAACAGACCACTGAGGCCTGTGTGCACGGGCTGTGAGACATTACAGCTTAGTTTGTTAGCTCGTTTGTAACTCCAATGTTATGAAAAACCGGTTAAGTGAGAATTAGACTAGTTCACCGTACAACCACACTATATGTGTTATGTATTTACAAAAGAACTCGTTCTTTCATACAGTTTTGGATAATTTGCGCGAGCCCGACTTACACTAGATCGGCTTTTATTTATAACGTTTTTTGTAAGGGGTCCCTCTTAATTTTTACTGTTTGTTATTTTAATTTTGCTCCGGTATTTTTGAGGCGCTTATACCGCCATCTGTCGGTAGCAATCGCAGTCAGTATACAAGGTTGAGTGAACATACAATTGTTAAAAACTCTGGTGGCCTTTCCTTTTTTTTTTGTTTTTAGGCATTCGGAATCATCTGTAACTAATTGGGTTTGCTCATATCTTAACAAAAACGTAAACTTTGTTTTCATAGACAGTTTCAAACCCAACAAAAACATGTTTATTTAACATGCATGCATGCCACAGGGATTGTATTTGGGCCCTATTCTTTTATTAATTTTTTAACGATATTTGTGACGTTAATAACAACTATAACTGCCATCTTTTCCCCGACGATCTAAAACTATTTAAAAAGGCATTCATTACTATTTAACACACGCTTCCAGGACATACTTTATCCCCGAAGATCTAAATAGAATACACAAATGGTGTAAAGACAATAAAGTGTTTCACAACATTAAAAAATGCTGCCATATTTATCTCAGTCGCAAAATACTAAACAGAGTTGAAACTATATATCAACGGAACCACATCAATGCGTCAAACTGAACACTGGGATCTTGCTGTTAATTTCTTTATATTTTTTTATCTTTTATTAGATTGCAGTGAAAAAATAGCTAAAAACACCTGCATTATATTAGTATAAAAGGAGTGCCATTTAACATTTTGTTTTCAGTTAATAATCTAGGTTTTTACAATAGGTGACCCGTGAGTTGTTTAAACAAATGAGTTTCATTCACTTTAGCGGCAGTTCGGTGTGTGAGTGCGCAGGCTTAACAGAATTAAATTGACGATCACGCGAACGTTACGCTTAGTCCCGAGTAACAGCTAGCTTTTAAATCAAAATGCCGTAGGTCGGTAGCCTTAGTAATCTGTCGATCCCTTTGGTTTAGATAACAACTTCTGTAAGGGCGTCTGTTTGATGGCGGATTTCTCTCCACCATTACAAAAAATATCAGGTCGAAACTACACAACAAGACCAATAACTGTCATGGGTGCACTCGACAACCCGGCTACTTTGTGTAGCAATTGGCAAACCCTAGCGATTGGAGGCCTATGTCCCGCAGTAGACTATATCTATATATAGTCTACTGCGGGATATTCTCTATAGGTCTATAGAATATATATACCTATAAAGAATAAGAAGATATGAGATAAAAAAAAGAATTGATTACCTCCTCCGTTTTTAAAGTAACTAAAACAAAAATAAAAACGCACCTAGACAATATTAAAAATAAGTACATATCAAAATGTAAGCTTAATTTGAAAGAAACTTGTAATTTGAATGTTTCAAATTCAAAAATCAACCAAAGCGAAACGCATCAAAAGAGGATAAACTAGAATCCTCTTTAACTGTATTTACCGCATCTCATTTGTTAAGATAGATAAAAGAGAGAAAGTTCAATTTCACAAAGTACACTTTTATTTGCATTCCTAGAATGCGACTTGTTTGAAAATGTTTGCCACCGATTTTGAACAGAAACACGAAGCAACAATGTGCGGAAACGAAGATACAGCGCCGGCGATATGTTTCAACGGAGTGTAAAAAATAATTAAAATAAATTGAAACGAAGCGCCAATAGCCTAATGGGTTAGGGTGCGGACTGCGAAACATGACGTCGCAGGTTCGAGCCCACCATTCGACTATTGTCGTGAACCACTCCAAATACAAGCTCTAATGCATAGTTGGAAGGTTAATAGGAATATTAGTAATGTTAGTTAAATAGCATTGCTGTATTCAAAAAAAAATTGATTCTTTAAACGACGTTTGTTAGTAAGAATCTGCCATCTCATTCTTCCCGTGCCTCGTCTTGAAGATCATTAGTAATTTTTGCAATCACATAGAATAAGTTCACCAACACGTTCGAACTCCCGGAGAATCGAAAGTAGGTTACGGAAGCCGCAGTTGGGTTACGCTGTGGTCTCTAATAAAAAAATAAATAAATAAGTAAGCAAGTGCCCACTGCTGGGCAAAGGCCTCCATTTCAAATATCTGAGAGGGTGTAGGAGCCGGGAAGGGCCCGCCACGCTGCTCCATTGCGGGTTGGCGGGCTTCACATATCCTTGAAATAATATATTTTTAATTATTTCTCAGACATGCAGGTTTCCTCACGATGTTTTCCTTCACCGCCGAGCACGTGGTAAATACAGCACTTAAAATTGCTATTAACAATTTTAGTAGTGCCGGCACGGGGATCGAACCCAAGTCACTTGCGCTCTATGATACTAAAGTGTGCGCCCTGACCACTAGGCTACCACGACTCTTGTCTCTAATAAAACAGTATTTTCCACGCACTTCGACTTTGTGGAATCAGCTGTCGCCAGCAGTATTTCCGAACAGTGCATCTGTAGCTCCTCTGGTGTTGTGGATGTTCGTGGGCGTCGGTGATCACTTACCATCAGGTGAGCCGCACGCTCGTTTGCCCCCTTCTTCTATAAAAAAAAAAACCGTAATCAGCAGTAGCTGGCAAACTTTGGAGGTGTAGTACTCTATGTTTTTAAGCGTGGTAGAGCCAAGCGGCGGCTTTAGCTGCTGCTCGAATGGGCCGGCTCGATCGGATTGATACCACGGCCTCGCAGAATATCGGCGTGAAATAGAGGCATCTTGTGCTTCTGCGTTTCGTTCGGTGAGTGAGGTAACCGGAGGCCCCCATTCCCGCCCTATTCCCCTCCTTTTCCCTCCCATCTCCCAAATACCCTTAAAGACCGGCAACGCACCTGCAGCATCTATGGTGTTACAGTTGTATGTGGGCGACGGTAATCACTTACTATCAGAACCGCTTGCTCGTTTGCCGTTTTTCCATTAAAAAAAAATGTTAGAATTACGTCTACGTTGAAATCAGCTACACGCTGCTTCTTAACACTGAGGCAGAAATAGTTAAAACGGGTGGTAACTACTCAGACGGCTCCAAGACAAAAATTTATTCTACCGCCGGTTACTTAGTTAGTTTATGCTATCTGTCTGTTCATCCGACGAGACTAATTATTCCAAAAATGGCTTGACGTAGTGAGTTGAAGTTTTAGACAACTGTATGTAAAACTACTCTCGTACATTAAAACATCTCTCTTATTTACACAAACATTTATTAAAAGTTCTTGCTACATAGCGAAATAACGGAGTTATTTTTATCCCGATCCCCTGTGAAAATCAAGGATTGATTTATTTAAATAAGTTATAATTAATAATAAAATTCCATCACATAATTTTGGGCCTTTTGCTTGTTGAGATATAAATAAAGGTTGCGAATCATTGCGTATGGGATTTTTTTTTATTGAATTTTAAAGATCTCGAGAACTTTAGTCCCACAAAAACGTGTCCAAAGAGTTTTATTTAGAAGCACTGCGAGTTCAATAAATTTTAATCTTCTAGGGAGATGGTGTTGAATTCGTATCACATATAGGTATATTAGCAAATATCTCTTTGCTCCGTGCAAACAACAAATTAAGTATGCACACTTAGTATCTTCATTAGTGTAGTAGAAGCTTTGCTCTTATAGTTACTTTTTTATAAATCATGATATAAAAATAAACCATAAAAGGTGAATTATGAAATAAATGTATAGGATTTTCAGTTTAATACATAAACATTTCCGTGTATTTTTAAGGGTACGGAATTTGATACTGTAAAAATACATTGGTTACCATAGTTGAACGTTCCGACGACAAAAGTTTCAAAAACATAATTTTATGTTAATGTAGTATAAATTTTGTTTTGAATTCATCGTGTTTAATTTTCAGTTTACTTTCCGACGTTTTGGGTGCTTTGCAGCATACATAGTACAAGGGGATTGAGACTTTATTTTATTGAAATTAGGATATATTTTATATCTACAGCCTAGCATTCTCGCATCCTTGGCAGGGATTGTTGTTTTTTTTGCGGGCATTTATGGGTAAAATCAGCTATAATCATTGGGGCGATAAATAACATGATCACAGACTGCAGACTTCTTAAGACGATGACTCATATTAGCTGTTTACGATTCTAATGTACTCGTAACTCAGGTCACATTGGTGATCAAGCCTGTATACTCCTACGGGAAGTAAAATGTTGATAAAGCAGCCTGTAAGTCCACACTGCTGGGCAAAGGCCTCCTTCTAAATGTTAATATAAGAGGGGGATAAATTCCCTAAAATTTGTTTAATTTTACTAGTCTATTCTCCGACGTCAAAGGTATAAAAATAAATGTATAATATGTATTTTAAAAAAAAAATTGCCATATTGTGGCGGCGTAAAAGAATCTGCCACCCGATAACATAATATCGTCGTATAAATAGTTAAAAAACATAATTCTTTCATGCATTATTCTTGACGTGTTGAAACAATAGAAATTCTATTGTTAGGAAAGACGAAGGGATAATGATTAGGTATACTGTCCGTTTACTGTAAATAACACAACGAAGTTTGCACGTCTGTCCGTGATAGGTGCTCTGCCTGTTAAGGAAAATTGCTTTCGTTCTCCGGGAAATAGTTTTGAACAAATGCCAAACAATTGTTTAAGTCAAATGCATCAGATAAGTAATGGCATAAGTTTAATTGCTTTCTTTTCAGAAGACCTTATTTAAAGCAACGTGGATGATGTGATGATCTTACTAAAAACTAAAGAGAAAGAAGAAGAAGAGAACTAAAAAAGTTCGAAAAAAAAGATCAACGAAAAAAAACATACGTTCCGAAAAACACATTGTTACAAATACTTCACATAGAGACTCATCTCGAAGGGAGATGTTAGCCACTCCGCTAGCCTGGCCTTTCCATTTTTCCTGGTATGTGTAATATTTAATCCCCTTCTTATTTTAATGTAATCGCACAGGCGTGTTATATCAAATGTGAAATGATAAATTACGCTACATTTGCACTAATATTTAAGGAGAAAATTGGGTTGCGTATGGCTGTTTGCCTACGCTGAGTCATGCCAAATGGAAATCCGTATCGTATCAACAAATACGTATCTTTTTCTTCTTTATCCGCCTATTCAGTTTACTGCAGAATGTGCAGAGATAGCAGCATCCTTATCCTTATTCTTAACAGCCTATGAATAGTCCACTGCAGGACATAGGGGACTTTGTAATCACAGTACAAGAAACATTGCGCTTAAGACGCAGCTGCCCATCTTCTTTGATTTCTTCTTCTTCTTTCTTAATTTATAGCATCTCTTCATAAAATTCTGCCAATGACATGCCAGTGTCTGTGAATTTATTTCCTGGTATTTTTGAAACACTGCGTCATCTATCAGACGCCATGCCATTACAAACACATTTTTCGCAGACGAATCTTTAAGGCATTTAATAATATTCTTATTAAGAAGGTCAAGAAAGAAAACGAATGAAAAATAAATAAGCAAACTTTTTATATTCAACAAAAGGTAAGCCCTCCGACTTTTTATTAACATTAAACCTGAGCCGAGTATATCTCATACATTCTCGTTACGTCGACATTCACAGTACTGTGGAATTTAAATCTAATTTTGCGTGTGTTGCTATTGGAATTGTTTTTGTTTCAGAATGTGATCGCGTTGGGAGCGAAAACATGACAATAATGTTATGTGTTACAAAATCTCCACCGCAGACCGGAGTTTATATCACGCTGTGTGTGCATAAGGAGTATTTAAAACAATTTAAACACTGTTCCACTTGCAGATTCTAACGTAATTTGAATTGTTGGCGAATCATAATAATATATCGATCTTTGAAATAAAAGTACCTTGACGGAATTTATCGCGTTTAATTTTAACTAGTGTTACAACGTTGGGAAGTAAAACAAAGTATTAATATTAAATAAGATGATTCCGTTAAACCTGATTTTTATATATGGGTTTGTGGAGGTCACGTCACAATGAATATTTCGAAACTTATCTATTATTTGAATCGTTGGAGTGTGAGTGAGGGGTTCTCGCAGAATACCGGCGTGAAGTCCGGCACCTGGTGCTTCTGCGTTCCTTTCGGTGAATGAGGTAGCCGGAGGCACTCTCCCCCTCCCCATCCCCATCCTCATCCCCCCTTCCATCTCCCAAATACCCTTAAGGCTGACGTCGCACCTGCAGCTCTTCTCCTCCTTCTCTCCATATCCACCCGCGACGCAGTACCCGTGCCGCTGCCCGAAGCGCACGCCGACGTCTCACTTAATTAATATATTTTTCGGCAAATATTCTCGATCGCGTTTGTTCTCTATGAGATGAATACATGAGTAACCGGAAGCCCACTCCCACTTCTCAACCCTCTCTTCATCCTCCACCTCGTCTCCCAAGTATCATTAAATGCCGGCAACGCACCTGCAGCTCCTCTGGTGTTGCAGATGAACGTGGGCGACGGTAATCACTTACCAACAAGTGAACCGCGGGGTTATTTGCCACCCATAAAAAAAACCTTAGACAGCGACAGGCACCAGTCACATTGTTGTTCTAGAGAAATGTGGGTTGAAACGATGTAAAAACATCTGTCCGACCCGTAATTAGGTAGACGGTCGTGATAGCTTATTTATTAAAATTCAATTACAAGTCGCCAAAGCTCGGCGTCGCGCGTTCGTTTTCGTTCGTTCGTTACTCGACTGCTACGAAATAAAAAATTAGTAGTAGAAAAAAAGATTCGATTCTGAATACCGGCAACACTGAAATCTTAATTACAATTTTAAGTACTAATTATTACTTACTCTGAATGGTTAATGAATGAAAGAAGAAAACATGACGAAATCTGCGAGTCTGTCTACTCCAAGCCCACACAGAAATAATGACTTGGCTTCAAATCCTCTGTTAAGAGACTTTCTTCCTGCCGTAGGATATTTATAGGCTGGTAATTTTAATATTAAAAAAACTTCACGCTTTGCGACAGATTAAAGTAGTTTTTTTATATACTTCAAATCCTTCTTTACTATCCAGTTTTTCCTCCCCTAGAGGAATTTCTTTAGGTAATAGGAGTAGATTAAAAAAATGTACGCTTGAAAAATTTTATTACATTTTCTCTAGTCCAATATGTAAAGAATCATTATTCAGTTTAATTTTCCACATCCGTATTGAAGATTATTTACTCATATTAAGTAATACAATACATATTTTCATCTTTTCGTAAGACTTTTTCAATAGCTTACGCCGACATAACGTTTATGATTTTTCACCTGAACTCTGACCACGATAGATAACGTAATAGTTTATGAGTCCTACGTGAACAGTAAGCCAATGATCCCAACAAAGATACTCCATAATTCGCCTGATCGTATGTCCATTCATTTATATTCCAGACATAGTTTTCATTTGTGATATCTTATTTTATTTTGCCTAAGTATTTGGAAAATTTAATTCAGTTCCTCATATGAACAGCTTTTACAGCTTACAAATGTTTATCATTTTAAATATTGGGACATTTTCTATATTAAAATAAATATTAACTGCTTTGAAATTGCTGCACAATTTGAGTTTAAAGTTTCTGTGATATAATGAAACAAGTGTAAATTTCAATCAACAAAATTGTTAATTAAATCTTCTAATCTGTGCAAAGATTGTTGAAATCGTTTCAGTGATCTTCGAGAAAGTAATAATTGAACTTGAGGTAGAAGCGGGAAGAGATGATTGAATTAAATGTTTCAGCAAATTCTTTGATGAAAATGGAAACGAATGTTTCAATGCTAAAGAACTTTAATGTTAATTTTTAATTCCAAGTAACTGAACTGTACCGAGTTGTACACTCTATTAGTCTCCTAAAGTAAGAGCCTCTTAATGACTCTCTTTTGGGTAAAGTAGGCCTTTCAACATCAAATGTATTGTTGAGCGGAGGCCTTTGCCGATCCGTCCACCAGATACGTCGCTGGGTGCCGGGACACCTAGGGCTTTTTTTAAGTGCTGCGAACGCCTGTAAACACGATTGCCACAAATCTTCCGTATGGAAAAGTATATACCTTACAGACGACTATTAAGTCTGATAGAAAAAGGAAAACAAAATATTTATAATTATTAAAATCTGATTTTTACCATTCTTTTAATTCGACTAAATTTTGGTTTAGTAACTACTAAATACTGCCCTGCATTTTCGACTTACCAAAATATCCGCTCACGTAGATACCCACATGCGACAAAAAGTAAATTTTTATGGTTAAATTTATTTATGTCACCTTTCCCATACATTTATTTATTTACCTACCACGAACTTGGATCGGAAGTCGCTTTTTTGTAGTGGATTGCAAACGAGCAGGCGGCTAAACTGATGGTAAGTGATTACCGTCGCCCACGTACATCTGCAACTCCAGGGGAGCTGCAGGTGCGTTGCCGGCATTTAATGATACTTGGGAGATGAGATGGAGGATGAGTTGGGGGGTTGGGAAGAGGGAGTGGGCTTCCGATTACTTCACTCATAGGGAACGAATGGGATCGATATTATTTGCCGAGAAAGATATTAATTACGTGAGACGTCGGTGTGTGCTCCGGGCAGCGGCATGGGTACGGCGTCGCGGTTGTCTCATGAGGACGGCTGGCACCGTCTCGGTTAGAGAATAGGGTCACGCATGTGTCTAAATTAAAAGCTGTATTAAAAAAAATTCAAGAAAACGGAATTGGAATAAATTTTAATAAATGTATTTTTTTTAAAAGACCATAACTTATCTATGATTTAAAATTGTTAAAAACTGATTATAATAAATTTAACGCCATTACATGGGCTCTCCGCCCCACAAACACAACTCAATGAAAAAGTTACATGGGTCTCGTTAACTTTTACTCATAATTTTGTGCAAACGTGAGTAACATTTTAAAGCCATTGTACAATTTATTAAAATGGCAGTGGGACGATGAGTGTGATGGTGCATTTACAAAGATTAAAAAGGTTTTAAACAACTCCCCGGTACTTTGTACATTATGAGACGCATTTGCCACTGGTGCTGTCGATGGATAGCAGCGCGTATGGGCTGTGTCCGGTGCTGTCCACTGCTTGCAGCTAGACAAGGAAGCTCTGTGTTTGCGTCAGTGTTTGTTTTTTTTATGGAAAAGACGACAAACGAGCAAGCGGTTCACCTGATGGTAAGTGATTACCGTCGCCCACGTACATCTGCAACTCCAGAGATGCTGCAGGTGCGTTGCCGGCATTTAATGATACTTGGGAGATGAGATGGAGGATGAGTTGGGGGTTGGGAAGAGGAGGGGAATATGAAGGGGAAGTGGGCCTCCGGTTACCTCACTCACCGAACGAAACGCAGAAGCACAAGATGCCTCTACTTCACGCCGGTATTCTGCGAGGCCGTGGCACCAACCCGGTCGAGGCGGCCCATTCGAGCAGCAGCTAAAGCCGCCGCTTGGCTCTACCACTTTTAAAAGTTGTTGTGAAGAAAGATCACCATTACCTACACGAGCGACAGTTCGCGCTGCGCAGTGATCACACGCCGCTTAGTTATATTTCCGGTAAAACAAAAGCACACCGCTCACCGCCGCTAACAGGTTCCAACGGTACGCCGTAACGCTCATGGTCAAGGAAAAGTCAAGGCTTTAGTTTCAAAGAGAGCAAGTGATTTGGGTTCGATCACCTGTGCCCGCACCATTCAAATTGTTAATAGCAATTTTAAGTGATGCATTTACCACTTGCGCGGCGGTGAAGGAAAACATCTTGAGGAAAAAGGGCTTTACATATTTTTTATTATTTCAAGGATATGTGAAGCCCGCCAACCCGCACTGGAGCAGCGTGGTGGGCCCTTCCCGGCTCCAAAACCCTCTCTGATATTTGAGCCTTGACAAGGATGCCTTTGCCCAGCAGTAGGTACGTACAGGCTGCTACATCACTTTTTTTAAAAGTGTATACATATATTTAGCAAATATATAGGAATGGGACCCAAATTTTGTAATTTGATAGTAAAATATTGAAAACCGTTTGACACGGACAGCTAAGTCAAATACTACACAGAAGCTTCGCTGCGGTCACATTTAGGAAGATTAATTGAATCGGGTGGAAACGAAATGAAAATTGTTTAAATTAATTTAACAGAGTCAAAGCTAAATCTATCGAAACTCAATAGTTTGTTCCTTTTACTATATTAGTTATTTCGTACCGATTCATTTAAACAAAAACATATCTAACAAACTTATTTATGGAAGTAAAAAATAAACTAATTTTGATATGCTACCTTTTCTCTCTACCTTTGAACTATGTCCAAGGAGCTGAACAGTTCGTCCAAAAGGTCTGTCTCATGATCAACATGGACAAGACGAAGATCGTATCAACACAAATATACGCTGCTGTTGAAATCATTACGCTTGAAATTGGCGACAAATTTCTATTCTATCTAACTAGATTAGTCTAACTTCGAGCAAGAGGTCAATTGACGAATTCAACTCCACTGGGCAGTGTTTAGGAAACTATGTTACTAGTTGATCATCTTATGGAGAATACATTAAAACCTCTAGAAAAGGAAATATACAACCATAGAGTGTTGCCTGTGATGACGTACTTAAATGAGACTAAGTTTGTCACTGACGGCAAGACGTTACTCAGCGTGCTATGGAAAGGTGTGGGTCACTAAATTAAAAAAAATTCAAGAAAACGGAATTGGAATAAATTTTAATAAATGTATTTTTTTTAAAAGACCATAACTTATCTATGATTTAAAATTGTTAAAAACTGATTATAATAAATTTAACGCCATTACATGGGCTCTCCGCCCCACAAACACAACTCAATGAAAAAGTTACATGGGTCTCGTTAACTTTTACTCATAATTTTGTGCAAACGTGAGTAACATTTTAAAGCCATTGTACAATTTATTAAAATGGCAGTGGGACGATGAGTGTGATGGTGCATTTACAAAGATTAAAAAGGTTTTAAACAACTCCCCGGTACTTTGTACATTATGAGACGCATTTGCCACTGGTGCTGTCGATGGATAGCAGCGCGTATGGGCTGTGTCCGGTGCTGTCCACTGCTTGCAGCTAGACAAGGAAGCTCTGTGTTTGCGTCAGTGTTTGTTTTTTTTATGGAAAAGACGACAAACGAGCAAGCGGTTCACCTGATGGTAAGTGATTACCGTCGCCCACACACATCTGCAACACCATAGATGCTGCAGGTGCGTTGCCGGTCTATATAATATATAGAATATAATATAATATAATGCCGGTAATATTTGCGAGATGGGAGGGAAGAGGAGGGGAATATGAAGGGGAAGTGGGCCTCCGGTTACCTCACTCACCGAACGAAACGCAGAAGCACAAGATGCCTCTACTTCACGCCGGTATTCTGCGAGGCCGTGGCACCAACCCGGTCGAGGCGGCCCATTCGAGCAGCAGCTAAAGCCGCCGCTTGGCTCTACCACTTTTAAAAGTTGTTGTGAAGAAAGATCACCATTACCTACACGAGCGACAGTTCGCGCTGCGCAGTGATCACACGCCGCTTAGTTATATTTCCGGTAAAACAAAAGCACACCGCTCACCGCCGCTAACAGGTTCCAACGGTACGCCGTAACGCTCATGGTCAAGGAAAAGTCAAGGCTTTAGTTTCAAAGAGAGCAAGTGATTTGGGTTCGATCACCTGTGCCCGCACCATTCAAATTGTTAATAGCAATTTTAAGTGATGCATTTACCACTTGCGCGGCGGTGAAGGAAAACATCTTGAGGAAAAAGGGCTTTACATATTTTTTATTATTTCAAGGATATGTGAAGCCCGCCAACCCGCACTGGAGCAGCGTGGTGGGCCCTTCCCGGCTCCAAAACCCTCTCTGATATTTGAGCCTTGACAAGGATGCCTTTGCCCAGCAGTAGGTACGTACAGGCTGCTACATCACTTTTTTTAAAAGTGTATACATATATTTAGCAAATATATAGGAATGGGACCCAAATTTTGTAATTTGATAGTAAAATATTGAAAACCGTTTGACACGGACAGCTAAGTCAAATACTACACAGAAGCTTCGCTGCGGTCACATTTAGGAAGATTAATTGAATCGGGTGGAAACGAAATGAAAATTGTTTAAATTAATTTAACAGAGTCAAAGCTAAATCTATCGAAACTCAATAGTTTGTTCCTTTTACTATATTAGTTATTTCGTACCGATTCATTTAAACAAAAACATATCTAACAAACTTATTTATGGAAGTAAAAAATAAACTAATTTTGATATGCTACCTTTTCTCTCTACCTTTGAACTATGTCCAAGGAGCTGAACAGTTCGTCCAAAAGGTCTGTCTCATGATCAACATGGACAAGACGAAGATCGTATCAACACAAATATACGCTGCTGTTGAAATCATTACGCTTGAAATTGGCGACAAATTTCTATTCTATCTAACTAGATTAGTCTAACTTCGAGCAAGAGGTCAATTGACGAATTCAACTCCACTGGGCAGTGTTTAGGAAACTATGTTACTAGTTGATCATCTTATGGAGAATACATTAAAACCTCTAGAAAAGGAAATATACAACCATAGAGTGTTGCCTGTGATGACGTACTTAAATGAGACTAAGTTTGTCACTGACGGCAAGACGTTACTCAGCGTGCTATGGAAAGGTGTGGGTCACTAAATTAAAAAAAAATTACAAATCATTTAAAAAATTCTATTATTGTATTCTAGATTAGAAAATATTCTTTTCTTTATATATTAATGCTAATGAAAGATCAAAAATAAATATTTACCATCCGTTGGTGCGGAGAAAAGGTCTTATTTAAAAGTTAGAGGACTGTATTTTGCAAAATGAAGTTGGATTAGAAATTTATTGTGGCAACCGGCATGTGAGACATGGAGCACGCAATAAGCCGGTTACGTCTCGCTGCAAATCCTGTATTTCTCAGATTTGAATCAATTGAGCGTTGCATAGACATAGATTTTACATAATAGGCTGTAATTTTAGTATTTTGATGATTTAAACGGATGAGACGATGCGTTGCTTAAGGCGAGCGAGCGGACACACAATAATACCGACATCGTGCGTGCAAGCGAGAAAGCAGAGTGCCGGATGCGAATGGATGAGGAGGAAGGAAGGATTCAATAGGAAATCTGATAAGGCAATATGATTGACTTTAAAATTGCGGGAATATTGAAATTTGACAATATATTATAGATATTGCGGTAACAAACGTTCGAATAGTCGACACGGCATACAAACTAGAACCCAGAGTTCACTTTATCTTCACAGCTTGTTAATAGTCACTGCAGGACATCGACCTCTCCCATAAGGAGGATTCGCCATAATCACCACGCTCGTCAAGCGGATTGGTGATCGCAGTACCAGATACCTCGCACTGATACTGTTATTCATACTAGACGGTTAGCCCGCCATCTGGCGGTAGTCATTGTGATTTTCAAAGCTTTTTCTATAGATACCCCGCGGCTAAACTAATAAAGTATATTATGACATTGCAATTCTAAGTAAAATAAGCAGTTTACAAAACCTATAAAACAATAATTTCACAAAACAAAAACAATGTACTCCTATATATATTCAAATTTACTGTCGACATTGCTACGAAAATCTATCATCATGACCGTGTGTCACATGCGTAAGAATCTACCACTCTTTTCTTTCTGTGGTAGTCATAAGAGGCGACTAGACCATAAAAATATCATGGCAAACCCGACGACCAGGCTCGCCATCCATTACGCTCTATCCCCCAGTGAGGGGAACCGAGGGTTGCCGAAGGCGGTTCGGCTACCCTGAGCTTCGCCAAATGGATATCAGTAATCTTTACCTACCCCGACGGGTGAAAAACGCGACTGCTTTAATAACTTTTTATCTTCAATGTTATTATACATTTCATCAATATATGTATATGTAATAATAGATGGAAATAATACATAATTAATCCTGTCGTATTATTTTCGTATTACGTGTAATTAGGGTAGAAATTATAACCACCTAATTTATGAATAAACTTTTTTAATTTGTTTAATGACTGTGCAAATCAGTTCAGCAAAGCAAAAGTTAAGTGCTCTGCGAAAATGTTTTAATTATATTTGAAATATTAGGGTATTCGGGTATTGAATAAAATTTTGGAAGTAATCCGAATTGAAAATTGGAGCTAAAAGGGAATATAAAATCATAATGCATAATGCTATTAAATGTTATTATTTTGTCTCTTTTGGGTAAAACTCAGGTCTGGCGTTCTGCAGGCCGTGTTCTACCGAAATCAGGTCGAAAGTTTTGTACCTACAAAGACTAGACGAAGAAAGACGTGTACATAGACGGTACATATTCTACGACAGTTCACTTACATTAATATTTAAAAAATAAATGCATGTATCCGAACACATTTTACGTTCTTTGAAAATACTCTTGACTAACTTATACGAAGAATTTTACAAAGCTCCATATTTATTAAAATAACAATGAAAAAATCGCTCATTTTAAAGAAAGAGAAATATTCAAGAAAAAGTATTCTTCTAAATTTTTCAAATGCTACTACAAACTTTTGTTTTTACTCCACACAAAGGGGGCCATTTTGCTGGCCATTCACAAAGTTAGCGTTACAGCTGGAAAATAAGTAAATGATTCCGTATTCATTTTGGTTTGGTGATAATTTATTTGTTTATTTTATTATTTCATAGGTACTTTATTCATAATATATTTTGAGATAGATTATTTAATTTATAGTATTTTATATATGTATCCATATTTATATGTACCATCTAACCTGACGTGAATAACCCCAAAAGGAGTAAATATAATATGTAAGCAAATTTAAACGTTCTTATATTATGTCATAACTGACCAACGTACTCTACACCTACGAGCATCCATGAGATGACAGGACCGTAGCGAGTGGAAGAAGATTGTCTCTGCCCACCCCGTTTGGAACAAGGCGTGAATATATACATAAATAACTAACCAATTAGCATTAGTTAATAGTATAGCTGGCAGTTTTTATTTGTTATTTTAAAATATAAATGTTTTTTGTTCTGTTTTAATTATTATTACAACGTATTCTCTTTTTCCGAATTATATTTACTTCTTCACAATATCTCTAAAGTGCACTTGCTTAGTAAAAAAATTGTGAGTAACAAGTAGCTTCGAAAAAGCAAATATTTTTAAGCGAAGAAATAAATTCTCTTTGCAAATGAAACAGTTTGTAATTAAAATAAATACGTTAGGAGGAAATACAAGCTTAACAAAACTCGGGCACATTCTTTCAGAATAAAATTGTGAAATTAGAATTGGTTTTCTAGCTTTTTTTTTATGGGAAAAGAGGCTAACGAGTAAGCGGCTCACCTGATGGTACGTGAATACCGTCTTCCACGAACATCTGCACCACCAGCGGAGCTGCAGGTGCGTTGCTAGCCTTTAAGAATAATTGAGGTTGGGGTGATGACGGTGAGGAGGGGAGAAAAACTATCAGGCTCCACTAAAATTGTTAATAGCAATTTTATGTGCTCTATTTACGACGTCCTCAGTGGAAAAGGAAAACAACGAGAAGATATCTGCATATCTGAGAAATAATACAAAATATTATTTCATGGACGTATGAAATCAACCTACCCACAATAGAGCAGCGTGGTCCTTTCCCGGCTACAATATCTCTCAAAAAATATTGAAGGGGGCGCCTTTGCGCACCAGTAGGCATTTAGTGATAAGGTACTTTACTTTTTAGATAAAATTACCAATTAATCCCAATAAAACACAAGTGCTATTCGTCAGGACTAATAGTTTAATGACCTCAGCAAGAGCGGCGTCTTCGCAGGTTTTCAGGTCGGCACATCTGCGACTTCAAACGCAAGCAGCGGATGCCGGCGCAGTCGGACTATAAGGTCTTTCAACTAGGATAGATGAAGATATTAAAATATATCTTGAAGCAAAATAGCAAAGATTAAAAAACATCCTGTGATTAAACTACCGTACTTCTATAATTGATATTAGATGTATGACTTAGAAATATCCTGTAGAATGTGAGGGTAAATTTAATGTTTCACAGGTAGTAAATTCCTCTCTGCCTAAAAGTCGTCTGGGTAGGTACTACGGTAGCCTCTTGCCCATTTCTGCCACGATATTTCACGACCATTCCCTAACAGCTAACAGTGCAGTCATATCAACCTTAGCCCAGAACAACTAATAGTTCCTACACCCTAGTCGCATAAATGTAAACGAGAAATATATTGTAGACTAGAATACGTTTAACAAATTACCCCTGAAATAAGGATTCCACAAGCTCTGGCTCACAGCTATATTCCATTAAACTAATGAGGTCTAGCGTCTTCGCTCACGTCTTAATGTGTTCAAAGTGGTTTACTGTAAAGAACAGGGGTATCATTTACAAGACTATGACAATTTTAGAGATTATCACCCTGCAAATAAGTTATGTTACAAAAGAAATCCGATAGCAGTATATCGAAAGCTTATTTTTGCATTAATTAAAACTTTAATCTACAATTTTCATTAAATTGGAAGTTATTTAGATATGAAAACAAAGCTATTTAAAATTTACTCTTCGAAGCTTATTAAAGAAATGGTGCCTAACGAGATCTTTGAACCGTATTGTAAATTAATAGAAATCTGGAGCTAACATAATTTTATTTAAAGTATGATTTTGAAAAATCGAGGTTTAAAAATACACTGAACGAAAACTTGTTTTACATGATAGTCATTCGGAGTTTTTTTTTTTTTATGAAAAATAGGCTTGCGTTTGACCTCAATCTTCCCCGATGGAAAGCGAAGATGAGGCCTAGGATGGTACACGCTTGCCTAGATGTCTGTTCACTCTGGCCTTGGTTAAAAGTGTGTAAGGGTGTTTTCAAATAAACCGGTGCAATGGAAGTGAGAGTGAACAAAAATATCGAAGATCAATTGTCAACGAGATGTTCTGCCTGATAATACTCGAATTTCGAAAAAAAGGCGTATGTTTATTCTAACATTACCTGATCTATGAAAATTCAAATTGAAATGTTTCAGTAATTTTAAAAATGCAAGGATATGCTCTTGTTAATTAAAACCTATATTAAATGAGACATGTCTTAGAAAAAAATGTGTTGACGCACGTTTTGCTGTTGTATGGACCGTGACAATAATCTAGGGTCTGACGAGGGTCGAAAGATAAATATTTGAACTGAGATTGCTTCGCTGTGTTTTGTTTTACGAGTGTTATGCAAAAATAATAACTACCGAGTTCACTTTATACAGGCGAATATAACATATTTCAAAAAACGTGCTTTTGCACCGCACTTTTCACCGCTCCGGGAGATAGAAGGTGATGGGCCTCGTCGGTAGGTTTGCTTCCTGAGATCACCATAACTTCCTCAAGGTTTTTCTCTTTGCAGTAAGACCCGTGAGAAGACGACATTAAATTAAACAACTAAATTATGACGATAATGAAATTTGGTATAACTCGTATAGAACAAAGAAACATAGGTGCAACTTATGAAGAATATCGGATTGGCCTAGTTATTAATACTAGGTAATTCCACCATTTTACAAGTAGTAAGTAAGTTCTATAAATACAAGTAAGTACAAACAAACTCCTAATCTGAGCCATGTATTTTAGCATGACGTTTTAGCGTTTGAAAAAAAAAATGTTCTGTAAACAACAAGGAGCAATTTACACTGTAATGTGCTCTACAGGAATAATTTAACGCGTAAAACAAAGGGACTACAAAAACAAAGCGCACTTATGTTCTCATTAAAACGGCACTCGGCTGTTGGAGGAGGGTTCATAGGACTCTGTGTGAGTCAGTCTGTCTGCGCGCTACACAGATTCATTTGTGATATTAAGACTGCGTGATGTGAGGAAAAAATATAATTCATAAGTAAGAGCACATGTTTACAAAGTGTTTCCAAAGCTTATGAGAGTTAGGCAAAAAAAACGCAATTGCGTATTCCTTTTTATTATGAGAAAGGAGGCAAACGATGATAGGGGAAGGGGGAGGGGGACTAGGACCTCCGGTTACCTCACTCAACGAACGAAACGGAGAAGTTTAAGATGCTTATGCTTCACGCCGATATTCTGCGAGGCCGTGGTACGAACCGGGTCGAGCCGGCCCATTCCAGCAGCAGCAAAAGCCGCCGCTTGGCTCTACCACTTACTTTTGTGTTAAATTATGTCCTCTTTTGCAAAATTTATACAAGTATTATGATGGCCTTCAGGGTAGACAGTAGCAGACAAACGAAAGAATTAAACAAAAAATCTCTTTTACGATCCAATTAGCGAATTAAAAAGTATTTCGAATATTCATTTCCGATTGTGGAACTGGCACTGGCACGCTACATTTGGTGGTTTTTTTTAAATTTCTAAAGTTTAGTGAATATAAAAAATCGACTATTGCACTCGACTTGACATTTGGCACAGCCGTAGAAGTTATTTGGCAACATTCACTTCCTGTAAAATAATTCCACAAAATAAAAAATAAGAAATGAATATCGGACAAACTGAGAACTTGTGTCTTTTTTTGTTTTACGTACATCGTGTCTGAAATTTTAATGGCCATGTTTGAAGATTTCAAAATTATTTTGTTAGTTTTTTTTTCTTTATTAAGTGGCAATCTCGTTATTACGAATTCTGCCAATGTCAAGTCAGTCATGGAAGTAACACAAACGTCAAATTACGGTTTTTAGATTATTAACAAAACACTTGTTGAGATGACTACCTTTAACAATGAACATAAGACTATTGTTATATATACACTACTATATACTAACTTAACTAAACTACTATATTTTTTATTAGTTTAAGCGATACATGTCTTTACCATCTGTCATATATCGGAAACTTTCAAGTCAAAAAAAGTAAAACAGAAACAAAAAAATTGCTGATATTTATTGTTACAGAAATCTTTTTTCTTTTTCAATTAATATTTTTTATGGAAATTGTGATAGCTGACAGTAAGACATACGGTAGGTTTTAAGGCTTTAGAGTTTGAACCCAGAACTTTAAATTTATAGTCTCGGGAAGCACTGCAGTGCACTCACTAATGATACATTAGTAATTAATTAATTCGCACACTAATACGTTAGTTATTAAGCCCAGTAAAGTAGCCGGTAAATGTCCACTGCTGGGCAAAGGCCTCCTCCTCTAATATCTCTGAGAGGGTCTGGAGCCGAATGGCGAGATTCACATACCCTCGATTTTTTTATTATTATTATATCTCAGAGTAAAGCGAGCACCCTGACCACTAGACAACCACGGCCACAAGTGTACAAGCAAACACAGAGGTACTCGCTCATCTTTACCTTCCCGTATCCGATGTACAGTATATGCAATGAAATCGTAGGAGGGTTCAAATGCAGTGTTTGAGACACAAGATACAATTCACTACAATACGACTAGACCCGAAAACCGATCGCTTTTGTTTTTGCACAAATATTGACTACGGCTGAGATTCGAACTCAGGACTAATGGCTCGGTAGACAGGTACGCTAACCACTAAACCATGCTGTCATCTAGTAGTATAGTAGGTTGGCTATATAAACAAGATATTAACAAATTATAATTAAGTCTTCTGTTATAATGAAAAACAAGTTTGCGGAGCTAAGGAGAACCTAAATAATGAAACGGAAAATAAAATGGATGTATAGAGTAGTTCTAAAATATATTAGTACATAATATTTTCTTCAGAATCAATTTAATGTTACTGTTTAAGTCTTGTTTATAAATTTTTGTTTTTTTTTTGTATTTTTCATCATGATCAGCATGTTTTGTAATAGCTTTTCGCGTGGAAAAGTTAGCGTACCTGACTGCTGAGTCACGGATTTGAAACCCTGCTGTATAGTTCTGGTTTCAGATTTAGTTTTATTTTGACACACTACCGATATCGTTCTCAAAATAATACCATAAAAGTATGTTGGCAAAAACTACTGAAGTACAATAGGCCTTGTTGTTTTACAATTTTATTAATTTAATCGAATTATTATTTAATTAAGAATTTAATCGAAGTTTTCTGCCACGCACTTCGACTTTGTGGAATCAGCTGTCGCCAGCAGTATTTTAGCTTTTATTTATTTATTTTCCTGAATTCACTACTGGCTCCAACGTCAGGTTGCGTCTACATAGACGTCACCATAGTGGTGGTTTATTACTGGTGACTTACCAGAAAGACATATTCCATATTCCCAAATGCCAGTTGAAGTTCCACAGCTGCAGTTACACAGCAAACCACAACTGAATAAACACAGTTACTACCTATTCGAAATCTATTTTAACAAAAAATCAATTCACGGAGTTTTGTGCCCAGTTCATTTAATAACGATACAGAAATACTAGGCTAGCAGAAACAAGGCTATAGTTAAACTAACTCGTCCCATGCCACAATTGGACAATTTATCTATTAGCAAGTCCTGGTCGTGCGTTTGGCACACCGCCAGCAGTTTAAACATTTCAAATGTGACTAAACTAGTGCAGTTCAATGAAACGCTGCAAGGTTATAACGGTATGTATATATTTATTTGGAATTATGATGCGCAATACTTGGATGAATGGAATCATAATAAAAAAAATGAATTATAACCAACGTGTTCAAATTCGTAGCGTAATTTTTTTATCGGTAGTTAGAGAGGCCAGGCACGGGTTCAAACTGCTTTCCTACATACTGGATGATTTTCAAAGCATTGTTGTCGAAATAGCGTAGATATCCAATGATTACAACACATTTCATTTAAAGTTATTCAAAATACCAGTTTCTGCAAAAGTCGGTTAAAAAACACAACTGTATTCATAAACTTACCTAAATAGTTCGAAATTTAAAAGAGAAAATCACAAACTTTTTAAATAATGTTTTTAAACTAACAATTTCAGGCTTACCTAAATAACTTCGCGCAGTTGAAGCTGAGAATAAGCAAAAGTAAAAAATGGACTTCCTGATATTCTTTTAAAATATTTTAAAAATGCTGGAAAATACGGAGTTGCTACTGTAGTTTATAGGCAAATTCATTTTTTAGATGAAAATTGAACTGAAGGGTGAAGTTCATAAGCATAATTTGAAATTTTAATAAAGTTTAATTAATTTTAGAGAGTTCTTTATATTTTTTTTTTTAGTAGAAGGACGTGCAAACGAGCGTGCGGCTCATCTGATAGTAAGTGATCACCGACGCCCACGAGCATCCACAATACCAGAGGAGCTACAGATGCGTTGCCGCCAGATAATGAAGGAATAGGCTCTTTTCTTGAAGGTCCCTAAGTCGTAATACCGCTGGCGACAGCTGATTCCACAAAGTCGAAAGTGTTTTAGTCGAAGTTTTCGACTAAAACACACTGTGGTGGAACACCAACCATCTAGGTGGTATTGATGGAGCTTGGAATTCTGTCGCGATGTACGATGGTGAAACTCAGCGGTTGGGATCAATCTGAATTATTTAATAAATTTTATACCATCTTCTTCGTAAGAATAATTGCATAGGTAAGTAAGGTACATGTAAATGTCTCACTACTGGGCTGGGGTATTTCCTCTATTTGGGAAGATATTTGCAGCCGGAAATGGTCTGAAATTCAGAACTTAAAGTTTTAGAGGTGCCGGCACGGGAATACGATCCTCGTTCACTACAGCACTATAAGGCTACCCCGGCTCTAATATATATCTGCTATATTTACATAACTGATTAATAATCCAAGCGTGTGGACGATCCCAGTAGGTACCAGACCCCGCACCTCCAATGCTGTAGCTCTCTGATCGGGCTGTGAATGGAAATACATACCGTAACGTCTGAAATGTTTTAATATAGCCGTGACTATTCTCTTTGGGTTTTTAATTATAAAACGGGGACAAATGTGCTTGTGTATCAGCCAATGGTAAGTGATTACGCACGTCCAACGAACATACGCAACCCCAGAGAAGCCGCAGCTGCATTGTCGGCCTTTGTTAAGTTGTAACTAATGTGATCCTAGTAAATTTTGAATAAAATGAATAAATAGCTTAGCCTAAAAAGCCTAACACTGTATCTAGTGGCAGGTAGAGAGGATATCTTGTTCAACTTTCGGGATCTCGGTGTTTCGGGTTCACACGTGCGTGGCTGTCTAATGGTTATCGAACCTGATTATTGATCATGGATTCAAATGCCAGTTATAGCCATATTTGCGCTACACTAACGCTATATAAGTCATTGCTTTTCGGGTGTGCTAATGTTCAGTTACATCCTTTGTCCCTAACGCTTGCCATCTGACGCTTCCTCTGATCTTATCGCAATATACTGGATACGGGAAACCTTACGTTTTTCCTGCTCAGTTGATAACTATCGATTCCTTTTGGACGTTGTGCGATGTGTGGAAACCAGCCATCACGATTATACCCTTAAGCATTTAGCGACTGTGGCCCATGAATATAAATAAATCCACAACGATGAATCAAGACGTTGATGCGTTGTCCCTCCTGAAGACTACGAGCCTCGTAGGCAGTAATTGGGTCTCTGATACGCGTCGCTTATCATTGAAGACTTTGGGCATTATTTTTAAAAAAAGGGCTTATTTTGGCCATGCCTTTCCGTTTGATTGCCTCATGCCGCTTCCACATATATGCCTCCGCTTGTGATGAAGTTGACATCTGCTTTTTGCTACGAAAACTAGTGAAGAACACCGTATTGGCTTTGAGCCAGTCGGAGTCTGTCATAACTAAAATAAAGAACAAAGCATCGGAAACTTCTTTTTTTTTTTTTTGTTCAATTATGTTTGTTGTAAAGACGAATGTCACGTTGTCCGTTGTCGACTGCACTTCTGAAATATTATAACTGCAAGAGTAAGTTGTAAATAAAACGTAAGGCTACATGGTAAGCAACACATTCCTTGAAAAAAAAAATAACGTGGTGCGTGTTGAAAACCAGCTTTGATTACACGCCTAACAAATCGCGCTCAGTTGAACATCTCAAAGGGCATGTTACACGACGTTGATTTTTCATATAAAGTGAAGCTCTAGCAAAGGAGGATGGGACTTTTTCTACATTGGCACATAATACTTGTAGATAAATCTTATATTATACTTATTATACTCATACCAGATCATGCTGCCACTTTAATAAATATGCTATAATGCTCTACAGCCTTCTCCCAAGTTACAGCATAGTAAAAATTGGAATTTCGTATCGACAATTACCCTTCATACTACGTAAAAGTCAGAAATTTTTTATTCAATTTAGGCGTATTTAAAGCTCTCGTGAACGTCAAAAGCTACACCGGTTCGCAAAACAAGACCTCACAGAAGAAGAACCGGCAAGCAAACTCCCCGGGGTTCTTTTTTTTAATGTATGTAATTTTATTTAAAATGTAATATATAATAAATTCTATTCAATGTCATTACATTAATATTTATTTAATGTAAATTTTACAATGTATCACTTACCAGGGGACTAGCAAGTGCAGTCAAAGAGTTATTCGCTCACATCATTGTATCTAAGTTGAATCTGAGTACCTCAAGAGCATCACCTCGACACGATTTACAGGAGATAGACCGTTTCTTCATTAAATAAACTCATACATTACGAAGCGTACGTACATAATATTTTCAAAGACAAACTACGGCGGTCAAAGTGATGAAATATCAGTCTTTTTGAAAAGGTCGCTACACGCGAGGCTCCAAGTATATACATATATATATATATATTTTTATAGAAGAAGGGGGCAAACGAGCGTGCGGCTCACCTGATGGTAAGTGATCACCGACGCCCACGAACATCCACAACACCAGAGGAGCTACAGATGCGCTGCCGGCCTTTAAGGAAGGAATAAGCTCTTTTCTTGAAGGTCCCTAAGTCGTAACTATTCGGAAATACTGCTGGCGACAGCTGATTCCACAAAGTCGAAGTGTGTGGTAAAATATATATAACATATAGAAGTATATAAATATATATATATATATCTTGTCTTGATAAAATTAATATTGTTTCTAATCCGGCAACAGATCCCCACAGTAATGCACCATAGCATATGACACTGTGTGTGTAAGAAAAGTAGACTAATTTAGCTGAAGCTTCATCAGTCAACTCTCTACACTTTCTAAGAGCGAAAATTGTAGAACTTAATTTCGAAGCTAGTTTATCAATGTGTGCTCACATGATTACAAATAGAAAGCTACTGGAGCTTGAAATCAATAGAAATTCAATTTGTAATCAAGATTAATATTTTGTAAATGAATTACAGCACGGTTAAAGTGTCGTAATTCCTATACTACAATATATATATCATTATTATTCTCTGATAAGTGTTTCATAGGAAACATAGCCAAAAGCCAAATATATGTTACAGTGACAAAACGTAAGCAAACCCAATCTGATTCTAAATGTGTTGCGTTGTGTCACGTGTTTCTAATAGTTCGCCTGATCCCATCTTATTGCATTTTATACATCGGATTCAAGAAGGTACACACTTGCGGCACTATTATGTATTCAGCGCAGTTAAGCACTGCTCAAAGTATTTCGAAACTAACGCCGTGATCGAAACCAGCCAGCAGGACTTCGACATAATTTTGAAATCAATATATAATAATTTATATTATTAGACAAACAGTTGTGTGTGTATAGAACAATATTTGTTGATACTGAAACAATACAAACCCCAATCCCGAGAACGTAGGAGATTCCTTCTGTGTAGCACACGACCTGGGCCATCGACGGACCACGAGATTGTTCAATAACAGACCTGTTATTGCTCAATCTCGTGTGGCTCGAAAGGTATTGGATTTCATATATTTTTCAAAATCAAATGCAAATATACGAAAGGGGATAATAGAACTTTCTGTTCCATTATCATCGAATAATGGAAAATGAAACGTAAGAGAACAGAATTAAAAAAAAATTAAACGCGAACGAACGGGACTATGGGAAGACGACAAGATGCGCGATTGAAATCAGATATTTTCTCGTTCTCATATACAATCATTTCCAGATTTATAACAAAGATAGCGATTTAATTTCTACTGAAACAAAAGTAAAAAGAATGAAATGAAAGACTCGAAGTAAGTAAAAGGGCAGACAATGTGAACATCATTATCGGATTGCTTGCTTTTATTTATGTTTCCTGGAGTGAATTGGGTTTTTTTTTGTAAGCGATAGTTTTCTTTGGTCCTTTATTTGATGACTTTTGAGGCGATTTTTCTACGTCGATACTTCAGATAAGTAGTTAATACTAATACTCCCTTAAAGGTGTAGGTAATATAGTGACATTTTCTGTGTACAGCTCTCGATATCCTTTTGATCAAAAGAAAAAGTAACAACCTATGATTCGTGATTAAAAAGTATGCGCTACGATAATACGATCTAATATCAATTTGTACGTGAATTACTTATACTAATTATCGGACAGACAAACATATAGACTAAATATTATTTATACAAATAAACCTTGCTCGTGAAATGCTCTATTGATAGTGGAAACCGCTTTGAAATCCACTTGGAAGTTTTGAAGTTATTAGCGAATATACATATGCTGATTTTGAATTTATTTTATACAAATAAACCTTGCTCGTGAAATGCTCTATTGATAGTGGAAACCGCTTTGAAATCCACTTGGAAGTTTTGAAGTTATTAGCGAATATACATATGCTGATTTTGAATTTATTTTATACAAATAAACCTTGCTCGTGAAATGCTCTATTGATAGTGGAAACCGCTTTGAAATCCACTTGGAAGTTTTGAAGTTATTAGCGAATATACATATGCTGATTTTGAATTTATTTTATACAAATAAACCTTGCTCGTGAAATGCTCTATTGATAGTGGAAACCGCTTTGAAATCCACTTGGAAGTTTTGAAGTTATTAGCGAATATACATATGCTGATTTTGAATTTATTTTATACAAATAAACCTTGCTCGTGAAATGCTCTATTGATAGTGGAAACCGCTTTGAAATCCGCTTGGAAGTTTTGAAGTTATTAGCGAATATACATATGCTGATTTTGAATTTATTTTATACAAATAAACCTTGCTCGTGAAATGCTCTATTGATAGTGGAAACCGCTTTGAAATCCGCTTGGAAGTTTTGAAGTTATTAGCGAATATACATATGCTGATTTTGAATTTATTTTATACAAATAAACCTTGCTCGTGAAATGCTCTATTGATAGTGGAAACCGCTTTGAAATCCGCTTGGAAGTTTTGAAGTTATTAGCGAATATACATATGCTGATTTTGAATTTATTTTATACAAATAAACCTTGCTCGTGAAATGCTCTATTGATAGTGGAAACCGCTTTGAAATCCGCTTGGAAGTTTTGAAGTTATTAGCGAATATACATATGCTGATTTTGAATTTATTTTATACAAATGAGAGATGATTTTAATATATAAATTGCTGCAGTTAGAGAAAATATTCTAAATGCTCAATATAAAACATAATAAGTAAATAGTCCTTTGTTGTGATCACGTGAAAGTGACGGCGGTCTTTAATTGATTTTTAATGTACTCGATCTAAATAATAATGGCTTATATTTATAACTCTTTTGTAACATTTATAACATTCTTGCAAGAAAAGTTACAGTTAAATGTTAAAATATTTTGTTAGAGACTTATTTTATTGAAAATTATATATAATTTAAAAAAATGATGTTATTTTTATAACAGAGAGAAGTAAGTAGGGTTTTGATAGCAGATTTTAAAAGAAATCTATTACTAAATTCATGTTCAATCTACCAGGTTAACATAAAATACAAAAGACTCGTATTCCATTCAACTGCTGACCATTGAATAGAACTTCCGCCATAATTTCACCAAGGCGTTCACTGCATGTAAATCAGGAGACATAATAGCGGGCAAAATAACTTTTTCGTGGTGAATCTTTTACAGGCTTTGTAGGGTTGCCATAATTTATGCATAGAAGGCTTAGGGATAATTTTCCGAAACTTATGTTTCTAAGTTACTTTAATAACATCTCGTGCGTACCTTACATATTTATGCCAGTACTTCCTTTATTTTATTTGCCTCGTCATCAAAGTCAGTTATTTATAAACTTAAACTTTGCAACGTTAAAGCTAACTTTTGTATATGTTTAATTGTTAATTGTTAGTTACGCGGAAGCTTAAGCGAATTCAGTGTGTTACAGGTCCTTGCGGAAACCATCTCTTGAACCCGATACACGTACCTGGGTAAAGTACTGGCCTCCTATTAATACGTGTGTAAAAACCGCTGATTCGTCGGTGTCCTTATGATTTCTATATAGAAGTATTTTAAGCACGTAATCATACGAATATTTACCAACTTATTTTTCTCACTGCCTGTGGATTAAAAGACGACGGATCGAAAAATATTATGTATTATTGGCATTGTGAAAACCTCAAACAGAGGCATAGGTGGCAGGGTACTATTGTCTGTACTTAGATGTGAACCCATGGAAGGGTTCCTCTTTCACTACAACGCTTTAACCATCCTACAACTGCATAATTAGGGATCGAAATATCTCCTGATTCGGCAATCGTAGTTTAAATAATGAATAATTGCTACAAAACTACAATGGGATACGAGAGACGAAACACAATAAGCGGCAGACATGGCGAACAGCATTATTGGATTGCATTGTTCCCTATTGATATTGTTTTTACGATTGTTTTATAACACATTACTTTTTGATCACAACTATACACAATCCAGCCGGTCTACTAACTAATAGTTAACTATGAGAAACAACAGAAGAATCTCTTGGTTGGTCAAATAAATAGTTTAATAACTGTCCAAAATATCTTAAATTATGCCGAACTGGTAATATGTAAAGCCGTGTGGTGTTTCGTTAACCCGCCTGAGAAATGTAGTGGTTTCGTTTAGCGTAATCCAAATCAGAGAGGTTCATGACTGGAGCGATGGAACCGAATTTTGCTTTGGCGTGTCACTTCCGGTTTTGGCTATTCTTTCTAAAGCCTAAGTAGGCTTTAGAAAGAATAGCAATTGAAGTAATTTTCCATGGCTACCTTCGATTTGTGCTTTAGTTTTCTATCCGATAATTTTTATTGTACGTTACGTTTTCTTATGATGAAGTGAATTGTAAACTTCTTAATGAGTAATACCTTTACCTTTGTTACCTTTCTTCATACCTTTGCTTGGCGATGAATTCGTGATAGCAGTTTCAAACTTTTATCAAATTAATACTAATACTCCCTTAAAGGTGTAGGTAATATAGTGACATTTTCTGTGTACAGCTCTCGATATCCTTTTGATCAAAAGAAAAAGTAACAACCTATGATTCGTGATTAAAAAGTATGCGCTACGATAATACGATCTAATATCAATTTGTACGTGAATTACTTATACTAATTATCGGACAGACAAACATATAGACTAAATATTATTTATACAAATAAACCTTGCTCGTGAAATGCTCTATTGATAGTGGAAACCGCTTTGAAATCCACTTGGAAGTTTTGAAGTTATTAGCGAATATACATATGCTGATTTTGAATTTATTTTATACTAACGAGAGATGATTTTAATATATAAATTGCTGCAGTTAGAGAAAATATTCTAAATGCTCAATATAAAACATAATAAGTAAATAGTCCTTTGTTGTGATCACGTGAAAGTGACGGCGGTCTTTAATTGATTTTTAATGTACTCGATCTAAATAATAATGGCTTATATTTATAACTCTTTTGTAACATTTATAACATTCTTGCAAGAAAAGTTACAGTTAAATGTTAAAATATTTTGTTAGAGACTTATTTTATTGAAAATTATATATAATTTAAAAAAATGATGTTATTTTTATAACAGAGAGAAGTAAGTAGGGTTTTGATAGCAGATTTTAAAAGAAATCTATTACTAAATTCATGTTCAATCTACCAGGTTAACATAAAATACAAAAGACTCGTATTCCATTCAACTGCTGACCATTGAATAGAACTTCCGCCATAATTTCACCAAGGCGTTCACTGCATGTAAATCAGGAGACATAATAGCGGGCAAAATAACTTTTTCGTGGTGAATCTTTTACAGGCTTTGTAGGGTTGCCATAATTTATGCATAGAAGGCTTAGGGATAATTTTCCGAAACTTATGTTTCTAAGTTACTTTAATAACATCTCGTGCGTATCTTACATATTTATGCCAGTACTTCCTTTATTTTATTTGCCTCGTCATCAAAGTCAGTTATTTATAAACTTAAACTTTGCAACGTTAAAGCTAACTTTTGTATATGTTTAATTGTTAATTGTTAGTTACGCGGAAGCTTAAGCGAATTCAGTGTGTTACAGGTCCTTGCGGAAACCATCTCTTGAACCCGATACACGTACCTGGGTAAAGTACTGGCCTCCTATTAATACGTGTGTAAAAACCGCTGATTCGTCGGTGTCCTTATGATTTCTATATAGAAGTATTTTAAGCACGTAATCATACGAATATTTACCAACTTATTTTTCTCACTGCCTGTGGATTAAAAGACGACGGATCGAAAAATATTATGTATTATTGGCATTGTGAAAACCTCAAACAGAGGCATAGGTGGCAGGGTACTATTGTCTGTACTTAGATGTGAACCCATGGAAGGGTTCCTCTTTCACTACAACGCTTTAACCATCCTGCAACTGCATAATTAGGGATCGAAATATCTCCTGATTCGGCAATCGTAGTTTAAATAATGAATAATTGCTACAAAACTACAATGGGATACGAGAGACGAAACACAATAAGCGGCAGACATGGCGAACAGCATTATTGGATTGCATTGTTCCCTATTGATATTGTTTTACGATTGTTTTATAACACATTACTTTTTGATCACAACTATACACAATCCAGCCGGTCTACTAACTAATAGTTAACTATGAGAAACAACAGAAGAATCTCTTGGTTGGTCAAATAAATAGTTTAATAACTGTCCAAAATATCTTAAATTATGCCGAACTGGTAATATGTAAAGCCGTGTGGTGTTTCGTTAACCCGCCTGAGAAATGTAGTGGTTTCGTTTAGCGTAATCCAAATCAGAGAGGTTCATGACTGGAGCGATGGAACCGAATTTTGCTTTGGCGTGTCACTTCCGGTTTTGGCTATTCTTTCTAAAGCCTAAGTAGGCTTTAGAAAGAATAGCAATTGAAGTAATTTTCCATGGCTACCTTCGATTTGTGCTTTAGTTTTCTATCCGATAATTTTTATTGTACGTTACGTTTTCTTATGATGAAGTGAATTGTAAACTTCTTAATGAGTAATACCTTTACCTTTGTTACCTTTCTTCATACCTTTGCTTGGCGATGAATTCGTGATAGCAGTTTCAAACTTTTATCACATTAGAACTCAACTACCCGTCAATTAACTGGTTTATCCGCTTATATTCTTTTTTTTTAAATGTAACCACATTGATGAGTTCTACTCTTAAAACACTTACAAGACGTGACGTTCATAACATTTCGTAAATACAAAAAATTAAATAAGAAACAGAAATGCGAAGCAGAGATATGTAATATATCATGAGGCGGGTGTGTTTCAATGTAGTACGGTAGTACGCAAATGACCTGGGTTCGATACCGGGATACGGCCGTGAAGAAACACATCGTGTCGTATGAAATCTGCATGTCCAATACCATGAGTCCAAGGGAAAAGGCTTGAAAATCGCAATGCCTGCATGAACTGACAGATGGCGTGATAAAATACCAGATCAGAACTAAGCAGACGGATGACGGGCAGCAGCGTACCCCTTAGAGAGTGAGGTGTCTGGTACTGCCATCGCCAATACGCTTGCCGAGCGTGGCGATGTATGACTAACACTCTTTATGGGATAGGCCTATGTCTTGCAGTTGACTATTTACAGAAGATATAAAAATTTGTGCTGATTCGTTCTAGAAATCTACACATTTATCTTGATATTGCCTTATGTGTATGGCCTTGACTTTTCTTATTGTATTGTTGTTTACAGACATGTACTAATTTCAAACATCGGCTTTTTGTCGTTGCAATGAATGTAATATCTTGATCTCATGTTGTCTTGAACAGAGATCACGAAAAATTTCTGTTTTCCACTGACCTCACGCTTGATGGTGATGCTAAACGTAACACTTACAACGCGTATTTATTATAAAGACTGGAAGTGTACTTATACCATGATAATTTAGTCATTTGTCTTTACACATGTTTTAACATTCAAATGAAGAAGTGCTCATCATGATTATCATATTTAGCTACTCAATTTAAAACAAAAGATACGTAATAAATTGCCTCAATTTCGCGAATTTAATTTAAGTTTAAAATTATCGGAATGAGATTAGTTTCCGAGCAATTGTTAGCACCTAGCTTTAATTAAATGCTTTAGGCAACGGAAATATCCCGCTGTTCGGTTTCGACATTATTGCTAAGATTAAAATAAATAGCCAAAATAACAGCAACGGCCAAAGGGTAAGAAATTATAAACGAAAACCGTTTTACAACAAATTCCAAATTATACAAAAGCTAATTCAACATGTTCCATGTTTTTTTTTGTCTCACTTGAAGGATAAATAATTATTTCTGACAATATTATTATTTATTTATTTAATCTTTATTGCAATAACTTAATAGATTAAAAGTCATATAAGAATTGTCGTGGTGAAATTCTATTATTTATTCTATTACAATTCTTCTAAGACACTTTTTCACGACCTTTAAATATAACTTTGATTCTAGTTAACTTTTCAAAAACGAAAAAGAAGTTTTAATTAACATCTCAGTGATTGACTGAAAGGTCTCAGAAACCTTATACATAGATAAAATCCCTGAGAATATTTTTCCATCTCCCTTATCTCTACAACGAAATGAGAAAGATTCTTGGAATTTGATAAGTGTATTTCTGAACCGATGTACCTGATGACAAATGATGTTTATGGATTTGTTTATACGATTAACATACGATGATTAACGTAGTATGTTAGTGAATAACAGGATGACTGCCAGGGACAGGCTAAAATGCAAGTCAATAATTTTTTTCAAATAATCTACAATGCCTTGAGTCAAAATTACGTCATTTGTATTTTGTATACTTACTATACATAACTTATTATGTTTCATCAAAGACATTAAAGTATATAATAGTTTATTAGTATTATAATATTTTTGTCTGTGGTAATTTTTTAATATTTGATTTTGCACATTGGGTTTAGCAATTGACATTGATTTTCCGCCATCATTCTGTCGCCAGGGTTTCATTTGATAGCTACCATAGTGCACCATGAAGAAATTAGGTTGGCATATGAAATAGACGTCTCCCAATGACAGAATGTTTCGTGATCGCCACGCCTGGAGTTAGTGTTTGCATTACTAGACATCTTGCACTTTGAACGCCGCTGCACTTCACTGCAATGTCGGAATCCATAATATTTTTCAGCCGATTAGAGGTGATTAGATATGGTGGTAGATTATCTAATGCCGTCCACTAGTCACGCTTGCCTCGGGCTTACGGCTGCGTACCCAGAGACTTATGAAGCTGTACAATCCATAAATTCTCTGGCATTTCAGATCAACTTATAAATTTTAAACCATTTCTTAATGTATGTGTACTATATATATATGTATCATAATAATATTCCCGTCCCGGTGTCCATCTGTCTCCCGTATCAGCAGCGGATGTCAAAGTAGTGCTCGGATCCCGGCATCGGATAGGCTTCTGTGGCAACTGAACGATGAAATTCGAAAACTGTTACGTGAAAGTCCTGTTAAAATCGGTCCAGCCGTTTCAAAAATTAAGCCTGGTTAGATGGGTTTTAGCGTTTTGTTATCATGTAAGAAAGCATATGAGATCAGAAACGAATTAAGATTTTATATTACTTATAAAAGTAACGCGAGCGAAATATCCCTCTCATCTCCGCAATCGAATTCTAAGCAAAATAGAAGAGATTCGAATGATGTGAAGCGAATAACAATAAGTAGCTGACGATACAGAAAAAAGTCCTACAGCTACCCTCAACTAACAATGACATAATAAACTACTATGAGAGGACTAGATCTATTTCAGACAATTATTATTTGATAATAATTATCTGAGATAGATAGAGAAACTAATACCCAGTGATCTGGGTACTAGTTTCATAACACATTTTCATTAATTCAGGCATCTTCAGGGTATTCCGAAAGGCGAACGGTTACTTATAACAGTAAATGTTATGTGTCGTGGTATATATTTCTCTACGTATTTTTTTTTCTTTATTTTATCGTTATCTCAGGTCCAAGCGATCAGCAGTTGAGTCGACAGCACCTAATACTCTCAACAAAAATTGTAAATGGTTACAGAGCGGGACGGGTCGTTACCCCATTAACGCTCTTCTGATACAAATACATCACTCTTGTTTCCAGATATGCCATAGATTATTCCATAGAGTACGGATTTCAACGACACGACTCACCGTAGCCAACAGGGATTCCGCAAGTCCGGAACACACTTTTCGCTTCTCCGAGATATAACTCTCTATATAACGTGACTTATGGCGAGACTCGTCGATTATATGAAGATGGATTTTTTTTAACTTTACAAAGCCTAATCTTTGTATATTCTAATTGATTGATTTGGATTTTCAAAGCCTTCCCATCAGTTGACTTTCAAAACACTCACGGGTAAAAAGGAAGTGGCAGATTTTTTTTTTCACATGGAGCACACTTTTGATCGTTTTTTTTTTGTAACACTGGAGTGACAAACGTGCCAACAGTTCACTAATTGGTGATTAGGTTCAATTGAAGAACACATGCGTTGTCACACCAGAGGACTAACATAGAATGGACCACAGCCTGTAATTATTCTGGCTCTCTACACCCAATCAATCGGAGCACAACAGTGGTAGAAAAAGACAGGCGTGCGGCACGCGAACAAGACATAACAAAACTAGAATAGAAGTCCTAGTTACCTAGACACTACGCACAAAATGTTCAAATTGGGATATTGTAATTATTTAATTCCGACAGACACACGACATGGAATAGTAATATATACCACGTGCAGGCGAGGTCGGCATTTGGAGAAAAGGGTCGTATATTCAACCTTATTAACATAAATTGTATTCGTTAATAGAAAAAATGTGGCTAGGTGACCCGTATTCGATCCCCTATGTAGACAGCTGGTACTAATGTGTTTTTCGAAACATGCACTATTTGTATCATTCGCCTGTACACTAAGAACATAATCGCGTAGCGCTTACACTTAGATAGCTACGAGTATGCAAGCTATGTTTAACGAATCGAATTAATACTTAAGTTGATTAAAAAAATTGTTTGAAAAATACGTAAAAAATGTTTTTTTCTAACATTTCTTCATATTTCACACATTATTTTTAGTTTAGTTCTGTTCTAATGCTATGCTGATCTATCTTGTCCTGTGTATATGGTAAAAATCGGTTAAGACAATAAAATCTCGTGTCCTTCGAAAAAATGCCAGAATAACGCAACATGTGGATATCCCTCAAATCTAAAGAAGGCGTGCTATCCATGTACTGGCAATAAAAGTACCGACCCTAGCTAATTTCTTGAGAAGGAGTAACTATGTTTTTGTGATATAAATACTATGATTGCTATACATACTGCCTACCCTGTATTGTACAAAAGCTACAGCTATTACTCAAATTATAGTTTGTGTGCCGATTGTTACAAAGAAATACCGAAAAGGAGATTGTTTAAAATACTCCATAAATACAGCATATTATCAAAATTATGACTAGGTGTGCATAAGTACATAAAAAGCGTTGAATACAACAATTACTACTCACTTGGCACCTCGTTGGAATGCGGCCCTGGTTCCCGCTGCCCCGCGCGCCGACCCGCAGCCGTGCACACGGTACTAGCCCATAAATGTGACGTCATCAACCACAAGTGCCCAGTTAGCGCGACCGGGCTATAGTAGTTAAAATGCTACCCAATTGTCGCTGGGTAGTGTAATTAGTGTAACGAGGAACCGCCGTTGCCTTGTTATTCACCGAAAAGGTACAAAACGTGCTGATTAGTTTATCAGCTGGAGAAAAGGTTGGTGAATTACCCGTTCCACCATGCTGGGTAAAAAACAGTAGCAATTTATGTCCTATTGCTGAACAAAGACCTCCTCGTAGTTTAGTAGGAGTTTTGAAGCCGGTATGAGTTTGCTCTTGCGTTGCTCCAATGCGTGCTAAATTTATTGCATTTTTAGTGCTGCCCTCTAGCACGTGTTCAGCGACAAAGTGAACCTGCATGGTATAGAAAAAATCGGCAACATACGTAGTCTTTACGCCTAAAGTGATCCGAAATTATTTCTCTTTCTGTTTTATGGGAAAGGCGACAAACGAGCTAGCGGTTCACCTGATGGTAAATGATTACCGTCGCCCACGTACATCTGCAACACCAGAGGTGCTGCAGGTGTGTTGCCGCCCGTTAAGGGTAGTTGAGATATGGAAGGTAGGATGAGGAGGGATATGGCGAGCGGGTATGGGCCTCCGAATACCTCACTCACGGAACGAAACGCAAAGGCATAAGATGCATCTACTTCACGCCGGTATTCTACGAGTATACTCATAACGTATTAACTTCTAAGTGTCTTCTTTTATCATTTAGAAATTAAACTACACTAGTTATAAATAAATGATTTCATAGAATAAAATAACAAGACGAGTATAAGAGTACATTGACCTAACAGACCGCGACTATACAATGCGACGTTTACATCTACCTGTAACGGACAGAAAACGTAATTTCCCATAGGTGCTGGTACAACGACCCTTTGGGAAATGAAATTTCGGAGTTGTATATCAAGGAAAATGCCACATTTTTGCGTTCCATTTGGTTTTAGTTTATTTTTAAAGTTCTCAAAATTTGTATAAAATTTACAGACACGTTATTTACGTCGTTATACAATTATGTCCAAAAGAGTTTTATTTGAAATGCAGATTTATCAAAAGATAAATTTAACAAGGTTTCTATTGTGATTCTTGCATTTGTGATTAGATTTTCCACGCTGATATATTATTAATCACATAAAAGGCATTATTAATGACAAAAAGAAGTTAAACTTACACTTACAAAAGATATGGCAGTTAATAAGTAATAACTACCAAAAACAATATCATTAACTGGCTAATAATAATATAACCATTCTGATAATTGACACTAACAGTGAAAAGATAGGAATTTGAAAATTTATTGTTATAAAAGACGAAACCCGACCTGCTCCGGAGATTGGAAGTCATCAAGCTTCCGTACGGATCGATTCGTGATAACCCTCGAAAAACAAACTATCAACGAGACGAAGGGGCAGGGGGGGGGGGGAGGGGATATTTTGAGGTGCAATATGTTTTCTTTCGCCAAAGAGATTTCAAAATGGCCAGGACTTAAACGGCCTGGTTTATAGCGGTCGGCGTCGTGTTAGTTCAGGTAAGAAGATTAAACACATACAGTCCCATTCCTCTTTGTGTAATAGTTGTTGTGCGCTGTGTACTCTCTTTCATAACGTGAAATGCGAGGAAAATCTCTTGGCGATCAGATGGAGGAAAAACCATTTCGAAAAATACCGGACTGAAAAATTACCGTTGACGGACAGTAAAGTAGTAACAGCCTGTATGTGCCCACAGCCGGGCAAAGACCTCCTAGTCAAAGAGAAGATTTTAGGAGTCGGGAAGGGCCCACCACGCAGCTCCAGTGCGGAAACCCGTGATGAATACAGCGCTTAAAATTGCTATTAACAATTTTTAGTGGTGCCGGTATCGGGGTTCGAAACCAGGTCGCACGCGCTCGTTGAAACTAAAGTGAGGACCCTGACCACCAGGGTACCACGAGTAGCAAGTAGAACCAGCAGCGATCGCCAATCCGACTAGATTACGACAAATCCTTTCTACGCAAGAGAAGCCTTCAGTGGTTTAGAACCTGGTGATGGTAATATCATACACATTTCTTGCATACTTAATTTAATTGAATATTTAAATCCTTCCATGTAATGAATAATTCTCTAGATGGTAGAGCTTCTTCTCTGCCTAGGTGCCACCCTCTTACTCATTCCAGCCGCCAAACCGCTGTGCAACTCCGGTCGTGTTCCGGTTTGTAAGATGTAGAGAGCCTGGATGTGCTGGAGTAACCTGTATGATGGTACTTTAACAGGGCATAGATTCCTTCTCTGTCTAGGAATCGTGCGGGTACCTACCACACTCGGCAGTGTAACCACTGTTGTGTTCCGGTTTGTAAGGTATAGAGAGCCAGTATAATTAATTCCTTTGAGGCATTCCATCTCATCCTCAGGGGTGACAACGCATCTGTCTTCGATCGACGATGTTTGCAGGTGTCCATAGGCCGCAGTAGCCATTTGCCATCACGTGGACTGTTAGCTCCTTTATCATCCAATCTTTAAAAAAAAAGTAGACACCAGCTTTTGCTGGCGCTTACCAAGATGGCCTAGGATGTCTGATAACCATGACGAAAAAAATGTGTCTAAAATAAAGTTATATGAACTCGTAGCATACAGCATTCCAACAATATCCATATGCCGTGGTTATATTTGGTTTCTACCATAAATTTTAAATTGTAAGTCAAGGCCTAATGCTGGCCATAGACCACCTTTCAAATAAGAGTATTTGAGAAAATTTTGGAGTCGAGAAGGGTTCGCAATGCTACTCCAGTGCAGGTTGCCGGACTTCACATCTCCACGAAATATTTTTTTTATTATCTCTGAGACATGCAGGTTTCCTCACGAGGTTCGCCTTTTACGCTGAGCAAATGGTAAATTCATCACTTATAATTGCTGTTATAAATTTTGATTGTATCGGCACCGGGGATCGAACCCAGGTCACACGCGTACTGTGAAATTAATGTGAAGTTATAGCCCAAACCACTAGGCTATCGCGGTTCTGCGTGATAATAGCATCAACATATTATTCGTTAAAAATTAAATTTTGCAGTAGATTTAAAGTAGGTCAATTCATTTTAACGGAACAGAAGCTGCGCCTATTATTTACATTATTATATAGCTTAAAGTAAAGTGAAAAAACCTAAAAAGCGCCTCACTTAAACATTAAAAGAGGTCTAAATCAGGATGAAAGTCAGATTAACTCCCCAAAGCGACGCTAAGCGCATAATGATGGGGGAGGATAAGTTAAAAGGCCTTTGTACCACGAAACATTTAAATATTCCCCGTAGGCTTTTTAAATGTCCAACTAAATTGAAACTTTTATAATATACCAGCAGACTCCTAAAGAATCAACTAGAAAAGTTTACCCTATAAGAAATTCTATGAATTTTAAGCAGTCTATATTAATTATTTCGCAACTTACCAAAAATACTTCGCGTTCAACTGCAACAGCCCCAAAACGCGATATAACACAGGTTTTTAAAATTAGAACTTAAACAAGAATCATCGAAATTATTTTTCTTTTCTGTATACGAACACAGGCGACCCGGGCCGCGTCCGCGCTCAGACTGAAATTCAGAGGGTTACCGACAACCACCCCTCGATGCAACCCCTGTGAGTTTGAGTTGCATATACACGTTAAACGCACACGATTCACATGCCTTATTTTCACGTAGATATTGACCTTCTTCGCCGTAATTCGTTTCATTTTGTCCAATTACTCTGGATTTACTTCGCTACGTTGCAAATAATCTCTAACCAGAAAGTACATAAGATTTAAATTTGCCTGCTTTGTTAGTCACACTAAAGTCTTTATTATCGGCACAATGCGTTATTGTCTTCCCGACAATCCTGCTAAGTCTTGAGTATCTTTGAATACACGCATATTTGCGATGTAATGTCCTATAAGATATAATAAGGTATATCTATTAATCCTTTATATACATTAGTCCTTAACTACAGTCATCAGTATTTTAATTAACCTACATACCGAATATCTATATTTACGTTAATAAAAAAAAAGTTTAATTCATCTTTTTGTTTCTTCTCAACCTCATTACGAAACGGAAGAGGATTTAAAAAAAATTGTTGTGTATTATATCAAATAAATTTATGGTTTTTCGTATTTCGAAGATTGAAAAATGAATTTCATTTCATTTCTTTGTTAAATATTGCATCGTCATAATTATGAAATTAATAAAAATCAAAAAGTACTCTCACGTCTGTACACCCAATACCCTCAGTATTGGGTGTCTAAACATTAATATAAAACGTTTTTCTTTCACGCTTCACCAGAGCTCATTTGGAACAACGAGATAGTTGGTTCGTCGCCCACGTACATCTGCAACGCCAGAGGAGCTGAAGGTGCGTTGCCGGCGTTGTGACCTGGTTTCGATCCCCGGTGCCGGCATCACTAAAATTGTTAATAGCAATTTTAAGTGCTGTATTTACCACATGCTCGGCGGTGAAGGAAAACATTGTGAGGAAACCTGCATGTCTGAGAACTAATCAAAATATTATTTCGAAGATATGTGAAGCTCGCCAACCCGCACTGGGCCAGCGTGGCGGGCCCTTCCCGACTCCTAAATCCTCTCTGATACTAGTATTTGAGAAGGAGGCCTTTGCCCAGCAGTGGGCACTTTCAGGCTGTTACCTTACTTTTTTTTTATATATTTAATAATGTGTATTTAGATAAATGTCTAAGATAGTATTAAATACGCTAATTAGTTACGCGGGTGTAATATATTAGTTTGGTTTGGAGAGTGAAGCCTAAACTAAGCTTTGGGCTTGTTTTTCAAGATACCAGGTAAGCAGCCTGTGGGTTTAAATTACATTTGTATGCTGGTGCTCTATTATTTTTGTACTATATATAACTATACGTGAAATAACTGTTTTATTACTATATTCTTGATCGTTTTGGAATAACGTTATTTGCAAATAAAGTAAACCGGCCACGTATCAAATTCATGCAGCACGCCTTATTAATAATTCATAAGTTACGAAAAAAATATTTCTAGACCTACTCTATTTCGAAAGGCTAAAGTCTGAAACATTTTCTTACACTCATTCTTATTAATTAATCCATGTTGATGACCTCTGGATGTTATTTAGTATTAAAACCCGGTGATCTCACCAATCTCAGCATCCTTCAAACCGAATTACAGTATTGTTTGCACACCCTACACCTTGAGAGTAACATTATAATATTGTATATTGTGCGTGATACAAATAACCGTTCTTCTGGTATGGAAGCACTCACTGTAAACGCTTCACTCACTATAAATGCTTTCACCAATCACGTTACCACAACGTTACGTCGAATTTTGATATGGTGCTCGAGAAAGAGAGCTAATACTTAAATGCGCAATAGATACGTTTTGGTATTAGTTAGGCATTTATTGATGCAGTGGTCAATTCTTCAGATCAAGTAAGTATTTTATTTAATCCCCAACCGAAGTTAATATTTGCAATATTAAAAGATAACTTACCTCCGCTTAATGCTTTGTTAAATCTCTCTGTGCTACACACTTATATATTAAGAATCGAACATAAGTTCAAATATACATACTTAGATATGTATGATTAGGTAGAATCAAATTATAACAAATTTTCATAATCTTTTTATCAAACATTGATAAATAAATTTAAAACAAGATAAGTTTTGTTGTATTACACTGGGCTGAAATTTGTTTTATATTCATATTTTCATGCAAACAAAGCTGTCAACACGCTACGGTATCGTCACGTGAATAATGTTCGTACGGCCGTGTTTGACCCCTCGGTGGCGTAGTGGCTAAGAGTTTAGCTGCGGCACTGAGGGTCGCGGGTTCGATTCCCGCACAGGACTAGTAGTTGTATGTAAGGACTACAAATAATTGTTCCGGGTCTGGATGTTTGTCCATGTGCAATTTATGTATGTAAACTGCCTTTGCGACACAGGAGAAATTCCTACAGTGGAAGGTTAAAGTTTTAAAAAAAAAAAGCAACTAAACATCGCGCGGAACGTATTCCTGGGTAGGTACCGCCCACGACGCTCCAGAGTGATCCATAAAAGTCTATTCGTTGTATGTTATACATTGCATAATAATTGGCAACCTTGTTACAAATGCGTTATATGAATCGTCACTAAATTGATGTGACGTGAGGACGACATCGCAAAGTTCTCCTGCGAACCTGTCGAGGTCGTCGAGGTCGTTGATAAGCTTTTCGAAATCTCTGCCTGAATGAGACAATGCCTTTGATAACGACTGTGCTGATAATTATTATAGAGAATACCTAACTATACCTATAGCGTAAAAGGGTAATAAACCAATAATGCTGGATTAACCTGTACTTTACCAGGTTATAGGTTCCTTTTCTGTCTAGGAGTCGTAGCTGCGACACTCGGCAGTGTAACCACTGTTGTGTTTCGATTGGAAAGGTAGAGAGTCACTATAATTACGAGCTTTGAGGCATACCATCTTGATCCGCGAGGGTGCCAACGCATCTGTAACCTTCGATTGAAGTTGTTTGCAGGTGTTCATGGGCTGCAGTTACCATTAGGTTTATTATAAGCTCGCTTTTCATCCCAATCCCATAAAAAATATATTATTCTTCTTCATTCACCTATGAAAACTCACAGCTGAACATTGGCCTCTCCAACGAAACACTGAAATTTTCAATGATTTATTACTCCTATTGGTTACCTCTGACATCTATTCGAGACTGAACTTGAACTTCACTTAAATATAATATTAAAATAATATCATCGATTAGAATATGTGCTATATCATGGTAAATATTTTACAAAAGTATTACGATTTTTTTTTTAACCCTCGATACGAACTTGCACCGACCAAACATATACTGTATTCATAGACCACTTCAGCCGAGGCATCTATGACTGCAGTGAACTGCCTACATTTAAATATTTTAATATTAATGCAAACAAAAGTTTTGATGCTTTTCTGGTAATATGAAATGTATATACGCTGTACATCCTTCCATGTATGTTTCAACCTTCTCTGTTCCATGCTTAATTAAGAGAGAAATTTTAATTATGTACGCTAATGCTTAAACGCTTTCTAAAGATAATGTTCAAGCTGCAGGAAGTTAAACATGCAAGAGTATATTGCATCGATCTAAGTACATGTAAAATGCTCCCGCAAATGGGAGAAGTATTTAATTATGCGACACACTGTCAATAAGTTCATGAAAAATATAATAATTTTTCACATTGATAAATTCTCAAGTAATGTATTAACTACATTCAGCACATGTAGTTCTGACAGGCGTAAGTGACTGTTTGACGTAAGTTATAGTTAAACTAAATTCAAAACTATAACACATAACGTCACGAACGTTTTGAACGTTTACGTAATAGCTGTTGTGTACTGTAAATGTTGTCGCTACAATACGTTTGCCTGAATGGGGTTGCCACTCGAGAATTTTTCTTCCCCAACAGTCTCAATTTTGCAAGCTATGTACCCTGTCCATTACCAATTCAACCTGCTGATTGTGAAGACCATGGCGGTTACGTTAGTTCTGTTGCGGAAGACGTCGTTGCATATCGCAGAAAAACACCCAGCCTTTCCCTCGTAGGGCCTGCAGTAAAGCACTACGATTCTTATTATCCGATTAATAGTTATATTAATTACATAATAATATAATTAAAACTTATATTTTTAATATTAGCATTGAAATACTTATTCCGTTCACATGACGTTCAGCGCAGCAATGTGTGATACGAATTAAACTTACATCAAGCGAAAGCCGCTGGAGTCGCTCTCAGTCTGGTGGTAGTTTGCGAGTCCCTCCGCTAATTTATTTGGCTCTTCATTCCGGATTGCGCGCCCCGGCACAGCACTTATATTTTAGCCAAATAATACTCAAGTGTTCCCGCTCCTATCGCCAATAATATATACTTGAAAAGCTTAAGTTAATTTAGAAACTGTACGTTTCTCACTTAAATACAGAAACGTTTTAAAAAAGATTGCCTGAATGTTGAGTTTCATGGTCATCCCAGACGTAACAATAGTGCAAATAATGTTATTAAAAATATTTAATTTAGGCCTTATAATAAACAGAATTAGTAGATATAATTTATGATTATGATATTGATATACTATAAATTATATAATTAGCTCAAAAATATATTAGTAAAGTTATCGTGTTTTGAAAACACAGTGTTCTATATAGTAGCTATCGGTGTTGCTAATGCATATGTTCTTTGTTCTCTTTTTAACACAGAAACTGTTGAAATGCTGTTTCTTCTATTTACTGTTCTGTTCTGTTCTATTCTATTGTATTTAATTCTTTTGAGACTTCGGTCCTATAGAACTATATATTCTACGCGTCAATGTCTGACACTTACTGCTTATTTACTGGTATGTCACCGATTTCGAAATCGACCAAGGCTATAAAACAATTCATGGAAAATATCTTTACTATATGTTACAACTAATAAAATACTCTGACTATTTTAAGTATTTATTTCGAACAGGCAGAGCTTCGCCTTCGCCTTACGCATTTGAGATCTGATTTTCAATAAGATGCCTTTGGTACAGGTTAATGCGCTTTTATACAAACTTTATGCGGCAATCGACCGATATAAGCAATAAAAAATAAATAGGGTATTTCCGGTATGTAAAATTGCATAATTAAAATAAATGAATGTTGCTTTGATGTTTAATTCACGAAAGTGAATTAAATATTGTATAGTAAATTTTAAGCCCTGTTATGAAATTATTTAATATTGTTGCATTTGTTGACGGAAATACCCTTGACAGATTATCATTACATTCCTTAAATAAACAAGATTCGGATTATATTTATTTATAAATTAAACAAAGTAAAGAAGTGATTATAATTGAGTAAAACTAATCAGACAAATTATAAACAATGAAATAATATTAGGCGGATGTACCCCTGCCATTTATATTGGATAACATATAATCAGTAGTTGTAATCACCACGCCATAAGAAAAACGCCTTAGTTTTTTACGCCGCACTCATTTACTATTCGGTATGTTATAGGTTAATTTTTTTGTTATAATTCAAAAGAATATATTTTTAAAAGGTTGCCTCCACTGTAACGTGTGGCATATAGACAAATATCAAATCCGTAATAATTATATTTACAATCCAAAATTTTTATCTTCATACAAATAATCCTCCAACTCGAAAGTCGAACATCGAAGCCCATCGCTTAGCACCAAACGAACGCAGCCATCGAGCATCTTAATTTTAATATTATGTTTTAAATAATAAAAGACTAATAATAGCAGTAGCATCCTGTCAATATCCCACCGCTGAGCAATAGCCTCTGCGCTGCTGTAGTGCTCGCGATGTTCTCCTTCACCATCATTAAGTAAAAAATTTGCTAATTAATTAGTTTATTAAACTTAAATTATTTTTAAACTTAGCTAATTTTTTTCTTTGAGACTTCTAATCTATTCCTCATGATATTCCTCACGATAATATTCCTCGAAAGATTCTTAGAGGTCAGTAATAACGAAACAGGCAGTGAATAATGTTTAGAAATTGAACTTCTTTGGCCGCGATGAGAGATAAATTTAAAGGTAGAATTTAAGTGCAACGATTTCGTGCAGCGTTTCGGTTAGTCTTGAATTTTTAATTGGAGTTGTGTGACATTAATTTGTTAACATAAATACTACATTTCAACAATAGTCAATTAATATATTTTGATAAATTAATTAATAATTGTCTATTTATAAAACAGATTTTTTCTAGTGAGTTTTACTTCTGACACGCGTTCTTTTTTTCCTCAACACTTATTGTACACATCAATGTAAATAAATAGAACACCGAAAACTAATTTCCTTATCTGCGGTATAGACAAACTATACCTAATTATCATAGGGTAATGAAGCTATGTGATTCTGCGTTTCTACTTAGGTTCAGGGAGCAACTAGGTTCAGGTTCTCAAAATTTCCATTAAATGTACTCTTATTTTTTGACAAGTTTTTTTTTTAATTATTTAAAAAACTTTATTTCTTACATACCTTAATATTATATGACAAAGGACGGACTATTCTCTGCCAGTCAGCCCATGGGTTGGTGAGCCGTAGCAGTTTATGTGAAACCAAAAAATATTCGAACCTACCCGGCAATTCTACTCGCGTCAATTACTAGATGTAACTGCTGCAACTAGATGTGGCAATGTCCTGTCCAGCTATCAATGGAGATGGCCTCTGTTCAGCAGAGGACTAGCCTCCAATAATTATAACTATGATGATGTTGAATGTTGGGAATAACTGTAGAAATACAAAAATGTTTTGAGGATAAGGATATTAATTTTAGTCTACCTTCCTTCCTTGTCTGTGTAATTAAGTCACTCCAAGAAAGCACCAGTAAAAACCATGAATTTCTAGAAAGGCTTGTCACTAGTGATGCTTAATTCGAAGAAATAAATTAAATCTACTTTACTAATAAATTAGACGAAGTCGAATTTACAGCCGCCTTACAGTAGTATTTCGTCTTCAAAAGAAAGGAGAGGTATTAGAGACTGCTGATTTATGTGCAGCGCAGTCGTCTGGATTGCTCAGACGACTGCGCTGCTCTACCATTGCTCGTTACGCCAGGCTTTGTACTGTGTTCCCAGTTACATTTCAATCAACCAATTACAGAAAATATTCAGTAAACCTGATAAGAACTTTCTGGAACACCAAATGTTGAGATTTTATAACTGAGTAGATTGAAACCACCTTGAAAACATCATGGCAATCTTCGTGAGTGAAGGCCGTGATGAGGCTGACGGGGGGCCCATCACCTTCTAACTCCCGGAGAGGCGAAAAGTGAGCTGCGGAATCGCATTCGGCTACGCTGCGTCGTACCAAATATAAAACCGTAATTTCTGCCTGCTCCTGCCTGTGTTGATGTTAATCCTTGCAGTTGATCTCACTCCTTCAATACTTCCATATATTTAATAGCTAGTTTTTTTTTTAAAAGGTTGACCAGATGGTAAGTGATTACCGTCTGCAACACCAGAGGCGTTGACGGCTTTTAAGGGTATTTGGAAGATGTGATGAGAGGAGATGAGAGGAAGTGGGCCTCCGGTTACCTCACTCACCGAACGAAACGCAGAAGCACAAGGTGCCTCTACTCCACGCCAGTATTCTGCGAGGCCGTGGTACCTACCCGGTCGAGCCGGCCTATTCGAGCAGCAGCAATAGCCACCGCTTGGCTCTACCACATGCAAAGAGTTCTTAGCAAGTTCATTACTTTGTCTCCTGTATCTGGGTAGTATCGCTTTGATACTCTCCTCATCTCCGTCTCCCTCCTCCATTAGCTGTTCACCCTCCAACGATTGACGTAGCTGTGCTTCCTACCTTCCTAGGGCTTCAGATCTCACTTTGCTGGTTATAGTAAATTCATTATTTTTTATCAGTTTTTTTCATTTTGTTTTAACATAGAATTATTTGTTTGATTCTTATCTGTTAAAAATAATTTCGCAAATATTTTAGGTTAGTTAGTAAAATTGCTCTTAATTATATTTATTAACCGTTTTAATAGTATTAGATTAAAAATAGCTAATACACCCCAGGTTTTTCTATTATTTCCAAATTGTTTCATCGGTCGTTGAACTTGTCGACCTCTGTTGACAGCTCACTAAGTCGTAAGAATGTTTCGTGATTTTTGCTTGCTATTGAATTTACACACATAAATATACACTTATTACTTTGCCGTCAACTTTAATTATATTTCTAACGATGGTGTGAAAACTGAGCGGCGGCAGTTGATGTGCCCGAGGCTCGCGTGAGCGTCGCCTCATTTCACTTGCACACTACGTAAGGAACAGTTCACTGTTACCACACAAATAAACACTTTAAACGTACTACCATTTTAAAGTATTTCACTAATAAAAATCTATTAAGTGGACAAGACTCTCCTTAGAATTGTGACTTCAAAATATTCCATAAAAGTGAGTTTCAATTAATTTTATCTTAATATAAAGCAAGGTAAACTAACCTACTTCCTTAATCTGTACCAATACTTAAAACTATTTGTATGTATGTACATATATATATGGATTTAAATTAAAGCAGTTTTACGTATTTTGATGGTACGTTATTTTATAATATTCCGTATAACTTAAGTTTATGTGTCTGTCGTTCGAACGGATATGAACGAAATATGGCAGAGATGTAGCTAATAACATAAAGTAGGATACTGAATACTTTTGATCTCAATGTTTAGTCCTCCGGGGACAAAATTTTGTAACCGCGCGGCTACTGGGGACCGGGGACAAAATTTTGTACGCTGCGGTGGAATTAACTACCAGAACCGTGTTAAGAACGTTCGTTTCTTCACACATGTTTTTATCTCAATTAAGAGAGATTCTCTTGTGACGATAATAAAAATACGCAACCGAATCGGCGAGCAGAAGTTGGTTCTTTAAATAAAAGGCAAAATGAAGGTTAACATGTCCTTTAGTATATACAATTGTTTAATATAATAACCAACCATGCAAGTCGTTTAAAGTAGACACGATACTCGATTGTCTAGTTGGTAGTTTTTATTTGTGTTTATTATATTCATTACTGTGTTTCCGTTTGACGATGCATCGCGAGGGGATCAAATTACCTTTTTTTTTTTTTATTTATTTAAACAAAAACCTTGCCTTTTTTTTGCCTACTTTTCAGAGCTAGGGTAAAAGTAGGTTCTTTTTATGGGAAAGTCGGCAAAGAGGCAAGCGGTTCACGTGATGATAAGTGATTACCGACGCCCGCGTACATCTGCAACACCAGAGGTACTGCAGGTGTGTTGCCGACCTTTAAGGGAGGGAGAATGAGGAGAGGGGTAGAGAAGGACAGGGGGCTCCGGATATCTCACACGCCGAACGAAACTCAAAGGCACAAGATGAAGAAGAACGGCGGTAGTCCGCGAGGTGTGTTACTGTCGAGCGGCCCATTCGAGCAGCAGCAAAACTCGCCCCTTGGATCTACCACGTGAAAAAATTAATGAATATAAATGTCTCGATCTCTAACCAACCGGGTATTGGATATAAGGTTGTGAGAAATACCTTACCTTACCGTAACAGCCTGTAAATACTCCAGCGTATCGGCGATCACTAAACTAGACACCTTGCACATTAGACGCTGTTACCCGTCTCGGTATAATATTGTTCTAGTATAACCCGCCATCTTTCAGTTGACATTGCGATTTTCAAAGCTTTCCCCTTGTTCGCCTCTTGCGACACCCACGAGAAAGAAAGCGGATGGCAGATTCTTACGTTGAAACCACACGGCAAAAATATATTAGGATTAAACTAACGTAACGTAACGTTGTTTGGCGTGTACTGAAAATCAGCGTCATGGTTTCCGCTTTGCGTTTTCGTTTCTATAACTTATGTGTTGAGTAGACGCCATTTTAGTTTCTCATTCGGCTTCTTGTATTTGAAGGAAAAAAATAAAGAACGATGTTTTATACATACAATACAATAACATTTGCAGTCACAAAAAGGCGGTCGACTCAGAATATTGCTACAGCCGAAATATTGCAGCGGTGATATTCTGCCGGCACCCTTGACAGAAGTTCTGCCAGCAGCTGTCCGGCAGTATCATTTATTTAAATGAATTAACAAACAAAAAAATAAATTCCTAATCTTGCATAAACTAAATTCAATGACCAAGGGATTTAAGAATGAATTTGTGAATTTATATTTATTTACTATGTAAATTATTATTATTAATAAGTGTTACCTATTCGATGTGTGGTTTTCAGATGGAACGCTGGGCAAACAATACTGCGGTGGTCACTGGTGCGAGTTCTGGCATCGGCGCGGATATCTGTGTGCGTCTGGCTAATGCCGGACTTCGCGTAATTGGCTTAGCTCGGAGGCCAGAACTTGTTGATGTGAGTTTCACGTATATATTATAATTCACTGTGATGTATATTTTCATTTCAAAATATAGTAAGTTATTGCAACAATTATTGCCACAACAATCCACAATTCACAAAAAATAGACCAGTCAAAGCTCTATTTATGTATTCATGTGATTGTTTGCATTAAAAAAGAATTCCGGTACCCTTAAACGTACCAACCAACCCTTCAAGGACCCTGCAGCAGGTCTAGTCTTTGACTCTGCCGCCAACTACATTTCGCCCGCGAAGGGTCGGGAGCGGCATCGTAATACCCATTGTACCACACCTCCCCTCCCGCGGTCACTCCTAAACCGCATCAGTGGCGCTGCCCTTCCGCCAGAGTCGCGGAGGATAGGGCGTATGTATCAAAACTCCTCTTCCCACTCTACCTCTGCTGAGGTGGACAAGTAAATCGCTGCAAAGCAACGACGCAATCTCTCCCCCCCACATGCATCCGAAGTGAACTCGCCAGGCCCATACAAACCTGCCACCTCGGTACGCCATCCCTGGTAAGTCAGGCCGTCCATTTATTTTCCTTTTGGTTCACCGAGAGAGACTAGTCCACGGCTACTTAGTCCCCCTCCCCATCCCCTGCCACGACTCTCCCATCAAGGGGTGCAGGCAGCTACTTATTCCATCATGAAGACTGTGTGCTTGTGATTCATCGTTACATTTCTGAAGAAAATAGTATTGGACCGCGAGTGAATTCGCATGGCACTAATGTTTTTTTTTTAAATTAACCTCAATTAAGAAAAGAATGGTTATCAATAATTGCATTGAAAGTAAACGACACTGAAGATGCTGAAGAACGAAGTCAGCGAAATCAAAACGTTATCACTGGTTTAATTTAACAAAAGTTTAGGTAAGAGTTACAATCTTCAGTAAAATAACCAATACAAAATAAACTTTCTCATGAGAGTATTGTTCAACGAATATAGGTTCGGCAGTTTGTAAAGCAATATTGAACGGTACGTAATGGCCGGCGCGCAACATTCACGGGGCTCCACTTTCTAATTTCGCCACGGTAGCAATTTATGACCAACATTCACTACAGACAGGTAGTGCTTAAAAATATTCTATAGGTACTATTTTATGCTCATCATGGTCATGTTCTTCTGGTAGAATTCAATAACTGCGACCATTTATCAGAGGGGAGGGCAATATGTTATACTTATTTATTCTTTCTTTATTGCCTTAAGCTTAAGGTTACAATGGGCGGACTTAATGCCAAGTGGCATTCTCTACCAGTCAACCCTTGTTATGGTGAAAGGTAGTTGCCAGATATAAAACAAAGAATAAAAAAAATAAAATAAAATAAAAAACTCCAATAAAAATAACTTGATAAGTACATATAAATAAACTATATAATTAAATAAATATTTATAACATAGAATACACAAATACGTTTACAAGTATATAAAAGGATACATAAATAAATATATAATAAAAATCAAAAATAGATAAGCCGAATATTGTCAATGATCTATTATTCTATTAGGTAATTACGAAGTAGACTCTTAAACAGTTTCTTGCTAGGAGCTGCTTTTATCTTATCGGGCAGGGCGTTCCAGAGGAGTGTAGCTTGAACAGTAAAAGAAGAGTTATAGTATCCTGTATTATGTTGTGGAACTCGAATCTTATACTTATGTGTATGAAGCACCTGGCTTATTCCCCGTCGGGTTTGTAGAGATCAGATAGTTTGAGCGTGACCATCGATCACGCTCTCCGGGAAGTAACGCATAATATGAGATGGAGTTCGATCTAGGCTCCACATCACAACACTCATCACTAACCACACGCTCAAAGCTTTTCTAGCTTTATTTCACCGGAGATTTTCCTACACAAACACCAAGGGGGCAAACTAGAATGCACCTGACGGTATGCGATCATCAATGCCCTCGTTCATCAGTAACACCAGGACAGGTGGATTGGGGAGGAGGTAGAGACGGGGCCTCCAATTACCTCACTCGCAAGATACCACTACTTCATGGCGTTATTCTGGGAGGCCGAGCCGGCCTATTCGAGCAGCAGCAAAAGCCGCCGCTTCGCTCTACCGCGTAAAAAGGGTGTATACATATACAATTAGAACCTGATTGATCTCATTCAAAATAACATCTTGCTCCTGGACTTGTTTACTGGACTAGTCTGAACATGAAATCACCTAATAATTGAAATTTTTAAATTTATCATGTCTGTACATTGTGTTTTACTCTACAAGACGACCCTATAGCGTAGTTGGTAGTGACCCAGCCTTCGAAGGTGAGAGTTGCAGGTTAGAATCCCGCACTCAATATAGTAAACATTTGTATGATGAATATAAATGTTTGTACTCTTGAGTCGTAGATGTTTAAATGATTGTGTGAAATGACATGTGATTATTTATCTATGTAGGTATATATATCTTATAACCATCCAGTTACCAAGACAAGGAAACTCAGTATGGAACTAGATGACTTGATATTAATGATATGATAATAATGATCCTATATTCTATATCCTATATATTATACTTAGCATTTACAGACTACAATAAGCCTTCTTTTTTTAAAAATGTGTTGCCCAGTCGCCTCTTCTGAGACCCGTAATCACCACGCTTAGCAATAAGGAATTGGGATACCACACGCCTCACACCTTAGACGAAATTATCCTTCACTGTGAGTTTTAACACTTTTCCCAAATTGACGCTCCCACAGTACGAGATCGGGTATTAGACATTTCTATACTGCCGCCACAGAACATATAACAAATATATATTATATAATCAGAAATATTTATTGAACTTCTATTCGTTCTAGAAATTAAAAGAAGACGTAACGGGAACCGGTAGTATACATTCAAGGAAGTGCGACGTGGGCGTATTAGATGATATCATTGCAACATTCAAATGGGTGGAAGACAACATGGGCGGGACGGACATTCTAGTAAATAATGCTGGTGTGTTGTACCCGGGTAACATAACTGGTGAGTAATAGTGTAGTAGTCCAGATTTTAGCAGGTTTCACTGAACATTAAACGCTCTTCTTGGACCGCAATATTCCGCAGACAACTTCGATAGATGTAGTGAAAACAGTTTTATAAGTTTAAATAGATGTAGGCATCTAATTAGATTTAAATGATTAAATTATGTATAACTGAGCCGTGAAATATTATGAGAAACTAAGTTTACTTAAAGTAGTCCCATTGTTCGTTTATAATCTCAAGTACCCACAGCAAGCCAGTGGTTATTTAACATAAAATGGGATTCAGATTTTTTTTTTACGTAATTGTTTGGTTTTAGTAGTGAATAACCGCGAATAATTCGTTCGCGTGGTTGATATCCGCTTCTTAGAAATGTATAAATATATAAATATAATGCAATGTCCGTACGTACGTAATACTACAATAGAGCCATTTGGTAGAAAATTAAATATTTATTACAGCGGGACAGCGGTTAAGGAAGCTTTAAAATTAGGTTCATTTCGTCTGAACAGTTAGTCTAAAGTCTAAACATCGTCTAAACTGAAATCGAGCAAAGTCGTGTACATGATATAATTTTAAAAATTCTATAGAATTAGATATTAAGGAGTGCAATACAGACCAAATCATTTCCAGACCACGGTCAAATTATTTTAGATTTTTGATCAGACGTATCGAACATGGTTATTCCGCCATCTTATCTGTCAGAGGCCACGATATTTTTATTGGCAAAAGGTAGTCACAATCGAATTAAAAATGGCACCTAAAGATTTGGATGTAATTTTGTATTTTGATAATGTTTTACTTTCCAAATTCATCAAGAAACGTGTTATGCCTAAAATATTCTTTTTCAGTCAAATAATTAAAAATAATAAAAACTCTACCTAATAGAATGCTTAGTCAGTAATTTCATTATGCTGCGGACATATTATACCGATTGCACTAAACTTAAGTGTCTCTTCCACTAGTACTTGATAGTTGGCAAAATTGAATTATGCATAGTAACTATACCTAACTTAACACAATTGGACAGATTTATATCAAATATCTATCTATCGTCTCTTGTGTACTTTAGTACACAAATCCAGCGATAGACAGTTTAGTGGTGACCAACAAAGACCCAAAATCACAGTAGCCAGTGACCAAAGTAAAACCCGTGTATTTATTATATTATATTATAAATAAATAAATATTATCTCTTATAGTTTTTCATTCTTTATTTTGCACCTGCCAAACTACTTTTCCCCAAGGGTTCACTAGGAGAGAATGCCACGTGGCATTAAGTTCTCCCATAGTACACAGCTTAAGGTCAACAATAAAGAATAATACAAAAAAACATGTTACAGATATGGGCGGCAAAGGAATAAGCGATGAGAAAATATTAGCAACAATTGACACAAATCTAAAAGGCGTCGTAATATGCAGTCGGTACGCCATTGATTCCATGAAGAAACGCAATTTCGACGGCCATGTCGTAAATATCAACAGGTAAATATTACGCAGAGTGCAGTAAAGTACTGTGGCATAAGATGATACCGTGTGGAGAAGGAGTGGGATTTTCACCGAATTTCGTCCCGTATGTCGTTAAAGTCGGCTGAAGGAAATATCAAATCGCATAGGCACCGACAGAAGACCGAATGAACGAATCAATTAAATGAACGAATGAATGAAATATACTTTACTGTAAACCATTACACTGACGGAGGCATCCTATTCTATTATATATATCCTATTTCCTCATCTTTCTCTATTTCGCTAAACTAAAGACTAAAACGATCTGAAGCATTTCCGGAAACTTTGTTAATAAATTGAAAAAGAAATCGAATAATTTATCGTACACATACGAGTATATTAGAATTCTTGTCATATTTAATGTCAATCGAATCTCCATTGTTGCAACACGTGAGTTAAACAGAATGCAGTTACATATATGAAAATGTAATGTGTATAGTTAAAAACATTTAATAAGAATGGTGATATTCCTAATGTAAATACTAGGAACAGACACAATCTTGTGATGAACTGGCATCTAGACTCCATGAAGTCTAGTAACTCGTTCACGGGGCAATGTATACGTTTCTACAACAAAATCTCAGCATGTGCGCAAAGTCTTCCTATCAATAGGTTTAAACAATTTGTTAAACAAAGACTATAAAAAGATAACCCTTTTTATTATTATATATATATTTAAGGGAATACTTGGAACTTGAACCAGTGGGAATGAGTTGATCGGTCCCTAGCCGTTTCTAGAAAAAATATTGTAATATTAGAATATTAAAACGTTTCGTTTTGAAAAAATTACAAAAAGGACAACTACGGAGTTTTTTTCGCTGGTTTCTTCTCCATCCGAGGAACCGTATTTTTACCGGAGGATTACGAAACGGAGATAGATTTTAAAAAATGATGTTCGACAAGTAAAATGTATATTTGTTATGTTGAACAAATGATATACCATAGATAACAGTCAACGATATCTATCAAAAATGTTCGCAGTGTCAGCGGTCACTACATACCCTTCGCCTCGGGCTTCAACGTCTACCCGAGCACCAAATACGCAGTCAGAGCTTTCACATCCACGTTGCTGCATGAACTCGCTGATTTCAAGAACAAAATCAAAGTTACGGTAGGAGTTTATATTTTATTACATATTTTGTTCCAAGAGACTTTTTAATTGAGATAAAATTATACTATATGCTATTCCATGGCATAATCTACATCTATGACAATCTTCGTTTATTTCTGTTCAGTCTTTTAAGTGTGATTGAACTACAAGCGTAAAAACTTTACCTTTTAAATATTAAGTAAGATAAAACATTGATTTCTTGTATTTACGCGAACACTACACGATGGTCTGATATACCACAAATCCTCACAAAGGAACACCAATTCCTGCCAAGGATGAAGCGCGAAGCTAATGAAATCAAAAAATATCCTAAATTCAATAGAGAAAATTGCGGGATGCTGCCACCGGCTTGGGAACCAGTAATCAATTAAATAAATCTAAAACAAAGCATACCACTGCACGACCTCAAGATTCTGTGAACACATTTTGAGTCTGGACCAAATTTAATCATCATCATCAAATAAAGCTATTATGAGCTTTATTTCAAATAAAACATATCGTCGCGATTGCTCGATAAGGTTTCGTCAACTCTTACGATAAGTCAAGAGAAACGATTGTTTATTTTTTTATTCCAATCCATACATGTGGTATAAACAATGGTTTAATTGAATTAAAGACCTAAAGTGCTCACCATTTTCGGAAGAATATAAGAATATATATATTTCCAATACAAAAAGACTTGCGTTAATAGATCTTCTTAAAATAAAGAAAAATTAAGCTCACTCGATCGTGAGAGAGTGGGACAGTTATAGAGTGGACATTTTAAATTACGCCCACTTTTCCACAAAGCTTATTTCGAGCAACTTGACAGGTAGGAAACTTTTTTATAAGAAAAACGAGCAAGCGGCACTCATGCGAAGTGATTACCGACACCCGAGAACATCTGCAACACCAGAGGAGCCGCAGGTGCGTTTCCTGCCTTTATGGATATTTGGGAATGGGGAAGGAGATGGATGGGCCTCCGGTTACCTCTCTAACCGAAAGAAACGCAGAGGCACAGATATCTCTACTTCCCCCAATTATTCTGCGAGGCTGGTGGTATCCTATCCTATCCCGGTCGAGCCGTCCCGTTCGAGCAGCAGCAAGAAGCCCGTGTCACATGAAGATTTAACCATGTATTACTACTTGCTCCCTTGTTACAGAGTGTTTCCCCTGGGCTCGTAAATACAAACATGGCGCAGCAGAACCCCGCGTCTGCAGGAATACCAATGCTTCAACCGGCTGATATTAGCGATGCGGTTCTCTACGTACTGTCGACTCCGCCACACATTAACGTAAGCAATTATTTTAGTGACGGCCCGATAGCCTAGTTGTTAGTGACCCTACCCAGGTTGCGGGTTCGAATCCCGCTAGGGGCAAACATTTGTACGATGAATATTAATGTTTGTACTCGAGTTATAAAATAAAAATGAATATATCTTTATTAACGTAAACACAGAGAACACATTTATCTGCAGTCTCCTTTTAAACAAATAAATGCCTGTGCCAGGAGACGCCGCTCTTCCAGATCTTAATTCAACTATGTTATCTATATTTACTAAAATAATTAATTATATAAAAATTAATTATTAAGTAACAGGCGTGCAGAGTTTGTTTGCTAGTATGTGTGTGTGTGTTATGTGTTAGTATCAAGTGGTACAGCTTTATGTGTTTTCATGCAGTGTGTAATACATATAGTTATGAAAGTTTATATGATCTTTCTACGTAAGTATAAGTATCTTATCACACTGTACGTGGTAGAGCCAAAAAGTAGAAGCATCTTGTGCTTCTGCATTTCGTTCGGTGAGTGAGGTAACCGGAGGTCTACTCTCCCTCTTCCTCCGCCTTGTCTTCCCCCTCCTCGTCCTGACTCCCATCTCCCAATACCCTTAAAGGCCGGCAACGCACCAGCAGCTTGCAGATGTGCATGGGCGACGGTAATCACTTACCATCAGGTGAACCGCTGGCTCGTTTGCCGCCTTTCCCATAAAAAAAACCATCCGGTTACCACGACACTAGCAGTAGTGTAGTATCGATACGTATATCGATTCGTAAATCTACCACCACCTTCCTGAGGGGGTTTCGTAACAGGCGACTAGCGGAAAAAAGAAATCTCCCGAAGGGGCAAAAGGAGGGTTACAGAAGTCCGTTGGACTGAACAGAGTTGTGCCAAATCAAGACATACAAATTTCACAAGTTCAATGTGTAATTTTTTTAACATCTTCACTGTTTCTTTAACGGAGAAGCAACAGGTGAAAGAAACTCATTTTTTTTTAATAACAAAATGGAAATCTGTAATCTTTGCTTACCTAATCGTCAGATTATCTTCGCTCATCTGACACCGCACCACACAATATGCTAAGACGTTAAACATATTCGCGTTGATCAGATAGGTGCGATGCAATTCTTTTATTCCGACAGCCACTCGAAAAAAATATTATCGAAAAAAAAACTTTTCAGATAAGCGAGTTGACCATAGCAACGGTGGCAGAAAAGAAACTGTGAGGCGCCGACCATCGGCAAGTCTGCAAGCTGACTTTACACTTTACAAAAAAATATATTAAGTGTATTACCGATATTGTAATTAAAATAAGTTCTACGAAAGCAAACATAACCCTTCTCGTATCATAAATTCGAATCAATTAAAATTCTTTTGTTAGGAGTCATATGAGGAAAGATGACACGATGAGGGTTAATATTTAATACTTTTATACAAATAAATATTATTTTCTATTACATATTGGGTAGTTTTCTCTCGTCTATCTTAACAGGAATCGCAAAATCCACTTAACAGTGGATGATCCGATTGAAAAAAAATAAAAAGTACACCATTGCCATGTATGTTATACCATTGTCATGCAATGTATCGTTTTTAACATCCTTTGTAAAATTCCTGGTGTAATGGATTCCCCCGGGAGCATACCACCATTTGCTCAAAAGGCCAACCTCTCCTGCACACGGTGCAGTATGCTCTGGGGCACAAGACGAGGCTCCGGCGATCGACTGCTGACGGAAAGCCCATCCGAATATGCCGAACCCAAATACCTCAGAATTCCGTGGTCGAAGTCTGCCAGAAGACATCATCATCACAAATGTTTAAGCTCAATTTTAAGCCAGTTTTTTTAGGGTTCTGTACGGAACACTCTTGTTAAGCCTTTACCGTCTTTCCGTCCTTCCGTCCTCTCAATTCTACCTTCAAAGAGCAGTGTCTTTTGAACCGTAATAGGTAAGGAGTTGAAATTGTCATAGAATATATTTATGGCCAATATTCTAACTGATAATAAAGTTAAAAATTATAGGTCGTAAACTTTATTTGGTACAATGCAAACACTAAAGAAAAACAAGAAATATTAAAACCGGCCAAGGAACTGAATAAAAGAAAACACAATTTATTTGGTAAATACATAAAGTAATGTAACAGCCTGTAAGTGGCCACAGCTGGGCAAAGGCCTCCTTCTCAAATACTAGTAATCAGAGAGGGTTTAGGAGCCGGTAAGGACCCGTCACGCTGCTCCAGTGCGGGTTGGCGGGCTTGACATATCCTCGAAATAATAATTATTATTTCTCAGACCTGCAGGTTTCCTCACGATGTTTTCCTTCACCGTTGAGCACGTGGTAAATACAGCAGTTAAAATTGTTATTAGCAATTTTGGTGGTGCCGGCACCGGGGATCGAACCTCTTCTTCTTCGGTCTTCTGCTTCTTATTCTACTGTAGCCTGCTAACATTTCACTGCTGGATAAGCCTCTCCTGATAGAATTTTTTACATTTAAATCTTAGACGCTACTGCCGGTACCATTCTTAATTTATTCTGTTTACACATTAAAATGGCCGATTAGCTAACAACGGACCTACCGATAATCCCGTTTTCCGATTCCGCCAAAACACGGCCATTATTATGAATTTCTTTATGTATCAACAAGCATAGATAAAAGCAAGAAATAACACGAAGCAGCGCTGTACTGTTCTATCCAATTCACGTTGGTTAACATTTGTTCTATATTCATGTTTTCACGCAAACAAAGCTGTCGGCGCGATACGGTATCGTCGCGTGATAAATGTTCACACGCGACAAAATGGCGCCCGAATATGCTCCCGCCCTCGAGGCTGTAGTCAAATGAGGTTTTTGTGTTATTGTGAATTACTAGCGGCTGCCTGCGGGTTCGCCCGCGTTGTCATAAATTTTGTCCCATCAGAACTCCTAATCAAGTTAAAAAGTATCCTTCTGTTCCGTGGCATCAAATTTAGTTCATTACCGTACAGTCGTACGCGTGTATACGTACCTGATTGAAGGACAAACATGCAGATTCTCGCATTTGTAATATTAAATGGGATAAAACATAACCTTTTGTAAATAAGCACTATCTCTCTACTTAGAAATATAAATAAATATTTTATGAGTGTTAATATAATGTCTATTGCATCCATTATTATTATTAGATAGAATATGTAACATTAAAATGTATTGTGTTATTTCCTACAAATTTTATAAACTCTCTGTTACTGTATTATTAATTGAGTACACAGCTACATTACTTACACTACTTGCTAAATGATAATATTATTATCTTTCTTCAAGGAAATATTTGCTGGAAGAGAATTCTTATGAGGGTTAAGCGCGTCTTTTTTTAGTATCTTTGGTTACTTTTAGTGTTTACCATAAAGAACAGAGAACAGAAAACTTCTGATAAATATAAAGAATATTTTAAAAAAGCATCACCAAAATTCGTGAATTTGCTTTTTAGTTAAATCCCTTCAAACGTACATACAAACACAAAGATTTAATTATATTAGTAGCGTTCGGATAGCATGACATATAATTTAATGTATAGTATTTTTTATTCATTGTACGCTTTTATCAAGCTCTTGTGACCGACAGAATCTGTAACGAATCGCATAATTGGAAACCACTGTTAGAAGAACTGGAATCTCTAGCGTTATTCTATGCTCTTCAATAACATAAGACATAAATAATTTACTATACAGTGCGTAATTTTAAATAAGAATGAAAACGTAATAATATATCGGAAGGTTGCTACGGACAACGAAGTACCATAGCAATCCGAAGCTAGCTGCTTGCATTTTTTACAAATTTTACCACGGCGAATGTTCTGAGGAACTGTTCGGATCGATCCCAGCCGCTGAGTTTCACCATCGTACATCGCGACAGAATTCCAAGTTCCATCAATAGACGGATGGCATTCCACCACAGTGCGTTTACTCGAAGGTTTCTGCCACGCACTTCGACTTTCTGGAATCAGCTGTCGCCAGCGGTATTTCCGAACAGTCACGACTTAGGTACCTTCAAGAAAAGAGCCTATTCCTTCCTTTAAAGCCTGCAGCGCATCTGTAGCTCCTCTGGTGTTGTGGATGTTCGTGGGCGTCGGTGATCACTTGCCATCAGATGAGCTGCACGCTCATTTGCCCCTTTCTTCTATAAAAAAAAAATACTAAACGCGTCATCTAGTACCTAATTACACACAGATCATTTCTTACAATACTTATCAAAAATATTCTGAGCTATACCATCACATCTCTTTAACCTTTTCAGTAAATAAACATTACCATAAAAAATACAAATGTGTTGTTAATTATTCCCTGGTCGTTCAGCGCTGCAGTGTGTGATACGAATTAAACTTACATCATGCGAAAGCCGCTGGAGTCGCTCTCGGTCTGGCCGTTAATTTAGTTAACACTTCATTCCGAATTGCGCGCCCCGGTGCAGCACTAACCTTTTTCTCTTTTTTTTTTCGTGGGGAAATCCCACATGGATACCCTTTCATCGCGGGGGCAACGAAAGGGTTATGCCGGACTCTTACCGACTAAAACCCCACGATGTTCTTCTCGTCGCCATTTGTCAAGACCACGGGAACGCTTGCGCACACTACCGCAGTCCTGAGGACGCTTGCCCGTATAGGGATTCTTCTTATGAGAGGGAGCTCTCCACTCTTACTTCATATAGGGACGATGCAGCACTAACCTAAGCTAACCAAACAATACTTAAGTGTTCACCTCACCACAAAAACGAACTATATTTTTCAAAGGTAAAAGTTTTATTACGAAGGAAAGGATAGGTCATATAAAATAAATAATTATGTTATTATAGACCTTAACCGTCCGTTCCAGACGATTTAAAGTTACTAAGTAACGTAGTTTTGATGACGACTGCTTCCCCTCTTTGCCAAAGTATGAAACCGACGTCGAAAGGTCTTCGCCCATCCAAAACGTGTTTCCTCCATTTACCTTGATCGTCAGCAAGGATGACCCGAGTCACGGACAATTCCAAAGGCTCATATATCTCTTACACAACATTCTCTAACATATGAGACTATCTAACAACTATCTCTAATCGTAGAGTCTCTAAACTTATTCGATAGGATTTATCGTTATTATTACATAGACAAACGAAATTATCTTTCTTACATCGATAACGTAGAATTTTCATTTATTTCATTCGTTCATTCATTCATTTATTTTATTCATTTCATGGGTACATGTTTTATTGCCATGAGCACGTCTGCTTCCGCTGGGAGGAAAACTTAGTTGACTAAAGTTTGAACATTGACGGGTAGCAGCGTTTAAGGGTCTTGGGAGAGACCTATGTCCGTTTTAGGACATGTCATTACGAATAATCGATAATGATTGACATGTAAACTGAATGTATAAAATAAACATTCGCAAAGAGAAAGAAATTTCTGCAAATAACAATTTACTAATAGTTAAATATAACTACAAACTTTTTTTTTTTTATTGTGGCAAACGAGCAAGCAGCTCATCTGATGATAAAATAATCACCAACATCACATCCACAACACCAGAGGAGGTGCAAGTACCGGTCTTTAAGAAAGAAAGGCGAAGGTCCTTAAATCGTATCTGTTCGGAAATACCGCTGGCGACAGCTGTTTCGAGAAGATAGTAGGGCATAGGCGAACATCATCGCCGGGTTTTCCGGGACATATCCATTACATTTTAAAGGTTTTCTCCTACTCATAGTAACTTACGAGACCCACGGGAAGAAAGGCGAAAGCATATTCTTACTCGTACGCTACCATCGGCTATTAGAGAAAAGAGCACAGTTGATTTAAGGCGATCATAGGACCATCAAACACTAAACAAACATTAATTAAATAAATACTTTTTTAATAATTATGAAGGTATACAGGGATGATATTAATCCTTGAGAATGAGTTGATCGCAAAGCTGTTTCTGAAATAAAATACTATAATATTTATTACAAAAAAAAATTAACAAAAGAGGATAACTACGGAGTTCTTTACACGCATTTCTTCTGCGCAAGAGGATTCTCTTTATGAAACGGTAGATTATGACCCGGTAATGACTTTTGTGAAGTGAAATTTATAGTCCTTTGCCGAAGAATAAAAATTTTGTTTTTATAAATCTTAATTAAATTGGTATACATTCATTTTATTTTGTCTTGACCATCCAATCTTTTAATCAATCAGTGCAGTCACGATCGAATTCCTCCGGAGATTCGAAGAGATCAATGCTAACTTAACTGGAAGTTTTCCCTAATCACAATACCACTCAGAGGACTTAACGAGCAACGTTCGATTCGAAGCGTCGGAAATGAAAGTTTTCCTAACCAGCCCAATATTATATATATAACTACACTACATAACTTCCGTACTGACCCGTGCTAAAGTGGCATTCTCCTATCAGTCACTGTTATCAGAGAATCAGAGTGCATTATCTGGAAGGCAGGAAACTTTCTTAAAAATGTTGTGAAAGATGTTGATAGCTACGTGGAAAGAGAACAAATGAACGAGTGGCTCACCTAATGGTAAGTGATTATCGTCCCCACGTACATTTGCAACACCTGAGGAGCTGCGGGTGAGGCGTCGGCTTTTAAGAATATTTGGGGAATTGGAAGCATGATATGGAAAGTGGTGGGGGAGAGGGGAGTAATCCTCCGGTTACCACACTCCCCGAACGCAACGCAGAAGCACAAAAAGTCTCTGCTTCACGATGCTATTCTGCGAGGTCGCGGTACAACCCCGGTCGAGCCGGCCCATTCGGGCTAGCAGGAAAAGCCGCCGCTTTGGTCTACTTGTTTAGCTTAGTTAACCTGATTGCCGTTAACTTTCTTTATATTTATTTTTGGTCCGATTTACGCCGAATGAGCTCACAGTATCCTGAGGTCGTGCAGTGGTATGCTTGGTCTTGGATTTAATATTATTTATTACAGGATCCTAAAGAGGTGGTAGCACAGCGATATTCTCTTTTGAAATTAGCATATTTTTAAATTTCAATAGCCTCGCATATCCTTGTAAGGAATCGGAGTTTTTTGGCGTGAATATTCTCACAGAAAAAAGATATTAAGTAATATTTAATATTAATGTATTCATGAGATGTAAATGAGTAAAGTAAATAAAATTTTTGGTTCATTTTTCACCCGTCTACTAGGATGGTTATGATTTTACCAGTCTATGTGTGAATGTTTGTATCTGTTCCCGTGTAGCTCCTTAGCTACTTACATTAAAGCCCCGTATGATATCATTATAATCCATCTTTTTATCGCAGGATTAACTTTCTTTTGTGCTTCTTCGTAGTCGTGTTTTAGTTTTTTAAACTTCTCTTTCTTGTTGTGGATTTATTTTACATTACATAACTTATGTAATTATGTAATGTAACTGTAATTATGACGTAAGATATTTTTCTGTCACTTCATTGGATTGGTGTGAAAAACCGGTGGTGGTTAGCTCAACCATCCATCTGATGATACGTGGTTCCTGACAATTTCATTCGAAAAAGGTTACAGATGCGTTGTTAATCCTGAAGACTAAGATGTAATGTACTCCCGCAAATACACTGGTTCTCCTTTCATTTATAACCGCCACACAACGGTAGAAGTATCGTTGTTCCTCGTCAGGAATAGGTAGGAAGGTGGTATCTACCCAAACGACAGGTAGGCAAAGATCCAGTCTAGTCACTTAGTAAAATTCATTGAACTCTAACTGTGCATTTTTCTTGCACGTCAATACAACGATGGTGCAGAAAAATCTCCCATCAGCAAAAGCGCCGATGCTTCAACCGACAGATGTCGCTGATGCCGTACTTTAAATTCTATCGACTCCCCCACACATAAATGTAAGCAATCTTTTGAATTTTTTTTCAGTCAAATCAGTAAAGTCAAGACCAGACCGATGACGGTTACCAGCGTCTAAAGTGTGAGGTGTTGAAACTGATACTTTGTAAGAAAGAAAGAAAGAACTTTTTATTTGGTACACATATTTAAAATATGAGGATTACAAAATACATAGATAGAAAAGAATATAATAAAAATATAACAATATAATAACAATAGGTATCCAGCTCAGCGTAATGCTGCAGAGGTTGCAGCGCTGATTTTCAATTGGCACCTTCAGACTTCACCGACAAGCCGATGTGCGATCCAACAATACTTTTATTTAATAGTTTTATTACAATAGGAAGTTGTAGTTATGTAATCGATTTAACAGGTCTTTATCCGTCATTTTACGTCAATCCGCTTACCGAGCGTAGCGATTATACGAAACCCTCCTTATGGGTGGGTCCTATGTACGGCAGTGGATTATTTCTAGTCTGTTAAGGTAAGGTAAGGATAAGGTAAATTTTCTGTCAAATAATCTCCATTTTGTACTTGCCTGTAGCTGTTATATCATCGGTCCCTTGTCGAACACAGGAGCCATGACACAGCAGGTACACGACAGACAGGCGAACATCTGTGCTTTTGGTTTTGTGCTCCGTATCCAACGCTGCGTGTGAATCTTCCTCTGATCTCATCGCATAGTGTTATACGAAGCTGAAAACGAGTACGGTCGGTGCGAAGACTTACAGAATCCAGTCATGTCTCGCTTAGAAGAAATCTGTTCTTAAATTAGATGTAACCGACACAGTACAACCATATGTACAATTCATACAATGCATCACATCGGATAAAACCACAGACTGACTTTTGCAGACTGAAAAGCTGCCGATTAACGGTGGAAAATCCATCGACATGTACCGAATACCACAGATTAGTTATGGGGAGGAGCATAAGTACTAGTGGTCCGAAGTTACTGGCAGTGCGGTCACCAGCCCGCCCGCTCAGAGTGTTCAGGACGGGTAGACATTCCACGCTTTTTGTTAGCGCCTTCATGAAAAGCCTGCCTGTGTAGATAAGGGAATTTTACAGGCCAATAAATTAATCTCTGAATATTTCACGTGATTTTGCTAGTGTGTATGTTAGTAGACATTGACGGCTCAGATATTTGAGAATGAGGCCTTTGCCCAGCGGTGGGCACTTACAGGCTGCTACTTTACATTACTGACATTGACGACATCCACAGTTTAGCTTTTTCTTACACCATCACCCCGTGGCCCCGCTTATAACCCTGATATTCGCTTGACCTTGACATGACGGGTAAAGAGCACAATCGCACGGACGTGCAATACCATTATTATTATTACACTCGTTAGTAAGTACGATCGAGCGGCGACCGATACGACATATCACGATATGGCATCTAAGATTAGCCTTCGACGTAGACATTACACACAGATCCATAATAATACATAAACTTATCGACATGATTTAATTGATAAACTGCAACGTGTAAGATAATTTATGCATGCACACGCGGCGACGTGACTGTTTAGTTTTATGATATCCTAGTACTATGACCTACTAGTGTACTTTGTTTGCTTAATTAATCATTGTTAATTATTGTTTTATGAAGGTTATAAATAATACATATATAATATAATATTCATGATGATTTCTTGTGTTTACCGCTTGATCACGCGTGACTGCTGCTGTAAAGCACTCGAAACGTCGGGAATATGAAAACAAAGTTAAACGCGATAAAATCCGTAAACAGTAGTTTCATTTCAAATGTGTTCGCTGCAGGCCTTTAAGGGTATTTGGGCGATGGGAGGGAGGATGAGGAGAGGGATGGGAAGGGGGTGTGGGCCTCCGGTTACCTCACTCACCGAACGAAACGCAGAACCACAAGATGCCTCTACTTCACGCCGGTATTCTGCGAGGCCGTGATACCTATGTGGTCGAGCCGGCCCATTCGAGCAGCGGCAAAAGCCGCCGCTTGGCTCTACCACGTTTAAAAACATTCCCTGCGTGTTCTATGGAAAAGCATTTTTCTTACTAATAACAAGAAATATTTTTATAATTGTTTTTGTCCTCGTCGCTTAGAATCTGAGTATTACGGCATAGTATTATTTATTTTGATTAATTTACTTATGAATGATTTGTTGCGCAAATACACTACCATATTTAAATAACATAAAAAAACATACCAGATAAGCAAACAAGTAGTAACATTCACGAAAAAAAAAATTAAACGAACTAAATCTAAATCTAATTATGACATACAAAACTTTTTATTGTTTATAATAGTCACATAAGTCGCCATTACTTGCATGCATTGGTCAAACAGACTACATTTATATTTCATTATTATAAATGATATTTATTCTTTGTTGACACCTTAACGGGCGGACCTAATGTCTTTAGACATTCTCTGCCAGCCAATCCTGGGTGATCACGTAAATATTTAACAAGTGCGAATTAAAAATAAAGAGAATAAATAATTTTTATTATGTTTATTAACTTCCCTGTTTTATGATAATTTATGGTTTTGAGGTCAGGAGCTCAAGTATACAGATGTGAGGAGCCTCTCTCTTCAGCACACCACGAAGACCTGGCCGCCAGAAAAGCACGTTTCCAAATTTAACCTGTCAGTCTCCAGAGCCTGGCCCTGACATGTCACTAGACATTGTAATACTTACCGCTACGAGGAACTGCAGGCGCTTGAATTTTAAATCGAAATTGGATGGGATCTGCAGTATTCTGGGTCTGGGGGAAAAACTTACGTCTCGCGTACACAGTATGCAGTTGAGTTCCTTAGCACAGCCTCAGTGGGCTTAAACTATGCATCGACATTTTACGAGTCAGTACTCCGGTGGGTCAGTAACGTTGTTTTGGAGAATCATTGAAGGAGAGTATCTTTCAGGGGACTTGTGACAAACTGTAATAATGATGATCATGATTATAATATCGATGTACCAACTTTTAGCTTCACCGCGTGCCTAATACAAGTTATCATTAAACACACTTTAAATTCTATTTTTATGAATGTATGTTAAATTATTAATTTATATTGTTAACGTTTAGAACAAATCACCCAAAGTTAACTACATTTTTAATAAGTTTTATCCCTATTTTTTATCCAACAGAACCACAGTGTATTGCATAATTAGAAACCTTATTTATTGATCTATGTAAATGCGAATGAAACTAACACTCAATAATATAATCTTTCGATTATTATTTAGAAACATTACACGATCAAATGTACGTAAGTTACTATTCTCTTACCACCAATGAGATTAAAAAATATATACTAAACCATATATAAACTTTAATGCGTATCACCTATAAAAATAATATAACGATATCAAACTTCTACAAAAACTACGTTGTACATTTGACGTGAAAAAATAATAAAAGTTAAAGTAATTGACACGAAAAGTAATAAATAGAAAAACGTCACAAAGTAAGTGGACGTTTTTCTACTAATTTGCGCTATATTCTGCTAAGTATCTTAACGTGTCCAATTTAGAGCATTAGCGGCTCAATTCAATTACTAATGTTAGTGGAACATAATAGCTGTTTTAACGACCCTATCTTTCAAATGCTACCCTATTACAGAATCATTATGCAATTAATCCAATAGCAGATCATTTATATGTGCATTATTAACAGCAATAATTCTTTAAAACATACCTGGGAAACATTTTTTTAAATATCAATTTTTTTTTTCAGTTCTTAGTTCTCAGAAGCTGTGTATAAATATATATATGTCTGGTAGACTTATTCCAAACTTTCAGATGTTAAATAATACAACACGTGGATGATAAAATATTAGTAAGTTCAATGATCAGGCATTTCATTTAAAGCGCTTCTTATTTAATCGATTCGAAAACGGTTGGTTGAATTTGTTAATGTAAATCAAAATAAAACCAACTAGTAACAAATGAAGGCATTATACAAAATGTATAATGCATTGGATTAGATAAACGGATAATATAACAGTATATTCGATACTGGGCTCCAAATCGGTTTAAAATATTATGTTCCGATGCTTTACGATTGCAAATTTCGTTTGTTAGCCAAAAAGTTACACGTATAATTCAAAAAATAATTTAGTACAGACAATTTAAAGATAAAATATTTGTGCGATGCTTCAGTCGACTGCGGTGCCGGATTGTTATTGGTTTATCGAAATCATATGATGTTCATTCAGTAAAACACTCGCAATCTAACTGAATATATGAAAAAAAGTTATGAAACTCTGTGAAGATGAAGATTATGTTACGCTAGGTCTATACGACGATTGCCTATAAGAGGCAAAGGTTAAACTCGTTCTTGCCCCCGCTGACACATAAGTCAGTTTTCATACTTGTCTTAAGGATAATTTAGCTGAAATACATGGTAGAGCCAAGTGGTGGCTTTTGCTGCTGCTCCAATGGGCCGCTCGTCCGTGGAAATACCGGCGTGAAGTAGAGGCATCATGTGCTTCTGCGTTTCATTCGAGGAATGAGGTATCCACAGGACCACTTCCCCCTTCTTTCCGCACAAAAATAGCTTGATGTTCTACTATAAAAAATGTTACCTAACTCTGTCAGTCGAAACCATGTCCTAAATATATAAAATCTGAGTGGTAGATATAGAAAACATTTTAGTAACTAGGACTTCATATTATAGAATGTCACAGTTTGTACATATTTTACCTTTAGTGTTGCTAGCATTCTCGTTAATAGAATGCAAGAACACAAAGACGGACGACGTAAAATCAAAAGAAGTTTTATCTACAACGAGATCGACATCAACGTCTAAAGAACAGCAGGATGGTAGAAATTACATAGATTTAATGAAAATTATGAAAGATTGTAATGAGTCTTTTCGGATTGAAATGTGTAAGTACTAAATATAACGAACAAAGTAGATTAATAGAAAACTCCAACCTACGTGGTACGACAAGATACAATCAAGAGATCGAAAATAATTTCAGTGAGATCCGAAAACCAAGATTCAGTTTTTACATAAATTCTAATTTTGACTTGAATCTGAACCTAATTCTCGGACTCAATATAAACGCAAACATCAGTAACATCACACAAGCATCCTTATTTACTTTTAAAATAAAATATATACGTATTCATACATATCATGATGTTAATGGAAAAGTAATTTTCAATTTGTGGGTACTTGTCTCGAGAGTAGGCCTTCGCTTCAGGTCGTTTGAAGTAGCTCAAAGATACTCAGCCATCTCATCTAGATACTCATCAGACTATGAAAAAGGCTATGTCTGGTATTTCTCTGCGTGATAGAATCTGCATTTTTTTTTTATGGAAGAGACGTCGTGCAAGCGGTTCACCTGATGGTAAGTGATTACCGTCGCCCACATACATCTGCAACACCATAGATGCTACAGATGCGTTGCCGGTCTTTAAGGATATTTGGGAGATGGGAGGGAAGAGGAGGGGAATAGGGAGGGGGCCTCCGGTTACCTCACTCACCGAACGAAACGCAGAAGCACAAGATGCATCTACTTCGCGCCGGTATTCTGCGAGGCCGTGGTACCAATCCGGTCGAGCCAGCCCATTCGAGCAGCAGCTAAAGCCGCCGCTTGGCTCTACCACGCTTAAAATTATATTCAATTATTCGCATCAATTATATTCGCAGTACAACTAGGGCAAGCTGAAATGGCAATGGCTTGGCCACATACTTCGCAGAACTGATAACCGTTGTGTGAAAAAAAGAAAACGAACTGCTCTATGTAAGATAGCAATTGAAAAAAAATACAGTATCTGTAAATAAGTAAATTACTATGTAAAAACAATAAATATATTATGAAAGTCATAGAAGGTGACTAAGGAGGTATAAATATGTAATACATATATATAAATCTTGTGCAAACGTATGTCCACCAACACCACAAGAGCTGAAGATGTGTCTTTCAATTTGTTTGCTTCGAATGTTACTTCCTTAGACAAACTTTTATCATTTTCAAAATACATCCACAATTTTATAGTATAATTTAAACAGAAAGCAAATTTTATTATCTATTGCATTAGATTCATTAAAGCTCGTAATGAAAATTTTCGCTACTATAAACAAACCTCTCCCAAGTTGTTTAACCAATAGTCGCTCCGTGGGTTAATCATCCTCACTTGGGGGCCTTTTGCTCGCGAGTCTCTACCGCCTAAAGTGTAAAGGCCATCGGGCCGCCAGCGTATGTACCGTGTATCCTGAGGGGGGAGGGTTTATCATTATACTTACGGACCTTCCGGTAGCAAGTCTTTTCCGCAGAAGCTGTGCCGCCAGATGATTTCTGATACGTGAGGCTATATCTAATAGAGTCAATCCCGCACTTAATACTGTCCCGGTCATAACCGGTCACTGCCTTCATTATAAAGTATAGGTTAACCATCGACTTAACAAAATACTACAAATAAAATGAATTTCGTGCAGTAACGTTATCTCTTTTTAGCGTATTTAGAAGAACTTAACAACAGTGGAAGCTTTCCTGACGAGACCGACCGAACGCCTAAGGTAAGGACATTCAGATTGGGGAATATCCTTTTTACAGTTGTAAATAGACCAATGCGAACTCGGTGGCTAACCGAGATTATGATAAACACCCAGCTCTAGTTTAATGATTAGTAACATTAAACGTAACACATTACGCAAACACGTACTGTACCCATAACGTCTTCATCAGTCTTAGTCCACTGCTGAACATAGGCCTCTCCAAAAACCGACGTGCCAACTAGCCGGCATATATTTCTTGGACAGTTTGCCCGTGCTCAGCACGCTGCGCAAACGTGTTAGTACGCGCAGTACTGGCGCTCTCGCACTCGATGGTACTGTTCCTTGTCACTAGTCTATGGGATTTAGGTTCGGAAAATTCGGATGGATTTCCCGCCAACAGCCGAGCACCAGAGCCTCGTTTGTTAGCTTACACTACAAACAGATTAGGTTATAGTTTGGAGAAATAGATAGTATATTCCTTATTATACCAACAAGGGTGAGGGGGGGATGTCTTAAGACGAACAAGAACAGGATGAAGAGGAATAACGTTCATCGCCGAGTATGATTGTGAGTATGACCCAATCTCCCATTAAAACCTGCCAAGTTTGTTATGTTTAGTATATGACTTAATCAGGATAAGCCACTAAAAGACAAAGTCACAATCGAAACCATCCAAGGTCTGAATTTCAATCTTATTCAATGGAACAAATAATATCCGCACGGCTAACTACCGTACATAGCACCTACAGTTCATTAATTCTAAATAGTGTTGCTAAATGCTCGAATATGCTTACGATGCTTTGCATGGAATATCAAACTTCTATAGATTAGGTATAACACTTTCTATCATGTGATGATATACGAAAATCTACAATTTTTTTCTTCCCGCGGGTCTCTTAAGACTCGGCTAAGAGAAAAGCCTTGAAAATCTAATTTATTATGGTTAATCCACTATCACATGACATTTCGGAAGTTGTCAGACCGACGGTCACTGCCGCCCCCTTGCCTCGAATAAAACTAAAAAATAAAATGTTATTGCAGTGCTACATTCGATGCGTGTTAGAGACCAGCGGCGTCGCTTCAGAGGACGGACAGTTTGACCCAACACTGGCGGCCCTGGTACTTGCCGAAGTCAAGGGCGTCGCTGACAGGAACGAACTGGAACAAATGGCTACTGGCTGTACAGAGAGACGTAAGAGTTAAAACAACAACAGAAGTCTACTTTCGCATACATTTTCAACTCGTCTCGTATACGACCGAAGCAAATTTCTTTGAAATAACACACCTTACATAACACTTCTTCCCATTATGTGGTATTTTAGTTGGTTATTTTCTGTTATTTAGTTTAGTTGTCATTGTTAATGCCGTTTCTAGAATAGTGAGGCCAGTGTCGGGCAGTAGAGTCTACCTACTTCCGAGGCGTCTGTTCCAATGATTGCCAATCCGACAGTCAAGCTAAGAGTAGTTAAGGTAAAACTTGAAAGTTAGAAATGTCTATGCTAGACATTTCTAACTTTTACCTTGGTGTGTCTCTTTTCAGACTTGTACCAGGGCCGGGCCAGGCCAGGCTTGTGGTTCTTTACTGACAGGACTGACCTGTGTGGTGACAGCCACACGTCGTCCTGGTAGTGTAATTAAGTCTGTCACTCCCTTTCTTCCCGTGATCGACTACCGGAATAGCTTTGAACATCTCCGTCTGTTAAAAATCATGACATCCTACAGATCTCTGATTTACCATCTCCAAAAATGCCAGACCTTAAATAGACAGACTGATTAAGGTAGCAGCGTCCAAGGAGAGCGACGTCTTCGCGATCCCCAAGACGCCTGCCAAACGTGGCGATTATGACAAATCTTCTCATTGAACATGATTATTAGGCTGATGAAGAATATGAATACCAATGTAAGCTAAAAATGTTATATAAGAATGAAAACTATTAATTTACATCTCTTTAATCCAAGGGGAAACATGCAAATGCGAAAAATCTTATCAATTCATCAAGTGTTTAATGGAGAAGGAAATTGAAAAATTCGAAGAGCCAAAGTAAAAATATCTCTCAGTTAATAAAGAACCGGCGCGAAAAATTCGAAATAGCTGTATAAAGTGAACAATAAATATGAATACTGAGTAATAAAACATAGAGCATTACGCAATTGCCTATTATTTCATACTACCTTTGCCCACCAGTCCATCCGCATGTATGTCGGAAAATAACAATGTGTTCCTAAGAGAAAGTGTGCCACTCCCACAATCTCACACGCAAAAGGAAACCAAGAAACATCTAGTCAGACTCGTGCCTAACTTTGATATTATATTTGAATAATAGATAATTTTAAAATTAATTAGATCTGTGTATGCGGTTCATATTGGGCCTTCGTAAATATGACCATGTTTCTGAATTTCGAAATAAGCTCGAGTAGCTCCCAATTCGTTTTCACAGGAATACTCATCTTTTATCACTTTTGTTTTCTGTTCTATTCAATCCGACCACTCCCTTTTATCTAAGAGAGCAGTCGAGTATCCCTGTGATTTTCATCCTGATCGTTCTCTTCGCTCTGATGACAATTTAATACTCAGAAATCCTTCTCACAGCACTTCTTTTTACTCCAAATCATTTTCCATTGAAGCTGTTCAGCTTTGGAACTCTCTTCCACTTCATATTAAGCGAGCACAATCTTTACCTATTTTCAAGAGCCTGTTAAAAAAATACTTTATGCCTCCTTAATCTTTGTTTCCTGTGCCTTAACGTCGTTGACTTGTATCTCTGTGATAGTATGTACTTGTACGTATTTTTATATTTATTTTATTTTCTTATTGTGTGTATATATAATATGTTCACTTTCCTTTATATTATGTGTACACCCGAACCCGATACTTATCATATTTCCTTTTTCTTTCTGGGTTGTCTGGAAGAAATCGCTTCTTAGCGATAAGGGCTCCTATTGTACTTTTTTTTTTTGTTTCTTTAAATAATCTTTGTACGTTAAATCTTTGTGTGTACAATAAAGTATATTTCATTCATTCATTCATTCATTATTATAAAACTGATATTTATGGGACTCTGGTGCTCTACATAAAAGCTCTAGTAGTTCTTCTAGTAATATGTCTAACCGTACTTAACCTTCCACTGCAGGAATTTCTCCTATGTTGCGGAGCCAGTTTACATATATAAATTTAACATGGGACAAATACCCAGTCCCGGGACATTTATTTATAGTCCATACAAATACTAGTCCCGTGCGGGAATCGAACCCGAGAACCACAGAGCTGCAGCAAAACGCTTAGCCACCACGCCACCGAGCCGTCCGAGTATATTTAACTAGGATTAAAAAGTACGCGTAAGTAAACTTTTGACGCGATTGAGCAACAAACACATACATTAAAATATTAGGAGATAATTGGTGTAACTTTATATGGATAAAATGTCACTAGTACAGCTAGATTGTTAATATTCTGAAACATAAAATGGTGAGGGTGATGGTGCAGAGATGAAAACATTTCACCAGTATTGTAGTTGGAAAAGTAATTCACTCCAGAGGAGCTAAAGGTGCTTTGCCGACCTTCATATTTGAGAATCAGGAGATCCTAATTCAACCCCCTATGTAGAGGGTTCGTACCAATGAGTTTGCGAAACATATAAGAATCGTTATTTACGATTCTTTTACGACTATTTTAATTTTCGTCAACGTTAATAGTCCAGTCTTATATTACATTTCTAGCATAGAAGACGCTGCATCTCTTTTTCTGATTTCCAAATTCCCCCTGTCGAGACGTAGTGACCCACGAGTCGAAACGGGGTGGTAGATAGATAGATTCTACTACATTGCACAATTATAAGTAGGATCAAATAGCGTTTAGCACTGAAGCTAAATAAACATTCTGGAATGTATTAGATTTGAACAGATTTGACTTAAAAGCAATTTAAGGCATTTTGGATTGGACTTATTTTAAATGTTGCCAGAAGTATCCATAAGTGCTGCTGATTTTCCTTTAATTGCAGTTTAAGCAACGGAACGTATAAGAACTGTAAGTTATTTACAATGGGATAGGATACAGGCTGCTTTTGTAATTTTTTTCTAATTTAACAATTCTCTTGGAGCTTATTGAGGACTAACAACAAATTGGAAAGGTTTATCTGTGCGTCTATGTACGTCTGTTATTCTTTGTGATAGTTTTGCAATAATTTTTTGCTCTCTGGAATTACTGACTTGCTTTTTCGATTTACTTAACAGTAAAGAATCTATTAAGCATATCCAAAGTTTAATAACAAAAATGTGTCGAAAATAAAATAATTTAATTTAATAATTTAAATTTAATAAAATAAAAAATAAGATTCTTTCTCTCATACCTTGTAACGCGTGTTGATTATATGTAAAAAAAGAAAATATTGAAATTGCTTAAAAAGTTAGAACTTTATTATTGTTTTTAAATTTAATTACAAATAAGACTAGTACACAATTAAATAGCAGATCTTTGGAAAACAAAGTACAAGAATATTATCCTGAAACATTTCGAACACAAATTAATTATTTCAAGTAGCCTTAATCTTTATTTGCGTCCATCTCCGAACACATTCTGCCATATTCCAGCTAGCCAACCGCTTTCTGGTTCCCTGGTAGAAATAGCAACGAATTATTACATGGCATAAACAATTAACGTAAGTAGATGTTTGAAATATTGTCACGAATGCCCGATAACGTCTTGTCACCCACCTCTTACATCGTCGAATGAATGAAGAAATAATGTTTTAAAAATGATTCGATATTCACGAAACTTTTGGTAGGTAAATATGGGTGGCTGTAAACTGCTGGATATATAAGCCTATTTTCTTCAATGAAATATAACGACGTTTCGAGAACATTCTGAAATAATCGAAAATAAAAAACGCTCGAAGTTCGGGACAATATTCGTATAAGGAGCAGTGAAGAGCGCTAGCGACAATGGTGAACTCCGAAGTAAGTGGAAAAGGAAGACCTAGAAAAAAAGGAAAAGAAAAGAAGAGGGAAAGAGATAGAAGATAAAGACTGAAGGCAAGGTGACCAGTGCGGGAAGAGACAGAGGATTGGTACCTGGCAGGAGGGCCTTGTGAAAGATCACCAAGTAACGGGAAGAAACTATGCACCCTTTGTAAGTGGTCAAATAAATAGAAGCTTAAGGTACTGGTCTTTTACTCCAAATCTCGCAACCCGTAGCTCGTAACAATATTTAATCCGCATAATTTTTACATTGAAAGCATACATTTACAAGGAAATCTAAGCTCTACGTTTTAAAAAAAAAATACAAAAAAACTCACTGTTTTTTACAGTTGTACATATTGTTGATCTTCTTCACATCTCCTCTGCTGAGTCCCTCTCTCTGACCTAATTTCACACCACCAACCTGTGCGAATAATACATGCTATACATGTTAAAAATATTTTCATAGTTTAAGAAACACTATAACGTTTTTTAAGATCATTAATACGATAGAATGTGCACCAATAGCCTAACGGTGCCATCATTCGACCGTTACCATGAATCACCCACACACAAGCTCTTAGGATTAATTACAGGCTGTGAGACGTACCATCATAGCCCTCAGGGAAGACAACACATGTGTTAACTTCTTTGACTGAAGACGTTTGAAGGTGTCCATGGGCTATAAGCAGCAGGCGGATCGAGCTTTAGGATTTTTAACCCCCACTCGACGTCTACCTCATACACAAAACGCATTTTTGTAAACGGGTCTAATTTTACTGGAATGAGATTAGATATTTACTTAGATGCATTTTATCTTCAGAATGGAGCCTTATCTGCTGCAACAGTTAAGGAGGATAGGAAGGTGGTGATATGACCATAATGACCAGCAAACGTGTATCCGCCTTACCTTAACTTACTTACTTACTTACTTACCATCAAGTGGACTGTTAGCTGTTTTGTACTAAAAAATATTTCTATATTCTCTGTAGTTGAGTGAATTCACACAAATAACGAATTGTTATAACCGAATGTTAAACTCGTACTTAGATTTATTTTATTGGGTTGGCATTATTGATTGATATTGTTTCGTGTTGCGAGTGGCTCAGGACCGAGAATTGTGGCGATCTTTGGGGGAGGCCTATGTTCAGCAGTGGACTTGTGATAGGCTGAAATGATGATGATGATGATAATGATTATTGTTACGTTGTGTTTAATGTAAATAAACGAATCGTTACCCTAGGCTCAATAGTTTTCTGTGTGTTTCTAGAGAATGCATATTCGGAGTAGTGCATCACGCTGTTATAGTCGTACGACACGCCATAACCGCTGGTGTACTTGCTGTCTGATTTCTTGAAATTGTTCTCAGAACCTGCAAAGGGCCCAATATGCAATAGAAACATTTACAAATTCAATTGTGAGTACTAACTCTATTATGACTAACGTTTTAACAGTATGCGGACGCCATAATGGCTTCCGTGGGCATTGTGTGTAACGTATCGCCGATTAACGTGGCGAATCACAGAGCGGCAGGTGGTGCCACCTCTTGGCCATATACATATGACATTACGCAATCCGTGTGGTTATAACTAACACTTACAGCAGTATAGTGCTAGAGATACAAACTACAGACCCGGATAAAGCCACGAAAAGGCTAGTTAGTTTATGGGTCGGGCTTAGCTTTTCGTAATTAGCACTTCTCAAAGAATGTAATATAAAATCACACAGTGATGTTTTCCTGGTCGATTTCTCTTACACCCCACGAAATAACAATCGTCAGTTGTCAACTACGCAGGATAATTTTAGTGGAAGTTAAATCGTATTTCCACTTTTATGGGATAAGATCGAAGGACTGGCCAGATGCTGTGCCAAAGATACCGGAAGCAACACAATACATCCAGACCCGAAAAACAATTAATTTTATTTGAATGAAGCAGGACTCCATAGCGACGCAGGCATAGATTTATCCGACTTTCATGATTTGTATTAACTTTTGGTTGTTATCCATAAGACGACACCGAGGTAAAAACATGTCTGGTGAACATCATCATCCCCTGGTATTTAACACACGTACCTGGTTTAACGTTATTATAGTTAATCGTGACGTAATCGTCCCGTTCAGAACGACTCTGCTCGTGTGTGAAACCGACCGCGTGGAGAATTTCATGCAACACCGTGCCCTTTTTGGAGACGCAGCCAGGAATTTGCAAATTCACTTCTTGACGGCCACCTGCAAAAGGAAACAATCAGTCACTGGAGCGAATCTTGCGGGTTTTTTATTCAGTATTTTGCCTAGAATAACAGATGTATCGACAGATGGCATACCGCCATCTCACAAAGCACGATTTGGCATTACGGCAAATCCTTTCTATGGGAGAGACTTATGTCAGACAGTGAACTTATTACAGGCTATTAAATATTAGAAGAAATATAATTAAGCACAAGTACAATGTAGCCGTGGTAGCCTAGTGGTCAGGACGCTCACTTTAGTGTCATAGAGCGAGCGCGACCTGGGTTCGATCCCCGGTGCCGGCACCACTAAAATTGTTATTAACAATTTTAAGTGCTGTATTTACCACGTGCTCAACGGTGAAGGAAAACATCGTGAGGAAACCTGCATGTATGAGAAATAATAAAAATATTATTTCGAGGACATGTGAAGCCTGCCAACCCGCAGTGGAGCAGCGTGGCGGGCCCTTCCCGTCTCCTAAACCCTTTCTGATACTAGTGTTTGAGAAGGAGGCATTTGCCTAGCAGTTGGCACTTACAGGCTGTTACTTTACTTAACATGAACAATTAAAGCTAAAAGCCTGTCATAAATCAGTAAGTCTTTTTGTTGACTAATATTTTTAGAACAAAGGAAACGCAGATTTACCAATACGTCCAACGTTAGACCAACAACCAGTGTTAGCACTTGTTATGCTAATGTAGTCCGATTGTCCTTTGTAGGGCACGAAGCGGAGGCACGTCAGACGATGATAGTCAGCGATGGCTTTCATAATCATATCTCTTTGCTCCTGGTCTGTGAAACGTTCATAACATTAATCTTAATGTTTATGATAACTTAGTACTGTTTTCTTACGTAGCCCTGTTTTTGAGTGTTTCTTTTTAAAAAAAACTGAGTTTTACCTGCAAATAGAAGATAGTAAAAAATTTAATATCTTACGACGTCTTTGTTACTTTGATCTGTAAATAAGAACATTACTCACTACCGTATACCCAATACTGGGATAGTCAAAGATCTAGACAGGCCTGTTGCCGTCCAGGTTTCCAGGCCAACCATACAAATCGTTCATAAGAATTAACTTCCATCCATTTAAAATTCAATTCATACATCCGCGAGGTATGTGTAGTTGTTACTAGATTGTCATGACTCCCACCCAGATGGACGTAAAATCTAAAACATAAAAATTAGTAAAATGCAAAAAACACTTACTGAAGTATCCCCCAATTGTGTAAGGAATGATGCCATTAGACCAGCGAGATGTCTGGTCCTTCATACCGTTCCTGGTATGGTATGTGGGCATTAAAATATCACCCTGCCCATAATTTCCCATTTCTTCGGGGTTCATTAACGATGATTCTGACCAAGCTGCTACAGCGTCACCTAAAAATTTATAAAAATTCGTACTGTCACTGGAGGCTTAAGTTAATTTTTGACATCCAAGACATTATTCCAAAACAGGGCTCATTTCGGACAACGTGACTGGCGGGGAGACAATCGCTGTCTTAGTATCTGAGCCAACGATACAAATCATACATGAGTTTCGAGAAACTCATAAACTAACTCATATGAACACATAGGGGATCGAACTCGAGTCTCCTGATTCTAACCACGCGGCTATCGTAGCTTTCCTTAGAAAACAATTATTTAAACCTAAACAATTGCATTCGCTACCGTGTAGTATTGTCATAAGAATCTGCGAACCCCTTTCTTACTGTGTGTATGTGGCGACTAAGGTTAAAGGCTTGAAAATGGCAATTGATACGGACAGATATCCATACCAAAATACCAAATATCATACCAAAATTAAGCAGACCGATGACGGCGGACGGTGTCTGGTGCTGTGTTCGCCAAGTGTATCACAGCTTCACAGCAATGGTATACTCGTAGAATATATATCCACTAACGCCTGTTTATAGGATAGGCAGAGATTATGCATTTAATGAAAAATGTGATAGCTGAAAATAGTATACTGAATATACTGGTAGTGAGAACGTGACGGTTGGCCATCCTCGTAGCTGGGTTTTCTTCCGGATATTGTCATAAGCCTTTCCTTTAGTCGCCTACAATGACACCCACAGGAGTAAAATGGGGGAGGAGCTGATTTTACATTGAAACACTATACGCCCGTATGATAACAGTTGTAAAATATTGCGATGAAGCGGGGAAACGAATTTGGTTTAAAATTTGTTCAAATTTTTATATAATAGATTATAGCTTGTCAAATATTTGCAAGCTTTAATCAACGTACAATAAAATATCCACGTTAGATATATATATATAATAACTAATTTTTTCATCCAATATCCAGGGCGCAAATATTAACTCCGATCGGGATTAGAACACAGAAGCCATGGCGCAATAGTCAGGTACGCTAACGTAACTTGGTATTCGGTCGTCTCTACTTCACAACGTAACACACTCAAGTAACGAATGCCTGTCTTTTCGGTGAGTTATCAGGAGATCATAAAAACGAGGAAGTGAATCGTCAAACTCGCAGGAAATTGGGAGTCGTAGATTTCTATTTATCGTTAAAGAATCATTCCTTTTTTAATTTTACAATGTCATGTACTTACGTTACCTTTATGTGGTCCTTAAATAAATAATACAAGCGTCATTTATATGATTATTCTATGGCAATATAAATGTTTCAACCGAGCTCAATAAAGGAGGTTTGAATTATAAATCATACAAGAAAAGTTTACTGTAAATGGTAAAGTCGGGAGAGGAAGGCAGAGGCGAACATTTCACGATCAAATCGGAGACGTTCTGGAAAAAGGCCAGGTCAAGAGTACTCTAAACCAACGAGCAAGCGGAAGAAGATTGTCTCTCCCTACCCCGTTGGGAACAAGGCGTGAATATATGTATGTTCGAAAAGTTTTACAAATGAATTTATCTATATACCACTTTTCTTATCTTTACCATGTAAATCTATTCAAATATTAATCCCAGTAGCGCTAAATCGTAAATACATTAATAAGGATCGACTATAACACGAAAATTTAAGCACAATTAATAAGTATCTCTTTCACTTAGTATTAGCGATCCGACTCAGCATGTATGCCATTAATCTATATCTCATTGAATCAATTCTTACATAGATAAAGCATTACACAAGTCTTTGAATAACTGGAATGATAATAATAAATAATAGCTTTATAACAATTAAATAAATCTTTAAAAACTTATTCATTCGTTTCTGAGTAATCTCAGAGTAAATAAGGTAATCCTTATAAACAAATAACTCGAAAGCTTTTCCTCTTCATAATATGGTTGTATATTAAGGTATTACATAAGTTTAGTTTCATAGAGAACTTCTATTTTCATAAATCATAACAATAGAATTTTGATTGTTTGGTGAAGGTATAAACATTTAATATTAACTTACCACTGCTATTGTCTGGTGACCCATAAGCATTAGGTCCTAAGCTAGATAAATCTATTCCGTCTTCACCACCTTCTATGCTGTTGTGATCACTATCGCCAGGAATCAATACATCTATATCCTTATCATCTACCGGCATAAGATCGCAACCAGATATTAAAATAAATATAACCAAAAACAAAAAACGCATCGTGGTTTGATTTTCAAATTAAGTTTTTATAAAAAAAAAAGAATAGTTCAGCTAATGAGCACTCGGCAATCAGAAAGCACCTAAATGTCTGCGGTACGGAAACGGTGCTCGAGTATCTTATATAGGAATCGCGAGGACCTGTCATAGGGTAAACACACATAACAAAGATTATTGCCGACAAGGTTCGTTACTCCTACTTCCTGATAAAGGATGTACGAAATATGTAAGCGAATCGATAACGGAAACCTTGGGGTTTTGCGTTTCAGAACTTTCGATGACCTTAACTGGTGCTTCTCTTATCAAGATGTTTATTTACGTTTGATGTTTATTCAAATGCAAATACTTTTCCTGTTTTTTCTGTTAACCGCCTAAAATATGTGACATTATTGAATTTAACTGCTATTTGCACTAATAATTTAACGGTCGTCTATAAAGACATTTGCAAACTTTTGATCTATCAAACACAAGCTATGTACTTACTAGGTTATTACACCTCGCCAACCTATAAAATAATCTGTCAGATTGTTATTTAAAAAAATGTAATTTACTTAAATCCCCGTGTCTGGAAAACCATTCCGAACTCCGTAAGAGAATCTGCCGCCTCATCTTACGACAAAAGGCAAAATTACTATCTTTAATATGCAATATATTACTATTACCTAAATTACCAGATGGCGGACAGCAGCGTCTATCATGGCCAGTAGTTCTGTAATTGTCGACTCGCTAGTAAAACGTGGCGATTACAGCATATCCTGCCATTGAGAAAGGCCTAAGCCCAGCAATAGACAATCAACAGGCCAGTGAAGAAAGATTTAAAAATCGATTCCAATTTTGCTAAAAAAAAAAAAATCCACCAAAAATGGATGCGGATAAATGACTTCTACAACTGTCCCAAATTCGTAGTCGAAATCAACACACGAATTTTTCATGAAAAAAAAAATTTCGTATTTTTAATAATCAACAATGCTGGCCTATAAGATACATTGTGTTGTTGACAATCAGAGACACGAGTTCTTCTTTTTTTTAGTATTTTGTTGTCATAGTGACATTTAAATGTCAATCAGAGATCGGTCGATACCCAAAATTTTTTTTCGATTATGTTTTGTTTTTTTCATAAAATAAATGAAAGGGAAATTGATTGAATTTAAGTGCGTTTTTATTGCTAACCCGCTGAACAGCATTCAGGCTGAGCTCGTAGGCCGTACTCATGCAGTCGATTTCGCACAGTTTGGGGACTTACATCAACACCGTTTGAATTTTGTAGCCTCAAACTGATCTCTCGAGCGGTTAACATCGGCTGGCGTCTTGCAGTCAGTTGTATGTACCTGTCTTGCCGAGTGGTTGTACTTCTTTTACGGCCTGAATGCTGTTCAGCGGGTTCCCTTGTATTATTGTAGCGCTGCCAAAGACGACAAATAACACTTCTATGAATGCCAAAATGCCGAGATACCTGAGATTGACTACTTCCCGCTTGCAACATCCCTACAGCTCTTTGCATTTCATTTGCCGTCAAATGTCGTCGCTCCATGACGTAAAGAATATCTAACAATTCAATTTTGTCGCTAACTTTATTTAAATGGTTGGTAAAATTATAAAATTCAAGACTAAACGTAGCAATAAAAACGCACTTAAATTCAATCAATTTCCTTTTCATAAAAATTATATGAAAAAAACAAAACATAACCGAAATTTTTTTTTTACCTTTTTTTTAAGTTTACATACCTACGCACTTTGAGTGAGTAAAGACTAAGAAATTAATTAATATAAATGGTAAATTTGTAATATCATGCATGTTGCTTAGAATTCTTTGATGTGTGTATTATATTTACAATTTTCTCAGGATTTAGTATATTACGATCGTTTGGAGTCCGATATCTTACTGTTGTAGAGAGATATCTGTCGAGCACTCGGGCTAGTCGGAATGCACGACCATAGACAAGAGAAGGCAATGGTGGAGCATGAGAAACTCGCTTAACTGGCAATTTCCAACAGGAGTGATGCCAGCCTAGTGATATTCAACTCCAACAAAACTCAAACATGTCAGTTTACTGCTAAAAGGAGTCCGGTTACCATGGCTACTATTTTCAAACTTTTATCTTTAGAATACAGCGACCACCTAAAGTTCTTAGGAGTCAAAATATCGTCGTACCGTAACTTTACAGTTTATTTCACCTACGGCGGTAGCCGCTGCAAAGAAACTGGGAATCCATGCAAAAAAAAAAGTGCGGCATTATTTCACACCGGCAGTTTCAACCATATAAAAAACTAAGGTCCAGTCCAGTCCTTAGTAGTAGTCAAGGAGAAGACTAAATGTTACTCCAAGTAGTGTCCTATGTTTTGAAACATCATACAAATTAAATAGAGTTTGGAGTTTGTTAAGTGAAGAATGGACAAACAAACAGACAATTTTACAATTTTTTTTATATTTATATATCTTATTTAGATAGCGGTTAAACAATATTTATAATAAACGACCTATGACTATAGAAAACGTGCAAAACATTAATAGCGTACATCTAAATTACGTCCTCCAATCGCGTAACCATTGCATCCAATAGTTATTTAAACATAGATAACAATACTGCGTAAAACTTTTATTGCATTATTTTTGTAGCGATAGCAATCTTATCTAATTAGCGAACGTTGACTTGAACAAGGTTCCGCTATCAGCCGGAAGAGACCACCACTGTCGGCGTGCAGCCTCGGATGTTGCGAACAAATATCGCTTTTGCCTAAAGTAAAGTATACCTTTCACACACGGACAGATTATCCTTAAACGTGGTGGAGCCAAGCGGCGGCTTTTGCTGTTGCTCGAATGGGCCGGCTCGGCCTGGTTAATAAGTACCACGGCTCTTCGGGTTTATCTTTAGTTATTTGGGGATGGGGGAAGGATGATGGGGAGGAGGATAGGGAGGAAGAAGAGAGGGGGAGGAGAGAGGGTCTCCTGTTGCCTCACTCACCGAACGAAACGCAGAAGCACAAGATGCCTCTACTTTAAGCCAGTATTCCGCGAGGCCGTGGTGCTACCCCGGTCAAACCGGCCCGACAAAATTAAAGGTTTTGATGGCTCTGCCATGTACACAATTGACTCAACTATTGACTCAACTATTATTTTTAAACACGAAGGTGTATTTCTCCGCTCTGCATCATAAGTATGATTTACACGTAAGCAAAATCAGTATATCAATACATATTTGTCGCGGTTATAATAAGAAAGGAAAAACTTCCTAAAATATTACTGTCAGACAATATCTGAAAGTGTAGCATTTCCGCTCGTATATCTACGTTTAGTTCGGTAACAATTCTCAAACAGCTATGTTGTTATGCTGAAACAATGTGAAGAGTGTCTTTCTTTAAACGTAATGTGAAATTCATTCGGTATATTCGGTGGTAATGCTAATAAACCTCTACTTTAGTAGCACTCATTCATGTGTGACCTAGACTCTACTTTCTGTCATTATATTATCTTGGGCAGAACATAGTTTGTATAAGCATTCCGCCGTGTGTTGGAAGTCATTATACTTCCTTTTTTCGAAGGCAATAGATTTTTACGTCCGCAATATAGGAGACAATCGAAAACAAAGAGAATAGTAAAAACTTCTCATGGGTTTGGGCTTCTATATTATTCAATTAAAAGCCATTTTTTTACATTTTGTTAATTCCCCTGCCTAGCTTGCGACGCGAGCGGCTTTGAAGAGAAAGAACGGATGCAAACCCGTATACACCTCACACGTATCCACTGTCACAATCAAAACAATCCTTAGGTACCTAACTAAAGGAAAAGTTTTGCAAATTCAGCTTTAAATTTATTACTAGGCGAGCAATCTCAAATTAGTTCTAACCTTGTTACCACTTAAATTAATGTACGTGTGATGATTTCGCACGTACCGAAGTGCTGCACAGAAGAGAGTTTACAATAAATAAAAAAAAAAATCTGTACGTCATCGAAGTGCCATCTCTCTACTTCTGCGCTTAATTCGGCTAGTGAGATAACCGGGGGCCCTCTCCCCCCTTTACCTCCCCGTTCCCGTTCCCCAGATGTCCTTAAAGGCCGGCTAGCTGCAGCTCCTCTAGTGTTGCAGATGTATGTAGGCAGAACATAGTTTGTATAAGCATTCCGCCGTGTGTTGGAACTCATTATACTTCCTTTTTTTTTTTTCGAAGGCAATAGATTTTACGTCCGCAATATAGGAGACAATCGAAAACAAAGAGAATAGTAAAACTTCTCATGGGTTTGGGCTTCTATATTATTCAATTAAAAGCCATTTTTACATTTTGTTAATTCCCTGCCTAGCTTGCGACGCGAGCGGCTTTGAAGAGAAAGAACGGATGCAAACCCGTATACACCTCACACGTATCCACTGTCAGTTTAATTATATGTAACACAATCCTTAGGTACCTAACTAAAGGAAAGGTTTTGCAAATTCAGCTTTAAATTTATTACTAGGCGAGCAATCTCAAATTAGTTCTAACTTTGTTACCACTTAAATTAATGTACGTGTGATGATTTCGCACGTACCGAAGTGCTGCACAGAAGAGAGTTTACAATAAATAAAAAAAAAATCTGTAAGTCATCGAAGTGCCATCTCTCTACTTCTGCGCTTAATTCGGCTAGTGAGATAACCGGGGCCCTCTCCCCTTTACCTTTTACCAGGTGATACCTCCTGTCTCGACTACTTGGGGTACAAATTGGAACACTCCTTTGTGTCTAAGGCGGTGCTTGTGTTAACAGCTGGAAGGAAGAACCTCTGTTTTCGACGCCAAGACGTCGCCTCGAAATCCGTACTTAACGTCTGGCAGTGCACCTCCTACTGCTCTGGTTTTATGTATATTCTCGGGCATCAGTGATCTCTTAACATCAGATGAGACCCTCGTTTTACTATTTTTATAAAACTAAAGTGTAGATATGATTCATGCTCCCATACATTTCTACATTTTACAATTTCACGCCACTGTTCCCACTATCTGTTTCTGATAGTTTAGATGCTTGGTTATAGTTTTTGTGAATTTTCGTACGTCTAGGGGGAAATTTCTTATATTTACAAATTCCTCTGGGATGTATTCACACGGTAACTATCTTCTTTTGTATGTGCATAAGATACGCAGATCACGACACAGTTGTAGGAAGAAAGAGGATCTATCATGAGATACGAGTTAGAACGATGCGCGAAGGGCAATTAGTGGTCACATGATTTAGTAATTAATTACATATGCAACACCGGATGAGCTGCTGATGCGTTGCCGGCCTTCGGGTTTAAAAAAAAAGTAAAGTAGCAGCCTGTGATTGCCCACTGCCGGGCAAAGCCCTCATTCTCCAATACGAGTATCAGAGAGGGTTTAGGAGCCGGGAAGGGCCTTCCACGCTGCTCCAGTGCGGGTTGGCGGGCTTCACATATCCTCGAAATAATATTTTTATTATTTCTCAGACATGCTTCCTCACGATGTTTTCCTTCACCGCTGAGCACGTGGTAAATACAGCACTTAAAATTGCTATTAACAATTTTAGTGGTGCTGGCACCGGGGATCGAACCCATGTCACTCGGGCTCTGTGAAACTAAAGTGAGCGCCCTGACCACTAGGCTACCACGGCTCTTCGGGTTTATCTTTAGTTATTTGGGGATGGGGGAAGGATGATGGGGAGGAGGATAGGGAGGAAGAAGAGAGGGGAGGAGAGAGGGTCTCCTGTTGCCTCACTCACCGAACGAAACGCAGAAGCACAAGATGCCTCTACTTTAAGCCAGTATTCCGCGAGGCCGTGGTGCTACCCCGGTCAAACCGGCCCGACAAAATTAAAGGTTTTGATGGCTCTGCCATGTACACAATTGACTCAACTATTGACTCAACTATTATTTTTAAACACGAAGGTGTATTTCTCCGCTCTGCATCATAAGTATGATTTACACGTAAGCAAAATCAGTATATCAATACATATTTGTCGCGGTTATAATAAGAAAGGGAAAAAACCTGAAAACTGTACAACGGAATAATTTACATTTTAATTTATTAGTTCCGGACGGGTTTAAAGCGTATGCAAAATTATTCAACAACAAAGGAAAAACTTCCTAAAATATTACTGTCAGACAATATCTGAAAGTGTAGCATTTCCGCTCGTATATCTACGTTTAGTTCGGTAACAATTCTCAAACAGCTATGTTGTTATGCTGAAACAATGTGAAGAGTGTCTTTCTTTAAACGTAATGTGAAATTCATTCGGTATATTCGGTGGTAATGCTAATAAACCTCTACTTTAGTAGCACTCATTCATGTGTGACCTAGACTCTACTTTCTGTCATTATATTATCTTGGGCAGAACATAGTTTGTATAAGCATTCCGCCGTGTGTTGGAAGTCATTATACTTCCTTTTTTTTTCGAAGGCAATAGATTTTTACGTCCGCAATATAGGAGACAATCGAAAACAAAGAGAATAGTAAAAACTTCTCATGGGTTTGGGCTTCTATATTATTCAATTAAAAGCCATTTTTTTACATTTTGTTAATTCCCCTGCCTAGCTTGCGACGCGAGCGGCTTTGAAGAGAAAGAACGGATGCAAACCCGTATACACCTCACACGTATCCACTGTCACAATCAAAACAATCCTTAGGTACCTAACTAAAGGAAAAGTTTTGCAAATTCAGCTTTAAATTTATTACTAGGCGAGCAATCTCAAATTAGTTCTAACCTTGTTACCACTTAAATTAATGTACGTGTGATGATTTCGCACGTACCGAAGTGCTGCACAGAAGAGAGTTTACAATAAATAAAAAAAAAAATCTGTACGTCATCGAAGTGCCATCTCTCTACTTCTGCGCTTAATTCGGCTAGTGAGATAACCGGGGGCCCTCTCCCCCTTTACCTCCCCGTTCCCGTTCCCCAGATGTCCTTAAAGGCCGGCTAGCTGCAGCTCCTCTAGTGTTGCAGATGTATGTAGGCGTCGGTAATAACTTACCACCAGGTGAACCGATTACGCGTTTTCCCGCTTTCCAATAAAAAAAAATCATAATATTTTTAATCTGTCTATCCGCACGGGAGCTTCGCGGTGAACTCTCCACGTCACACACATACCATCTCTTTCTAGAAACACTTACCTCACCTGCATAGTGCAGCCTTTTAACAAACAAACGAGGCTATGTCGACTTTATGTTGGCGGAAAATCCGCTCGATTTGCCGAATCGAAGTCCCACAAACTTGTGGTGGAGAGGAGCACAACCAGTGCCAGTGTACCGCCACTGCTCTCACCAGCCCGCGTGCCCAGCGTGGTGAGTATGGGCTAATTTTCCAAAAACGTAGGTCAGCTTTTGCTGGCGGTTTTTTGGAGAACACTTTCTTCAGCAATGGATTAAAATAGCCTTATGTAGTCTTCATATATATATATATATCAATGTTTATTACCATTAAACCATAGAAATCTCATCGCAAACTCCGGGAGCGAACCTGATGACGAACCGGCACCTATCGCTATCTCCCGGAGAAGCGATAAGTGGGATGCGGAAGCCGGTTAGGCAACGTTGTACCAAATGCAAATGCTTAATAACTGTCTACCGCAATGGGTGACAAAGTACAAGTGCTTATAAATATATCTTTTGATCGTATAAAACTAAGTCGCAATCCGCGTTTGTTAGTGTATTCCCTTAGAACATCTAAACGTCTAGTTGAATTTCAATGCGGTTTTCAACATCATTTAGATAGTTTAAGGAAAAGAAAAAAATAAAAACAGTTCTTCAGTATTAATTCGTAAAATTTTATTCAGTACTGAATACAGAGTATGTACAAGTTTAATTTAGGTAACTGATATACAATTATCAAATAAATTTTTTGGTTTTTAAACACACACACATGCATAGGTATATTTAGGAATGTTAGGAATGAATTTTTATTTTAAAAATGGTTTGGTAGGTTTCGTTTCAATGGTGCAAACTTTATTTGATACATGTCCCAAGGCAGAGTCCAGAAGTCTTCATAGAAAGATAAGGCAAATAATTTTATCCATTTATTACTTTTCCCAGTATTTGTCGGAGAGCTGGAGGTTTTCCTACCACTTTCCTTAATCGGTATAACGGTTGAACGATATTGAACCCCCTCACGACAATTAGCAAATAAATAAACATTTACGGTTGCTGAAAAACATTACTTTGCAATGAAGTGCTGCTCGGACATTTTACTTGCCTAAGAAAATTTAAAAATAAAAAAATAAGCTTCTGAGACCGCGACCCAACACTGGGATAGTAGATATTTTATTCTCATCCACTCCCTTTTCACCTGAACTTACTTGGGACAACGTGACTGGTTCCACTGTCTTGTCACAACGCGACTGTTTCCTGCCGCAGTATTAGTGTCCAGGCCTACGATACAAATCGAACATATCTAAATTTCAAAAAATTTGTTGGTCCGAGTCCTCCATACAGAAGAACGAACTCGAGTCTCATGACTCGAATGCAGATCCTCTAACGACTTGGTATGGCTTATGCACCCTTTGTTGCAAATGCAAAATATTCCAACTTCATTAAGCTGTGACAATAAAATTTAGCATTAGATAAGTTATCTACTAATTAACTAACATAGAGGCGGGTTAACTAACTTTTAATTACCAGCTCCACTAATGTTTTCTTTTAGACGTAAACTTAAGTCTGATCGTAAAATAGAATGCCTAGTGGTGATGTAAGGAAATGACGGGCGCCCGTATTACTTTTGATCATTAAATAAAGACATCATTAAATAAATCAAGTGGTTTTATTGCTCTAGCTTTTGACGGTCCAACTGATAGTAATAATTGGTTGCTGTGGCACATAGTCACCGACACGGCGGAAACACACATAAATCAAAAAAGATTTAAGTCTGCTTCCACCCTAAATTGGTACCTACTCCTTCCTTCCTTTTTTATCTGCCGTCCATTTCCGGACACGAACCTCCATTGAGGCAGTAACAAAAACTGACACGCCATTAACAGAAGATTGACCATTTCAAGTTGCCATGGTTTTGTAACTTCGGTTTTCGTCACTTACTACACCTCCTAACTAGCTATCGTCTTTTTTAAGAAAGGCCTACGTTTAATGGTGGACTAAAAGTGACTGTAAAAAAAAAAGATACATCTTCTTCTATATTTATTGTACATTTTTTTTTTGGTTTAGTCAAATGATTTGCATTCGTTGAATGAACCGAATGCGAATAATTTATTTAATTGACGAACTTCTACGTGGCATCAAAGTGCTGGATTACTTTCAAACAAATATTTGCCTGCTGAATAAGCAAACGTTACTATGAGATGTTAAATAAGTAACTCATGACGTGTTGCAACAATAGAAATCTCTTAGATAGAAGCAGTAGTCTCTTGTTGACACGATTGGTAACTCTAGTATCAAGAAACTAATGGTGTACTGTGTGAAGGTCTAATTCGCTTACTAAAATGTTGTAAATAAAATCAAAGTTCCAAAGTGTTCGTCAGAGATCTGTCTATCAGAAAATTTCAACTGATCAAGTTAAAGACCGAGAGCGGTGTAGCTATTTACACTCAAGCTGAAATTAAGTGTTACATCGAAAGATTTTACAGGCAGGACACGAGTCAAGCCAAGCTTAACTGACACTTTCCCAGTGACATACTGGACATCAGTCTGGTCGAGATTAAGATGAGTGAGCCTAAAAAATTGCTTAATAATGACAATACAAGTAAACGACGTTATTATTGCACACGGTTAAAAAACCAGTACATGTAGTTCTTCAAAACTGTATAATTTTGCGGTGCGCCCACCCATTGCGGTGTTCCGCCGAGAGCGAAAAATAACAGGTAGTTAACCTATTGTTTTAAAAATGGAAATTCTAAAAAAAATCGACTTTCATCGTAACATGGGAACGTTTCGTCTTGTTAGGGTGTTTACCAAACACCTTATATTTACAACAGTGAACGGAGATCCGGGTGCCGATGGTGCAATTTTAAATGTTGGAAAACAATAGGTACACTGGGCCTCGTATCAATTTTTCCACTTCTGTCAAATTTCTTCATTCTAATTTGGATTTACAGAGTTCAATATCAATAGGGATACATTTGACAGATTCGGGATGCTTGATGCTTTGTACACGGGGTAAAAAGCAGCAGTTAGCTATCTTCTCTATTGAAACTGTAGGCGCGGCCTGGTCTCCCAAGATGATCGAAGAGAAACATTACATGACCGGCCAGACTTACGAGGGGCGGGCTGGCACGAGCGAGCCTCCTCGAGTGGGCCTTGCAAACCAAATCCGGATGCGAGAAGCTGTGGTTGTTAAAACATTAAATAAAACTTCGATTTTTAAATATGCAATTTCCTGTATTTCTAACATATTAGAACTTTATACACTACGTCATTTTTATTTACATGAGCATTTTCGCTTCGCAATAATATTACAATTAAAATAAATTTCTCTCTTTATTATATTATTTTACAATTTTTATTCGAACTATTATTATTATTTATAGGCAAAGTGACAAATACTCACACTTCAAAGACTCAAAAAAATACTGTTTTTTTTTCCTTTCTTGAAATAAATGATTGATAAATAGTAACACACTAAATAATTCAAATTTAAAAGTTCTGCTTGTTTTAATGAATAAACTTTCCCCCAGAATTGGTTTTTTATTACCTACGGCAAATAACTTTTGGCCAATGACAGTTTAGTATACAATTTTCACATACCTGCATGGAATTGCAACACCGATTGCATTAAAGTTATAGCTTGTTACGTCGACAGTAATAATATCGATCACTTTAAATGAAAATTCAATTGCTTCGATCGATGTCTGTTATTCAATTGAATATTTCAATCGCAGTACACATTCACGACCATACCACTTGCGGCATACATTATCAATACTAAGGCATCAAACTCGAGATACACAGAAATAACAAAAAAGAGTTAGCGTCAAAAGTTCAGTTGTTTTTACCAAGCAGAACTAATTATGAAGCAGAGAAATAATAAAAATGAGAGCTATCCACAGCCAATGCAAAAATAATAAATAATATAAATTAATTTGAAGCTTGTTTTAAAAAGGCGCTTCAATTACAAATTGTTACTAGATAAGAATTATATTCACAAGAAGAATCTACTGCGAAAATGAGGTGTCGATTTAATCGCTTAGCGAAAAAGCCATTGATAGTCTAATGAGGTAGCCGAGATAGAGCCGTTTAAACGAAAAAGTAGCAGTGTCACGAAACACGCTACCTCCATCAAACATCAAATCGCCTTTCATAACACGTCATTCATTAAAAATAAATGATATTGTGCGTTATTGTATAAAAATATAACATTTAGACAAAGTTTTACGTTATAGAGATTTAAGTACCTTTACCTACAGAAAGTTGTACAAATGATCCCTTTATGTTTTCCTAGTACAATGGAAATTAAAAGGCATTGCATACGAACGTTATAAAATTTAGAATGGGGCATCGGGTAACAATTTTTTAATGAAATAAATAAAATTAATAATATGTGATATTTTCTCAAATAAACATCAGGAACATATTTTCACTAATCACTTTGGAGCCGTTTACTTTTTATTGCACAACTATTTGTGAGAAATGTAAAGAAATATACACGATCAAAAATACTAAGCAGAGTTAAAGCTCTTTCTTGTAGGATAGAATTTGGACAACCAAAGCAGTGATCGATTAAAACCTACACACAACTCATTTGCGAAATCGATTTTCAACCAACAATTTCTATTGGCACATATTGCTTCGTAGACCACCCATAGCGCACTGAGACACTTCTTCAGCCATTGCTTCAATGTACTAAAGAACCCAGCGCGTCACGCGGTTGTAACATTGTAACATTGAGGTGGCTCACACAAACCATATCGCTGACCATACTTTCCATACGTTATTGATGAATGATACACGATACAACGCAAGAACGTCAAAAATATCGATTGTATAAACCCACTCGTCAAGTCAAGTTAACAAGTTAACGTTCAAGTCTGAAAACTTAACAACTGCGGAAACAAGTGAGCTACAGTAAATTTTTAAACCTCAATGTATAATAGATGACACTAATTTAATAGTACTTAATATTATTTCAATTCAGCCAAGCTAAAATTGTCTTTTTATTTTTCGATACACTATGTATGTATAAGAAATAATCACTGTTGCTAATATTACAAATTAACCATATTTATTAAAACAAAAAAAGATAAATTTATACTTAAAAATGCAGTAATATATATTTATAGGGAGTAGGAATTGTAAATTAGCTTGACTGAGTTATAATCATGTACAATTATTCATTAAAAATCAGGTATGTAGGCACACTGTGAGGACGGCCGCTCGGCCCGTACCAGCGCCCGGAGAACAGTTTAAAGGTAGCCGCTGTCTATCAGCAATCCTGCTGTCAATTGAGAACACTCCGAATCCATCAATAGAATTCAAGTGATTGTCTAATTTTTCCACAGCTTAGCAGCAACCACACACAGCATCTGATCTCCTGGTGCTCGTAACCAGCGCATATCACATGATGTTCAAACTATTTTAATCTTTTCCGCGACACGTATAAGCCACTTAATTATTAATATCTAACTCATTACAATTACTTTATTGACTTTATTTTTTTTAACACACAATTATTATAAATTGACAACACCTAAAGACGTCTTTGTACAGAGTTTCCAGTACTACAGTAGCTAACTGCACACATCACAGATATATAGAAAAAATAAACTTTATCTTGTTAGTCTATACAATAACAAGTACACTTTCATCTAATTCTACATTTTCACAGTGAGTGGATAGTTTTGTAGTTGTAATAAATAGGCTTTCGTACCTTAACTGACAGGGTATTTATTTCAAATAGCCCATACATATGGAAAGGAATCCAAATATTTCTTTCTCCTGTCGTTTTGGTTATAGATAATTTTGCTCCCTATATTACTGACAATTAATAAATAAATATTAAATAATATTATACATCCATTCCGTTACTATTACATTATTGTATACAATCACAATGTGGAATCTGATACCTGTAGAAAAATATAAAGTGAATTGTACACTTGTAAAATATAACGGTTTGGCCGGCTGTTACATTAAAATGTCCACCACATTTGTCCATCACAATTTGTCACTTTGCTATCACCGTCTAATACAACTGAACAGTACTTTACTCATAAATATATTTTTACACGGTATTAACGTAAGACGAGGATAGCTGTCCCGTCACACTAGTGCATAAATTTACTATTACGCTCCGGCATACTGTCTAGTGCTGATGTCTATTAATTCACAGGGAATGGTTGCAAGTTACGCCGCGCTGTATCCATCTGAGGTAGTTGGGCGTTGTTAATTCTCCCATCTTCTTTACTGTATCAAATCATCCGTATAATAAAATTATTGCTCGTATTTGGCAGTAGACATAAGTTAAATTATTCTATTAAACATGAACAGGATATCAATACATTGTATGCATTGATCTCATCTGCATTCTATACTTGTTGACACGCCGGATATGCTGGACACTGAATTTATAATGATTTTGTAATTTATCTTGCCATATTTTCCCTCAATAATTATTTATCAAGACGACCGGATTATAACATTGACTTTTCCCTTCAAGGAAGAGTCCATTTTTTCTGTCTTATTTATCTAACTAGCAATGAAGTCTTGCAGTACCAGGCGATAATAAGGCGCAGGACGGTTTTATTTAGGCGACGCCCTCACGTTGAAGGGGCAGGAGACGAGTGAGCGCTCGATACAACAACCACCGGTTTTACAATAGTAGTCGCGCTCAGGTATTGCGCGCTCACCGTTAAAGGGGCTACGCTTCCTTTAACCATCTGGGTCTCCACCATCTGAAACAGATATAAAAAATATCCATATATAAAAAAAAATTAGCAACAATATTTATTAAAGAAAATTTAATATATTCTTGCAGGATGACCATATCGATCAGTAAAAACTTATATCTAACAAACAGTATATAATAACCACTACTATCTTTACTATTTGGATACTTAAATTAGTTTCCGCCCTATTCGTATAAATTGTGTTACTATTGTTCCAACGTCATATACACAGTCGCTTAAAGTTTTGAAAAGTGTCCATAACCTTATACATATCATTTAAATAGTGTCAACAAGTTGGAACATTTAGTACATATTATTTCGACAGTGTAAATAATGTTGTTTTTAACTATATCGAAAAGTCGAGTTATTTGCCTACTCAGCATTTGCAGGAAGCGCGCTTTTTCTGCTTTCTGCTTAGTAGAAAAATTCCGCTGCTGAAAGTCATTGTTTTTTGGTTGGTTGAAGCTGACATAAACCAAAACCTGGTACAAAGAATGATTTAGACGATTCAAAAGTAACAAGATTGATGATATAGAGAAAAGGAACACCCGGGTCAGTAAAAAAAAAATGATATACGAAAAGTTGGAAGCATTGCTCAATTAAGATGCTTCTCCAACGCTCAAATACAGGGACAAAATCATTGAATGTTGTCAAATCAATTGTAGTAAATGTTTACAGGCATTATATAAATGTAAGCAAGGAACATGGATACCGCATTTAAAAAAGTAAAGTAAGCAGCCTGTAAGTGCCCACAGCTGGGCACAGGCCTCATCTAATATCAGAGAGGGTTAGGGAGCCGAGAATGGCCACACTGCTCCAGTGCAAGTTGGAGGGCTTCACATATCCTCGTAATAGTAGTTTTACCTAGGCTCATTCCACATTTATTAAAAGCAAAAGATGTGGAAAGATGTTTAATTAGCTGTGAAATGCTTCAAGGACACAAGTAAAAGGTTTTTAAACGCAAAAAGTACACAACAAGGCCGAAATTATTTCAAGTTTAATAATATAAACATGAAAATGTTGTGTCAGTCCATAAAGGTATTCCAAAAACTTATCTTGGAATACTATCCGAACACAAAACTCTTTAATTCGCCTAATTAAAATTACACATAATTAATTACTGCAACCTGTATAACAAATTATTGTCAAAAGTGCTATTATATCATAAAATCGTCTTGTTTAAATATTATTTTTCATAATTCTTACTGTCACACACGTACTTTTATTTATTTTATTTAAGTTAAAATAAGGATAAAAACTTAAAAAATATCACTATTAGAACGGCAAGTAGACCAAATTTTGTATAAAATAAATTTCTCATTAACTTGTCATTCTGTTTTGTAATTATATAATAAATAAACTTAAGAAATATTTAAAGACATTTAAACCTACTACCACTACTAGAGAAGAAATGACAGAGCTGATGAACTATATCATTAGTAGTAAAATGTTAAAAAAAACCTTTCATCATCACCATTTCAGCCTATCACAAGTCCACTGCTGAACATAGACCTCCCCCGACTTTTTAAAAAACCTTTAACTAAAATAATTATAAACATAAGCCATTTGACGTTATATTGTCGTGCCGACGTTATAGTACTGTAATCCTGGGCAGGACATAGGCCTCTCCCACATGGAGGATTTGCGATAATCGCCACGCTCGGCGAGAGGATTGGCGATTGCAGTAATAGCCACCTCGCATCTTGAGACGCTGCTGCCCGTCATCGGTTTACTTAATTTTGGTCTGCTATTTTTCGAGATGTTGATACCGCCATCTGTCGGTAGACATCGTGATTTTTAAGGTTTTTCCCTTAATCGCTTCTTATACGACACCTACGAGTAGAAACGACGTGGCAGATTTTTTACGTTAATACACACGAATGTCCTTTTAAGAACTAATTATTACACAATACTCAATGACAATCTATTAAAAACTATAAACATGTAAGGTTAGAACGATAAAGTTCGAAAATTACAAATTGTTAAATCTTGCGAATGTTGGAATGTTATAAAAGCTATGAGAAGCAACAGAAATTATGAAGAGGTACGGATGTTCGCATTATGTTAAAAGTACGAAATTTTAACATGTTTAATAGATGAACCGGTAATTATAATGCATCTCTATACACTTCAAACTAGAACGACAGGTGTTGAACTGGTGCTTGGCGGCAGAGATAGTTTAGAGGGGGTTAGTTACCCAGACGGCTCCAAGCCAGAAAAAGATTCCTACCACCTAGTAAGAAATATTAAGGTCTATGATACCTACATGGTATATCCATGTCTATTTTATCACCATCCGGTTACCAGGGACACAGGGGATCCTAGTTTTGGATGATGTGTCTTTAAAAAAATATTCACCTTGTGAGTGAGCGTGTGCGTCTGTAACAAATGCGCGGTCGGCTGCGACATCACCAGAGGTGTCAGCCCGTTGACCACTACTGTCCCTCCTTCTGTAATTGTGAAAACCATTAGAATTTTTTATCACAATCTGTTATAAAAAAAAATAATACTTCCACTGTAGGAATTTCTCGCGTGTCGCGGAGTCAGTTGACATACATAAATTGCACATGTACAAACTGCCGCATCCGAAACAATGATTTGTAGCCTTTACAAGTGCCGCAGCCAAACGCTTGCATCATGCATCAACGGCTGAACAACGACGAAAAGTCAAAGCTCAAATATTACCGCTTTGATTAAATATGTCAAATTTGTTAAAATTAAGGAAACAAAGAACCACGATAGTGAGTTGTTAGAGGACCTGCCTTCGTCTAATCACGAGTTCAATTCCTTTATGTGGAAGGTGAGTTTTTATCGAAACTCATGTACGATTATTATCTTTGACTTCAACACGCGCTAACACGTCGTAACCCGTCACATAGTAACAAAAATAGGCTCTGGTGAAAAGTGAGTTGAAATTACTAAAATAAATATCTTAGACCTCTGACCCGTTACTGAGTGGTATATTATTATTATAAGAAAACAAAAATAACCTGAAACGGCTGCTGATGACATTAAACCATTTTCTTTTGCTATCCGGTTGTTTTCGGTTGTTACAACACCTGCAAATAAATAAAGCAAAACAATTTTACGTAACTTAAAAATAGTACAATGATTGCTCGCGCGATCACAATTTCCTGCATGTGGATAAAAGAACAGTATTTGGATGACTTAATGCAGAGTTACATTAAGCAAAGGCGAAGCCATAGAACAGTTCCGCCGTGGAATAGTAGGCAGAGTAGAAAGGCGTGTCCGTTTTTTTCCAGTACCGAAGACAACTTTGATATTAATAGTTAAAAAAGCCAAACCAAGAGATTTCAAGTTTCTGCCTCCCACTGACAAGATCATGGCCTGCCTTCTGGGACCCTAATGGTATCATAATAATCGATTAAGAAAGCCCTCCACAACCCACTGTTCCCTTCTCAGAACACAGACAGACAAACGTGTCGAGTGGCGAGCTACGTCAGTGAGTCCGCACACAAATATAGCCTAAATATAGATTTTCAAGGCAGTTACAGTTGCATCTTACAACCCCCCGCGGGAAGAAACGGGGTGGCAGACGAATGCCGCCATCAAAAAGCAATCGACAAATTTCGCGAAGAAATAGAAATAAAACGGCTAGCAAAATTATGTTTCATCACGACAATGCACCAGCACATCGCTGTGGTGACGCGACGCAGCTATCTAAACCAGTGGGTGTCAGTGGTTGCAGCAGCACCCAGTTTATTCGACGGACCCAGCTCCAAGTAGTTTTCATCTATTTTCGTGTTTGAATAAATAAAATAAATAATAAACACATATGTGTAAAATTTGGCAGAGGAAGACATCAGCCGTAAAGACCTCCTAGCTGGTTATTATTTTGGGGTATTTATATACTCTCAATTGGTATTATATACATATATATATGTATATAATACCTCAAAATAAATTATATTCAATAAAACATATTACACGTATCCCTCGATTTACACTAAAGATAGGTTCACGACAAACCCGTGTAAAATAAAATCTCTGATATATTGGCATCTATTAATATCTTGCTGGAAATGAAGAGCTTGTTCAACATTCACGTCGCTTTGTAGAAAAATCATTTTTCTACAAAGCGACGTGAACTTTTTTTTTTTTAATTTTTTGTTTATGTTTTTGGCATTATAAAAGCTTAAAAAATTTACTTACACAAATTAAATAAAGACTCCAAAAAAGCTTTAAAATGTATAACCTAACGGTTCTAATACATAAACTCACACTCGTAGTAAAAAATATCAGCATTTTTTCGCTAGCTTTCGTATGAAGTACTTTGGTGCTGTATTTCACAGTACGGGAAATCCTTCGTAACTGCCATGGCATGCCCAAAAATGTTTTTAACGATATATATGTATCTATGCGAATATGCAACAATATATAAATTTTTTATAAGTTTTTCAAAATTCTTTAATTTATAAACCGTGTAAAAGCGAAATCGTGTAAAGGGATCCGTGTAAATAGGGAGATGTGTTTTAATAAAATAAAAAAAATAAAATCCAGCCAGACGAAAACCCTCGGCAGGGGAGACCAGATGGTCGAGGGATAGGGAGAAAGGGAAAGAGAAAGAAACCGGCGGACGATTCTGGCGGTATCGAGGAGCACCGCCTTCTGCATTTGAGCTCGGAGACCCAGCCACCTCCGATGTTCCGCCAGGCTAACTCGGATTAACCCATTCGCAGATAAAACTATCGCAATAATTTCGGTCGGCATCCCACCACCCCTTATGTCGGTCACCTCGAGCTTCTTATCTGTTTCGGTCTTCCCGAGGTTCTCGTCATAAGGAAATTAATAACGATTACACAAGTTTTTCATCGACTTTCAAATTTCGGGAAACTTTTTGATGCACTTAGTACTAAGGCAACATAAATTTACCGTTGGTATGGACAGCGGGCGCTTGCAATACTCGGAGGCCGCCGCCGGCTGACAGGAGCTGCAATGCCGCCGGACCGACGACTAATCCGCCGTTGCCAACCATCTACAAAGAAAATATTTACATTGACTCAGATCTGAAAGATTACACCATTTTCTTTTTTTTTTACAAAAAACAGTTATATGCGACCTAACACTACATCTGTCGGCAAGTTACCGCTGCAGCTCATGGAATTCTGCAAACTATTTCGATAGATGTAATTAATCAGCTGTGAGAAAACACTAGAAACCTAGAACGCAGTCTGTGGTATATGAGGTCTAATGTATATTCAATCAAAACTAAAATAAAATGAAAGTCCTTTTTAAAGTGTGCCCTTTTGCAAACTATATTAATTACAATGAAAGTAATTAATAATACAATTAGATAAAGAAATTAAATTAAGACAAAATTCTTTCACTGACTTGTCCAACAGTCGGCTCTCATGAATCTACGGTGCACTGACTCTAAAGCATCTGTGTGAGCATCGTAGATCGATGAGCGACCAGACAGTTGAATAAAACTCTCCAAGACACTTCTCACTAACGAAATATAGAGAAAAAACCAAAACTTTTCTTCTGTAAGGCTGTATGCGTTATACAATAAAGTATAATTTTGTTTGATTTTCAATGGGTACAATAATAGTATCGGTCTAAAAGAAAGTGAACCATCACATATTTTATATCATGATCATGACATGATTTATACCAACACAATCATGACATTTATATCATAATATTTGTACCTTTTTTATTGTGTCAGTATCTTACGACACCACGTGGCTTTGGAGAACATTTGTTTGCGAATCTTGTAATTTTTGCTAAAGTGTTAAATAATTTTCGATTCTTGAAATATAAGTGATAAAACCTTCGAATATATAATATATACCTGTGAAATCGGCAGATGTATTTGAGCGGGATGTACTAAAGTGGTGCTAAGCGTGCCGTTCTCCGTTTGTCCGTTCTGGAATTATTACAACACAATATTATATTATATGAATGCACATTGCACATATACATTTTTCACACTAAAAGGGAAGTATTCCATGATTAGATCTATAAATATATAAAGACGTAATTGTATTTCGTTTTGTAGGCTAATCTTCAAAACCGCAGGACCGAAATTGATCGGATTCTTTTAGATATGTTTCTTATGTCGTTGCGGAGGACATAGGGCTTAATTTTTATTATATTCAATTTTTTTTTTATTTTTTTACAAAAACAGTTATATGCGACCTAACACTACATCTGTCGGCAAGTTACCGCTGCAGCTCATGGAATTCTGCAAACTATTTCGATAGATGTAATTAATCAGCTGTGAGAAAACACTAGAAACCTAGAACGCAGTCTGTGGTATATGAGGTCTAATGTATATTCAATCAAAACTAAAATAAAATGAAAGTCCTTTTTAAAGTGTGCCCTTTTGCAAACTATATTAATTACAATGAAAGTAATTAATAATACAATTAGATAAAGAAATTAAATTAAGACAAAATTCTTTCACTGACTTGTCCAACAGTCGGCTCTCATGAATCTACGGTGCACTGACTCTAAAGCATCTGTGTGAGCATCGTAGATCGATGAGCGACCAGACAGTTGAATAAAACTCTCCAAGACACTTCTCACTAACGAAATATAGAGAAAAAACCAAAACTTTTCTTCTGTAAGGCTGTATGCGTTATACAATAAAGTATAATTTTGTTTGATTTTCAATGGGTACAATAATAGTATCGGTCTAAAAGAAAGTGAACCATCACATATTTTATATCATGATCATGACATGATTTATACCAACACAATCATGACATTTATATCATAATATTTGTACCTTTTTTATTGTGTCAGTATCTTACGACACCACGTGGCTTTGGAGAACATTTGTTTGCGAATCTTGTAATTTTTGCTAAAGTGTTAAATAATTTTCGATTCTTGAAATATAAGTGATAAAACCTTCGAATATATAATATATACCTGTGAAATCGGCAGATGTATTTGAGCGGGATGTACTAAAGTGGTGCTAAGCGTGCCGTTCTCCGTTTGTCCGTTCTGGAATTATTACAACACAATATTATATTATATTATTATTTTTTTTTTTTTTTTTTTTTTTTTTTTTTTTTTTTTTTTTTTTTTTTTTTTTTTTTTTTTTTTTTTTTTTTTTTTTTTTTTTTTTTTTTTTTTTTACAAAAACAGTTATATGCGACCTAACACTACATCTGTCGGCAAGTTACCGCTGCAGCTCATGGAATTCTGCAAACTATTTCGATAGATGTAATTAATCAGCTGTCAGAAAACACTAGAAACCTAGAACGCAGTCTGTGGTATATGAGGTCTAATGTATATTATATATATATACCCATTAATTAAGGAGTTTCTAATGTTTTCAATTAACATTTTGCAAATTTATGGGATTTGAATGATATGCGGAAAGGGTAACTCATAAATTGAATTCAAAACCATGATAAATGTAGCAAATTCAATTTAGTAGCAAATAGAGAATAGTACAGGAGGACGATTGTTTAAAGTGATGTATGCTTCGTAATACAAAATACTCATGTATCAATAATTGGTAACGAGGGAAAAGTCGGTCCGTAATGTCAAAATGAAAAACTTGGCCAGTAAAAAACTGAATATTGCGTTCAGACACTATTGAGGTCATTGAACATAGTGCTAAGCTCTTCCAGCGATCCTGCCTGCTGCGAACTATGTCGTGGGCAAATGTGAGGAGTGATGTATATATTGATGTTGATAGATAGCTAGATGTACAGATAGCGATAGCCTTTCTAATTCACCAGCTAAAACATCTTTCAACATAGTGGTGAAGAGTTTCGGTGTATAATCACACTGTTTACAATTAGATTGGTTTGGTTTCGTACTCTGATTCTGTACCCGGATAGACATCGTACCCTCGGCTGTAGCACCGCCCAAATTTCGACAGAATCGAAGGCTTCCTCATAGTCCACATACGCCAAACATAATAATGTTAAGTTGTACACCACAGTCTTCGGCGAAGACTGTGTATCTGGTCTAGGGTACTAGATTTTTCGGAAGCTGGCTTTTCGGGAGGTTGGAAAGTCGTCAAGTCTGTTTGCTAGACGTCTCGCGAAAACTTCACGTAGTTCACTATCACCATTCACAATCACCTCGCACACTTATTTCATCAGCGTCCTTTGATCTAACTAAGCCTTCGCTAATGCTAAAACAACTCCATTCTCAACATGTGTCCCCATATGTCTGTCATAATACGTTTGTCATAATGGTTGGTATAAATAATATAAATATAACAGTTTGACAACTCTATAACTAACAAATAGATATATGAATTTATGTTGGCATCATCTAATATCAAAATCAACATCTAGGGTCTCAGATAAAGAAAAGAAATTACAAAAGTAAACGTTTGTAATGTCTATTTTTAAATACTGGAAATTAAAAATAACAATAACCTGCGTAGTGGATTCGGCTGGCGCAAGTGTTGTTAGGGTTAAGGTGTTATGTCTAGAGCCGTACGACGTTCGAACAACCTGAAATATTAATGGAATTAAATATATAAATAAAATGTAAATTACATATATTAATCATTATATACAAACAACTGCTTAATAAACAAAACAATTTAAAACAATCGATACTTAAAAGAAACTTATCAGAAAACAATTGAGAAACGAAGCAGTGGCCAAAATAAATCCATCCTAATCCGAGATTAGGTCAGCTCTAATTTCTAACACTGTACCAGGCGAACATACCTGCGAAGTAGTAGGTGTTATTTGTATCGGCAGCGTGCGCAACTTCGTACTCAAGTTTAGGGTTCGGGGCGGTGACGCCGTCTCCATTTGAGACAAAGACCGTGTCGGAGATGAAGTAATCTGAAAGTAAGTAGTTTTTATTGTTTTTCCAGGTCATACGAGGTTTAATCAGATACTATATTTATACATTTTAGACGTATCTGCTTTTCCTCGTATATGTAGTAAGTATTTATCATATATACATATTATTTATTTAAAAAAAAATTAATAAATATTAATGAAATATAAATAAAGTTTTTCAGTTTCTTTGTAAAAGATAATCTCAGAACTACTGAAACGATTTCTAAATTTTATATGAAGTACATCATTGCAGACGGACACATAAGTTATGAGTTTTATGAAAATTTTAGTACGACGTTAATTAATATGATATCCCTCCTCCTTCACCTCAGACACGGCGACCACAATCCGAATACTATCTATCGGCAGTTGTCAACTGTGTTATAGTGCCGTAAATGTACGCGCAAGCAAAGAGACATGTGGAGCACAGAGAGATGAGATCGTTGAGTTACTTAAAGTTATTACTTACACTTACTGGAATTCCTAAAACTTGGCCATTCAAACCGCCATCTTTTCGTCAACACCATCTGAAAAGACCACAATGCCCAAAGTTTATTTTATTATAAGAAAAACAGAATTAGAATATAGAACTACCTGTCACAAAAACCAAAAATAACCAAATTAAATTATTGAACGTATCGTCAGAAATTCTTAATTCTTGGCGTGTTACAATAACCGAAAATCTATTACGATTAAATAATAAAATAAATCTTCGAAAAATGTCAACGTAAGATGGCCGAATAATTTTTTCTACAGTCGCAGATAATTCTGTATCAACCGAAGACTGTCTAAGCTAGCTATGGATAGAATATTATTATAAATTTCATATAATGTTCTTTTGTTAAAAAAATTAATAAATATTAATGAAATATAAATAAAGTTTTCAGTTTCTTTGTAAAGATAATCTCAGAACTACTGAAACGATTTCTAAATTTTATATGAAGTACATCATTGCAGACGGACACATAAGTTATGAGTTTTATGAAAATTTTAGTACGACGTTAATTAATATGATATCCCTCCTCCTTCACCTCAGACACGGCGACCACAATCCGAATACTATCTATCGGCAGTTGTCAACTGTGTTATAGTGCCGTAAATGTACGCGCAAGCAAAGAGACATGTGGAGCACAGAGAGATGAGATCGTTGAGTTACTTAAAGTTATTACTTACACTTACTGGAATTCCTAAAACTTGGCCATTCAAACCGCCATCTTTTCGTCAACACCATCTGAAAAGACCACAATGCACAAAGTTTATTTTATTATAAGAAAAACAGAATTAGAATATAGAACTACCTGTCACAAAAACCAAAAATAACCAAATTAAATTATTGAACGTATCGTCAGAAATTCTTAATTCTTGGCGTGTTACAATAACCGAAAATCTATTACGATTAAATAATAAAATAAATCTTCGAAAAATGTCAACGTAAGATGGCCGAATAATTTTTTCTACAGTCGCAGATAATTCTGTATCAACCGAAGACTGTCTAAGCTAGCTATGGATAGAATATTATTATAAATTTCATATAATGTTCTTTTGTTAAAAAAATTAATAAATATTAATGAAATATAAATAAAGTTTTCAGTTTCTTTGTAAAGATAATCTCAGAACTACTGAAACGATTTCTAAATTTTATATGAAGTACATCATTGCAGACGGACACATAAGTTATGAGTTTTATGAAAATTTTAGTGCGCTTGTGCTTTACATGGCAATTTCACCGTCAAGAGTGTTATGTCAGAGGCCCTGCCCGTTGCCAGGAAATACACTGATTCATCGCTTGTGCACTACAACTACACGTAATTTTACTGTCCGTAATATCATGTCAGAAGACAGCCCCCCATTGGCGATAAGTAGCAGCTGCTGCGTCATCACGAGCAGGGTGGCCAACTTATGTATATTATATATATATACCCATTAATTAAGGAGTTTCTAATGTTTTCAATTAACATTTTGCAAATTTATGGGATTTGAATGATATGCGGAAAGGGTAACTCATAAATTGAATTCAAAACCATGATAAATGTAGCAAATTCAATTTAGTAGCAAATAGAGAATAGTACAGGAGGACGATTGTTTAAAGTGATGTATGCTTCGTAATACAAAATACTCATGTATCAATAATTGGTAACGAGGGAAAAGTCGGTCCGTAATGTCAAAATGAAAAACTTGGCCAGTAAAAAACTGAATATTGCGTTCAGACACTATTGAGGTCATTGAACATAGTGCTAAGCTCTTCCAGCGATCCTGCCTGCTGCGAACTATGTCGTGGGCAAATGTGAGAGTGATGTATATATTGATGTTGATAGATAGCTAGATGTACAGATAGCGATAGCCTTTCTAATTCACCAGCTAAAAACATCTTTCAACATAGTGGTGAAGAGTTTCGGTGTATAATCACACTGTTTTACAATTAGATTGGTTTGGTTACGTACTCTGATTCTGTACCCGGATAGACATCGTACCCTCGGCTGTAGCACCGCCCAAATTTCGACAGAATCGAAGGCTTCCTCATAGTCCACATACGCCAAACATAATAATGTTAAGTTGTACACCACAGTCTTCGGCGAAGACTGTGTATCTGGTCTAGGGTACTAGATTTTTCGGAAGCCGGCTTTTTCGGGAGTTTGGAAAGTCGTCAAGTCTGTTTGCTAGACGTCTCGCGAAAACTTCACGTAGTTCACTATCACCATTCACAATCACCTCGCACACTTATTTCATCAGCGTCTTTTGATCTAACTAAGACTTCGCTAATGCTAAAACAACTCCATTCTCAACATGTGTCCCCATATGTCTGTCATAATACGTTTGTCATAATGGTTGGTATAAATAATATAAATATAACAGTTTGACAACTCTATAACTAACCAAATAGATATATGAATTTAAGTTGGCATCATCTAATATCAAAATCAACATCTAGGGTCTCAGATAAAGAAAAGAAATTACAAAAGTAAACGTTTGTAATGTCTATTTTTTTTTTAAATACTGGAAATAAAAAAAAATAACAATAACCTGCGTAGTGGATTCGGCTGGCGCAAGTGTTGTTAGGGTTAAGGTGTTATGTCTAGAGCCGTACGACGTTCGAACAACCTGAAATATTAATGGAATTAAATATATGAATAAAATGTAAATTACATATATTAATCATTATATACAAACAACTGCTTAATAAACAAAACAATTTAAAACAATCGATACTTAAAAGAAACTTATCAGAAAACAATTGAGAAACGAAGCAGTGGCCAAAATAAATCCATCCTAATCCGAGATTAGGTCAGCTCTAATTTCTAACACTGTACCAGGCGAACATACCTGCGAAGTAGTAGGTGTTATTTGTATCGGCAGCGTGCGCAACTTCGTACTCAAGTTTAGGGTTCGGGGCGGTGACGCCGTCTCCATTTGAGACAAAGACCGTGTCGGAGATGAAGTAATCTGAAAGTAAGTAGTTTTTATTGTTTTTCCAGGTCATACGAGGTTTAATCAGATACTATATTTATACATTTTAGACGTATCTGCTTTTCCTCGTATATGTAGTAAGTATTTATCATATATACATATTATTTATTTAAAAAAAAATTAATAAATATTAATGAAATATAAATAAAGTTTTTCAGTTTCTTTGTAAAAGATAATCTCAGAACTACTGAAACGATTTCTAAATTTTATATGAAGTACATCATTGCAGACGGACACATAAGTTATGAGTTTTATGAAAATTTTAGTACGACGTTAATTAATATGATATCCCTCCTCCTTCACCTCAGACACGGCGACCACAATCCGAATACTATCTATCGGCAGTTGTCAACTGTGTTATAGTGCCGTAAATGTACGCGCAAGCAAAGAGACATGTGGAGCACAGAGAGATGAGATCGTTGAGTTACTTAAAGTTATTACTTACACTTATTGGAATTCCTAAAACTTGGCCATTCAAACCGCCATCTTTTTCGTCAACACCATCTGAAAAGACCACAATGCACAAAGTTTATTTTATTATAAGAAAAACAGAATTAGAATATAGAACTACCTGTCACAAAAAACCAAAAATAACCAAATTAAATTATTGAACGTATCGTCAGAAATTCTTAATTCTTGGCGTGTTACAATAACCGAAAATCTATTACGATTAAATAATAAAATAAATCTTCGAAAAATGTCAACGTAAGATGGCCGAATAATTTTTTTTCTACAGTCGCAGATAATTCTGTATCAACCGAAGACTGTCTAAGCTAGCTATCGATAGAATATTATTATAAATTTCATATAATGTTCTTTTGTTAAAAAATTAAATTACACTTGAAAGTTCACGTCAATAAAATTTCAATTGAAACTATTTGTTTTTCTAGTGTGGCAAGGACCGTGCCAAATCAGCAATCAAAGCTAAATAATTGTCTGAATGTACCAGGGGCGCATAAACAACGCGAGGGTCAACGCACCGATGTTACGGGGCCGTACGGTGGCTCGTACAGAGACTTCTCGCCTCAAAGTGGCAAGCCGTTGCTGTGCTGCGATCTTTTCGCGAGCCAGTCTCTCCATTTCATGTTCACATTCACGCTCTTTACGTCGCAGTACCTGCGAACAATACATCGGGGGAATATAAATAAAGAACAATCGATAACGATTAAACAATACCCACCTGATGCATAGTCGGTACTTTTTTTTTACAAAAACAAAAAACTTCTGTTTAAAACACATTGCTAGCATTAGTATAAATTATGTAATTAATGTATTTCAATACATTTGTTGGTTCCAGATCTAGGTAGTAGTGCCCTTACATAGAATAATATTCAGTCATGATAATACGTATTATTATTACAACAAGGAGGAAGAAGCATTTGTCCCGTCTTGAGCCACGGTCTGCTTTCCCATTCATTCTTCACTTTCCTCTGCCTTAAGCATCCTATTCAGATAATCCACCGACTTGCATATCCGTTAGGACAACCTCCAACAATAAGTTTTGGACGTTCCGTGAAGTCGTGCTCCGGATGTTTGTATAATAAGGTATTTGGAGCGAACGTCGTCGCCAGACGTGACCAACCCATCTTGTGCGACTCAGTGGAGTAGCAGTACCTTATCGGATGTGCTAGTTACAAATGTGCGTCTTCATTTTGGTAACTGGATATCCTACACGTGGCAAATTATATAAGCATCGATGCTGACATGTAAGCACCGACCTAACCGAGCAGCGCACAAATGAAACCGTTTGCAACCCCTCGAAGGTTGCTCATGTCTCTCGGGACTCTCGGGACTCGGGACATGCGAAAAACTCTCAGGTCTCTTGAACTGGAGACCGGGCAACATTTTTAGGTTACAAATGACTACCGTCCTGTCTAAAAAAAACTTTCGTAGCTTTCGTAGACATGCCTATGACCAGCAGTGAACTGATTGAGGATCTTTTTCTCAACCGCTGTACCTTGTTCTTTACCAATGAAAAGATTTATGGTAGGAAAATAAAAATACACATCTAAATACTAAAGTTTAGGGTCGAGTGTGCAACAAAATCACACTATGAAAACAAATAAATTTTAAAAATTTAAAGTAGTAAACTTTAAAAGGACTTTACTTTAGATAATAATTTCTCTTTGTACTAATGTATCTAAAAATCTTAATATTGGTTAATATTATAACCAGATTTTACTTAAAAAGTCCTAATGCTAGTAAGCATTAGGACTTTTTGCATATTTGGAATACGATTTGATTTGTCACTATATTTTTTTGTCGAAAGTAATAAAAAGGAAAACTATTATTAGTAAAATGCTATAAAGGCTTTAAATTTCAATAGTATTAATGTAACTTTATAATTAAGGGTAAAATGTTCTTATTACATTTGTGGCAACATTAAGCCTTCGTAATTAATTTCCGCAAGTAAGAGACAGAACATTAAGAACAGCTCTTGCACAGAGATATGAATTACTAAAAGATCGGCCAATTTGATCGTCCTAATATTTAAAGATACCTCTTTAAAGTTTTCCGCTCCTAGTAAGTTATTGCGAAATATTTGCAACTTTGGCTTTCAATTTCTCTGACAAGCCAACCAGATCCAACGTAAGGGTTTCCACCTTGAACCGATAATAATAATCATTTATTTCGGATAAGCATCCGTAGCGTCAGTAAAAGAGAAATTTAGAAAACTTATAAAGTATTAAATATAAAGAATAAAACAAGATTATGTAAGAATTATTATTTCCGCATGTATTATCGGGAGGTTTAATGTGTTTTATTCATGTTCCACCATTCTTCTTTTTCAAATATCTTGTCAGTCAGTACGTAAGTACCGTTACTAATTTTTATAGCTCTGCCATTAGTAGGACAATTATATTAATTTGTTCATTTGATATTGTGTATTTTCCGAGTTTTACATTTACAACCTTCAACATGAAGTGTAGTCAGTGGAATTGAAAATAGATTACTTACTTGAATATACCGGATGGCAGAGCCGAGAATAGACAGGTTGGACGTTTTCTTGTCATCGGGTGTGGCGGGCAGCTGTCTTTTCAGTAGCTCGAAACACTCCTTGAGGTGGGCCCGACGGTTCTTCTCGAGCTTGTTGTGCACTTCCCGAGTACCAGCACGAGGCACACTACCGCTGCTGCCGCTACCGCTGCTACTCACCGAAGGGGGGGAGGGAATTTGAGATGGTCTGTACATAAAACAATTTGATTAAATTTTTTGGTTATGTAATAAAACGTTAAGTATTATTTACTAATGAATAATTATCCCTGCTTCCTGCCCAATTTCACATTTAAAAGAAGTATACTGCAACACTATAAAATTTATAACGCGCAAATTGAAATTAAATTTAAGTTACGGAACAACATAAGCAGTACGCATATAGGAGGGCGCATTAAAGATGCATACAGCAGCAAGGCCCGGTCTACCGGACGATGAATAATAACATCGGACAGATTGCATTAATATCCAAACCTTGACAGCAATCGGATAACGTACACAAATGCATACAATGCGCCAGGCAGGACTATATGCAAGGAAACATTTACTATAATATTCCATTATGATTATGACCACTTTCCATTTCTTTCGCATTGGTTACTTTAACGTTGAACATTCTAGCTAATTGAAATGGGTGGATATTGTTTTAAACATACTTTTATTTTCTACATTTACATTATATAGATTAGTTTATAAATTATCCTGTCGTAAACTAAAAGATAATTGATTAGGATTGACTGACAATTTTAATAGTAATTATGAATATGTTATTTTCTTAAAAGCAACGAAACCTGAATCAGGTCTGTCTGTCTGTGTACTTTATTTTCGTTAAATTTCATAGTAATTGAATAAGTAAAACATATTACAATGCGTTATTTATACATTAGTTCAAATCTATTTATAAAGTTGCTTGTGGCAAACTCCCCTAGCTAGTGAGGACGGCGCTGTCGTCATACGAAACCCCAGCTGTTTCAAACACCGCAAGTACTAGGAGAACATGATTCGATAGAGCTTACATATGACTATTGCTCGTAGTACGCGGCCTGGAATGTTCTTGTACGAAGTCGAGGAGGGGCGCGGAGGGGGGTGCGACGGGTGTGGGCACTAGGTCGGGCGCAACAACGTGGGCCACGGACAGCGCGGGCGCGGTGGGGGGCACCACCGGCACCGGCGTCGTTGGCCGCACCACGCCGTTGCTGCACGGTGTCACAGACGACACTCCAGTTACCACTCGCAACGATACTGGTGACTTCGGCTCCTCCTCTGTAAACAAAGGCGACACATCAGTATGGCCTTTCTATTACGTTAGAACGACCCTCAACAGAATGTCAAATAATTTGCGAAAGACCTCCCCGACACTCCCTTCCATTAACGTGGTCAGCACTTGTCAAACTCGTGTCAACCGCTCATCGGCGGCTGCAGTCCCTGGCGGTAAACTACCAGGCGAACATAAACCGGCAATCGTTCATTATTAGCGATGAGTGAAATAGCAAAACGCGCATAAGTGAGAAGGCAACACGAGTACAGTTCTCGTTTAAAGTTCCTCGTATAATAGACCTAAATCTAAAGACTTTACAGCTCAGAATTAAATATCAGAAAATAAACAGACAAAAGTGACGAGCGAGACAATTCATAAACACCAAGTTTAAAAAGAGACAGAGGAAGAGGCGTGTTTGGGCAATGAAATGACGTCAGAACGTTCGCTTAACAATTTTACGTTAAAGTTACAAGTTACAACATCGAAAATCAGCTGTTTGATAGAAAAAAATCTAACAGGACGGAAATTCAGAAAGTTTACAAGTACTTGTTCCGCAAAAATAATTTACAAATAAATACTTAAACAAACGTTTGAGCTTGAGTATGTAAACTGCTACAATACAAATAAATGAAAAAGTACAAGTACCAAAATTCCTAAGCATTTAAAACCTTCAAGTCTTTTGAATCCATGATGGGTAGTAGTATCGGTACTTGAAGTATATAACGGAAAACGAATTTTCAGTTTGAGTTTTTTTAAGGAAAGGTAAGTATTTGTAAGGAAGGTTTTAATTGGCAATGGCAGCATCTGAGAATACGTCAACCCATTATGCCCCAGAGGGTGTCGTAAAAGTTGATGATGGGACAGAAAAGACACCACAGACGCTGTCTGTGCTAAAATGCAAGCCGTAGACGGAATCGCCTAATATACTGGTCTAACAAATTCACTTGCCAAGCACCTCCTTGTGAGGGGCTCTTGGGTTGCCGCGAGCCCCCTCTAGTTGTCGGAAATCATTCGTTAACAGGGGGTCAGAGCCGACGCCAAACGTTGCACCTACAATGCAGCGTCGGTGCTTTTCAAAAAATCTTCTTTCACTCACGAGCCTCTTGCTTAGTCTTACCGACGAAGCAGTAAAGGCCTCCGGGCCAATAGCAACATGGATGGTTTTTAGTCGGTATGCTTCTCCTTCTGAGATCCGAATCCCGACAACCACCAACGGGGTATGCTTAAAGCATTTTCCATCCATCCAAAAAAACAAAAACACTTACCAAGGGCGTCGATTACGGCATGTTACAACTTAAATGCCCATTATCTAGCAGATACTACTCAACAAACTTCTAGAATTAAGATAGAAATTTAGAAACGGGTAAATCTTATTATACATGGTGAACAGATCTTAAATTATGATGTCTCTACACTCTCATTGCCTATTCATGTAACAGATGTTGCGTAATTTTTTTTCATCAAAATAATAAATTGTGTTACTGAAGACAACATTTTATAAACTTTGGCCATAGGCCAAATAGGATCGCGTTATATCTTTGACATATATCTAGTTTTCGTTACTTGCACCGGAAATAGTTTAATAGTACAGACGAAGAGTAGTAAGTAGGAAGTACTATATTCTAGTCGCTAATCTTTGTTCGAACAATGACTGTTCCAGTATTTTAATGTCAATAATTTATTAATATTATTAAATAGATTAATTGTGTTCAAACTTTCGAACGTAACCTTAAAAATATTATAATAAAATAACTTACAATAAAACTTATTTTCCAAAAACGACTACGCTATGCACCAGGACATCAGAAATTACATTATTATGACACCATGAAAATGTAGTTTTGCCTAGGCAAAACAAGGTAACTGTGTAACTGCCACTAGTGGCAGGTTACCACAGGACTTGCTACCCAGATTTGAAAAGTAAGGTGTGCCATAGGAATCGCATTTATTCATTCATTCATTACCCTAATGATATTTTAGCATGGAACTGACGCACTCATTTGTTTAAAGTTTGTATAATATAGTATAGAATATAATATAGAAGTCCATATTGCAATCGTAATTATCGTTTAAAAATATCTTGTTCTCGCTGAAAAAAATACTTGTATTTAAAAACCGATGTCTTAAATGTTAACCTATTTACTTGCTGGAAGTATGTTATACATACTTCTTGAAGTCCATCAAGTTCTCAAAGTACAAGACAGAAAAGTGCCAAATCATGCCCAAAATATCTTCTGATCGCTCTTGTACTTTCAGCAGTTTTAGAATATGAGATATGAGCGATAAGCGATATGAAGTTAATTTAAACGATTAAGCTAACGCAGCTTCTATCCTTTTATATGATATAAGTTTTATTTATTAGGTTATCATATTTCTCCGCATAGTACAAACCAATTCGATAATACAAAAAAGAACATTATTTTTCAATGTGAGCAATTTTGTTAATTTTTTCCTTCATTTTCATTTAATAAAATGAATTCAATATTTTATGTATAGTATATATATTTATGAATTCTATACTACCATTCAAGAAGACTATATTTTAACCTTACATTACTTATAACATTAGAATTTTAATTGTTTACTGTTAGCCATGTATTGTTCGAGCCTATGATGGACAAATAGATTTACAATCAGAATAAAGTGTCATACGTTAAGTGACATGTATATCCTATACATGTACATAAAATACCGTATGTAATGTGTAATATGTATTAACAAAGAAGTGATATCTTTTATGAATGTTAATAACAACTAACCATATATAATTATCAAAAATTACACCCCAATCTATTTACACAAAATGTTTACCGTCTCACCAAATACCGAATTCTGAAGTGAAACGGTCATTTATGCAATGCTATAAACTTAACAAGTTGTGATTACAGAGACAATGAGACTCCTTGTGAGTGTAAGAATGAATGAACGTTACTTGAATGGCTTGACTAAATAGGTGCCAGCCAGCATTACATGTTTTATTGATTCTTCTTATTCATTCATGAATTTAACTAACATCATCGATATCAAAAAAAGTTAGAATAGGGAACATAAAAATGCAAAATATGTGTGACCGTAAATATTCCTTACTTTTAATTAATTAGTATTACTTTACCAAGCCTAGGTGTTAGTCAAGAAGCGGGTGACCGAGATGCTAATACAATGAATTATGCTATGCATATCTGTAATCAAAGGCAGACTAAAATTTTAATGAACCTAAGTTCATTTTATATAAGTATAACGACGTTACGAGCAGAACTGAAAAGGGTTAAGGTAACCAATTTTTTTTTAATTTAGACTACATATTTAGGACTTTATTTTAAATTTAGTTCAATCAAAACGATTCAGTTTTTTTAATATATTAAATTTCTCGAATATAATATATAAATAGGATTTAGGATGACGTATCTTTTATATGAAGTAAAAAAATAAATAAATCAAGTTGATGACGAAGGTTTACAAGCTGTCTGGCGCAAATATTACCAAGATGACATAGCCACCGGAGTGGTTATGCAAGAAGGGTGGGTCTGTGATCATGCGTCACGAATAGTGCGGGGGTTATAGCCAGACTACTGACCTGCGCAAATTAGCCGTGGGTATTTCAGAACTGATATAGTACTGTCCTGTACTTTTGCCTGATACTTATGTAACTAACTAAGCAGCTTTAAGTATAATGCTTTGGCATTATCTTTACTAGTATCCAAAATCCATTATATGTTACCTACATACAATGGATTTTGTATGTGTTTGAATTTATCTTTAAAACTAATGGTCGGATTTTGATGGAACTTCCTTAAAAAGTTCCTTATGATTCTAGAATATGGATAGGCTATGTTTTATCCTACTTAATATAACCAACCGAAAAGTTTGTATGTTTGTCTTTCAATCACACTAAAAAGACTGAACTCTTATGAACGAAATTTGGCAGGGATTGTAGACTATATTATGGAATACTATATTATGATACTGTTTATTTTAATTACGAGTTCCCTACGGACAAAATTTATAACCACGCGGGCGAAACCGCGGACAGCCGCTAGTCATCACATCACATAAAAAGTGTGAGGTTTCACAGCAAATAAAAAAAATACTTTGAAATGTGCGTGTTGTTTGCTATAATTTATATTTATAATTTACAAGTATATACTTAGGTAGTATTAAAATATAATAATATCCTACACTTAATGATTTTACCTGCCCTGCACACATGCCCGTTTCTTAATTTAATCTCTTCATCTCTAAAGCCTAATAAAAAATAAAAGAATTACAGGTGATAATATCAAATAGGTGCCATATACGTTATAGTAGCATAGTATTTTCGAATTTATGACGCGTGACTAGACAATTTTCTCCTAAGAACCCTGCGCTGTGATGCTCGCCTAGTAGAATTGCGCATGGCGGCGCGCGTTTCCGATTCCGATTGACACACACATCACACATTCTCGCCAAACGTGTTTCTCTCTCCTTCGCTCCCGCCTATTTAGTGAAGCCCGTGAACTAAAGAATAATGTTTTATTCATTATCTAGTGTTTACAAAGATCATTTATATAATTAAGCAAAAAATTTTTTTAACGATTTTAGATCGTAAAACATGATATTTAAGAACAGATTTCTCTAGTTCTCTCATGGAAACGTTGAAAGCGAAAGTGGAGCATTTCAGACGTTCACACCACACATTATAGTAATTGTTTAGCTGTCCTTTACCTACATCGATAACATATTTTTAATTATATTATACCTTGTAAATATATAGGTATACGATATATTTCTTTGATGGCCGAAAAATTGTGCACACAATTAACAAACAAGTGAAATGGGAAGCCCAAATCGTTGCGTAGTCTGCTAGTGATAAGGGAGGAACAAGTAACAGGGGGAGTGAAGGGGGAGAAGGTGAGCTCGGCTCGACACGTGACAACCAGTCACGCGGCCCGAAGCCGCCCGAACGCATTCGATGCAACGAATCTCAAGAGAGAAAGAGACCACGATCTAAAAATGCAGTATAGTCTATGGAATTTATTATTATGTGCAAAGTAGTAGTCAGGCAAGAAGCTAAAGCTGAGAGACGATAAAAATGTGAAAACCCGTCTTTGATTAGGTACGATAATATTTTGTGCCTCTTGCTGTTGCTGCGAACATCGCAAAACGTTGTCGAAAACTGTCAAAAATAAACCTACATAAGGTATATGTATAAAAAAATTCTTTGGTTTTTATTCCTCTTTCCAACACTCTCATTTCAACAACCAATTGAACTATAATACCTATGAAATTGAAACAATATTTATATTATTATAAAAAAAAATATTAGTAAACACTTAAAAACATTTTCGGCCCAAGTTTACATCTGCTAAAGTTATTTCCAATTAAAGTAAACATTTTGTTGAACTAAAAAAAAAACCACGTGTAAGAAAATAATGTCACCGAGAACGTTTATTATCGGCCAACAAACTGCGGATTGAAATTTGATATCTGTCGCGTAAATCATAATGCTGCATTAACACATTGGTACTCGCACATAGCAGCTAAACTCAGTAGAATTACAGCGGACAATATCAAACTTAGAAATGAAATAGAGCAGTGGTTTATTCTTAATATTTTTATTACATTTATGTTCTTAAGTTGAATATTTCCAACATCGTATTCGTTATCAGGTTCTAAATTGTCGGCTGCTTGTCTGTCTTAACTCATGAATGGCGGATTTGGAATCTTTTTTTTTTTTATGGGAAAGGCGGCAAACGGGCAAGCGGTTCAGGTGTTACCTGATGGTAATTAACTACCGTCGCCCACGTAGATTGCAACACCAGAGCTGCTCCAGGTGCGTTCCTGGCCTTTAAGGGAATTTGGGAGACAGGAGGAGACAGAGGCAGAAGATGCCTCTACTTCCCGCCGGTATTCTGCGAGGCCGTGGTATCAACCCGGTCGAGCCGGCCCATTCGAGTAGCAGCTGAGGCCGCCGCTTGGTTCTACCACGTTGAACACCAGTCACCTCACATCTTAGCGTCTGTCCGTCACCGGTCTGGGTTTCTTCCTGATGCGCTATCCCGGTCACGTCTCCTTGATAGTAACGAATTCTTTTCTTCCTCTTCTTCGTGATCTTACCTTCCACTTACTTCAGGACTCACTACTATACTATCCTTGGCGCGCTCCAGTGCTCCTTATATAGTCCCGAACTTCGCCAGTCTTTTTATTTTTAATTCCAGAATATTCCCGAAACGATGTTTAATTTATTTACCGAAAATAGGCTTATATTTCAACCTGTGTATAACCACCCTTATTTACCTAGCACAGAGTTTTGTTAACATCGACTGGTAATTTATAAAACATTATTTCTTTTGACTTGTCATTCGTAGACGTAAGAGTTGTCAAGACATATCGGGCATTCGTTACAATATGATGATGAGATGGCCTATTGTCTATCTCAATATTTATTAAATTTATAAGTCAGGTCTAACAAATATGTTAATAATGACATTATAAACTGTTTGTCTGGCGTAGAAATTTTATCCTCAATATTGTATCAATATTATATACTTACAAAGAATATTTAATTGATTTGATCGCCTTTGTCATCATTATAGTTGTAGCTGCTTTCTACAACACACAAATTGTTAGTAAAAGTATAAAAAAATAATCCAATGCATGACAGGCGGCGCTACTTAAAAGAGTTCGCGAAAATGTGTTAAAATATGTGTCGTCATAGTTGTTGACTCTCCACGACCACTGCTGAACGTAGGCCTCCACAATGTTGGCCGTCTCCAGTGGCCGTGAGCTCCTTTTGCATTCAGTTGCTGATTGTTGTCACTCCGTTTTGTACTGCGTCAGCCTTTCCCGGTGGTCATCGGTTCTTCGCCGCTACATGCTTCATTCTATTCACTTCCATTTATGCTGCTAATCCTCTGGAGCCATAACAACTTTCACCATTGTAATGAAAAAATTATTTACGGATTTTATCGCGTTTAATTTTATTTTTATATGCCCAACGTTTCGAGTGCTTTACAGCAGCGGTGGTCACGGGAGGACGATTGAGGTGTTGTTGATACCGTATCCCTTCCACTCCAAGACCAAGAGCTATTACTTTTTTATCCTCCGTTGACTAAACGTAGAGATGACGTCTCTCTATGATTTCCCTTTTATGAAGGTATAATGTGAAGATCAGCTTCACAATCCGTGACCTATCTATGTATCTAATGTCTATCTACTACATATATGATATCCATTATGAGTGACGATAACATTGGTTATTTTATTGTTCTAAGGCCAAAGCTTTAAATAAAGTTAGGAAATTTATTACACGATAACATGTGTTTCAGATTAAAAATTTCCTTTTTAAACATTAAAATACGAAGAAAAAAATAAAGTTAAGTTTTTTTGTTATTAGAGTTTATTATATAAGAAGGTGAATCTCCGTTTAAACCGTATTTATATTTCGTTCTTGTCTGTGTCAAGTGTCAGTTACAGCCATATCTTTGCGTCAATAACCTTGCGAGTAGGTGGCGAATTTTGTTATGCCGAGTCGTGTTCTTATAACGCTATATTTTATTTATCGTTGGATATGTAACGACCACGTGTAAGAGCCAACAGAATTTGTATAACGTTCTCTGCGCTCCTGGTGTAGCCTCGGATTAAATTGTAATGAAATAAAAAAAAAAGTACAGATAGTGGTGATACGTACGGCGGGAGCGTAAAAAATCTATTATCCCTTTCTTCCCGTGGGTGTCGCTCTGGTACTTTTAGTTTTATACTTACAGCGAACTTTCATTCCACCATTTGCAATAAACATCAAAATAATAATAATATTATTGGAAAACAAAATGAGAAGCCTAGATGAGCTCGGTTGAACAAATAGCAGATGTAGCTTCGTAATAGGACGAGACGAGTTTTAGAAACTGAATATTACAGTGCTTGTTTTTTTTTTTTTATAGGTTATATTATATTACATTACGATAATTGCGAGTTGTCGAAGATTAATTAATGTATTTTGCTCATCGTAGTTCGTGAAAGTGAACATTGTAACTACAAACAAAGAGTACACAATCGTGCGACACTTTAGGGTTATTTGTGCCACGTCCTACACACGTCGCTGCGCAAGTACCAAACAAAGAAGACCTTGATTAAACTGCTCACAAACAAATTACGAAGCAATGTAACAAAGCAAAAGAAATGAGTTACAAATTATGCTTATTAAGCAATGAAAAAAGCTAAATAAGCATGTCACCATAGTAACTAACTATGCTTGTTATATTCATGATTTTGTTTGGCGCGTCCATTGCCTTATAAGTAACTGAAAACGCGATAATATCATGAAAACTAGCAAGGAAGGGGGTAGCCACTACCGTCCGTCCGTACCTTATTGAATGAGAAGACGTTTGTGCTTGTGCATTAGACAACTAAATTACGTAAACAAGATTTCTACTCGGTACTTACCCTTACCCTTACCTATCTTTGAGGATAACAGGTAGCTGATTAGGTATAAAGGTCTGAAATGAATATTGATTTGTAAGTGAAATAATGCAATTTCCGGCGAATACGGAATAATTTAAGACGAATGAAACAAAAACAATATGTTTTTGACATAATGGGTGAAGAACAAAAATAATTGTTTATTTTTCGAATTACTTTTTTAATACGTGCACCGTGCACAACACATCGACCTTCACTAGAAGAACGCCTTGAAGTCAACGTTTGCAAGCCACGATTGCTGACGGAAGAAATATTAATATGGACAATACATTAATGGGAAAGAAAACATTAAAATCAAGACAAAAGTTCTCAGAAAGAATTATATTAAAAGAACCTATTGAGAAAATAGAAATTACCGATTTGAGTTTTATCGACTTATATAAATACATAACTAAAATCATTCCTAGAGAATGCTCAAGTTAGGACACACGAAGGGTTAATTAAGATTAAAAGTATCCTATTATATTTCCTTCGTATCCGTTCCGTCAAGTCCTAATAGTAGTACATGCTAACTTCCACATTTGTAATATCAGGTGACACAGGACACTCCGACATCTAGTAATAAACCAAAAGAGCCATGTAGCAAATGAAAGTTCTTTTTTTCAGCTTAATCTGTTGAAACAAGCATAAGGTAATTTTGAACGTTATCTGCTTTACGTCTCAAAGTTCCATCATCTAGGTATCGAATTTGGATTCAAAGTTCAAAAATATCGGTTATATTCCCAAAATAAACAGCCTGGGCCTAGTGGATCACCCTGCTGAAGTCTGATGATCGAGTCATTAATATATGGTATGCGTAAAATAGTTAACGAGTTCATTTCATTTCAAGTTCGTTATAATAACATTGCTAGACGTAAAGATAAATTTCTGGGTGTAATGCTACCCACCTTTTCCAAAAATGGATGATCTGTAAAGGCAGTTAAAAGCATTCCTGAAGGACAACTTTCATGAAGGTACGCACTGAACGTACCGCCGCTTCACAACCTCCCTTTAACTACTGAAGCCTGATTGAATAGGATGAAATTTCGAGTCTAGGATGGAGATTGTGTAACTATACCTAAGTACCTATCATACAAAATTTTGGTAGATTTACCGGACCAATACAATAAATCTTTAGTAATATTTGTCAACGAACCATTTTCCCCGTGTCATTTCCATCCTTAAATTACCATCGAAAACGATAAACTCAATTTAATAAAATAATGATGTTTATGTAACGACTTTCTTCGCTCAGGTTGCGACGGTAACCGAACAAGCGTGAGCTATAGAATAGATTGTTACTATGGGCGTTATCGATTTGTACCTATAATCCCGACTTGAAATTATTTTCCTGTTACATAGACTCTTTACAACATGTGAACGAGCTCTGACATCGCCTTGAAAGAAATTTCTTTTGTGCTCCTGGTACGGGAATTGTTTATCATAACCCAATTAAAGAAATAATTTCGGAAGTATCAAGAATTCTTTGTTGTGAATAATGGCGTTATCTAAATAAATATTACGAATATTTCTATTTTTAAAAACTAATCCATTTATCGTGTGCCTGACTAATACTTGATCGGTGATAATTTATTGTCAAACGCCCAAGCATGAGGCGCTCGATGCCTACTGCCACCACCAATAAGCCTGCCAGTGCGAACCCAGCGTGAGGATTAAATCCATGAGTAAATCTGTCCCGTTTGGGTGCAGGCTATGTCCAGCAATGTAATGTTTTGGGGCTGATTATTTACAATGAATATTGCATAATGTAAAATGAATATAGAAAATAAATTCAAATACTATAATTAGTTTATTAAATTAAATCTAAGTATCTAATCTATATCGAAATCAATACAATAGTATCGAAAAAAAATTGTATTGTGGAGTTGTAAGAGCAATGGTGAGATATTAATCTCACAATTTTATTCCATGTTGTCAGAGTAGTCGTCACAAACTAGTGAATTGAAAAAAAACTAACGAATGTTCTGGAAAAAAACAAGATATGTCTTTTGTTTTGTTTTAAGGCACGAGGATTCCTGACAATATTAAAAACATACATAGCCACATATCTCAAATAACACTGTACCTAGTACCATACGCTGGACACCTGTTACTGATCTAAATAATTTTGTTCGGACACTATATTAGAATTGGTATTCCATCACTTGTATGAAATACATTACTGGCATTTCCCAAGTTAACTTTACAATATCTAGGATCATAATGCTATAATGCACCATCAGACGCCATAAATATATATAATTGCTAGTATGTATCATCAATTTAAAGAATGTATTTTAGTTATGATTTGAAATCCAATAAAAGTCTTTAATTCAAGAGCCATTACAACCTTATTAAATATTGAACTCACCTAGATACTCCTTGATCCACTTCTTTTTAGGTGGAGGTCTAGTGACTTTTTGATCATCTTTTGCTTTGTTCTTAATTGAGCACGGATTGTTCTTAGCTGAGCAGGGTAACTCGTTTTCCGGCAATCTGACGACAGGAGGAACCCCCGATATCACTGACTGTGGATATCCGAATCCCTTTATCGAATGCCCGTGAGTGTAAAACGGCTTGTACGTTTTGAGCGTTATTGGGATTGGTTGGACAATGCTTCCGAATTCTGTCTCCATGGTATTTATAGCGATGGTATGCAGCGTGTCAGTGTAATAGGCGTCACCTGGAGCTCCCATTGTGGCGAAAAGTTCCGACTCAGCACCACTTCTTCGGTATCTGGCAGTGACCAAATTAACTTTGGGGGTTTCCATGAGTGTACCCATTCTATGGTAAAACTAGAACCTAACAACGTATTCTACAAGCTACAAGGTTCAACACAAACTTATTCGTCTTTTTCATTTTCATTTATAGTTTTTTCACTTAAAAATGTTTCTTCACAAAAGAAAACTTTAACTTCGATTAATTCACTGGACAACCATTCTGTATCTGTTTTAAAAATGTACACAATAGGACTGTGTCTATGCGTTTGCAAAGGCCGACTTTTACATTTTATTCGTCAAAGTTTAAAGTAATAACCAATTGAAAGAAATATAAAAGTTTAAATCACGAAATAACAATACATCCATAGGGGCTTCTTTAACGAAGTCACGAATGACGCAGGGTTTTGCGCAACGCTTTGAAAGCCTTACGACGAAATATTACAAAACTTCTAAAGAAACTTTTTTTTCAAATACGTTTAGTAAGCTGACGAAAGTTGCCCGAGTATAGAGAATCCCCTGAAATGAAACTTGAAATTGAACTCATTTCTTAATTAACTTTGCAAAGAAAAAAGTGATTGTACAACGAAGAAAATTAAATAAATAGGTAAGAGAAGAACTATGTTTAAGACCAAAGATAATTTACTAGACCGTTTATAATAACCCGAAGTGACATTAGTAAGATCGATACGACCGTATTCAATACCGTATTCTGTGAGATATGATATTTGCAAAACAGAGAGCAATGTGCGAGAGGGACAGACCTTGGACGATGTGGTGTGAAGGCTTGCGACACCGGTACCGGTAGTGGCGCTTCGGTGCGACGCGTTCAACAAATGAGGGGAGGGCTGGCTGTGAACGCATGGCATACACGGTGTCTTTCCTGACGGAACGTGCTCTCCCCGCACACCGCACTGTCCACCAATAGTTATGCCTTCTACAACATCATGCCGTCCTAGTAACGGTTCTGATTGAATTCGCAATGTGACAAAAAAAACCCAAAACTTGCAAATAAAAATAAATTTTCTTTCAACCCCTTTTTTCGTTTTAACCAATTTTTATTTTTCATTCATATGATCGATTTTTCATGTGAATAATATATAAACGGTTGTTTTTTAATATCTAGACACATCATTAGGCGTCACTGTGACGCACCCAGGCCTGAATAAGAGCCAAGATCAACACGGGTATAGGCAAAGAAAAAAAAATTAACAGGTCTGGACTGTGGAGCAGGGTTATTGTACAGAAGTAGGCGACGCGTTATCGGACTCGCTGGTAGCGACAGATTGTACAATGTACACGTGCTAAGAGTCAAGTATACCAAACAATGGCATGCACGCCGTGCAAGTTGAAAAACAGTCTTTGCTTCGGAACATTCCAGAAATCCAGAGAGCGTGTCAGAGCTTGAGCTTATCTCATTATTTATGAAAACGAAAACATATCGCAAAACAATCTAACAATCGGATCTTCATCGATCTGTTCAGCTCACTATAAGAATGCTAGAGACTTGATCATTCCCAGAACAACAGCAACTGATAAGTCCAGACATTTACAAACACCTAATAATAAATCGATTACAAAATACAACTCGATGTACTTTATATATTCTCAAATATCGGTCGGGACAACACAACAAAGGACAAAGATACCTAGATATCTTACTAATATAAAAATGTATTCTTTCCATCATGTTGTAGAAATTGCATGTCCATAGCTTGTATTATATTTTTTCATGGTGCATTCAGTTTGTACATTTCATAGTTTTACATGGTCGGACATGCTAAAATGTTGGTAAGGCGTGAGATGAAACGTTTCCCCACCTAAGAGCATTACAAGCTGCTACTTTACACAAAAAAGTGACTTTGTCCATCTCACGGAAATCTATGTTTAAAACATTAACAATGATTTAATCGAAAAAAAAACCGTGCTGATCTCCAAAGCAGGTATATCCTTTCGGATGAAAAAGTGAACCATCGAAATGGTTACAGAAATGTAGATATGAACGAGACAATGTACAGTGTATCATTACTGTAAAAATACAGTTCAAATTTTCATTTTTGAAAACGGTTCAAAATTAAAAAGGCCTATACTTTTGTTTTATTTCATTGTATTGTATGATATCAATCAAAGTATACGCACAGGCTGAAACTTCATTTTTGTAAATCCAGAATCATTTCAAGTAGGTACCACCATAGAACAAAATTAACTATGGATGGTTTCCACTAATATTGTCCAGTGTGAAAATGGTTATGTCCGATTTAAAAAAGAACCATACTAATTTGAAAATTCTCTTTTTGGTTTATATGACCAACAGTGCACATCATAACTATCATTAAGTACATACAATAACAGAATAGTATAAAAACTCATAGACAGATGCATAATTTATTTTGAAGTATTTTTAATTTTTCGTACAATATTTTATCATTGATTAATGTTTTCGGTTGTTGACAATACTGTGAATAAGAAAATATTTGTTACACACAATATCTAGTTATATAAACGTCATACAGGTTCCTCCCTAGTCCAGGAGCCAGGGTTCAATCGAATTATATGTTAATATAATTTTTGGACCAAGTAAATTATTATTATTATTATGTAAGGTATTTTATTTATACAGATTTTCATTTGGCAGAGTTATATAATATTTAAAAAAAGATGTAGAGACATAAAATACGATAATTTACAAAATAAATTGTTGTTAAAAAAAAGGTTTCTGTGAAAACCGAAAAGTACTCGTGCTATAAGCAAACTACCAGGAGAACATCTAAAAGAGTAAGTAGAGGGATGTATCGCGAAGGATCAATCATCATAAAAGCGGGAGACACGGACACGCGTTTGGGTGAACGTAAACGCTCACATTACGTAAGCGATACGGCGGGTCGACACGTGTACGGTACAGCAGTATAGTTTTACGTTATGTAATCCACGTAATAGACACTATGAACGACGAGTATGTTGGCTATGCAATACTAGATATGCTTTGATTAGATTACTGTTTATTGTCTAGCCTAGTCAAAAATTACGCTTATATACCTTACATATATTTTTTAAAACGTACCAGTTCGTGAATCCTTTGCATAGCGGCTTAGGGACTACTATATTTACATTAACATTTTTATTGCTATATTAAGTGTTATTTTAGTTATATAATTTTCCACGCTTTTGAAAGCTATTAATTAGTCTATAGTTTCTCTTGAATAGTTTTTAATTTATTATTATTATAAAAATAAATTAAAATCAAAATTATCATCACTGGTACGATTACAGAATTCACAGAGTAATGTTTTAAGCCCGAAATAATAAAAAAACTCTTTACAATAAAGTTTAATGTAACCGTCGGGATTGGCAGCACCATATATAACTGGAGTCAGTAGAAATTACTAATTGTAATTACATAACTCTAGATGCTTCGTTCCGCTCAAATACCTAAAGACCAATAAATCATTTTGTTCTTTTGTTTAAAGAAAGACAAAAGTTATGCTAGTAAGACTTTTATAGATATTACAGCAGTATAGAGAAGTAATAGGTACAAAAAAAAATATTTGTTACAGACAGAAATGTATGTTCTAAAAAATTATTAAAGTGGATGTACAGTTGTAGACTGTCACAGTCATGGAATAAGATATAGGATACTTTTTCTCTGTTGTATCAGGGACTGCCTTGGGACAGATATTAAGGATCCGCGAGTGAAGACGCACGGGCAGTCGCTAGTCTTTATGAATATTCACATAAATATATACCGCAGTGCAACAGAGGCATCACTTGGTTGGCCAACTTTCTGTATTCGCTAATGGAACAACTTAGCAATATGATGATCAGATGAATATTCAGCTGCTACGTTAGAAACAGAATTAGTTGCACAATTAAGTCACTATCCACATCATCGGCCTATAAATGATTAATTGTTATAGGCTTCACCCAAATTGGGAGACAGGCGTCGCCACTAACGACACCCTTGGAGAAAGGTAAGAAGTGCAAATTTGTTTAAATTTTCATTGCTTATACTCTTCAGTATTTGTGTGCACCAATATTTACTTCGGCTCCTCGTTAGACTCGCATACCCCCGACTACTGAGCCACAAGAGTGATTAAATTTACCAAATAGCATGTACGAAGTCGTATCATGGGCTCACTGTATTCTTAAACTTTAAATACTACTCAATTATAATTCAATTTATAAATCACCTAAACCAAAGTATGAATATTTTTTTAATCTTTATTACCTATTATCGAAATTTCTAGAAACTAGTGTGTTTTTCTCCAAAAACCAACGTGGGCAAAGGAAGTAAAGTTGTCTAAACCTTGAAAACTACCTTCGGGTGTTAAAAATGACAAAACTGTGATACTGTTATTCTTATGCTTGCATTAAAAAATATCTAAAGGAGACCGCTTTGTTTATTTACTTTTACTTATCTCTTTCTGTAAACATTCTTTTATAATTTCTATGTACGATGGAAATTATGTTTCGTTCTCAATTTAATAAAATTTAATGAAGGCCAAAGCATAATAAAATTATTTATTTATTTATTTAACTTCATATACATGAAAATGTATATAGGCGGACTTAATGCCAGAAGCATTCTCTACCAGTCAACCTTTGGACGATGCAGAGATGAAATGAAGTAGGTGTAGGTGATAGAATAGAGAGAACTAAAGAGAGGAAAAAAAAATATATATATAATAAATGTAAATCTTAAAATTACGATAACAACAAAATTTACTCCATAACTATTAATCATTTTAAAACAAATGTGATTAAGCACAAACAAAGATAACTACTGCCAGTACAAGAACAGATTCTGTTTGACATTTGTCACATACAGAACAGTTAAAACTATTAAAATATTAAAAAGAAAAATTTCAATGATGTAAACGTTAAGGCGTGATGAAATTACTAGCAACAATTTAAACATAATTATCGTATAATGGTGGTTTGGTTACGAAATCAATGAACAAAATAACATCCGTAAGCAAATAATGCAACATGATATGTTGAAGGCGCAGCGATATTGAGTAGAACAAAATATTTTTACAATACAGTAGGATCTAATCTAGGAATTTAAAATCTAGGATACATGCCGACATATCCCACATTGCACAATGGAAAAGACAATCGACTTATCTGCTTACTTACGTAACACGGTGTGGTCCGTATGCCGACAAAAGAATTTAATGAGTCAGACGAGCTGCGTTTTATCATGTTTTAACCGGGATCAAATCCCATGCATGAGTTTAAAAGCGGAAAAGTCAACAACAACAAAAAATGTTTCTTAACCTTATAGTGTACTAGGAACGTATAAACAACCATAATATAGGTGCATAACATGTGGTCAAGCCAAGCCGCATCTGTCTATTACCATCAGAACGCATGGGGCAGCTAGGGAAGGACCACGCTCTTCCAAAATAGATATAATAAAATAGGCCTGCATAAAAAAAAGCAGCGTAATGCTGCTGTGTTGCGTATGGTTAGTGATTGAACCATTTTGAACTGGTAACGAGGCTCTCCAATTCCAACTCAATCCTCAGTGTGTAGGTAACAAAGTTTTTAACAGGTGACTGTGCTAGTTTGTCGCCATTAATTGGTCTAAAAAAGGCATGCAGAAAATGTATATACGAAAATGTTAAAAAGTAAAAAACATTAAAGTATAGACAAAACTTTCTTTTAACAAGAAGTTTCATTCTGGGCCTGCACTGATTGACATACAAAAAAAAAGGAAGGAGAGAGTTTTTTTTAATTCGTTTGTTTTACGTTACATTAGGTACTGATACAAATATGTATGGACTACAAATAATTGTTCCGGATCTGGGTGTTTGTCCATATGCAATTTATGTATGCCGCAACACAGGAGAAATTTCTCCAATAGAACGTAACATTTTTTAAATCAAAATATATTTTCTGTGCATGCCATGGCAATAATAGTGTGGTTGTTCGGTTTTTAGAGTTCTCGTTTACAATTCAAAACTGCATATGCTTTATTTCAAAGGTTATGTGCTTATTAATGTCGTTCCAGATTTGCCATGCTTCATAAAAATAAACGCAATAAGAGAAAACGTGGTGCAAGGCCTTACAAGAATTTTTCAGACGAAATGTTAATAACATGTTTTGAAATGGTGAAAGATAAGACATACGATATCAGTAGATATCATACCAGATGTTGTATTGGAAAACCAGAAACAATTTAAAAACAAGGTTTATTTCTAGGTTATTTATGAGTAAAGCTAGAAAATTCATAATTGACATGTTCAACCTATCCACTTCGGAAAAAGTCTAATTTATGTTCAAAATAATGGTAATGTTGCCGTCTTTGACGGGATCTAGATTTTTGGTGACTCCCCCACAGAAATTAAGGAACGCATATCTAAAAAATAAACATTTAGTTTATTTATATTACAGATATGTCCGTGCGAAGCTGGCGCGGCGTTAGTTTATTATTAAATGAAAACCAATTAATTTACGACGTGTTGAATCAATAGAAATTCTGTTGTTCTATACACGTGAACGGTTCTACACGTGAATTAAGGCTTAATTTGGTTCCAAACAAATTTCTAGAAGTGAACAGTCTCTTCTTTATTAAAAGAATTCTTTATAAAATTCGCCGCTGCCACATTCAAAGCATAGGAAATTATAAAAAGTATATCAGACGAAGCATATGATTTGAATTTATAACAAATAACGAGTTCGTAAATCAAACATGAGTGTTGTAAATATAAGCTCAGGACTATAAAGTCGACAGCAGGTGTACCAAACTCTAACCAGCTGTCTATTTTAATCAGAATTAATAAGAAATACTTTGGTTTAGTGCAGGGCTGTTGTCTAAACTTTTTGATACAAGTGCCACATTATCTGTTCCTCGAAAGTCCGCATGGTTTATTTTGGACGTCGCGGATTTTTTTTAAAGATTTTTCCAACAGCTCAGTTCAATAGAGACATGGTAGCCTGGTCGTTAGAGCGTAATTTTAAAATACGCGGGTGACCTGTGTACGATCTCCGGTGCTGGCGCCACTAAAATAGTTAACAGCAGTTTAGCACTAAAATAGTTAACAGTAAGTACTGAATCTGTCACTTGCTTGTCGAGGAAGGAAAATATCGAGTTAAAACCGGCTTGTCACAAAAATAATAAAAACCCACCCGCACTGGAATAGCGTGGCGGACCCTTCCCTTCTACAATCTCGCTCAAAATTAATTTTGATTACATTCAATACAAATTTCCAAGTGTCTCTTGTTACTGATTAAACTAAATTGATTTTATAATCGAGGCTCGCCACCTGTCGGTTTCTAAGAGGTGTCTTTCTCATTAAGAACAGACAGAAATCGCAGTCATATCGTAATTTCTTTAACCCTAATCTCATTTTTAATTTTTAAAAATTAATAATAATTTCTAAATCTAGGCTGTACAGTAGGTGTTCCGAAATTCCAAAACCCTTTTCTTTGTACTACAGCGGCCATCGCGCCACGCGCACCGGCGCCTGGTCGTGCAAAAGCAGCACGACTTTGTTTCCTCGCCCTTTTTAACCCTCACAGGTTCACAGTTCACAGAACCTATCAATCATTACCGCGTAGTGTTCTCCAATTATGGAAACACCTTTTTCATTGTAATCAATCATAAGCATTCCGTTTGTATCTCAAAAAATTGTGGCTATGTATTTCAAAATTATTCGAGGTTTTCGCTGTTTACTCAGGAGCACGTTACACGGCGGTAATCTGATTCACTTGGTTTATGAACAATTGCTCATCATTTCAGTCTATCACAAATCAACTGCTGAACATAGTTCTCCCTCCCTCAATAGCTCAATTAGTAATAATGTGAATAATGTTTTGAAAGATATAATTTGAATTATTAATCAATCTTAATTCGCAGGAATAAAAAATGTGACCTCACTCCCCGCTGACCCTTTCATTTCGCAAACCCATTGACCCCTCATATCTCCTGAAAAGTCGAAAAGTAGGTTTCCTTGCCGTTTAACTACGCAAATTCAAATGGAAATCCGTTATCTCAACCTTCCCCTGTAACTGACAGGCGTGAACAAAGGTAAGTACCTCCTCCATCTCGTTTTACTGCGAACTAATTAACAATATAGAGATATAATCGATAGTTAAAATAGCATACCCCATATCGTGTCATAACACGACGACCGTGGCTAGCAAATCCGACTGCGGAGCCATGGGTTCGAATCCTAGCCGAAACATTTAACACAAATTATTTATTTTCAAGTCTGATAGCATTTTGTTCCTTCAGTGTCTCGTGAGATAGCATCAGACCCTTACTTCGGATCTTATCGCATAAGTTTTACATCAGATATGCGAAAGTTCCCTAGTGTTTGCGCGTAAACTTACGGCACTATAATATCTACCGCGCAGTTAAACACTGCCGATTGTATACGGGAGTTTCTAAACATGTCGTGTATATATATTTAAAAAAAATATTACAAGCAAGACGATACCCACGAGAGTTACTTTCGTCTGTTCTTCTGCCGTCTCCGACAGAGGAACCTTATCGAAACGGTGGTAGACAAAAAAAAAGGAACGACTTCTGACAAGTGAAATTTATGATTTGTTATGTCGAAGAATAAAGATTTCGATTTTTATTTTATGTGGTAATGAATCTACAAGTGGCTCCATCGCACACAGAGTGTTTAATATTTGAAACATGTGCTTGTTTACTAACCAAGGAATCATCAATATCTCCTCCGCATGAGTGGTCGCAACACAAGCAGTTTTCCTCAGCTTTATTATGTTTCCTCGTTGAAAACCTTGCGTTCAATGAAAACCTTAGTACGGAAAGTTTTTAAAATAGTTGTCAAACACAACCACGTAGGTAATACAATAATTGACATTCGTATGTGCTCAGAAGTTTTTTTTTTCAAATCGGGACGCATAATTTATATAAAAATATAGATTGTTTTTAAATTTTAGTGTGTCAAGTGTAGTAAAAAAAAACAATTCCTATTGCTGCATGTATTAGGCATTCAGACATTATTTTGTTTCTATGGCACTGAAGAATTCCTTTTGCCTTTCTTGAATCAGATGTTGCTAGGTGCTATCATAATTTTTGGTTTTTATTTTAACCTATGGAGGTTAAAATAAAAACCAAAATTTTAGCTGTTGATTTTAGATATAAAGTCAACCATTAAAAATCTAAACTAACTTAAAAGAAGCCGGTGTTTGACATACAAATTTATATACCGTATATTTTTTTATTAATTTTTCGGCTATTTAGGCATAATGTGACTATTAAATCAATACACGTAACTAAGTAAATATTTATATATTTATTCTTGATTGTGACACCTAAGACGAAGGTATACAATGGGCGGACTTAATGCAGTTTGGCATTCTGTCAGTCAATATCTGAAAAGGTTCTGGATTTACATAAAATCTAAAGTCAACCTGAAGAAAGTAGCGCATACAGAACTACAGTGAAACTGGTAGCTAAAATAAAAATTTAATTATAATTAACCAATAAGATAAAAAATAATAACATTCAACTAATGGCCACAACTTTTCACAAAGACAAAGGTGATTTCATTGACATGTTAATAATGGTAGGTTTCCATTAAAATAAAGCCTGAAGACTACACTCATCACAATCTAACAAAAACCCAATGGAATACCCGAAAACGAAAACTACCTCGCCAGCGTTTGCAACCGGATATTGTCAAAAACATAAACAAGGAAATACTTGTCAAAACAGATAAGTTAAGAAAAAACAGACACGATCATGGTCTGTGTTATAAGAGTTACGTAATTCGCAGTAATAATGTGTTCGGTTAATTACAAAATTATTCTATTGCAAGAGCTCAGCCGCCGATTGATTGACAATATCAAATTATTAAATATGTCTGCGGTCGATCGCGTAGGAAAAGGTTATCAATTTGTTAATAACGTCGCGTTATGGTTATGGATTACATGAATGTGGATCTTAATGCCCGGCTGCGGTCGTATGATGCAGTCCGAGGATATGTAAAAATTCGATTCGCGTCCGAGGTGTAAAAGTCCAGACGAGGCAGGCCAAGGGAGGCAGCCGAGAGGGCGGTGGAGGGCCGCAGACAGTCGCTAACTGTCGGCTGCAGCGGCGCGACGCGCACGTGGGGCGCGGCGCAGGTGCCGCCGACCTCGCGCTATCTCGTCTCGCCGCCCGAGGTCGCGATGATAACGCACGCTATTTCGGACCGGAGCCGGCCCCCGCCCGACCGTCACCGTCGCAAACGCACCCGACTGATGCCACACAAACTCCCGAGCCGACGCGCGACGCACGTTTAGCAACCAACGACCGAGGCGACTGACTACCTGGGCCACCGGACTAGCGACCAGCGCCGACGCACTCCGCTCGACGACTGAGCGTTCCGCTCTCTGTCCGTCTCGGAGGGCGGAGGAGGCAGGAGGCGGGAGGCGCGCGACCTCCGGAACCCCGCTCCGCCGCGATCCTCGCCACCTCGCCAGTGAAACTGACGAACGAAATCGCAAGGGGGGGAGGAGGGGTCGGCGGGCAGGGGGAGCGCACGCGGTCGAGCGCAACGCTCGCCGCTGCACCGTCCGTCCGTCCCGTCCCGTCCCGTCGCGTCTCAGCACTTTACATAACGCTGCACGGGCCGCGCGTCGCACTCGCTCGCGAAACGAGGTCGAAGCGGCGCGCCGCAAAACATCCGACAGAATTTTAACAGCCACATAGGCCGCGGGTGATGAAACTGCGGCATGAGCACGTCGATGACGTGTCCGAGGAGTCGGTCGGTCGGTCGGCGGCGGTGTCACTGAACCTCGACGCGGGCGAATAAGGTGAATGGAACATTGCAACCAAATCGAGCGGCGCGACCAACGCCGCGGACGTAGGAGGCGGCCGGGTGACGAGCCGCTCCTTATGTTATACACGACGGTGGTTAGCTTTCTAACAAACATTGGGCGGTAACGAGGACACTCTCCGTCATCCATAAACAAGCAGTTTGAAATAAATAACATTTCACGATAAAAATAAACCCATTATTTTATTCGCAAAGCAAAAAAAAAAGGCAAATTTGTGTGGTTATTCTTGTTTTAATTTAAATCATTACGAATACCATTCCAATACCCACAAAGCGACCGTGACTGAAGTGGCGTTCGCTTTATAGTATAGTATTAAGTAGTTCATACGAGTGGCATTAAATCCCCAACTAATTAGACTAATTCAATTTCTCAGTTGCGTTTATGTGATGCTACACGTACCCGATTCACGGAGCTCGGTACGCCTACGCGCCGCAACCGGCACGTGTTATCTTTATCTGTATACTTATAATGTTTATGTCTGTCTACGAGTGGAACATGCGAGATACGTTCGTGACGATCGCTAAAATTATGTATCGGCACAACTTCGAACAATTACCAAAATCGAAATAGGTGAACAGCATAAATGCCGGATCGTTTTCTTCCATATATAATTTGCTATGGTTGTATACAACCAACAACTAACCCAGTAAGTTAAACTAAGTTAGTCTTTAATAATTATCGCGCAAGGAAAGGTTCGAAAAAGGAGGGAGCGAGCACTAATTACAGAAGGACTAACAGGAACACATAAGTAGTGGGTGCAGTTTCCAATAGGGGCAGCGGGGAGAGACGGCGCATGCGTGCTTCGACTGACCTTGGCGCGGTGCAGCGTGCAGCCCGGGCCGCCGTCCGCCCGCACAACCGCACAAACACTTCCCCCACTTCATGTGCCCCTTGTAACCACACCTGCCGGTTTTACAGGTTGCGATGCGACCTAGCATCACGCCTAGATTCTATTTCTGGAACGGCCAGATAACATGAATTTATTCGTGTTACGCTTGGGGTTGAATACATTTGAAAAAAATATTAACACCATTTCACAGAACTAAGAGTATAGTAATATAGAAGTTTCCGTAATCGCCATGTTTAGCAGGCGAGGCAGAATTATTTAAACACACCAACTGTTTTTACTTTTAACATTTAATTACATTAATATTTAAAAAAATCCGTCTGAATAAAAAATATTGTCAACGCGGCAATGGCTATTTGTGCTTAATCTTGACGTATCAACTCTATTGTTTTCCATTGATTCCATGCTTCAGATTAATGAAGAATAGAGACGCCTTTTGGATATCACATGAGCGTTCCAGGCGTGCACTTTTGACTTTACTAAATTACTTTGCTATCTGTTCGACTTATACGAGATCTAAAGTATAAACTGTTCTTGTATGAAATATCTAGATGATTATGGTAATTAAAATGAGCTTTTAATTATTGTTACAAGCAAAATACGAAAGGAGTTGGCTGAAATAAATTAATATTATTTAATAATAGACGTTGCCGTAAGTTCAAAGCTAAGGCTAAAAGCAATGCAGACATAAACATAACGGTTAATTTTAAAAATGTACAGGGCACAGGGCTCATGAGAAGCTCTGTAGGTGACTATTACAACAACCAAGGGGTTCCTCCTATTATTTTCTTGTTTTTTGTCGTCTGTCCAACTGAATAGGATTATAAGAAGGAAGATATATAACAAAGCGGCGGGGTGCATAGGTTTTTGACCCTGGGTATGCAGTAGGTATAAAAAGCAATGTAATTTTATCTCAATGAACGTAGTTACCCTTCTTAAGAAATTGCAGTTTTGCCTATGTTTGCAGTAACAGAGTGCATTCCGCGCTCCACTGTAACAAAGTAATACAAAATATGGTTTATGATAGGTACCACCAATCAATATGAACCATACAGCGACACGGGAGTCGAAGTGGAAACGCGAAGGGGGGGGGCTCCACCCACCGGATGTCGAGATAGGAGTCGGTATCGTGCGAAAGCTCCCTCGTGCAGCCGATGATAAAAGTAATGAATTTATTAGTTCACCGCTGTTCAACAAAACTCACAAATCACAGAGGATCACTTAGTTTAAACCAGAATCTAAGATGGAAAGTAGCGTTGGATACAGCCATTTTTTTTATTTGTTAACACACCGGGACAACATTTGTCATTTAGTGATATTTTTCTACTTTGAGGCCACTATGGCTAAATACGACTGATGCCCACCATCGAATACAGTAAAATATTTACATATCCTGAACTAATGTATAGCGTTCAAAGGTTATACTTGGCTAAAAAACACACAACATCGCTTGTAGTGAGCTATCGAAAAAATATATTAACAATGGAATCTGTAGAAGTTTGGAAACATTATAAAAGCGTAATTGCGAAACTACAATTAATTAATCGGTTCTAAAATTCACAAGTCCATGACGTAGCGTTTAAATGGAATTAAATTAATAAATAAATACTGTATTTATTTTCGTCTCGTCTGTCAATAAAATTATTTTACAGTGACTGCCACGGTTCCGCGTGACATTAAATAATGTCTAAAGATTCATTCATTTTATTCCATGACGCAATCTACCTCGCAGTCGATTTTCATTTAAACTCGTTCAATCCTTCGGACGTAATCCTGAGACAAACATACACACACACAAACTGTCATATTTGTACTAGGTATTTAGTAGGATGGTGTACAGTATTACGTAGACAGTATTAAAATTTCAGAGAAATGCAAGCGATTGCCATCAATAAAATAATTTGAAGTTATAATTTATTCACAATTGGTTAAAACTCCAATATTTCCAGCAAGGTGTCCACCTTGCCCACACGCCTCACTTCTGAAGGCTGGTATAAAATATGCCGGCGCTAATAATTATCCGACACACAAATTGTTTTATGCGTCTGTCTGGTTGTAATTTCGATGAAACAGCTTGACTCTTCTAGGAAGTTATATAACACACCTTTACCCCCATTATCCATTACATATACCCCATTAAAGTTAAGGATTATTTTCATCTTTTGTGCAGTGTTCCAAGATACGCGTGCTGGCACTTTCTTGGATAGGCCTATTAATGGACTTGAATAGACTGATAAAGAAGAATATGAAGAAACATTCCATCGGAATGCTCTTTGTGTTATGGATACTGCCATAATAAATCTAACAAACGAAAACCGAACTTCCCGGAGGAAATTTTAAAGTTTATTGACACTTTTAACAAAAGGTGTCTTAACTTACACGTGGAGCCATTTGTGACACGTGTACTGACGTCAGTATTTGCATGTTGTAAAAGCTATGAAATAAAATGATAAAATATGTACGAACATTGAAATTGTAATTTCACTGAACCAATCAGAGTTAAGAGTGAGGTGACTACACATACGAAAAAAAATTTCCTCACACTTCATGTAACGTTATAAAAAGTACAGAGGATTATACCAAAAGTTTTCTCCAAATGTCGACTACATCTGCGCATCCAGCTGACTGACGAACGACACATCGGCGACCGGCAGTTGGCGGAAAATCTATCCGAATAATTAGAACCTAAGTCCTTGACTTGTGATGGAAAAAATATCACCAGTACGAAAGTACCTGCCACTGCGACAACCTGCCCTAATCAACACAGTGAGTATGGGCAATAAATACTTCCATAAAAGACATGCGTGCCTTTGTTAGGGCTTTCTTGGAAGCAGTTTTATTATTTATAGGGTTATTTAGATATATACTCGTCTGATTGTGTGATCTATAAAAATATGTATACATAAAATACAATAAAATAAATAAATAAATTATAACCCAACCAGACGGAAACCCTCGGCAGGGGAGACCAGACGGCCGAGGGTTAGGGGGAAAGGGATTATTTATTATTATACTATACAAATATAATTTTGTCAAAGTAAATCTAATTGAAAATTATATAATTTCGGTTGACCGTTTGCATATATACATTGATAAGTAATTTAACAAAAAACGATTCTAATTTTCATGTATATAAAATGTTATTAAGGCAAAAGAGCACTTTTATTATTGTAACTTCAACTTTAGTCACCACCAAAGTCTACTTAGCAATCACTAGTAATTAACTCATATTGCGGTCATTATTTTACGAATAACATACCTTAAGGTCAACAATAATTACAACAATATTTTAGCTTCCATACCTAACAGTAAAATTATTTTCAGAAACGACAGAGTAGGTCTCGTAATTACTGCTCGTATCATCATTTAAGCCTGCCACATAAAATATTCAATTTAGATCCGAGTATATAAAAGAAAGACCGAACAAAACCACACCAAATTTTCCCATTAGAAATTTAAGGCTAAGAACTACAAATTTACTAAAATTCACTTAAAATGGAAAAACAATTTGCACAATTAAGATTGGAAGATATACGATACTTTAACATTTATGATTTATAACAAAGTTAGGAATCACTTTTTTGGTAGATGTTACATCATTCGCAGAATTGTTTGAGTGTACGACAGGTCAAAGTAAGGCATGGTGAACTGCCAACATTTAAATACAATCAAATATACGGAAATCTTTCATCAGGTAACGGAACAGCGCTGGATGTGACGGCTATGAACTAATGCATAGGCAACGTGATAAGCATACGCCAGAGTTTTACAAATTTCTTTCTCCTAGCTTAAAATTTACAAGTCTATAAGTCCTGTTATCGCCTCGGCAGAGGATTGGTTTTTTTAAATGGTGAATATTTCAATTTAATATGTCCGTGCCGTAAGCGGACGTGGAATATGTTAAATTAAGTGGTACACGCTTACGATTATGGCTATCACGGGCTTTACCTGCGCTTAAAGAACTATTGAGATTTTTTTTAATAATTTTTCTTTAACACCATGTAATAAAAATAAGACGTAAACTCTAATAATTATCTAATTAGATTAACCTAAGCTCTAGTCAAGTAGTCAAGGATAAGTAAGTACCTAGATTATTAGATTGTAAGTAAATAAAGTGAGGACTAAATGAGGGAAAGTTAAATAATTTCTAAGAGAAGATTTCATGCCGATAATTTTGAAGGTTGAATATAAGTTTATTGAATAGCAATACAGTGGTGTTAGTGGAAAGTTAACTTGTTATAAGTACAAAATCATCAAAATGTACTTTATTAAATTCCTGATTACCACCATCCAGTTCATGAAACATATCAAGCAGCAGAAATGTCGACGTTACGGCTAGTCGCAAGCGTCCTCAGAGCAATCGCAGGTAGCGAGGTCATGCGATCCCTTTCACCGTTCTGATTGCCGGGTACTCGCGCGGCCTTACGCGAACCTTGATGATACCGACCGAAATTGCTTCGTTTGCATTAAGAGAAAACCGCCTCTTAAATTTACTTACCCCTGATTAGGTTAAACCAAAGGTCCTTCTCCCAGTATTTAGACTATAATAACGGATACTTTCTGATTTATCAAAAATAATATATAATAAAAAATAATAAATAAGTTTTAATATATAACTAAAAATATTACTTTAAAAATCTGTATAGGAGAAATTCAATGTAAAAATGGAATTTTACAAATAAAGATTTTTAAGAACTTCCCATACAGTATTGCATCAAAGCCCTTGTGATGTATAAAACCGGCAAACAATGCTGAAGTTGCAGCAACTGTATCTAGCCGAAACGTCGATTTTATTGGGCTGATTTGATTCTAGAAAATATTTGCAACACTGCAGCTACTGCTTCAAATCTCTGACGGATTTCTCATTCCTTTCATTAATTATTCGGAATCGGAGCACAAAATGGCAAGTGTAACTATTTGCCAGTGTCAGAGTGATAATTATTTCTTATATATCTTTGTTAAAGTACATCGACAGTAGAACGATAGTCAACTTCAGATTTGTTGGACCGATGACAACAAAACGACAATTGACGATTTCCGGTCTTCACTTGAATTTTTCAATTACTGTACAATGTGTACACAAGTACTTGTGTAATAAATAATACACAATCTATATTATATACCAAAACTCAAAATCTACAGAGATAAATACTTTAATTCAAGACACAACCATCCCTTTTCGAGTTCGCGCCAAAAATGATGTCACATTTCATTCTCCTACTTTTAATTTAAAAATAAGTATTTATTGGTTTTCACAACTCGTAAAAAAAACGAGTTTAAAAGACTTTTTAACACTTATTTAATTTTAAGCGTACTAAACAATACGAAGAAAAATAACGCAGTAATAGGATAGCAGAAATTTTGAAGCGGCTATTCTCTATGTCAGGTAATTTAAAAACAGTTTGCGGTATATAAATATATGTTGTATGTTTTATCGCTTAATATAAATATATGTTGTAGCCATCGGCTTTTCAGTATTAAATATGATGATGATGATGATATTAATTTATCCCTAATGGGAAAGGCAAAGGACTTTAGTCCATACAGCCAGGTCTGATGCACGTCTACTCTGTTCCAAGTCTCCAACTACACTCTATTACATATGAATTAGGCATAACTTTATGCATCAAGCTATTCCCCAGTGATCCTTTACGTGAGATTATATAAGGAAATTATAAAACAAACCTATTCCTAAAAAATTGCGTCAATTCGACGTGTGTAGTTATTACTGGCATTGATGAATACGCGCGAGGAATAAGCGTCGCGGATAAACCCAGTTATTATTCCAATATTACAGCACGCGTGTCTGTCACACTGGTGTGTTCGGCCGCTAGAGTCTACTGATAAGTGTGGTGTAAACACGATAACGCCGCTTAGACTCGGACGCATTGCCTTGCGGTGAAGCTTCACCACACTTTATAGATTTTAGACAGTCATCTTGTGTAAACATTTTGTACAATCTCAATTTTATTAAAATGCGCATCATGAAACATTTTAGTTTACAATTTACTGCATTGAAGTGCGTTTACTTACGTATTTCACACAATTTAATCGTTTCATACATTTCCAATACAGCACAGCAGCTATACGGTTGCGAAACTGCGAAGGCTAATAAACACCTCGGTATGTTGCGTAAAATCATTGTAACTAATTCATTAATTACCTGCAACTCCGGCCTTAAATAGTATTGTCTTTTGTCAATTGCTACGAAATTTTGTTGCAGTTTATTAAAAAAATAAATAAAGAATACTACAAACTTTACTACAAAACTTATGACACTTTTGTTTTCATGAAAATTAAATTGCAATACATAAACGAGGACAAAACCATTTTTAAAATATGAACAAGAATCTGCCTAGTCAGTTAAATACAGAATTAGATTTAAAAAAAAAGACAGTAATGCGCAAATATCAAGTACCTAAAATACTTCTAAATAAAAAGATAGACTTCGGGCTTCCCAGGTACTACATAAAATTTGACACATTCTAGTCTATTACGATGACCATTGATGAGCACCGCGGAGCATTGGAAAATACAATAACACAAATGATTAGTCAATAAAGCAAATGTCTGTGTGACGGCCAATTGCGAATTTCTTTGATTGGGCAAATGTTACGTCCAACATTTGTCCAATCACCGAAATTGACACCAAAATTATATTTTCTTAGTTCAGTAAAATAAAACAGGCGGTACTAATTATATGATTACATTATATTTCATAAAAAAAACAATTATTTAAGAAAAACTAAAGTACATTATAAATCAAAAAAGAATTAAATTGTTTTGTATTGGGCAAAGTAGGCATGTAGCGATGACAATAAAATCTTGAATATCGGCTCATACTAAAATTTAATTTGAACGTCACTGTATATTAATATTTTGTTGAAAATATTTAATTAGTAAATATAGGCAGTACAGAATCACACGCCACAACATTAAATCAGTAACGCCAATTAACTGGATTTACCAGTGATGTGTGTGACTTATAAAAAATACCTATTTTAATTTTGTGTACTCAAATAAGATATTTACTATTTTTATTGAAATATTCTTTTTCTGACATGTTTTGCCCTTGCTAAATAATAAATACGTTCATATTAACAATTATATACTTTCGCCTCGGAGTGTCTCTATACCATCTCTGCCGCTTAGCAGCAGTTCAACCACTGTTATTTTCCGATTTGAAAGGTACACCTGAGCAAACATAATTTCAGGATATGAGTAACTCTGTTTGTCCTCAGGGCGTATTAACGCATCTGTAACCTCCTTTTAAAGTTATTTTGCATGGCATCAGTAGCCACTTACCACCAGGTGGACTGTTAGCTCTACTGGCAAATGTATTCGCTGCGTGTGTAGCATCAGACTAATTTATGAACGCGCACATAATATTATTAACATTGCCAATAGAAAATCAAAAGTCAGATCCCCTTTTTATAAAGCATTGCCACTTGCCTGAAGCTATGTCAAAAAGTATAGGCCATAGTTACTCTATGGCGTATATTAACTAAAGGTATAAATAAAGCAAAGTACAATGTGTACCTACGTATTTTGGGCCTCCATTTATATATAGTAATAATAAATCATAAAAGACTAAGGGGAAAATATTGAAAATATCATGACAACCTCCATCTAATTCCACGTTCTATCTCCCAGACAGACGAAAAGAGGGTATCGGAAACCAGTTTGGTTTCAGCCAAAATGAGATCCGTAACCTCTACTAAACTCTGTGGCTAACAAGCGTGATTATTGTAGTAATGATTGTTTATACATATACGTATTAATTTACTTACGTGTTTGAACAATTTGTGGGTTTAAATTTATGAAATACAATATTCTTATTATTCACATAGAAAGCATTTTATTTATTGAAAAGCACGAGTATTTTATAAGCTATTAATTGCAAAAAATTATTTGTATTTTCTATTAGAAATGGAAAATGTTATAAGTATTTACATTTTGTAATTAAATATAATTGAAAAACGGTTTAGTAAGACTCTGAGAATAACCGTGATTAATGTTGTAGTGAGGTCGAAAGATAGCGCATGCTTTATTATATTTATATAACTATATATTTTAACCCTGGCCCGGCCAGTATTTAGTAATATATTAAATAACACAATAACAATCTCTTTTTAATTTAATTTAAGAACTACATGTCAGTCAGCCTAAAGCAATTTCAAGCTCCATTTTATTTAAATAGATAATTAAAGAGTCTAGTACAGGGAACATGCAACTTCTGTCTACCTTTCAAAATTTCCCTTTTGTTTTATAGCATGTTCTTTTGTTGCCTGCGAATGTAAGACTGCATTGTGTCGTGTTTGTAGCATTCCTTTTTTTTTTCATTACGTGCAGCCTAGTGTAGTCTACACTTTTTGGCTGCAAAATTGTCCGTCTCCGTCACTGATTAACGATACAGCCACTAACAGCGTCGGTACATTCTTAATTTATTACTTTATACAGATTTAATTATGAATATCGTTTACAGTGTGTAGTACCGATACAGTGAAAACTATGTTTTAAAGGTTTCATAATTGATGTTTCTGTTAAAAGTGGTGATTTCGCATGTAGTTATAGAACTAAAATCAGCTTTAAATCTATGACTAAAGAAAACCTACAATTTAGGGTTAGTGTTAGTGATGCAAAAAATAGTTACTACTTTACGAATAAATGTACGTAATTATTTGTCAAAAAATATCAAGGGAAATAAAACACTAGTCAATGTCAATATTTAAAAGTAATTTGATTTATTTGAATGTCATAAAAAATGGATATGAGCAGACAACATAACACCCAACCGACCGATTGTAGATTTCGGGTTTAAGGCACACGAGTAAATGTATAATACGGTATTATTGAGGCTCCCCAAATAATCAAACACAAACAAGTCAAGTAGTTAGGTACGTTCGGCTACATTACAGGCTAGTTCAGTTTTACTTTAAACTTTTCTTACGAATGTCATGAGAGTATATTCGGTAATGTCACAATATTCGTTTTCATTGCATCACTAATTAGGGTAAAATTTTGGTAGGTACGTAGGTAGAACAAGGACCCGTATAGGTAATATATATAATGCATCGAATATGTAATGCTTCTTTTATCAAAATCTGAACGAATTAACCCTTCCCGTGTCATATCAGTAATAATTATACTTTTCACACGTCAAGAATTATAAAAGAGAGTAGTAACGGTATGTGATATGTGTATATAAGTAAAAAAACATTTGAAAATCGTAATCTGTTGGCTCGAAAAATGATTGATCTGGTGTAATCTTCTCCCTTTCTAAGTATTTGAAGTTTTTGAGCACATAAAATGATTTAGGTTACCTAATGTGTTGTAGGTACCCACAACAACTGAATTGAAGGATAAATTGTTTTCTTTGAATTCTTATCCTGTCTCGAGTTCTCTTGACGTTTGCTATTTATATAGGCATAAATATGACGAAAAGATACGTGGTGTCGTGTCATGCACCGACAGTGTACCTGGACGATGAGAACAACGCCTGACGCTGCCGTTTAACGCTTGAATATTACGCAACTGTGCCTTGTGCTAGTTTTACGTTAAAAGGTTTTTTTAATCTGTACATGTACCTACTTCATGTGTATGCGACTGCATCGAATAGGGTTTGCGATGCGTGTGCACATCACGATTGACTCCCCCGCCCCGCCTCGAGGACCTCGGTTGCCTTCTCTCTACGGCACCGCACTGCTCCCCCCACCGCGACACACGCGTCGATCAGCTGACCGAACTCCGAAACGAGCCGCGGTCTGAGCGACCAATGCGTCACGCAAAGCGTAAAATCGAATTTTAGACCAAGCCACTTCACAATAAACGTACACTACACAGTAAATAAATGAAAACACTCGCGCGGTAGGTGAAATGAAGGAGCGCCATCGCCCACCTACATGCGACAGAGCAGAGCTAGGTAGGTTTGCGTGCTACGTCTGACAACACGAAACCAACGCACTTTTTATATAATAGATACTTACATTGCAAGACAGGAACAGCGATGCGGCTGTCATAGCAAACAAATTGCTCGAGATAAACTGTGGAAGTGGCATTGCCAAACTTAAGAACTAAAAGTTAATAAAACTTTAACAAGTCTTAAAACTACTTGCCCGGTGTAGTCGAACGTCGATCGCGCCGGGTCTTTCGTCGCTAGGCAAAGAAAGTTAGGCACACCGGTTCGGAACTTCGGACTAAACAGCGGGCCGTTTCTATAGGCGATGCGTGTAATATTTTGTTAACCTACGTAAGGAGATGCAGTACGGCGGTTACATGACGCGATCGGCGAAATTCGGGTTTCCTTTGTTTACGTGGGGCGGGGCGGGCCGCGGCTGCGTGCCATTCAAGGTCAAGAGCGGCGGGCGTCAGCTCGGTTGAGCGGCGCGCCGCTGACGGGACGCGCGCAAGCATCGGCGGGGCGGCATGGAACTTACCGGCCTGGAGGCGCCGCTCCTGGAGCTCGATGAAACGCGCCGCCTCGAGCAGCGTGTCGAGGAGGCTCATGTTGGGAGGCGGCACGGCCGCGCGCAATACGAGCGCGCCCGCTGTCACGCCGCGACTGGCCACGCGCGCCGCGCGCCGCTCACGTGGCCGCCGCGCCGCTCGACCAATGGGGACGCGGCGCGCGAGTCACGTGACGCGCAACACGCGCCAACCGCGCACCGCCTTCGCGCGATCGATGCCGTTGCAGCGATCGAATGCATGCCACTAGGCATGTGCCTGCGAGTGATAAGCTCTCGGTCTAACTCAGTAGACTACAGGAAATGCAGAATACTCTTATACGATTCTCCTTTGAGCTGCTACTAAACCATGGATTTATAATGGATCTATAGAGAACTATAGAATTCTTGATTTTGTACACGAGAATTATTTTACGTCTTATCTCATTTATTTTAACTTTTGGTTGTAGTGCAACAACCTGCAATCGAGTGTATCGCATAAATTCTGACACTAGTAAATCTAGGACTGAAGTTATAAAATATTTTATACCAATTTTATTTTTTCTATGGTTATTTTTAATTATGTTAATTCAGCCACTAAAAAGGCATTTTAAAATAAATACCCACATTTTTGTATTTGAGTTTATTATTAGTATTTATAACCACCACCATATTTCCTAGTACTTTACTCAATCCCACCTGCACGCGACGCACGCTGACTAACTAACGAGACTCTGGTAGACAATTGATGGCGAGAAATCCATCCAACTATAAATCCAAATCCTGTAGCAAGTGATGGCGACCAGCATCTCTAGTGCAAGGCCCGCTCACCCTAGCGTGGTAAATCTTTCATTCTAGTATTTTTTATTGGCGCTTGCATGGAAAGGCCTATGCTAATTTCATCAGTGGAATGCCTGCCACATTAAAGGGACAAAGAGAAGAAGAATAATTTGGAAGCGATGTCATTATTCATAAGTTCAATATTACCGATCACCACTCACATGTTAGTGTCACAGACCTAGGGTCGTCGGCCGCTGACGCGGCACGCTCGCGCTTTGTTTATCTAATGCTTTTCCTTCTCTCGCACCTAGTGGTTAGGTCGGCGACTTCGGCAATCGCCGTTCGCGACTCGCCTACTTTTGATATCATGTGCCGGGCCCAGCACGTGCGTCGATCGCTCCACCCGACTTTCACTTCACCGGTTGCATTGCGCGCGGAATAAGAAATTGCGTACTTTTTAAATTTTCACTTAAATTTTTTGCACTACACAATTTGTTTTGTTAAAACCTACTTTAGGTTAGTATGTGGTACAGACACGCGGAAGATATGTCTGCTTCTCATAGGCCAACCATTGAGACTAAATTACTGCAAACGAAGCACCAAACATTAATAGCAATCTTAGTCCTATCACCACACCACAGGGGTGTCACACGCTTCTTCATTTTGATACTTTATTGTGAATCCATACGTAGGTACAACCCAGGTAGGGTAGATAGATGTATTACTTCCTTACTAAAATATACCTCCGCCTTTCAAATTAGGCTATCATTTAATTTACTCATTCTCTTTATGCACCTTTTTTAGTTTTAATTCTTAACACAAGCCAGTGTAGGGTTACTGACTAAATCAGTGCAAGGTTTATAGTAATAAGTGTATGTTAAAAAGGAACTTACAACCCGTTTATTATATAAAACTGGACAAAGGCCCCAGCTTAACACGTACGGTTACGCCTCTGCTCGGCGACTCGCATTGCGAGTAAGCAGTAGCCGCGAGGTTTTGCTATAGGTGGCATTGCATAGGCATTTCCAAGATCTAAACTCGCACGTGAACAGGTATTATTAATATGATATGATAACTAACTATATGTATACATATTTATATATATATCTCCCGAACAGATGAGTATATATCTGATATGATAATATTATTATAATTGTAGTTACTCAAATGCAGTGCTTCATATTATTTTAAATTGCGTTTTAAATGCAATGTAGCTCGGTTTTTATCCAACAAGTGGCGTAAGCAGTAATTCATAATATTATGACACGCAATTATGTATCTTGCACAGGTCACGATAATTCATAAGGTCGGGTTTGTTTTTCTTCCTTTATCAGCAGACGTAGTCTTTAATGCGCGAATAACAGCTCGCACGCCATGCATTGAGTATTCTTACCAGACGGAATGGCAGGTTGGCGAGCGCGCTAGAGATGTCGATTCACATTACTAGTCCCCGGATTCAGCGCGATTTTCAGTCATCACTCGGTAGCGAAAGCCCTGTCCGTTGGTCGGCAAGGTGCACCCCGTGCATAAGAGGTTGAATATATAGAGAAAAATTTTACCACACTCTTACCCATTTCTGGCGCCAATCGACAGTGTAACCACTGTCGTGTCCCGGTTTGTAAGGTAAGGCGGGGGCGGGGGGCATTCCATCACAGGACTCAAGACTCAGTTATGACAACGCATCTATAACCTACTTCGATTGAAGCTGTTTACGGGTGTCCGCTACCCATCAGGTAGACTGTAAGCTTGTTTGTAACCGCATTCCAATAAAAAAATATTTAATTACCTTTTTGTTGGGACTTGAAAGACGTCCGCGGGTCCGTCAAGATGACGTATGTCGTTAAGAATTTTTCAGGTACTCGAATAACTTTTATTTTGCAAGACATCGAGGTTTTCTCGCGATGATTTTCATCGCTACTGTGAAATTCTCATTTAAAATGATTGTGCTGCACTAGGACGTGGTGCGGAGCCAAGCGGCGGCTTTTGCTGCTGCTTGAATGGGCAGGCTCGACCAGGATTTGGCACCACGGCCTCGCAGAATAGCGGCTTGAAGTAGAGGCATCTTTTGCTTCTGCGTTTCGTTCGGTGAGTGAGGTAACCGGAGGCCCTCGCACCCTCCTCTTCCTCCCGTTCGTAGATATTTAATCAAAGACCCTTTATAGGTATAAGTTTATATAATTAAAATAATATAATAAGAGTAAATGTGAAGTTCGCTCAACCCGCACAGGAGCAGCGTGGCGGACCCACCCGGGTCAAAAACTAGATATTTGAGAAAGGGGCTTTTGCCCAGCAGTGGGCATTTACTGGCTGCTACTTCACTTTATGTCGTTATTGTTTTGAGTTCCTTTCATTTAATTAGTAGGTTTACTGAGCGGTATTAGTAAAAAGATTCGATTAGATTCAATAAACTGTGGTGGAAATATTCACCATTCGCTACTCGTACCTACATTTTAATATTTTAACTACGACACAGCACTAACGAGTAGCAAATTAACTACCTATCTAATAACTACACACAACGATTGTATGATTTATAATACAAATTAAAAAAAAAAATATTTAATTACCTTTTGTTGGGACTTGAAAGACGTCCGCGGGTCCGTCAAGATGACGTATGTCGTTAAGAATTTTTCAGGTACTCGAATAACTTTTATTTTGCAAGACATCGAGGTTTTCTCGCGATGATTTTCATCGCTACTGTGAAATTCTCATTTAAAATGATTGTGCTGCACTAGGACGTGGTGCGGAGCCAAGCGGCGGCTTTTTGCTGCTGCTTGAATGGGCAGGCTCGACCAGGATTTGGCACCACGGCCTCGCAGAATAGCGGCTTGAAGTAGAGGCATCTTTTGCTTCTGCGTTTCGTTCGGTGAGTGAGGTAACCGGAGGCCCTCGCACCCTCCTCTTCCTCCCGTTCGTAGATATTTAATCAAAGACCCTTTATAGGTATAAGTTTATATAATTAAAATAATATAATAAGAGTAAATGTGAAGTTCGCTCAACCCGCACAGGAGCAGCGTGGCGGACCCACCCGGGTCAAAAACTAGATATTTGAGAAAGGGGCTTTTGCCCAGCAGTGGGCATTTACTGGCTGCTACTTCACTTTATGTCGTTATTGTTTTGAGTTCCTTTCATTTAATTAGTAGGTTTACTGAGCGGTATTAGTAAAAAGATTCGATTAGATTCAATAAACTGTGGTGGAAATATTCACCATTCGCTACTCGTACCTACATTTTAATATTTTAACTACGACACAGCACTAACGAGTAGCAAATTAACTACCTATCTAATAACTACACACAACGATTGTATGATTTATAATACAAATTAAAAAAAAATTATTTGGTTTCTTTTTTAATAGATAGGCTTCGCGCACTATGCATTTTAAAAATAATAAATCTTATGAAATCTTCTAAACATCCAAAAGTGAGTCATAGTAAAACTATTTTCGCAGGTTATTTCATTATTTCACACACATTATTATTACTACAGATTTAATAAAGATCTTGGAAAAAAATACTTTGCACAACTCCACATAATAACTGGTACGAAGAGCAGCACCCTCCCTCCCACGAACGCGTGCACTACTTCTTCCACATCATGCACCTTTACCATAACAGTCCCCCGCACAAGCACCACACTCGACACTAGGTAATATACAGCACCAACATTTAATACGTGTTTTACCTCGCGACAAGGCAATACAACCGCAGAGTGAAGAATGACTCACCCGAGCCACGCTTTATACCTTAAGACGTTCGATGTACGTAGTTCATCAAAATTGACAACATCATGAATTTCACTAAGTAGTAAACAACATTCTTATAAGAACTAAGAGAAAGAAATCTTTATACATAAGTATTAAATGCAAGTGTTTGAAAAGGTTCAAAATAAAACAAAACAGAAGATATAACAGACTTTTATTATCCAATAAAATTATTGCTATTCATATTTTCTTTTTTACCCGGCGTAGCACAAACTGTGGGTGACGACAATAAGGGTTTTTTTATGCAATACAATAATTATCTACAAGTAGATAAAATTACATAGTAAGTTACAAGTAAAAATTATGAATAAATTCGGATACTTACAATTTAGTTATTGCTTTGATTTTGGTTTATCCAATAAACCTTTTGGTATTTTTGCAAATTTTGCAAAAATGTATGAATGACAAAGTCGATGAAATAACTTTTAGTTAACTTATATATTCAGAAAATACATTTTTGTAACAATTTTGCATGTACACAATAGGCGAAAAAATTTCATTTCATCTAATAATTTCTTTCATTTATTGTTGCATACAACTAGAATACAAGCATTTATAAAAACCATAAAAATGCATATACCTATTGGGATTCGAACCTGCAACCCACAGTTTCGAAAGCAGGGTCACTACAAGCTCGGCTATCAGGCCGTTGAACTTTATTTGGGTTAGTAAATTATATAGTCTACAAATTTCTTTCTCAGAATATCCGTTTACAAATTTGTCTAATATATGAAATCCATATAACATTATCTATGTACGAAATACATAATTTAATATTAGTACGAGGGCAATAATAATAACGAATTACGGATATTTAAAATTATCGCGTAATATCCAATGGAAGGGCTGATCAACTTGGTATTGGTTTGAATGCGGTCTTTACATTTAGTGAAGTAGAGTTGCACCGTGGTATAGTTCCCGGTTTTGGATATGGCACGTCGGGGATTATAATTGGTTTTGTATAGCGTCAACTTCGTTTATCGCTGTCAGTAGATGACGGGACATATGTCATTAGCAGCACAGTGGAGTGCGCTGCAAGTCGCGTTCACTTTCGGAATATAATTATAGAGTTATTATAACCACCAACTGGTGTGATGGGATCTAACACGGATTAAAAGAAATATAATATATTCATAACTTAGTTTATTTTAAATTTTGTTTCAACTTGTATCTTATGAGAACACATTATGGTTTTAACAACATCCGTTAAAGACAACGCTCTACAAAGCCGAAACTGGCCGATCTTTACCGAACATCTCCGTCTTGTTCCCGATGTGCCATATCAAAAACCGGGTACTGTAAACTTCTTAACCTTCCATATGACATAACACTAGAATTTCTTTTTATAAGTATCGCGAAACTTGTTACTTATTATCTAGACAACCGCGTGGCTTATTTGTTAGCGTACTGACCAACTATGTGTCCTAGACTCCATCCCAGTCAAAGTTGGTATTTGTGCTACACGCAATATTACTCTGGTTTTTGGGGTATGGTTATATTTTGTTGCGTGGTACGGTGCATCTACCCTTCTCCGATCTTATCCCATAAGCGTTACAGCTCTTGCAGTACTCTAATATACGCCTGCGCAGTTGATGGTTATGCAATTCGGGAGATGTCGCCGTGATCGAAATCGGGCAGGAGTACACTCCCTACTACCACAAAGGTGAGCAGACAAGCTGAGCGCTCAGCACAACAATCTGATAATCATTTTAAAATAAATTATTCAGGCGAAGGTTCGATTTGGTTTCTATGACATAACATTAGCAATTATTTAATTTTTTTAGATACATAATATGCTATACCTTTGTTCATTTGGACTGTCCATTATATGGATATCATCTTCTATACATTTTCAAAATGGTTAAATTTTTTATTGCTAATATCCAAGTATAAAAATATTTCATAGTTTTTGCTTTTGATGTGATAGCGTAATAAGGTATAATATAAAATATAACAATAAAATAAGATAAAAATAATTGCACCAAATGATAGGGTAATGCTAATAATTAAAATCTAAAGCATTAATAGTATTAGGGAATTAAAAGAACTGATCATTGATAAATTTGTTTTAAAGAATTTTCAGTAGAAAACAATATGTGTTTTATTTAATTTTACATACTTTTAATATAAAATGTTATTGATGTCTTTAGCTTGGGTACCTCTTAGTTGGTAAACATGTTTCTATACTTGATAAAAATCCTCTTCAAGTATAGAAAACAAAAGATAAACCTCTTTATGACTCCTCAAAGCCCACCGTGATGTTAAAAATAAAATAGCAATATGAGTATACTAGTACAGAAGAAACTCAAAACTTCCAAATTAATACTAACATATAAATATTTGCTATCTATTGCTAGTTTGATACCTCACAATCACAAGCTGTGATTTTCGTGGCGGTCACTCCTCTATTAGTAAAAAAAAGGGTAATTAAACATGAAATACTTAGTATTAGAGACATTTTTGTTCAGATCTAAAACGTGACAGTCGAAACTCTAGCCGATTTAAAGGCTTCAGTTTATTAGTAGAGAAGGGAACCGCCGTGTTTGCTATAATACTAACACGCAATTTATAAACTAAATGGGTATCTTAATTTACAGTGAAAACAAATAACAACTTAACTAAACTAAATTTCTTTGATCACACAAATAAATTTAACATCATCATTTCGGTACATCTAATGTCAAACGTCAGTTTATGTACTGATCTCAATGACAACAATACATGTAATAACGAAATTTGTTTACGTTTTTAACAACGTAACGTCGTCACTACTGCGAAGAGATTAACGTAAACGCGTTTATGCGCGCTTTCAATTGATCTAGACTCGCACAAATTCAATATTGAGTAACTCATTAACTACGGTAGGAAAGTTTACACAACATGTTACTAAGACTAACCTACATCACACGGGAAGTAGACTACGAGTCGGAGTCGTCGCGAAGCCGGAGCTAGACATCCTCAGAGACGATGCTAGCCTGGTACATGTTCACTCCTGAAATGCATATTCACATCCATACAGAATACAAAAAAGTACAAAACAATAAAATTGGGACGTAATTGCATATTTGATCTATGACCGTCCTGAAGTGGACAATTCATTAGAATCGTTTTTTAAATTTTGGGTGTCAAAGGAAATAATAAACTTATTGAATTTTGTTAAATTTATGTCAAACATTTGGCAACGTTTACTGTAGTCAGTATTAGATCTAAATTGTAGGTATTCGTAATAAAGTGTTTTTGTGTTATGTATATAATAAGTCCGAGAGGCATATCCTAAATAACTGCAGTGAGCAGATATGCACAAGATTGATCGATTGAGAGATATGAATGAGGCAAACAAGCGAGCTGCTCGCTTGATGGGAAGTGATTACTGACGCTTACAAACATCCATAACATCAGAGGAGGCGTAGGTGCGTTTCCGACATTTGGTTTGTTCATTTTAATATCATCTATGCACATCGAAAAATTATGTGGTATAAAAAATAATAAAAGATATCGAATGAGGTTACTACTATTTATGTAGTGAAATAAAGTGTTGTGATAATATTGTGACGTAATGGATAAAAGACAAATAATATTTACCAGAGGACCAGGAGAGCATATTACAAAGCATGTGCACCCAGATGCAGCACCGCGGCAGCTATCGACTCAGATTACTGATGTAGAGACTTTTCAACTCGGTCTTCGGCATATTTTCGAATAGCGCCGCACGATTTTGTCCTTCTCCTTTCTTGACCCAGTGGCCGTATACACGAAATGCGCAGCCATCAATAACCTGGAAATAATTGTTAATTGAATTAAGTTTCTAAAGAAAGGGTGCACACACATATTAAGCGTGGTTAATGGTTATTTTACGACAGTCAAAGAGATACTAAAACTTTTCTTCGTCATCAGACACCGTCAGATATCATCAGAAAAGTTCCTCTTAGTAGTAGTTCAGTGCAAAGAATATTAGATGCCATGGTAAAATACGACGACTTATCATTATGTGATTACTTAAAGACTTACAAATTTAGAACCTCGTAGAACCCAAAGTTTTAGCTTCAATAATGAATACCACCACTTCCCTACCCTGGATTGTGCAAAGTACAGAAGTTTTTAATCGCATTTCTTTCGTCCTATATGACTGAGCGTGGATTCAGTGCAGTAGACAATTTACTGTCAAAAACAAGAACACACATCACTGGACGTGACGGTCTGTGATTGATGTTAACGAAATTGGAACCCGACATTAACACATTTTCAAAACTCTGTCACCCGTATCATCTTATTATTTCCAATTTTTATTAATTTTTGTGTTTCTTTTTAAATGTTAATAAACAACATTGTTGTAGTACATTTGATGACCGTTTTATTTATTTCTACCTTACGATTAATCGATAACTAAACAGATAAATTAGGTACAGATAATATGCAACAATAGTCTAATATATGAGAAAAAAATATCTATTATGGACTAGGGGGCCGAAGGAATTTTTTTCTACTAAAGGTTCAAAAAAGGATGGGAATCAAATTCTTTGTATTAAAATAGTAAAAATGTAACTAAAATTCTGGACGGACTCGCTCCGCCTCCCTGAAAAATGAGAAGAGGTCTTTGCCCAGTAGAGGATTAACGTTATTCGTACTCACTTACTAGGTGAGGTGTTTCTGCAGTGCAACCATTGTAGTATTCCGATTTGAAGGGTATAAAGAGTCACTGTGTGTAATTACAGGGTGTGAGGCATTCTGTCATTGTATCTGACGGGTTGATAGCGCTTCTGTAATAACAAAGTTTCTTCGATTGAAGTTGTCTGCATACTGACCTTCCGCAGGGCGCGCATGGTGTAGGGGTCGCGCAACGCGTCGCCGAGCGGCAGGGCGCGCGCCGCCGTGTGCGGAAGCCGGCGTAGCCGCACCGCCGCGCGCACCGCCAGCAGCGTCGCCCGCAGCCGCCCGCGCGCGTTGAACCCGCCCGACTTTATGGCCTGTCACCACTTCATTATTACCATGGTACTAGGACGTCATAAGCTAGCTAGCATTCGACATGCATGCGTGTCATGCAACGCTCAAGCCGAGAGAGATTTTGAAATATTACAGAAAAGGTGCCGTGTTTCGTTTGTTGTAGTAGTGTTGCTTGTGCAAAATTCTTCAGAATTATGAAATTTTTAAATAAATGTAAATCTGTGCATGGATAATAATTTATGTACAGCAAAACCTATTTCATGTTATTCTACACAGTGACGTTAAATATAACGGCGATAAAAATTATTCCTTAAAACATTTAGTCGTTAGTAGCAAATAGTATAAATGTTTGCTACTAACGACTAAATGTCAAGTCAATAATGTTAAACTTGGTTAAAACAATCAAAATAACATTTTTATATTGTTTTAATGTAAGTATATTTAAAATTAATTGTGTTAGTGTGCTGTCAAAATCGACATGTATGCAACGTAATCATGTCACTAATGTAAATTGTTTATTTTTAAACATGTGTTAGTAAAACACTATTATTAATGCGGCGTGAGGCATTACCATAGTCAATTGCTCAATCCTGGACATCCTTCGACTGGTTCCGGTCAGCGATTTCTTGAGCGGCGTCATGTCCTGGTCCCACAACTACCAGGAGCGAAGCACATTGAAGATTTTTTTATGTTAATAAAAAAATAAAATTAAAGAAGCCGATGAAATTTAAACACGAAAATAAAAATGCTATTGCTTCACGAAAGCTGTTATTAATAAATAATTGCATTCTACACTTTCAACGGTTTTTAGGTGTTCTATGTGTTATGAAATTATTGTAAATGTACTCAATTTTCAAAGTTTCATGTTAAGCCCAAGCAGCAAGACTAATTGATGAAAAGTTATAATTACTAATATTTCAGAAGTTCATTTAATTATTATATAAATGTGTGTGCTTTGTTTTGTCTATTACAAGAAATGTGGTTTGCGAATTACAATTTTCAGGCGAAATAAGCTTCTCAGTGCTCCATACACAGTAGAGAGTGCAGGTGTCGAAAATAAGAAAGTACATAAATATAAAAAAAATATTCTTACAACAAGCATATTTTTTAACTACAAAGTAAAGAAAACAATAAAGAAGAAGAAGAATGTTGCATAGCAAGAGATACAGTTCATGCGAAGTGTTCACATTTATTATTAAATAAGTATCTAATTTAAATAAAAATAAATAAATAACTAAAATAATTAAAATCGATGATTGCATGACTTTGGTCCCTTAGAAAGCCCTTTGGTAAGAGGCATCTTAATTGAGAAAATATATATAATAGGGAAGACAATGCATTTGTGCCGCAAAAAGGCTTGGAGACGGTTGGTTCGTGGGTTCCATGCGCGGTGCAATTCCTAAAGGAATTATACCCTCGACTCTTCCCTGGTGACGAGAGGGATGGTTCTTTGCATAGAACCATGTCGCACTATTGACAAGGTTCTATGCAAAAAAAACCATCTTTACGGTAATTTGAATTTTTAGATTAAAATTAAATATTGTATTAGGACAGGTAAGACTTAAATACTAGCCTTTCATAAAAGTCAACAAAAACTAAAAAGAGTACTATTTACGGGTGGAAGAAGCGTACGAAAATTCTACCACTCCATCCCGTGGGCATCGTAACAGTCGGCGAAGGACACTCATGAAAAATCTCTTGGCCTTCTGACATATGTCAGAATAACCATCTCGGCCCAGACTCAAATTATATAGATCTTAATCGTAACTTATACAGACTGGTTCTGCTATCCCAGACACGCCCGTCAAGTGTGGTATGGCAAATTTTCGAATTGGGATTCAACAAGGTCTACGTCCAATAGTAGACTGTTGATAGGATGTCCTCTTGGTTCATAGACTACGAAGACATTTTCGAATTCTATCGGCTGTTGTCAAATGCGCAGAGTGTATGCGCAAATACCTTTTCACAATTTCTAAACCAAGCCTACGCAAAGACCGGATGAAGGATCAGATGCGGTGTCGAAGGGCAGAGACACGGGACGCAACACTACCAGACCGGACAACCAATAATTAGTATTTTTACACAAATATTGGATTCTGCTGATATTCGAACACGGGATTGTTTCTCGGCAGTTAGGTAGACCAAGCGGTGATCAAAGATACTTATACTATAGATACTGTCAATATGGAAAATGAATTTTAATTTGTATTGATTACTAAATCATCAATTAATTCCTAACAACGATTTTTAATTTAAAAAAAAGTATTTATCTGTGTACTAAGGCACTATGAAGTGTAAGAGCACTCACCACGGTATTAAAGAAGGGATGCGTTAAGGCTTCATGTAGATCTATTCGTTCACTCGGCTCGACCACCAACAGCCTTCTAATAAGGTCTTTTGGATCATCTGAAAAGTTAAAAGTAATAAATCAAAATCTATTGTAACGAAAAAAGACATTATGTTGAAAATAATTATATTAAGTCATATATGGAGATTTATTGTATAAAATTATTAGAACAAGCCATTGGTAAAAAAAAATGATTTTTTTTAAATAGTTATATCTATATAGATATGAAATTAAAGATTTACTTATACTTATTATATTGATAAATACTAACCGGAAATATCCGCCCACTCAGGACTAGTAAAAGAGTATCTCCTTCCATGATGTTCCTCAACATTACCATCTGCTTTCGATGCCAAAATGGCGGGCAGCCCACCAATCTGAAAGTCCATGACAATACTAGGATTATCCAACCTAATTCTATGGATTTGTCAGTATTTAGAGAACATAACGGTAAATCCTAAAATTAATAGAAGACGATATACACCAGTGGACTCTTCTGAAGTTTTTAAATAGATAAATAATAGAATAAATAGTATAAGACGTTTATTTGCTAAACTTTAGAGGGTTACTGGTTATAAATATAAACTTTAGTACTACTTTATAAAACTAATTAGCATATATCAAAAATAAATATGTAGGCATAAATGGTTACAACACAATACTTGTAATAGTAACCTAATAATTGTAGCCTTTATCAGTTTAGAAATAAAATATTAATGACAATGTTGTGAAAATGCATAAACAGTAAGCTGAGTTAAAGTAAAATGACACTTCTATATTTTAATATAATACTAGTGAACCACGACAGTTCTGTACAGACAGATTTATAATAATTTTAGGTAGGTCTGTTAGAATTGTCACCACATAGTAAGAAAGCAGCGCGGTACTAGTTCTTTGACTTTGCCTATGACCGTCTGGAGTAATGTTACTTTCAAACAGTGAAAGATATTTTGAAATCGGTCCAGTAGTTCCAGAGTTTACCCCGCACACGTACTCTCTCTTTATAATATTATAGTATAGTAAAACGCGTTATTGTCGTTATTAAATATATAAAAAAAACTTACAAAGTAAACATGATGACCCCACACGCCCAACTGAAATAAAAAAAAAATACGATAAGTTACAAAGTACATTTTAACCTTTAACATTAAAAAAAAGGAAGGCATATAAAATACTTTTTTTAGAGCTATTTAGAGTTAAAAGGGGAGGGGCTAGGCAACTCCATTGTCACTTGGCAAACTGCACATGGCTTTGAATTTGACATGCAGATTTGGTCAGTTTCACCGCAGAGCAGGAGGCGAATCAAAATTGGTATTAAAAAAATTAATGGTGCCTGCACTCTGGATGAAACTCATCCAAGTCAAGTTAATAGTATACACATATGAAGGGAGCCCCTGAAGATCGAGAAATGTATTAAATGAGTCATTTCCTCAACATGTTTTTCTTCACCAATGAGCGCTAGGTAAATTCAGCAAATAACATTTCACTGAACAATTTTAGTGGCGCTTGCACCGGGAATCGAACCAATGTCAGTCACATAGTATAAACATGAAGCATGTGCTCTGACACAATCACGGCACATGTTTCATTGAGTAAACATCTAATTTGCTAGGCCGTAATAATATTTAACACTTCTGTGTAGTCATTCGTGAATTAAATCATACCTCGTTATTTTCCACATCCAACATATAATCGTTTTACTTTTTTGGTAACCGTTTCCTGGTTAAACGAAACCATATTAAAAAATAATATGATATGATTATATGGACAAATGATGGCACACGGGATTTTGGTCAAATTGTTTGAGGCATAGCTGTGAAGGCACCTGGGCAAATGACTCCGTTCAAGGTGCTTCGAGAGACTTTTGTAGATGAGTAGAGTACTTTTGTAGAGTGATAGGATTTTCAGAAATAATAATTTAAACTGAAAGGACTCTGGATCCACGTCAATTTGCTAGAGGGACCAGCAGGGAGATGGCAACAATAAGTAAGCAGTGATTATCATTACATGTCGACTTCCATTCCGTAGCCGGGTGCGTCCTCGAACATGTTCGCTTTCAACGTTTCTGGTGCGAGGTACCCCGGGGTTCCGCATAATTCTGGAACACATCAATATTCGTAAAACAGTTAGAATGTACTTTTTTTTAATCATTTTACCAATAATTGTAATAACAAAAGAGCAGCCTGTATATGCCCACAGCTGTTCAAAGGCCTTCTCTCAAATATTTAAGAGAGCTATGGAGCTAAGGGTCCGCAACGCTGCTCCAAACATCAAACATCCACGTATTTTTTTATTCGACCAGGATCGAACCCAGATTACTTTATTAAGATTAAATTAAAGCGAGCGCCCGCGAGGCTACCTCGGCTCTCATTTGTAGTTATAATGAAAATGCAAAAAGAAAAAAATTGCAAAAACAAAAATACCAGTAACTGAGTCAAGGAGAGTAGAGACCTAAGTGAAATATTGACAAGTTGCACAGAAGCCTGCAGGCTTAAGTAAAGATAAGTGAACGACGAGTGACGAGGTATTTAAAGCATTTGAATCTAAAACTAGACCATCAACATCGACCCATATTCATCTGGGTTCAGGATAATTCTGTACATTAATGTTTAACCTATATTTTCTAACAATTTAACAAAAATTAAGCGCCAATAGCCGAATGGGTCAGGATACGGACTACGAAACATGACGTCGTAAGTTCGAGCCCGCCATTCGACTATTGTCGTGAACCACTCCAGATACAAGCTGTAATGCTTAGTCGGAGGGTTAACAGGAATATTAGTAATGTTACTTAATAAATAGCATTGCTAGTATTCTTTTTAAAAAAAGAAAAAAAAAGACGAAGAATATGAAAGTGCAATTGCTAAGCTTAATTAGCGTATGGTCGCGTCTCGACAACATCAGATAAAAATAACTAACTTTCATAATATTTCTGGGCCATATTCCGTAATATAACTCAGTCTTAAATTTAGTTCAACAATACGATGATAAAGAAATTTGATGAACAAGTACAAGTAAAAATAATTAGAGTGGAATAAGAATATTATAGATTATTGTATGTCGATTTTTCATTTGTTCCCAACATTTATATTGCGAAAAATCCGTACTTGACGCCATCATTTTACCAATTTCAGTAATACGGCTCGAGCATAACTTACGTCACCTACTTTGAGACAACATCTGTGAGGATACCGTGACCGTACGCACTCACACATTCAAACACTTTGCCTAGCCTACATAACAAAGTTGGCATGCGTAAGTATAGACAAGGCAACGATGCGATATTGAGCAAAGTATTGTGTTAAAACTGGAAGTAAGACGAGATCGCGTGCATCGTTGTACCTGGATGCGTCGGAGCGTGTTTCGTTTCAACTTTAAGCGCTGCTTGTTGGAATAAATGAACATCTACGAATCAAGTTCCGCTTAATCTATCGTTTATATAGAATAAAATAAAATATTTCATAGCTATGTGTTGGCGGAGTAAGATATTTCGTCTTCTATCTAAAGGGTCTTCCCATGGGTGAGGTATGAATCTATTACCAAACCAAACGGATGGCAGCAGCGTCTAAGATGCGATGTGTCTGCGAACGCCAACCCACGCGCCAAGTGTGCTGATTATGGCAAATCCTTCTATTGTCTCTGCCATGTCCAGCATTTTTTGATATGCATATTTCAAGTGAATTTCATGTAGCATTCATATCGCATTGTAAAATAAGAACATAAATTACAGTTACCCGAGGAAAATTCATATTATGCTGTAACCTTTATAAATATCAACTTAAGCTGAGAATTCAGCAGGTCAAGAAAGGTAGAAACTGAGCCTTTATCAAAATCTATAATCGCTCACCAAAGAGTTTCTCTCCATCCTGCAGCACTTTAGCGAAGCCAAAGTCCGTGATCTTAACATTGAGCTGGTCGTCCAGTAAAATGTTCTCAGGCTTCAGGTCGCGGTGAACGATGTTCTTGCTGTGCACATAACGGACGCCTTCAAGAACTTGCCTGTAAGGTAGAATTTTTATTTTTTTTTCAACTTCTAACATTAAAATTTGTTTTATTTTTATTCAATTTATGTTCATAATCATAACAGCATATCACAAATCTACCGCTGAACATAACCCTTCCTCAAAGATTACCAGAAATTACGGTCTTGAGCCACTCACGTCCATCGGTTTCGGTAACATTGTGCAGGTCGTCGCTCCATCTTGTGATGCTGTTCGCGTTCCCTACACTGCGTTATCCCTTCGACGCTATAAACGATTTATATTTATGATTATAAATAAATACTTCACATACTATACCAGTAAACCTGCAGCTACCAGCGATGATGGCAAACAGCGTAAAGTAATAAACATGATATACTATCATAAAAGCATGTGAAGTTCATCAAGTCGCTGGAATGACATGCCGAAAGTTGCTTGTAAGAACTCTGCCCCATGAAGAGGATCACGTAAGATTTGAACATATTAACTATTTTTTATTATTGTAATGAGGTTGAGTTGATGAATTATAAAACTCAATATCAATTCTAAATATTGCACACAAACGGCTCAACTAAAATAAAAAAAATTTTTTTTATTAATTGACTCAAATTTTATAATAACTAAAAACAATTAAAACCGTAATAAATTATTGTAAATGGTAACAAATTTTTTACCCCGCAATAAATTTTTCTCCTAATTTCCCGACATCTGTATCACAAGCACTCGAAGCCATTGCAATATAAAACGAAACTTAGAACAAGACAACTTATTTTGAAATGATCTTCCAATTTTGAAACCACTACAGGACCTTTTAACAAGCCCGAAGTGAGCACGAAACTGGGTAATCCGCGCGTAGATCTTACGCGTTATAAATATTCTTGTCTCACGCATGCACACACGTGTATAAGCTGTGACGTCAGCATGCACTGGAGACACTAAGTTATCAGAACACTACGCAGAACAGCCCCGATTGGAAGGTCAACGAATGGTCTGGAGATGTCCGCATTGCTTTGTTTAATGTCGTAAAATTAAAAACGTAACAACAAAGAACAAATGAGATTTTCGCTATCTGAAAGTCACTGTATTGAGTTTATTCTGTACTACTTCAAATATGTGAAACTTACTAAGAAAGAAATAAGAAATCAAAAATCAATACAGTATAATAAGAAAAAAAGAAATCAGAACCAAACTTTTATTATTATAAAGTTAAACAATTGTTTTTACATTAATAAATTAAACCATTTTTTTTCTCAGATATCTTTACATTCCAAGCCGCTTATAAAATTAAAATACACATTTAGAAATTTAACTACTATTTAAGGATTTTATCGCGTTTATCTTCGTTTTTATATTCCCGACGTTTTGAGTGCTTTACAGCAGCCGTGTTCACGGGGGGACTATTCAATTGAACAATCAAAAACAGACTTTTTATACGTGGTAGAGCCAAGAGGCGGCTTTTGATGCTGCTCGAATGAGCCGGCTCGAGCGGGTTGGTACCAGGGCCTCGCAGAATACCGTTCGTTCGGTGAGTGACGTAACCGGAGGCCTTCCCCATCCCCCACCCATTCTCCCACCCATCTCCCAAATACCCTAAAAGGCCGGCAACGCACCTGCAGCTCCTCTGGTGTTGCAGATGTACGTGGGTGACGGTAATCACTTACCATCAGATGACCCGCTAGCTCGTTTGCCGCCTTTCGCATAAAAAAAGACTTAAAAGTAAAAAACAGTTAAGCCACACAGTTATCTGTTGTTAATAGATGCTGGCCGAGATTACTGATTTTTAATTTGGCGCGATCATGTTCGGCTTAGCTAAACGGGGCTTACGTATGACATGTAAGGTTTTACTGGCGTTTAATTAGCACTCTCGCGAATTTTTAAGATAAAACAGGAAAAAATAATAGTGTTGAATGTTTTAAAAATAAACGAACCTTTTTATCGATTAACACAAGGCGATTGTTATTGGAAAAAAAAAAAGAAAAAACTACAGGACAATACCATACTATAATCGTCTACTGATCAATGGTTCAATTCCCATCTTGTGATGACCAAAGATTACTCCACGCAGATCGGTCCCACATTCATAAATTCTCTTGGTAGAATCTCATTAAAGAGGCCTTGGGGTACGTCAAGCAGTTCCTCGGATGAGGAGTTTAAAACTGTCCATAATACTATTTTTCTCAAGACCGACAACAAATTGATTTTACAAGGTTTTGTTTTTTTTTGTACGAAACCTTGAAAAGATTCAAATGACCAAGAAGTGGTGAAATGCACAAACTTTGACTACGTTTGTGTTTTGAACCTCAAGCCGAAGACCCCGAAGGCGGTGACACTAAACGCACCCACGCGATTCTTATCTTATGATATACCAGTTGATACTTGAAGATTAGAATCACTAATATCGCAACGAACCTCACGATTTGCGATCCGCAATGAGGTCAATCAATTTGCAACAATCGGAACGTTCGCGGATGTGCGCGATATGGCTCGCGAGATGCGCGGAACGCCGATCACTCTGAACGCGCAGCAGATACGGCGTCCGTTACGTTAAAGCGCGATAAGCGTGCTGCGCGCTGTCGCTAACCACTCGCACGTAGTGGAAGTTCGCGTTATTATCCGATAACATTAATATACCAACGGCAAATAGTGACGGATGCTAATGGCAACTTACAAACAATAATTTTTTTTTTAAATACTTAATGTTATTATATAATGGTTTACTTAGCATGTAGCCCGGACATGGTTCATAGTGATTTCCACTTATTACAGTTTTGGAGGAAGATATATCCAATCGGAGGCCCGCTCCCCATCCCACTTCTTATCCTCCCTCCCATCTCCCAAATAGGCAACGCACCTGCAGCACCGCTGATGTTGTAGATGTACATGGGCGACGGTAATCACCTACCATCAGGTTAACCGATTGCTCGTTTGCCGCAATTCCCATAAAAAACAAATCCGCCATCGTACCTGTTTAAGTCCATGGCTGAACATAGGCTTCTCCATGAAAGCGCTAGTTACCCGGAATATATTCCTCGGAGAGGACATGCCATATATTCCTGGATAAACGGATTGTGCTGTCTGCTGGGCAACCAAGTGTTCGGGTGGCTGCTGAAGTTAAAGTGCAGCACCACCCCTAGCTGACCATGGGTGTTGTAGAAGATCATCAATAGCAAATATTGATACTGTATTCAGTGCCTGAAGCGCATCAATGGACTAGCTAACAAACCGTCATATTTTGATGACGTTTACAGTTGTTTTTAAATTTAGCGACTCCCAACTGTCAACGAACTAGACTCGTGTAAGTTGACTTGTTTCAGTACAGGCACTTCTGCCTTACCTTCACATACGATTTTATAAAACTTGATGATTTTATAATTAATTAACGTCTAAGTTAGTGTTTTCTTAAGCATCAAAGCATAATTTTTATTTTTACGCGTCATTATTCTTGACCCCAAGAATGGCAACACGTGTTACAATGCGACGGCCCGTTACTTTGACGTCAAAAACGTTATCGCTTCTCTTATCATCGACTCTGAATAAGGAACTATTAGATAAGAATAATTCACGAGTAATGAGTCAAAATGTTTACTTTAGACATCGTAACAATGTAACAGAACTGATTTGGTTAATTGAAAACATAAGCATAAGTTGTGAGCGTAATATTTATGTACTCGTAGGTATATTACAAATGGCCAATTACAAAACGCGGTGGCCACTGGCCAGATTGTTTTTTATTGGATCGTTCTGACAATCGAACTAAGTGGCCACCTGGTGTTAAGTAGCTACAACAAGACAACAACTTCCAAGTGCCAAGTGGGCTACAGATGTGTTGTCCCCTGTGGACTAAGATGGAAAGCCTCACAGCCTGTACTTATACTGGCTAAGTATACCTTTCTAATCTGAACTCCACAGGGGTGGCACTGCTGATTGGCAGCAGAATAAAGGTACTCAGACGTTTCCTAAGTAGAGAAGACCTAGAAAAGATCCGATCACCTAGATTCTGATAGAAGCAGTCTATTTTTTCTTAATAACAAAATTCTTAAGTAGCAAAACAGCGATAGTCTAAGGCAAACATTTTAGATCCTTCCTTTCCGCTACGGGTTGCTTCGGGAGGAGGTCAAAAGAATATCAGAAATCTATCTGTAGGTTGTTCAAAGGTTCAAGTAATCCAGGACGATTCAAGATTATCAGCCGTAGTCGACTGCGCATTACAATTTGAACCCGTAAAACTAGCGTCGTAAGAACGATATTCGCTCGTCCATACACAGTATAATAACATACTTCAATTTGTTGCCGACTGTACATTACACGAACGTTAATAATCAGCTAGAAGCGGGTAAACTGTAGTTCCAAAACACGCAAGACATCTACAAGGTTTCGTTTTGTTAGCTGTTAAATAGAACGTAACTGATTGTTTCAAATAATAATCCGAGTCTTTCATTAATGTGCGTATGAAATAGTTACAAAACTGAAGACACTCTGCGGTGTAGTGGTTAACGTACCACGACTGCCGGTCGACGGTCTCGGATTCGAATTCCAAGCGAAACCAATATATGTGCAACACAATTACATTTGTGCGCTTTTCCCATCTACATTTTCATTACCATTTTCATGCCGTGCCTTTGATTTTAGTACACTTGCGGATTTATTATAAGTAGTGTAGTTATAAGGAGATAATAAATTTCGATTGACAGAAGTTTTCCTTTATTTTTTAAATTAGAGCTCGTGCGAGTCAGTAGTACCTACAGTACTTTTAAATCAGCATATACTAAAAACGCGATGGTGTCGTAAAATATACACCTTTTCGCATTTTAATTTTTCTTTTTATTATCTGTCCTACTACATGATAAACTCCTACTTTCCTTCTCTACCCGGGAGTCATCTGAGTAGAGACCAATATCTTACCAATTTCTGCCGCCAACGAACCGCCGCTTGAAAGGTTGTGAGAAATTCCATCTTAGTCCTCAGGGGCGACAACGCACCCGTAATTTTGTCGATTGAAGTTGTTTGCAGATGCACATGGGCTGGAGTAGTTACTTACCATGTGGTGGTACTTACCAGGTGGTACCATATCAATACGTAATAAGTATGTATGACAAAAGCCGGCATGACATGCACAGAAGTACTGCTGCCCTCGCACCCGTGATGCTGTATTTTCTGATGGATATTCCGTAATCAATCTGTCACCAGAGCCTCGTTCGTGAATCAGCAGGGTGCACCGCGTGCAGGTGTGGTTGACATTTGAAGAAAAGTTGGTATATCGCTACTTATACTCAACGTATTAGTACGATTAAGATATAAAAAAAAAACATGTGTATATTCCCACCTACATATTTCAATTGAGACCTCCACTATAATGGGATCATTATTTTTCTCCATAGGAACAAACTTAAAAGTAATGCAGTCACTTCTCTTACCTCATGATGTATCTGGTCTTCTTTTCGGAGAGCGTCACGACCGAGGTGAGATAGTCGAAGAGCTCCCCGTTCTTGCACAGCTCGAATACCAGAAATATGAACGTCTCCGACTCGAACACGTCCTGCAGCTCAACTGCAATCAAATAAGTTTTTAGGATGTGACTATTTTCCAGTACCATAAACTATGTTTATAGCATTTTATTCATAGTAATAAAATTACCACTACTATAAATAAAGAAAACTGAGAGCCGATTTTATGCAATTCATATCCCAATGTCAGTAGGACATATTTTCAACATAAACTGAAATATATTTAATGTATGGTAGATTCGGACACATATATATTTATGTTATTCTTGGCCCTTTTTGAATCTATATATATAGTATTTGACAAAAAGTTACAAGAGATACAGTTAATACAACACTATTTTAATATTTAAAAACTATATACGACAATATTTAAAAATGGTATTATTTTACACATTCCAGCTTAATAAAATTATAGGTTAATTTGATCTCAAAGTTTGATATTAACTGCATGGACAATATGCTCAGTGTCAGAAATCAAACATTAGCACAGCCGAAATTGCAACTATTTCGTAGGCATATAGTATGTTATCTATGAACATTTGAGATAGATATATATCTTCGTACAATTGTTTCTAGAAAACGACATAATGCAGTCTGCTGCATTTAAGACGATTTTTATATGGTTGGCATGGAAGACAATTTGTGTATGGGTGGACAATAATGATAATTTTAGTCGTCTATTAAACCTTTCTTAATCTTATTTAAAACTTTTTGACCTGTTGTCGCATGCAAACCACACTGACATGCCACAGAAGAAATACCTACAGTGTAACATTAAAATATAAATGTGTTTGGCTTCTCTATTTCAATTATCAACTCCTTATCTACTAACCAATTATCATTAGTGTGCTATCTGTATAACTGATAGAGAAAATTAATTGAATCTCTATATATCATAACTGTTATGGGCTATAGTTGCACCCACCACGACATAATTGTCTTGTTGGTCACTACCATAAGTTACTTACATAAAAACCAGATACTGAAACACTGGGTATGTACAAATCTGATAAAAATGTAACAATGAATATGTTGTTACCATTTACCATAGAATATGGTAGTTTCATGTGCCACCTTACTTAAAGGCAAACATGGAAAGCCAGTAGATACAGTCTAATACAGTTAAATTAATATTTATGTGGTGATAAATACTATATTATTATGTCTGGATTAAATAAATATTTCATTAATAGATGATGTTTCAAGCAAGATCTATCTGGTGATGTATACTCATAGTATACACTATGCAAACACCAAAAATGATGTCAAAGGGTCAAGATGAACCAAATGAAAGATTTCATACAAGAAGTATCTAAAACAATTTGTTTGCTTTTATGACATCCCAATTTCATTCCCCATGCAAGCATCATAATTGTTAATTTATGCACATCATGGAAAACTTGACCTGGAGATCAGTTAATTGTAAATAGTAAGTATAACAGGATGTCAAAGTTACTAGTGTTGAAGACCTTACAGAAACCTAGTAATGTAAGTATATAGAGCATGCTTATGTCCATTCAAAAATAATTATGATATCAATAGTAATTTTTAAAGTTTTACAAATGTAGCAAGTATGTATTGAAAAAAATCACTAATAAATTTACTCAAAAAAAATTACTTAACTTTCTTTAAGTTTTATTAAAATGTCATTTTGTAACTTTAGCATCTTTCAATTTATATACTATCAATTAGATAAAAAATACAACTCAAATAACCTCATTTCATTACATTTACATAGAAATGTAAGTTACATGTACTGCTGATAAACAATGTAGCCATTTTTTAAATGTTTAATCAATTTACTCCAAAAAGTTCAATGCAATCTCTTTCCATCTTTTAAAAAGCCTTTGCCTTTTGCCTTGAGTCCACATGCTTAGTTTCCACAGTACCAGGTGCTGCACATAATCTTAGCTGCATCTTAAATGCATCAGTATGATACTTGACATGGCTAACATCTGGCATATTTGCCTATTTTGCCAATTCCCCCGAGTCAACATTGATACAGCATTAACACTACCCCTACACAAGTTTCTTCTTTATCAGCCTATTTAAGTTCGCTGCTGAACTTAGGCCTCTCCAAGAAAGCATCAGCAAAAGCCAAGATGCATTTCTTACAATGTTTGCCTTTGGCCAACGTTTGGCAGGCAGATTGTTGAGTGCAGTACTCTTCTACCAGTGATACTGCTTCCCATTACTAGTCTGTGGGATTTGAGTTCAATAAATTCAAATGGATTTTCTTTATTTGTTTGTTTGTTAGCTAACAGGCTATACCACTTGGAGCAACTGAAAAAACCATGGCATTTGGAGAAAAAGATGATATATTTCCCACTGCTTTTTTACAACTTTGTTACCTTGCAGTAATTCACCATTAATTTACACTCCGCTACACAGTTTACTTGCATTACAATAATTATTAGAAAAAAAACTATATCAAATATCCAATAATAATGAATCAATGTTTAAAAATAAATACTTTAATTTTTATTATGAATAACATTAGAGATGTAGTTACAATTCTAATAGTGTTAGTTCCTGGAAATTAAATAATAACTCACTCACTAATGTAAGGATGTCCAGCCACCATCCTAAGGATATGTATCTCTTGACGTGTAGCATCCCTCATAGTATGTGTGTCCACACCATCCTGTGACTCCTGACTAAGATCTATAATCTTAACAGCAAACTCATGGCCAGTCTCTTTTTCTACACATCTTCTCACCGTGGAGCTTATGCCCCTGTGATATAAAGGATTTACAGATATTATGTAATATATTACACTAATATACAAGTAGTAATGTTTACCATAATTATCAATACTCAACAAAAGTTAACAAAAGCCATAATTATGCCACAATAAATTTCAAAATCAATTCACTGGGTGGTAGGCACCTTCTCTGCACATGAGTAGGTAAACCTTTTACTTATATCTACCACCAATCAACAGTGCAACCACTGTTGTCACAAGCTGTAAAGAGCCATGGTAGTAAAGTTGTTTGCAGGTGTTCTTCAATAGCATCTTACCATCAGGTGGAATAATTTAGCTTGTCGCCTCAATTCCTTTAAAAATCATCATAATGAGATAATAAAGTAAATAGCACAGTAACAAAAATGAAAAGCAGGCAAGAGCCGGTATTCAGAAGGCAATAGTTTCAATACGTTTAATTTAGATCACAAAATGATAAGATTTGTCTTTGGAGGTCAAACAAAGTCCTGCAACAGCACACATAGATACCACTTAAATGGTACTTTTTTATATGAAAAATAAGAAAGGAAAAATAGCAAAATCCTAGAAATAACTTGTTGGTTTACATAAAAGGTTAAGTAAATTATAATTTTACACTACATTTCAACATACCTGCCTATAATTTCTTTAGGTTCGTACTTCGCATAAAATTCTTTCGCCGCGTCTTTATCAGGCAAGTTGTCATCATCCTCTTCTTTAGCCATATTTATAATATCTGCAGTTATATTAGCGGTTATGGTAAACTAATCTAAAGCAAATAATTTATACACAAGTTCACAAAGCCGAAATGTTAGAACCAAAAATTTACACTAGTCATATTTGAACTGAATATGCTTTTTTATACATAAAATGTCAAATATAACAGACGTCCTAAATACAGAACTAGAAATAATTATTGCTTTAGGATCGCTAGTTGGTTGGATCTAATCCAATTATTTCGCACTAATTACTATTGTGTATGTAAAAAGACCCCAATTGTTAAAATAACATACATGCATACAACTAAGAGGATACATTAAAATAATTCAAGTGTTGCCAATTTTGATCTATATCTCAGTGAGTATAGCGTTCCGTGATGATCTTTACAGATCTGATCACAGATAATTTACTAAAATTTAGATTTTATGAACATTATACAACCTTTAAAAATATAAAAATTTATGGAACTATAGGTACTTGAACCATAGAGTAAAACAAATATATGGAAACTTGGTATAAAGAACTCGTGTATATATGAAACCCACTGAATGTAGGTTACTCAATATCATTTAAAATTACAAAAGTAAATAAATTTATTAAAAATCAAAATTTTTATATATCTGCAGCCAAATTACACAGCCAATACATATTATACTATAGGTCTACCAGGATCTGATGGCAAAAAGGGAAAAAAGAAATTGACGCCAGCAATACTGGGGAAATTGGAGTATAACGTTTTGATACTTTTTTTTCTTATAGCGGCAGATTAAAATTTATCCAATGATCAAGGATAGTTTTGAAAATCTTACTGTGGCGAATGTGGGGTTCGAAATTTAGATGAAAACTCCAATTACTCTGTTCATGAGGTAATTAATTAATTATAGGCTATCAGAACTTGAAAATGGTTCCAAATACAGCACATCCATAAAAAAGTCTTCATCGGAAGAGGAAGACGAGGAAGACGCAGTATTTATGATAAAACTTTCCACCTGCGTCTCAATTAATCGATCTTGTTCTATGAACTGATTTTAAATTTTTATTACATGTTCACAAGATTTTCGCCATTCATCGATCCCGATCGAAAGCTTCTGTTAAAGATTTTATATCACTTGCAGGTCTATTGTCGTTTTTACCCGTAACTTTTTGTTTTAATATTCCTCAGATTAATTCTATGGGGTTTAACGTACAATGATATGGTGGGAGCCTCAAGACTTCGTGGCCGTGTGATTTTAAAATCTCATATATCTGATATTTAGGTTCAGACTTATGATTTTTCACTGCTTTCAGTAATTTACATTTACGCCAATTATCGTCGTAAGGGATATTGTTTGATTGAAGCCATTCTGTTATAACAGCAATACGGTCGGCTTGTGTAGGCGGTTTGTTTAATTGTACAGAATGGTACTTTGCGTTGTCCATGACAATTAGAGAAGGTTTTGTAAGGTTGGGAATCAACTTCTCCGTAACCCATTTTGTAAAGTTATCTTTATTCATATCATGGTGGTAGTCAGCAGATGTACTCTTCGACCTATACACCAAACAACAGTTTGGCACAAAACAATTTTCTCCACCAGCATGACAATGATCCATCTAGGCCCTGCCGAAATACTTTTAGATGGGCCTGCAATATCTTTATTTTGCCAGCATTTGTTAACTGAACATGAACCGTGTATGTAGGTTTCATCTAAATAAACCACATATAGCTTATCATCGGCTTCTCGATTCTTTTGAATACGCTCCAAATACTTGAATCTGTGTCTTTCTTTATGTCATGTCGCTCTATTAAAATAGTCCTTTTTGATTGGCACTTTACGAATTCGAATCCGATGTCTTTCAAAATAAGTCTGAAGACAAAATAAGATTGTTATTTTTAGATTACTATGTTTTTAGATTATATTCAAACTAAAGAAAATGAAATTCATTTTTGTTACCTTAATGATTCTCTTCCTCCATTGAAATTGATTTCCTCTCGAAGAATTTGTAGCAATTTCATGACAGTGGGTATTTCTTTTCATACAGTGTAAAACTCATTTATCTTATTTCTGATCAATTCTAAATCAAAACTATCCAAGTTTATTTTTTTTTGCCACCTTTCCTCTTTTTACCAGGCGTACTAAATACGCCTATGTTAGATCTGCTTTCAGCAACAATTCGTCTTATGGTAGAGTTAGAAACCCCTGAAATAAACCAAAGTTTAGTATACATAATATAATACACACGAAAAATGCTATAAACCAAAGTATCAAGACGTGTCATTCCTACTAACCAGTCAACGCTTGCACATGGCTCAATATCGATGATTGTGTTTGTTCAGCACCTTGTTCATCAAGTATTCTTTGATAAACATTGAAAACAAAATTTCTTGCTTGCGATCGAAGAGGTTTCTTCGACATTTTCACCACTTTTTAAAGGAAATTTGAAGCCAAACCAAAAACAATTCCACGAAACATCAGTTGACAGATGACATTTTTTTGTTGCCATATGAAAATCACTATTTTTTAAACTTTTTTTGCTATGAGATCCTATCCCCGGTAGACCTATATACACCTTATACATTTTCTTTTTATTATTAATTTTATTTCCCGTTATTTACGCACAACTGGGACAAGGTTGCTGGAACAGGGACCACACTAAGGGAAGATGTAATCATTTTATACCTTGTTCTTGTCAGAGAGCTTGAACTTGCATAATTGATAGCAGCATTCAATACAAACCGCATGTCGCACAGAGTGTTTCCGGAAACGCAACCGAATAAGTTCACTTCGCGCCAACGATAGAGCAATGCGTTGATGCAATTTTTATTTATTTGACTGTTTTTCACAAACAAACCAGCCTAGAAGTTGTTTAAAACGATAGTCTTATTAGAAACATATGCCAAATCATGAATAACAATAAAAGTATTATAACATAATATCGTTTTGATTATAAATTTTAAAACTTTACCCATTTATATTTGACAACATCTAATACATGGTAGAGCCAAGCGGCGGCTTTTGCTGTTGTTCGACTAGGCCGGCTTGACCAGATTGGTACCACAGCCTCCCAGAATACCGGCATGAAGGAGCGGCATCTTATGCTTCTGCGTTTCATTCGGTAAGTGAGGTAACCGGAGGCCCACTCTCTCCCCATCCTCGCTTCCATTTCCCAAATACCCTTAAAGGCCGGCAACGCACCTGCAGCACCTCTCGTGTTGCAGATGTACATGGGCTACGATAAACCCTTACCATCACGTGCACTGCTCCCGGGTAAGCCGCTTTTCCCATAAAAAAATCATAGATTAATTACATGTGCCTATGACCTGACCTTATTGTATGAACTCTTAAATCCGCTGGTAGATACTAGATGGCGTAAGTGAGCAGACGAAATTCTTATCTATCGGTAGAATAGATGCAGAAGGCCAAAGACCGACGGGTCATAAATGTGCTTAACTAAGAAGTTTATTCTTGGAGGCTTAAGTATTGGAGAATGCACTAAATCCTTCATATTGAGGCTGGTTTTTAATCACCCTTACATTTTATGATAAGCTGCCCTATATACACAAATTAACAAGGAGTAGCACCGGTCGGCTCGTATGTAGATGTGATCGGTCCAAGATGGTGCGCTACACTGATTCGCGTTAGGGCCATATCGTTTTTTGTGAATACTATCTATGTATTTTACTTTCTTATGTAAGTATTAATTAAAGTGAGACTGGAGAAAAATATCCGTGTTCATGCGGGGCATTAATGATTAATTTTAGTATTTTTATGTCAAAGGCAACCTTTTTTTTCGTGTTGGATTTCCTATTGGAAAGTGTAGACACTAACACACTTGTGAAACTTTTTGTCTATTATACAAAATATGTTTATACTGAATTGTTTTGCAAAGCTAATAAAAAAATATCATCATTATTGCTTTATTTTTGCAAAAACAAAACTATATTTATCTGTTTATTTACTACATTATTTAGCCAAAAAAAATTGTAATCTCTGCTTTTTACAATATCTATATTTATGATGTTATTTTGAAAAGGTGATAAAATATCGACAGTAAATTAAAAGTCTTCTTTCACCGATAATTTATAGAACTGATGAAACTAACACGAAAAATAGCGGCCCTCGTTCTCGAAATTAATTTTCCAATCACTATTCAATTCACAAGCACATAATGCATAGTACACCATCACTATTATACAACAAAACTCGAAGAAACAGAATTAACAAATTTTAGTAAAAGATTTACTAAACTATGTCATTACATTTTCGTGTTCGCGCCTGAATTCTCGCACAGCGCTACCTATTAGTTTTCATAGACTATTCCATAATCCAATCTTGTCAATGTTAACAGCTGATTTTGTCTGTGGATTCTTATAAAGCATTTTTATATCAATTCTCTCTTTCGTCCTTATGTTTATTTTATTTTCTATTTCATATTATTTGATGTATATTGCGGTTTGTGGTGTTTTCTCTTGTTGTTCTCTTCGATTGTGTTAAGTTTTCAAAGATAAGAAAATTATGTGCAAGATTTATCCGTGAATAGTTTACATTTGTTCTGTTACATATTATTGGATTTCGTGGCTGAGAACTACTAGCTTAAATACAGGTAAATACCAATTACGTAGTCCAAAATTTGATCTTATCATGGATCTTATTGAGTGACAGTAGTTGTTTTGCCTAAGCGGGTACATCTTTTTCTTATTAACCTTGAATTCAGTACCTTATGTTTATGCTATGAAATATTAGAAGATATTACCCTCATCATCATAAATCACAATTAATTTTGAATGTAATAAAGCTGTTAAATATCATCTATAATTTAAATATATTGCATGTCTTGGTTACACAGTTGTGTATGATTTAACAGCCTTGAGGTTGTCATCTATGAAGCACACCGTGTTCTCTAGGCCAAGTTCTCGTAAAACAAACCGCGTGTCACACTGCTTATTTACTAACCATATGAGTTTGAAATTTTCTAACTTTTTTCGTCCTTGTCTATCTTTAGATAGGTAACAAGGTTACAAATAAGTTGTGTTTCGAAGTTAATCTGTCTGGTTGGAATAGATTCATAGGTTGTCTGATAGATCAATATAAATCTAAGGTACTACCAATAAAGCTAGAGTTTTGAAATTTTTATAATAGTAAGGTAGTATTTAATAAGATAGCTATGAGTACAATCTAAAATCAATAAAATGTAAGATATCTTTCTTAGAAAGTTCTTGCAAAACTGACTATGCATACTCTATGTTATCATAATTAATTGATTTTTTTCTATTTGTACCCTCTTCTTATGGAAGATAGATTGAAATTAAGAATACCCTTTATTGCACCCCAAAAACAGAAATATGTACATAAAAAGCTAATGTTAGTTTTATTTATTATTTTTGGTATCTCTAGCATTCACTAACCTGCTACATTTTGTAAATGGTAGCGCTAAACAGAGGCTTTTGTTGCTTTTTGAATGAACTGGCTCAACTAGGGCAGTACCATGGCCATGCAGAATACTAGCGTGAAGAAAGACATCATGTGCTTCTGCATTTCGTTTGGTGAGTGACTAACCAGAGACTCACTTCTCTCCTCCCCTCCCTGTTACTCCTCTCCCATCCCCAAATACCCCTCAAGACTGGCAATGCATCGGCAGGTCCTCTGGTGTAGTAGATGTATGTGGCTATTGGTGCTAACTTATCATCAGGTGAGCCGCTGGTCTGAATAGGTTAATCCTTTTCTATAAAAAAAAACCTAACTGACAGAAGAAAGTAGCAGGTTGGTAATGTTGTACCTGGACAAAGGCCTCTCATCTATATGTACCTATGTCATAAGTGGGTTTTGGAGCTGGGAAAGTTTTGCTATGCTCTGAAATATATATTTTTTCGAAAATTAATGTCTGATTATTTTGATTCTTTCTCTTGGCTAATCTATATACTTATGGAAAGATTCTAGTGTATAAAGTATAAGATAAGAAACAATTGTTATGAACAGACTTAATGTAAAATATGTTAATTTGTAAAGGTATTTTGTAGTTACAGTATGGAAGTTAGATTTGTGAATAAATCATTAAGAATCAAATTTAAGAAGTTTAAATTAAAGCATTCTTTAAGAGTTACTGGGATAAATTAATAATTCTGAATGTTATTGGTATTTTTAAATTAATGCCTGTTTCAACATCACTTATCTCTCCATTATTGAAATAAAAGATTAAATTATCAAGTATATATACCAAAAAGTTCTTTGTATGTATGTATGTATATATGTTTGAATGGATTTGAATTTAAATCAATGTTATGAATTTTAGTGGACATTTTTTTAAAGTGTTTCTAATAGTTCCAGATGCACTTTATAGGGTATGTATTATTATTATTTAACATTACAAATAGTTAAGTTTCTGTTTTGCTGTTATATCTTACTTAAAGAACTGAAAAATAGATATAAATTAACTGATATTGCTTTCTCTTATATTTATGTAATATCAAAGCAAAATACCTCTCAATGACTAATCACGAAATCTGTAGAAGAATAAACCCTGCAAACTTGAATGTTGGGAGGTAAATTCCTTGTAGAATGCAGGCAACATCCCCTAAGATTTCTCAAAATTCGTCTCAAAATGACATTACAATATTAAAATTGGCATTTGACGAAAGTAAAAGGAGAAGGTGGGTAGGGGAAACTTAATAAAATTGCTATTCACAATATTTTTTAAAAAGTAAGGTTTAATTTTCGAATATAAAAAATACTATATGCAAATTACGAAATCCACGCGTACGATTTCGCGAGTAATCGCAAGTACTTAATTTATAAAATAAAAATACAAAGAGTATTTGAGTATTGATTGAGTAAAGTTAAGTAGCAGCCTGTAACGGCATTTACAAATATTTTTTAATGAGATAATGGATCCGGAAACCTTAACACGCTGCTCTGGAGCGGGTTGGCGCAGTTCACATATTGTAGAAATGAAATTTTTTATTATTTCTTAGGTATGCAGGTTTTCTCACGAAGTTTTTGTTCCCGCCGAGGACCTGATAAATACAGCACAAAATTTCAAATTCATGTGACGTTCTTACCAGGCAGCAGCTCGGTATTGATTCAACTAAAACGCACTTCATGGATTTTGACGGAACTTTTTTTTTTAAATGTTCGGTCTAGAAGTGCTTATAGGTTATGTTTTATCCTATTAAATACTACAAAATTTAATTATTGCATATTTGTCTTACAATCAATCTTATAGGACTAAATGCATATAAACGAAATTTGGTAGAGATGTTAGATTATATCATAAAAAAGGGTATAGGATACTTTAATATTAATTAATAAATCTCAAGGGACACAATTAGTGCGAAACCTTGGGTAGTCGCTAGTGAAGAAAAGTATGTATAAAAGTGACTTGTCGTAAATTGGCAACCCTGGCTGTGCCGAGATCACGGTTAAAGGACGTCTGTAGCTATAAACTGTCCCGGACCCAGATGTTCGTAATAATACTTGGCGGAATAATAGCTCTTAATAGGAATGTCATTTCATGTTTACATTTTTCAATGCGGCTTTGAATTTCAAATTCAGGAAAAAAATTGAGATAACAGATTTCGTGAATAGTTACAGATTTATCTATCTGTGTTAAAAGTAAAGTGCAAAAGATTGTAGTGAGATTGGATTGTGTTTCATGTAAATTCAGCACATGAAATTGTAATGGTGCTGGCACTGGGATTCGAACACAGATCACTCACGCATTAGGAAATTAAAGCGAATGCCTTGAATCTGATCCATCACGTTTCTTTTTTTGATATGTAGATATTCTATCCATTTATATTTATAAAGCCCCAGGGCCTTTTCCACTATGCTTATCTAGACATCTAAATGAAACAGACAATTGAAATTTGTATGTGCGACTGATGACGAATTTGTGAAAAAAAAAGTTTTTTAATTGTTCTTACAGTTTTTTTTGTTTAAAATTAATGTCAAGAAATAATTTTTTGCTCAAAAGTGACTAAAAAAAATGAACGGGATTTTAATGCTATGCGCGTGACATTTATGGAAAAATACCGGCCAAGTGCGAGACGGACTTGCGCACTGAGGGTTCCATACACAGACATACTGTCTGTGTATTTACCATAACAAATTTTGATATCCGTCACATATTGTAGAAAATTTCAATCGGGTACCTATTACGTTACAAAAGATACAGCCATTTAGAGGTAGGACAGACAGTCGGACGGACGGGCACACGGACACACGGTTTGGTCTTAGCACACGGACAAACGGTTTTGTCTTAGCACACGGACACACGGTTTGGTCTTAGCACAAGGACACACGGTTTGGTCTTAGCACACGGACACACGGTTTGGTCTTAGCACACGGACACACGGTTTGGTCTTAGCACACGGACACACGGTTTGGTCTTAGCACACGGACACACGGTTTGGTCTTAGCACACGGACACACGGTTTGGTCTTAGCACACGGACACACGGTTTGGTCTTAGGACGAGGATAGAGCTTCGTAAAGAGAGAAAAAGTTTACCTGTTTAAAATAAATTTAAAATTTACACAAGTACCGTGTAGTGGCATCTTAAAAAGTCTGTCATCCCGTTGGTGGCATGAGAATCACAAAGGTAAATGCCCGCAAGATCCCGTAGCTTCCGGCAGACGGCAAAATGCCATCGCTAAATATGCCGTCCCCGTCTTCGAACAGTTAGCATAGTTTTAGCCTTAATGTAGCTTTTATGTCATAAAACTTGCTCAGAATGAAAATTAAAGAAAAAGTATATAATGAAAACTGTTCTAGCTCGGACCCGACGTCTGTTCATCTTGATAACCCGTTCCTTACGAGGGGGTTGATAGCGCAGACAAACCCTTGGTTTCCCCAAACAGGGCACCGAGACGCAACCCCTTGTGTGAGGCACGATATCAGGCATCTACGAAAGGCACATGTAGAACCTTGTAGAACCTGCCGTGGAGCTATTTCTCTTTTTACATGGTCTCCCGGTCGGAGACGCTCTATACTGCTGGGTCCTGCAATTGCTTGTTGACTAAGGACAGAAGGCTAAGCCCTTTATCACAGATAATGACTTCCGTGTAGAATGTCGCAACCAATCTGGTCGGGAAGTAAATACGGAGGGTGCACACTTCGGAAGTGTAAATGATCAGGGTGCTTAGTAAGCCCCGCCCACCCTGCTTCCGTGGGAAGTACAGCGTCATCACTGACGAGCTCGGTTGAAGCATTTTGTGGGACGTCACAATGGTGCGCACATTTCTGTCCAAGGCCAAGTTATGTTTGAGCCCACCTGAGTATGCCATGGCATGACCCAGTCGTTACGCGCGCGTGCACACGCCTGACAAAAGGCTGCTAAACGCCCTTTGAACATGCAAAATATAAATCGCGAACCTATCGTTTCATGTCAACGTACCCAGGTATTTGTATGTTTCAACCTCGGAGAGAGTCCTTATGTTAACGGCCATAGACTTGTCTATGCCCACGGCGTTAACGACCTTGACCCTTATTCACCGGTCCCATCTCCATTCTGATAGTTTCTGAAATCAGAAGTCACTTTGAGTAGTTCAGAATTATGGAGCTGGGAAGCCGTATTGCCACGTGGTTCCAGTGCAGGTTAGTGGACTTTACATTATAAATATATTAGTTTTCAGACTTGCAGTTTTCCTCCCGAAGTTTTCGCTATTAACAATTTCATTGATGCCCGTTTGAAGCGTTTAGTTGCGTTTAACGTACCCGTACTTAGTTACTGCACTGTACTAACGAGCTCATGAATATTCAGCTGACCGACGGATAATGTTTTTCACGTCTGACCTGGATTAACCGAAATACTGCCTGGTGAAGTATTCGCGTGGTGCAATAAATATTAAGGCCTGTGATAACACGGGCAGTAAGTGCTTTTACCGAGATTGTATACGAGCGCTGTCCTTATTTATTACGTTTGTTAGGTCAGGGGTAGCACACGAAGAGTATATGGAACGTTTTATATAGGTATGTAAATAATAATCTATATGTCTATTTCATAAAAATATTCGCATTATTTTAATTGTTATAATACTGACTTTCACGCAGTATTTTCGAAGAGCTAGTAAATATAACAATATATTATTAAGAAGTTGGTTTAAAATACACAGCGCCTGATGTTATGTATTATCTATAATTCACTAGTAGGATAATAGCCTATACATAGATTGAAACAGGGATACGTTTACACGTTTAGTGATAAAGGCGCTCACTTTAGTTTGATAGAGCGCGAGTGACCTCCAAAATTAGGTGCTTTATTAACCACGTTCTCGGCGGTGGAGATAAACATCGTGCGGAAACCTGCATTACTAAGTAATAATAAAAAATATTATTTCGAGGATATATGGGGCCCGTTAACCTGCACTGGAGGGACGTGGCGGGCCCTTCCCGGCTCCAAAACCCTCTCATATATTTGAGAAGGAGGCCTTTTCCTAGCTAAGGGCATTTACAGGCGGCTACTTTACCTATTATAATGATATTTATCCGTCCAATACCATTTGGATTTACCAGACTGGTAATGTAAGGTGAGCTGAAAAGGTTTAAATCTTCAAAGGTCAAGCAAAATACCTCTGCTTATATTCGCCGCGTACTAATTTCGGTTAGAAAACGTTTTATTTGAGGCAGCACAGCCTCATATATTAATCAATTAATACCCAATGATATCAGGAAGGATAACAAAACATCATATTTTAAATGATTTGCATAGAAATTGCAATGGCGGTAATCCCTATGTCATGTATTAAGTTCCATTCCTCATTGCGAGGTATTGAAGTCTTGTCTACCCTCAAAACATTTTCTATAAATATTTGACCTCTAAGTCTTCTATTCTCTTATTGCTAGTGTGTTAAACCACATTTAGTCGCATGCATTTTGTTAGTTTAGTTTAGTGGTTTGTTGCAAGTTGATCATTGCCGTCGGTCGTGCTACGTACGTTTCCTCCATATTGATAAAATAAGATAACCAGTATTACTCTCAGTGTAAGTGAATTTTATTATTTTAGGAAATAAATGTCTTTAACCGTAACCTTAAAAAGCAACGTCTTTAAAGACCTTTAAAACTCCTTTACGTCGCTGGTTAAGGGCTTCGAATGTTCAGAGCATGCTGATAGAGAGATATTACGTACCTATTATCTACTTAAGTATTAATACCCATTGTTTAAAACTGTATCGACCACGTGTTCCGGTATGCCCGATAGTGTCGCACCAGCGATGCTGCTCCCCGTCAATGGTCAGTGGGATTTGGGTTCGGCAAATTCCGGTGTATTCTCCGCCATCATTCCTTCGGTCACCAGAGCCTCGTTTGTCTGCCAGTTTGCAGGGTGCCACGTGCGGGTGAAGGTTGGGAATTGGAAAAAAATAGTATATTGCACACCCACATCGTGATCACTGTGCCAATTTTTTAACGAGTAAATTTTATAACAAAATTTCCTGGAACCATTTTTTTTAGCAAATAGACAAAGTGAGCCAATCAGATTTGTTGTTTTTTTTTTTGCTAAGAAACCTTAAACTCTGCCACACCTCTACTTTTAGTTGGATTGCATATAAATAAAACTGCAAAAAATGGAATTGAATTGTTTATTACTTGAGAATTTAATCGCAAGTATTATATTTTTAACTCTTTTGATTTCCAGGTAAACCCATATTGTTCGCCCGCTTCACAAGTTTTTTTAAGATTTGATTAAGGAAGGTCAGTATAAATGATTTATAAATAAACTCACACGGATGCCAGAGGTTTGAGAGAAGTTAAATAAACTTGACGAATGATCGTCTGTCGTTTGTTAACAGAACTAAAGAAACATTACCACTATTTTTTTTAAATAAATGTCGTTTTTTACCTTTTAAACATATTCAAATTAATGAAATCACTATTAGTTCTTGAGATAAGTAAATAATGTTTCTTTTGATAGTATTCATCAACAAAACTTTCAGAACAATATTACTTTATAATTAATAAGAACGATAATAACAGTAATATATTTTTATAATGGGGGTCTCTGAGGTATCAAGGTATTACGTGACTCGCGAACTACTGAGGGTCTTCAGGATTCGAATCTCGGTGCTTTTTTTTAATGAAAGTAAAGAAATAACAAAGGGTAAAGTTCCCACTGATAGTTTTATTCTCAAGTACAGTGCTTTCAGATTAAAAGAAAATTTCAAATATATTCCAAAAATAAAATGTTTTATTGCCGTTCGGATCATAAGTCACATGAAGTAAGTTAATACCACAAGGCATAGAATTATATGCAGTGTTGGCATCTAATTAATTCAGCCCGGAGTTATGTCGCGTACGAGCGGTACGAGCGGTACGAGCGCGCTGCTGGACGGTAGAACGAACACGTCCACTGTTGCGAGTGGTCACGTTAATTGGGGAATATTAACCTCCCCGCATATATGCATCCTTTGCCATATGGATTGCTATCTCACCTTATATATGTTAGCTGTATATCTCTACTACATTTTTAGCATTATAAATCCGAAAGTAGCCTGTTACCTTTTCAACGGCTAAATCGATGTTTATTGTTGATTTAAAATTTGATATACAGATTTTTTTTTTTATGAAAAAAGCGGCAAACGAGCAAGCGGTTCACCTGTTGGTAAGTGATTACCGTCGCTAACGTACAACTGCAACGCCAGAGGTGCTGCAGGTGCTTTGCCTGCCCTTTTTTTTTTATGAAAAAGGCGGCAAACCAGCAAGCGGTTCACCTGTTGGTAAGTTATTACCGTCGCTCACGTACAACTGCAACGCCAGAGGTGCTGCAGGTGCTTTGCCTGCCTTTAAGAGTATTTGGGAGATGAGAGGTAGGATGAGGAGCGGGATGGGGAGGGGGAGTAGACCTCCGGTTACCTCTCCGAATGAAACTCAGAAGCACAAGATGCTTCTAGTTCACGCCGGTATTCTGCGAGGCCGTGCTACCAACCTGGTCGAGCCGGCCCATTCGAGTACCAGCAAAAGTCGCCTCTTGGCTCTACCACTCCAGATATCTGCACCTGCCAACATGTATTTCTTTCTCACCCAGTGTGTTAACAATGAGGAGTAAATAAATAAATGTCTTGAACCAGGGAAGGATATAGACTTTTTACATTGCGGTAAAGGCGCTTTATATTATTTACTATTAAGGGGGCGTACAAACTATGAAAATATTTTTGTAATAAGTTTAGTTTTTACAATAAATTTAGACAGGTGTTTTAATAATATTTAGAACTTTTCAATTTTATATTTTAAGGCAACACGTTATGTGATATTGCACCCTCATCCCTTTTATTTCACTGGAATAATCTGTTATAATTATTCTACATATTAAGGCCAATTCTATGTTTGCGTTTGTTAATGTTGGTTTTATTTTAAATCATATTCATACAATATGCATGTGTTGTAGTGATAATAATGTGATAGATTTAGTTGTCTTGTTTCATTAAGGGGTAGGCAGAAGTTATGGATTTCAATTTGGCACGTCATAGCGCAGCCAAACGGGCTTCCGCAACCGTATTCGTCTCTTGCCTAGCCTAGTCTAGTCTAGCCGTCCGGTTTGCTATGGTATGGAGATGATATGATATTTTCAAAGCTTCGATGTTCATATGACCTGCTCAGTGTTGCGGGAAGTCGATGGATGCACGTGGCCCACTCCGTGTTTCATGACAATCTTTGGTTTGGCCTATGTTCAACAGTGGACTTGCGACTGGCTCTAATGAAGATGATGATGAATATTCATTAACTTACATAGCTATTAAAGACACTGTAATGGAGATAAAACAGTAGATTACACTGTTTACATCACCGAGCTGTATAATATGCCGTATAATAACAATTACGAACAATTATCGGCTAAGCCAGCGTCACGTTGTCGACTGTAATGAAAACTGTGTCCCGTATCTAAAGGTCAGTGACATCGCAAGTTCTATTTCTAACTTTGCAAACGAGTTCACAGCGCGCAAATTGTGCATATTTCTGTCGATAGCGCCTTGCCTTATTAAAATTCATTAGGCATGGCTGTATCTCATGGTGTATTCGCGTAAATCATTTATAGCCAGCCGATTTGCCGACCGCGACACCATCACAGTCCCTCCGAGTTCCGTCCGAGGTTACCTTGAAAATATTATATGAAGTCTGTAACGGTTAAGTTTTTAGTAATTAAAATTAAAATTTTTAAAGTGAGCAAATTACTTTTCTTTCTAGTTTATTCGTTTTTGTTTTAGATATCTTAACGTTGATGAAAAAGGACGATTCTCTTTATTGTAATGACTTGCGATCGATGCAAAATTAAAAATCCATTTAAGATCCCATTCGGAATTGGTTGTTCTTAGAAACAAAGACAGGAAAGATTGCCACGGCAGATTGCTTATTTTGATTGCTTATAATGACCATCCGCTGTTTTTATCGGCTCGGCGAGCTGCGTTATTTCATGCTTGAATAGAACATTTTGTGATTTATTAAATTTGTCTAGACGTTGGTTGACGTCTTGTTTCACCAAGTGTAACAAAAAAAATGATAATCGATTGTGAAAGAGTCATTTGTTTATTTTATTTTTATTTATTTAGAATCATCAACAAATTTGGTACCAACTTACCTTAGCCAGTTTGTAACTATTAGACTTTCTTGTGGCCATAAATAATCAATCATCTTCGGAACTAATTCCTTTATCTGTTACGAAATCTTCTCTCTGTCTTATAGAATATCTCTGAAATTTCCAAACCGATTTGGATAATTATTTTTTCATTTCATAGAACACGGTAGCTTGTTACTTAAACTGTAAGTCTTACAGTGTAATCTCGTATAAATAATTTAAAAATTAAATACAAATTTTTGTCTGTTTTTAAATTAAATAACGACTTGCATGGTCGGCATTTGCACCTTTCGTAGTCGGGTCTGCGAAGTATTTTTAGTGTGTAATATAGTTAGGCGTTGAATAATGAAAGTAAGAACCTTAGTCTGGCGACTGCTCGTATGCAGTGTAACTAATGATACGTCACACTCCCGCTTCCTTCGGTGTCTTCTCGGCTTGCCTTCTGAAGGTGAATATTATTGACAACATTTTTAATTTCTCTCCACCATTTACGTAAGCTTTTAATGTTCAACTTTGGAAAACGAATAATGGTAAATACGCTTAACCCTTCACGTACCATCACTACAGAATTTCTATTGTTTCAACTCGTCGAGAATTTATTATATTTTTACTTCGTGTGCCCTGTACAGCCGCGTGTTGCTTTTATATGAAGTGTTTCAAAAATCTTTTTCTAGTCATTTATGTCGTGGTATATTAAAAAAAGAGACATTAACTGCACCAAGAAAACCTTTCATTGGTTTGTTATAATAAAGAAGAGATCTACATACAATATAAGCTCCCACGCTAACATCTATAAGCTTTGGTAGACATAAGGAATTTCCATTTAGCACGACTCACAACCTCCATTTCGCCTATCCAGAAGATTAAGGCTTGAGCTTATCAAGGCTTTTTCATTACTCACCTCTTATCACATCCACGGGAAGAAATGGTGTGGCTTATTATTAAGCGCTTCGAATATATTCAAGTCAGTATTGTCAAATTTTAAACGCTCTCTGGTGTTTATATGTCGAGTAAGTTCTCCATTGATCCACCATTGATCCACCATTGATCCACCATTGATCCACCATTGATCCACCATTGATCCACCATTGATCCACCATTGATCCACCATTGATCCACCATTGATCCACCATTGATCCACCATTGATCCACCATTGATCCACCATTGATCCACCATTGATCCACCATTGATCCACCATTGATCCACCATTGATCCACCATTGATCCACCATTGATCCACCATTGATCCACCATTGATCCACCATTGATCCACCATTGATCCACCATTGATCCACCATTGATCCACCATTGATCCACCATTGATCCACCATTGATCCACCATTGATCCACCATTGATCCACCAAACAGAAACAACGCGTGACTTAATTATATAACTTAATTAATTCGATCAATTTAATTAACGTTCGAACTGTGAAATGCAACAATTCAAGCAGCGCATTCACATTCCTACCTGCCAATGATTACATAAACAAGTTACCCGAGCTGCAATTGTAATTACTTTTGTTTATCGGCGGGCCGCACCGCAGTCATGGGCTATAAACGGCTATTCGATATTAAATCAGTTGTGCTGATCTTTATTGCAGTCTATGTTTCCTTTATGGTTTACACTGTGCACGATGGTCGAGAGGTTAGGGTATCTAACGTGATGCTGCGCCCTGTCACTAGTCTGTGGGCATTGAATTCGGCATATTAGGATGGTGCTTCTGACTTCATTCGGATCTGAAAAAAATACACAGAGCGGGGACGGGCAGCAGCGAAGCGAAGCGAGACGATAACAACAATTTCTACCTATGAGAAAGCTGTCTCTGTCCTTTAATAATATTTAAAGGCTGTTTAATACTATTCTTCTTTGTAAGCCAACCGATGATGTCCTCCTGCTATGATAACTAGGTGCTCGTGCTTGTTTGGGATCTTACGCCGCGTCGAATTTACTAGGAGAACATCTTCGGTATGCACGATGCTTATTTATGCTTGTCGATCTAAACAACTTATCTGGTAAATGGCGGCATGTTCTCATTACGTGTATTTATGCAAATATTAACGCAATCACTCGTTAGTCTTAATCAACAACAAATTTATATGCAATCCCACCGGCAGTGGTACAAACACCATACAGGAAAACCCTTAATATTTTGTTGTATATAGTTACACACTCGTAATTGTTATATGTATATAAAAAATCTTATGTTGTATCAGAATTTAGACACGGGATTCAGCAAGCGATTATTTTACCTTTAAGTCTCGCAGGACCGCAGCTTAGGGCGGCCTTTGTCGTATCGTCACAGGTACAGCGCTCGTCGTATTTGCATTTATATCCCGTGTTAAATTTAAAACAAAGAACGTGCGCCATGCACAATGCAACACTTGTTGTTATTCATCGGACGTCACCTATGTTGTGAGAACGCTCAGATATTATCTATTTCGGTCCCTAAGTGTTCGGTGCTCTGTGGTTACAACGGTGCCTTATGCTCTCATACTCGTGTTTCCTCTATTTGCGATGATGTACGTTGAAAGCCGTTCCTGCTTTCATATAGGAAGTCTTGCAGAATCATATATTTGGACAAATTGGATCTGTCTTAGAATACCTAGTTAAACAGAAGCCCGCCTACCCGCACTGCAGCTGCGTGGCGGGCCCTTCCCGGCTCCCTCTCAGTTGTTTGAGAAGGAGGCCTTTGCCCAGCTATGGGCACTTACAGGCTGCTACTGTGAAAATGATAATCATCGACATCTATCGAGCTTGTCTATTTTTTTTTAATGGGAAAGGCGGCAAACGAGCAGGTGGTTCACCTGATAATGATGTAAGTGCTTACCGTCGCCTACGTATATTTGCAACACCAGAGGTGCTGCGGGAGCGTTGCCGGCCTTTTAGGATATTTGGGAGATTAGAGTGAGGATCAGGAGGGGGATGGGGAGGAGAAGTGCGCCTCCGGTTACCTCACTGACCGAACGAAACGCAGAAGCACAAGATGCCTCTACTTCACGCCGGTGTTCTGCAAGGTCGTGGTATTAACCTGATCGAGCCGGCCCATTCGAGCAGCAGCAAAATCCACCGCTTGAGTCTACCATGTTTAAAAATTCGGATTGACGTCCTATAATGCTTTTGTCGCACGGAATTGCTACACACGACTTATTCTCCAGAGAATATTATTTATACTCCAAAGTAGGTGGTTGTTAGGGTGTCGTACTTCCAAATAAGGTTTTGTTCATCTGTCACATCATTGCTAAATTGATCAGAAACCAATCGATTATAGGAATTGCCTAACATTAACTATCCAGTGATATAAAATAATAATTTTTGGTACTTCTGCCTACGTAGATATATAGGGGAAAATCGTGAATCCCGTTGTGTGGTTTGTCCCACAACGAGTGTTCCGAAAAACAAAATATCTCTTAAAATAGGTCAATAAAATATTCCATTCCATTACGTTGATCTATATATATAAAGGGAAGCATTTATCACAAAATCGCGGAAACTATAATTTTTTTCATTTCATTAGATAGATGCCTTTGTAAAGTAACAACTACGGTTGTTTTACATAGAGGTTCATTTATGGTTGTACAATATCAAACCTTCAATCGACCAACTCGCACTTGGATTGTTGTTGTTATACTTTAGAGTTCGCACAATAATCACTGCAGTTCGATGCTTGTATATATTATCGTATTTATCATAAAGCAAAAAAAAAACTTATGTCTTTTACTGAACTCCCTTAATTTATACTCTTTATTTTTATTTAATCAAGGCTTGTTTAAAGCTCCTGTGAACGCCAAAAACTATTTGCAAAATAAGACAGGAAAGGTCATCAAAATCAATACAATCATCATCATCATTTTTGCCTATGATAAGTCCATTAAAGTATATTAATTATTCATTTTACATGTCAATTTAACAATAAATAAGCGGCAGTGTAGCTAGTGTAGAGTAAGAGATATTTTCTCGCATCTTTGTCCTCGATGGTTTGATCTATTTTATAGTAAACCTTTTTAATAAAGTTCCTTTAAAATTGTGTTGCACTATATTTATAGGCATTTTATTGTAAATTTATATGCATTTACACTAAAATTATTTATTATTTTTATCCAATCTAAATTTAGGAACCTCTTGTGTATCACCTCGACCCGTTCCACAATACTCGTACAGTCAAGCGTTAAGAAATAAATTGTTTGCAGCAAACTGTTTGGAAACAATATCCATTATTTGGTTGGGCCGTTCCAGTGTAAACACTGTACACTTGCGACGGTCTTTTTACTTTTAATAACAATAACGTGTCATCGGCGAATAAAACAATTTGTGACAATGTATGGACCAAGTATCCGTCCCTGAGGACACCCATTTTTACCACGTTTTAATTTTATTGATACTGTTATGTAATTTATCATTTGTTTACATATTTAGTGTCATACATCTTGGATTGCAACATTTTGCTCACGGTTTGAGAGATATGAAGATAGGAGATCAAGTGCGGCATCACGAATTTCGTAATATAATTATGTTTAGAAGTTAAAATCTTATACCCTTCACAATCAAAGACCCTTGAAAGATCACAAAAGACACATATAGTGACATGGCACTCTTCCCAGGGATGTAAAACATGCGACACCATATTTATCTACATGTATTATGTATCACATATTCTCTAAACATTTCTACCGACTACATATTATAGTTACAAAGATACAGCTCTATTAATCTAGAACAGACGGATGGGCGAATAGACGGACAGATGGTGTAGGCTTTGTAAGGACCCTAAAAATGCGTTTTACAAATGATTGTCTTGTTTCCGTGATTTTAAAACTATTCCACCTATTTTGACAAGACTTTCATGACAACGAGACCTGTGCCAAAATGTTGCAACTTATAATTGGACCGCACGTAGTCGCTGGTAACACAATTACATAGTATCAATAAATTTACAATGTACATAAAGCCCATTCGTTATTTCCGTAATTCGGACATGACCGTGGAATCCATAAAATAGTGAAAGCAAGAACTTTAGTTTAAAACGACACCGATCTTGTTGGAAGCATTCCAATGCACGTCTTGCAAGCAGCTCAGTGGGCGGTCAGCTTGCTGTTAGCGAATTTATTTTTGTGCGAAATCTAAACATAAATATTAAAAAAAGTAGCGCATCATGATCTGATAAAACGTCGCACTACTCTAAAAAAACTGGTAAATCTTTACTGGTACTCTTCAAATGATATTAGTTCTATCAGTTTGTTTGAAGAGTAGTTTCATTGTTGTTGTATTATTTGAAAAGGGTACATAAACAGAGTAATAAGGTTTAAATGGAATCTGAAGAACATACTTTAAGAAGTAGGTATGCGTAAATAATCATTGATTGTATAGCTATAGCTATACGTATATATCCTCCCTTCCATCTCCCAAATACCCTTAAAGGCAGCGCACCTGTAGCTTCTCTGGTGTTGCAGATGTATGTGGGCGACGGTAATGACTTACCATCAGGTGAACCTATTGCTCGTTAGCCGCCTTTCTCATAAAAAAAAAGAACATGTTTTCAGATCCTTATTCACAATTTATCATATCAATACGAAGAAATCAAAGAATATTTCCTGCTAGTAACCATGAGTAATTTGCACGTCCCGGCTCCATCACGTGACCTACTCTATGATAACAAATGATTGTGTTGACACCATAATTCAAACTATGCGAGTGTTAAACGAAGTTGAAAATCGACAAGGATTTGTTTACAAACATAACAGCATAGCTTGCCTAACTAACTTAAAGATTTAGCTAATATTTTATGCATTCTCCCAACAAAGTAGAGTATCGATCGCCACTTACAACCAGATACACTCCTGCTGTTCATTGTCATATTCGGAAATGGCATCGCTTGACATCTCAACAGAATACGACTAGTCACTTGGCGGTGTGGATTTCCGTAGTAGATCAAACTAGACTAAGTTCTAATTAGTATGTACTATGACTTTTTTTATGTGAAAGGGGGCAAACTGTCAATCGGCTTACCTGATGGTAAATGATAACCGTCGCCTACGTAAATCTGGGACAGCAGAGGAGCTGCAGGTGCCTTACTGACCTTTAAGGATATTTTGGGCATGGTAGAAAGGATCAGCAAGCGGAGTAGGGAAGGAGGGAGAAGAACTCCGTTTACCTCACTCACCGAACGAAACGCAGAAACACAAGATGCTTCTAATTAATGCCGGTATTCTGTGAGGCCGTGATACTATCCCGGTCAAGTCGGCCCATTCGAGCAGCATCCACCCCATGGCCCTACCAAGTTCTAGTTCAGTCTGAATCATGGTTCACAACCTATGTCTGTGTTTATGCAAAATACAAATGATTGGTTTTCGAATCCTCAACATAGCGTTGTTTCATTGAAAAAAGCAACTTCTGATTTTTACTCCAAAGGTGTCGTTGCGACTGGAATCGGTTGGGATCGATATTGGTCAATAGTTCGTATAGTCCCGACTTATGGCGAAGAGAGTGAGAACACTAAGGAACTGGTCAGAATGTAAACCCTCGTTGCTCCGAAGCGTATCATTCTTTGTGATATCCCTAAATGATTTATCTAAAGAAAAACTCGACGAAAAGATCGACATTTACTTGCTTTCGCCTCTTTGCTTTTATGATGCATGTAATCTATGAAGTCACTAAAAATATAAAATAATAAACTGTAATCACTAAAAATAAAGGGGATAGAACTTGCTTGTGAATGTTTTTAAATACCAATGTGTTGACATCGTTAATGGAATGGAGTTATTAAACTTACATGCTCACCGTAAGGAAACCTTTTGTATTTAACAGATTTCTTTCATTGTGGTTAGAAGTAAATATGTACACTATACACATATACTATGAGTACTGATATAACTGGTCTATTCATGCACTTCCTCATAAGCTTCACTCCGGGGAATGACTTATACGTTTTGCGCATATTAAAATTCACAAGTGTTGCATGAAGTATGAGCCTTCGATTTAAAAAATAAAACACGTGTCCTGGGTACACGTGAAATAAGTGAAACTTTTTCACTTCTTTCACGTATAATATAATAACTGCTTAGCACATAAACAACTATCAATTATTAAATAAACATTACTGCCTGTTAAAATACGTAATACATTTACCAATGAATATTCACTTCGTTGCATGAAAACGTTGCACTCAAATTCGATATTGAAACTTTACTCATCGCGCCCAAAGAAGTTTCACTTCTAGAAGCCAGCTGCTACTGCTACTACGCGTTTAATGAAACTTTAATTCGTAACAGGCAATTCACTTCCATACAATCGGACCATTTTCCATGTTGCGCTTTTTCTTTGATCGAGACACACCATTTAGCTTCGCTGTTTAACCGCACTACTTTACCAAGTCATGACTTATATATACACATACTGATACACTTATCGTATTTGTGATAACTCGTAGTTCATCATACAATCATGCCGTTACCATAGTTTATTTAAATATATTATTTTTCATAACAGTGCAACGCGAAGTCATCATTACAACACAAATTTACAATTATTAATTCTTTACATGCCTAAATATTCGTTTCGGCCAACTAACTCGATTTAAGACTTATGTTTACCCTGTAGCCGATGGTTTATTAAAGCTTTCGACTTTCGAATAAGTCGATCGACCTCCCATGCGATTAGAACACGCTATTGGCGAGCGTGTTCTCTACCCCGTACAGTTTTATAATATTCACGTGAGAAACTAATTTATATTCTTGTATTGATTTTCTATTTCAATGTTTTAATTACTACGTTATTACTGTTTCGGACGGTTAACATACAAAACTACCGAGTCGTGGGTCCTAGTACTGAGTAATTTAAGTTTCATCTATCAAACGTAATTTTTTACAATTAACCGCCGTTCCTTTAAGTAGTTCCTCTAACGGAGAACACGTTTAGTGTTGTTAAAGGGGAAAAGGAAAACGTAAAGTGACTTGTTAAACGCGAAAGAAACTCCGCAGGTATCCTCTTTATTCCATGTATGTTCGTTCGTTCATGTTCGTATGAACAACAGCAAACTCACGTCGAAGCTTACCTTAAATCGTTGAACCGGCACTTCATAGTAAGTATCGTCAGTTGTCATGTAAGGTGCTCAAAATGTTTCTATTATGCAATATACTTTTTTAATATTTTTCATTAAATTTAGAAATTAATAGGGAATCACGTATTAAACTGCGAAGCCAAATCCTTCTTGGCGCAACCTACTGTTTGAAATACGTGGATCTAGATCAGTATCTTCAGAATCAGGTCAGACCATAATTTTTCGCTTTGGTTTTCCTTCAATTTGGCGGCTCAGCGAGGAAATAAAAAGAAAAGCGACAGGTTTTGGGAGCTTATAATCCATTTAGATTAACGCGAACTAATCAATTTATTAATCGTAATAAATTAAAGAGTATTGAAACAGTTTAAAAATAATTACAACTTAAGAAAACAAAAGAAATCAAAATAGATATTTTGTTCCGCAAATGATACGACAAATGCTATTAACTTTACTAATATTTCAGTTTACACACTATCACTCTATGGTGGTCAAAGGCATTTTTCGAGAACGCTAAATCAATCAATAAAAAGAAAGTTTTCATACAGGTCAGGCGGATTGGTGAGTGCAGTGATGGGGAGCACTGGAGATACTGCTCCCCATCACTAGTCTGTGAAATTTCGGTTCGACATGGCCGGATCGATTTTCCACCATCAATCGAAATCGAATCGTCGCAGTCTGGTCCGTTAGTCCGCCTGATGGTGAGATTGAAAAGAAAATATACTAATAATTCCCCTCTTACACCCTTTTTCAACAAGGCGGAAACGTTCGTATTTATTTATTTAATTTAACTGCTAACTGTAGGTGAAATTGAGCCACTTTTATATCTATGTAAGTAAGGAGAACTTTTTATGCGTAATAGAGCCAAGCGGCGGCTGCTACTGCTCGAATGAGCCGGTTCGACCCCGGTAGCACCACGGCCTTTCAGAATTTCGACGTGAAGTTGAGGTCTCTTGTGCTTCTGCTTTCGTACGATGAGTGAGGTAACCGGACCCACTCCGTCCCCTATCCCATCTCCCAAATATCCTTACAGGCCGGCAACGCCACCTGCAGCTCCTTTGACAGATATACGTGAGCGACGGTAATCACTTACCATCTTGTGAGTCCCTTGCTAGTTTTTGCCCCCTTTATTATGAAACAAAAAAGTATGTAAGTACAATAATAGTTAAAGAGGAAGTGAATTGCCTGTTGCTAATTATATTTATTTTAACATTGCAACTGGTTAACGTATTCCACTCAAAGTATAAGCTACTTATAATAAATAATAAAATTTTGATACGAAATATTAACGTAAATCACTTAAACACATTAAAAATAGGTTTAACTCACGACCGCCGTTATGTTTATTGACTAAAGTGCTGTCATGGAGTAGATACGAATTTTTGTCTGTCCGTCCGAATCGTTGTATCGTCTAGGATATTATAAACATAAGCTTAGAGAGCATCTGAGGGCAATCGTCTGTACCTTGTGCTAATTTTGAAATACAAATATCATCGGCTCCTCGCACATGAAGTGAAGACAAGTGAAGACTAGCACACGAAGAAGTGTAGTTTTCTTTAGATGTTTATTTATTTTTATTTATTTTAACTTTATTTCAATACCTATATAAAAGTATTACAAAGGGCGGACTTAATGCCTTTTGGCATTCTCTGCTAGTCAACCGGAGACGTGGAGAGATATTGCAAAATATTACAGTTGTAAAAAAACCTAAAATACATAAATAACTAAACTAAACTAAAACCTAAAGATATTCTATGTCCTAGACATACAAATTTATATAACACATCCTGCTGAAATTTTACTTAGATATATACTAACGGAATAAATATATATATAAATCAAGAATATATTTGAATTTATACCACAGAAAACAGATAATTTTATTTTGGATATACTCTTATCTATATATATGTAGAGTACGGGGATTCCATACTTTTGATGCATATTGAAGCACAACTGCAGTCATTCTACTGTTCATGACAACATGAACTTGCGTTCTTACTTTTTACAGGAAACGCCCTAAGCCCTTGCAACCTTAACCGGTACCCTAAATCGGTTGACGGCTCTTAAAGTGCCGAACAAAGTGTCAAAACATGTTTTATTCAAATCCAATAGTAAAACGGATTCCCGGACTTTCGTTTCCCGTACCGACGTACGCTTGGAGTTTACTCAATGAGCTCTAAAAGAAATTACCAATACGTAAACATGTTAGAAATAGAGAACTCTTTTATTTTATTATTGCCTGGTATTAATGAGCAATACCTGTATATTATGTAGGTATTACCTATTTTATTAAAATTAATTTGTATTTTCAGGATTGACAGTCGGATACCTGAAATAAACTAAAACTGATTCCTTATTTAAATATATTTTACATAACGTCTCCTTTAAATGCCAGTAATAATTAATTTTAATGCCTATTTGTTGAATATTATTATAAAGTTTATGAGGCATATAGTATATCCACATAACATCGGAGAATTCGTATCATCGTTGAGCTTGGCGAATAATGGTTGAATATATCCTTGCCTAGGCATCTTATGTCAATCTCAACGACCACGTAGATTGCGACAATGAAGCTATTGCGCACGCCCACTCGAATTTATTTTTATACTGGATTATTAGATAACATACGCAGACAGACCTACGTGAATCATAATAAAATGTGATACGATGTCATATTACAGTAAAGAAACAAGGGTCGATCCTAACGCCTACTTTCTATATGTTAATATAAATTTGTTAATACATCATTATATTTATTTCATAAAATAAGTTTTATCATAATGATGTAATGAGTTCTATAAATATGCTGTTCCTAATTGCCATTGTTATATCATTCCTGGGTAACCCAGGATCAGTAACCCTCCCCAGTGTTTTCTCCCGGGGATTTTTTGGAGATGGTACCGCACTATGCATGTACACGTTTCGCACGTGTACACGATCGCTTAGCTTAGTGGTTAGCGTACCTGATACAAAGCCATGTCCTGGGTTCGAATCCCAGCCGAAATCAATATTTATGCAAAAACACAAATTATTAATGTTCGGGCCTAGTAATAGTGTGTTACTTCTCGTATCTGACGCTGCATCTAACCCTTCATCCCATCTTATCGAATGTGGGAAGGTAAAGACGAGTGAGTGAGCCTGTGTTTGCGGCACTATAATATCTCCTGCGCAGTTGGCAACTGAAGATATTATTCGGGAGTCATCGCCGTGGTTGAAATCGGTTAGTAGAACATCACCAGGTACGTATACTACATATGTTTTGTTTTAAACAGAAAGTAGTCCAAGTCCGATGAAACTATAAAGAGCCAAAATGGCTAACAACGTCATAATATATTGAATGAGGCCAGTCTACTTTAATTGTAGAATAACATGATTTATAAGTTACGACGGGGAATCCGTTTAACCCTTCACGTGTCATAACAATAGAGTTTTCAACACGTCAAGAATTATGTAAGAAATAATCCTTAAAAGTGTGCGCGGTATGTCTAGCGTAATAATCAAAACAGCAGATGTGCCACGGCCGTTGCAATTGGCGAACTTCCTGTTATAATGAAATGGGGTGAAAATATAAGCACGCCATTTAGATTGTGTTTTTACATTTAAAAACACAATCAAATAAACGTATAACATTTTATACGTAGTTTTTGAATGCACTTCGTCGTTGAGACTGCGTTGGTGAATGCGCCATTACGCGTAGGAACTGCGCGTTTATCCTGATTTCTTATAACAGGAGCTTTAAAATATTAATAGAGCCCTACACGTAATGTACTTCTCCAGTACTTGTGATACTCGGTGGACGCAATTTTGTTAGAGATGATGCAGAACTACGTTTTACTTCTATTATTTATAAGGTAGATTTTCGGCGAAAGTAGGACTTTTCGTATGACCAAATTAAACGAGAAGCTGGAGACGCCAACCATTCGAAATAATGTGCTATTTTCGAGCCATTATGTCAATTCGTACTTTTCTGAATTACCCATTTACATTATACCTAGTATAATCCAAGGCACTCGTCGAAAATTTCTGTCACCGGTTGCATTGACAGCATGTTTTTTTTTACAATTGAATTGTTGATGAACTTCTTTCTGAATAAATGGCAGCCTTCATTCGCTGTGTTGGGTACACAAGGGCGGATTGCTACTTTATATTATAACGTCTTTTTAATTCTACGCAGAATACAATTATGAAAGTATTAAGAAAGGATCTCCTCCTTAATAAGGGATTCCGAGCAAAAGTAATAATGCCAGTCTTAATAAGATTCGAAACTATCACCTCAAGTTTCGAAGTTGTTAAAATCTTCACCGGTTCGCAAAACCAGAACTTCATTTTGCCTCAATTTTTTTTTCAAATCGGTAATTTAATCCAGATCTATATCAGAGGTCAGACCTCGGCAGTTGAAATAAATAATACTTCATCACAGACCATTAAGGCATGAAAAGTTTAATCCATTAACATTATTTACCGATGATGTTGATGATGTTTACCTTTTCTTCAGTCTCGCATTGCTCAAATGTTATGTAAAAGTAAAGTAAAGTAGCTGTCTGTAAGTGCCCACTGCTCCGCAAAGGCTTCCTCAAATGACTTTGAGGGTTTTGGAGCCGGGCAGGCTTCACATATTCTTTTTATTATTTCATAGACATGCAGTTTCCTTCACCGCCGAGCACGTGGTAAAAACAGCACTTAAAGTTGCTATTAACAATTTCAATGGTGCCGGCCACCGGGGATCGAACCCAGGTCACTCGCGCACTATGAAACTAAAGTGAGCGCCCTGACCTACTACCACGGCTCAAAATGATATCTGTATCCTTAAATAGCAACCATAAACGAAGTGCCTAATAAACCGTGTTATGTCGAACTGGAAATAAACACGCGTGTACCCATGTGAAGCGGTTATAATTAACCAGTGCGGGAACCCTACGCGAGTGAAATTATATTTTTACTGTAATATTGGAACGGCCTCGCCCCATACCCACAGATGCACCGGTTCCTGCCCTTGACTTCACTCTTATGCACCGGTGTGTGCCCGAAATGTTACGCGACAGCGATTATTCACGATTTTTTTTATTTTCAGTACTGTTTCAGAATATTCACATGCGTCATTCTTATATTCGTAATGCTGGTTTTATTGTAGCTGCCTAAAAGCAGCTTATGGTTAATAATTAATTTAAATAAGACACCATTTTGCTTTATTACTATATTTTGTCTTCGATAAACAACGTTGTTTTTTTTGTATATCCATTGATTTAGTAGCGGTTACGAAATTCATATTTTGACTGAGTCGACATGCAGTTGAAATAAACTAGAAAAATGGAAATCCGGCTATCCGGACGCCGTCTAAGTACGTCTAAAGCAACGATAAAAATCGAAGATAAATTCCGAAAAACTGATTCCGAAGGCTATGAACCCCGAGGATCCCCTTAGTACTCGGCTATTCTGGCAATTATGATACAGGTATTTTCCATTTTTCTAGTTTATTTCAAGTGCATGTCGACTCTGTCAAAATATGACCTTCGTAACCGCCACTATCACTTTGATCCAAGTAAATTTCGATTAAAAGTGAGTCTTGACCTCTGTCCATTCCATTATTGAATATACGGACGGGATAGCTGTTCAACAAACGCGATAACTATGGCATTTACTCCCCAGAAAAGCTACCAATAGTGGAACCTATGTTGGCACAATGTGAGCACTGGACGAAAAAATTATGAATTTGATATAACATAGTTTCTGAAAGTTTCATATTACAATGTGCTAAGATTGCCCCTTTAAAACTTTACTTCTTCGATACTTGTCGATATTATGAGTTATGTTAGCTCACTGTTACTACACTGAAAGAAGTTTTTTGAACAATGTCACTTATTCTAGTTTGTATGGCTGATGTTCTTGTTTGGATCCTATTATGCAGATGATTTATGTGCTTCCTCATACCGCCGACGCTGAAGTTTTAGGTTATGTGATTTGTACGTACAGATTTAATTATTTAAGCTTCGTTTGTGTACCAGTTGGACGTAGTTTTTCAAGTATCCATTCCACCTGATGGTAAGTCGCTAATGCAGCACATATACCACTGCAAACAACTTCAATCGAAGAATGTTACAGATGCATTGTTATCCCAGAGGACTAAGATAGAACACACCCTGTAATTATACTGGCTCTTTATACTCTTAAAACGGAAACACTAAAATGGTTGCACTCCTCCAGCACCTAGACATCACTAAGTACCCGAAACACAATCGCATTGCAATCACTCCTGATGGGAGGCACTAATGGGTAACAGGGTACCTACCTAGACCATTCCTGAGTAGAGGAGTTATTAAAATGCTTACAAATTATTCTCCAAGCTATCCACGATTATCTCTTATGAGTTTGTACCACACATCAAGTGATCGTAGCGCCGCCATACCAAAAAGTCGTATCGTACAACTCTGACTATTTTTATTCAGTCCCGTGGCGGGGGCCATGTTAAATAAAGCATACACAGTCATGACTGCATGTTATTACACACTTCGAGTAACAACATTGTTTGTTATTGATCATGCCACGATACATGTCGTGACTACTTTATACGACCTTTGATGACTATTTTGACCTTATCGTTACGATAACAACGATATGTACTCGCTGTGTTCTACGGTTTCTTATTGAGAATAGTTATTAACATAATATAACGCGAAGAAAGCAAGTTTTGTAACTTGCTGGACGTGTTTGTTAGGAATTGTTACCACATACAAAGTAGGCATACTTTGTTGACATACGTAAACCGCATTATAATGCTTTATAATGCTTTGCTATATTGATATTGACAATTTTAAATTATTTTTAAATTAAAAAAAAAATGATTTTATTTAGTCTCAAAGCATGATTGCGTTTTGAACGTTTGGTCTAAGATATGTACGACACACAGAAAAACCACTGGCAAGTTACCAAGTGAACATAAATCAATCCAGGTCACTACTACGGTACACGTAACCTAGGCATATGAATACGATGACGTGCAAGCTGTTGTTATTCCAACAGTATATCGATCGGTACGCACGTGGTTTAAAATGCGCCACCGGTAAGGTTGCTTCAATCGTGTTTATAAATTATGTCTATAAAAATACCGGAATAAGTTTATTTTTATAATTTTAGTGAGGTTCGAAAGACGCCTGTACCCATAACACTGTAATTAAACAAATTATAATATCTAAAAATATAAATCTTCATTTTCCTTAACAAGTTTTTAAATTTAAATCGTGAAAACATTTAAATTTAAGCCAAGGAAGCTTATAATATTTGTTTCTCTTCCATGGTTAACACCAAAACATGAAAATTACCACGCTTAAATTAAGTTGTGTTTTAAGTTTCTTTTAAATTGTTTGGGTTACGTATAGTTTATCACCGTAAGCAAGTTACTAATTTGGTATAAGTTACTATTTTGGTATTTTGAGTTCGAAATTAGTTGTTCTTAAAATACCTAACTTTAGGCAAGCGTTTGGCCGGTTCTACTGTCTGTTCAAAATTTTCCTTAACAGCGATCCATGATGCTCCAGTGAAGAAAAAAATATGAAAATTATAGCGATGTACAAGTATTTTTGTTCTGTGGTGGAAGTAATAATGATCTCTAAAAACTAAGTCATTATAATTTAATTTATTTAATTTGAATAATGTAAAAAGTATCAAGTTACCAAGACTCAATTTTGGCATCGGCAAAAACTTACCAACTATAAAATGGCAACCATTCCTATCATTGAATTCCCTAAAATTTTCACTCGACGTATGTTTAATAAGACAAACGATATGTAATTTAATATCTGCCTTATATTTCATGTTCAACTATTGTTGGCGCATACATGGAGTGGCGTATGCCCAGCAGCCTAATGGAGAAGAAAAAAGATACAAAATTCTCGCGTTTAAATTTCGGTTTAAATTTTTTTTCTAACATTACAATATCACCATCCAAGTTATAAATCGTAGAAGCAGCCCTGCTGATACGCTTAAGTAAGTAGTTTTTAATTACTCGTCAATGTACAGTCACGTGCACTAGCATCTATACGACTTCTTAAGCTTTTGAATCTTATCATAAAGACATTAAGTTGATACATTTTCCGTTGAATCGTAACACTTTTTAAAAAACAATTTTGAATACAAATACATATAGTTGTTGTATAACTTATTCCTGGTTGAAAACATTAAACGAAAACTTTGAAAACTAGGTACATCGCGTACTTGTTTTAGCCCTTCGTATTACTAAAGTTTCATTACCAATTGGGATTGAAGTTGTCTCAAAAGTTCCTTGATATGCTTTTATCTTAATTATATAGGGCGAGTTATCAATTTCATCCCCCAAAGCTTTTGGGCCAACCCTAGGTGGAACATTAGAACCATGTCGTAACAATAATTTAATACAAATGGAAGTTACGTGATTTGTTGTGTATTGCTTTCAGACTCTTCGATATAAATTTAGACTGAAATCTCTCCTTGGGTTCCGTATTGATTAGATCCTAGCTATATACACTCATTATATGTTTTTTTTTACGATTCATGATTTAAATTATATTATTAATCCTCGCATTTGTACGGGTTCGTCTCCTAAAAAATCTCGTCTTGTCTCGCATATAGCTTATCGCATGTGGCACAGCTTATTATTTCTTTTAGTTTCCTAAGAACTATTCATGGAGAAGCCATGAATATTTTATCATAACACAAGGATTAGAATACGTACAAAGTGATTTTAACGCGTGTATTAGCCCACTGCTCGAAACAAACATTTCCAGCGTTGTCTACAAATTATCCAAGTGCATTTCGTTATAGGCCTGTTATAGTTAGTTAATAATTAATATAACATGATCTATTCTATCCATCTCTTTCATGTTACGTGATTCAATAGTACTCGATTGATTTCCTCATCTTGTCAAATTCCTCATTAGTAACTTCCACCACCCAGTGATGGAAGTTACTGTTTAAATAATTTTCTAAATTGTCTCTGATTTTAATGTATAATTTTTTTTTAATCGTTGTAATGGCTCAATATGATGTCAAGTCTGAGGCGCTTGTCGGTTTTTCAAAATCGATATTCTGGATAGCCGCCAGTCTCAAAACAGATTACCTCAATGAGCTTTCTCATGTTGATTTTTAATCTAGATAATTACTTACATAATTTTTTCGTTTGTTTTCTGTTTATTGTCGAATCTTCTTTGTCTAATGTTGTGTTTAGAGCTTAGACCTTGAATAAACGTGTTCTTTATTTATTTCTTTCTTTCTTTAAACTGTGTATTTTTCGACCTTGTATTTCTACTTGTAAGATACAACATGCAACATCTTTCATTATTCGTTCCAATTATATAAATGACTTCCCCTCCAAACGATCAGCTCTAAATTTATCTTTACAAACACAAAGATAACACTATCAGTAGAATTTTCATGCACTTATATGTAAACACATGCGACCTTCACCAGTGTGTCGTGAGAGTATCTATTAAAATTAACGCATACTACTTGTTGAATTGCTTAAGTTTAGCAAATAAACTACGAACAAAATGAAAACATAATCATAAGGTGATATATAACTTATTATTGGTAACTATTTACCATGCAATTTTAATTTACAGTAGGTAAAGAAACAAAACAATTAGATTTCTTGCTATGTCTGGGAATTTCTATTATCTGCGTTAAATGTTCCTTTATTCATATCTTCTTTTTGATAGTGATACTGAATGATTTGTTAGAAGTTTTATTATTTGCATTCACTTTTTGTATATACGCGACGTATCCGCTATTTTGAAAGTCAGATTCGTACTTTAAAATTAGGAACGATTCAAAATGATATAACACGTAATTGAATTATCTTGAAAATTCATTACAGGATTTATTACATCACCGTAAACGATACACTATTTGAGTTCTTTTCTGTTTCGTTTGGATTAACTGTAACTAAATTCAGGCAATAGTAAGATGTTGTTTGGCTCCTAAATTTCAGTATAAATATGAATTAATTATCACTTTCCAATAATGGAACTGGTAGGATGCAAAATGACCGACATTCAAGATATCTTCATGGCCATGCAAATCTGTCTGTCAAAGAAAAGCAACTAAAAGTACTAAGGCCATTTGGGATTATTTTATGAGGCCGGGCGCTCGCTCTAAATTCCTAGTATAGGAATTACACAAATTATATTCACAACATCATTACCCACGAAGTAAAACTTATTTAACTGCTCTTTCAGTGTGCCTTTGGCCTATGTACATATACTTAATGTAGAGTACTCGTATTATCAGTAAATAACTAATCACAAATAGATATATTGATTGTATTTCAGGAGTCGAACCAAAATGACTCGACTCCTGAAGTATTATCAACTAAACTAAACTGTAATGTATTTTGCATTACAACGAAGCATGAAGCATGATAACGATAACACATTTTATTTAATATTTTAACTAACAATTTTGATCTTTCGCATGTTTCTGAAGTATTTATTGTTTAAAATATGTGTAGGACAAATTAAACAAATGAATATCCACGAAATAATATAAAGTCAGCTTGCACCCACCATCTGGGCACACAAGATTCTGCTATTGGGAATCTCCTGAGCGATACAAAAAGCTCAATCTCGATACTTACCCCTTGTCGACATTTCACTCGATATATTTAAATGAGAATGAATATAATACAATGCATGTACAAATTGTTAAATAGGTATTATGTTATTTATTACGAACGTATTTATTTATATTAATATAGTATAGATTTCATATTTAAGTATTAGAAATGTATATATCAGTATATAATGTCAGTATATATATTTAGTGCCATTCTACGTATTGTATGTAATAATGTTTCTGTGCCTTTTTATGTGTAAACTAATGTAAGCCATTAGTATGATTTTGTACCTACTGGACTAAAATAAAAAATAAAAAATAAATTATTATTATTATTATATCGAAGTGGACTACGCTCTCACAGAATAGAAACATAAAGTAGCAGCGTGATGATACTGACCGTCGTGATTTTTTCTTCTGACTGGTGGATGCAGTCCCTCTGGATTATTTTTTCCTTTATATAGTCTACATTTACAACGCCCAACGGATAAGGTAAAGGTTAAGCTCTAACACGTTTCTTGCAACTGATATTTGCGTTGCTTAGCAGTCAACGTAGGAATATAGAGGCTATCTACGTAGTGGACTCTGGGTTCGAATCATTAATCCCATAACCGTAACGTTAAAAAACATATTTCTCCGATATTTAAGTGGTATTTGTGTCAGGATTTATTCTAACTGACACTGCATCAAACAGTCTATATGAGTAAAGCATTGTTAAAACCACCTTGGAATACTTATACAATATGAGCATATGTGCCTGTCTCCGCCAGACACCCAAAGTATGTACACAGATCATTGGAACTTATAATTGTTTAAAAACCTAAGAGAAGTTTTCTCGGATTTTTGTTATCAACTGCATAGATACATTAATATACATATACAAGTCTCTATCAAATTTGATTGTTTTATCACATTTACTGATAATGTGGAAAGTGGAACTGCGTAGAATAAAATGGCGTAGTTGGCTTTATTTAATAAAAAGTTTAAAAAAACGTATATATATAAAATTTTTGCCTAATCGTTAGAGCCGTTTCCGAGAAATAATTACTAGTATGTTTATATACTTATTGTATTACGATATGCATTTTAAAATGCAACAGAACTTATGGTCATACCAGGTAAATAATATGTATGTTGAGAGTCGGAGATTTTTTTATTTATGGGTAAGGCGGCAAACGAGCAAGCGGCTCACCTGATGGTAAGTGATAACCGTCGCCCACGTACATCTGCAACACCAGAGGTGCTGACGGTGCGTTGCCGGGCTCTAAGGGTATTTGGGAGATCGAAAGGAGAATGAGGATACCTCACTCACCGAACGAAACGCAGAAGCATAAGATGCGTCTATTTCGCGCCGGTATTCGGCGAGGTAGTGGTACCAATCCGGCCGAGCCGGGCCATTCTAGCAGCAGCAAAAGCCGCCGCTTGGCTTTACAACGTTTAAAGACATTGCCATCTCTCCTACCCTGAGAGGTTAGTGAGAGTAGAGACACGAGTGAGTTGTGTAAACTCGCGCTAAGATATCATGGTTCATAATTAAAATAATTCGTGAAGGTCATTTCGTCAAGGTCGTAATATTTTCATATTTTCAGCGTAATCAGTATGACCTTGAGTGTTGCATTAGTCGCTTATCACACGCGAAGTTCATCGACAGTACGCGAGTGGGAAATTTTTCTTATATACGTTGGTTGCGCTTTGTTTCACAATTTTCCGGATAACCGGTCCGACTGTGAATATTTTGTTTTTAGCATATTTCTTCATTTATAATGTAGCGCTTCGTTCATTTGCATTTATATTCTCTTAAAAGTATGAAAAAATTGTTTGAAATGTTATAATTACATTACAACAGGCTTATTTTTCACTAGCTTCCACCCGCGGCTTTCTCGTGATAATAAGTAGCCTGTGTCCTCGCACGGGTTTCAAGGCATCTCCATATCAACATCAGTTCAGCCGATGATTGTAGGACAAACATCCAAATAAAACAATTTTTTACATTAATAAAATTAATAAACAGGATGTAAGGCCATGGACGAAAGTTCTGGGCAAATATAAACAATTCTTAAATTATATATTTTCATTATGTAGGTATACAATGCGCTATGAAAATGAACGTCTTAGGGTGTGTTGTGGTGTGAGGTGGCGTATAACACTTAAACTCATTTATGAAACTAATTTATTTAACTTATTTTTTATTTACCATTTGGTCATGTCAAGGCCATGTTGGTGATATTTATAAAGAAACGGACGCAAAACATTCGGAACGAGGTTCTTTCTGACATTACGTCGGCCAATTATAGATATTACCGATAAATGCAATCACAATACCACGGTTTTACAATTATAAAACTGTGACAATACATATCTTGTCACTTGTTGGCACTTTCCGTGTGATATAAGCATAAGTGTCGGCCGCCCACTTTCTTCACCAGCGTGAGCCTTAAAAATGACAATGAAGCAGACCGACGACTGGCAACAGCGTCTAATGAAGTTGTTTCGTAGTTTTTGGTGTTGTTTGATACTGATTGTCAAGTGTTAGGAGAGCGTCACAAGTTCCGGCGGTGGACTACGTAAACGCTATTGTCGCCACCAATCACTGTTTGAAAGGTATATTGTGTTACCTCCTTCGCGTGAAGTTGTGGACTTCAGTAGCCACTTACCTATCAGGTGGACAGAGAGTTCGTCCAAGGTGAAGTACACTAAATATATTATTATTATTATTTATATGACTAAGTTATTATGAATGAAAATCAATATAAATTTAATAAATTAATCCGTCGGAAACTGGATGGGCAAAATAAACGTACGGCATCATACGTGGTAGAGCCATGCGGCGGTTGTTGTTGCTGCTCGAATGAGCCGGCTCGACCGGTAATTACCACGACTTCGGCAGAATAACGGCGTGAAGTGGAGACATCTTGTGCTTCTGCGTTTCGATCGGTGAGTGAGGTAACTGGAGGCACCTTCCGCAACACCCTCCCTATCCCTCCGTCCCCAAATATCCGTACAATCCGGCAACGCTCCTGCAGCTCCTGCAGCTCCTGCGGTGTTACAGATGTACGTGGGCGACGGTAATTACCACGACTTCGGCAGAATAACGGCGTGAAGTGGAGACATCTTGTGCTTCTGCGTTTCGATCGGTGAGTGAGGTAACTGGAGGCACCTTCCGCAACACCCTCCCTATCCCTCCGTCCCCAAATATCCGTACAATCCGGCAACGCTCCTGCAGCTCCTGCGGTGTTACAGATGTACGTGGGCGACGGTAATTACCACGACTTCGGCAGAATAACGGCGTGAAGTGGAGACATCTTGTGCTTCTGCGTTTCGATCGGTGAGTGAGGTAACTGGAGGCACCTTCCGCAACACCCTCCCTATCCCTCCGTCCCCAAATATCCGTACAATCCGGCAACGCTCCTGCAGCTCCTGCGGTGTTACAGATGTACGTGGGCGACGGTAATTACCACGACTTCGGCAGAATAACGGCGTGAAGTGGAGACATCTTGTGCTTCTGCGTTTCGATCGGTGAGTGAGGTAACTGGAGGCACCTTCCGCAACACCCTCCCTATCCCTCCGTCCCCAAATATCCGTACAATCCGGCAACGCTCCTGCAGCTCCTGCGGTGTTACAGATGTACGTGGGCGACGGTAATTACCACGACTTCGGCAGAATAACGGCGTGAAGTGGAGACATCTTGTGCTTCTGCGTTTCGATCGGTGAGTGAGGTAACTGGAGGCACCTTCCGCAACACCCTCCCTATCCCTCCGTCCCCAAATATCCGTACAATCCGGCAACGCTCCTGCAGCTCCTGCGGTGTTACAGATGTACGTGGGCGACGGTAATTACCACGACTTCGGCAGAATAACGGCGTGAAGTGGAGACATCTTGTGCTTCTGCGTTTCGATCGGTGAGTGAGGTAACTGGAGGCACCTTCCGCAACACCCTCCCTATCCCTCCGTCCCCAAATATCCGTACAATCCGGCAACGCTCCTGCAGCTCCTGCGGTGTTACAGATGTACGTGGGCGACGGTAATTACCACGACTTCGGCAGAATAACGGCGTGAAGTGGAGACATCTTGTGCTTCTGCGTTTCGATCGGTGAGTGAGGTAACTGGAGGCACCTTCCGCAACACCCTCCCTATCCCTCCGTCCCCAAATATCCGTACAATCCGGCAACGCTCCTGCAGCTCCTGCGGTGTTACAGATGTACGTGGGCGACGGTAATTACCACGACTTCGGCAGAATAACGGCGTGAAGTGGAGACATCTTGTGCTTCTGCGTTTCGATCGGTGAGTGAGGTAACTGGAGGCACCTTCCGCAACACCCTCCCTATCCCTCCGTCCCCAAATATCCGTACAATCCGGCAACGCTCCTGCAGCTCCTGCGGTGTTACAGATGTACGTGGGCGACGGTAATTACCACGACTTCGGCAGAATAACGGCGTGAAGTGGAGACATCTTGTGCTTCTGCGTTTCGATCGGTGAGTGAGGTAACTGGAGGCACCTTCCGCAACACCCCTCCCTATCCCTCCCGTCCCCCAAATATCCGTACAATCCGGCAACGCTCCTGCAGCTCCTGCGGTGTTACAGATGTACGTGGGCGACGGTAATTACTTACCTTCTGGTGAGCCGCTTGCTCGTTTGACCGTGAGGGATACGAGTACTTTATCATATCAGACATTTCACAATACATAAATACTCATGCCTATCACCCATAGGGGTAGGCTATAATTATGGATTGCCATATGGCACGACTCCGCGTAGACAAACCTTCCACGGCTCACTTTTCGCCACATTTCAGATGAAGGTTAACTACTTACTATGTTTGTAAGCCATTTACTTGAGCACGGGTAAGGTTAGTAATAAGATTTGGTTGGATATCGATTAATACTAACAAGATTTTTCTCTTGCAGGTAAATCTTAAAGTATTTGGTGATTATTGCCGTAAGTGAAACATTAAACTGTTAATGGATTTTTTTTTCCAATCTTTAGAGATAAAGTAACCTAACCTAACCTAACTAAAAAGAAAACCTTAATGAAGCGTGAAGCGCCTGAGATATGTTAATGTCTTCTCTCGTCTACACGATTTAAATATTTCAGTTAACTACAGAATTTATGTTTACTTAAATAATTAACAGCAATTTTCTATATTCTGTTACGTTACCACGTCGTCGGTGCTAAGAAAAAATCGTGATGAAACCAGTACACTACACGATCCATTACAAACTTTGTCTCCTGACAAACTTTGGCCTAAGACTTTACGATCAAAGTGTATCAAGAGACTGATCTTTCATGACTACTTGGTAGAAAACCCGCCCACCAAAGCAGGATTGATGCTGAATGATCACATGTTGAACTTTTCTAACAAGTTGCGAGGCTTCTTTAAACCTGTGAGGCATACACTTTGACATTTTGATTCTTTTAGTGTTCTTCAATCTATAACATTTTTCTACTGTAAAAATTACACATTACGGTGTCTTCCACCTGCGTCTCAGGACAGTATACATTTTGATCGATCGAACTCTTAAGCTACTAAACTGCTTTGGCAGTATTCACAAGCAGTCTGGCCCTTACAACATTAGCGTTTTAAAAATTAGTGACTGCTCCGTACCCACTATATCCAAAGTAACCACTGCAATTCTGTATTCTTTTACGTACTGGATTAACTTAATAATGACTGTGTAAAATTACATGTGAAATGGCGACATATCGATCGAAGTTTTTTACATTATAAACGCATCCCAAATTTGTATTCAGAGATTAAGAAAAAAAAAACTATTTAAACTTACATTATTTATGGTGTACTCTGTACCTACATAGATAAACCTTTACATAATATAAAATTCACATCCATAGGTACAAATATTTATATTGATCATACACAGTTTTTATAGCCAGGCTATTGGGCTAGATTAAAATATTTGTAGGCAAATCTGATGTTTAAAGGGTTGTCCATTTAGAACCTACAGCCGCTACAGGCAAACAAACAGAGAAATGCTATTAACTTATTAGATCACATTAAATTAATTTGTTAGTATTATGATTCTAGATATTTTACACATGGCTTTCAAGAATTGTTAAAATGTTGTCTTAAATGTATCTTTTCAACACTCCAGTAATTTTTCATAGCCTCTTATGAACTTTCAAAATAGGTAACATAAATGTTATTTTTCCATAAAAATACGTTTTCATTTTAGGTTTTCTGTTAGATTTTCTATAGATTTGATTGAAAAATTTTTAAAGTAAAATTGGGTTAAGATTTTACGACCTTCGTTTTATTCTGGTCGATCAAGATCGTAACAATGGTTAATGATCCCGCGAGAATTGGGGTCTGTCTCCGAGGAACTTTAATGAGGCCAGTGATCTTACTCCGTTTTTGTTATTTTGGAACAGTGCTGCATCCAGATACCGACTGTAGCAACTTAACGGTCGAATAGACCCTGACCGTAGCACAACGCTGGCACTACGCTAGCACTGTTTCCAGCGGCATGAGTTGCGTTAGGTAAAAAAATATGTGCTCTCTCTCGACCGTTTTAACTAATTCTGGGATGTTCAGTGGTCTAAACATTTTAACTTTTGCAACCCACTATTCACCAGTGCTTATTTTGAACAACGTGACCGGAGGTGACCTTGTCGGCGTCTTAGTGTCCAAGCCGAACGTTACAAATCGAACGTAATTTTCGAAAAACACATTGGTGCGTGCGTGCGTGGTGAACTCGTGTCTCTTGATTCACATGCAGATCCCTAACCACTCGACTATGTGACTTCTTAGATTAATTAAACCTAAGTAAGTTATAGTAAAATAAATATCCGACTAATGAGCCTTTCATCTCATTAGAGATAGTGTACCAACCGGGAAGAGTCCGCCCCTTTGCCATGACGGCTATGTCAAGACGTGACATGTCAAAATTCGAGGACTTGTGTAGTCAGCGAGATGCTCCATGTTTGTTTTATTTCATAGACATGCTGGTTTCCTCGTGAAGTTTTTACTCGCCGACGTGCACGTCAAGATTTAGCACTTAAAACTACACGGCGGCTTCTTTGCCGGTTAACTTCTTCAGTCTCCCATAACTCACATTCAGTGAAATCGTAGTCGGTCTCTACTCGCATCGATCTCTTCGAGTGTGTATACATATATATATATATCTACGAGTATATTGTATCTAGCTGTAACGTGACCCTTCCCATACCAAAAATTCTCAACAGTTACGATGTTTGTGCAACTGTTTCACTACTATTGTGACCTATGTTTGTTAAGACCAAGCTACTAATAAACCAGTTGGGCGTTAAGCGCGTCACCCCGTCACCGTCGAAACATCTATGCGTGCGAACTTTTTTCGCCCTTGTCCCACAAAAACAAGCCGCGTTGCCTACGTGACCCGCTCCGCGTCGTACGCTGTTCCCATTTGTTTTCAGGTGTCTCGTTTTATATGCATGGGTTTGCGGAAGTGCTCACTTAGATCTAACTATAATCTATTAACTCTGAATTGTTTGGTTCAAATAAATACCTAATTTACCATTACCGTATTTGCCATACGGCGTAGCCAAACGTATTTCTAAATAGAACAGGACAGTTATCGAATCGTCGCCGAGTTTACTGCCATAGATTTTCAAGGCTTTCACTTAGTCGTATCTTGCTATTCTCACGGGGAGAAAGAGAGCCTAGATCTATTATGTATCTGGATGTGTCCAAGTGTCCAGGAGTGGACGGACTGTTTTGAGAGATTTTTGAGATTTATTCTTACTTCTTATAAATCTATGAAGAAATACCTCTTAAATTCTCAACTAACAAAGTCGCAAACACAGCTCGTCTATAATATTTATTAATAATGTTAACGAGGCAAAGTTTGTAAAATTTTTTGTTTGCAGAAGTTTATAGCAGAACACCTATTTTAAAATTCACATTAGGCTTTTTTATTAAAAACTTTCGGTGGTTCTATAAGACATAGTCGTGCGAAGTAACCGGACAACTATTTTGAAATAAATGTGTAGGAGCAAATACTTCACCTAACAATGCCTTTATGTAAAATCGCTCGTTAGAGTGAGAACGAGCGGACCACAATATCTTTGCGGGTCAGAAATACCTTGTGCCTTCTGTGTTGTTCATCATAGTTGTTAAATTTAGTAAGTTTTAATTTTTGCGGCCATAGAGCTAGAGCGGAAGTTTCCACGGCGTTTCTTAACAAATCCGGCGTCCGCTGCGCTCGTTGTGTGGGAAACTCGAAAGTCAGTGGACTGACTGCTCATAGTGATTCGCATGAAAATTTTATCATCTAGCTTGTTGCATGACGTGTGATAGATACAAAGTACTAGGCTTACTTACCTTAAGCTACATACTGGTGTCTGTATACGCACATTATTTAATAACACCGAGGAACATGTCTAAGCTCGTTCAGGCACTCCATTTATACAGACATTATCCTGATCCGCTGTATTACAAAAATATTTCACTTAAAGTCTGTGCGACACCAATCCTAAATAAAATCATACCGTGTTGTTTTTAACATCCAAGACTAAGACAACGTAATCAGTGAAATAAAATATAAATATATTTTTGTGGCATAGAGGACACGGCCCCAAAGTATCGGTATCAAATTAAGTTCCTGAATTCTTCGATAACTTCCGAAAACAATCGAAATTTGTCAACTGCGAAGTATAACACGTCTACAAGTCTAAACGCAAGCAAACACAGAGTATTGACGTTCGCGTATCCAATGTTACGCTTTTATGAAACATTTGTAGTAAGTAATAAGATGCAGTATCATTGATAAGGAACACAGCACAACACAAACAGACCCGAGAACCAATCATTTGTCACATATATAATTTTACCCTTTAAGTGTGACTTATGCTCTCTCCTGATTTGAAAGGTGTCATTAATTTTTTTTAAGCATCGGAATAACAAAACATAGTTCTATCATTGTAAACATCACTCACAAAGCAAAAAAAAAATGGGGAAAAACAAACACATTTTTTTCCATGGACGCGGAGCTCATAAGTCAAGGGTAGTCGGATCGTTGTTTGCATACGAAATTGTTCTCTGTGTGTATTTCCCAAACGTATTATTGCAGCCTGTTTACGGAAGCAGCAAGGATGCGCTAAATGCAGTCGCGATGACCTCCAATTAACCTCCATCACGGGTTAGTCATGCAAACAGAACTTACTCCCATCTGTTAATTTATTTTTTCCTTGATCACATTTCGCTGGAATGTACAAATTTACCCACTGCATATAATACTGCATGACGTCTGGCTACAATAGATATTCTATTGTTATGACACTTAATAGGAACACAAGGAATAAATTCATTAATACGTAAAATCACAATAGTTTCATTGTAAAATGGATAATATAATATTATTTAAAAATGATCTATTCTATAGGGCTGGCGAAATCTGCCAGTCAGCACTGGAGCAGCGAGGTGGAACTTCTCCCCTGCAAAACCCCCTCAAATATTGAGACGGGGATGCGGCCGATGCCCGGCAGTGTGAGATTTACAGCTTTCTCATCAAAATCTCATGACCCACAGGTCTGGGTCGAGAAAGCAAATTTGGCTACGCTAAATGCCAAATAGAAGCCCGCACCGATTACAACCACGCAATATAACTGTGTTATGTATTTACCAAGAAAAATGTGTTTTCATTCAGTTCGGGGTCCCTAGCGCGAGCTCGACCCACACTTGCTGGTTTTTATTATTTCTTGTTTAACTTTAGAGTTTGCACTATAATCACACCAAGTTTGACGCTTGTGTGTATTTCGGTTTTTTGCGACTGAGCAATTGTTTCGTGATTTTTACTCATAGTTTTATTTATTAAGGTATCATTGAGTCTCCATGTCTAGTCATAATAACACATGTTGTAAAAAAATCTATCGCCTATCTATTATGATGCAAAAGATAAAGCATTCTTAAGGTAGGACACACGGACAGACGGCGTAGACTATTTAATAGGGCTCCGTAGCCCTAAAAACACGTGTTTTTCATAGGGAGCAAATTTCACCTGTAGGTGACAGTGGCATTGTCGGAACCGACAACTAAAAGACGAAATGCAGCAGTTGTGCTGCGCTGCGTGGCAACGTTGTGCTGCGCTGCTATTTTAAGCTTATTGTTTTGTACCTTTCTTCTTTCCCCAATAGAAATGACTAGAGTACGAACTTCTTTCTATAGAGATTCGTATGATTAAAAGTTACAGCTGAGCCGAAGAGAACTCATGATTATAAAACATATCTCTACTAATAAATTTAATTAATTGTATGTATGTTTGAACGGAATAAATTTAAGGCGCTTTAATGTTTATTCACTAATTTTGATGAAACGTTTTTATTTAATTGTTCCATCTAAACCAATTTTCATGAATATTTAATACTCGAAATATGAAGTCCTCTAAAAGGAATGAATCGATGATAATATTATTATATTAATGAACGAAGTTTAGCATATGAGTATATTATGCCGTGGACGTGAATATAAATGTGTTTATCACGAATAACACTTCACTTGTATCAAATGCCCACGCCGGCAACACGTGACAACTTCTAATACGATTCATCATCATCATTTCAGCCTACCACAAGTTCACTGCTGAACATAGGCCCCCCCTCCCAAAGATTGTGACGAAGCTCGGTCCTGAGCCACCTGCATCCATCGACTTTGCGCCACACCGCGCAGGTCGTCATTCCATCTTGTGGGGGGTCGTCCCACACTGCGTTTACCTGTACGTGGCTGCCACTCGAGAACCTTTTTTCCCCAACGGTTGTCGGTTCTGCGAGCTGTGTTTTTCACTTCCGGCCTAATGCCACTTCAGCTTGCTGATCCTTGCGACTATGTCGGTTACCCTAGTTCTGCTGCGGATATCATCATTAATACGATTAAACATAATAGATGTTATTTGTACATAATTTTAAAATTTTTACACATATAACCGTTTTTCGAGGATCTTACATTGATTGTAAGAACCAGCGAATGAAGAAACCGCGCAGCGTCACGTGTAATTTTAAGCTATTTATAACGCGCTACCTCTTGGGAAAACTGTTTGCTCATGCTTCTAAAGATATGTACACAATGCCTATTGAACTTCGAAACGTTGTTTGCTATTTTTGTTTTATAATAAATTAGTAACGGTATTTGTTTATATAAATTTAAACTGGTCGTACAAAGTGTGGCCCCACCCACCCCACCATCATACCAGCCGTAGGTAAAATTTGTGTACTCTTTCTTCTTCATTTTTTTTCTTCCTTCCGTTCAGCGGCGCTTCTCCCTCCTCCACAATTTTCCATTGTCTGTCACGCTGCTTTGTTTCGTTCCTCCTGTTGCTGTACATGTCCATTTAAGGTCTTCTATACAGTCAATCCATCGATTTTAGGCTTGCCTCTCCGCACATCCTGCTGCTTATAGTACTTGTAGCTTTCTTCTTTCTAGTTCAGTAAATCGTTCTCCTTCGTTAGTGAACCTAGTTAACTGCGAAATAATATATGTTGCATAGCATGGAAGATTTGGCTACGCTGGTCAGGTGAGGTGATGAGTGGCCAGTACACACGCACTACTACCCCCACCAGTGCCCGTAGAGTTTGGGTTAGATATGATATGAAAATTAATATTATCAAATGGATTTTATCCCATCAATAATTCGTTTTGTGTCAGTCAGATTAGATCATGCAGTGAGAAACCCCTCCTATCCCATTAAGTCAATTAGTCCCCCTTTATTTATACACTTAATTCTTGTTTATTAACCTTTAAAATGTTTGACCTCAAATGTCATTCCTACATGTGAATGGGAGGAAAAATTACAAATAAAACCCATCTTTAATATTTTTTTTAGTTTTTGAATATCGATAGATTATGCCTGAAGTTTTCTCCGTTCGTTTCCACTACATACCTATCACCGTTCTGCTTCAGGCCGTGGAAAAGAGTTTCTGTGTTCGCTCCTACTCATGGTAAGTCCATGACAAAAAAAAATACTGCGCGGACTAAAACCCATTATTACGTTAAGATAATATCATCGAGGTCGATATCAGCCAGACTATAAAACCATAATTAATATTGAAACACCGAATTACACCTTGAGAGGTTCTTGCGAGTGCATTAAACTATAAAATAGTCTGGAAGTTAATAACAAATGCCGATTGCATGAGTAGCTATTGAGACTTAAAATGTTGTAGAAGCATTCTGTGGAAGTCGTTTCTCCGGATTTATTGAAATGTTATCTCTGAAGTAAGCGAGCAAAACAAAACTCTATTACATTTTGCTAGGGTTAGCAGTCATAAGTAAAATATAATACATATTTCTTGCAGAGCATTAGACACAAATTTTTGTTGAAGGAATACATCAGAGCGAGTGTAAGTGAGAGCGTCAAGAGTCCTCTACTATTGATTTTCCTGATATAATTCAACACCAGTACGACCAGACTCAGTCATGTGTTGGCTACAGGTAGACGTTTGAATGCTATATCTTGGACTAGTCCCGCGGCCAGCTAGATAATATACACAACGAGCGATTTCCTGTTCGCTCTAGTATGCGTCGTAGGTATGTGGACTAATGCGGACTCGATAAATCCATCAACTTGAAATATGTCTGCGCTAGGTAAAGTTAGTAGCGCAAGTTTTTCTTACTAATGTTCATTAATAGTATGAAAAGTAAAGGAATTTAAAAATGTACTTTAATAAGTTACCAGAGCGCTCTGTCACACCAAAAAATGTTCATGATGTTATGCGGAGAATATTATAGGATATACAAAAAAACGCTAAATATTCTAGTTGATAGTGAAGCCGGAGGCTACATTAGAATCCGTAGGTCACGGGTCAGAATCTATACATATAAATGATAAATATTAATATTACCGAAGTCAAAGATGTTCATCTAGTATATTTATGTATTTCTGGCTTCGCCTTTGTGCTCCCAAATTTTACCCGAAGAAATTTTTTAGATGAAATTAAAATATCCTATGTATATCTCACATGACATGGTAATTAATAATCTACATTTCTGCCACATTTCGTTCATATAAACTTTCACATTTAAACATATCCTAAAGCACTTATGGAATAAAATAAGTGATATTTTAAAAAAAGTTCGAAATCCCTAAATACAGTCGTCAATATGTCTGTGTGTGTGGTACTAGCAAAGAAAATACCTCAAGCTTTCTACTGACAGACCGCCGAGTCACATTTGTTCCTGTAGATGTGCAAATGCACTTCGCAACTTCGAGTTTCACTTTCTATTCTAAGAACTTTTCTCGAATACACAGAAAACTGTAAACATTCTGAAATACGATAGCCTATAACTGCATGTAACTGTCGAATTAATTACAATTGAAGTGTCCATTATCCATGTCTTTGGGGGAGGCCTATGTTCAGCAGTGGACTTCTGATAGGCTGAAATGATGATGATGATGATGATGAAGTGTCCATCTGTGGTTTTAGACTTTTTGTTAAGCCAAAAGTTCGCTTATTAAACTTTAAATGTTCGGTCCAAAAAGGCTAAAAGGAAATTTGAACACTAAATTCTGCGTATATTATATTATAGATGATCTGGAACTGTTAAATTTTATTTCCTATCATAATCGATCGTAATATTTCAAAATGCATAAATTTTAAAGTCGTACATTTGTGGAAAAGGCAATATTGATAACGTGTTGGCTATAAAGTCTCAGCAATGCCTTTAATAACAATATTTTGACAACAATGAAGCTCTTTGCACCAATCAGTGAATAAAATCGAGCTCCCTGACGCACTCCTTACTCTCAAAATGAGAGAAGACCTATTTCTCAGCGCAAGAACATGAAGTTTTTAACGAGTAAAGTACCAGCCCACCCTGGTATGTTAAGTAAATATTTTTGTTTATTTTAACACGTGGCACTTCGCAATTAAACATTGTTTTCTTTCCAAAGTAAAATATATTTTCACTTGGCATCGCCTAATTCTATTATTTTTCTCATATTATTTTACACTCAACTTACCAACTCCAACCATCAACTTCATTTAAACACTAGAGTCCTCATGGTTTTTAAGGAGAGTAGGTAGGTGATTAGAGATGTATCTGTGTATACTAAAAAACAGTTGCTAAAAAATATTTTGCAGCTGATCTAACAATACATGACAACACATGACAATTAGACAATCTTGTAACAATTTTTAGAAAGAAAAAAAAAAGGTATTCACAATAACTTTGTCTTTTCATGTGTAAGCCATGTATATAGCAGGACATTCGTATTTACACCTACCACGATATGTTCTACATTTATATTTGATGAATAATTCATGCACGCTTTCGGTTTTATTCTACGAAACAATAAAACCTATCTGTAGTTCGTTGCCGTCTCAAGACGAGCATTATCAAGTTCGGTTGTCAGGATCTATTTCGCATTAAATGTTACAATATGTTTTCAGCGTTCGCGATAACATTTTCAATTATTGTTCTTGTTGTAAAAAGTTCAGTTGAATCTTCTGTCAATATTTCTATATTTCGTATTAATGACTTTAAAGCTAATTAATGTATATTATCATAAAGTGTACAGGGCTGTTAAAGTACAATTCAAGACAATTTATGGTAAGTTTGTAATTTCGCGTACATAAAATTGGATTAAAAATCTCGTCTTTGCATTAGAATTTGCTTTTTTAACAACCTATTACGTACATTGGGACGCTAATTTAATATTACTTCAATTGATAAAGTGAATAGTCTAAGATTACCTGAATTCGGTCTCTGATATTTTAACGAAACATTTGCATTTTATCTAATTAAGACAAATGTTGCGTTCCAAAGAAGTAGTCTTATATAATTCAATATTTATTTAATACTTGGAACTATTTAAATGAACAAGATTTGTATTTGTATAAATAAATATTTTTTCGATTATTAACGTCATTATATTAATTTAAAATATTTTCTTTTCTTTTTAACTATAGTTGTAAAAGCCCGCATCGATTGAGAACTCGATTTATTATCGGCTAGAACTCCGCGACCCTTTTATATATTGCGTTACGATGTTCGCTTCACAAAAGATGTAGAGCATTTATTTATTTAACACACATTTCATGCTGCTATGGTGCTGATTAAATTGTGCATTTAATTGAGGTTTTGAAATTAAATATTATTGCACTATTATGGTATCATTATGTATCCTAATAATTAGAATTGTGCCACAGAGTACAATTCTAGTACATAGGGCTCTCATAATACTACCATGCACTGATTTTATAGATTCTCTGTGAACACCGTAGATTGGTGACCAGACGGTTGAGCAATACTCCAAAATATTTCTTATTGACGAGAAGTAAAAAAATCTAAGAAGTTGGTCTCCTGAAGGGTAGAGCATTATGGCATTATAAGGTAAAGTTTTCTTAGTGTTTTACAACCGACATAATCATATTGTGGTCCAAAAGTCAGTAAACTGTAGAATATCACATATATAACCACGAACGATATTTAAGTCAAAATTTCACCATTGATTATATATTATCGGTTTTTTTTTTCTAAGTTTGATTCATAATTTGTTAATTAGGAGCCATTTTGTTATCCCTACACCATTTGGCTATTGTATCTATGTAGCTTCGGAGCTTTTGAGAGTCACGAACATAAATACCTGAAACGCCAATGACCACAGATTGGAACTCTGGTACTCCAAAAAACGCTAAAAATGGAACAGATACTTCGCCTCAAAATACTACTAACTGCAAATATAGAGAACATCAACCAACGATGAAGACTGCCATGCCACCCCCAGTTTAGATAGTAACATGGTGTAAATTACACGGACAAAAGATTTTGTGAAATCTGTGTAATCTGAGTCTATTGCTTGTAGTTGAAAGACTTGCAAATGTGTAAGTCAATAAATTTGAGTTAGTTGACTGACCAAAACAAATCCATGTTAGTTAGTACTTATGATATTAGTGCACGAAGTATAGTTAGTGCTTGAGATGATTCTAAACAGCATAAAAAATCCATCGAATGTTTTGGCTGTCAAATTGAGTATGCTAATGGTACGGTAGTTCACAACATCGCCTATATCACCTGTCTTGTGAATAGGTGTTATTTTAGTACTTTTTCATTAAGATAGGAAGACACCATCTTTCAAAGACATTATTATATCTTAAAATAGTATAAAAAAGTTGCAATCCGCGTGCGTCTGCGTATTTACTAATAACTTTCAAACTTCTAAGAGAATTCTAATGCGGTTGTCACACTGACTTAAAACATTTGAGGTAGGTTTATATGTTTAACACTTCCAACTTAAGTTTACATGTAATAGATCAGTCCGTGCTAATCCGGCGCGGTTCGCTAGTATATAACAACACATACCTCATTCAATTCTTCATCATTTTTGTAAGTTGTAGTTGCTATTTTGATCTCTACAACGATTTCTTATAGAGACGGCAATAATTAATTTTTAGCATAAATAACGGCTTTGGTTTGTGTATCGAAATCTGTATCTTCGGCTCCGCGAATACCTAGGATAGGACGTGGCGCCAAGCATACGCAATAATCATTGTTTTCAACGATTATTGTTTTACTTCAGTGTTCGTTGCTATGACGACTGCACGTTGAAGTACATTTTATGGCAGACCTTGAATATTACTGATAATATTTTATGACTTCACGCATTGCTTACCGCACGATTTTATTTCCGTTCTATATTTATACCGCAAAATGAGTTTCGATATCATATTTGCAATCATTTTCAAATCTCTTTTTCTTTCTCTATCAACCTAAATAAGCCCATTGCAGCAAAGGCCTTTCATAGAAATAGCCAACAAAAGTTGGCATGTATGGCCAGTTGGCTTTAGCTCCCGTTATTTGCAGAATATCTGTGTGTATTAAATGCGGTAAAATTTCTAAGCCTGCGTCTCATTTGCGAGATGCCTGAAACAGCGTATCGGATCTACCTGTGAAGTGTAGAGCTTAAGACAAATCCTCTCTATGTAGAAGAGGTCTATGTTCAGCATTGAACTGTTTTCAGGCTGATATGGTTTTAATATTTGTGATTGTGGTATTTAAACAAATCTGTTTCTATATTCTTTCTACCGTAACATTAATAATTATGCTTTTACCGAGTATAGAAGTCACCTTGAATATTTTATAATCGAGCGTGAAGTGAATTATAAGTGTAATGTTAGCCATCAATAGCAACATTTATTTAAAAAAAATAAACATTTAACCAATCTTAACATGACCTCGAGACCATAGTAAGGAATTTAACTTTGCAATTATTGTTATTGAATATTAGAAATATTTTTCTAATCGTGAATTAAATCGTTGAGTATCTACCTCTCAGAATAACCTGCGTAGCAGACTTGCATCCAATTATTATTGAGAATAATGATTTTGAATATAGGAAGGAATTCTTTATTACGCTATACAAGCATTTCAATTGTACGCTTCAATCTGATGGAATCTCAATTGAATTTCCACCTACTTACGAACGTTCGAATTATTTGGAATTTTGCACATGTATTAAGAACCGTTGAGAATACAAAAGTATGGTACCATCGAGCTGTTCCAATGAAGGAGCTGTAAGGTGAGTAACGGAACACTTCAGTGGCTTCTAGTAAACCCATCGAATTTAGGCTCCTCAGCTTTTCTTAATGAGTCCTTTTAATTTCGCCTGATGACGAGGATCTGATGAAAGGGGAAGAGAAAAACTTGCATATTCGTTTTTAAAACTATATTTGTATTTGAAATGAAACTATTATTTACGCGTTTGATTTTAAAATGTGTAGTGTTCGCGTAAATACAAGAAATCATTACATATTTTTAATGGTTTTACTGATCCATGTTATGGTTATCATTTATGTTTGAATTTGAATACCTGTATTCTTTATCGTTTTGAGTTAAATTATCCTCAAATAAACAAACCGTTTCTGCTTATGTCTGGTAGTACTGGAATAGTAGCAGACGTCTCTTATTACATCCTCATAAAAACGAGACTGAACAATGAAATATCGCAGCGAGCGACGGTTTTTGCAAATCATTGAAGTGTGCACGAGAGAATGCAAACCAATCATCTCTACGATAAAAACAGAATAGCCTTCGAAAGCTTACGAAGCCGAATTACCTAACCTCGAAGAAGCGTCTCGTGCGGCAAGCGTCCTACAGATAATTGCAATGCAACAATGGCGCGGAGTAAAACGAGTTCTGTATGGAGAACTATCGGTTGTAGTAAAGTCGCTGGTGAATCGCTTGTGTTTTTTGTCGCTCGTCGGGCAGATGAGGTGGCGCGAGTACGCACGCGCTCGCTGACGTTGCACAATTCTGAATTCACGGCGGGCCTCTAGTAAAGCGACGCGCGGTTCAGACGCCGCCGGCGCCCCCTGCCCCTCGTACCCCGTAGCCGCACGCCGCACGCCCCACGCCGTACCCCGCCCCGCAAGCCGCCTCTAGTTGCTTTGCAGCTGCCGCGCGCGTCCGTCGCATATTCAATGCGACTCAGCCGTTCGTCTATCATAATATGGATATACATCACATCCGCGCTCTCGTCATCATTCAGTTTACATATCTGTGGTTTTGCGAAGTCTTCGACAAGTATAAATGGATTATAATGTAAAGTGACCGGGGAGGCGATAAGATTTATAAGGTCCGCACTGGAATTTCTAGTAAGGAAAACGCGGCCCGCCGACATGATCGGCACATGGCTCTGTAATAATATGTTGCTGGAGGAAATTACGTCACATAATACTACCATCTGTGCTACAAGTCGAGCGAGAGTGTAAATTTTTTACTCGTATGCAAGAAACATTGAATTTGTGTGATAATGAGCGAGGCACTTGTTTTACGGCATGGCGTACTCGTGGCGTCCACGTTACATTATGGCGGGCTTTTCCGCAGCTATGTCGTTCTGTTCAGTTGTCCTCCTAACATTATTCATTAAATTTCAATACCTCTGAGAACACAACATCGGTCTTAAAAAAATATTAAAGGGCACCATTTATAATTACAAATTAACAACTGTATAAGTATTTGTAAATAAGTTGATATAATGTTTATAATATATTGATAAAGTAACTACTTTAAATTATCCAATACGTAACTAAATGCTTTGTTCAAAGTGCGAGGCCACTTACTACCTAACAAAACATTGAAAACATTGGCTAATCACTTATACATGTTCAATGAATGGGTTTTTCCTTGCAATCCCAATTGGATTTTGTGATGGTTTTTTTTTATATAATTGAAAACATTTAGTGAGACGAACATAATTGTAATTATTTGCAGTAATATATCTGATACATAATAACAAAAGCTTTAAAATTAGTTGCGAATTAATCCATTATTTGTGAGAAACGTCTAAGTGTAACGTGGCAAAGACTAAACAACACAACCTACTCATACACTGCTACAGAAGGGCTCCGCAGGCGTGGCTGCACACATTCTCGTTGCTGACTTCCTGGTACTTGTGACAGAAAGTTGTTCGTAGATATCAGGTTTTCGCTTGGCTAGACAATTTAAATTACCCACTTTATTGATGTTAGGTTTGAGAATAACTACTCCGTAATAAACTAATATAAAAACGTCTAGTTTCTGAAATAAATTTATGAGAGCCACAAAGATCAACACCTGCTGCCACCGATATAATATTGTTAATTATCTTAATGTCTAATTCAAAAACTAACATAAAATAATATTTCAATAAGTTGAATTTAAAAGTGACTTTTATGACAATGCTATTTAGGACCCTTCCTGTCGATTTTTTATGCAATAAATAATTAAAATAGATGTTTTCAATGCCCAATCATTGCTAAAACAAACAAATCGTATCAAACTTATCTCTTATATTTATCTTTTATATTTGGGTTTTAATCCGTTTGGTCTTTTTATAAATGATTATCTTTTAAAAGAACTTTGATCATGGAGCTAAATAGAGTAACTTGATTACAATGACTATATTATATTAAGCATTTACGCGTGTCGCCCATAGGAGTAGGCAGAGATTACGGATTTCCATTTGGTAGGACTTAGCTTAGCCAACGGGGCTATCGTAACCCACATTCCGCCTCTCCATGTGAAGAACGTGTCGGTTGGCGAGCCTCGTCGACGGGTTTGTTCCCGGATTATCAATTAATTATTATATTAACTACTTCCAATTCGTTTTGTTTGAAAATGAGTTTACCATTAATGTCAATATTTTCACCGGCAAATTGTATAATGTAAAGTTCATAATATTTCTTGTTTGAATCATACTTAATTTTTTAGGAGGCGCCAAATTTTATGCAAAATCGAATCATATTTTTACAATATATTGGATTTAAAACTTCCATGAGTCAAGCAGACAAGTTCACTGACTTTATAATTCTGTAGCTTGTTTTGAAATGGTTATGTACTTGTAAAAAAGCGTTGAGGAATACGATTTAAACATTCGCATTATGTAATTACATTGTAATAATTCGCTTTAATATTTTTTATTCCCATTGATAATTATTGGGTTTAATTTACATTACTAGTTATATTTTTTTGCACGAGAACGGTAGCAAAGTTATTCACCAAAGCCAACTTTGAAATCGCTTCTATTTTGACTGGTATAGCTTTAATTTTTAATTAAATATTTAGCTTTCATTTACATTATTTAAAGTTTGTTGATAAGTTTTAGTATACAACATATCCATGAAAAACGTGTTTGTTTTTTATAACTTAATACACGTGTGCATATGCTAGAACTTATCGGTGTTAGTTAGGAGTATTTCATACATAAGAATAATAAAAATGTTACGTTAAGATAACAATAATTAGCGATTAACCCCATTAATTTTAGCATTATTAAAGCTCATTACTGCAGCGCTCAATATAAAAATACTCATTTTAATTGTCATACCAATGTACGATAATTCCCAAGGCCACAAGAGATATGCAATTGAATGATGTACTATAAAACATGAAATGTAAATATATACTAAGTAAACACGAGATAAGTCTCCGGCGATTCAAATTGCTGTAATCCATTCAATTCAAAACTCATGGTCACAATTATTACCTTAATTTCATTCAACCCTGACAATATATTTTACTTATTTACTTCAGCATCCAACCCGAGACCGTAATTATTCGTCTAACTACTATGCCAGAAACCTTTTTAAGCAAAAAAATTTAAGCAAAGTTTTGTTCATAAACAACGTAATAAATATATATTTTATATAAAATCCCAGGAACTATAAACCACTAAAAAATTCTGTAGATAGTTCCTGCCAGGGTGGAGGAAAGGATTTTATGAAATACCTCCCCTAAAATAATATGGAAAGCTGCATAGAACCCTTTGTTGTTGACAGGATTCGCCAGTAATAGCTATTAGTAAAGTAAGTAGTAAAGTATTTTAATATCAACTTAGACTCAAACGAACGCAGTGAAGTACATTCATTATAAAAGTTCACCCAAAGTTATCTTAGTCGTTAAAACGGTGGTCCATAGTCTTAAGTTTGCAACTAGTTTAGTGCGAACAAATTGTATTAATTAATTTTAAATCCTAATGGCACGTGTCATAAAATATTATTTAAGGTTGCCGTTTTTATTTTTGTGAAATCTTGTATTATAATTAGTCGTATCTTCGGAAAAGCTGTTAGTGTTTTTTATAAAGAAATCTCCAAAAAATTATTACATTCATACCAAAACTGGATTGTTTCAAGTTCTTTCTGCAGAAATGTTATTGAAAACTAATATTCAGGGAAGAATAATAAATATTAAGCGGTCTAGACACTAATTTTACTACGACCGGTGAGCCTGACGCCGTCTTAGCATTTCGGTCAACGATACACATCGTACATAAGTTTCTAAAAACTCACTGGTACGAGCCCAGAAGATCCACATAGCGAATCGAAGTCTGGTCTCCTCCTTTAGAGGCGGATGACCTGACCACTCGGCTGACGAGGTATATATACACATTAAATAACGCCATCTGCTGTTGTATGAACAATATCTTGTCATCCAATGAGAAAACACGTCATCTTTCCCGCTACGTTTGGTGCTATCAACGTAAGAAAACCTTGGCCCAGTGGTTAGTTAAATAACTCGCTAATAGGCAAGATTTTATCTCGCAGGCTCTTATTTTTGAATACTTCTAAAACGTTGATATATCTCTGTTCTAAAAGGACAAAGAAACCCATTTCTAGAGACTTCGATGTCTATCTGTGTCTACGTCACCGTCACTTTATCTCATTATTTCTCGACGTGTTACTAATGTAGAAATTCTTTTGATGACACGTGAAGGGCTAACTGTTAATTTGGGAATCTCGCCAGTAGTTTCAGTTTTTGTTATTTCTCATGTTTTAAAAAGTACGGGAACTATATGGACAGAATAACTTACAACCTTCTGCGATCCCGCTGTGATCAACTTTTAAAAGAATACTATACTTATTTTGAAACGTATGCAGTAAATCATCTAAATAAAAACGGCGGAAAGGTGTTGAGGCGTTTGTGCAAAGAAGGCTACTAACTCATGTCAACTTTTATAAGGCATTTGGCCCTGTAAACCATGATATTTTATTGCAAAGATTGGAATCAATGGGTATTCATGGAACTCTGCTTAGGTGGTGCGAATCATAATTATGAAACCGTTCCCAACTTGTAGCATTTTGCGACTTTAAATCGTTTTGTTCCACCGTCCCTTCTGGGGTTCCTCAGGGCCTTTTTTTTTCTTGATTTTTATCAACGATATCTGTAAAAGCATTCAATCTAAATTCAAAATGTATGCTAACGATATTAAAGTCTCTCGAACAATTTGTAGTACCGATGACTTTAATGCTTTACAGCTGTATCTCAAAGAGCTTTAATAAAAGGTGTCGTGAAAACAAAATGATATTAAATATTCAAAAATGTCTTTTCGCTGACATATCGATGATATAATCAAGAAATCATCGCAACTTTCAAGTTTCATTACCAGACAAATGAGTATGTTTCAAGACAGTACATTAACGATTAACTTGCACAACTCAATTGTTAAAAGTCATCTGGAATACTGTAGTGTGGTAGGAATCCTGGCTACACTATTCACGCAGAAAGAATAGAGCGTGTACAAAAACGATTCCTTTATTATCTTACGTATACTAAAAGTAAATGCCGTAACCTCCATTCTTACGATAAACGTTTAAAGTATTTTAAAATGGTTCCATTAAAACATGTTGGAAAATTTCTGATATAGTGTTTCTCCACAAATTAATGCGTGGATTTATTGATTTGCCCAAGATGTTAGGACGCTTTCAAATTTCAGTGCCTCGTCCTAATAGCCGACTTCAAAATCTTAAACTTTTAGCCTTCCTATGTGTAAAACGGTTCTTGTTCGGTTCAAAGTATGTGTACAATGTACATGTACCTCACATGTACATTGTACACATACTACATTACATATTCCTCTAACTACGCGCGGTTGTCGTCCGTTCACCAACATTCTTACCTTACCTACGACCAACACACTTTTACATGTTTCCCAATATTTACACAAGCAAATATCGCTCTTATATCGAAAAGAAAAGAAGCAAATTTAGATAATTCTCGTTTTCTGTAGTCTAAGTATGTTTGTAAAGGTTTACATTACGGCTACAGGTAAGCTGACACTTCTATGTGGAAACGGTCTCGTTGTGCAGTTTCACGTCCGCATTGGCGGACATTTAATATACTATATCTAAAATCAACGTCAGAGAAATTGGAAGCTCTCGTATTACTTTTGCTGTGGGTACTGGACATAGAATAATTCTCACATCGAGAATCAAAGAAAGAATAGAAATTGTAATGACACATGAAGGGATAAGATTCCGCCAAATTAAGGAGTGTTTAAAAAAGGCTAATAGTTAAAAATCTGTTTCATGGCTTACACGAACACGTCCACTAGACTTAAAAGGCTAAGCAAAGGGTTAAAAGCTATCGAGGCGTCAGAGCCTATAGCACCAACCGAATTTTCAAATTATGTAAAGTATTTTGTATACGTGAACATCGAAGACAGGGTACATTTATTTTAGTATTTATTATGACTTATATCATTCAAAAGGTACTGAACTATAGATGAGCATAAAAAGAAAATCGTATGTGTATGTTGCAGTAAAGACAGGTGAAATGAAGTGCACATACACACATCATTTCTCCATACAAAACGTAGTACGCGGTAACTTCCTCTTTGCCCTTTTCCACTCTCTTCTCACAGCGTTTCAGGTAAGAATGGACGAATTTTGACCGATTGATATTTATTACTCTACTTAATAATTTGCAGTTCTCCACAATAGTGATAGTTATTATAAAATGTCTTAGCAACAGTATTCATATTGAGGCAGAATAAAGTTAAGTTTTTTTTTTGAGGTCTACTAAACTGAATGCAAAGTACATACATACATGCTTACACATTACATAAAAAAAGGATACTCTTTAAATTGCATTCTGACAAATGTAGACACAGCGTGCATATCGCATAACTTATTTGATACTTAAAATATAAAATTTAATCTTACGTTAATTTAAAAAATAATAAGAAACAGGGACTTCAAACATTCAGTAAAAAAACAAACTTTTAAATTAGGGACAAACTCTTAAACAATTATTTCCTTATGGATGCCACAGAACCTATGAAAACATCTAGCTCAAATCTTTCTGCATTAGTTGAGGAACACATGCGGTACATTGGTGCATTCTTGAGGTAAACATATGCTTTTATGATTTAAGTTTTAAAATAATTCAATGGTCCAACAAAATATATATAAAGACAAATAAAAAGGTAGAATGAAAGTTGAACTCAATCAAGTATTTAAATATTACTAAGGTCGGCAATAGCAGTAGGCCTCGTATTACTTACTTATACGGTTAGATAAACATACTAGTAATAGTTATTTTTTTTTATTTTTCTTTTTTGTAGTCGTAATAGTCTGTTTATATTTATTTACACCTCGATTCAGAAGATGCCGTGGAATTATTATGGTATCTGTTATTTTTGATACTAATTAGTATTGGAGATACTTGGTTGGATACTTTCAAGTGTAGTAGTAGTATAAAGTTTTTATCAGTTTTCTCACACAGACAAGTATTCACTTTATTATCTGTACACGTCCCGCGCGGAGTACCAGGGCGGCATCAGTGGATAGAAACCGTTGACCGCATTCTTTATGCCGATACCGTGCCGAAAGTGGAGCAGGCATTCGTTGCACGTCTACTAGATTTGTGGTGCGATGACTATCGCCACCCTCTCGCGTTCCAATGCTGTTCTTAAAATTTAAAAAGTTGTAAACCACGGACCTTAGAAAAGAAAACATTTGGTGTTACGATTAAATATAATCAGTGGATTTCCATAGCCTGATAAAGAAAGAAGATCTATCTAAAAAAAAATTCACAAGGTTCTGGTTTTGACACTAATTTCAACTTCAGTGCAGTGAAAAAACCACAGCGCTATTTATTTAATTCTCGCGGTGTTTTTGACACGACAGATGTTAGCCGTGCGACCTAATTAGTTTGCTTACGCGCAGCTTTGTTACGATTGACTTATGAATGTTGCATTAACACTAAGGATAATATAATTCAACGACTAGAGGATTGTTAAAAAAAATACAATTGTTAAAAGTTATGCAAGACAACAAGGTTACTCTGCGAAATCACAGTCATCGGCCGGGATTTTGTTATTATGTATATATGTAACGTTAAAGTATCGTTTAAGCCACGATAGCGGAGTGCTTGAGGGTCTGCCTCCGAATAAGTCGAGTTCAATTCTCTTTGTAAAGAGACCAATGAGTTTTTCGAAACTTACATACGATTTGTATAGTTGATATTGGACACTAAGACGGCGAATGGCTCACCACTTGTCACGTTGTCCCAAAAAAGCTCTGAGAGGAACTAAACAATCGGACTAGTCCAGTATTGAGTATACGATCGGGTGAGATTATTTTTATTAGATAGTTTAGGTATACATGGTATCGTTTAAGCACAACATATTTTTCTCTCCTTCCCTCCTTGTTCCGAAACGAGTTCTATTAAAAACCAGCGTCTGATGCGGTTTCGAAAAAAAGAAGAAAAATCTGCCTCAGCTTGTTATTATTTATATAATATTTGCGCAATGAAATTATATTTTTGAAGAGAACACTTAATTGAGATAAAAAGTAAATATCCTATATTTTATTCCATGGCATAATTTTATGCTTTTTCATAAGTTCAGTCCTTTAGGTATGATTGAACGACAAAGGTTGAATGCACTTTTGCAAAATTAAGTTGGATGAAACAAAGCCGATGACGCTTCTGGAAGGAATCATAAAAAAGTACAAAAAAAAGTTCAATCAAAACCCGTGACATCCAACAAATAATTTTATATATACATCGATGAAGTACATTTAAGTGCAGTCAGATGCTGGCCATATGCCGTAGCCCAAATGGATCGGCTTGACGGGGGCAACATAAGAGCTTGGAGCACGCTCTAGCCGAATACCTGCGTATGCTACAAGTAGCAGCATGGTATCTGTTTTGAATGGTGGGTTATGAAAACAGACCTAACCACTGGTACCGAGACATTACGTATCACCAGTCTTATAATGCACCTACATCATGTTGTTTCGAGGAGAATGCTCTTTTTAGCAAAACCGATGAAAATATAATAGTATTTTTATTTAAGTTATATTCAAAAATAAGATACATGTAATTTGAAAATTTGCGCATTTTAGTAGGTAAATACATATTTTTTACCAATAGTAACATTCTACACCAATAAATATTCTGATTTTGATAATGATTGATGTTTACTACCCATGGGTCACCTTAAATACAATCGTCTCCTTTACATATGTTATTATTATAGCCTGAAGGGTTACACCGTCGGGCAAATATCTCTCTCTTTCTTTCATCGCGCCTCCTTTGTCTGGCGCCATCTTCTTTGTTATTGCCATGCTGTTTATGCCATGTTTTAAATACTTAAAATAAAAATATCCATACGTTACGTTTAAGTATCAGTTGTAAGAGGTGATGATGAGTTATGCTTTTAGGACTTTTTATTAATTAATGAAGCTGACGAGGTGTTTCTGGCCGGTTACGACGTTTACAACTTATTGCTAAAGAAATTGCTTTTAAAGTAACTCAATTTACCAAGCATGATAAAGATATAGACTTCAAATTCATCATTAGAGAACAAATTCCTTTTAAATTGTTTTTAATAACTAAAATTAAAAGTACCTTTCTTTTTTGTTTATCTTACTAATATGAGTTGTTCACACTTCGAAAGGCATTTCACACTGACATGTTAAGTATGTTGCCCTAAAGTCATATATCTATATTGTGTAGTGTCTATAGTGTAACTATTTAATAAAAAAAATCAACTACCAAACAAAATTTTGTCAAAGTCTAAGCTTCTCTTAAATATACTTCCATAGAATAGATTGGCGCGTTTTACTTTTGTTTCACACAGTATACTAACTTTGTGATTTCAATATTGTTCGATATATATAACCTTTAAAAATTACATTCGCGTAATATGTTAAAAAAAAAGTTGGTAGTTTTGATATCCCATTATCGGCTCGTAAACACGACAATGACAGAACATAACTCACTCTTTCTAAATTGCTGGAGGCCACAAATTTTTTCTTAGCACACTCTGAGACAATGCCCCTTTCCCAAGTCCCATATAATGAGTTAAGGTGATGATATAGTAATATTTACAATAAATATATCGATGATTTTACGTAGACGACAACATCCAGAGGTTTCTGCCACGTTACATGTTTGCCGCACAAAAACAAAACAATAAATTAAGGAGTTTCCGCCGGCGTTAATAAAACGTCAAACTGATACTTCTTTATTGTTTATTTGAATTAATTGAATACTTTTTACCGATTGAGTAAATCACTCATCGGAGTCTGTTTCCGATCAAGTCGATGCTTCAAGTACAGAGAACATTCGAGAGTCGAATAAGACTATCGAATCCAGGTCGTCGAACTCGAAGACTTTGATCCGCGTTGCACGGCTGCATTATTTGTTTAGATAATAATCACGCGTAGTAAACAAATAAATAAGGAGGGACAATAATTATTGACTATAGCTAACTATAATTTTTTTTTACTGTCAATATTAAATATTTTTTATTTACTATTCATTGCTTTGAAAATAACGATTGTGAAGCAGAAGTGATTTCATCTTAGCGTGTCATAGTTTCACTAATTTTAACTTCATATGTGCATAGCAGCTGTACCGACCGAAACGTGTCATGTGCGACGCTTAAATGTTTTTATTTTATTTATATCGATTCCATAATCTTTGTCTGGTGAACTTTTTAGTTTCCTTGATCCAAGAATTATTGTTTTCTTCAAAATGTGTGCTTAATTGAAGAATTGGCGGTCGAGCTACAGATTATTTATTTAGTTTTCGCCTCCGATCTGTTAACGTCATGATCGGTTTACTCACTTCGTCGGGATTTTTTTATTTGTGGATTGTCGTTGGAAGTTGTTAATTGGATGTCTTAAAAAATAAGTTTATTTTAATGTTAAAATAGACAGTATCAAATAGTACCAAAGTGGTGTAAAAGATGTATCCTTGCAAAACATAGGGACGAGTCTCGGTGTAAATTGTTTAAACAAAAGAAATGCGAAACAATAAAGCGTTTACAGAGAAATACAATACGGTGATGGAAAAAAAAACACTCTCGCTTGCAACACTTATGTAGCGTTTGCAAAATAATATGCCCCAAATTATTATTTTTACCACGCATTATATTTTTGTACGCTTTAAAGTGAACATTTAGATATATTTTTTTTCGTTTATTCCATATGTTTTAAGCTTCAGGTAAATTACAACAAAAGAGACACAACAATTTTTTTTATTTATTATAATATTTAGTAGTTATTGTACGTGATTGTTGCGTGTTTCTTTTAAAAATACGTATACTCGAAAGAAGCGATTTGCAAACGACGTGAACCAATTAAATAATTCCTTAATGTTTTGGATAGGTTGCAGTCTTGTTTTGAAAAGACTATATTATTTTAGGTGACGTAATTTTCTCATCTGCACGCAAACAACTTCTAAGTGTTATTTTAAAACAATTCGACATCTATAATTTTATCTTACGGTGTAATTTTTTAAACAGATAACTGTGCGATCGAATCTTGGTGCAAATGTGATTTTATTCGAGTGTAGTCAATAACTTATTTATTAGTATATAGTTTTATATATTATATTGTACGTGATACAAAATGGAACGTTACAAATTGAGAGTGTATCGATGGTGTGCTTCCGAATACAGTGATCTATTAAACTAGTGCTCAGTGCCTGTGTTATTATCTAGACCTTGGTTAGTTTGTCGTGTACCGTACGGAGTATGCTGATCAATACATTCCTTGACACGGAGGATTTCGTGCACCTTTACTATCCCGAGGATGAGCCGACGGCGCAAGGCTGCGGCGCCGGAGCCCGCATGGCCTCTAAGTACCCGGCGAGACCTCCTTCCCCTGACTATAAACAGGTAATTGATATGCCGACGTTCAGAACTGTCCATGATTGTGCTAATAATTGCTATTCCACATTTGGCAGCTTTGTCGTACTGAGTATCTTATGGGTTATATCTTCAACTTCTAATCTAGCGCAAATTCTCCATTGGAGGCGGATGTGGGCGCTGGTAGCTGCTGAAAGTGAATTGACCCACCTCCATTAATGGTTAGACTTTCACCGAATCTAATTACTTGGAGTCACGGAAGTGCTTCCGCCAAGTTGAGCTCGGACGGCGCTGTCGTATCTTTTCTCGAAGACGATATATTTTTTATTTCTCTTAGATTCGTTCTGGATACGACGTCATCGCACAATTTTTCAGGATTAGTGCCTAGTCACTTATGCAATGTACTACATTTTGTTTTGAGACCAAGAAACAAGTATTTCTCGAAAGTACAATTAAAAAATATATATATTTTGAGATTAGGAAATTGTGATATTTTATCGATGAGTTAGTTGTTATGAAATTATTCTGAAATATTTTTCTGGCATAGCGGATAAGGCGCCTGGCTTCGTAGATTAGTGTCAAAAATAAATTTTTAATCTCTACCTACCGCTATACTTATACATCACTTAAGTTTAATTATATTTCGATAATAAATTCTTATAATTGAAATTAATATATTTGCGAAGTTATATGAATTAACGCGTGAATTATGTTTGTCATAGCTGATCACAATGCTTAGTGTGCCCAGCATTTGTGTCATTCATATTTCGAAACGCCAATGTGTTAATGGCCGACAAGGCTCTAACCTTGTAAAGCGGTCGTGTAAATGCATGACGCCTTCGCCCTTCCTCGCCCATTCACGAGCCTGAAAGGATGACATACAGTCCGTAACAATTGTTCTCGACGTTTATTCGATTGGAAGACATTCGTTTTTTAAATTTAAATTTATCACTGCTAAGTTCGTCTTGTATTGCGGAAGTCAATGTTAAACACGGTTAACCAGCTGAATGACAATTTGACTTGTTCTATTTTATGATAACACATTCAGATTATTATTATTTAGGTTTTTATTATTATCATAATACACACATACACATATATTTAAAAAGTAAGGCTTAAACAGTAGTTGTCACGTATTTAAGACAGTGATATATGATATGATTTATCACTGTCTTAAATACGAGACAAGAAGATGCGGGTAAAGTTGATCATAAATTAATACAAAATGCGAATACCAGCATTTTGTATTAATATAAAGAAGTTTTTTTTTTTAGATTTAAAGAAGTAAATTAATATGAAGATGATACTGCATAGTCTTATCTATATATGTCTGTCAACACCAGCATCATCTTGCTGACATTGTATCCTTTTTCATTACAACACTAGAAACATTTATTTGGGAAGTACATAAACTTACTCCGAAAATAAACCTGTGTTTTGAATAAATAATATGGACAAACTGTTTTTTTTTTATTGTTCGTTTTTAAACGTCATTTTGTCAGAGTGTTTCTTCATCAGCCTATTTAAGTCACTGCTTTAATCACAGGCATCTCTAAGAAATCGCCAGCAAGAAAGCGTACATTTCTAAGATAATATTAAAAAAAATATATTTTGAAGTTTGCCCACATTAGCCACGCTGGGCGAGGGCGCGACGGTGGGCGCAGTACCCTCGCACTAGTAATGCTGCACCTAATCTCTAGTCTATATTATTTGGGTTCTTCAAATTTGAATGAATTTTCCGACATAATTTGGCCCGCATGGCGAGGTTCGCATTGTATTATAATCTAGCTATCGTCAACTCTAGCAAACATCAAATTTTCTTACCAATCCTATTTTTTTTTATATGATATAATGTAACTTACAAACAGTGAAATTATTTTTAAAATCGAGCCAGTAGTTTCGGAAATATTACCCCACACTGTACAATCTCACATCCCCCCTCTGTACAATATTATATAGATTAAAAATGTAAACAAGATTAAAAAAGTAACGAAAATAATTTCATTCATCTGTTGCCTCTGCGTCAGAGAATCCTCAGCACGAAACGTTGATACAAAACTATATTGTCCAATAATACGGATACGTCATTTCATTTAGTAAAGGACATGATGGAAAATGCTCGAGTGTGTACAGATTAATACATAATCGAGTTATCAATAATGACGTACCTACAATGAAACATATGGTTGGGGAGGGGCGTTTGTAGTAATTGTTGTACACAGTGTCTGTCGCTGCGGCGTCCCATGACTCACCGACGGGGCATGCCGCGGAGGTATGTCGGTGTTTGGTGCCTATGATGATTGGCTTTTTATGAGTATGAACGACCTAACAAAAGATATATTTTTTTTGTTAAAAAAGAGATTTTTTTTTACAAATTTTTCAATAAGAATATTTTTATGCAATATAAATACAAATTACTACTGTAATATAAATGCCAAAGTCTCAAATATTTGAAAGAGTTTTGGAGCCTGAAGGAGTCCGCCACTATGCTCCAGTGCGAGTTGGCGGACTTACTTTTTTTCATTTTTTCTTAGATATTAAGGTTTTCACACAATGTTTTCCTTCATCGCCGATCACGTGGTAAATTCAGTACTACCACACGATACTACAGTATTGTACTACAGAGCGTGAGTTTGTTTGTTCGTTGTAAGAAGTAATCCCGGAAAATAGAGTACCGATTTTAAACGTACTGTTCAGAAGGGCTAGTCTAGATAAAAAAAAAGAATATCTGCGCGCGGAACTGGGCGGATACGCTAGTCTAGAATGAAGTACTTGCAGCTTTGTTGCGTGGACTTTGACTCTTTGAGATAACCATAAAACAAAGAGGAGTTATCTGGGTATTATCTATATTATTCGTGCAATATTCGATGGATTTTTTGGATCTCAATAACTTGTTTTTGCATTATTATTATGACTCGATAGACGAAATAAAAGAAGATACTTATTGTATTCATGTGTGTTGTTATTATAAATATCCGCCGATAAAGATATAAAAATACTGCGAGAATGCTGATTTATAAACATTGCAGATTTCTAGACTTTGATCACTCACATACATACATACATACAATATACGAAACATATAACGTTTATTACAAAAACAAACGACATTCACCTCGCCATGTGACGTTATTATTATCTTTGTGAATATTATTATTAATATTGCAAAAGCGTAACTAATACTTTGACATTTCAGTGTAGCTCTAAATTGAGATTTAAATACTGTCCGTGTCGCTTTTAGTCTCCGCTCTTTTATGGTGTGTTGGGGAATTGAACAATTGTGTAAAAAAACAGCCTCGAAAGTTAAACTCTCCCTGTCGGGGAAACAATACGGATCCCTGACGAAACGAACGTCTATCGCAGCCAGACTCAATAAAGCCAGCGGCCTTGAATGGGCCTTTCAACTTTCGCGCCGCACGCGTGGCGGCGCCGCTGTGGCCTCGGACTAACGAGTGCTGTCGATGAGCATGAGACGTAAGGCATTATGGAAAAGTGTTTCTTTTTTTTTTTTAGGTAGCAGTACTATCGACTTTAGTTGACACGGTTTAATGGCAAGCGTAACTGCCTGCTGTATTGTAGGATCGAAGCACAGTCAAAGGCGAAATGGACTTGTAGGCTATATACCTCAATTTTTACTCGTTTCTCTACTATTTTTCGGACTTAAATATTACAAATTACTAACAAAAGAAGCAAACTTCAGTACCGCCAACTCCTTATGTTTTATTTACTAACTTAAATGGGATAAAACACTGTATTCGACCGATATCTGTTTTTGATAGCTTCGCATGCGAAACCGATGATAATCCTTGAAGTACACGGATATCAGCGCCTAGCTTCAAGACCTCAATAGCAGTTACGGTGCGTACTGGCAGATGATGCGCGTTATGCAACGCGGCTTCGTCGCGTTTCCGCCATTGACTAATACTAGCAGCGCGACCATGACGTCCTTGTAGTTGCGAAACAGAACGCTCTAGAGACCGGTTCACGGTGTGTTTTAAAGGTAGACTGAAGACAAGTTAGGTAAAGCTAAAATCATTACTCGAGTGTTTATAGATCTTGCTCTTTGTAACTTCCATATGGACATAAATAAGGATTAATGTATGAAGTTGTTGTTTTAATGGGTTGTCACTTTGAATTAAAATTAAACCTGTCTATGGTTCAAGATTTGTGATTAAAACGTTTATATTAAACTATAACATTCTAAATACAAGAATTTTATGAAATTCTTTTGTTTGGCTTTCAATTGTATTTACATCCGTATGTACATTGTAATTTTAGAATCCTATGTTTCTAACGCAGCAGAGACAGACATGCTGCCTTTGGAAAGGACACGTCTCTTGGTTTTATCGCTTTCGTAATGGAAACTTCTGAAGACCTGACACTAATATATAATAAATAACGATGGATTAAATGTAATAGTGGAAGATTATTAAAGAACTATGGTATTGGCGTCATGGTGTGGCGATACCCACAATATCGACTCATTTGCTTTGTGGTCCAAAATGCTTTCATAGACTTTCTGTCGCAAACACATTAATGAACCTTGAGATGGTAGAAATGTATAGATAACGAGGGTAAATACTGCGATTACACAAATATATTTTTTATTAGAAAAAAAAGTTTGAATTTTTTAATATAAAACGGCAATTTCATTATTACCCCTTATATATTTATTTGGAAGCAACACTTCGATTGTTTTTGCTAATGCTAATTTATTATTTGTTCACGCAAAATACATTTCCTTATCAATAAAAAGATTTATGTTGTATGAGTAATCTAAATTGATTTAAGGTCTCGCAGCACTTGTTTTTGAGACCTAAACAATTAAACATAGATTAGTTTTCCCAAGGCTCTGTATTTATATACAAAACTGTTTCGGCTCTAATCTTCAATGTTATCGCTGAGCGCTTTACTAGGTTATCCTTATCAGCTTTAAATTGATATAAATGAAAAAACAGAAATAAAAGATTATTATTGAAAGAGGCGAATATATTTCGTAGCAAAATGTTTAATTTTGTTTGATACTATACTTACTTGACGCTATGTTTTGTGCTCTGTATTGGCGGATTTACTGCCAAATGCTTTAAACTTTTTTACTGTATAAATTCATATCTTAGAAATGATGCAGTTATAGGATTATCGTCAGCTTTTTTTATGTTTAATGGCAATATGTATTGCCCTTAAATAAGTTACGGTAATTTAACGAAGTTAAGGTAGTCTAATGGCCAGGGCGCTCATTATAGTTTCATAGAGCACTTGCGACCTGGGTTCATTCCCCAGTGCCGGCACCACTGAAATTGTTAATAGCAATTTTAAGTGCTGTGTTTACCACGTGCCGAGCACAGTGGTAAATACAGCACTTAAAAAAGCATCGAGAGGCAACCTGCATGTCTGAGAAATAATAAAAAATAATATATTAATTTGAGGATGTGTGAAGCACGCTTACCCGTACTGGTGCCGGTGTTGCGGGGCCTTCCCGGCTCCAAAACCTACTCAGATGTCCGAGAAAGAGGCCTTTACCCAGCTGTGAGCACTTACAGGCTGCTATTGTACTGTACTGTAAGGTATTCATTTGACACAAAAATTGTAGAACATTTGCCGTGATAGCTCAGTGGTCAGGGCGCTCGCTTTAACTGCCAAGTATACGTGAGTGACGAAAATTTAAACCTACGTGTATGTGAAAAAAATAAAAATATAATTTCGAGGACATGTGATGTCCGCCAAGCCATGCTAAAGCAGCCTGGCAGACCATTTTGAGAGGAGATTTTTGCTCAGGCACGGTACATATTATTTACAGGCTACCCCTATCTATATCTTCTTTATACAAAAAAATATCATTTACATTGTATAATCATAATTATATACTTCCCAAACCGGGCAAATAATGGTTCGCTGAAGGTGGGTGGGTCGTGTGAACGACCTACTGCGCAACAATCGACGTCCACGTGATGCATCATCGATATTATTATATTCACGTTTACCAACAATCATTGAGCCGATTAATCATTCAAATGATTATTCAAAATCGAATTTTAAATTATTATAACATCATCAAGCATTATTAAAAAATGCTTCGTGTTCCGTGGTTTCGTTTAACCAGTTTTTAGCAAACGAAATAATACTCATAACAATTTTTGATATCCCTTTAATATTAAAATTAAAATATAAAGCTATTAAAAAATCTCTTATACTATAAATAAAAACAAAAAGTAGACTGCTCTTTCTTTTTGACTCTATATTTTCTTATTTTATTTTAATTATCTGTATTAATTTAGTTTGTTCGTTCACAAAGTTATTACTGATTTATTCATTTTTATTCCTGTTCAATGTGATCATTATTGTTTCATTGAGTATCCGCACGATGGCGTAGTATACGAATATCCTCAGAACGCAAATACAACAGAATAGTGACGAGGAGCAGCGTCAATAGTGCGTGGGTTCACCGGCACTGCGCTGATCAACCCGGCTTGATCTGCAAGGTGTGAATTGACCAAACCATAGAAGAAATATATGCTTTTGCTGGCGCTTTCTCGGGATGGTCTATGTTCAGCGGTGGAGTAAAGTAAAGAGCCGATGTGGTGACATGTGAGCTACATCTTGTATAATGGCTCTCGGACATAGTATTTTTTTTATAAGTGCTTTTCTGTCCTATGTCTTAATTTTCTAGACCTCTGTTATGTCATATTATATGTACAAATGATTAAAAAGATTTGTTGAGAATTTAATATATGTATATGTGAAATGAAACTATTATTTACAGATTTTATCGCGTTTAATTATGTTTTATATTCGTGACGTTTCGATTGCTTTACAGCAGCCGTGGTCACGGGGGGACTGAGGTGTTAGACGTCCGGATGTCATAGTTAACTCAGGCTACCTTCAGCTTTTATTTATTAATTTTCGATCCGATCTACGCAGGATGTGCTCACAGTATCTTGTGATCGTGCAGTGGTATGCTCCCAAGCCGGTGGTAGTACCCAGCCATCTTCTCTATAGAAATAAGGACGTTTTTTGTTTTCATTAGCCTCGCGAATCATTCTTGGCAGGAATCGGTGTTATTTTTGCGAGGATTTGTGGTCTACCAAATCTGATCTTATGGTTAGGGCGATCAAGGATATGAGTGTAGTTTTCGCGTAAATACAAGAAATTTATATATGTATATTTCAAAAATCGTATGTATATCTGACCTTAATTATTTGAACGAGAAAAAAATTCGTTAATAAGTTATTTTCTTACACGATGCTACTAAAATCTAATACATTTATCTATAATTCGAATTGGGCAGTCACAACGTCCCAGACACCAAAAAAAAATTCTTCATCCCTTAATTCTAACATAAATTATACTTCATGGTTTAGTTACTTAGAGTAGAAATTTAAATGTTAACGAATGAAAACAAGTGTTGTCGATAAAAAGATGTTTTTATCGTCAGATCGTCAGAACTCCATTTTCAACAGTGCATGGCGACCATGCATTTATTTCACTAACTGATATTTAATATATACATAGAAACAAATCTTTAGTAAATTTAATTAAGTTTAAAAAAATATTAATCAAAAGTTAAATCCAAACCATTCTAAGCATTAAATGATTGACAAAAGAAATAAACGAAATAAAATCAGGAACAAGAAATTGCAAATCTGAAACAAAAACAGAAACTGTAGAACAGTTCATAACAGAAATTAATTTAATTAGAAGTGAAAGTTCTGTTAAAGGCTATGAAAATAAAAGTGAGACGCTGGAATAGTGTTCGGCGAATCGGTCAACTACTGTGTTGTGCTTTGTCGGCAGGAGCTTTACTTATTCTTGCATGATGTCCTAGTATATAATTTGGTCTATAGTGTATGTTAGCTATGTTATAAACATTACATATATTTATGACATCGTCTTGAATTAAAAAAATTAAATCACTTTTTAGCGTATGAGAATTTCGCAGTTGCACCAGACCTCTTCTTTCTGGCTCAAAACCAAACCAAACTCATGGTTCAATTTAATTCTATATAACACTTTAGAATTTTAAGACGTGTATGTAAACATTTTGCGTTTAGAAATAATTTGTCCGTTTCTGTAAAGATTTGATGGCGACGGCTATCGCGTCCTTTTTTATAACAAACATATGCCCGCCGGCCGCACGGTGAATGAACCTACGCCGGGTAGTTAACTATTAAGACGGCGATAGTGAAGTGAAGCCGCTAGTTACTACCATTGAGTTATTTATAACGCGGCTGCAGCTCTCGCTGTCACTGCTGTTCGACAGCGTTCTTGTATCCAACCTCATAAAATTAATGGTTGATATATAAAGATAAATTGACATTTTTGTAATTTTTGTCGTTGATTCTATGTCCATGTGTATGGGTTGTGCGATTTGAATCATTTTATTTATATATTCAAAGCATCTATTAGAAAAAACAGACGTCTATTGTATGCCATGCCTATCATTAATGATAAACGATACAATAATCCTTTCGGATGGAGGTGTAATCTTTTCCTCCCCACTATGCCATTTAAGTTCAGTAGTTATTGATAAAAACGAAGTTCTGACAGAAATCTCACCACAAAGCTTTAAAGCTTAGGCTAGCCCGCACATCTTCACTTACCATCAGGTGAGCCGCACGCTCGTTTGCCCCCTTCTTCTATAAAAAAAAAAAAAAACATTAGATACTAATTTGTATCGTACGACAACACACGATACGTGGTACGAATCGAGTGCGCTAGTGGTTACGTTTTTCTCCGTCAAAGTGGCAGTAGCATACACGGCAGTGGTTGGTTGCTAATGTCGCAAACGTGATATTCCTTTGGTGCTTAATGAATAATCTTAATCTTCTAAAGAAATATTTTTTGATTCGGAGACCGGCCGCGGCCTCGGTAGTTGCTATCATAGAATCGAACGGGTGCGTGAAATATATACGTACTTGAAAATAAAATTTCTGACTGCGCCACCGGGTCAATATATTTCAACTATTAAGTAATTAGCATAGGTTTGATACGATTATTTACACATCTTAATTAGGTTATTGCCGCTATGCTACACTCTAGCAGATTGTAAACTAATTGGCATGAGCTAATTGTAGAATGGTGTACTGCTTGTGACGATTCCCAACTATACAAAGTTATACATTACTGCTAAATTAAGAGCGGAGTTGGTTTTCTCAAATTGAGCTTTCATCAATGAATTACAAGAAGCATCCACCCCCACTCCATTGCTCACGTACGCCCGCCCACCCGCGGCGTTCAGCAGTGTCGTCAACCGTCACCATAGCTCGCTACCTCCCTTTCTGTTTAGAACTGTTCTGCTTTGTTTGATGTTTTATGAACTCCCATTACAGCTTTATTTGATTTTCCTAAGTCGTGCCGTGACTGAAATATAATTCGAGGATTTGTGATAGAAGCTCGGAGCTAATTTTACTATCTTTATTCAGTTGAAGCTGATCTCTTTCGTCCTGATATTTTAAATATATTCAATAATTTCAATTTAAGTTTTCAATTTCTTACAAAGTAAAACTTGTATAACTAACTTGTTTAAGTGCTTAAGGGAGAATAAATAGGCTCGTAGACTGTGTAGATGAGACTTAATATATAATTTGAAATAAATCTCATTCAAATACATGAATTTCTGTATCTGTAAATAGTTTCGGAAAAGTCAAGTAAACGAAGCGTGTTTAAATAAAACGTTTCTACGAAGCCAATTTCGCCCCGCACCTTTCACATACGTCTACTAAGGCATATCTGCAGCTGCAGACACAGATTTCTTACAGATATAAGCTCTCACGATAGCTTTTAAATTTTTCAGAGAATATTGGAAATTTAGATATATTACTCAGGGTTAAAAATAAATCTTGTATATAACTATTGAAAAACCTACCGGTAAAGAGTCGTGCAGACAAGAGATTAATACAATTATTTTCAACGCCGTGATAATTATTATAAAAGGCTTATTAATTTATCTTTAACAATTTTAACATAGTTTAATCAAATCCATATACGTGTACATGATAACTTTTGATGATACTTCCTTATTTATATGACCTCTACTGACAAGTTGTCAAAGCTTGTCAGTATCGTTATGAATTGTATAAATAATTTAATTTTCATTCAAGAGCCATTGTAGGCTTGGAGGTTGGCGCTCCCTAAATTCATAGTATAACCGGGGTTCGAAACCCGGTGCCGACATTAATGAAAGGGTTTATTGAAATTTTAAGCGTTGAATTTAATAAGTATTCGAGGGCGGAGGAAAAAGTCGTGAAAAAAATCTCTTAGTAGGAATCCTCTCGTGGTTTTCTTCATTGCCTCTTTCTGTACTTGGGACGAATGCCATAAAAAAAATATAGTATTTCGCCACCTGTCAAGTTCTATCCCCTAGGAAAGGCGTAAAATGGCTTGCAGAGTCTCTGTTTGGCTACGCTTATCGTGCCAAATGGAAATCTGTAATCTCTGTCTATCCCTACAAGTGACAAGCGTGAGTGCTCCCGCACATCATCATCCTCCTTAGGAATAATTGTAGAAATAATTCTTGCACTGCAGTTACTAGTCCCTGGCTGCGATAGTAAAATTGTAATTTTGTAATTTGCAACAATTCATGTTCAACTCGAACTCCAGCGTTTTCAAAGGCCTGAAACAAAAGTATTGAATAAAATACAATATTGAAACGTTCTCGGATATCAGTCTGTCGGATAAGGAAAGGTGAGTGCAGATGGATGTCGCTATATTCGCGCAATAACCAATTGAACTATGCAATTAAACAGAAATAATTTCTAACCTCTATGCATCTCAAAAGTACGTGTCGGCGGCGGGCATGCAGCGAGTCACGCGTCTCTTGTCTGGTACAAGAGAGTTTGCTGTGTTGAAAAAATTAACTCCGGAGGTGTAAATAAAACATGTCAGACCACTCGACACCGCACTTTGTTTGTCTGCGTCTAGCAGCGCCTCTCGCGCACGAGCCAAGTGTCGTCATAAATATCTTCGCAAGAAAAACGCTTAACCCTGATCACGTGAAGAACTAACGGTACTTCTCCATTTTTCAAATAAGTAATTTTATGGGTAAAGTGATACTTGCACTGTAGGCACTTTATTTATTGAGGACGAAAAAGTATATTGTGTTTATAAGATCATGTTGTGGTAACGATAGAAGATAATCTACTACCCCAAATGGAGGTCGTGAAAGTCCACTACGCTAAATGCCAGAAAAACCGTTGTAGATTTTGACGTTCATAATCATCTAAATTGAAAAAAAATTGACTTGTGACTTTGAAAAAACAATGGCGGAATAACCATCGGAAAAATTCCAAACCAGGGGCTGTTTAAAAACTAGCAAAAAGATAAAAGAAGAGTTATGTTGTAAAATATCATATATTTAAAATGACTGGATAACGAAAAAGTAAAACTTATACACGTTTTTATTTCATGTTTTTCCTAACAACTTATTTAATTTACTATTCTTTGAAACGATTACAAAAACGGTCGGCTTAGTTTTGTTAGGGGTTACTGCAATGGCTTCTCGAAACCCGGCCACCGCCGCTTCCGGGCTCGTGAACTGTATTCCTCTAAGTCTGTCCCCATTCTTGAATATAAACAAAAAAAAACCCTGCAAGCTGCCGCACGTGTACTACAACTCCATTATACACTTAGTAAAAGCGGCAGTAAGACCGTTTACGCCTCACGGTTTTTCGTACAAACTTTCATGTCCAAAATGTTCGAAATTAATAAATCGATTTTAATTAAAGTTACGCATAAGCAGGACACATAGGTCTAGAAAGTTAGTGGAAAACATTTTAGAAAAAGAGTATTTAAGCTAAATAAGAGCGATTTGAAGTTGTCCGTAACGGCAGATTATTGAGCCTTTGTAACTAGACATTTCTAATTCACTAGTTCATCATAATCACCGTCATCATCGGTTCATTAATTTCGAATATTTTGGACTTGAAAGTTTGTATGAAAAGCCGTGTATTGTAAACGCTGTTTATACAGTTGCTTCCATGTTTGTTCCAAGTTACACCGTAATTTGTTGTACGTACCTAAAGAAAGCTCACGTAGCCTCAAGTTCGAGCTTCACAGCCTTTTACGGTGCGCGCAAAATCGTGCCGGCTGGTTGCGAGGGTGAATGTCTCCGAGGTGTGGGCGTCACACCTACGTTCGTATTGTGGACTTCATTTCATTGCGGCAGTGTTCCCATAAATTAACTCTTAGTTATTGATGTCCGTACAGCTTCAGTTTAGTTGTGATAACGGCATTTAAGTATTTAAATTAAATTTGAAAGATGTTATTTGGAACAGACGTAATATTTGCATCGTATGACAACTTAATTTATTCTAATAGATACCTGTTTAGTTTTTTTTGTATATTCATGTCTAAATTACATAACATAATTTTAATGTCTAATTTCATTTAAATCGATAATAATCAAGTTTATTACTTTAAGTGTGTAAATTATAATATTAAGAGCTAACAGTTCATTTGATGGTACCTGCAAACAACTTTAATGAAAGAAGGTTAGAGGATGCGTTGTCACCCCTGAAAACAAAGATGGAATGCCTGACACTCACAGCCTGTAATTATACTGGCTTTCTTTACCCCACAAACCGGAACAGAACACTGCGGCATAGCGCCAACGCCATTATATGCAACTTTGTTATTTAAATTCTTTTGCTAGTTTATTCTTCTATTCTATTGCGTTATTAAAAAAAAACATTTCATATATAAAAGCTAGAACACAATCTCTGAAAAACACATTAGAGATAGTCGATGCTAATATAAATTATGGATATCTAGTTAATGTTGTGCATTTTATACATGCCTAGTAAATATAAATCGAGGATCAAAATGACAGCGATGGATTTAATAAGGTATCAGCGCATGAGAACTACGATCCTGGTACATGTAAATTACTTCGGACGCCGTAGTTACATCATTACAGTGGAATGTTATGCCAATTAAAGACCGGTTGGAAAGTGCGGTTTAGTCGCAGAGTTTATAAATAGGAACCGCGAAGACACGTTTTTCAGTATCAACATTGTAACTCCGCAATCATAACTATGCAATGTCTAATTTTCTTGTCATTGTCCATTAAACCATTCACATTTTCAACGTATATGCAGCCATACACTGACTGTTCTATTGGCGTCATGTATATATATACATTTAATTTTATTATTATTTTGGTTGATGTATTTCTTTTTATGGCTTTAGAACTTCGAAGAACTTAAGCCTTGTGCGCAGGTTGAATTTGTAATTGAACGGTGAAATGTATTTTATGTTATGTTTTACACAAAGTGTTATTTCTAGGACAGGAATGACGTCAAGCATCATTCCAATTTTGTAGATCGCTAAATATAGCCCATAAATTTATTTTTAGGTCTTGTAATTTAAAAACTCTGCCGCTCATCGTGCGCTCGTGCTTTTATTTATTCCGTAATTGCTTCTCCAAAATAATTTTGTACATTATTTGATTTAACAACTAATGTCGGCTTTAAATATTATTACAAAGTTAAAATCTTAAGTTTTTCTGCGTGTTTAAATTCCTTAAAGGAATACCCACAGAATTGTAAAACACATGTTTATTCAATTCACTGGAATATTTATGCTAATTTATTGCATCCAAAATAAGAAATACCTTACACAATTCCTTTGTTAAACCCCACTTAGATTATTTAATCGGGGTTTGGGGATCAGTAACCGAAACAAACTTAAAAAATAAAATAAACAATTGTACAATTACAACAACTCTACCCCTACTGAGCCCTAATGTACAAGAAAACAAAATTACAAAGTATCAAACATGTTCATACGTGATAGTGCCAAGCGGCGGCTTTTGCTGCTGCTCGAATGGGCCGTATCAGCTACCAGGGTAGTACGCGGGGGCTCGCAGAATACCGGCGTGAAGTAGAGGCATCTTAGAGAGTTAAGAGCTAATGCGCTACCTCCTCGTGCTGCATCACCACTACTTCTGCCAGTAAAGGTTTTTCTCTGTAAGTTTACGAGCATTTTTAGTCATTACGTAGTACGACGCAATACTTCAGTACAATATTAAACAACGGGATACTCTTTTATTAAAGATATGGCAAAAGTAAAGGCAAGGTTACGAGTATTATGAGAAGCTGGGGATTGTAGAACTATCCGAACCATTTCCTTGAGAGTGTCTCAGTGGAACATGACTAGAGTAATTTGGCAGAATGACTTTTAGAGTTGCTGCGATGTGCGGACGCCTTAAAGCTAGATTTATTTATTTGTCACATTGAAGAACATTCATTTTAAGAATGCTATTGTTTCACTGCTCCTATAGAGTATGTAAATGATTTTAGGATAGATTTTAAAACTTTATGTTACTCTAAGGCGCAAAATCTCTCCAAGGCAAGCATTTTGTAATCGTAGTTCGTGTTTCCCTATCTATCGATAACAGTAGCTTCCGTGTTGGTTGCAATAGTTCAGTACAGAGTGACGCTTGTCTCAACACAAAGCCATCTTTATTGCCTCGGACACGTCTCATTGCGTGTAGTTATATAATTGATACTTGTTATGTATCCCCTGCGTTGCATATACTGCAACTCTTTTGTTACCTTAGCACCAAACGCATTCGTTTATCTAGTTTATAAAAGGATTAACCGGATTAGCATCCAATAATCTCTAAATTTTGTGAACATTTAGTTACTAATTAAATAACTTTCTTCCTACATGTTTAGGAAACCTGTATATCGGTATACGCTTTCATGCCATCCCTGTGAGACGGCCTGGTCTGAGCTGTTGAAAATATGAAAACTTATATTGTCGGTTTATTATATAAGTATATAAATTTTATAGCGGAATAATATTAGAAGTGATCGGATCAGAGTAGCTATTACAAACAGACGAAGTATTGAAAAAATGTTACTTGACTTGCTAATGAACCTGAGGTAATTTGAAGGTTTTTCTTTAGTCATTTTATAGAGATATATGATTCTTCAACAGAAAATTAATACTATAGTAAAGTAAAGTAGTAGCCTATAAGTGCCCACTGCTGGGCAAAGGCCTCCTTCTCAAATACGAGTATCAGAGAGGGTTTAGGAGCAGGGAAGGGCCCGCCACGCTGCTCCAGTGCGGGTTGGCGGGCTTCACATATCCTCGAATTAATATTTTTATTCTTTCTCAGACATGCATTGAAAAGTTTTAATTGTAACAGCCAAGTTTATTCGACATTAACTTTCGCCTATTTATAATATATACAAGAAACCCCAATGATTAAAGCTGATTAAAGCTTCATTAGCTCGTCCGTGATTTATGGAAAGTTTAAGGTCAAGTAAATGTTTATTCAACTTTGTGACTAAATGTCGAATTCGAGTTGTTTACATTCAGATTTGTAGCTTATTATTTTGGTTTCTAAAATATTATTATTAGAACTACCAATCAAGTTTCATATCATTATGTCGTTTGGTCATTTCGTATTAAGTCTACGATATTTTAGTATAAGATTATTTTCCAACATAACGCATCAGTAACCTCCTTCGATTGAAGTTCTTTGCCACTTATCACGGATGGACTTATTAGCTCGTTTGACAGTCCAATCGAATATAATAAAATATAAATGACAAGGAAGTCAGAAACATTACTGTAGTCGATCGATGTACATTGTTAACAGGATGACACCTGTACAAATGAATGAATTCGAGAGGAATACGAATGAACATTCCTGCGGTCGCCAAGCGTATGCTACGGCATGCGTGCATTATGATGACGAATGTTTAAGAATTCCTTCACTTTATTCGCAAGCAATTGGCAATGTTTATGAGCATAATATATTTTAAATATTTTTTTAAAAGTCATGTATTTTTAAATGTTCCCTATTAATGTAACTAAGCAGAGTCGGCTGTCTGTCCGTCCGTTCGTGCGTCCGTCGGTATGTCACGGATCTCTAGCACGTAGAGGGATTGAGTTACAGGCATGAAATTTAAATATTTGGTGAAGAATTTGGAACCGAAACCAAATATAGTGTTAGCCATTCAATTAAATATTTTAATGGGGGGTGGTTTACCACATAGCTCCAAAAAAAGTTCTTATCGTAACGCTTAAATGTAAAATAAATTTTATGATTATGGTTACAGGACTGCGTTATCCTAGACATTATTACCATGTTGCTTCGGACGTTTTGAATTCTGGGATTCCTTACGAAAGCTCCTTACATAAAATTTCAATTATGTTTATTTGCTTTCTTGATATATTTATAGACTACAGGGTAAGAAATCTTCTAAGAAAATAAACAATTAGTCTTCCTAATTAGGAATAGAAAGAGATCTCGCTCTTCCATAACAAACATTTAATTTATAGCTCAAAAATATCAAGCAATACACTCAAAGCAAGACTGGGTTGCCAGAGATTATAGATTTCCATTTGGCCCGACCCAGCGTATACCACCCGTTAGGTAAATAACCGGGTTTGCTCTCGGAGCTCTAGTCGCCTCTAGGATCACTCGCCGGAAGAACACCTACCACACGGCAAATATCAAACACATAAAGTAAAAATTTATCGAAAGGAAATTATTGTGATGTTACATTTTCATTTTTCTTTTGAAGTTTTTAGTTAATGTGAGCTGTTAACATTCATTACCGAAGTAATTATTTTAGAAAGCGGCTGTTCAATCTAGTTACTTGAAAAATTATAGCTACTATAAGGGCACTATGGTCTTCGTTTACAAAACTAAATCTATTTAATGTTTTGTTCATTTATAACCTTTTCAGTGGAGCTTCAAAGTATAGGCGTTAATTAATATATAAGAGTTAATTTATATTATGACTACAATGTGCAGGGTTACGTTCTGTCATTCTATAGATAGATGAGAATTGAACCGGGAATTGCGAATGGACCGCATGAAATTTCTGTTTTTCTCAATTGTTGTAATACCTATATAACCAAAAGTTATAAATTATATATACATTAGTAATTATCAGCAGTTATTGGCTTGTGGTGGAAATAGCCATAAGCATAAAGCTTTTTTTAGAGGCTCTGTAATTATAAAAATCTTATTTGACCTCAGAACATTACACCATAATCTATGTATTATAAAGATTTAAAAAGTTATGGAAAGGCTTAATTAAAAATCTTGCTTATGAAGGAGTTGAAACCACTTATAAATACTCTTACTATACAAACTAATTATAATAAATGCTTTCTATGTCTGTCCCATTTTTCCCACGGGGCAATCATAATAATTCGGAGATTTCGTTCAGGAGGCATCGTCGTCCGTGGGCGAGATGAGCGAGCGCGAGCGATATCGCGCGCCGCCGCAGCCCGAGCCGCCGCCGCACCGCGTGCGCGCAGCGGACCTCTACCCGCGCCTGCGGGCGCACCACGACGAGCCCGGCCTCGACGCCGGTTTCACGCCCATTTGCGGCGAGTTCGTGCAGGTGAGATACTGTAATGATATGCCCAACATATTATGTGTCCCTGATAGGTACTTACTATCAACCTTTTTCTTTCTACCATTGATTTTTATTATTTAGGAATATACCTGCTTTCCGACTAATGATCAACGTCACCTGCACGCTGTTCACCCTGCTGATTAACGAACCTGCAGTGGCCCTGGAGACCGACTGATGGTGGAAAATCCGCCTGTACATACCGAACCCAAACCCTCACTGGTCATGCTCCACACACAACACTTTGCTGTTTGTCTAGCGTAATGAGTATGGGGAAATTTTTCACACATGATTTGCTATGCCTAAGCAGACTTGTTGGCGTTTTCGTTAGGTGGCTACTGCAGCCTATGTACACCTGCAAACAACTTCAATCGAAGAAGGTTACAGATGCATTGACATCCCCAAGAACTAAGATGCAATGCCTCAAGACTCGTAATTATACTGGCTCTCATAACCTTTCAAACCGGAACACAACAGATCGGCTGCAGAAATGGTTAAGAGTGGTACCTACCCAGACGACTCCTAAGCAGAGAAGGTATCTGGCTACCACCAAGAAAGTCCAATGAACGCTAGGAGTATGACTTCGGTGTTTGTCTATCTGCATGTCACCTCCGTTTTTCTATCCAATTCTAATTTGCCTGCATCTATTTTAAGGTAACTTTTTAAGAACTAGTTTTTTTATTATAAAAAGAGGCGAATTGAGAAATGAAAAAAAAATTGTTTGTAGGTACATACGATCTGACCCGCTCCCATCTTTACATTATAATAAGACCTTGGTCTCTTTTCATATGAGAGCAAGGTTCCGATGCATTCGAAATGCGGACGGACTTATTTGAAAAGTCCAGTATATATTCGGGCGTGATACAAGCGAAAACAAACAAATATTAAAATAGAGATAATTTAAATATAAAATAATGAATCATTAAAAGGCCGTACGGTGGCCTGTCTGTTTATAATGGAGTCGATCCGCGGTTAAAGATCCGTGAAACGTTCACCGACATGTCTCGCTTAGATATTCTGTTAGACATGGGAAGAAGTTATGTTGTTTTACTAATTTTTTACCTGCTCTGTGTGATCAAGTTTTTACCTACCTACTGACCTAGTTTTCCGGTCAATGAAATTTCACTCATTGCAACAGGGACGTTGAACGATGACGTTGCGATATTCAAACTCTCTTGATGCTCTTGACCTAATGAACGCAAGCCCATAGACATGTGATTGGATCGACGAAAATTGTAGATAGGGTACAATTTTCACACACAATTTACAAGGGTAGGGGAACCCTAGATAGGCCACAATTTTCTTTAATTTTCTCTCTCGGTGGATATAGAGTTAATAGGTAAGCGATGGAATACAAGGCTTGTCGTAAAAGATAATAGGCACAACATCGTTAGAATATAGTCATGAGAGAGCAACATTGTTTGTTTTTAACTTGTCTTAATTGCCGGCAACCCTAATCGTAGTACGACAGTGCCACTGTTAAGGAAGGCAGCCTATGGCCCAATGGGTCAACGGGTTGCATGCATCGGGTTGAACGAACTGCATTAACGCTTCGATAGTATTTAATACACTCCGGCAGCAAGATTACTGTCGTAAAAGATAATAGGCACAACATCGTTAGAATATAGTCATGAGAGAGCAACATTGTTTGTTTTTAACTTGTCTTAATTGCCGGCAACCCTAATCGTAGTACGACAGTGCCACTGTTAAGGAAAGCAGCCTATGGCCCAATGGGTCAACGGGTTGCATGCATCGGGTTGAACGAACTGCATTAACGCTTCGATAGTATTTAATACACTCCGGCAGCAAGATTACTGTCGTAAAAGATAATAGGCACAACATCGTTAGAATATAGTCATGAGAGAGCAACATTGTTTGTTTTTAACTTGTCTTAATTGCCGGCAACCCTAATCGTAGTACGACAGTGCCACTGTTAAGGAAGGCAGCCTATGGCCCAATGGGTCAACAGGTTGCATGCATCAGGTTGAACGAACTGCATTAACGCTTCGATAGTATTTAATACACTCCGGCAGCAAGATTACTGTCGTAAAAGATAATAGGCACAACATCGTTAGAATATAGTCATGAGAAAGCAACATTGTTTGTTTTGACTTGTCTTAATTGCCGGCAACCCTAATCGTAGTACGACAGTGCCACTGTTAAGGAAGGCAGCCTATGGCCCAATGGGTCAACAGGTTGCATGCATCGGGTTGAACGAACTACATTAACGCTTCAATAGTATTTAATACACTCCGGCAGCAAGATTACTGTCGTAAAAGATAATAGGCACAACATCGTTAGAATATAGTCATGAGAGAGCAACATTGTTTGTTTTTAACTTGTCTTAATTGCCGGCAACCCTAATCGTAGTACGACAGTGCCACTGTTAAGGAAAGCAGCCTATGGCCCAATGGGTCAACGGGTTGCATGCATCGGGTTGAACGAACTGCATTAACGCTTCGATAGTATTTAATACACTCCGGCAGCAAGATTACTGTCGTAAAAGATAATAGGCACAACATCGTTAGAATATAGTCATGAGAAAGCAACATTGTTTGCTTTTGACTTGTCTTAATTGCCGGCAACCCGAATCGTAGTACGACAGTGCCACTGTTAAGGAAGGCAGCCTATGGCCCAATGGGTCAACGGGTTGCATGCATCAGGTTGAACGAACTGCATTAACGCTTCGATAGTATTTAATACACTCCGGCAGCAAGATTACTGTCGTAAAAGATAATAGGCACAACATCGTTAGAATATAGTCATGAGAAAGCAACATTGTTTGTTTTGACTTGTCTTAATTGCCGGCAACCCTAATCGTAGTACGACAGTGCCACTGTTAAGGAAGGCAGCCTATGGCCCAATGGGTCAACGGGTTGCATGCATCGGGTTGAACGAACTGCATTAACGCTTCGATAGTATTTAATACACTCCGGCAGCAAGATTACTGTCGTAAAAGATAATAGGCACAACATCGTTAGAATATAGTCATGAGAAAGCAACATTGTTTGCTTTTGACTTGTCTTAATTGCCGGCAACCCGAATCGTAGTACGACAGTGCCACTGTTAAGGAAGGCAGCCTATGGCCCAATGGGTCAACGGGTTGCATGCATCGGGTTGAACGAACTGCATTAACGCTTCGATAGTATTTAATACACTCCGGCCAGTGATAAAAATCAGCATTATCAATTCCACATAATCGATTTTTGTTCACTGTTGGAGCATAGAACATAGTACGAGTACGCCGGGATCGGAGTAGGACACATTAGATGTTTTAGTAGTAGTAAACTTGGACTTTGTTTTGTTAAAACTGCGCTTATAAAAGTCTAGAACCTTTTAAAATATTCTGATGAAACAAAGACTAAGTTAGAATCTGTGTCAATGCGGCTAGACAGACAAATGACAGATATAGTTAATTGATTTCAAGTGCTTAGGGGGTCAAGAAAATTAATGAATATTCGAAGACATTATTCATTGTTATTTAATTTTAAGTTCGCATATCGATCGGCAGGGCAGGTTAGTACTCTACGACGGGTCATGTGAATATTGATATTATTATTATAAAACAACAGGTATTTGATAATATTAGATAACGCTAGCTCTTAAAACATAAATAATTCGCGTGACAATTGCCTTACGGTGAAGACGCAACTACCTCACGGCAAGTTGATTGTTGATATTTCTTCAGATAATATTGATAGTCATTTTTGGTCTCACGTCCTTATACCCAATACTGGAATGGTCAGAGGTCTAGGTAGATTTTCGTATGATGATGTGGTCTATTTTCTTTTTACTTTGCCAATGTTGCAAATCGGACATTATTTTCGAAAAACTAACTGGCCTAACCTCTCCACCCCACAAAGGGGATTAAACTCGAGTCTCCCAATTCATGCATATCCTCTAAATCACTCGTGGTTAGCCACTCATCTAACGTTCGTATCGTTTTTAAGTAGCAAAATATTTACTTCTGTCTTGATCTATTCTCATACTATGTTAGTATTAATTGCTTACAAATACCGCTAGCGTTTCAATGTCTAAGTATATCATTTTAAACTTTTTTTCTTATCGTAAGGTATTCCGTACGCAAATCATATTTTTAAGCCACTCGAAGTTGGTCAATGCGCTGTGGAGCAGCGATAGGAACACTCCCGTCTCCAAAAAAAGAGGAGACCATGTCCAGCAGTGGATGTTTACTAATTGTAAATTTTGTAAAACACCCCTGCAGTGGGATTTTTAATCACTAATTATATAGTAGTATTTTTTATATATATTCATATGGAAGAGACTAAATAGTCCAATGCGACCCGTTCCGGTAACTGATTAAGTTATGAATAATGAATTAGCGCAATCAATCATCACAGAAAAGAAAACCTTTTTGGTCTTAAATGTCCATATTATCGCGCTAAGTTAAAATTTACTTACTGATATTTCCCGTACCGTAGTTTCTAATACTTATATTTTCATTAAGTACATTTCCAGACAAATGTTCTAAATACCAGGGGAAAATAAAAATGAGGTGCTCTCTCCGCAGTGGGTGGGGCGCACGGCGGATAGCGGTACGGTCGCCATGTCCAACTACCGGCTGCACCTGCAGCCTCGCCGCCACGGCAGCCCCGGCGCCTCCGTGCCGCTTCGGCTCATCGACGCGCTCGAGATACGCGACCTTCTGTGCCTCCTGATACTCTGCAAGCACGGCCGCCAGCTCAAGTAAGTCAAAGTTATTAAATAATTAGTTTCGACTTTTTTTGCATTATTTACAACCTAAAATCTACACTCAATGAATTAACATATGTATTGAATTCAGTAGAATTTAATTTTTTTATGCAAAATATACGACTGATGATGCAAAAGTAAGGATAGGATACTCAGGCATTCGTAATAGACATAAAAATCAAAGATAGTCATTGACCGTCTACAATTGAAAGCTACATTACACTAATGTAGCTTTCAAATATTCAAAGGATTTTTAAAATCGGTCCACTAGTTCTGGATTTTTCCCCACTCATATAATAAACAAACTTACTTTCTATAAGAAGTAAATTCAAATTTAAAGAAGTGTTTTTTTTTAATGAATATTGTATCATTATTGTTTCGTAATAATTTTGCTTGTCTATTATTATACCCTAATTGGATTACTTGGCAACCACTTCGTGTAACTGTAGTCTATGCGTAAACAAGGTATAATGAAATTAAAAACGTTCTGTATTTAGGTCGACAATTAGCTAGTTAATTAACGATACCAGACGACGAAGAGACGTGAGTGGGGGTAGAAGAAAACATTTTAATCTATGAACAAAATTCTACGGTTCAGTTTCGTAACACATAATTAATTATAATAATATATCATTTTAAACTTTTTCTTATCGTAAGGTATTCCGTACGCAAATCATATTTTTAAGCCACTCGAAGTTGGTCAATGCGCTGTGGAGCAGCGATAGGAACACTCCCGTCTCCAAAAAAAGAGGAGACCATGTCCAGCAGTGGATGTTTACTAATTGTAAATTTTGTAAAACACCCCTGCAGTGGGATTTTTAATCACTAATTATATAGTAGTATTTTTTATATATATTCATATGGAAGAGACTAAATAGTCCAATGCGACCCGTTCCGGTAACTGATTAAGTTATGAATAATGAATTAGCGCAATCAATCATCACAGAAAAGAAAACCTTTTTGGTCTTAAATGTCCATATTATCGCGCTAAGTTAAAATTTACTTACTGATATTTCCCGTACCGTAGTTTCTAATACTTATATTTTCATTAAGTACATTTCCAGACAAATGTTCTAAATACCAGGGGAAAATAAAAATGAGGTGCTCTCTCCGCAGTGGGTGGGGCGCACGGCGGATAGCGGTACGGTCGCCATGTCCAACTACCGGCTGCACCTGCAGCCTCGCCGCCACGGCAGCCCCGGCGCCTCCGTGCCGCTTCGGCTCATCGACGCGCTCGAGATACGCGACCTTCTGTGCCTCCTGATACTCTGCAAGCACGGCCGCCAGCTCAAGTAAGTCAAAGTTATTAAATAATTAGTTTCGACTTTTTTTGCATTATTTACAACCTAAAATCTACACTCAATGAATTAACATATGTATTGAATTCAGTAGAATTTAATTTTTTTATGCAAAATATACGACTGATGATGCAAAAGTAAGGATAGGATACTCAGGCATTCGTAATAGACATAAAAATCAAAGATAGTCATTGACCGTCTACAATTGAAAGCTACATTACACTAATGTAGCTTTCAAATATTCAAAGGATTTTTAAAATCGGTCCACTAGTTCTGGATTTTTCCCCACTCATATAATAAACAAACTTACTTTCTATAAGAAGTAAATTCAAATTTAAAGAAGTGTTTTTTTAATGAATATTGTATCATTATTGTTTCGTAATAATTTTGCTTGTCTATTATTATACCCTAATTGGATTACTTGGCAACCACTTCGTGTAACTGTAGTCTATGCGTAAACAAGGTATAATGAAATTAAAAACGTTCTGTATTTAGGTCGACAATTAGCTAGTTAATTAACGATACCAGACGACGAAGAGACGTGAGTGGGGGTAGAAGAAAACATTTTAATCTATGAACAAAATTCTACGGTTCAGTTTCGTAACACATAATTAATTATAATAATATATCATTTTTTTCTTTCGATTTTGTTTGATTCACTTCGTGATCAATACTTACTTAAAATTGTAATTGATTTCAGTGGTACTGGTACCGGAACTCGGAACTCTCTAATGGTCTTACCACTGAATTACTGCGGCTCTTGAGAGTCTCGCAACTTTGAGTTAACGAAATAGCGAACATTGGGCCAGTATAATTACAGGCTAATTTAACTTCACCACAGGGGTGATAACGCATTTGTAACCTCCATTTATTGAAGTTGTCGAGCAGACCAGTCCATTAGTAGCTCGTCTTTTAATCTGATGTTATTAAACAATAATAAAACAGCCTCGGTGTTGCACAACACGAGTGTCTCGATAAAATAATCGTGTTTTTATTTAAATTGGGATCGAACGGAAGCGTGCGATACAGCCGCGCTGTTGCTAACGTCGAATTGGGGCTGTTGACTGATAGCTAGCGGTGAAGAAAGTAGACTTGTAAAAAATTCCAACATTAAGGCGATAACAACTTAACAAACATGTGTATGTTATTTACAAATACAACATTTGTCTAAAATTTCTTCTAGAAATATTTTTATATTCGAAATTACTGTCTAAAACACCGCCGGCGAGGAGCAACCTCTGTGATGCGAAGGGTCTGCGGACCTCTTGCGTAACTCTGCGTGTAATCGTGACAGCAATCGGATTCAATTTGAAGTTGCGATACAGTCGACAGTTTTACAGATTCCGTCATAGAGACTTGTCTAGTTTAATCGAATATTGTTTCTGAGTAAAAGAAAAAAGTCTTTAACGACGCGATTTGTCAAACTGTCAACTTAACTTCGAACTGAAACCCATCGCTGCCACGATTGCCACTGGAGTTTCGCGGGGATCGCCAACCCGCCTATGTTTACTATATATATTATATTTGAGACTGTTATTCCGCCATCTGTTAGCGATAAGATTTTACTGGGATTTCCTTAAGTTTACTTTTTCGGCATAAATGTCATGCGACGGTGTGGCAGATTCTCTAACGACGCCGGCGCGGCTACATTCCTCTCTGATTCCATAATATAAACACAACAATATATGATTAAATTGCTGAGGTAAAAATATATTTTTGAATCGTCTATATTTACTCTACAAAGTTTCGTGAGCGCAAAGTTTGTGTAACTCGGCTCGCTATAAATATTTATTCGCATTATGTTGAAACTCTGCAAAAATACTACATTGTGCATGCTATTCAAGTGGCAGCCGGGCATTGCGATATATTTGTTTGAACAACTGCCAATTGAATTTGAAGCGCTCTTTAACAAATATTATCCTTACACTTCTCACAACATATGTCGAATCAATTAAGCGATAATGTTTACATATTTGCTACTTATCCCTAAATGATATGTAATTAAATACGTAGTACGTACGTATTGATCATTTTTAGGTTCCTTTTCCTTACTGTTTATAACTACAAATAAGAGATTTTCACGTATGCCATATATGGAAAATAAATGTCATATACTCGTGATTGAATAGCTCTCAATTTTTACTCCGATCAGGTTGGTGAATTAAAGAAATAATTTTATAGTACAGTAGTCCGCGCATATATCCGCAGTAAATATAACGCGATTTCAATGCCCCATATAACACGGACATTCCCCAATATAACGTGGGGATTTCCCACATACATATTTCTGTACTGTGAAATATATATAAACAAGTAATAAAACTGTTAATTTATTTGAAATGTTCTTAGTTTAGTTTGATTTTAATAAAACGTACATTGCTCGTTCAAAACATAGTATTTTCTTAATATTCGATTTAAACCCCCCTGCAGGGAGAAAAGTTAAATGTGATGAATCATTTATACGTAACGCGTTATACAGGAATACCCCTATAACGCGGAACCAATCTACCGCGTTATAGGGGGGGGATCAATGTATTACCAACGCTTAGTACAGTGAATTATTTATATTCTTCTAATTCTAGATGCTCATTTGCAACGGGAGAACAGTGCTTGGAGTGGTGGCGGCGGCTTACGACGGCCCTCGCTCCCCTCACCTCCCTACAAGATACGTTCGCAGCTGCGTACGCCGCTTGGGCGAAGGAACAACCGCCCTCCTCGGTGCATAGGGCACTCATGAGGGCCTCGCATGCCCCACAGAGACATTGGTTCGGTCCTGAAGTGAGTGAACGTATTACATTTTATGCTATCCTATTACTTCGTTTGCATAACCGTAACGGGCGACAGGATTTTATTGTGTTTTGCACATTTATTATTCAATAATTGATGATTACAAGTAGATGTCGAGATCAATAAATTTTTTATGGATCAACATTTACAATGAGTTTTATTTTTCTTAAACAGTCGAGCTTGCTTCCTCGAATATGTTCTTCACGCACGTGGATTATATTTATATTAGTTTACAGTTAAAATTGTAATAACGCATGACGTATTGTAACAATAGATATTCTATTGTAGTCATAACCATATTAGTGATGCGTCATCTGGTACTGCGAACACCAATCCGCTTGTCAAGCGCGACGATTATGGCAAATGTTCTTGCTGGGAGACGATGATGTGCTGTCCATCCAGCAGTGAACGATTAACATGCTGATCAAGTAGTGGTGCCCACACCGAGGATCCAATTTAGAGTTGCTTAGTCAAGCGCCCGGTGAGTGGTATTATATAAACGTGTCCATTAGCATAAGCATGACGCTCGGTGTTGACTCGTCCGCAGGTGGAGAGGCTCGGCTTTACAACAAAAGGCGCGTGGCGGGTTTCGGCCGCCAACGCCGAGTACAAGCTCTGCCCATCCTACCCGCCGCTACTCATCGTGCCCGCAGCCATCGGCGACGCCGACCTCGACTCTGTTGCAAGGTCGGTTGTTGTTTCTCAACTTCTTCTCTTATTCAGTGCTGGTATGCTGTCCTAGTATCATAAGTCATAATAAACACCTCAAATTATTGTTGTTGTAAAATGTTGTTATAAAATTTGGACGTTTTCTATCTATGGTATATAAATATGAAACACGGTGTTTTCAAAATAGGCTGTTTTCTAAAAATTTTTACTGTTTCTGTATAATTCCTATTTTCATGTTAACATTGATGGAAAATTTAAGTAAATACTCCGGTATTCCGGCCACAAATTTCGTTATGGTTCTATCGGTTAGTGCTTGAAGGTGTATCTTGAGGGTGGTCGTGGATGTCTATGGGCCCCTGGTTATCATGATAATCTCCTTTGTTACTCACTGTCATAAAAAGGTGTATGAGTAACATGTTCAATGTTAAATTTGTAACCAGAAACTATTAATGATTTTAGGTTTCGTGCGATGCGTCGCATACCAGCCGTTGTGTGGCGACACCGCGGAAACGGTGCAGTTATCGCACGCTCCTCGCAGCCCGAGGTGGGGTGGCTCGGGTGGCGTTCCAGCGAAGACGAACACCTGCTCGCCGCCTTCGTGGCCGCTTGCAACGCGGATCGCGACACGCAACCCGCCACGACTAGCAAGGTATGTTCGCCTGGTAGTTCGCACAAGTTATATGTCCGGAACTCTTAAAAGTCCTTGAAGCTCCAGGAGAAGGTTACGAGGACAACTATTTCTTTTTGCTTTCATTCTTTCATATAATGTGCTAACTGGTTATGTTTGCCTGGCTTTGTGCAGTACTTCTCAGCCAGCTCGGGAGATCGTCACAAGTCACAAGTTCACTGCTGAACATAGGCCTCCCTCAAAGATTGCCACTAACTATGGTCCTTAGTCACCTAGTCTCCACCAGCCCTTCCTAAAACAATATTAGCGGCTGTAGGGGAAGTCGATATATGGTGGTGTAGTACAAAGTTCAAAGGTTTAGTACTAGTAAATTAATTATTTTATTAATTGAATATTTTAGTACTAAGTTGAAGACGAATTAGCGTTTTGTTTCTAAATAACATCGTAATATTTCCAGCAACTGAAGTTATTGATAGTGGACGCGCGCTCGTACGCATCGGCGGTGACGAACCGAGCGCGCGGCGGCGGCTGCGAGTGCCAGCAGTACTACCCGGCGGCCGACATACAGTTCATGTGCCTGCCCAACATACACCATGTGCGGCGGAGCTTCCAACAGCTGCGCTCTCTCGTCGCCGAGCCCGAGGATCAGGCCAAGTGAGAATACAACAGATTTTTTTTTTTTAGTGATAGCGTGATTTAGTATCGTGGACTTGATTTATTAAAACACAATCGACAGCTGGCACAGCAGCCTGGAGCGCACACTGTGGCCGCAGTACGTGTCGGGCGTGTGCCGCGCGGCCGACGTGGTGGCGCGCGCCGTGCAGGCCGGGCGGCCCGTGCTCGTGCACTGCTCCGACGGCTGGGACCGCACGCCGCAGATCGTGGCCGCTGCGCAGCTCGCGCTCGACCCCCACTACCGCACTGTGGAGGTACGTACCTCGTCCCGCATGAAGTCCGTGCTCGTGCACTGCTGGCTGCGCAGTTCGCGCTCGTCACAATGCCTCTAATAATATCTTTCTGTACCTATCGTATGCGTGTATGTATATGCAGTAAGCCACACAGCCCGTCTCAATTTCTACTCTGTAAATTTTGTTTCTTTAACAGGGCTTTCGCGTGCTGATCGAGCGCGAGTGGTTAGACTTCGGGCACAAGTTCGCCGACCGCTGTGGTCATCAGTTTAGCGCAGAAGATCCGAACGAACGCTCACCCATCTTCCTCCAATGGCTCGACGTCGTACATCAGATGATGCTGCAGTATCCATGCAGCTTCGAGTTCAATGAAGCTTATTTGGTGAGTTGGGTTTGTTTTATAGTGTTATCTATTCCTTCATGTGTCTTTCAAATAATTGTAATTCCATTATTAAGAGTCATATCTGGACTAATGGCACTTAAAGGTTTAATGCTCCATTTGCCTTAAAAATTGTAATTCGCTCACTCTCATCATCATCATCATTTCAACCTGTCATAAATAAGTTCACTGTTTGAATATAGGCTTCCCGCAAGGATTGCCAAAATGCATCGACTTTCCGCAACTATTCAAGTCGTCACTCCATAAAGTGTATAATAATAATAAAATACATCAGAGCTTTGGGATAAAAATATGGTTTTCTTGTTTACGTTCATTGATGATATTGATGATAATGGTAAAATTAATAATTCATTATTTGAACGAATTTTAAATGTCTTTTACGTAACAGATAAAGCTGGCGACACACGTGCACTCGTGCATGTTCGGGACGTTCTTGTGTAACACGAGGCGCGAGCGAGTGGAGACACGCGCCGACAGCACTGCGCATGTGTGGCACCTCCTGCGGGCACCCGCATACCGCAACCACCTTTACTGGCCGCAGCAGCACCAACAGGTGCGCACTGCCTCGCTCTGCAGGTACAGCGTGGCACCTCCTCTGGACACCCGCATACCGCAATCACCTCTAGTGGCCGCAGCAGCACCAACAGGTGCGCACTCCCTCGCTCTGCAGGTACAGCGTGTCACCTCCTCTGGACACCCGCATACCGCAACCACCTCTTCTCGCCGCAGCATCACCGACAGTTGCGCACTGCCGCAATTCAGATTACTCGTTATTCAAATTATTTTGCTTATATATATATATATCAATTTGGCAACCCTATGCCTTGGGTTTGCAAAAAAGAAAAAAATTAAATAGTTCGCTCTTTGTTATTCTTAATACTAAGATAAACGCAACTAATTACAGTTGCATAAACAAGATGATTATTAAATAATGAGGACTAGTATGTCACGAGAGTCGTGCACCGATGTTCATACCTACCAGTTCCAGCAGCGTAGCACACTGACCCAGCGTCCGCTCTTGCAGGTGCTGTGGGCGGAGTGCAGCGTGCGCGCCATGCAGCCATGGTGGGGCATGCTGTGCGGCGAGCGAGAGCGCGCGCTCCTCGACCCGCCGCATCTCGACGCCGCGCCGCACGCCGGTAAATATCTACACACGTGCACGTGCACACGTGTACTTACATATATACCAGCCCACGTACACATGCACGCGTATTTATGATGCACACACATTAATAATATTTATTGTTTTAAAGGTCTTTACTCCAATTTAACCATCTGTCACCTATCGTTAACTTTCAGGTCCGATGTCAAAAACCAGATCTTGTGATAATTTATTAAGTGACGGAGAGAAACGGACGACCCTGAGGCGTTGTAGCGATCCCAGCATCGCACCTGATGTCATGTGAGTTGAACTATCACAATATTTCTGAATTATGTTTCATTTATTATCAGTTTGTAAATAGCCCACTGCTGGTTAAACTCTCTTAATATAAAAGGCATTATCGGAGTCGCCACGCGTAGCAGGTGGATTGTCGATTATATATACACCTCTCGCGGACGACGGCGCGGCTTGTCAACCTGTTGCATAATAATTTCCAGGCTGTTTGGAATCATTACCCTGCCATTTATGGACCATGACATTTTTTAGGCTATTTTCTTAGAACGTTTTCTTTATTTATTTATTTTATGATCACCAACATAATTAACACTTATACTATCGTATAAATGTATCGTATAAGACTAAAATTTAGTGTCTATACTTATAGGTGATGACGGCATGCAATAAAGTAGTCTCATATTAAATTTGAAACAAAATTAATAAAATAAATGAGAAGAAAAAAAACGAAAACAATTACCACAAAAAGTAGGTGACAATGGCAAGCTAAAAAGTGCAATCTTAAATGTCTAGTTTACATTAAGATGATAAAAAAAAACTGAAATTAACAGTCACGGGATGAGGCGTGTTAGAATGAGACGCATGTAAAAATTGTTTCTGGGCTTTTAAAAGAATTAATAAGCCTTGACATTAAAACCATGATAAGTTTCCGAGGTAACGACGTTGTTTCAATGTTGCCATTAAATTTTCGTTCTAATTTCTTCTTCAACACACAATACGAGTATTTTATAATATCTCTTTAGTTACATATTTTAGGAATTTTATCTATAATTAAAATCCTCCCAATCGAGAGAAGTCTGTATGTTCTGTGGATTATAAAGATGCTCATGAATACACAGCGAATTAACTCTAACATTTCTAAAGATATCGCCAGTCGTTCTTTTGTTCCACTATACAGCCTGTGTACATACAACTTGTAGATGTAACTTTTTAAATGTCGTTAGGAAGCTGTCGTCGTTAGTGAGCCGCGAGTGCCGCGGCGCGCTGACGGACAGCTGCGTGGACGAGCTGAGCCCGCCGCCTGCCTCCGTCGCCACCATCGCCACCATCGCACCCAACCAGGTTGCTGTCGTTGTTGTTTCTTTAATCCATAAAGATAGGAAGAAAGGCATAGGATCAAGGACCATACTGCCATTTTAAACCGTACCAACCTCTGTTGTCTTCCGGTTTGAAGTGTATAGAGTACTGACTGAGTAGAGTAGATCACAGACTGTGAAGCATTCCATCTTAGTCCTATCCCTTCAATTGAGGTTGCTTGCAGATATCCCAAGACTGCAGTAGCCACTTACCATCAAATGAACTGTCAATAAAGTTCTTAGCTCTTAGTAGTTTCCGTAATGTGTGAATTTTCATTGAAATCGCGTACAACCGCATTCCAATGATCGTATAACTCGCAAAAGGTCGAGGACTGAACCCGGAGCACTTCAGCAAGCCGGTGGGCAGTGCGTCCTCGTCGCTGGAGCGCGAGCTGGTGAGCGCCGTGGACGCCGACTGCACGGACGGTTCGCCGCCCCCGCCGCCGCGCGCCCCGCTGCGCTTTGCCCCCGCCTCCACCCCCGCCGCGCACCACCTACTGCAGGTACCTTACTCTTCGCTCCTATCCTTACTCTTCGCTCTTTGCTTTACGCTTTGCATTTATCCTTATTCTTCGCTCTTACCCTTGCCTCTTATCCTTGCTTTTCGCTATGATCCGTGCTCTTTGCTCTTACACTTCACTCTTATACTTCGCTCATTGTCGAAATCAGCCTGGCAGCCGTGAACATATTATACGAACATATATCACATTTTATACGAGACACTTCTACTTTTCATCAAATTTCTAGTGCATTTTCATAGAACGGAGTGTCAGACGAGCTGTCCGAGAGCGTATTGCGAGTGGGTGTGACACCCGAAGGCGACACGCCTGACGAGCCCGCCGTGTTTGTGTGCGAGCAATACACAGATCTGCTCAATATGCCCGACGTAAGTGTATATTTTTTTTATTCCATAAAATTACTTAAATACAACACGGAAGACAATTGAACGACGCGATAGTAATGCTTCAGGGTACTGCGGAACATGTCGTCGCAGGTTCGTGCCTGCTTGCCACCTAACACAAGCTATTAGACTTAGTTTAAATGGTCAACGGAAATATTAATAATGTAACTGATTGTCTTGTTTTTAAAAGTAAAGAAAATATTGATTTTATTGTTATGGGTGACATCATGATAAGAAAGGTTAATAGTATATATAATACACAACACTCTTTTACAGTCGGCGAGAGAAACCAGCCGCACCCGCAACATTAGCATAACGTGGAGATCTATCTCCGAGTCGAGCAACCAGTCGTCTACGGGTTTCGACATCGCCGGCACGCCGCCCGCCGCACTGCGCGCAGTCGACCGCCACATTGATCTACCGATCGAGCGATCGGTCGAGCGATCGCTTGAGCGAGAGATTGATGCATTGGACAATCACAACTCCACCGAGGGCGACGTAGTGAACCACAACGTGAACACCGATCGCACGAGTAGGGACGGCGACGTCGTCAGCAACGGCACTGTCAACGGGCACAATGACATGACGGCGAAGTTTCTACAAGTCGATTTGAATGGTGAGGACTGAGCGATTATTGTCTAAAGTTTTTTTATTCATTCTGTATTTTTTTTTTTATGAAAAAGACGGCAAACGACCAAGCGGTTCACCTGATGGTAAGTGATTACCGTCGCTCACATACATCTGCAACACCATAGATGCTGCAGGTGCGTTGCCGGTCTTTAAGGATGTTTGGGAGATGGGAGGGAAGAGGAGGGGAATAGGGAGGGGGAGTGGGCCTCCGGTTACCTCACTCGCCGAACGACTGTACTTCACGCCGGTATTCTGCGAGGCCGTGGTACCGACCCGGTCGAGCCGGCCCATTCGAGCAGCAGCAAAAGCCGCCGCTTGGCTCTACCACGCTTAATATTTTTGTGAACTTGGGAAATCACAACGAAACGCTAGCCATTACAATGTATAGAAATATAATTATTATAAGCTCTCATGTCCGTTTACCCAATACTAGGGTGGTCCCTCTGAAAGCTTAATGCTATCTATATTCAACATTTATTTTAGTCGTTTCTACCCACTTTTCACCATAGGTCACTTGGAAAATCGTGACAGTGGGTAAGTCTGTCCCGATCTTAATGTTCAGATCAACGTCCTCCACGTATGGAGTTAGATCCCTTAATCACTCGGTGTATAAGTAGTTCTTAAACTGAGTGGTTACATTTTTCAGGTGGAGCGTCGTCAAGCGGTGCCAGTTCGGAGAGCGAGGGCGAGGGCTCGAGGACGGCGCGCGGCGCGGCCAGCCAGCTCACGCTGCGCCCCGCCTCGCCGCGTCGCGCCGCCTGCTGCCGCTGCCCGCGCGCCGCGCATGGTACGCATCCCACGCACCGCAAACATCCTTCGCACCTTAAGCTTCCCATGCCTCTCAAGCAACTCACGACCCTTATCCTGCCCCCTCGCTCGCATGCACCCCACACTCCTCGAGCACGGAACCCGCACACGCACGCCACTCCCAAGCACTCCTCGCCCCTCAAGCACTTCGATGCATACCATGCATCCTATCCATCTCGTGTACCTTGCTGTTGTCGTTGTAAGTAGGTCATAAGGCCGCGTTGCGTAGAGTAACAAATAACAAGGGGCCACCCCTTGTTCACAAATTCATGTTTATGTAACCCCTTAATACTTCAAAAATATCAAGATCAAAAAAGATATTTCTTTTAATGAGTTCATACACCTGATGAAGTAGTAGTAATCGTAGCAGCGACCAACGGCACGTACCTGCTGGCCAAAGGCATCTTATTATTTGAGCCCGGTGTTGTTTCCACACTGTTCCAGTTCTGGTTGACGGACTTCACATGTCCTCGAAATAACGTTTTTGTATCATTTCAGATCAAACATGGAACTTTCCACGCGATGTTTTCCATTAAAATCACTCGCGTACTATTACTGCCCTGACCTTGGAGAGAGTTTAGTTTTTTTCTTTATAAGTTACGATAACCGGTTCACCAAAAATACGTCGTCACAGGGTCGCAAAGCAGCGAGGCGTGCTGGTGCGGCGCGGGCGAGGCGGGCGGCGCGGCGGCGCGCGTGCGCTGCGTGTGCGGCGCGCCCGAGCGTGCGCAGCCCGACCCGCCCGACGGGCTGCCGGCTGCTTCCGACCCGCTGCAGGAACGTCTGCACCAGATCATACTCTACCAGAAGGTAATCATGCTCATATGCTGCCCTAGTCGCCATAGCCACAGGTATTTTCACACTAGGTTTCATAATTAAGAAACAATCATAATTATTATTCAAATAGTTTTTCATCTAAATGTTGAGTATATTTATTATTCAGACATTAAATAAAATATATATTAAATTAGTATTAAGTTTAATGTTGCAATTTTTTTTTTGTTATTTCCAATTTTCAAATTTGTTTTTCACTGGATACTAAAAGCATTCAAAATATAAAGGACTACTCCAGAATAAAAAATTAAAATTAAATATTTTAGAAAGTGGTTGAAGAATTGAGCGGACAGTTGCGAGAAGCGCGCGAAGCGTTACGACGAGCAACCCCGCTGGGCGCTCTGCCCCCCGCCCGAGCTTCGCCGTCCGCGCCTTCGCCCACGCAGGCAAGTGATCTTTATTTAGTCCTGGTACAAATGGTACTTTATGGTTAAAGTTATACACATACATTGAGAAGCACCCTATCTCTATAAAATTGTATGCATGTGTTATGATGTTGCTGACGTTACACGACCACTTGGTCGCTAAGTAGCCAGGCATGGGTCTTGGATTCGAATCCCCTAGCCGCTAGGCCACGTGCGATGTGTCAGTGCCACGGGTGCACTGACACAACGTCCTTAACCTTCCTCCGATCTTATCGGACAAGCGTTACATAGGAGATGAGGAGGTATTGACAATTATCGATAGTATCCAGAAGTTTTCGCCGTGGTTGAAATCGGCCAGCAGGTCATCATATCATCATATCAGGTGTCATTTAATATTTGATGTAAACACAAATTGATGGCTGTATCGAATCGTTGTTCCCATTTCAGATCAAAATCATCTCATCTCCTTTTTCCGTCCAAATTTTGAAATATTGAGAAACAACTAAAATTAAATTGCGTTATGTCTATTTACTAATACTTATACTGTTATTTATAAATTTTGTATTCGGTAGCAGATGGCGCAGAGCGGCAGCGGCAGCACGGTCAGCAGTGCAGGTAGCGCGGGCGGCAGTGGCGGCGGCAGCAGCAGCGGCAGCGCCTCCGAAGTGGAGGTGGGCGAGGAGGTGCGTGCCGCCTGGTTGCCCGACAGCGCGGCGCCGCGCTGCCAACATTGCCGCAACCACTTCTGGCTGGCGCGCCGCAGGCACCACTGCCGGTAAGAGCCATTTGTATCACTTTTCACGCCGACGTTGCGCAAGCTAGTCATTTCTAGAATGTTTATGTGGTCCTGTTAGTCGTAGGAGTAACAAAGTCAATGATTATCATCGTTATCATCAACTTCTAAATATCCACTGCTGGAACCTTAGGCCTCTCAAAAATTGGTAGTTCTTACCATAGTCGACCTTATTAGATTTTTCTGGCAGTTCCGTTAGTTGGCTTTTACGACGTCCACTTGATGAGATGGATGACAGAGTCTCTTACACCGTCATTACAAAGCACAAACTATCATTATCATCATCGTACCACCCCGTCACAAAATCAGGTTCAACAGATTGTCATAAATCACGGTCGCGGTTGCGCCACCTGTATCCATGGTCTTCCCGTAACACTGCGCAGGTCGTCACAGACTATACTAATAATAGGTAATTGTTTGTGCGCAGACGTTGCGGTGGCATATTCTGTGGCTCGTGCTCGGAGATGAGTCCGTGGGGAGTGCGGCGCCGTGCGCGTGTGCCGCCGCTGCCGCGCGCTGCGGTGACCCGCCCCGCTGCCCGCTCCCCTCGCCGCCCCGCACCCCGCCCCGCTCCCCACTAAGATGCCCGCCCCGCTGCCGACCACACTACGCTGCTAAAGGTTCCTCGTGAATATTTAAACTGCCTACGCACGTTCCAATTCAAGACGGACAAAGTAACAAGACGCACTGATCGCAGACCATACATACGTCTGTTTACATCATCACAGTGCGTGGGCAATTTTAACGTTCATTAGATTGCTACAAATAATTCGTTCATCAGGTTGTGTTGTTGCAGTCTCAAACGTTTTTTTTTTGTCACAACCGTTGCAGTTATGCGTCCTTATATCACTATCGCAGTACTTCGTTCACGTGACTAGTATACTTACTGCAATGAATTTCTTACATGTTCGGTTTTATGCATTTCCTAATGTAATAATTTTTTTCGTTCACTCGATCAGCTGTGATCACGAATTTGATCTTGTTTTAATCAAGAATTTGACTGAGTGTTCACCATTATAACTAATTCTGTAATTCCTTCAAAGCCTTAAGCACCCTGATAGTCGATTCGCCCCGACGCAGAGACGAGTCGAAGCGACGCGTCAAATTCATCACGACCAAAAGGAAATTCGCGTTAATGCGCTCGTGTTCGCGCGTTTGAACTAAAAAGGGCAACTCCTGTGTCGTCTTATCGACATCTAACGCACAGTCAATCACTTGTGGTTTCACCAAGCGGCGTTGGCAGCTCACGGACACGCGCATTCTCGCGAAAGCGCATCTGTTTTCATTTCTCTATACACATTTGTACATTACCGTGAAGAGATAAAGGTTTGCAATGTTAAATTTGCCGCTTCGATGTGCGTCGGCTGCGACAGTGTGAGTCCAGCCTAAGTCTTTTACTATCTCAAGTGCTAACGGGTATATAAAACCTAACCAGAAAAATAAAAAACCTGCATCGGAACGCTATAATTATCTTAAACAGCCTTACTTATCGGAATTGTGATGCCAATATAATATTTACAATGTTCTTAAAAATTCAATCGAATTTTCTATATTGAAATATACTAAATTTAACATGAAACACGAAATCACTTCTTCTTCTGATGAGCTTCTATGATGATATATAGCGAGGTTTATTATCTTCCTGGTGAGGCTGTGAAACAGAAATAGAGGTGAACTGTTATGATAAAACTTAATTTTTTTTTTCCATAGGAAAGATATTTATATTGTTTTAATTATAAAATTTGAGCGGAACGTGTTGACTATGAAAAAGGTTTTTCTAAACCTTGTTTTAGTATTCTGTTCCCTAATAAATAAACTTAAGTTAATGTTCTGAAAACAGTAATACATTCATTTAAAAATTCCACTTTTAAATAGCCTTTTAAAGATTTTAATTTGATCCGTTATAGGATGCTATTAAAACATGTAGACTATGAATTGGATGAATGTATCTCAATCCCGACCCTTCCATTCAATAATTTTAATTAAATTTTCTTTGATATTAGTACCTTTACATGGCGAGAAAACAATTTTAATTGCAACCTCCCATTTTATTTAGGATTTAAATTCGGTACACATTTCACTAATTTCTTTATGTATATACATAAAATGCAATGTAGATGAAATGCTAGCGTTCAGAACATTAACGCCCTAATATAATTACTAGTCAGTCCGCTTCATAACAACACGAAATACTATTATGAGCTTTTAGTACGAGGGTATTTATTTTAATAAATATCTCTAATATCCCCATGACATGGCTCAGTTTATCTAAATTTTCTCATAAAAAAAAATTAGTTTTGAATGTAGGCATGATTTGGTAGCTACATGTAGATACCAAGTCTACGATGGCGTTATCAGTATGTAGATAATTTGATATGTTGTAAACCTCTAATCGAAATCCTTTGCACCGCCTCCGGTACAAAGGAACCTTTCAGGCAGGTGAATGCTGTAGTAGAGTAGATTTTTTATAGAGGTTGCAAGTGCGTGATTGGAGCCGATCCCGGCGCTGCATAGTTAGAGAATGGAATAGTGAATGTTGACACAGAAAGGCTGATTTCGAATTGTGAAATTTTTAGTTTTATTTCTAACTGAGCTGTATAGTAAAAACTATTGAAAATGATGACTTACTGGTTCCGCAGAACAACACAGCTTCGTCCTTTGCCAAACTAAGTGTATGCCATTATAGACTGAATTGCTTTTAGATACGAACGTAAGTGGCGTGTGCTGTTTTGACATGCGGTATGTCAGGCTGTGTTGCCGTCCCGGTATTGATTTAAGGTTAACTCTTGCATATTAAATGTTCAAATGTTGGTCCCGACGAGTGCTACATAGAAGACGAGACGAGTTCATTTTGTATAAATCCTGTTTTTCTTTTAATTTTGTATCATAGTGTTACAGTAGATTTTTATTATTTTTATTTTGTACAGTAACGTTTTGTTTCACACTAGGACAGTCTTGAGAAATTCTCAGAGTCGGCTGTTAGCGGCACAGAAATAATAGCACAGGCAATGTATAAATAATGTCGGCTCTGGGAACTTTATACAGGATTTGTTTACTCGACACACTTTGTAAAAATAAAATGTTACTCATTATAAGTCTTGCTTGGACACATTTTATAATTTATTGACCGGTTGAGTTGCCGAGAGATATCTTTTGTACTTTAGGGACAAAGGTTCTCCCCAAGCGCAGCCTTTAGTCTGACGTAGAGTTCTGTATTTTATTTGTGATATTGATGATAATTTTGTATAATTATTAAGAGTTTAAGAACATGTTGTTAGACGTTAAATTTGACTGGTGATTATTTAATGCCCCCGCGGTGTGCTCGTTGATTTGATTATTGTTGACTCTGAGGGAATATACACTGGAAGCAATATTTGTACAACCGAGATAACGCTATATTTATACAAAATATAATGTCAAAGATTTAACTGATAAATCAGTGATATATAAATAATATTGTATATTGTCCTGTTTGTGATTAGTGATTACTAACAGTGGCGTGCATTCCATATAGGCAAAAAAGCAGTGCCGAGCCTAAATGATTTCCTAAGAAAGATTAACTACATTTTTTTGTGATTCTACTGCCTATACCGGGTCAAAACCCTATGCACGCCACTGATTACTAAGCAAATGTATTTTATAATAAGTGATTCGATATTTAGTTTGATTGCAATTTATTTAATTACACGTCAAATATAAATTGATAATAAAAAATATATTTCATTGGTTATTTGTATGTAAAAACATTTTCTGATTTTTGGAGTATATAATGTAATAATTTTCAATATGAAAACAATACTTTTTACCTAGTATAGAATAGATTTACTATATACAAATAATGTTTCTTCTTTCCGTTTTGATTCTCAAAAGCATTTTAAAATGTTTTAAGAAGCCAAATAAAATCAAATGTTTTATAATTATTTGATCTACACGATAGCCGCCTCACATCGAAAACTAAGTTTGTTATTTGCTTCGAGTAAAGATATGTTCGTAGAAATTAACACGAATCTTTACAATAACAACGACCAATAATATAATCAGTCAAAGTGACGGATTGTTGTTGCCTTAAGACTCTCTCTATGCTTTTTAAAATTAAGCAAGTGTTTCATCAAGCTTAGTTAACAGTCCTATAAACTTTCACATAAACGACCCGGCCCTCTAAAGATTCGTGTTAAGATCACCTTGTAGTCAACTGCTTTGTGTATAAAATAATTTTGTAATTTATTCGTATACTGAGGGGATTGTTGTTAACTGCATATATTTTATATCATAAAGAATCGCTCGGAGTAAGTTCCACTGTCGAAGTGCAAACTTGTTTGTGACCAATGAATATTGACACAATGTGAAATAAAGCATATTTAGTTTTATGAATGCACTGTTTCACTTGATACCCACTACAGTTCTGTCTAGTACTAATCTAAGTACTATCTCAAAAAACTGTCAACAATTATCTCTTATATGCTAGGTAGCCTAACAAACAAATTAGGTCCGAATAGCCTAGCGTCACAACATAGCCTAATTTACAGTGACATTGCATTCGAAGCCGAGGGTTATATTTATCATACAAATATTAATTGTATGATGAATGTGTATGTTTGTTTGTACCCGAGTCATAGATCTATGAAGGTCTTCAACCAACGAAGAAATCCAACTCGGGGACTGGATGACGTATGTAATTGTTCGATAAAAAATAATATATAAAAAAGCCTCCGCCATGACTTTCGCCGGGCATGCTGCATGTATAAATGATGATCGCAATACCTAACACTACCCGTATCATAGACAGTTGCCCGATCACCCATCTGGGTAATTTAGGACAGGCATAATAGATTTTTGTTCTAACTTGTTAGACACGACCTTATAAAGTTGTGTCAAATGTACAGAAAAACGCTATTAAGTTTCAAACTAATTATTACCAAATTGACGCTTTTAATAAATATTAGATTAGATAAGTGAAGATGATAATCCTTACCAGGCTAGCAGTAAGAGAACGCTGCGTTCAAGGGGCCGGCAAATAAAGAGATCTCATATATTCCTGACACGTAACTTTAACAGTCTGTAAATAGACCACCCATTGATCTTTTACCCTTAACCAGACATCTCCTACAGAGGCTATTGCCCGAAATTGGTCTTCAAAATGTTGGTTGTCAATTGAAGATCTAACAGTCCGGAGAATTTCAAAGAAGAATCGTACAACGACATACTCTACATATACGAACCCCTCAGGGACAATAATGACTTATCTAAATCCGTAATATGGTCTTGTACTGTACACGGCATTTTGTAATGCTTGCGCAATAAACAATCACATCTCTGTATGCAGCAGAAATTAAAACTCTTTTAATGTTATAAAGAACATTTATTTTCGTTTCACATTGACAATTTGAATTAAAATAAAAACTGATAAATAAATAATGGCAGTTACGTACAGATTTACCCTGCCTGCTAATACTTTGTAGGAAGTTAAATACATTTTTTCTTAATGACGTAGAACAATTGTTTTGTTAGCTGGGGTGGATTTATTATAAACGTCGGTTGGCAAGGTGCACAACGGAAGTAGTTTGCAGTTCAGTCTTCCCGAAGCCTTACGTTTTTTTTAAGTAATATTGGCAAGATCAACCGACAAAACATAGGTCTTCTAAGACTGCAAGCTTCATTTTATTCCTAAAATTGGGCAATCGTTTGGCTTTCATTTTTCTACTTCAATATTAAGTCAAAATTAAAGAAGTTTTAAAATAAAATTAACGAGTGAATGATTTGGTTTTCTACTGTTATTATTGTTGACGTGTTGTAACAATAGAAATTCTATAGTTATGACACGGTTATGAAACACACTTCATCATAGGTCACTACGTAACTTACCGTTATTTATAACTGACATTAACATTACCCAATAAACTCGTATTACGTCCAGATATAAACAAACCAATATCCTGATACCCTTTTATTGCTTTACAAATTCATGTCTATTTTCTACAAAGAGTTTATCTTACATCCGGTCGTAATATAAACATTTATAACCAAGGGATATACATTTTTACGTGTCATAAAAATAACAGTTATATTGTTGCAACAAGTCATGAGTTTTCGTACCGACCTCTGAAGTGGGAAGCAGAACTCAGCGTGTCTATTTAAATGCATGTAATTTCCACAACAACCATGGGATAAAATTCGAAAACATAAAAGTTAACGCCTTGAAGTTCTCAGCAAAATTATCACAAGGTCTTACAGATTTCTAAAAATCAATTTTACAAACCCATCATATCATATCGTTTACGATAATACTGTATGGCACCCTGTGGGTACGAATGGAGTTTACTCTTATTCTCCTCAATCTTATGGTATATGATCCTGGAGACATGGAATAATACAGATTGTATTAAAACTGTAGTTATTGCCATATAGCAAGTTAAAAGGATATTCTTTCCGATAGTCATTGATGTTCCCCGTACCACAGTATAAATAATAGGGATACAGTAGATCGAGGCCTTTGATCTCTTGGTAAATGCTATAAACGTCTAGAATGCGTCGCGACGCTGTATGGAGGCTAAGGTTGTCACAAATAAAGAATATCTTTAATTTTTTTTATTTTAGATATACATCGCAACCAAGTGAAAAAAAAATTTAAATGAAAATTATTCGCTGGAAAATTCATGGTAAATGTTCTTACATGAGCGTACTTTTCATGTATCTGCCGCTTATTTATGAAACTTCTCTTGCCCGGGATAATCCTGCGTTTTTGTACAAATATAACAATAAAAACAATAATGTTCACAAACACAAAACAATATAACAACTTAAACAAACGCAATGTATGTCGTTTAACGCACGCTCGAATCGCAATGTATGTTGTTGTTTAAAACAAAATGAAAAGGGAGGAAGAAAATTAACTTATGTAATTTGGAGGTATTCGGTGGAAAGTATTTACTATGCTACATGATTCTACATTTTCCGTTTGGCACAATTAAGACAATATTAAGTGACTAAGCCTTGACGTGAGAATATAAAACAGAGTGTGGGGCTGAAAACGAGTTTAAATTGTAATAAAGAACCTTTCAGAAGAAATGAATGGAAAGATAGTCAATTTTTTTTTTTTGTACTTCATTAGACGTAGCCTATATATTTATCATAGCGATATCAGATTCGCAACAGGTTTAAATGCACTAGTCCCTTGCAAACTGGTACATCGGGATAAAAGTACTGTCTCAACTTTTTTCTATTGACATGCTAAATATCAGTAACTACAGCTTACTGCATTTGTAAATTAATGTTTTACAACATGTGGTGATAAAATAAACGTAAATAAGTTATTTCTGTTAAAGTAGGGCATCGTACAAATATTTCATTGGAAACATTAAATAGACCACATAATAAAGAAACATGACTAGATAACCGTGAATATGATTTATAAAAAACATATACAATATATTACATCTACTTACATCAAAGTTTGTGCATTCCAACCAAGTGCTTATTAAAAATTAGGCCAAGTTTTGAACTATGGGTTAATTTTTCGTTGAAAAATGCTATTGATAATTCTCTACATACAATTATAAAATAGATATAATTTTCTAAAAACAATTTATCTACACTTAATTTTATTCCTAAGAGGATAGACGCACCTTTACTAAAAATAAATATTGTAAACGTACTTATAGTTAAATATTAAAAATAATATTTTAACACTTAAACCTTAATTATTTACTTACCAGTTTTACGTACTTAGGATCCAGCAACGAACGGTAAACGAAAGAAATAAATGCTTTAGTAGTGCGTAAAGCTTCCACACACCTAAATAGACGTATTTTACTTATTAAGTAGAAACTGCCTTTGTTTGCTATTTATAAGAAGTCCATATAAAACTTAATACTTAGAATTTTAACCTGTCATTCAACTGTTATATACCTTAAGTCTGCTTGAAAATTTTAAATGGTAAGTCTTACTAGATATTTTTTGGCTTAAATTTCAACAATACAAAACTCAACAATAACTTAATACGATATTAAAATTAATTTATTAACTAAGCAATGAATGACTCATACAATGTATTGCACATGTGTAAGTGTGATGAGGTTTTAACCTAAAACATACGGAAACACTTTTTCTTTATGGGTTTACTTACAAATTACATTCAATGATACTTTCAAACAGGGATATTACAGATGTTTAGAGCAGCACATGGAGTTCTGCAAGATATTGTTGCGAAGTGTCTCTGGTAGTTTTTGTAAATATCTTTACCTTTAACATTTAGAATAAAGTTTGTAACATCTCTAATTTCAAGGGGAAGTTTCAAATATCAATACCTAGGACATTGCAATATGAATTTAAGTCAAACTATTTTGTGCATAATTCTTATTGCCTCAATTAGAATTATACACAAAAGCAGACGAAATATTTTATCGAAGATATTCACAAACACACCAGCTTGCTTCCAAGCAAACCTACTAACATTTAATTTTTGCGACATGCTCCTCTTATGTAGATAAAATCAGATCATGGGATTCAAAATCAAAAAGTACACTACTAAGTAGTCAAAATGTTGAAAGGAATGGAAATTTTCTAAAAACTAAAATGGGATTAAGGAATTCCTAATACTTTTTTCTGGGATATACTATAATACTGTTTTATTTTTCTTTTAAATAGAAAACACCTATAAAAGCTCATTTGTGGTATCCGAGACATTATATTTCTTTCTATAACCATTGACGGTGTTGAATACCCTGTTTTTTACTATGTCTAACCGTTTGTACATGTCTGAGGTGAATGGGTCAAAGTCTTGGTGTTTTTTCTTACGTCTGTAGATGCCCTCCTTGTTTAACAACGCGCAATTCATGTCCTCCTAGTAATTAATAAAAACATTCATAATCTAATCCACATACTTCACAAAATCAAAGTAAAATTTAATAGCAAAAAGTACAACATTAGACTTCTGCTCCATGAACAGAAAGAAAGATAGACATAATAATATAAATTTATTCATTCATCTAATTCTAATTCTTCTAATTTACTTAATCATTTGCTTAATAACACTAAGGTGCAGCATTGTTAATATCAAAATATACTACTAAAAACTTACCTCTGAGACAGTAAAGTTAAGAAAAGTTAATATTCCTTGCAGTGTGTTTCTAGTGTCCTTTACCAAGGTCTCATAAGACACAATATGGGCTGGTCCTGGAAATTTCGTTAGCCATAAATTGTGCAAAGACTCCCATGCTTTTAATTGAGTTGAAACATAAGACGACCAATCTGTAGGAGAAACAATTTTATGCAATTTAGGTTGACAAGTGAACTTAACAGTCCACCTGACGATAAGTTATTAATATGGCTCGTGGATAAATACAGGGTTATTTGAAAAATACATATACAGTGGTGGTCATATAATTAGAAACACTTCTTATGAATAAAGAAAGTATAACTTCAACGTACAAATGTTCGTAAAAATATACACATTCAATAATTAATAATCATGCAATAATAAAGCCACTAAAATAAAAAACTTATTAAATGCATAAAATATAAAACATATCTAGCTTTTAATTATAAAATGAGTCTTACATAAGTAGGTGTTTATTTTCTGTTACTGGCCGCTTGGAAGCCTAATCAGAAACTTTTAGAAAAGCATCCATAGCTCGTTTTTTTTTTTGAAATTGGAGAATAACATTTCGTCGTGACGCGGCAACTAGGCAAATAATTGTTAATTTACATATAGGTCATAAGTGGGCGTACAGAAGAATAGCTGAGCATTTAAATTGTTCTGTTAAGAAAGTTTTTAATGAAATTGTTCATTATAAAACACATGGAACTGTTGAAAATGTTCTTAGAAAGGCTCGGCCAAAAATAACCTCTCCCAGAGAAGATACGCTAATCGTTCGTGTTGCTAAAAAAGACCCAAGTTAAAGCTCCAACCAGATTCAAAATTAAGTTTTTTCGCCTGATGACCCGAGAAACATCTCGTCAAAACTGATACGCCGAAGATTAGTGGAAGCTAAATTGTTTGGAAGAATCTCTCGAAAGGACAAGCGATTATTATTCGCTAAAAAATATGTTAATTGGACGGTACGAGAATGGAAAAAAGTGTTATTTTCAGATGAAACAAAAATAAATATGGTAAATTCCAATGGATAGCGCTATGTTAGACGTCCTGTAAACAATGCTTTTAATTATAAAATACACAAGGAGTATAGTCATGCACGATGGCGGTAACATTAAAGTTTGGGGGTGTTTTTGCGGATATGGAGTTGGACCCGTTCGGAAGATTGAAGGTACAATGGATCAATGGCAATACAAAAATATCTTAGAGCACACAATGATTCCCTACTCGGACGATCATTTTCCTGTAACCTGGATCTTTCAGCATGACAATGACCCTAAACACACGGCCATTAACGTCAAATGTTTCCTTAGCGAACAGAGTATATCCGTTTTAGACTGGCCAGCAAACAGTCCGGATTCAAACCCGATAGAAAATCTCTGGTATATTGTAAAAAAGAAAGTCTCAAACAAACGTAACACCAGTAAACACGAACTATATGAAGCATTTGTTGAAGCATGGAATTCAATCCCTCTAGAAAAATGTATGACATGATTGAATCAATGCCACGTCGTTGCAGTGCTGTTATTAAAAATAAGGGATACGCCACTAAATATTAATTATAACTGACTAAAACTGCTTAAAAACTGATTTAAATGTTTGTCCGTAATGTAATATTGAAACTGCACTTGTGAAATGGGATTTTTTTTTATAGAAAAGACGCCAAACGAGCAAGCGGTTCACCTGATGGTAAGTGATTACCGTCGCCCACATACATGCCGGTCTTTAAGGATATTTGGGAGATGGGAGGGAAGAGGAGGGGAATGGGGAGGGGGAGTGGGCCTCCGGTTACCTCACTCACCGAACGGAACGCAGAAGCACAAGATGCCTTTACTTCACGTCGTTATTCTGCGAGGCCGTGGTACCAACCCGGTCGAGCCGGCCCATTCGAGCAGTAGCAAAAGCCGCCGCTTGGCTCTACCACGTCTGATTTATATTGTTTTTCTAATAAATAATAAATCGTTGAACATATTTTTGTCCTATTTATTGATTAATTTCAAAATAAAAACGATTGCGGTGAAGTATCTTACATAATGTCAAGGACCGTTGGTAGTGTTTCTAATTATACGACTACCACTGTATATGTATTTATTCCGTTAGTATTAATCTAAGTAAAATTTCAGGAGGATGTGTTATATAAATTTTTATGTTAAGGGCATGGAATATCTTTAGTTGCAAGTTTCAAAGATATTAAGCCAGTTTTAAAATGGTAATAAAATATATCAAATAACTTTGTACTCATTTTCGAAGAAAGAAGACAAATTACGCACCAGATTTCTTATTTTCACGCGTCTTTTTTTTAAAAGCCGACTTAGGAGCTGTTCCTATGTGACCCTTGTGGAGCCGATTAAAATCTGCCTGAAATTAAAATGACAACTTGTAAGACAACCTAAATTAAATTCAGATACTTAATGTAATTTCAAGTCTAGTATGAATTGTACACTTCACGAAATGAGCACGTGACATGAGATGATGCCTTAAAGTACAATGAAAATAAAAAGCATTGCCAACAATAAATTTAGCTGGAATCAAAACACAGTTAAATATTTACCATATATAAAGCTGCAAAAGCTTAAAGTTATTGGTAAAAAATCGCTGTCAGCAGCATAATAACTGAAACTAAAAAAAAATCATTAGAAGCTGGTTTAACATGCAGATTTTACTTGGGAGATGTGTTTTTTTTTAAATTTCGTTATGATTCCATAAGTGATATAAGCTATGTTTTATTCTACTTAATATGTATTACCAAATGTGAAAGTTTGTACGTTTGTGATTTTTTTTTTAGAAATTTTTTCATTGACACCTAAACTTAAAGGTTACAATGGGCGGATTTAATGCCTTTCGGCATTCTCATTCCGTTAACCATGGTGATAGAGAAAATAAATTGTAGGAACGAGAAGGAAGATAGGAGAGGATTTTAGAAAAAAGTTTTAACTTTTACTTTCTTCATCATCATCATCATTTCAGCCTATCAGAAGTCCACTGCTGAACATAGGCCTCCCCAAAGATTGCCACGAAGCACGGTCCTGAGCCACCTGCATCCATCGACTTCCCGCAACACTGCGCAGGTCGTCACTCCATCTTGTGGGGTCGTCCCACACTGCGTTCGCCTGTACGTGGCTGCCACTCGAGAACCTTTTTCCCCAGCGGATGTCAGTTCTGCGAGCTACGTGGCCGGCCCATTGCCACTTCAGCTTGCTGATCTTTACGGCTATGTCGGTTACCTTAGTTCTGCTGCGGATATCATCGTTGCAGACTCTATCACGCAGAGAAACACCAAGCATAGCCCTTTCCATAGCGCGCTGAGCAACTTTGAGCTTCCTCATACGGGCTGCAATGAAGGACCAAGTCTCGGATCCGTATGTCATCACTGGCAACACGCACTGATTGTATACTTTCGTCTTGAGGCTTTGCGGTATACTCGACGAGAAGATATGACGTAGTTTCCCGAACGCAGCCCAGCCGAGTTGGATTCGTCGATTGACCTCTGAGTCGAAGTTGGACTTACCTAATCGGACAATTTGTCCCAGGTATACGTACTCGTCTACAACTTCGAGCCTATTGTTCCCAACAACAACCGGTATTGGTGTGACATGGACGTTTGACATGAACTTCGTCTTGTCCATGTTCATCTTAAGACCAACCTGTTGGGAGACGTTATTGAGGTCATTGAGCATTGTACTGAGCTCCTCCAGCGATCCTGCCATAAGAACTATGTCGTCGGCAAATCGAAGGTGAGTGATGTATTCCCCATTGATGTTGATACCGTATCCTTTCCAGTTCAGCTGCTTGAAAACATCTTCCAATGCAGCGGTGAAGAGTTTCGGGATATGACATCACCCTGTCTTACACCTTTCTGCAGTTGGATTGGTTTCGTACTCTGATTCTGTACTCGGATAGACATCGTAGCCTCATTGTACAAACACCTCAGCACTTCGATATACCGAGAGTCTATCTGGCACCGCTGGAGAGACTGTAGCACCGCCCAAATTTCGACTGAATCGAAGGCTTTCTCATAGTCCACATACGCCAGACATAATGGCAAGTTGTACTCCTCGGCCTTCTGTACAATCTGGCGAAGAGTATGTATGTGGTCTATGGTACTATAGCCTTTACTTTTAATTTACTAATAAATAAATATGAAAATAAATATATTCACAATTAAGCAATATATAAAATATATAATAAGTACATACACGAATATTGAGACTGTATAGAGAACAGAGTACCTGGTAGAATGAAGATATCCAAAATTAATTATTTCTTATGTAAGAGATTGGACCATTTAAAATCGAATAGAGTACTAGTAAAATTCTGGAGCTACGTCTTGGTCTTTGACGTATGGAAAGCCATTTAAGCTTAGAACGGTAATAGGAAATATGGTAATACTTACGTAGACCGGATATAAATCTTGTACAATTGTTGAGAAGGCGCTCTAAATTATTATTTAAAACTAAGGTAACTGGTTATTTCGGGATCAACATTTAAGATGTTGTATTGACAGCATCGCAGTTAAAAGTCGCGGGAGGCCGGTGATTTACATTTATCGGTAGGAATTTTGAGCATTGATCGCCACTTGCGGAGAATGACTTCTGGATCTGTTTTGGGAAAAAGGGAATTTTAGGCCATTAAGTTTTATATTGTTATTTCAGAAGATTCTAGGATATTTTCCGTTTTTTCTATTTTTTTACAAATTAAATTGGAACAATCTAATTAAGTATTTCCAGTATCATTTTCGTTCGTCGTTCTTTTTCGAATTTTATTTTTTGGCAGGTGGCAACACTCATCGAAGCAAATCACATCAGATGATCTTCTGATACAGGGCACTGTCAATTATATTTGATAAAGACTTTTTCAAGAAGTTAGTTTGATAATTATGACGTCGCAACCAAAATATGAAAATTATGGACATAAAAAAGCAAGAAATAATTACAGCATACAAAATTATTTCAATTTAGGCCCTATAACTCACAAAAACATAAAATAACACACAGCCCAAAACAAGATACATGGAAAGCCGACTAAACTGTGTACTAATTATAAAATCTTGTATTAAGTTAAAAAAAAATATAACTCTTAGAGTGACAAACAAGCTAATAGTTCATATGATGGGAAGTGGGTACTGTCCATGGACACCTGCAAAAAACTTCAATGGAAGAAGGTCACAGATACTCATGCATGGAATGCCTGTAATCATTGTGGTATACGTGGTAGAGCCAAGCGGCGGCTTTTGCTGCTGCTCGAATGGGCCGGCTCGATCGGGTTACCACCGCAGCCTCGCAGAATACCGACGTGAAGTAGAGTCATCTTGTGCTACAGCGTTTCGTTCTGTGAGTGAGGTAACCGGAGGCCCACTTACCTTCCCCATCCTCTCTCCTATCTCCCAAATACCCTCAAAGACCGGCAACCCACCTACACCACCTTTGGTGTTGAAGATGAATGTGGGCGATGGTAATCACTTACCATCAGGTGAACAGCCAGCTCATTTGCTGCCTATCCCAAAAAAAATATACTGACTATTCTACTTCCTCTCCCTTCAATCCTGAACATTATATTGTTTATACAGTACCTGGCTCCTAGCTGAAGAGGAGTCCTGTGGGTAGCCACAGGACTCCAAGGAGCCCTAGGCAGAAAAGGAGGTATTTTTTTTTAATAAGAATCATTTAAAATTGTCCAAATACATTTTTATGCTTTAATGATTTCTTATTTCAGTGCTAGAAAGAGGTTTATGCATTTGTAAATGCGAACCTCACATACACATGTTGCACCCTGCTAGCTAACAAACGAAACTCTGGCAATCAACTCATGGCAAAAAATCCATTTGTATTATCTTAATTCTAATCTCAGAAAAAAGTGATGATGAGCAGCATCAGTGGGTGGGTACCCACTTTACGCTTGCCAACCCGTCTACTGAAGGAGGTGAGTGGGGGTCCTAACTTTCAAGCAATAAGTGAAGTCTATTTTCAGAAGTGGACTTAAATTGAATAGACTGTTGTTGGTGAGTGAGACAATCGGAGGCCTCCTGGACGGATGAGGGACCTCCCCAAATATTATTGATAATTACTTTCCATTATTGCATCAAGGAGGGCAGATCATTTATGTAAATAAGAAAGAAATTTATATTTTATTGTTAGGTATGATGGAGCAGCAAATCTAATTAGAACAAATACCTCTAAATAAACAAATAAAATATAGCACAGACAAAATGAAATAATTTTTACCAAAATGGCATCTCTGGGATTTCTGATCAACAATATAGCTGATCTAAACTTATCAGGCTCATGAGGCGGAGCCTCGTGGGTTTTCACAACAAGTACTGAGCCATCAGTGACATTTTCAGCAGGAAACCCATGCACTCTGAGGCCATAGTCCATGTAGATTGAACCAGTTACAATACCTGAAATTTAGTGCATTATTTATTAGATTATTAAAAAAAACAGGTGGCCATATGGTGGCATTAGTATGTGCTGCCCAACATCATCCAACATATGCTGGTAAGTTATCTAAGGGAAAAGCCAGACAAATCTCCTGGTCATTGACAAATAGCAGAATAACCATCTAATAACATATAATATCAGGTCTAAATTAGTATTTGAGCCATATGAGTATTTACAAATTGTTAATTGTAAATTTAATGACTATGGTGACTCATACCATGATTGGCGCTGACAAGCATCCTGCATAATGAATGCCAACAACATAAGTATATTATGTGCATATAGAGGTAAGTAGACATTATCATTTCACCCAACTCAGCATAGCTAATAATCAAAATAAATTTATACACATAAATATAAACCAGGCATTCCCAAGCAAGAGACCCCTTTTCCAAAATGAACTGATACCTTAGACTACCATAGGCAAATAACTTTAAAAATCCTTTCTCTCGTTTTTCCTATTGATTGATACAAAATAAAGAAAGAACAATTTATTTGGTAGACATATTAAAAACAGTAGGAATACCAAATACACAAATTAAAAGAGGAATGCCAAATAAAAACATAACATTTAACACAGTCACTATAAATGAGTACCAAATAGGTCTCCAACTCAGCATAATGCTGCTGAGGTTGCTGTGCTGATTTTCACCGACAAGTCGATGTGCAATCCTACAATAGTTTTATTTACCAGTTGTATTACAATACGAAGTTGTACCTATGTACATAAAAATTGAAACATAAATAAAACTTACCTATTTAAAAACTTTGCAGTTGGTTAAGTGAGTAATCAAGTCATCATTTTCTCATCAAAATTTAACAAAATAAATGGACATAAAATTTAGTAAATATCAAGAGTAATTAATAATTATTAATACAAATTACATAAAAATACTTGAGTAGGTGATTATTTTTTGAAAAAACATTAAAACCGCAAAGTAAAGATAAAAAATTCTGTATTATAGATGAACCTAGTGACTCTACCAATCTAGCTAAATCTGGTTCAATATTGGTCTATTGTGTAGAGTGTTGTTGAGTCAACATAACACAACTATATACAGTATCTTGAAAGTTTGAAATAAGAACTTGCTGTAATTAATACGGGTCGATTTTTAGACCTTGTTGACCCCCAAAATCAGCTTTCGTTTATGTCGACCCCTGATAAACCACTAATATTAACCACTTTAGGAATCTGTGCCTTAACAATAAACAAATAAATGTTTAAATGGTTGGCAAAGATACACTATGTAAATATAAAACAAAAAGTTTAAAAAAATATATATATAAATTACAGGCATAATGCATCTTTATACTTAGAAATATTCCAAGAAAGATGTTATGTTATGTTCCACAACATAATAAATAATAAATACCATAGTTGTTGCAAGTAAAGACTTTCAGTTTTTGTTACTTTTAATAAAGATTTATTTGCACTAATCGTTCACTAGGCCTACAAGACCCAGATCAAAGACCTCAACCACCGTATGTTCCAACATCCTCCCCCACCTGCCTACTTTTGAAGTTGCTGACTCCCCAATAAAGAAATAATGTTATGTTCACTCAAGCTGAGATCAATAATCTATTATTCATTAGGAATGGTGTTTACATTTCAATTGCATTATTAAGTTATTTAAAATATTTTTTTATATCTCCCTTAAAAACTTCTGATTACTAGACAAACTATAGTGCTGCAAGTGTATCCACAAACACAAAGGCACTAACAAGTCTTAACCTTCCTCTATTCAATGCAATGCTTATGCAATAAGATTGGAGGAGGAGTAAGTTGTAGTTTCAGAGCCACTGAAAAAACAACATCATATTTGAAAACTAATAAATTTTCTGTAAATATTTGTTTGGCTGGGATTTGAACCTAGGACCCATGTCTCAGCAGTCAGATACGCTACCACATGGTCGCCGACTATAATTATAGCTGCCAGGGTAACATGGTACACAAGAAGCTATTAAAAACTATTAAAAAAAAGTTCTAGTCCTTCTTATAAATAGTCAATTGACAGCAAAATATAATTAATTTCCTAAGCGATTACCTGTAACTTGCTGTAGGAGGTATCGCAGCCAAGTATTACCACTGCCAGGATAAGATGCAAGTGCCACTGCATTGGGCGATGGGGGTGATCGCCACTGTAACTCTTTACACCAATTAATGCTAGGCGCTTGGCGCAATCCCAAATGACTCATGTAATTATGGCCGTAATAAGTACTTCTAGCTCCATGTAGAGGACTTAGCATAAATAAAATAATAGAGAAGTATAATAACACAACAGTCGCGGCAAGCAAAATTATCGATCTTCGAGACATAATATACTTCTAGGTATTGTTATTAAGACTATTTGTAAAAGATTTAATTCATCTTAAGGTTTGGATACAATTAAACGAGCCATTATTACAAAATCACAAATTAATATGACTTATCAAAGTGATGAGTGATGACTTATTTATCTTCTGTCTTCTGCCCCTCTTTGACCTCTTGACAGTGACAGTCTCAGAATATATTAGTATGAGGGCTGCCACCTTTAATCAAGGCCTGTGCGCTAAATTGGCTCGAAATAAGCGCTAGATATCGAGACAAAATTATGAAAAGTGCTAAATTACACGTCTGATTTACATAAGTTTTCTTTAACCATTAGATTATTAGTTACACTTAACATAAATAACAACAAATTTACGATTTAGATTGGTAGTTTTACCTATGACAAAAACAAACAAGATTTGGCGCAAGGAGTTAAAAAGTAAAAAGGGCTTTCAATAAAAGTATACTTATATACATTACGTAGGTAATAAATAAAATTGTATGTCATTTGTATTCAAGTTACAAGTGTTTAGAAATATAATTTATTTTATGTTAAAACTTAAACCCTTATTTTGCTAAACAGGTTTAAATTAGCTAGTTACTATTAGTGTCAATAAAAGCTATTTAGCTCAAGTACCTATAACGAGCTATCGCACGCACTAAGTCCTGTTCGGATTTCGGATAGAATCCAATTCAGTCGGAGTACCGTACCGTAGTACAGCGCTACGAATCTCCAACGTTACGCAGTTTTTTTTAAATCCAATATGTAGGTGGTTAATGTATCGTCAAATACGTTATATGAATATTATAAATATTCGTTTTCGTACAGATATATAGTAATTAATATTGTATTTATGTACGTTTTGTGTCGCCCATGCCTTATTTAGATGATAATTAAAGAATTTGTTTTGACATGATAATACTGGTTTTGAATGACACAGAATATATCCACTATAAAATGATACATTTAAAATTAAATCAATTGATTTTGTACGAGGTATGTACAATTGGTGTGTTGTATGATGCTGTACGAGGGGCGGCTGAAAATGTTTTCGCTTAAGTATCACTAATGACTCGCGCTGCACAACAGTAATCGCGGGTATCCTAAGTAATATAAATGTCAAGTTTCATGTCATTCGCATCATTATGCTTTTAGTAGTTGAACTGTAACATCACCTTGTCCGAGTGAACCGAGCTTTGCACGAAATACCAGTACAGAGCTGTCATAAAATTCCTCACGAAAAAGAATAAAATGCCGACGGAAATATTTTAAGAGATGTCTGCAATTTATGGGGAGTCTGCACCTTCATTTGCTACCGTAAAACGTTGGAACCGAGAATTTAAACACGGCAAGGAGTCGCTCGAAGAAGCAACTGCCGTTACCGAAGAAAACATTAAAAAAGTGAAAAAAACTTGTTCCCGAAGATCGGCAAATAGCTGTAGCTATGGGCATTAGCAAGGAACGAATAAGGTGTGTCCGCTATGGGTGCCAAAAACGCTCACGCCGCTGGACTAGCAGCGTCGAGTCACAACTTCGGAGGAGTTTTTAGGCATATGTGACGATGTTTTTCTAGCCTTGTCACAGTTGATGAAACATGGATTCGTCAGTACGATCCGGAGTCAATGTAGTGGATAGAAAAGGCGCCACGAAAATTAAATTAATGGAAAGATCGGCGTCTAAGCTTATGGCCATTGTTTTTAGGGATTGTTAAGGAATAGAGAAAAGGAGAGGCAAACTGGCAAAAGGAGTCCTGTTTTTACAAAACAATGCCGTCCACACTGCGTTAGTTGCAAGGCGTGCCCTCGCAGAGACAGGATTTGAAGAAATTAACCACCCGTCCTACAGTCCAGACCTGGCGCCTAGCAATTATTTCCTCTTTTTGAATTTGAAAAAGGACGTAGATTTTCCAGGGACGAAGTAATGATGGAAGCCGTATACGAACATTTCGAGGGTTAAGGCGGCGAATATCTTTGGACCGGGTTAAAAGCCCTTTTTAGTAAATGAAAGAATTGTATTGAAGTAGAGGGAGATTATGTTAAAAAATAAATCCTTTACACATTTCTATCAGCATTTTTAATACCTTAGTCTTAACTTTTCAGCCTCATATAATACCAGGGATTTTTCTTTATTACCATCTATTTTTCTTTATACAGATATTTACATGCTGTGTTCAGAGGAATATGTGGTTAAAACTAAATTAAAACATCTAATTTTAACCATATTCTGAGCTAAATGCAAATTAAGAGCTATTCTAGTAATCTATAAAAGCACTGTATTTACCTTAATTCTTAAAAACTCATGCCCGCTTAGCACTTCAATAAAGCACTGAAGTACCTGTTAGTGTTACCTTTAATAGTATGTTAAGAGTAAGAGACGGTTTAAGAGCCGTCTCTAAGAGAGAGTAAGCTCTAACATTCTACAGACATTCGTTTTAACTTGGAAGCTCCCCATCAGTGTCCTGGGTCGAAACCCCGATGCTTATGTGTTATCGGGGTTTGGTACTGTAATTAAGGGCTGAACCACATGCTCAGTGGTGAAGTATAACATCTTGAGGAAACCAGCATGTTTGACAAATTTTAAATATTCAGAAAACATGTGTACTCCACCAATTGTATGCATTGGAGTAGAGAGGAGGCCCCTTCTCAGGTCCTAAACACCGCACAGCATGGGGACATACACACTACTGACACTAACATGTTAACCCAACTGACCCAAAATCTCGAACTTATTGCAAGATTTAACAATTGATATCTAATGTCTAAGTATGCAAATTTGCTGTCATTAAAACTACTATAATATAAGCATCTTTTTTATTTTTATGCAAAGAACCTAACAAAAGGGTTTAAGTGGGGAAATAAATATAGTTTAGTGGAAATTATTTAATAACAGCCATTATGATAGATTATTGAATCTAAGCTTCCTTAAAATTGTATGACAGTTTTCAATGTTGCCTGTACAAATCTCAAGATACATTTGCAATGGTAAAACACGTGGAGAATTTATTTGCAGCAATATCTTCCTAGCTGTGACTAAGTCTCCTCTGAGTATGTGACATACTGCTGCCTTTGCCCAAACTGAAACAGCTATCATATCACGCATTTGATAAGGAAGTACTGAGACAAGGTCATGTATCATTGGAGGATGCAAATGCTCAACTGCATCTGTTATTCTATCCAAGTTTATGAGTGCTTCTGCTGCATAAATGTGAGCCCATGCCTTGTGACTATTGGAAACATCTGCTTGACTCAACAATTCATTGGCACTCATTAAAGCTGATAGCGGATCTTGCAAATTCAATAGTACATAGCTTTGAAGAACAAGTATTGAATTCTTTAGTTCACAACGCTGCTTCCAATTAAATGGTGGCCCTGGTGGTGCTTGAATGAGTGGTGCTGTGATATCAGATGGTAAATCCTGATTAGGAAGTAATGTTACTGCATTCTTTAGGCAAAGTGCTGCAAATTCTAAGGACAGAGATGGTATAGCAAAGGATTCTCCAGATGTTGAATATTTTTCTTGCTTTTCTCTTGCTAAGAGAATTCTTGTATGGGGTCCACTACCTAATTTTTTAACTGTAAATTGTTGTGCCTCCTCATTGCAACATTTTTTAACGCAACACTCTGCTAAGCGTAGCCAAATACGAGGATTATTTGGATAATGTCGAGCAGCTTCCACAAGGCATTCAAAAGCTCCTTCTGAATTGTTGGCTGCCAGTAAAGCGAGTCCTAAATTGAATACATACAAAGGCCTATCTTTGCAAACTATTAATCTCTCACTATCTTCACTCTCCATAGCTTTAAAATGTTCTTTAACAGCATGTTGAAAATACTTCGAAGCCAAATATGGTTTTTTAATTGATAAATAAATAACACCAAGATTATTATTAATAGCTGCCCAAATGTCTTCACCTTCAGTTTTTAAGTCATAATTATACTTCAATGACTTGTATTGTCCTAATATGTTGGCAGATTCTTTTACATCGCCTTTAAGATATAGCTGTTGTGCAACAATAAAAACATTTTCAATACTCTCTGGTTTTAATTTTATTTTCTGACCCAAAAACAACTGGGCTCTGCTAACAAGTCTCTCAAACAGGACACAAGCATCATTATTAGACTTTATTTTCTCTCCATGGGTCTTAGCAATATCTAATGTTTTGTCATAAGTACGACGACAAAGGGTAGCCTCCATCAAAAGAAGGACAACCTGTTGATGTAATTTAATATCTTTAATATTTTTTGATGACAACAGCTTCTCTAAAACAACTGTGCACTGGAAATAATATCGTGAATGATATAGCAGTACTGCATAATTATACAATACGAAAGGCGAACTTAAGTCCTTTACGTCCACGTCTGGAAATGTTAAATCTGTTAACTGTGCAATAGCCCTTTTATATTTATCTATGTCCTTCAAATCACTAGAATGAAATTCTACAACGGCTTTGTTGTGTTGCAATCTTTTGACCAGGTGATTGTTATTGCCGACCAGACTTTCCAATTCATTTAAATACTGTAGTGCCGATGGATAATCTTTTTTCAGAAAACTTTCATGAGCTGACACAACCAGTTCGTCACGATCTTTGGATGCCATGGCGTTGTAAGTTGTATATTATATAATACAAATATTTTGCCTTATTGAAGGAAAATATAAAGTATTTATTTTAAAAATAACAAAGGAATTGAAAAATGGAAATCTCGTTCTAGTTCTAAAGTACTTCAGTTGAAATAGTTCTCAATTGTCAGTCATTGACAATCTGTCACCACAATGACAAAAATTAAAAACTATAGACATTTCTTAATGTTAATTGTGGCTTTGACTACAAAGCCTACAGCCAAAAAAGGAAGCATTTACATTTTCTAGATTTATATCATTACCATTATTTTAAACCATAACGATTGTAATAAACTAATAATTGTCAAAATATTGATACGAAACGAATTATTGTAAAATTTTTAAAGTTCGCAGTTTTTGTGGTCGTACTCAACGAATTGTAGTAAACCTTCTAAGTAAAAATTGTTCTACCAGCAACTTGAGATTTTGTAACTACATTTTAGTTTAAATTTAAACTTATTCTTTTGGAATAATAATCTCATAATTATTATTAGGTATTAATAGTGATCGTTCTCATATAAAAGCACTCCATTATACATAGAGGTACAGGAAGTGATTACGAGCCACCATAACTCACTCTTCGCCTCTCCAGATGGGATAGCTTGGGTGGTACCCTTCACACGAAGCAAAATGTACTACGACAAACCAAGAAAATCAATTTCATCATCGATTCAAGAGAAAATAAGTCTTATGGTCTTTCTATCAAAAATGTAGGTTAACAATATTTGTTATTTTCAGTCAAATATTTGTTCCAATATTGATTTGTGCCTTCTCTACTTGCTATTGTATTTGTTGTGTGTATTAAAATCCGTTAAAATCTAGCAGTTACTTTTGAGAAAGGTTTATCTTGGACCCTAAATAAGTGAGGCAAAAGGGTGTTAGCTTCGGTTCGATCTCTCCGTAGACTAAAAAATTTCTTACCTGTGGTATTCTAAACTTGCGATTGCTCAATCACTTCACGAGCACACTCCGTCAAACAGATAACAACTATACTTCATCGCCGTACGAAACTAATCGCGTCCAGCTTCAAATAAAGTTTCGGCGATGAAAATTAGTCAAAGTGGTAAAATAAAACATGAAGAAACTACGCTTAATAGACATATCCAGCATGTCACTTTACACACAGCACACACTTACGTAACAGAAGGTAAACTACAATACGTAGTTTCCAACCATACAAAGCGGCCGGTCCAGACGGTATTTTTCCCGCTCTGCTCCAATAGGGAGAACATCTTATCGGCAATAAACTAAGCGCACTCTTTGAGGGAACGCCTGGCACACATATACACCCCGAAAGAGTAGAGCGTAGTAAATATTAATTTTAGTCCCAACCCAGCCCTGTTGTTTTTTCAATCATAAGAGTCTTTGGAAGAACTGCAGGGTTCCACATACAACCATTCCAAAGTTCAGTGGTGAGGACAATATGTATTTGAAAAATACAAAATTACTACAGCTTCGCGAACTACCACCGCACCGAACAACCTGAGGGAGCTCAGCACCTTCACAGATGACTCCAAAACATAATTAGGTACTCGCTAAGGGCCTTTTACAAAAGACTTAAACCTAAAGATACTAACACCGCTAGGCATTACGTTATAAGGATACTATTCGACAGTATGGAAGTGCTACTTGCAATTAATACCAACGTCATGAATACTGAGCTCATTTACGAATGCGTTTAAACGAGGTACATCAATTCAATAACATAACTCTCCAATGGATAAATGGTACAGGATTTAGAGGTGACGATGAAGCGGATGACATCGCCTTAGACATCGTCATGCACAACTCTGGACAAATCATGCAGTGTGCAGACAGGCCTGGGAATCCCTACCGAAGGTTGATAGGAACATAACAGGACATGGTTCGTTTAACAATCATCTATTTACAATAGGTATAATAAGGCTATTGTTTGTACAGAGCCTGTACAGAGGATGAAGATACGGCGGAACACGTCATGCTGAAATGTCAGACGGTCGCGAAATACAGGGCTGAACATCTCGGCACGCTGAGTTCGCTAACTGTTAAGAGTCTGCAGGGTTTCCTCTTGGTTGGTTTGGATAGCAATATTTCTGCCCACACAGAAAATACTCGCTAAGATGGAGTTGCGGAAACTAGTGCGAAAAACGGCATAACTTATCCCTCCAAGTACCATAGACAGGTGATGAAGAGCCTAAAGAGTGAGAGGGCATCAGCACTACGTACAAAAATCGTCTGCCCAGTGAGTATGGGAAATCCTACCAAAAAATGGTTGCCAACTTCTGCATGTGCCTTGTTTGAGATAACTGTTTAACAATGATCTAAAATAAGCTGAATTTAGTTTTTATTGTACCTTGTCTATGTTCTGATCCTCTATTAAAAACAAAATAAATTTACTTATGGAAGGCCATGATAGCCGAGTGGTTCAGGCATATTTATTATTTTACTCTTTGGATAAGGGGATCTGCCTCCGAATCAGAAGACCGAGTTCAATCTCCTATGTGAAGGGCTTGTCTCTATGAATTAACGAAACAGCCTTTGAGGAAGGAAATATTTATATTTAGCTTATAGCTTTAGATTACTCTAAAATAGATAAGCATATTAAGAGAATGGAATAACAGTTATGGAATTAACAAATAAAAATATACAAGAATTTGCTAGGAAATTTTTGTAAGAGAAGAAATAAAGGTATTAGCCAAAAGTATTCAAATTTAGAGTTTAGAAAATAATTGAATTTTTATAAGATTGAGTATCACAAAGCATTTTTCACACATTGTCCGACACCCAGTAACAAAAATAATTTTTATGCAATACCAACATTTGTCCAGTGCGGGAATCAAGCTCCATGTTATAGCACCCAATAATTTTTCCACTTCACCAAGCATGCCATCAAAATAAGAAGTTTTTTTTTTTTCACTAAAATTAATAATTTGTTTTCATGTTTTATTTACAGATACATTAAAACATACATTAAAAGTTGTTTTCACAATTAATATGATGTTAAAAATAATCATAAATCAGGATGCAGAAGACTTTTAATTTTTTTTGTAGATCTCTCAGCAGGTCGTATACACAAATGCTTCCCAAATAAAGTTATTTTTATTTTACCAATATACAAATCAAAAACACATTCACGTTTAGGCAAAGTTGTTACTATATCAGTTATTGATACGATTTTAAATGTATTACGAGTATCCATTATACAGATTCCCTTTTTCTCTACATAACTTGGACATTTTGACCGAACCACTTGCAAAAGGCTTCCATGGAAATCTGCTCTATACAGAGTTTGTGTGAATTGTTCCCAGCCCTTGCTATTGCATTCTGGTATGGGCTTATCTAATTCAAGTAATTCAGTCATGTAGGCCACCCATAGCTCATTCATAGGTATAACATCAATATACTTCACACTGTTTCTTGGGATAACATAAAATCCTAAAACCTTTTTCTCCTTTCTGCTTAAAGTTTTAGACTTCTTTTTGTTTTTTTTCTTTTTTAGCTCTTTACTTTTCTTTTTGGCAAAAATGAAATCTTTCTTTAATTCGGCTTGTACAGCAGCAACGTCCGATTTAGGTACATTTGTTTTTAAGAAGTTAATAACGGCTTGACTGGCATTCTTATCGATAGAATTTGCCATTACAACCTCTTATGTTGTTAAACAAATTTCAGCAGTTTCATTCACTAAAAAGTTATATGTAAATTATCAGTACCACATCAGTATTACTGTGAAGTTAGAAACAACTGGCCGTGAAACCTACATCTAATAATTATCAAAGAGAATTGTAAGAATTCGTAATGAGTATTATTAAACAGGACAGAACGAGACTGAATAAGTAAGATAACTGTAAGGTATGTAAAATATTCTCAAGATAAACTAGGTATTAGTAATAAATAATCAAAACTATCTGCAATCTTGTTGCTTAGTGAACTGTCAGTGTCACCATTACATCCCTGGTGATCATCGATATTAAAGGTTAAAATATCGATATCATGTACATAATAATCGGAATTCATAATATCGATATAAACTCACGAGCTGGGAAAGTACATCGTCTCATCTTATTTTATTTATTCTTTACTCTTTATGTTCCTGTATATGTATTGGTATATATTGTGTATTTATCTAGATATATCAGTATATGTGAAATTATGTATATGTATTTGAGTATATATCAATGTATATTTAATATATTATATTTTCACTTCTTAGTAACTTGCGTACACCCTTAACCCTTGCTCACTAGTCATTATTTCCTCTGCAAAGTGGTTCCCTGGTAAAGATCGCTTCTAAGAGATAAGGCCGCCAATTGTACCTTTGTGTTTTTCTTTATTTTTTTTTTCCTATTTATGCTAATTGGTGTACAATAAAGTGTATACATTTAGTCGTCGTCTATGGTGTATTCATAAGTACGAATTCCAATTTCAATTCTTAACGCATCCAAAAGATAAAAAAAATATATCGTCACACAAGTCATTCTTTAATTCATTATTTATTTTCATTCTAAGTATTGAACATCGATGTTGATCTATCGATGATTTCGTAACATCATATATCTCTAATCACCACTGGTCAGTGTCACTGAGTGATTTGTAAGGGTATTAAGAAAATCAAAATAAACGATTTTCACTCTTAGTCTCTACGCTGAAGCTGTAACACTGGGCCAACAGAGTATCTACCGTGGGGGTTTTAGTCGGTCCGGCTTCTGCAATGCTGATTCTGACATAACTAGTCACCGTCTCTGTTGAATGGTAGGTGCGAGCACCTTTCCTCCACATTAAATAAAAATAAAAGGTTTTGTTAGTTACAAATAAAAGTAACTCACATCGACAGATTACCCAAAATAAAAGAAAAATGGTTTCTAATATGCCAACATAAAATCCAAGTCCAAATAAAACTTGTTCTAAAATATCTCATCCCCTTGAAGAAAACCTAAGTTTATAATAATTAATAACACATCATTGAACATACACATCAATTTCAGTATTCTTCAGAGTTATAGTTATTCAGAAAAAATATTTTATTTTCGTCTTTAGAAGGTAGTCGGTGTATAATTTGGTTTCAAACTAACTCAGCTTGGGAATAACTCCTTACGAGTACGGGACGACTCGAATAATTTTTTTTCTTTCACACGAACACGAGTAATTTGCTGTCAGTTCAGTTATGTCAATTCTTTGACATGCTTTTATTCGTATCGTGTATGGAAATGCAGACTTTGGTAAAAGTAATGTAAATAGTGTTTAATACTCTTTGAACGTTTATTGAATTATTTAATATCTATTAAAATGGTTAAAATTCCTTCTATAAAACTAACAAATGGTTTTGACATACCTGTCGTCGGTTTGGGGACTTACGCGGTAAATATCTGCTATTATTCTTAACCCATTCATTCAAATAGATTCAATATGTATTGTAATTATTTAAACGTCTTTGTCATAAATTACATTAATTAACCCTTTCAGACCTGATTTATTTTATTTTCGCTAATCGATCTGAAAAAAATGCCTGCAACTAGGCTATTGTAAATAAATCTAAGGAAAAATAAATAAATAAATCCTGATTACAAGCTTTTCAAGAAAAACAGCTTTTTCTTTTTGTGTACAAGTGTACGCATCCGTCCAACGTAATGAAAATATTAGTGTTAAGGGATGTTTGTCTATAATAATAAAAACATTTAATTTACAACTTTTTATTAGGAAAAACGAAGCAATATGAAATAACAAAAATAAATAATAGTATTCTCTTTATAAAAATTAACAAAAAATGGTTTTTTTAAACAAATTGCACCAAAATCACAGTCTAAATTAAAATGAAAATCAAAGGCATCAATATAGCATCCTATGTATGAAATGCTAAGAAGGAATTCTTATCCTTAGGGATAAGTGAACCTTGCATTTTATGCATTTGATTAGGGTTCTACCCTTGCATTCCATCATTTTACACCGTGTCCCAAGCCCCTCATCATGTGCAGGAAAATGGCCAAAACCATCTCAAGTTATTTCAGCTTCTGGGCGTGTCTCCTGGTCACCTAGGTACGATTTGAAGAGTTGGGCTACTGCCACTTGGACGGCCTCTTTTACCCATCGAAATTTTATTTTGTAACACCAGACTTTCAGCCAACCGACGCCGAAAGTGAAGCAATGTCAGTTGTTTGTTTTTAGGTATGTTAAGCGCCTCATTGTCGACTTGGTATTCTCGGTATGCTTGAACTACTGCTAAATCTGATGCATGGAATGTCATGCGTAAGGTCCATTTTTTTGATTTTATAAATGTTCTATAGTAACTCATGAGTTGATCTAGCAAATCTACTCCTCCCATCGCATGATTGTACTTCCTTACAACTTCGGGTCGACACCATTGTGAAGACTTAAATACCCATCTTAGATTTAGAGTCATCAAAGCGCTTACATCTCGTACTCTTGTACCTATTTGTAGATTTCAATTAAATGTTTGTCCCCTAATAGACATGCACACCACTTGATTGATTGAGCCTAAATCTATGGGTTATGTTTGACTTATTACAGGAAATTATTAAGCTTCCAGAGGGATTCTAACCTAACCTTACTAATCAGTATAACATTCATTTTATTTGCACATAAAATAATTTGTTTTAGTTGGTCAATTAAATAAATGAATGAGCATTTCACATTCTTTTATATATGTTTAATAAATTTGATATTTTTTTCTACATACAGTTTATCTGGCCGTTGTAAGGCATTTGCCATGGCCGGCCATGAGACTGAGAGAGATGTTAGTTGCAAGCATTGTAATATTCAAACATATTTTAATAGATGTTTCAATTTAATTTTCGCAGCGGAAAGCTGAACCTGGACAGTATCGTCTGGCTGTGGAATGGGGTATAGAAGCTGGCTACAGGCATATAGACACTGCTTCTTGTTATATTAATGAGGAAGAAGTAGGAGAGGCTATAAATAATAAAATTAGGCAGGGCTTGGTCAAAAGGGACGACTTATTTGTTACTACTAAGGTCTGTATTAAAGAATAAAAAAGACTGCATTAATTTTTAAAATGGGTAACTATATCACATTAAATATCCAGAACTCTCTGCAAATAGTTGCACTCTGAAGCTTCATTTGGCTGGCTATTTGGAAATACGCAATCTCTGCCTGCATATCTCATTAAGTTAAATTGTTTGAGAATCTCTCTGAGAGGAGAGTTCCCAGAGAGATATTTTATTCATGTGCTTCAAACCTCAAATGAAAGTAATCAATAATCAATTGTTGTTAATACTGTGCTGTGAAATCTAATTTATTTTACTCTTAAATATTGTTATAGTATAGTGTTTTATTTCCCTTGATTTCATTCATATTCATAAAAGTAGTATTCTTTGCATCAGTAATTGTGGGCATATAGTAATAAGTTGCCATATTGATTAAATGAGAGATAAATACTAAAGAGAATAAGCTCAAAAATAATAGAAGCCAGTGGTACTCCACTCGTAATCTCAGGTTTAATTAGCTCTTCATCTACTATACTACTACCTTTAAAGGTTTTTAAGTATGTATGTAAAATTTTCAATTATTAATAAATTTAAAGTTATTATTTTACAGTTATGGAATGATCGACATGCTGAGAAAGATGTGGTGCCAGCACTTAAGGAGTCACTGGCCAGACTTAATCTTAACTACGTAGATTTGTATCTCATTCACTGGCCAGTGTCTGTGAATGTAAGTGTCTTATGTTTTATTAAATTGTGTGAGTGTAATACAGAATATATCACTATGCCACTACTTTTCCCAAATGCCAACTTTACCTGCACATTGTGCACTGTTGTAGCTGATTAATGAGGCCCACGCGATTCTATTACATTTACAATTGACATGATTTGAAAAAGATGTTTTTTAGTTTTATTGATTTTATTGAAAGGTTATACAACAAGATGTTAAAACGTCTCATTATTTTTAATGGCTAATTACAGTATTGTATCTGTCATTATATTTGCATACTTAGGATTGATATATGACATAACTTGTGAAGGTTTGAATTACTAATTGACAACCATGTGGCTTAGTGGTTACCGTATCCGAATATTGAGTGAGAGGTCTTGATTTTTGGTTGAGTAGAGTGGTATAGATTCAGTCACTGTCATATGGTTGAAAGCCATTATTTTACAAGAGAATGGGTCATTTCACCATTTTATCAAACCACGGTTATGCTTAGGAGAGGAGTAATAATCGAGAAAATTGCTATTTACATAATTCATGATTATTTTAATTTTAAGTGTACTACATTTTTTAGACAAAAGGTGAAGATGAAGGAATAGAGCACGCGGAAACGTGGAGAGGCATGGAGAAAGCTGTTGAAATGGGCCTTGCTCGGTCTATAGGAGTGTCAAACTTTAATGCCGAGCAGTTGGAGCAGTTGTTGGAAACTGCAAATATTAAGCCTGTTGTCAACCAGTTTGAGGTTGGTTATGGTTTCATTTAAACAAGAGCCGTCGTAGCGGCGGGTGTTCACTTTGACTTTTACAGACCCTTTTTTGTTAATTGCATTCTTAAGTGCTGAATTCACCACATGCTCGGCAGTGAATAAAAACATTGTGAATTTCTCTCAAGAGATGACGGAGTAAACTGTCTATTCTATCTGCAGTTTTTCTGTATTATTTACATTTGTATTAATTTCAAAACAGTAAAAATACATGTTGATTTACAATATGTTTATCAAATATTGATACCTTTAAAACTGGTCCAAATAAACATTGTTATTTTCAAGGCTTATCCCTTAGTCTCCTCTTTTGATACCCGCAGAAAGAAAGGGGATGCCAGATTCTTACGCCGGTACTATTGCATGCCTAAAACATAATAAACAGTTAATTGTATTTCTTTCAGATAAACCCGACTCTAACAGAGCATGGATTGGTTGATTATTGCAAGAAAGTGTCCATAGTTCCGGTGGCCTACACTCCGCTGGGCCTTATTTCAGAGGCTCGACCTGAATTCATTGGCAAGGACACAATTAAAACCGACCCGAAGCTGGGACAAATTTCTGAGAAGTACAACAAGAGCCGCGCTCAGATTGCACTGCGTTATCTCGTTAGTACTCTCTCTTAGCTTGTTAATATTCGGTGAAGATAGTACTGTTTACCATTTTTAGCTTTTACAACTTCTATCAGTCTCTTTTCGATCAAGACATCGAATTCATATCATACTAGAAAGTATTTTAAGTACTTATTTGTATTTCAACGAGTTAGAGCCAAGCGGCGGCTTTTGCTGCTGCTAGAATGGGCCGGCTCAACCAGGTTGGTATCACGGCCTCGCAGAATACTGGCGTGAAGTAGAGGCATGTTGTGCTTCTGCGTTTCGTTTGGTGAGTGAGGTAACCGGAGGCCTACTCCCCAAAATACCCCTAAAGGCCGGCAACGCACCTGCAGAATCTCTGGTATTCCAGATGTACATGGGCGACGGTCATCACTGACCATCAGGTGACCCGTTTGCTCGTTTACCGCGGTTCCCATAAAAAAAATATATTAGGGTGCCTATGAATTGGCAGACTGAAAAAAATAAAAAAAAATTTTTTTCATTTTGTCCTTGTAAGTTCAGAATGCGTGGACACGGACGCACGCATTATGTTTACTTATAAAACTGATGGTCATTCTTAAAAATCTAACACCAATTATTTTACAACGTATTCAACACATTCGTAAGGAGTTCCACTCTTAATTCGGAATTAGTTCTATCTGAATCATTTCTAGCATCTCATCTCATTATATACGAGTCTTTTGCAATGGCCATACGAAAATATTCGAGCCCCGAGTATTAGTCATAATAATATTATAGAATATTAAAGTTTAGAATAGTAAGATGAGTTGTTGTAAATAGTTGATTCCAATTTTTTTTAATACGCCATAGCAAAGACAAAATCGGTTAACGTCATTAAAGTGTAAAAATAATCTTTCAATTGTATTTATTCCTAAGCCCCTTGAAGATTAAGAGGAAAATTAGAATCACACTCCGAGGTTTGGTAATAAACGTAAGTGGTGAGCATGTCAATAAGAAAATAGACAAAAACTCCATTGATAAATTTGCACATATAAAGGTGGCGCGTACAATGTAGACGTTGACCATAAATAACATTTTATTTCGGATATTTTAAAGCAAAATAAAATACCTTATCATTGTACATTTCACAATACTGCTATAAGCGTTTTCATCTAGTATTCATATTGTGAACTTAATTATTTTATTTGGGTATTCTTGTGAAACTTTGTGAAACATTAAGGTTTTGTAATTAATATTTTATTTATAGACACAACGAGGTATTCCCGTATTGCCGAAGTCATTTACCAAATCAAGAATAGAAGAGAACTTGAATATATTCGATTTCGAGCTGACGGAGGAGGAAATGAGGATAGTCGATAGTTATAACATCAATCATAGATGTGTGCCCGGCCACAGCTTTAAGAACTTTAAAAACTTTCCATTTTCGATTGTCTAAAAATATTCAGCACTTAACTTTATTCTGTTTAACGTATTAATTTTTTTTGTACATTGTAGTTAAAGCAGTTGCTGCGGTAGATATAAAAATACCTAAATGTACGAAGTACTAAATCAGGTTGAAAAAAAAATTGAAAAGTAGTTTTTATTAGATTTAAGAAACCGGGCTTTACTATGTAAGAGTTAAAATATTAAATAGAATAAGCTTTTGATACTTGTGTGAGGTTTTTAAAGATGGTATATTTTTGTAAAAATTGTGTAATTAGTTTTTCATTACCTGCTGATTGGAAGGCCTGGAAATAAAATGAATCGGTTTAAATTATTGCTTTTCATTTCACCAATATTGTAATTTTGATACATATTTATTTTATTTAAAAATTATTATAACACTCTGAACATGCTGACTGTATTATACTGTATTGTACTCTTTGAACATGCTGTCTTGCAAACTCTGTCAGTCAATGTTTCATCCAAAGAGTAAATACAAATATAAAAAATTATATAAATACAGCAAAATGTGGTACCCACAGATGAGGTAGGTTAATTTTGAAAAACTGATTATTTATTCCCCTTTATACTCTCATATGCTTGTTATGCTCTAAGTAAAATGAAGTCTTACAACTTTATCTAAATCTGTGTATCGTCGGCGTAAATATGGTGTCTGCAATATTTAATATTATTTGTTATATCTGAAGAATACACGGCAAACAGAAGAGGTCCCAAAATAGAACATTGTGGCACGCCTTGTTTAACCTGTCTGAAAGTCAGAAATCTGGACATCTTTAAGGCCAAAGAGAATAGACACCTTTTAGGCAAACGTGTACCATCGTAGGCCTCATCTTCGCCTTCCATCAAACAAGATTGAGGTCAAACGTAAGCATATTTAAAAAAAAAAAAAAAATTCATCCGTAAACCACTGGTCAGAAATTTGTACTAGTTGTTCGCGGTGCCTAAAGTAACTCTCGAACCATTTTACTACAGATACATTAAAACCATAGTAATGTAATTTTGACAGAAGCAATGGCACATTTAGAAAGTCAAACGCCGTAGAGAAATCAAGCAAGGCCAACACAGTACCTTTACCGCTCTCTTGGTGTGATAGAATGGCATCGACTACTTTTATGGCATTACATGGCTAGAATAGTTAACAATAATTCATCCCTTGATTCCCAAATTCCCAAAATAAGCTCACACCCATAATTCTTGGCACTTGGAAAAGGAGTTATGACACGCGCCACTCAGCCGGCCTCGTAACCCCACTCTCGCCACACTTTCCTTGTGCATCGACGTTGTTCCCTCTATCTATACCACATGCTAATCGCTTCACTTATATACAAAGGTGTATCGGACCGAATTTAAACAATGTCATCATCATCATCATCATCATTTCAGCCTATCACAAGTCGACTGCTGAACATAAGCCTCCGCCAAAGATTGCCACGAAGCTCGGTCCTGAGCCACCTGCATCCATCGACTTCCCGCAACACTGCGCAGGTCATCACTCCACCTTGTCGTGTCGTCCTACTCTGCGTTTGCCTGTACGCGGCTGCCACTCGAGAACACTGGGTCGTTACAATGAAAATACACTTGTCAATTGTTCGACAATTTTATTTAATTGAAAACAAAACAATAATAATACAAACATGTCAACATTCAAAGCACAATTGCAATAATTCCTAAAAGTTAATTTTAATAAATAAAAGCACAGATTGTTCAAAATTGAATATAGAAAATGGAATGTAAGATCTCTAATGTTTTTGATTTCTTTATCTTTCAAAGGAAAGACCAAAGGGTCTTTAAAATCGACGCATAATATTGAAGACATATTGCATAATAATTTTATCTGTAGTCAGATAATCCACATTATTGATCTGATATTTAAAAAATATCTACAAAAGAGATCTTAACTATATCCGATAAAACTAAATATGAAATGCACATTATAAAAGCTTAATAATTATCAATTCAATATAAAAACGTCGATGTTTCTCCTTATACATATTTCGATACACTGACATAAATATAAGTGATAAATTAAGGAATGAATTAGTATATAATGTAAATCAAATATTCAAAAACAGAAATTGTGATAGTTATTTTTTTTAAAACTAAACTCGTAATAACACAGCCTGCATTCATGTTAAACATTTTAAGTTGTTTTAATTGTTGAACATGACCAAGGATAATATGAGGGTGTTTGATGTATGGTATGATTAAATTTATGTTGCTCATATTTGGCACAGAAACATTATATATGAAATCATATTTTTTTATTCAATTTACTGTCAAGTTAAATAAAATAAATAAATGGTAACAATTCATCACGTAAATTTCATGCTTATTCGTTGAACACACCTATGCAATATAAAACAATAATATAAAAAAAAATATTTATAAAAAAGAAGTTAATATTTGGCACTGTTTGATTAACGATTATACAATACATGCCATTTAATATATGTTCATGCATCCCAAACTGATTTCACTGGTTATATAATATCTCTGTACAATATGCAATTACAATCATTGAAATCCATGTATAAATTGTAATTATTATTTAATACCTCAATTCCCGGTAAAAAGAACACGCTATCAAACAACGAAAATAAAATTCACAAAATCAACATTGTAATGGTTACACCAAAATAATAGTCATATAAAAATACAAAAATAAATGTCAACAATACTCGTTATCATCACAATAGAGAACAGATTAGCCCCGGCTAATAACGATTATGCTATAATAGAAACAAATATGAACCATAATAAATAAATTCAAATCGTGTCAGTACAATAAATACATAGACATACAACGGCATACAGAACAATGCACTTACTGAAGTAAGTTTCCTACAAAAATATATAACATTACAGTTGTCTTATCTACACTTCTACTTAACCGAACTACAAGACGTAAGTTTCAAGGATAGCTTATGCATACTATTTGTACATCTAAATTAGGATCTGTAACAGTTCGGTACCAAACATTACGATTACGGCGCTGTGTCAACTTTTGAACGGCTCCTACAAATATTTACTGATACAATGCTACAAAGTGTCGAGAACTTGCCGAACAGAACTGAAGAGGAGAGAACTCGCTGTCCTCTTCAATCGGATTCCTTTCCATCTAACACTTTCGTCATTATAAAATATTTTATTATTAATATTCAAATATTAAATGCTTTTACTTAAAATCGATTGCACCACCCGTTCAAAAGTTGCGTTAACTCTGTATCGAGCGCAGCTTTACTTCCATACGTAGTTGAACACGTCCATAATGCTGTCGTATATCGTGAACGTTATGGCGACGTCGAAGACGACGCGACTGAGACGCGGCACCGTACCTTTGTAGAAGGCGAGCGGTCCCTCGTGCTTCCACGTCTTGATGAAGCAGTCCCACGTGCTCCTGTATTTGGCGGCCTCCAAACCTTGCATGCGCGTCTTCACCACGTCGATCGGCGTGTTACCGAACACAGACGCCGCGCCTAGAGGGGCGAAATGCCAATATTGAAAGTGTTGTCACGTCAAAAATGAACGCGTGTTACGACTTCCTTGTCGTAACACGCGTTCATTTTTTCATGATTTTTCAAATATTCATGATTTTTTTTATTTAATTTTATTTTGTATTGTTAATATTATGTACTGTGTGTTGATGAGTACTTGATGATAGATACATGAGAATGTCTGTCTTTTTTTTGACTTCCACAAAACTGAACGAGTAGTCCCTAAATCTAGTAAGGGTTGTTCCTTTTTTTTTAGTACAGCCGTAGAAGATTTTTCCCGCTGTTGCTGGTCCTGCAAGCTATGTGGTTGACCCATTGACACTTCATGTATTATGTGTGCATAATTGATTGCTTCTGGGCTATAGTACTCAGCACTGAACAAACTTCGTCTAGTTTTAAGGTTCAGTACTTCAAAAATTCAGTTGAATTCAGAAAAAAAAAAAAAATTACAATTTAAAAAATTTCAAATACTCACCAGCGACACCACCAAAGAGTCCAATGATGTATTTAGGCACGGGTTTGTCACGGTCACCTCCCTTGTACCAGTCCCTTAACGACTCCACCACGAAGAACCTGATCGCCTGATTGCTTCCCTGCTTCATTATAGTGGCTGTCACACCCTTGTAGACACCGCCGATGCCTAAAATAGAAAAAAATAAAATAACATATAGCCACGATCCACGTCCGTGTGGCTGTCGGAAGTAAAGAATAGCGCCAACCCTGTCTGACCATGAGTATCGTAAAAGGCGACTAATGGTAAAAAATTATCTTTGGGGGAGGCCTATGTTCAGCAGTGGACTTGTGATAGGCTGAAATGATGATGATAGCCACGATAGTCGAATGGTTATTATCTGCTTCCGAACGAGGCCACCCGAGTTCGATCCTATACGGTAAGGGATTTGTTTCGAAACTTATGTACGATTTGTATCGTTGATCGGAACACTGAGACGGCGGACTGGGTCACCCTCAACCTTTTTGCTCCAAGTGAAATGTGGGTTAATATGACAAAAAATGTCTAGACTTCTGACCACCCCGTTATTGGGTATGCGGTCGTGAGAGATTATTTTCTCCTCCATTTTATAAACAGGCTTTCTTGTCTGTTTGGTAAAAAAAAAAACTGACTTCCCGATTAGCTAGAGACTTGAAACTTTAAACATAGCTCAGAACTGGATGACAATACAATATTAACTCGCTCGTTTGTCTGTTTGGTACAAAGTTTGCAATAGATTTGAAATTGACTTCCAGGTGAGCTGGATGATAAACCACACCGGGACGCGGTGCCGCTGCCTACGCGCAACTGATGCTGCCCCATCACTGTTTGAGTTCGTCAGATTCGGATGAATATGCCTCCATCAATCGTCGCTGTAGATTCGTTGTTGTTGGCTAACCACTTGCGGGTGATCGGTCGGCATTTGGTGAAAGATAATCAATTCCACCCTTATACCTCAAATTAATCAGAAACAGACAAAACTAATGAGAAACAAAATGTATATTTATGTTTAGATGTTATGGTGCGAGGGCGTGCTTGCGTGCGAGACTTGTATGTTATTAACGAAGTAGTTTTGCATGTTCGTACCGAATCACAGCATCTAAACATAGACGGCATGGAAATTCTATCGCAGTACAGAACCCAATCCGAATAAAATGTAGACAGCTCTAAAATAAGAATATAGTAGTAACGGCTGACGGCCTTCTGATTGCCGTGATGAAACCGAAATAAAAATAAACACGATGATGGTGGGGCGCCGTTAACCACTCGTTTTTTTTTTATTTATAAAATATCACTGGAAATATTTGGATGCGAAAAGTGGTTTTCCTTCGTTATTATATTAAATATGTTGCAGCAAATAATCGAAGCGACAAAGATATTTAGAATCGTTGTTATTTACAATTAGCTTCCGCCCGCCACTACGTAATATTTTCCCATAACTTCAACCTTAACAGCGTGTAAATAGTGTAACGCAAGTATGTAGTCTAGCTACTCTACTCTACCTACAAGACACGTCCTCACACATCAGGAGGATTGTCCACGATCGCAGTACCGGACGTCTCGCAACTTACGACGCCGCTGTCCGTCATCCTTCTGCTTATTTCGATTTCGCAGGTCGAGAGCCATCTAGTTGAGAGAGAGAGTGCTACAGAGTGTGCCAAAGAAATAGATATAAATACATATATACAACAGTCGAAAAACATATCCCTCCTTCTGTGGCAGTCGAGTAATTATTCTACAATTATTAAGCTCTTTTTTTTACGTGCTAGAGCCAAGCGGCGGCTTTTGCTGATGCTCGAATGTGCCGGCTCGACCGGGTTGGTACCGCGGCCTCGCAGAATACCGGCGTGCGGTGGAGGCATCTTGTGCTTCCCCGTTTCGTTCGGTCAGTGAGGTAACCGGAGGCCCACTCCCACTCCCCCTCCTCGTCCTCTCTCCCATCTCCCAAATACCCTTACAGGCCGACAACGCACCTACAGCACCTCTGGTGTTGCAGGTGTACTTGGGCGACGGTAATCATTTATCATCAAATGAACCGCTTGCTCGTTTGCCGCCTTTACCATAAAAAAAGAAAATATATAATTATTGAACTTTTGGTATCACGCGAATTACCCACCTTCTTCCCTCACAATCATGCTTACGCCGTGGAAGAAGCCTTTGAACCTCGGCTTCTCCAGGCGCATGTCGTTGATGAACTTGACCTTGACCGTCTCCATCGGGGTCACCGCAAACACCGCCTCGGCCACGCCGGCCGCCAGCCCGCATGCCAGCTTGCCCGTGTTGCTTAGAGTACCATTTTCAGTCAGCATGTACAGTTTCGCCTGTTCGAATACGCCGAATCTGTGAACGAAAGCGCGACAGATGTTACGACACGTGTTCGTAAAGAGTAAGATCCGCGCCTGTCTGTAACACCGCTGGATATTATGCGCGTGCGCACTGCGGCCGCCGTCAGTTACTACAGACGCTTATGTTCAGTCATTTTATGAAAAGTGCCGTTTGATTTGGTTTGATCGCGGATCAATGTCTTCCACAGGGTTGCCCACGATTCGGTTGTGGATGCTCGATTGGCTGCACTGATTCGTGCCAAATGGAAGTCCATAATATGTAATAGATCAATTAAGTGCATGAACGCCGCGAGCGTTTACATGCTTTGTGGCAATCAAACATTATTTAGTATATTGGGGGCGGTGTAACTGGCATTGCGGTGCGCTTGCAGCTACCTTAACTCTTATATAACTGTCCTTCATCATCCGTATTAAGTCCGTTGAACATAGGACTGTAAGAATGCCCCGGGGAGACGGGTTGGTGAGCTTAGTACCGAAACCTATGGACTAGTGATGCTGGTTTGTATCAGTCTGTAATTGTTTGTGAGAATTGGATTCAGCAAATTCGGATGAAATTTCCGCCATCAGTCAGTTGCCGGAGCCTCGTTGGTTAACTAGCCTGCACCACGTGCAAGTGTAGCTGACATTTTGACAAAAATATGGTAATTCTTTTTTTTTTTTAGGGGGGCAAATGAGCAAGCGACTCTCCTGATGACAAGTGACTACCGTCGCCCACGTACATATGTACATCTAGAGTAGCTGCAAATACGTTGCCGCCCTTTAAGGGTATTTGGGGGATAGGAGAGAGGGTAAGGACAAGGGATGGGAGAGGGGACGTGGGCCTCCGGTTATCACACTCGCCGAATGAAACGCAGAAGCACAAGATGCCTCTACTGAAGTAGAGTACGAGGACCTCGCAGATTCGTGGTACTACCCCGATCGAGCTGGCCCATTCGACCGCCACGTATAAAACTATATTCCCCCTTACTCTTAACCTCTTAAAATCATAATCGCCTTTTTAGTATTTATGTTGCAGGCGCGGATCTACCCGCCATATAAGGGTATGTTCACGGGTAGGGACTTTTTCGGAATCGAAATCTTTTTGCGCGCTCTTGGTCACGAAATCTCGGTGTTAAACAACAGAGTAACGAATTCTTTACATAGTCATCACTACATATATATTAACAATAGGGTAAAGATATTTAATATTATTTCCTGAATATAGGGAAAACCATTAACGCAACTAAAGTAATTGATACGGCTGATATTAAGAGTTTATTTATCACATTATTTAGTTAACAATACAATATTAGGTAATATTCGGTGGTTGTATATAAATATTTTAGTGTTGTTTGTTGTGAGACGTAGCGTATTCGTATACCTTTTAATAGCGTTTGAAAGGAAGATTAAGAATATCAGGGTAAATAAAACTGTGAAAAGGGAGTGCTAAAATCCTTCTGTCAATAGTCAACTGAATTGATATTTGTTTCCAATTAAGTTGAAAGTAAGTTAACTAGAGTAAAAGCTTATAAACAACACTAGCGATCATGTACTCGTACCTCTTGTTTACAACACACCGGCACACACAGCCGGCTCGGTAGGTATGTAGGTACAAGTTTGTGTCTATCCTAGTTTTTACATTATGTACATCACTATTATTTATATGTGTATATATTTTTTATGTACTTTTCTCTTTGTGTATCAATTGCTTTTATGCAACTTCCAAATTAATTTATAACAATCCTGTCCATCCAAAGGTTGTCTGGAAGAGATCGCTTTTGGCGATAAGACCGCCCATTGTTGCTGTTCATGTCTTATTACGTTTTTGTACTATGAAATTATTTTCCTGTTTTTGGTGTGCAATAAAGCGTATTCTATCTGTCTATCTATCTGCCACTATTCTCATTAAATGTATTTATTTACTTATATTAAATTTTCATAATGTATTGAGAAGCCATGATTAAAATATTTATTACTTATAAATTATTCCTATTACATAATTAATATTTATTTAAAGAATGAAAATTTTAAATAGCTCTCAAGGTCCACTTTCGCGAAAAGAATATAGTTTATATTTGGATCGCATGACCCAACAGCAAAATACCATTTGAGATTATGCTTTGGAAATATTTCAAGTAACTATATTATAATAACCTAAAAATAATATTTACACAAATTCATGAGATTTAAATTATAAATATTTAGTGACAATTTTCAGAAAAATTTATGATCTAATCAAGAAAATTAAAGCTTTTTTTTGTCCCTATGTATTTTCAAAGGTTTGTTTATGCCCTTATATGTCGTGACCTTGGCGTTGGAAGGTTTCGTTTTTGTGTATAAGCTGAAGGTTTCATGTTCCTAGGCAACATTTTACTACTAAACTTATTATAAATATAAAAAATTACAAGTTATCTTGTAATAATTACTGTCGTCGAATGGTAACCGCATAATTGCAAACATATCACGAGAGGACAGTTTTATAAGTTATTTTTTTATATATAATACAAGTTTACATTTTAATCTACATATACCTTACGGATCTGCCTGTTCGAAGCCAGCCAGCCAGTTCGCTCGAGGAAAGTTAAGTTAGATCAAAGGGTTCTTAGATGCCTATTGCATATCTTAAAAAAGGATTGACATTTAGGTAGTAGTGACAAACAGGCCTTGTATCTACGCGTTTGTCCCAACTGATTCTATGTGATGCTGTGACCAATAGCACGTGCCTTGTCACCCCTGAACGCTGTGCAATGCATCGTTACTAGTACCATTTTAAGTAACTTTACATTGCTCAACCTAAAAGCGTTATCCAGTCACTGGGTGCCATGTATAAAGGGAGAAATATTTATTGCACAAGTACGTTAAAATTGCATTTAAATTAAAACAAAAATCGAAAGCAGGGTCACTATCAAACTAGGCCAAAAAGCCGTAAAACTATTCGTACCAAGCCGGATCTTTCGCTCGAGTCAAATTTCTTTTTACCTAAAGAAAAATATAAAGTAGAAGCCTGTTATTGTCCCACAGATAGACATCCTCTTAATATTTGTTGGAGTTTTGGATCCGGGAGGACACTTCACGCTCCGCTGTTCCAGTGCCGGTTGGCGAACTTCACATGAAATAATTTTTTATTTTTTTTATGGGAAAGGCCGCAAAAGTGCAAGCTTACCTGATGGTAAGTGATTACCGTTGCCCACGTACATCCGCAACACCAGAGGTGCTGCAGGTGTGTTGCCAGCCTTTAAGGGTATTAGGGAAATGAGAGGGAGAATGAGCAGGGGGATGGGAAGGGGGTGTGTTACCTCACTCACCGAACGAAACGCAGAACCACAAGATGACTCTTTTCACACCGGTATTCTGCGAGGCCGTGTCGATCGAGCCGGCCCATTCGAGCAGCAGCAAAAGCCGCCGCTTGACTCTACCACGTTTAAAAATTCATTCTTCATTATTCAGTAGACATGCAGGTTTCACCGCGATTGTTTTTCTTAACCGCCTAGCACGTGGTAAATTCAGGACTTAATATTGTTATTAACTATTTGAGTGATGCCGGCACCGAGGATCTAAACTGAGGAACTCGCATACTGTGCAATTAAATTATAATAAATAAAATTTTGATAAATTATAATCTAATAATTAATGAAAAGGAAAGGCTGTCACGCCATTTGATACTTATTTCTTTGTAACTATATTTGAGTATTATGTATATTTTTGTACATTTTATTGAGTAGGTACATACATACGTGGATTGTACGTATTGTCATACATTTGTGGATACATTCGAATCTTAGCAAATACGTGCATTGCGTACGCTGCAAGCATGTGAACGTCCGCTATGTCATTGACTACTATCTCCGCCCGAGATCCGCGTCGTGTGACATAACCGATCTTTGTTATCACTCGTTAGTGTGCCACTAACTAAGATTGTGGCCACTGAGCTGTGTCGTGCGGCGATATGATCCACATTCCGTGTGTGACGTACGGATGAAGGTATATATATACTAGAATAATGGTATTTCATTTTTCTACTGTTATAATGCTGAATTAATTCCACATACTTCTGATTTATATAGAGATTACAGAGATTTTTCTAGTCCTGGTGGTAGCGACGTGAGAACTGCCGACCCCTTACTTCTAACTGGTTCAGTAAGAAGCGACTTGGGTTATGGCTTTAAAACAATTTTGATCGCCCGGAGAAGCGAAAAATGGGTTGCGGAAGCCCTTTTGGCTGAGCTGAGTCCGTACCATATGGAAATTCTTAATCTCTATCTAGCCCTATAGGGTAACAAGCGGGCCAATGTTTACAAACATAAGGCCTCGACTCTACACTTACTATAATTATAAAGCTCAAGAGTTTGAATGTCTGAACGCGCAAATCTCAGCAATTATCAGTCCGCTTTGAAAAAATATTTGCACGTTCGATAACTCGTTTATTGAGGAGGCTTATAGGCTGTATAATATCACGCGACGACTTCACAGGAGCGGAGCAGTAACTATAAACCATATGGTCACATAGTCATAATTGTTTTATTGCACTTTGGTGCATAACGAGCTAACAGTCATGGTCACCTGCAATCATTTTCAGTTTACTAATGGGTAGTCACTAAGAATTAAGCTAGAATAAGATATAGATCAAACCGTGAATAGCAGAGCGAGTCGCAGTAATACAGCGTAGTGTTTTTTTTTAATTGGATTTGAGTGACATACGAGCTAACAGATCACCTGACGGCAAGTGGGTACAACAGCGCCTATTTATTAGTTACAGACGGATGCAATGCCTCAGTCTGGAATTACACTAGCTCTGTACTCAGTATACCTCACATTCCGGTACGCATTAGCGGCTGCAATAGGAAATAGAGTCATAACTACACAGACTGGTCCTAGGCAGAGTAGGTGCCTAGGAACATAAAGGAACGAACGATTGAAAGAAATAAACACGATCGCAATAATATTAATATTTTTAGATGTACAGTTTAATTTTTATTTAATTTTACACCAAACAGTACTGCGATACTGCGATAATTAAAAACTAGCTAAATGATTATTCAACTTGTGCTTGTGTGTAGTAAGCATTTGGAAAGAAATAGTGAAGGTTATGAAAAAAGTACTAAAGAGAGAAATATTTATTGCACAAATACGCCACAATCGCATTTACATTAAAACAAAATAGCCATGAATGCAATGTCACTACCAACTAGGCTAAAGGTTGGTTAACTTATTCTTGCACTAGTGACCAAGCGTGATCTTTCGTCGCTCGAGTCAAATTTTTTTTTTCTTTTTTAGAAAAATGTAAAGAAGAAGCCGGTTATTGTGACACAGATAGACAAAGACCTCTTCTCAATATTTGAGCGGGTTTTTCTAAAAAGTTCTAACTGGGAAGGGTTCGCCACGCTACTCAAGTTAGCTTAGTTACCGGACTTTGCATGTCCTGGAAATATATTTTTTAATTTCTCGGACATCCAAGATTACCTATCGATGTTTTCCTTCACCGCCGAGCACGTGGTAATTATCGCATTTAACAATTTTAGTGGTGCCGACACCGGGATTCGAGCACACTCACGAAACTAAAGCGATCTTCTTAACCACTAGGCTACCACGACTCAGCTAGTTAGAACTTTTGCACATTCATAATCTTCACTATGTTTATTACACAACAACTTACATAGAAGCATCAATTGAATAATAATTTAGGTAGTCTTTTAAATATCGCAACTGTGTAGTTAATTGTGCAAAAGAAATATGCAAAAAGAGCCCTAGTAGCCTAGCGGTCAGACTGCTCGATTTAATTGCATAGTACGCGAATGCCCCCCAGCTTCGACCTCCGGTGCCGGCCACCTCTAAAATTGTTAATAACAAAACACGGACAATCCTAGTGTGGGGGACGTGGGTACTGTATGACGTGTGTGTGATTATTCGATATATTATTATTATCATTAATGTTCAAACGCGAGCAACGAGCCGATTGGCCGAGTGGCGATGAAATTAGAGCAGATTGTTGAAATCAACAACGAATCGATGCGATGACGTCACTGGTTGGTTTACACGTAACTTTACGCGAACGTGTGCGTTTGTTTCAGACGAGGAGTGGGAGAGGCGCTTGATTGCGATATCGAGTGTCGCGTGGAATGATTGCCGCCGGCTACTCGACGCGCCCCCGACTTTGTTTCATATTACACGTTTGATACCTAACCTACACTAAGACAAACTGTTTAGGCCTTAGATCTTAAAAAAATAATGTTTTTTTTTTGTTTGTCCATTGTAGACTTCGCAAACCACTCCATCGATTGCGCTCAAATTTATACGTTATGTTCGACTCATTGCCGGAAAGGATAAATATAAAAAAAAGTTGAATTATGTTTACAAGAAAAGCTTACTAACACTATACGTACTATCAAAATTTTTGGCACATCACGTATAGGTCGGGGAATTGATGATTGAGTTACTAACTCATCTGGAAAGCTAATCGGGGCCCTAGCCCCCTAAAAGTGTTTCTTCTTTAGATCCTGGTATGCCTTTAAAATGCTATTTTATAAATGATCGCGGACAATATTCTTGCAACCACATTCAAAATGCACACCGTCCACATATTTGACTGAAACAGCTGTTAAGGACTAATTGGTAAAAATTACTTAAAAAAGAAATCGCCACGTTACTCTATAGAGCACACCCCCTCTATAGAGTAGGGTATACCCTATACGTGTTTATATAGCAACGTAAATAAAGAATAACATGGCCTTTCGTTCCGCGAACATAACCTAAAATAAGGCTCTATAATAATTATTTTTTATTTATATAGGCAAGCCGGTGGGGTCCTACGACTTTCCATTTGTCACGACTCTGTTTACCTAAACGGAATACTAATTCACCTCTTCCGGAGATACGATAAGCTTTTAAAAGTTTCTCCCTTAGTCGTAGTAGTTCTTATAACATTAACGGGAAAGCAATGTAATTATTTGGAAAAAAAAACATACCTGATTTTAACAACTACATAACACTCTAGAACGTATATAAAACATAATACCAGATAGCTAAATAATTTATTTATGTTTTAAGTTTACATCACAAGGCTAAACATGATTCAGCAAGCTGGGTTGATAGCAACAGGTGCAACAGGTACAAAAGGCGAAACTCAGTAGGACCTTATCCACTATCCCACGTAAAATATTTAGGGGAACATACTAACTGCCTCTCCAAGAAAGCGCCACCATAATCCGGCAGACATTTCTTGGTTTGCTCATAATCACCACGCTGGGCCAGCGGGTCGGCGAGAGGTCAAAATTTCTACCTGAAAATAACTCGCCAGTTCCCATGCCGTGGGTGCCGTATGCAGGTGGCGTGTGAAATCGTTCCACATCATCATACCGCTTTAGAGTCGAGGTATAGTATATTCAATTAAATAAGAATCAGTTTTCAACCGTCGAAGCTATCGTAGCGTAGTATACATACAGACGAATTGAAAACATTTTCCTTTTTTTTTTTTTTTTGAATCGATTGAAAATGTCGATATGAAAGTATTTTATATATCTAAAATAAAGAAAACAGACAGTATAGGACAGTACGAGTAAATGTATAGGTTCTATATAGATGAGAGAATCATCTCTGAACACCGATTCGGATTTCGTCATGCTCACAGAAAAATATTTAGGTGTTTGGATATTTTTGTGTCTGAAGGTTATGAGAGTCAGCTGTGTTATTTCAAGATGTAAGCTGCATCGCAACTATAAACGTACGAATACACCAAAGTATATGTGAAAAAAGTTTAGATCCAACAGTCCGAATTGAAAAATTAAAAACGTAGTAAGCTTTGCACGAGGCGTTGGCTGTAAGATGTAATAAGGTCGTCCGGTGAAGGATCAAGCTTTGTGTACGGTATATAGTGTGTGCGTCTCATATATCACATAGGGAGTGCCAATTACTGACATCAGGATTTGGATCATTGTCTTTGAATCCTTAAACTTATTTTAATTCCTCAAGAAAAAAGGAAGATAAACATATCATACGTGGAAGCGAACCGATTATATTCTTTATGGGCCACAGTGACCCCTTCCCTTAAAAGAGAATGTAGGCTTGAATATAGTACTTACTAACATAAACAAAAGTTTTCTAGTCCGTGGTTTAATACAAGCTTTGAACCCGCGCTTTGCTTTCTTGTACGCTTTCCCTTTTCCTCCTTTTTTAGCTTTCCTTCGACAAGATTCTGGCACTCTTTTAGTTTCCCATTTACTTTTGTGACAAAATACTGGCGTGAAGTAGAGCCATCTTGTTCTTCTGCATTTCGTATCGAGAGGTAATCGGAGGTCCACTCCCTCTTCCCAAACCCCCTCTTCATCCTCCCTCCCATCTCGTCAATATTCTTCAAGGCCGGCAACGCACCTGCAGCTCTTTTGGTGTTGCAGATGTACGTAGGCGACGGAAATCACTTACCATCAGGTAAGCCGCTGGCTCGTTTGCCCCCATTTACCATGAAAAAACACATTTCTTCACCAAATCCATCAACATTCACACAAGTCCGGGCCTGTTCTCGGAATAAAAAGAATACCTTCCAAAAGCATATCGTAGCGACTTTGTTTGATGATTTTATGACTCCTTTTTTGTTACGAATTCTTGTTAAGTAATTTCACTATTCACAGCGCAATTGTCGAGCAATCAATACATTGTTTATTAAGTTGTAAATGAGCTGAACTACTTACTTTACTTTTACTTTACTTATGTATTTATGGTTATAACTAAATTGGACAAATTTTCTTACATAGTCCCATATTTTCACTCGTGAAAGTACCTTCAATGTAAGAAATGACAACACAGTAGAAATGTAAATTATTCGGTGAATAAATTCAAAAAAATAATTATATATACCTGACTGCAGACTTTGGAATGGAGCCGTAAAGCAAAACACTGAGTCCCCTGTAGAGCCCGAAGAAGCCATGTCCTTTCACGGTCTTCTTGACGCAGTCTGTTATACCCGCGTACTTTCTGGTACCGCCTAAAACAAATAATACAAAAATAATCGACGTTATTACACAGATTAAAACTTATTAACAGTTAATTTTAAAGTCTATATGAGTGCCCAGTACCTCTGTCTGATCAATCAAGAGCACTAGCCTCTTTAGTTTAGTTTTTTCTGTGAACCTTACGTGTGTTTGTTTTCCGACAAAGGAATTTCATTTCGAAACTGTGATGGAATAAAAGAAACGGAGCTGGATAATAAATCTATACCCTACTGCACTGGGTGCATGAAGAAATATAAAAAAATTCAAATTTTGTGTGGTCTGAAACTTTCCTTGGCCATACAATGAGGTCGATAACTGATCATAACATTGAACGTTACAATTTCGTATTTCGTATCGATTTATAACAAAAAAAAATTCTCAATTGTATTAAATCGATTTGGGAATTGAAGTAGACTACATACAGTACATCTTTCAATATGGCGGCCAATCTGTTCCGAAGTATGTCATTAAGAAATTTCCAAGGAATATAAATATAACACAAATTTGGTTTTTCGTCCCCGTCTGGGATGTGGGTAGTATTTCAAGTAATAAACATTTCATTACGTCAGGTGATTTAAGCTTTGACATCGCAATAAACTTGAGCCGTGAGTATCCAGGGCGCTCTACTCTACTTTAAATTCGACCTTACGAGTGCCTTGCAGCTCAGTTCCCCGTGACCACGGGATTTAAAAAATTATAATTAAACGCCATATAATGCGTAAATAATAGTTTCATTTCAAATATAATAAATTCTCTTTATTTCTCACTCTCACAAATGAAACGACAATACACGAATGTTAGGTATAGCACTATTCAAACGATATTGTCATTCGCGGGAGGCTACTGCCCGTGTAGGTTCAAAGACCGTGTTACAGGTCACCAGATATCGGAATATTCTACTTTTAAGTAAGTACTTCTACATAGTAATATTAAAAAAATACTGAAGGTACACGATATTCACACCGCGGATGGATTTTAGTTTAATATGTACAATGCCCATAGTTCTACAAAAATAATCAGTCAAACAACTTTCTGGGTCTTTTCTAAATATATGTTTCGTTAAAAAATTTCAAAACATATAATATGAGTATTATTAACACTATTTTCGCCATCAAGGTTTCCATGAACATGGCCGTGAAACGGAAGTAAGTATGGACAACCTTCTAATGAAAAAGGTCAACAACATCGACAAATCCGTATTGATTTTCGTGTCGTGTCGTAACTAAAAACATTATTATCACTTCGAACTTTAACAACACTAACGAATATCGTAGACAAAATAAGAAATATTTAATATTTCCGACGTCATTTTTCTACCCATTTCATTTGCAGAGTGGATAGTGGATTTTCCTGAGAAACAGGAGACCTGAGTTCGATTCTCTATATGGAATGCTCGTACCAATAACTTTTTGAATCTTACATACGACTTTTATGGTTGGCCTGGACACTACGTGCGCTTGTGCTAAATAGTGATCTTTCCGGCCGTAATTTTTAAATTTTACACCCCAATGTGGCAGACCACTATTTTGTATGCAAACTTATTTACTCTTGTGCGCCCAAAGCTCATTTTATTTTCAGTTTTTAATTTTGACATTACGGACCGACTGTCGTGTTTTATTATGATACATCTATTATTCGATAAATTAAATGTACCAGGCAATCAGGACCCGAAAACATGCATTCAATACCTGCCTGAAAGCCAGTTGTCGCTTTATTCCGTACATAACAAGGTCATGAGTCACAACTAAATATTCAATATTGTCACAACTGCCGTCATAAATATATTTGAATAAAGGAGCTAGTTCAAGATCAACCAAGTCCACTGAATATCTGTTTTACACTGCACTCTGTCACTACGTCTTGGCTCTTATTGTATCGCCACATACCTTCTTGAACCAAATTTACAATTTGTAGTCTATAAAGTTTTGAGATTGGGCAGATTAGTGGACCATTTTTAGAACTCTGCTTAGGGTTAATCTCGCCTTTGTACATTTATGTTGTTAATTATTAAAATTGTAAATTTATCATAATGTGTACAATAAAGAATAAATAAGTAATCATAATCAATAAATAATCAGTGATCACCCCATCTGTACTGGGTAATAAATTTTCCTCCTTTATAAGAAATAAATCATTCGATTTTGGAGGCTCTATTTGATAATTCTATATGTGACTTAATTGTAGCGGTTCTAAATACACATTCCACCAGTGTCAACCGAGTGATTCCTAAGTGTTACTTTGTATGAAAGCGAAAGATGAATTGTTCCTATAAACCAATGATATGAGAGGCTTTGTACCTAATTGCTAGAATCAAATAAAGTTTTAGGCTTCCAAAAGATAAGAGTTCCATAGAGATATAGATAGATGGCAGAAAATAAATTTTAAATACAGCATAGCTAAAATAACATTTACTCAGATGGGTTATAAATGAATGCAATAAATAAGAATTTTCTGAAAGGTTTTTTATAAATCTGTCAATTATAAAGGACTTCATAAAAACTCATCCTCTTTGGCTATATGGTGGAAAACCCTCTTCCTTCTTCAATTGGTTTTATTTAACTTAAAATTATATTTTGTTAAACTTATAACAGAGTGACAATCTGGACACAAATCACTGGAATATTATACCGATAGACATAATTTTGAAATAGTAAAAATTCGGTTTTTAAGAGCCATAGCAGGACTATCACATGTGAAGGATTAAAGGATGCTTCACATATTAACACCTAAAAGATCCCAATAAGTAAAAGCACTCCAACTAAACAATACAACTATGAATTCTAATTGCTTAACAGGCATTACAACAGTACTTGATATTTGACTTAATAAACAATAAAATATTGCTTTACACAGTTGGTTGTGAAACCTAGGCTTTATTCCATTGACATAAAGTTCATAACTGTAATGAGCTTGACTGCCATCAGAAGGCTAATTAGAATTAACTTTACTTGTTAAATATTATCTTACAAAAATGTTCAATATTACATATTAATGATCAATATGTAAGAAGAAAGAAATTATTTTCTTATACACTGTACTTATAAAAAATAAGTTAGTATAAATTTTATAAATTTAAACCGGAATTAATAAAGAATATGTACAAAAATATAAATATTAAAGAAGAAAAAAGTGTATGCATTTGAGATAATTCCTCAGAAAGAGATAATTTAAAACTTGGTTAGCTTATCTTTTAAGATAGAATAGATATGTAAAAAAGTCACATCAAGATTTTATCACAACTTGATAAGGTTTATTTCATGTAGCAACAGTTTCTTCAGTTCTTATAACGAAAATTGTTAAAAAGTATTTGTGTAATATTTTAAAATAATTTTACATATTTTAATAATTTTTATATATTTTACATATTATCATCAGAAAGATCGTTCTAAATATTTCACATGCACATACCAAAAAGTATATGCAAAAATGATCAAAGTCCATGTTATCAATTATCTACAAATAGTTTTTACCTAGTATGGATAGTTATGTAGCCTTGTTATTATACAGCAATTCTAACCTTGATTTCAATACTTTTGTAACGTAATTCTTATTGGAGATTATAAGTCAATCAATTCAAAGATGAAGAATCTAATGGAAAATGACGTAAATTATTTTCAGTAGGTACCTATTTTAAAAAAATATACCCATGATTAAAGAGATTTAGGAATGTCTAATTATGTTGAGTATTGAATTAAAAGTTACTTGTGATAGAGTTCTTGACTTATACTGACCTTTTTCATCCAATTGAAGTTGGGTTTTTACATATTCGGTAGGGAATGTAATACAAATTTCAATGCCACCAGTTATTCCACCGGCAACTACGCCTTTTAAACCAACGGACCCCGACCCTCCGGCCGCAGCCGCTGCGCCTGTTTCAGTCATCCATGGCCTTGAGAATGGGTTTTTGAAGTTTCCTGCCTTTGAAGACATTATCTCAAATAATAGGCACTGGTCGTAATTACGACTGCGGCGCGGTGTCAACCACCTCTTTAGACAAAATAACACGAACTAAGTCAACTGATTGTTATGTTTCATATTGTTGCCAATGCCAAGTTTCCAAATTCCCCAAAATTCTAGGTCAAATTACTTAAATATGGGGAGAACAAAATCCTAATTTCCAACTAATTCCCCACGTAATTATATATATATAAAGAAAGCGTGTTTTAAGATATCCCGCAAACAGACAAACGTTCTCGCACCGGAATCTTGAATATCTTCGGAGTCATATGACACACAAATTTCATTTATTCGTTACATTATTATTCATGTAAATTTTTTTTGTTCTCCCTGTGCAAAATAATTTTGCCAATTATCTAACAAACAAATTAAATTGTTTCATACACAATTCTAAAGGTTTACTAAACCACAAAAACTTAAATCCACAAATTTAATAGTTTTCCGCTGACGATAATGCAGACTATTTCTTAATCTCTATCTATCTATATGTACATATCCATAAATTTTTTATTTTTATTCTGCGCTACACCGATTGCCTCATTTACCAAAACCATCTCATTTATTCATACTGAAAAGAAATAGATGCGTTCAAGAAAAAATAAAGGTTTACGAGAGAGAGAGAGAGAGAGAGACAGAACTAACAATACCTCCGACCATTGTAATATACCCGTATATCTAAATATGTATGGTCTGAGAAAAAACCGAATTCATCTACATACAGATACTGTATCTTTAATGTCTACCAGAGAAAGAATTAACAAACAATATCTTTTTAATAAACGAATCAATTCTATATAAAATCTATATATTTATCTATCAGCTCATATAAAACTTAATCGAACAAAGAAGATATGGCAAAGATATGACTGAACATAAATAAGTGAATAAATATTATCAACTTTTTATTAATGTTTATTGAAATCGCAGTAATTACTAACGCAGTAATAAAATTGTAAATTTATAAGCTTACGTATAAAACGATAGCTATGAATATTTAACACCTCCTTTAGTTATTCTGGAGGAACAAAACAGCTGCTCGCTATTTATTTTTCTAACCGTCTAATTAGATTACTTCGTTTGGTTTCAATTTCTGTAATTTATGCTTATTATAGTTGCTTGACGTTCATTCCAAGAATATAGTTCCAATCAAAAGTCTAGAATAACTAGAATAATTAAAATTCAATCACAAAAGAAAAAGGTAGATAATAGTCGTTCACAGCGGCTACTACTAAAGAACGCGGTAGAAACAATTGCTATAATTAAAGCGCAGATTATTTGTTATGCTATAATATGACATTACATCCTTGTGCGCGACATACAACTCTAACGAGAGTCATGTGTGCTTATCACAACATACTGCAACTAGCGATTCTATCTGCTGTTTTGCACGGCTTGAGCATAGGTAGCATATCGAAACAGCGTAAACATATTGTGTGGTGAATGAACTAATACCATGATTTTGATTTTAGACGTTAATTCAAAAGATTTATATAGTGAACCCGTTAGCCTGTTGTAGATGTCATTATATGATTCGACCAAACGCTAGATTAAAATTCAAAAATTAAGAGAAGAAATAAGACAGAAAATTGCTTCTGCGCAGATAGCAAACCACAGTTAACTTAAATAGCAGGCTGACAGTATGATCTACATTTTAAATGCTTCTTTAATCTGTTGTGTAATTTAACGAGCAGCTTTATGGTATGTCATATCATTGACATTAAATTTTTAATCAAGTTTTGGTTAGTTTTGTTTCTTATTTTGAAATAAAATTTATTTAAACAATCAAGACAAGGATTGTAAATAAAATATATCAAAAATGGCTCTAAGAACGTACGGCGATAAGCCGATAAGTTTTCAAATTGAAGAAGGTGGAGAATTTTACTGTGTTGGATCGGAGGTATGTATTTAAGCGAGGTAAACATGTACATAATTTCTTTCTGACTTTTTCTATTTTAAATTAAAGTAAATAAATGTTATTTACAGATATAAATAATTTATTAGTATATGTTAATTTAAAATGTATGTTTACATCTTTCCAATATGATAACAATTTTCGTTTTATGTAGTATAATAGTTGTGTTTTTTGTGCAGGTTGGTAATTATTTGAGGCTATTCCGTGGTTCACTTTACAAGAAGTATCCTGGCATGGCCAGGAGGACTTTGACAAATGAAGAGAGAAAACGACTAATTGACAATGGCTTAGGGCCTCATGTGCTTTCCAGTTCAGTGTCTTTACTAAAGGCTTCTGAAGTAGAAGATATTATTGAAGGGAATGATGACAAGTGAGTGAGACAAATTAAATCAGACAATTTAAACCTGACCATGTGTGTTATTTAAAGTCTAGTGCTAGGCAAAGGACTTTTTTTCATATACCTGAGAGAGTTTTGTAGCTGGGAAGGGAGCAGGTGAGGGCAGACATCACATTTCCTCGAAATAATTTTTCTCAGACATGTAGGTTTCCTCATAAAGTTTTCCTTCACTGCCAAGCATGTGGTAAACAGCACTTTAAATTGCAATTACCAATTTTAGTAGAGCCAGCACTAAAACAAACTAAAGCTAGTGCTCTGACCACTAGGCCACTAGTGGGAAATTAATAAATTATAAGGTATAATATTTAAATTCATCTACATTTTATGATCAATCCATGTAAGTACTTATAACTAGCTATTTTACTTTTTTATTACATTGTATCTCGGACTGAGATAAGTAGAGAACTGTGGTGCATTTTCTCAGTCTCTGTATCTTTGTTGAAATTCAATGGATATTCTGTATCCCTTGGCATGCCATATCAAAAGAATTTAAATTGTTGTAACTTGTCATGTGTTGTTCCTGTACTCTTCAAGAGATTCCAGCCTTTTATTTTAAAAGTATTTACACAAAGACTAAAATTTTCAGTAATGAGAATTGATTTGGGTTTTGTCTGTTTTTAGATACAAGGCAGTATCAGTTAGTCAGGAATTGGCTACTCCTCGGGAGGGCAAAAGCAAGAAGCCACACAATCCATCATGGCTTCCTGTTATGCCAAACTCATCACATTTAGATGCAGTGCCCCAAGCAACACAGATCAGTAGGACTAGAGTGCATAATAAGAAGGTGTGGTCTTAAGTATATCCTTTACTGTTGTTAACCAGACATTTAAAGTTGTTTTACATCTGTAAAATCGCATATGAAGGTGCATTCGCATTTCGCAATTTTTTTTGTATGTGAGGAAATGCCTGACCTATGCACAACCTTGTGGGGTTAGGAAATGAGTACTCTGAATCGCCAGCCCCATCTTAATCATCTTCTTCATGCACAGGAATAGTGTGTGCCATGCCCTCAGCTCAGGGTATCAGTCGACAGATCACTCACATTTCCATGGCATACGTCTACTCTGTACCCCTCTGCCTACAGGTGGAGAGACTGGGGCCCTCTTTTTCCTGCAGTCAGAGTGCCTTATTTTGTTAATTTATCACCTTTTTCTCAACATAAGGACACCTGGAGATCTCATTCTGGTCAGATTATCGGTCACCAGTATGATTGCTATTAGGAAGTTATTGACTGAAGCTCAGGATGCACTGTTTCAACTGCCTTCCGTGACTTATCAATCATTGGTTCTAATTCTAACCTATGTCACTATTTATGCTAAAAAGTGCTTGTTATTTTTGTGTCGGGGTATATTGTGAGTTTTATTATGCCACAAACAATGGGATCCTAACATTCCTCTGACTGTGTTTGTGGCGACAGTGTGTAAGGAGTTATTTTCTAGCACAAGGTATTTTTCTTCTACATTGCATAGTAACATTGCATTTTTCGTAGGTACGCACATTTCCTCTATGTTTTGATGACACTGATATGACGGCTATGCTAGAAAATGCTTCACAGAAGCAAGTGCTTGTCCCAATTCGCCTTGATATGGAGATTGAGGGACAGAAGTTGAGGGATACCTTCACTTGGAATAAAAATGGTGAGAATTAAAACTATTAACTAAGCACTTTGCCTATTTTAATTTTAATCTATTATGAAATAATTGCTATTGTTACAACATTTATAAAGATTACATCAAGAATAATTTATATAATAATTTATAAGATACAATCATTACACATCAAGAATAAAGTAAAATTTTTTTTGAAATTAAGATTTGGACAGGAAGTTTGTAATAATTACGAAAAAAAGACTGATCAAAAGTTTTTTCAACATTTTTGTATGTAGTAGAGCCAAGTGGCAGCTTATCTTGCTGCTTGAATGCCGGCTCATCCAGGGTAGTACTGCAACCTTGCATTTCTGAATAATTATTAGCTTTTCAAAAAAGATCTATCAAAATCCAAACACAATTAGTTTTCAACTTAAATCCATTCTACAATACCTTTTATAGAAAAGCCTTGTTTGTTTTGCAATTTTTTGTTGGTAGTTTTTGAGAATTTGAAATTACTCTGATTATGCATAACTCCAATGTAAAATAAACATACAAAATGAAATAGCATCTTTAATATAATTCCATTTCAGAATCAATTATCACACCAGAGCAGTTCGCTGAAGTGCTCTGTGACGACCTCGAATTGAACACCGTCACATTTATTCCGGCTATAGCGTCATCGATCCGTCAACAGGTGGAAGCGTTCCCCAGTGAGCCACCTGCTATACTCGAGGAGCAAAGTGACCAGAGAGTCATTATAAAGTTAAACATCCACGTTGGAAATACCTCCCTGGTTGATCAAGTAAGATGAGTTATTTTGTAATTAAGTGATCTTTTATTTATCAGCCTGTAAAAGTCCAGTGCTGGAGTAACAACAAAAGCCAGCATGCAATCCATGGAATATTTGTCCATAGTCACAGCTTGAGTGCAATATCAGCACCCCCTGCACCAGTGATGTAATAATATTCATGAACTAAGTGAACCTTTTCTGATTTTTCTGTCCAACGATTTCTGTTTCCTAGATTTCGTATGGTCAGTGAGGAGGAAATGTTGAGAAGTTTATATTAGATAAGTTTATATATAGATGCCAAAGCACCAAAGTCTAGATTCTTCAATATGATGGGTGCTGGTTTTAGGCCACGGTGATCACTTTCTGTCATGTGGATTGTGTGCTCTTTTTATCACCATGGTTACCTAAAAAATACCATTGCACACTGAAACATCAGTGCCTCATCTCTGTGACACTATTCAAATCTTCCAGAATGATAATAAATGCAGACATGCAATGCAACAACTAATGTCATTGTGTAGCAAATTATGAAATACTTTGCATTGGTAGTTCTACATTTAGTGACACCTACAGTTTTAAAACCTATTTATTATATGAATTGTAAATGTCATGCTATGATATTAAATACTTTAATGATTACTGACCCAAGAGCGGCAACATCGCAGGTTTTCTTTGTCGGCTTGTGGTGTAACTCTTATTTCACAGTCTTATTAGTACAAATTTATCTTGAATCAGAGTAATAAAGTCTTAACACATATCCTTTGATCTAACTGCTCTACTGATAATCCATAATGCAAGTAAAAAAGGGAAAATAACGTGCCTTTAAGGTCACGATAACTTTCCGGCTTTCCTTTATTTAGTAGTCATATTTATTTTGTTTATTTGTGTTGATAAAAAAAATGGTATATTATATATTGGTGACTATTGTTAATGGTTTCATAAGTTAATTTATTCATGCAAAGGCATCGCAAACGTAGGGAGACAGCAGGGTATTAAGGGCTGAGGGGGGAATTAGGTGTTTATGACGTGGCGTTTGGGGGACGCTCGCAAAAAGGTCTTTTATACTCTTGTGTAAGTGTAAGTATAAGTATTATAACTTACTTTTATGGTATAACCTACAAATTTGTATTGTATGGTATGGCCTATTGCAAATAATTACTTACAAAGTTTTTTTCAGGTCGAATGGGATATGTCTGAAAAAGAGAACAATGCTGAACAGTTTGCGATGAAGCTGTGCGCGGAATTGGGTTTGGGGGGCGAGTTCGTTACTGGCATAGCTTACAGTGTGCGGGGGCAGTTAGGTTGGCATCAGAGGACTTATGCCTTTAGCGAAGCACCATTGCCTGTGGTTGAGGTAGGTACAGTACACAAGCAAATAAAGTGGTCAGGCCTGGGTTCAAATCCATAAAAATGGTAGACATCTTACATCACGGTAGTATAATGTTATTACATCACATTGACAACTGGCACATCTAGATTTTATATTTTTTTATTTGGGAATAGGAATCGTTTTTAATGCAGGAAGTCTGTATTTAGTTATTGCCCAAAAACTTAAAGAGATCCAAGGACATGATCGAGAATCCACAAAAGAAGTTAAAAAAAAAACCTTGATCTATCAGTATTACGACACACTATTTAAGATTAGAAGTCATATGAATTGAAATGGAATAATCTAGTGGACAAATAATATAGTGCAACTGCCACTAATAGAATATAGTGACAGTGGGGGAGGGAGCGTAGAGGGTAGACCTTCTCAGTCTAAGAGTCGTCTGTGTAGGTTGGTACCTATTTTTACCGCCAATTAGCAGTGCAACCATCGATGTCTTCTGGTAATACGTATAGAGATCTAGTATAATTATGGGATGTGATTCCATCTTTGTCCTAAGGGGTGACAATACATCTGTAACTTCTTCGATTGAAGTTGTTTGCAGTAGCCACTTACCATCAGGTTGATTATCACTAAAATACAAAAAAAAAGAGTACAAATACTTTGCGTTATTAATTCCAGACCCCATACCGCCAACCGTCTGAAGCTGATCAATGGGCCCCGTACCTGGAGACGCTTACCAACGCCGAGATGGAGAAGAAGATTCGAGATCAGGACCGGAACACGCGTCGAATGCGGCGCCTCGCAAACACCACTCCCGGTTGGTAAATATGCATCGTATTGGGTTTTAAATATGTAAATCTTATTTACATTGATTTCGTTTCTTCTTTATATGAAGTATATTTATCACAATACATTACACGACAACCTCATGCAGTAGTGTAGTTAATTTATTCATGCAAAGGCATCGCAAACGTAGGGAGACAGCAGGGTATTAAGGGCTGAGGGGAATTAGGTGTTTATGACGTGGCGTTTGGGGGACGCTCGCAAAAAGGTCTTTTATACTCTTGTGTAAGTGTAAGTGTAAGTATTATAACTTACTTTTATGGTATAACCTACAAATTTGTATTGTATGGTATGGCCTATTGCAAATAATTACTTACAAAGTTTTTTTCAGGTCGAATGGGATATGTCTGAAAAAGAGAACAATGCTGAACAGTTTGCGATGAAGCTGTGCGCGGAATTGGGTTTGGGGGGCGAGTTCGTTACTGGCATAGCTTACAGTGTGCGGGGGCAGTTAGGTTGGCATCAGAGGACTTATGCCTTTAGCGAAGCACCATTGCCTGTGGTTGAGGTAGGTACAGTACACAAGCAAATAAAGTGGTCAGGCCTGGGTTCAAATCCATAAAAATGGTAGACATCTTACATCACGGTAGTATAATGTTATTACATCACATTGACAACTGGCACATCTAGATTTTATATTTTTTTATTTGGGAATAGGAATCGTTTTTAATGCAGGAAGTCTGTATTTAGTTATTGCCCAAAAACTTAAAGAGATCCAAGGACATGATCGAGAATCCACAAAAGAAGTTAAAAAAAAAACCTTGATCTATCAGTATTACGACACACTATTTAAGATTAGAAGTCATATGAATTGAAATGGAATAATCTAGTGGACAAATAATATAGTGCAACTGCCACTAATAGAATATAGTGACAGTGGGGGAGGGAGCGTAGAGGGTAGACCTTCTCAGTCTAAGAGTCGTCTGTGTAGGTTGGTACCTATTTTTACCGCCAATTAGCAGTGCAACCATCGATGTCTTCTGGTAATACGTATAGAGATCTAGTATAATTATGGGATGTGATTCCATCTTTGTCCTAAGGGGTGACAATACATCTGTAACTTCTTCGATTGAAGTTGTTTGCAGTAGCCACTTACCATCAGGTTGATTATCACTAAAATACAAAAAAAAAGAGTACAAATACTTTGCGTTATTAATTCCAGACCCCATACCGCCAACCGTCTGAAGCTGATCAATGGGCCCCGTACCTGGAGACGCTTACCAACGCCGAGATGGAGAAGAAGATTCGAGATCAGGACCGGAACACGCGTCGAATGCGGCGCCTCGCAAACACCACTCCCGGTTGGTAAATATGCATCGTATTGGGTTTTAAATATGTAAATCTTATTTACATTGATTTCGTTTCTTCTTTATATGAAGTATATTTATCACAATACATTACACGACAACCTCATGCAGTAGTGTAGTTAACTTATTTATCATTATTGTAATAACACATAATAAACAATGTTGCTTTATTTTTACTCATTCTCTGAACTTGAGAATAAATTAATCTCCACGGAAACTAAATATAGTGTGAGCAAAATGTGCATTAAGAATATTTACGCGTCTCGGATTTTCATACAAACTGAAATCGATTTGTTAATTTCGAAGAACGTAAACGCTTTTAAAGACGCTTTGGATTGGTTCATGCGCGAGGATTCACGCGCGGGCGCCGCCGCCGCCATCGCCATCGCCCGCAAGCTCAATCGCTCAATTTTTGAGATAATTTTATAAAAGATGTTGTATGTTACCATTAATAATGATAAAAGAGAGAAATGGAAGCATATACGATTTCACAAAATTGCAATTGTTTACTGAAGACCGTCTACACATCTTTTTTTATGCATTTACAATAGACGTAACAATATGATTTAATAATTTTTCAATAATTCTCCTCAACTACTACTACAATGTTCACATGTACAGAGTTCACATATTTAGAAAGTGTTTATTGCGATTGAAAAATTATTTTGTTTTGGGTGCCAATGCCATACATTTTCACAAAATTATTATATACACAAATATTCAGGGTTATCTGAAAACTTCGTGCAAACAGTTCCATATCCACTGAGACTAAAAAAAAATCACGAAAATTCTGTCATCATTGCCTAAAAAAATCATACTGTGATATTTTTTTTAACATGTTGTGGATTTTTTATCAATTCCACAGAGAAATAACTTCATGCGGCATTTGTAATAAGGCCACTGTATTATAATCATAACTTTATTTACTAGTATCATGTGTTAGCGGCGTCAGAATCTGCAAGAAACAAAAACCTATATCTGATAATGTTCTCTTGTCCGAAATCTTGTATGAAACAAGCAGCGGAAAAATAATTCTTATTTTACTGCTAATTCATATTTAAAATTGAGTAACTAACTCAATGTCAAAAAAAAAACAATTCCGTGAGGGCTGATTGGAAAGCATAAAAATTAATTAAAAAATAATTTGTCACATCAGAGTCTAAATGGTTCTAGTAGTAATGTACAAGAGTTTTACAGTTTTTTAAGGTGGTCAGGTTTTTAAATTAATGATCCTGTTAAATAAACGTTTTTTATCTCATCTAGTCTAAAAAAAATATTAATTAAATTAAACAAGTAACATATTTGCTCACAGAACTTGCGATATTTTTAAGTAGTCATAATATTTGTTTTGTTTTTGGAATTTTATTTTTGAATGTTGGGGTTTTATGGGTAGTGTTGTAGATCAAAAAGGTTGTTTATATGCAAAATGTTTTACTCAACAATAATGTAATATGAAACTAATAAAAAAGTATAGCATTAAATATGCGATTTTGAACTATTTATTTCCATATTAATTATATAAAAATTATAAATACATTTTGTTATTAAAACAATTTGATATTGCAGGGATAGTTCAGTTTTCACACATTATATTAATTTATTTTTTAATAATGGATATCTTTATAAATCTAAATACCCACCTCATTATTTTAGTCTAGTTCTTAATAGAACTTAATAGTCTAGATTTTATCTTCTCCTGTTAAATATTGTATTTTGTATTTATATATTGTAAATATATTATGAAAGATAAGTGCCTACATTGTTATCATTTCTCCTATTTACAAAATTACTTATCAAAAAGTGAAATTTTCTTAAATTACATTTAGTGATCTATTTAATGTGCCCTGTATAATATTTATTGGTTTTAATTTCCTTTATTCTATTAATAATTTATAATAAATTATTGATTTTTATTTTCATGCTTGTAACATGTACTTAATCCTTTTTAATCTTATGTAGGCAAGATAGGTTGAAAGATATGTTAAAACTGTGTACTTAATTTAAATAACCCGGCATAGTTTATTTGGTTTTATAGATAAACATTTTGTGGGTATTTTTTTATTTTAATAAGCCTAAGTTAGCTTTGTTTGTCGTGATGTTATTGAAATTTGTTATAAAGTATTTATTTAGTTATTTATATTTGTATAATTCAGTTAATTATACAGGTAACATAGATTTTTTATTTAATTTAGATGTCGTTAAAAAACACTTGCTTGAAAGAGGAAACAAAAGTACAAATTAGTGGTGGCTTTGTATAAATAAACGCACATATTAAACATTTTGTTATTGTATTATGTAATTTTATACAGGTACCGTAAATGATTTTTAAGATAGATTCGTTGAAAAATTTGCATGTGAGAAAAAACAAAAGTACAAATTAATAGTGGCTTCATAAAAATAAACGCACATATTAAAATCTCGGTGTATATACGAAATTTGAGTCAATGCTAGGGTTTCAACCATTTATTTAAAAAAAATTGAATTTTTTTTTTTAAAAAAAGAATATACTAAAGAATTATTTTTTCATGCATGTCTTGTTATAGAAAATGTATTAAAACGTAAGTGGACTGTTAAATTTTTATCACATTAAAGATGTTTTCCGAATTTCTCGCGTTAGTTTCATTTCAATACAATTATTTACAAACCGTGTTAATATATCACTTGGCACGCAATGGCCATTTATAAATCAATTAAATTTACACAATCTGCTTACCATCGTTTATATATTTGAGGCAATATTTTCTAAACAAACAATGTAGTATGATTTCAATTTTGTCTAATTTCGATTCCTCAAAATTATCATTATTATTAGTAAAAATAAATACTAATATTTTTAGAGAAGTTTAATTATTTCGAAAATTACTTATACTCAAGAATGAAAAAGTATTGCATATATTAAATAGTTATTTTTTTGCGACAACACTAACGCTTGAAGTTTAATTTTCTGCTTTTTGGTGACAGAAGTATCGTTGAGCCGGGCCGTCAACCGGCTGATACGGGCCGACGAGGCCCTGTTCCAGACCACGCCCGAAAAGAGAAGGAAAAAGATATAATCGCAGAACGCTTGCCGCCAACTTTTCGCTATTTTCCTGCTACCGATCTGATCATTAAGGGTTATTATTGCTTATCGCGTGAAAGTAGATGTATCATTACACCAGTTTCGAGATTAAGTAGCGCAGTAGAATATTGATTAAGGTATACTTACTTCGTATCTTCGTAAGGATATGAAAATTCTATGATTGAAAGGTAAAGAAAACATGAATGTAATACTTTAGTAATTAGTAATTATCATTTCAGATCTTTTCGCGCGTTTTTGTCATAGGTAATAAATTAAGGTTTAAAATACAATCTCAGAAACGTTGAGAAATATGTAAAATGCTGTTTATCGACATAATCCTGTAACACATATTATATTGTAATACCTCATTTTGAGTTTCTGCAAATATTTTGTGCTGCTGACAGTGTCTGCGTGCATTTCGTCTTTAACGAAATATTAATGGAAGACAGAAATAAAATGGCGACTTTTGGCGCTCTTAAATAAAATACTTTTGTTTCTATATATCTATTAATCTGTATTCTCTGAGTGTCGATGTAAAAGTGTATGTGAATGTGTACAGTGATTGAAAAATTCAATTGATGTTCGCCGATTTTCGTTTTGGTCCCTTCGGTCCAAACAAATCTTCAGTAAAACTTGACTAAATATACTTAAACAAGTTTTCGAGCTCGATTACTTGACATAATGTCCAAAAGTTGCTTTAATAACACTGTGATGGTTTACCTGCAGCATATTTTGCAGATACAGTAAAATTATAACATCAATATAAATGTATTTTTTGTATGTAAACACTTGGAAAATACTAAGAACCGTTAATTTTATGACTTCCGATATGTAACAGTATTACTACATTTTTTTCTAATAAAGATTTAAGTCATAAATATTTTTTTCGTGATTTTGTGCTTCTCTGTTATCTCTGATAAAAATGATGTGTATTCCTGAAAACACAATATCGAGCTATTAAAAACATTCAGGAAATTTTCTTCTTATTATAATTTATTTCCTTTATTCTTCCCCTTCCCCTCTCCTCTCCTTTCCCCAAATATCCTCAGAGGCCGGAGCGTTTCGGTAAAGTAGAGTAAAAGAAAAGAAAAATCTCTTGGGCTAGGACAGACGGCGATATACCTATCTCAAATATGCTATATCTAAATAATCCAGATGGCGATGGAGTATCGTCTAAGGTGAGATTTGTGCGATATGTGCACTGCGATAGCAAACCACCTTCCGAGTGCGAAGATTATGATAATCCACAAGAACAATTAATAAGACTATTGTATTTGTTAATAAAAACCTTCAATTAGGTAGGGCCTTCGCCCAATAGTGCACTGTTTAAACGCTCTTTGATAAGTAGAAATAATTTAACACGATAAATTGTCCTTGAGCTGTCAAAAAGTTAACGTTGCAAATTAAATATATTTCATAACATGTACGTCCAAAGCATTTCAGAAATTGTCCCTTGCATACAAGAACGTTCTTCAATAAATACGACTAAATTAAAGTTATAAGGTTTAAAAATACGTACCTATTATAACTAACTCATAAACTTGTCTTAAAACCTGGTAGTGTTATGTGTCTTGGAATTCAGCTTGAGAAAGACTATCGTGAAATGCACAACTGGCTCTTCTGTCTGCACGAACGCGTAAGATTATGTAGATTTTAGACAGGGCAGATACACACTAAAACACTCTTCGTTGAAGACTTTACTATGCTCTGGTTCAAACTACTAAACTACTGCATACCAGTTAAGGGAGGAGCATGCACCATAAAATGTATTAAAGTTGTACCCACTCAGAGATCACTGCTGAAGGTTTTCTTTTTATGGGAAATGGGGTATAATGCTCAACACAAGAGTTTCACAGAGATACAACATACGACTCAGAAGAATATGTAACATCACTACCATTTTCTGGCAACAAACGAGCTTTTTCGCTACTTATTTATATCTCCAAAATTGCCGAGTTCAAAAACAAGTACAGTGTATCGGTACGCCGCGGCGGTGATTTTCACTTTGCTACAGATTTATTAATTGTATAAGATATAGAAGTTTAGACTAGATTACTCTCCATTACCCTTGTTTCTGTACATTGCACGCGCATTTCGAACAAAATATGCGTCTGCTTTTGCTGGCGTTTTCCAGGAGAGGCCTGAGTTCAGCAGTGGAATAAAATAGATCGTTGTGGACGTGGTGGTATTTAAGCATAATTGTACCATTGTTGCTGTTTTCTGTGCCATATTTCCAGAATCTCATACGGAATTCATGCTGAAGGATGGCGCTGGTGAGATATCATCTTTTTATCTAAACGAGAACCTCACTTGCACTTAGTCCACCCTGTCACCCAACAAGCGAGGCGCTGGCGATCGTACTATGATGCGATATCCATCCGAATTTACAGAAACCAAATCCCATTGACTAATGATGGGGAACAGCATCACTGTTGTGAGGGCACCGGCGCTGCGCTCACGCTGCCCTTGCTTAGCGGGGTGAGTACGGGCAAACCTTCCAAGAAATATATGGTTGCTTTTTCTGACGGTTTCTTGGAGAGGTCTATGTTCATCAGTTGTCTAATATAGGCTGAAGAAGTGTGTTGTAGTCATTTTCCACGCCTCGTCTCGCTCGTTACCGGAATCTCAAGACGCCCGCTTCTGGCATCATATAAAGTTGAACAGGGAATGTTTAAGATTTGAGAACATTATCTGAAATTGTTACACAATATGGTGCAGTCTTCAAACGGTGCTACTAAATAATCCATTATTGAGACTCGCTTTCATTTAACTGTACTTTGAAGACCTAACTTTATTGCAAGAATACATTGAATTTAAAAGACATTAATTCAAAAAAAGGCGCGTGAAATTAGAATAAAAAACGGCACGTCTGGATTGGTAAAGTTCTAATTTCTAATTAGCTATTTCTGACACTCATCAGCAGTGTAACCTGATGTGGTTCGGTTTTACAGGATAGAGAGTTACTAGTCATAATACAGGCTGTGAAGCATTCTACCTTAGTCCTCAGTTGTGACAGCGCATTTCTAAACTATAAAAAAAGAAATATTTGAGACCTTAAATTAAATTATTAAACAAACGTGCCTTCGAACGGCCCGCATAGTTGCTCAACCATACAAAGCTAAGTAAGTCTAAGAGTTAGGAAGTTAAATCTATGTAAGGATTACACCCATATGTTTCTAATTAGTATATGATATATATTTTACTTGTATATATTTATTTGTCCTCTTAATTTGAGATGTTTTGGTTTAATGTTGTTATGTAATGGTGTTTGTAATTGTGGTAGAGCCAAGCGGGGGCTTTACCTGCTGCTCGAATGGGCCGGCTCGACCGGATTGATACCACGGCCTCGCAGAATGCCGGCGTGAAGTAGAGGCATCTTGTGCTTCTGCGTTTCGTTCGGTGAGTGAGGTAACCGGAGGCCCACATCCCCTCCCTGTTCCTCTCCTCTTCCCTCCCATCTGCCAAATATCATTAAAGACCGGCAACGCACCTGCAGCATCTATGGTGTTGCAGATGTATGTGGGCGACGGTAAGCACTTACCATCAGGTGAACCGCTTGCTCGTTTTCCGTCTTTTCCATAAAAGAAAAAATAGTTAACTAATAGAATAAGAAAGTAAAAGGAAAATTACAATAATTTCTAACATTTCTACAGGTTTTACTGACATTTAGACCTTTTGATTTCTGAGATAGTCTTGGTTATGTTGGGTATTGCTATATACCAGCGTAAACCGGCAGCTTTGCCCGCGTGGATACGGGATAACAAATTAATTTATTGTGGTTATGGATAGGTAGGTCTGAAGAGAAGGTCTTAGGAAAAAGGAGATATAGTTATCGTAAGTAAGGACTGGTCGCAGGTGATATTTTAATTTCACTAGACATTTGTCAACATTTTGTCAACCGTTTGTATTTCAAACAGTATCGCGTGCCAATTTTAGTTGCAATGTCACTGTACACGATCAGTGACTTCATGTTACCATGAATGGATTTTGGTCTATTTCACTAAATGAACATCACCGTTCGATTTAGAAACGACCACTGATTGGCACATTTTTAATGGAATTTTTTTAAAATATAGTTTAAGATTGCTTGGACAAGTTTTTCTGGCACATATACAAACATGAAGTGATGCAACGAACTATTCTAGAGATTTTTATCTCTAAAGTCTAAACGGAGGTTCAGATCATTCCGACCACCGAAAACGAATAGGCGCTGGTGGATAGAAGCGTCGATTCGATTGTAGAACATCAGTAGGAAAGAAACGCATTTGCAAAACCTGAGCTGAACGAGAAATCATGGAAAGTTGCATTCTTCGAACGAGATGTTTCTTTTAAAATTAATATTTTGTTAAATTTATCCAAATGTTAATTAGGTTTTAGGTAAAGGAGAAAGCTTCTCAACGTCTCTACGCTGAATGGAGATAGATATTTATGTGTACGCCACACATTAAGGTTAGGGTAATCATCAGTCTAAGCACTATTAACAAACTAACCACTTTAAATTTGTATCCGGATCTAAGCTACTTTTACACATAAAAACTGTTAGGTTGCCATTCGTTAAATTGCATTAATCAAATAGTTAATAAAAATCTGTACTATTTTATGGATATAGCACAAGTAACGCATTAAATGTAAAACAAGAATGAAGTTTCAGACATAATAAGCGTTTCTAAATATACTGCTTGAGACTACTACTGGTTTTACATACAAGGCTCAATCAAAAGCTGGCATACATTAAATGGTCTTTCATCTTCTCCACATACACTCGAGATTTATTTCAAAATAAAGTTTTGACTTTGGAAAAGGCCATTGGACAGCCGATGTTAATCGCGTTTAAGTTTTATCATGAACACTGCGTTTTGTTATAACTTATGAAGATGAAGTCAAAATGTGTAAGTGTGTCGTTGCTTACAAGATAACAAATGTCTCTTCGGGTGTTAACACAGATTTTCACAACTTTGAATAGTTGTGTAAATCCATGGACGGTGTTGCTGAATAATTCCGGATAAACCTTAACATTAAGAAAGTTGCTACGGCAGGTCTCGGTTGAATAAAGGTAGTGAAGTGAAGACTAAGTACATACATAGCTTGATTACTTTATTTAAATTTTTCATTTAATCTTCCAACTATAGAAAGTATCAAATAAAACTATTTCTTCGTAATATAGTTTTAAGGTTATAAGTGTCAAAGTTTGGAGTATTTTGCAACAACCATGGTCACGTGGATACAAAAGTTACCTCTACGTTGCAGAGGGTACGGAGGTGTCTGACGTTCCGTTATACTCATTCCGAGCTACTGCCAGCTTTTAGTTATTGATTTCGGTCTAATTTGTATTTAGAGGCAGTGGTAAAATCTATTCGTTTTTAAAATGTTGGTTTGTTGCGGTTGTTTTTAATTATTATCAGCATTGCGAATCGTTTTCGTTTGGAATTGGTGTTCGTTTACGAGGCTTTGTAATCTATCAAATGTGATATAATGGTGGGAGCGATCTGGAATATGATTATTGACTTCTTAGAGCGACGATGTTTCATGTCAGCGATACTTTTCATTTTACGCAGTTTTAATTGATCCCTAAGTTTACTCTATGTGAGTGTAACCGAAAAAGGTGCCTCGATTTTATAAGAGAAATATGTTAAGCGTTAATCCTACATTCATATAATATTTCTCTAGTTTAATAAGTATTATATATTTATACATCTTGTATCGTACGTGTGTATCTGTCTGTGGCTATTTATAATTGGCTTTTAGTATCTAATTGTGTTTCTTTTTTATTTAAATGTAATAGTTGTTAGTTACCCGTCTAATAAATAATAGAAAATTACGAGACAGTTTCGAAAAAATAAAGATCATTGCATTATTGTTTTTATGTTTCCCTTACAAGTCCCAAGAGGTGCACGCAAATAGCACCGTGTAAAATTTATAGGCTCGCTTTGGACGTTAAGCTGTGAGGACGATTTAAGTTTTGATGTGAAAAACATATTGGACGCATGCGCTAACTCAACCAATGTTGTGCCTCCGTCTTGACGGTTGTGTTAGGAGATAACGTTAGTGATAGACTGGTATCGATAATTTTCTATCGATTACATTTTATTTTCAACCTGATTATTTTCTGATGGATGTACTAATGATAAATAAATAATAAATGATGATAAATAAGTACACCACAGTAGATTTATATGATAGACATTAATTTAAACGACATAATTTTTTAGCGCTTTAGACAAATTAACGGCTATGAATCGAAATTTGTACAATTTAATAAATCATCATTTAAATTGCAGATTGTGTGGTAAATAATATGATATACATTTTATTGTAATCGAAGCAATTCATAGCATTAAAAAAAAACATACAATTGCGTCTATATTGTAAAGTCGAGTATATCCTCTGAAAAAAGGGTAAACGGTATACACAATTTAATATAAGCATGCAGTTTGTTAAAGTTCATAAATGAAGAGGAATTTCCTTTTTTGCCAATAAAGTTATAACGGACAATAAAGTCGACGTGTCGCACGGCCCTAATGGCAGATTTCAGCACAGTTCAGTGCGATAAAATGTTCGGAACAAGCGGAGGGAAGCGTGCGAGCTCCTCCTCTCCCGCCAACGCGCTTTTCAAAACTGCATTCATCAAATTACAAGAAAATATCCGTTATCGGTTCCCAAACCGTTTCTAAGTTTGAATGTTTAATTTTTGAACAATATTAGCGACGCTCTAATTAGTTTCAGTGTAGGGAAAATAATTATTTTCTGAAATATGTGTCAATAGGTTTGTGGAAGTTTCCGAAAGGTATCTTATATTTTATAATTTCTGTGAACTTGTGATAAGTAACAGCAAATTGGACTTTCATCTGATATAAGAGCACAGCAGGAAAGGTTTTCTTGAGGTAAGTTTCAGAATGTAAGCTCGTGCGTGAATTTTAAAAGTTTTACTCGTTCAACTTGTTTGAAATTAAAAACTGTTTTGTTACATTTTTATCATTCATAAATATTAAAACTTATTTACTTAATTAGAAAAAGGGGTTTATAAAGACAAGACTCCCAAGAGACACGCATGAAATATCAGATTCTTGATTTTTCATTTCCAAAACTTTCTTTCAATTCTGTATTTACAGCTTACGCTATAACTGTACGAAACGATTTATGGTGCATCATCAGTGATATCTCGCGTATCATTAATAAAATACGAGTAGGAAATAATAAAAATATAACATATTTGCGTAATTAACACTATGATTTTTGTATTATGTAATTGTTATTTTTTTATTAGTTGTTAGAAATAAAATAGCAGCAGTGAATATCAAATTAAAATAAAAAACACGATTTCCCGTAACCAAAGACAACACATCCTGGGTTGACTGGCAGAGAATGCCAAAAGGCGCTAAGTCCGCCCTTTGTAATAATTTTTTATAGTGATCGCAATTAAGTTTAAATAAATAAATAATCACCACCCTCGGCAAGCGGGTTGGCAATCGCATTATATCGCATGTTAGACGCTGCAGCCCTTCACCGGTCTGAAAAATAAGTATTGGCATATTAAATATGGTTATTCAACCATCTCCGGAAGCCAAGTAATTTTTGTGGCATTTCTTTTAGTCAATTATCTGACACCCAGGAACTGAGATGGGGGTGGTTGATACTATAACGCTACCAACTCAAAATGACGTCATAATATTCAAATTTAACGTAAATTAACTGAATTATTACTCTGAATCATTTATTATATAAAACTAGCGCCTGCCCGCAGCTTTGTCCGTGTGGTCACAAAATTGATCCTAAGAAACCTCTAAATTGTGATAAAAATTATCTTATATCCTACGGCGTTCATGATTGAAAGACAAAAATACAAACTCACTATTATAAGTACATAACTTTTAATAATCTAATATTTGTATTATTAAGTAGGATAAAACATAACATACAAAACTACTCAAATCATAAGGAACATTTAAAAAAATACCATTATAATACGTGAGAATTGCTTTTATATTTAAATCCATTCTAACATGCATGCAATGTATGCACAAAGATATTTTTATATTAAAACACCCAGTTGCAGTAACTGTGAATACTCGGAAAAGTTGTTACGAGCTACGGGTTGCGAGATTGGAGCAAAACGCCGGTATCTTATACTTTTATTTACATTTTAACACTTAAGAAAGGTGCAGAGTTTCTTTCTGATGCGCTATCCCTCGCACATGATCTTTCACTGGGCTTCCTGACAGTAACCAATTCTTTTCTTCCTTTTCTCTCCCTTTTCTTCGTGATCTTCCTCTTCCACTTACTTCAGAACTTACTACTGAACTGTCCTTCGCTCGCTCCAGTGCTCCTTACATGGTACCGAATTACGATCGTCTTTTTATTTTCGATTATTCCAGAATATTCTCGAAACGATTTTTAATTTTTATTGAAGAAAATTGGTTTATTACAAAGAGTTTTGTAATAAACCAATTTTCGACTGGTAATTTTTGAAATATTATCACTCTCGACTTGTCATTCGAAAACGTAAGAGTTGACATGGCGTTATGGGGCATTCGTTGCAATATCATAAAATTAATCAATATGCGACATGGGCCGCGGTGTTTTGCGATTAAAAACTTTTCGTCTTATTTTGTACCGTACTTTTTATATGTAAAGGTTTACTACACATAAACGTACAATGACGAGCTTACGCCCGCGGCTTCGACCACTTGGAGAATCTTGCTGATCTTCAAAAGTAGCATATGCCCTTTTCCAGGCTTCAAGGTGTCTTCGTACCAAATTTCGTACCAAACCAAACAAATATACTTTCACATTTATTATATTAGTAGGAAGTTCTTAAAACTTGTTATGTGTAGCAAGGGCGTAAATTCTTTCTGTTCAGAGGAAACTAAGGGAATGGCCTTGGAGGTGAATAGTCTTTGAGAGCAAATGTAACGTGGCTCTCCGCCTGTCACGTTCAATCTCCCGAAGTGGCGAAAAGTGAAATACCTACATATATATCCATAAATATATACTAAAAATCACATATCTACTGATTTTGAGTTATACTAACAGTTATCAGGTGATTTTAAAAAGTGTTCGCGTACCAATCGTTTGAAAGAAATCTTACAAGGATCTTATCTTATGTATTCGGGCAAGTAGTTTCAGAGAAGTGACGGTTAACGGTAAAGATAACTAACAAAATCGGTAACTGGCCGAGGGATGCTTATCTTATGATCAGCAGAGGAACGAAGAACCTGATTATGGGCAAAAGAGAGATACTGTAATTTTCACATATTTGAGGTGAGAATTCTGGTTCTAGTTCCAATTCTAGAGTTACGCCTCTGCTGGATACTGAGCCATTTAGGGTAAAATTGACAGTAAGAAATTTTAGGTGAAAGTGATAGTGAGAGATATGGTCATACTTTCACAGACCAAACAATTCTCAATGCATTTTTTATCTTTCATATTCGTGGAACACAAAAATTAATGGTTTTCGAGTTTTGTTGTGTGTGTGCTGCATCCCGTGTACTCTGACATAGCATCTGACCCTTCATCAGATCTTATCGCGTTACATCTGCCAGGGGAAGGTAAACAGGAGTTAGTGCCTCGCCCATATACCGTGCGCAGTTGACATCTGCCGATAATGTTTGACAGTACCAAATGATGTTGTACCAAAACCGGATTCAATTGTAACAGAACCCATTGTGTCGTAGTTTGACAGTAGCCACCGCAATCAAGGACACCTGCAATGCTTGCCACCCTTGAGGAGTAAGATGGAATACCTCATATTCCTTAATTACAGTGGCTCGCTATACCTTTCAAACCGGAACTTCTAGACAGAGACGGCGTCTGCCGCCTAGTAAACGATAGGATTTTTCGGATCAAATTTTGTAAATGCTTATTTTCCATTCGTATTGCTAATCACAAATTAAATTTTATCAACTTGGAAAGGGTTAAGTAATAAATGTCTCCTACATTTTTTTTTACCTTGAACGAATTCTTAAATTTTTCCTGCGATTGTGTTGTTCGTTTCACCTGACATGTGTGAGTTGGGAAAAGCGAGTGCTTTTAAATTAGGACGGACGTTACGTTATAGAATAAGATTTTACAGCGACAATGGTATATTGTCACAAGCAAAAAAAAATATTTTTATCTTCAATTATGTATATCATACGACACCACAAAAAATTATATTGACGAAACTATTATTTATTAACGAATGTGGCCTTTTGTGTTTTTTTACTTTTCAAAAACCACAGAATAAATTCCTTTTTGCTGGTTAGACTGGGCAGATTGGTGTTTGTAAAATGAACTTAACTTACTTTAACTCTTAATTTATTTAAGACAAAATAAATATCTAGGAAACATATAATACAGAGACTATTTTTAATTATTAACATCTAAGCAAAGTGAGTGAGGAGGGTTGCTTGCTGACACATAACTTTAAAGTTATCTGCTTCCGGTTTAATTAATTTACATTTAACTTTAAAGTAATAACTAAGTTTCTTCCTTAAATTATTTAAATTCTGTATTTGTAAGTAATGATAGATGAATTTGTTCTTGTAGTAGTAAAGAGCACTATTGTTATATAGAAATAGTTACAGTGTAAACTTTAATTGGTTTTTAGACCTAATTTTAACTGCTATAACTATTTCGTATTTACATTATGGGGAAATAGGAGAAAATAATTACTAGCCAATAATAATAAATAGTTTAATGTCATAATCAGGGAATGTGTACATTTATTACACCAAGAGAGTTACAATTTATAAACATCACTTGAATGACTTGAGCGCCCGCTCGTAACGTGATAAACGATTAGTAGCAAAAGCTGTTTTCATTTAGCATGCTAACTACGATTTTTTTAATAGTTTAATATGCTATATGCTATGCATTATAGTTGTCCTCTCTTGCTTTTACGAGCACAATTTACCTAATTCCAACTTACAGTGTTTCTAAAATACTATCCACCTCTAAATTAGGAGACCCGAGACTAATCCCTTTGCGGAGCAGGAGTCAATGAGTTTTTCGTACCTTTTTTTTATTGAATTGGAACCGCGAACGAGCTAACAATTCACCTGATAAGAAGTGATTACTGTAGCCCATGAACACCTCCCAACAATTGTAGTCGAAGAAGGTAACAGATGCGATGTCACCCCTGAGGACTTAATTGGAAACACAGCCTGTAATGATACTCTTTCTATACTTTTCAAACCGGAACACAGCAGTAGCTGATTGACGACAGAAGTGAGTAAGAGGATGGTACCCACCAAGACGACTCCCCAGCAGAGAAGCAGTCTATCACCTAGCTATGTACTATTATTATCGGAGATAGATACACCATAAGCTAAAATAAGCTCTGCTGAAAAGTGGGTTGAAGTTGCTAAATTAAATGTGTAACCTTTTTGTCCCCAATGCTATTTATATGGTAACCATTAAAGGGTTATATTTATTTATAAAAAAAATACTAGATGCAACGTGTCTTAAATTTGCAGTAACTATACAAACAAATATGTCAATGTGTCATTGAAAATTAAACATCCTAATCAAGTCGATTGTGCAGCTGGCTCCAGACCGTGCTTTGTAGCAATCCGATGGAGGTCTAAGTTCACTGGTGATTTTTGATAGACTGTTTCAATATAATTTCTTTTTTGGGAAAGGGGGTAATCGAGCTAGCGGTTCACCTGAAGGTAAGTGATAACCATCACCCACGTACATCTGAAACAACAGATGAGCTGCATGTGCGTTGCCGGTCTTTAAGGACATTTCGAACATGGGACATACAGGGAGTGGGTCTCCGGTTACCCCACTCACCGAACGAAACGCACGACGCCTCTACTACACAGTGATATTCAGCGAGGTCGTGGTACTATCCCGGTCTTTAGCCAGCCTATTCGGGCAGCACCTAAAGCCGCTGCTGGGGCCATGATGATGAACCGTCTCAATATAAATATATTATTATTTATATCTATTATCACACATTTCTCTGAACGACTAGTCCCTGGGTGTATTAAGAATAACTTGCAGTACGGATTGATTATTATCTCATACGAGTATCGATTCCATTAAAAAGAGACCGCCACGCGTAACGACTTGATAGCGGTCTCCACATGCTATAAAAATATTTCACAACTCTATGATTCTTTATTTTATTGAAATGAATATTATTTCACAACACAACATATATTAAATGACACAAAATATCCTTGATTAACGCTATGTTCATTGCGATACAGTATGTGTGTGGCAATGAGGATATTATTGCGGGTCGGTGAATTTTACCTGCCTTTGATCATAAATATTTATTCTTTCAAAGATTTTTATTCATCGTTCAGTAAGTTCCTCTTATTGTACGAGACATGTACATCAAAGTATTATCAAAAAAAGCATACCTTCGTGATACAGACAGAGGTTATACTCGTTCCTGTTTATTAATAACACTAACTTCATCAGCCTGTAAAAGTACACAGACAGGTGCAAGCGCTACAGAAACTGGTATGCATTGAAGTTTTGTCGATTCTCACCAGGCTGGGCGGGCGGCTCGGCGAGCGCAGTGCCGCTACTCTGTCACTAGTGATGCTGCTCCCCATCACAAGTCTGTGATATTTGGCTTCGGTATATTAGAATGGATTCACTCGGCGGAACATTGTTCGTTATTCAACAGGATGCACCGCGTGTAGGTGAGCTTGACATTTGGTGAAAAAGTTAGTATTTCCCTGCTTACGCTTATTAGAGAATAACATTAACCTTTAAATTCCATTTATAAGTGCGTTCATACGAATATAGACCAAAATTAGTGAGACCGGTGGCGGGCGGCAGTGTCTATGGTGCGAAATGTCTTGTTGGATAATCGCAACCCGCTAGCTATGCTCGGCGTTTAGGATAAATCCGCTGGGAGAAATCTGGGAATGGATGGAACTGGAGAATGTCTGTTTCTTTTTTTTTATGGAAAATGCGGCATTCGAGCAAGTCCGTCTCTCACGTACATCTGAAATACCAGAGGTCCTGTAGGTGCGTTGCCGGCCTTTAAAAATATTTCGGAGATGAGAAGGAGGAAGAGGAGAGGTTTGGGGAGGGCAGTGGGCCTTCGGTTACCTCATTCACCGAACGAAACGCACGACGCCTCTACTACACAGTGATATTCAGCGAGGTCGTGGTACTATCCCGGTCTTTAGCCAGCCTATTCGAGCAGCACCTAAAGCCGCTGCTGGGGCCATGATGATGAACCGTCTCAATATAAATATATTATTATTTATATCTATTATCACACATTTCTCTGAACGACTACTCCCTGGGTGTATTAAGAATAACTTGCAGTACGGATTGATTATTATCTCATACGAGTATCGATTCCATTAAAAAGAGACCGCCACGCGTAACGACTTGACAGCGGTCTCCACATCCTATTAAAATATTTCACAACTCTATGATTCTTTATTTTATTGAAATGAATATTATTTCACAACACAACATATATTAAATGACACAAAATATCCTTGATTAACGCTATGTTCATTGCGATACAGTACGTGTGTGGCAATGAGGATATTATTGCGGGTCGGTGAATTTTACCTGCCTTTGATCATAAATATTTATTCTTTCAAAGATTTTTATTCATCGTTCAGTAAGTTCCTCTTATTGTACGAGACATGTACATCAAAGTATTATCAAAAAAAGCATACCTTCGTGATACAGACAGAGGTTATACTCGTTCCTGTTTATTAATAATACTAACTTCATCAGCCTGTAAAAGTACACAGACAGGTGCAAGCGCTACAGAAACTGGTATGCATTGAAGTTTTGTCGATTCTCACCAGGCTGGGCGGGCGGCTCGGCGAGCGCAGTGCCGCTACTCTGTCACTAGTGATGCTGCTCCCCATCACAAGTCTGTGATATTTGGCTTCGGTATATTAGAATGGATTCACTCGGCGGAACATTGTTCGTTATTCAACAGGATGCACCGCGTGTAGGTGAGCTTGACATTTGGTGAAAAAGTTAGTATTTCCCTGCTTACGCTTATTAGAGAATAACATTAACCTTTAAATTCCATTTATAAGTGCGTTCATACGAATATAGACCAAAATTAGTGAGACCGGTGGCGGGCGGCAGTGTCTATGGTGCGAAATGTCTTGTTGGATAATCGCAACCCGCTAGCTATGCTCGGCGTTTAGGATAAATCCGCTGGGAGAAATCTGGGAATGGATGGAACTGGAGAATGTCTGTTTCTTTTTTTTTATGGAAAATGCGGCATTCGAGCAAGTCCGTCTCTCACGTACATCTGAAATACCAGAGGTCCTGTAGGTGCGTTGCCGGCCTTTAAAAATATTTCGGAGATGAGAAGGAGGAAGAGGAGAGGTTTGGGGAGGGGCAGTGGGCCTTCGGTTACCTCATTCACCGAACGAAACGCAGAAGCACAAGATGTCTCTTCTTCACTTCGGTATTTTGCAACCTGGTCCTGCCGGCGCATTCGAGCAGCAGCATAAGCCGTCGCTTGGCTCTATTACGAATTATTGTTTTACAGTCTATTAGTAACTAGGCAACCAAAATTCGCTCGTTCAGCCTATTATTATAACCTTGCTAACGATTTAGCGCAATGCCTTATGTTATTGAGTAGCTAACAAAAACAATATTTATTTGTATTTCAAGGATAACCTATCTGAACCGATCTAGATAAACTTGAATAGTATAACTTTATCTTAATACAAAATTTCATTGAGAAACCAATTATATGTATATATGTATATTTACGGACAACTGTATACATCGTCGTTGAAACCATACACTGTTGTAAGTAACGCCCCCAGAGCGATGCGACATCGTTCCGATGACATTCCAGACGTTGGTCTGTACTAGATTAGGATGGCTCTCAAACAGCTTAATATATCCCGGTATATCGAAGTGCTGAGGTTTTTATAATGATAGCCTCATTATAGCCGAGGTCTATTCGAGTACAGAACCAGAGTACAAAAAACAATATTTATTTGTATTTCAAGGATAACCTATCTGAACCGATCTAGATAAACTTGAATAGTATAACTTTATCTTAATACAAAATTTCATTGAGAAACCAATTATATATGTATATTTACGGACAACTGTATACATCGTCGTTGAAACCATACACTGTTGTAAGTAACGCCCCCAGAGCGATGCGACATCGTTCCGATGACATTCCAGACGTTGGTCTGTACTAGATTAGGATGGCTCTCAAACAGCTTAATATATCCCGGTATATCGAAGTGCTGAGGTTTTTTTATAATGATAGCCTCATTATAGCCGAGGTCTATTCGAGTACAGAACCAGAGTACAAAAACAATTCAGTTGCAGAAAGGTGATAGGGAGATGTTACAACCTCGAAACTCTTCACCGCTGTATTGGAAGATGTTTTCAACCTGTATGATTATGTATGATGATGAGTGATATATTCACCATTGACATTGATCAATGGTGAATACATCACTCACCTTCGATTTACCGACGACATAGTCTCTAATGGCAGGATCATTGACAATATTCGCAGTAGAACTAGGGTAAACGATATAGTCGTTAGGATCAGAAAGCTAAAATGGGCCGGCCACATAGCTTGCAGACTTCCGTTGGGGAAGAAAGGTTCTCGAGTGGCAATCACGTTCACGTAAACGCAGTGTGGGACAACCCTTCACAACATGGAGTGACGACCTGCCCCGTGTTGCGGGAAGTCGATGGATGCAAGTGACTCAGGACCGAGCTTTGTGACAATCTTCGGATAGGCCTATTTTTAGCAGTGGACCTCTGACAGGCTGAAATGTTGATGAGCGGTATCTAGTCAATGACTAGAAAAGATTTGTCATCAACATTGTCAAATGTCTCCTATACTTACAGGTGTAAAATACTTTTATATCGGTTACACCTTAATCTTTCACTTCTTCTAATTATATCCATTCTAATAGCATAAATACAAAAGTAACTCTGTCTTTCTGTTACGTTTTCATGGCTGTTCCGCTGAACCGATTTTCATGAAATTGGGTATGGAGATACCTTAGGTTTTTTTTTCACACGGACAAAGTCACGGGCGCAAATCTAGTATTTGTTTTACGAAAGAGGAAAAATTTGTCGTTCATTTTCGGACCATTTATATAACGAGCATAACTAATGCTATGGTGGCGTCACAATGTTTACTTATAAGACGGTTGAGTATCGGAAATTTTTTTTAGCTTATGTTACGATTTTTTGTCCAGCTATGGGGTTATAGTGATACAGAATTGTTATGATTTGGTAACATAAAATATTTTTAATTAAAGCCACACACGGCATACTCGTATGTAATTACATTTCAACATATCACAAGTACTCTCGAACTCGAGCGAGATATACGAATTCTAATTTCCCCCGACGGCATCTCTAGCGATATTTTTTTTATTTAGTTTTGACGTTGACAAGGGTTATTAGATTATTATTAAGCCCTAAAGTGGGTAATTTATTTTTAATTTTTAATTTTGAGTTCACTCATAAAGAGCCATTTGAAAAGTTGTCGGTATAATTCGGATATCGTAAGCTTCAGTGGATTCGACGATTTAGTTGATGTGGCAAAGATTATCTACCACCGCACCTCGATCCGGCTTCTTCGCCGTCAGCCTTTTCATTATATTTTTTAATTTATTAATTATTTTTATTATTTAATTTTTTTTTAATTAATTTTTTAATTAAATGTCTTCAAATAGTGTTGGCGATACGCAAAGAAGTTCTTATTCTGTGCATTGTTGAGGTCATTTCGGTTATTATCACATTAATTGTCACAAGGACATCGGCTTCTCCAAGGGACAGGATTATCACAATCGCGCCATTCAGCATGAGTGTTGGCGTTCACAGTACCGGATACCTCATACCTTAGGCGGTGCTGACCGTTATAGGTCTGCTTTTTCGAAGTGTGGCTATATCTGTCGGACGCCATGAGATATTCAAGGACCTTAGTCAACTCATCTGTTACCCACTCGATGAAAGATGGTGGCAGATTGCAACATGACATACTCGTCTCACCGTCGGTAGCGTAAAATATTATGGCCTCTGATGAGTTGACCTTTTCTAGTACCCATATGAAATGCAAAGTATCCAGACTGGTAGTAGCGTCTTTCTTCTATAACCATACATCATAAGCCTATTACTGGTCTACTGTTAGATATAGGCCTCACCCAATTGGAGGATTCAATGTATTTGCCACGGATGGCAGTCGCGTAGGGTTGGTGATTGTAGTATTAGACACCTTGGACCTTTGCGTATGTTGAAAGTGCATTAGTAATTGCTCATAGATAAACACTCAAACCAACAACAATTATTTGTAGACCATGCAAACACCCAGTGGGGGAATCAAACCCGCGATCCGCAGTGCCGATCGAATCCTTATCGAGGCTAAAAGTCATTAACGTTAGTCATTTAAAAAAAGAACGAAGCGAGTGAGAGATTTATCAATGATATATTTAATACTAGCTATGAAATGCGTACTTCGTAGGTGTGAAATTGTATTACGTAAACTTTCATTTTTGTTTTCACTGATGTTAACCTACATATTTCATGTAAATTTCGTGTATGAATTGATCTTTCAAAAATGTATATTGTTGAAGCATCTACATATTACATTGATATGTAGATGTTGATAACTATGATCGGATCATACATGAATAAATAATTATTCATGGCGATTGTAAGCGTGATTTTTTCCTCAGTAATCGTATGTTAGTGACCTACTTGGCTCATTTCGATCTTCCAGGCAGCCAGTTCAGCCGAGCGTAAGATTTTGTGCTTTTAATACAGTAACTTACTCTATAAAAATTCGATGTTCTTTTACAGAATATTGTTATCTTGCATATAAAAATATTTGATGCGTGATAATTACGTGGAAATACTTGGATATTTTTATTTTTAAAATGTTTTTCCAATTCCTGGTAGAGCAAGTCGTAACTGGAACATAACTCCGTTATTTGTGTAATATAAAATATAGATCTTAGAGATCGATATAGATTGTCGGCTTAGCAGAGTTTTAAAAGCTTACTGTACCTATTCTAATGAGACTATTTCGACAGACACTATTTCGTAATGAGATTCCGCGGATGAATAAAAATAGATGAAAGAAACAACGTTCTCTTTTTTTTTTAAACCTCTGTTGGATTTAAACCTTCTGATTTCAACAGCGGGACATATACACGTACAGGAGAGGCAGGAAACTAGATGCGTTCGAAAGTAAAAAAAATATGATACCGATTTATTAATGGTGCCTTTAAACTAAAAAAAAAAAACGAGTGTTATATGTTATGGAATTCAGTCTACTTATGCATCAATTGAACATAAACCATACCATGTGAGCGTTATACGAATCTATCTTCCCCTTTCTTGCGATAGGTGTCCTAAGAGGCGTTTAAGGACACCGCCATGGCTGTCTTTAAAAAATTAATAGCAATTTCCAAAAATGTAATAACAATTTCCAGATGCAAATCCGACGACAAGGCTCGCCGCCTGTCACGCTAACGCCTTTATCTGCCGCAGACACGAAAAGTGGGCGGCGAAAGTACGTTAGGCTACGTTGAATCATGCCATATGAAAATTAGTTATCTCTGCCTACGCCTGTGAGTCACAGGGAGTGCTAAAACAATTATATTAGACTACAGTATAAACATCAGCGAATCAAACAGATGCTTATTTCTTTAAATGAACATCGATATGGTTATATAAGGATACCACTGAATATTCAAGACTCTATTCACTCTCCCAAAAAACGAAGTTCGCTCGATACGGTACTTGGTGTTAAATGTCTTTTTATTATTGTTTGTAGCTGTTTATAGCTTCTGTACTAGTGGGAATCTTTGTTACATACTAAGCACATGCAATGTAACGCGAATATGTTAAACGTCAAGATAATATACTAACTCATAATACATATTGTATTACAAGATTTAATGTTACTTACAGGTTTAAGAGATTACCTTTTCATAGTGACAATTTTTAGGAAGGTTATTGGTAAATATGAAAAAGAGTAATAGCATATATTTTCCCGCTACTGGCCATCCTCCTTTAATCTTAAGAGGGTTATTCAACCGGGAATAGTCTGCCACGTGGCTGCTCTATAGCCGGATGGCGGATTTTAAATGTTCTCAATGTATAATTTTTGTTAAACTCATTTTAGTAGTTTCACAGTTAATCGCTATGGATTGTGTTAATTAGCTCTCATTTATCATTGATCCAGTTTCTGTGGTATATGATGAAGTTTATAACCTTTTTTTTTTTTAATTTAAGTAATGGAAATGGGAAGTGATATGGTTTAATATGAGATGCTTTCAATTCATTATCTATAATCCTATGGGCGTCGTTCATATTTATTTTTGTTTGCACATTCACCATTTTAAAAATGTTAATAATTCAAGTTTCGAACACGCTCTGCACTTACATTGAATTGCATCAATGGCCTTAGAACTTTTTTAAGCTTCCTATACAGGGGCTTATAAATCATACATTCATTCATTCATTCATTCAGTGTAGGTAGGAGAATACCAGCGCCGCATTAGATTTGAATAAGTATCATTAAAATTATTCACAAATATAATAAAGACATTGGAGATAACTTTAGTCTGTTAGGTTTTCAAAATACCCGGCGTTAATAAATTGGCGCGCGGCATAGTAGAGCTTTCGTAATTTTCTTAAACCTATAATTTTTAAAAATGCTTTGATAGTTTTGGACTTCGGAAAGAAATGATTAATTTGAATGATATTAGTTCAGACCTAAAACAGTGTAGTTTTTCCAATATAGTTGTTTGAAGTCGGACACCTCGCATACACGCTATTGCACGTCACAGGTCTGCGGATTACCGGTCTAGTCTAGTAAATATCGTGGCTGTCGTGAGAATCTGCCATCCCCCTCTCGAGGAGTTGTAAGAGGCGACTGGAGTAAAAGCTTAGAAAATCACCGGGACTAAAACTGGCAACAACCCCCGCTACTCGTCTTGTTCTCGCGCAAGCCTACTCCTGTGGATGATAGTTATGCGCGTTTAAGCATCCTAGCTTCAGTCAGATACAGGGAGATTTTCCAGGCATTATTTATACTAACCCCCGTAATTCCTGTTTTAAACAAGCGTATATTTTAACAAAGAGCATTTTGGATTTTATTCCACAGATTGCGTTTGATAGTCATAGCTGAAGTGTAAAAAATAAAGGAATGCCAATAATATCAGTCTTCCACTCGACTTCACGTTACGAAGCTCTCATAACTCGACGACGAGTTTCGAAGGCTCTTCCAACTTGAAGCCGTTTCTCAATTAATATTATGTTACTTTGACCTCATATCAAGAGTTATTCTCATGCCGAAAGCAAATCGAATAAATTGTTGTCCAAATTGAAATGGTACGTATATGTTTACTGCTTTTCATATCGAATACTGTTCCACTATATATTCGCTACGTGTTTTGTTTTTAAATTTCAATAGTATAATATCAGCATATCGGCAACTGAATACACAGATTTCAAAGTCCATAGAGGCGAGAAAAATGCAAATTTAATATAGAAGAGATGAGGAGGAGGGAACCAAGGATACAAAATTTTCGTCGGATCTGTCTATCAGAAACAGTCATCTGACCAACCTGAAGACCGAAAGCGTCGCAGTTATATCCGCTGTAGCTTATATTTTAAGTGAGATCGAGAGATTTTACGGACAGCAGTAAACATGGACGTTGAAACTACACTGGTGTGAGTAATGCTTATCCGATACAAGAGCCAAGCTTATTCGAACGTCAGTCCCACAGATTAAGAACAGCAAGCGCAGTCAGGTGAGGACAGAATTACAGCTGATCTTCTGAAAGCGGATGGAAAATAGGTGCTTGTGGTCTTTCAGTAACTGTTTAATTCAAGGCGGTGTTAGGAGGAAAGCGTGGAGAAGCAGCGCGGTAGTCCTGTTCTTTAAGAAATGCGATAACTGCCTACTGATGAAGAATACACCGACATCGCTACAAAGCCACATCTACGTGCTGTTCACGAATCGTCTAGCAAGCAAAATTGACGACTTGCAGACTCCTGAACAAACCGGTTTTCGTAATACATACTCTTCGCCAGATTAAACAAAGACCGAGGAGTACAATTTAACAATATGTAAACTATGAAAAATTTTACGATTTAGTCGAAATTAGGGCGGTACTACAGTATCTTCAGCGATGCCAGATAGACTTCCGGTATATAGAAGAGTTGAAGTGTTTGTACGCGGCTACGATGCCTATCTGGGACAGAACCAGCGTACGCCTACGTGGTAGAGCCGAGCGGTGAATTTCGCTTGAATGGGCCGTCTTGTACGGGATAGTACCACGAGCTCTCGGAATACCGGCGTTCAGTAGAGACAACTGGTGCTTCTGCGTTTCGTTCGGTGAGTGAGGTAGCTGTAACGTGTTGCTTACTTGTAAATACCTATGTAGCTCTAGCAATGGACTTAGATGAAGTAGATTAAGATTCATGACTACCAGACAGAATAATAATAATATTGTTTATATCATTTATATTATTCATACCACATAGCATATCAACTTAGACTACCGTGACTACTTTTGAACCTTTCACTCAACTCCACAAGAGTATGCCAATATATTTAGCGAAGATCTTAATCTCGGTCAAACGTGTAAATTTACAATAAACATAATCATCCGTCAAGAGGGTGACAGACTGCAATGCTAAACATATAGCTTCCCTCCAGAGCTATCTGGATCAATCGACTTCCCACAACACAGTGAAGGTCGTCCACTCCATACTACGGGGGTAGAAAATAAAGATGAAGATATATAATACATTTTTATTTACGTTTGCAATAACTAATGCGTAATACTTATATTAGTATTATTAGTAGATCTACAAAAGTATATTTTCAGATCAATACTTCAATGAGGATGTAAAACGGGAGAAACAACACTGAAAGATATTACAAAGTAAATGTTCTGTCACATTGTACGAATCCAGTAAAGAACCTCTACTCATAAATCTGCTGAGACATCGCCCGAGGATTCTTGTTTTCTTTTCACAATAAAACTCGTGGAAGTGTGCGACATTGTATTTAAATTACGTCTTATTCCAACATTTTGTTGCGTTTATCTATACTAATATTACACTTTATAAAGTAAGTTATGTGCGGGGTAATTTTCTGAACTAATTCTCCTACTACTCCAGATGGACGCAGACCATGTTTGGTTCCCAAATTAAATTTATTAATGTATAGGTTAAGATGGACATGGAGAAGACGATCGACTAACGTCCATATCACAACAATAGCGGTCGGTGTTAGTAACTCAAGTTCCCGACGAGTAAGTATACCAGGGCCAAACTTGGTAAGTTCAACTTCGACCAACCGGTCAGTCGAAGAATCCAACTAGGCTGGATAGAGTTCGGCAAAATACGTCAAATCATTTCGTCGAGTATGCCTCAAAACCTTAAGACGAAAGTATACATCCAGTACGTATTGCCACTGATGGCGTGGACTGCAGGCCGTATGAAGAAGCTGAAAGTTGATCAGCGGGCTATGGAAAAGGCTATGCTTGGTGTATCTATGCATGATGGAATCTCTAACGATAATACCCGCAGTAGAACTAGGGACCGACTATACCGACATAGATGCAAGGATCAGGAAGCTGAAGTGGCAATGGGTTGGTCACAGAACTGACAGCTGCTGTGGAAGAAAAGTTCTCGACAAGATGGAGTGACGTCGATGGATGCGGGTAACTCAGGTCCATGTTTTATGGCAAACTTTGTGATAAGTCTAAGTACAGCACTAGATTTGTAACTGGCAGTAATGATGACGGTGACTCTACGAGTATTGTTATTTTAAAGAAGTATTATTTACAGAAAAACATCAAATATTCCAAAACATAACGTTTTTATATGTAAATGAGAGGCTCGAAGGTTTAAGGACGCCAATTTCAGCTAAACTATAATCTCCTACACGCGATCTCGTAAACATCGGGATGTTCGCTTTTTATTGCCGCGCAATAAAGGCTCACGACTAATTGCGTTCCAACCAATTACGTCTCGAGCGGCGTTGGATGCCTCCTTAAGGTTGTTTTCATTTAGATTGATGTAGTGGCATGTTCTATTTGTTATCAAAGGTCACCTGGGCGTTTTATAACAACTGCAAGTGAATGTATTGATTGCCTTTTTCTATCTATACCCAACTAAAATTATTCATCTTAAAGTAATTACAAGGTTATGTTCGGATTATAGGCAGTTGACAACTGCATAGGAGATATTAACGGAACGAGCAAACACGGAGGCACTTACCTAAGTTGCAGGCACTCTGCTCGCGAGTCTTCACCGACAAAGCTGTCAAGGCCGACGGGCCAACAGCGTTCCTTGGTGGTTTTAGTCGGTCCAACATTAATGTTGATCCCGACATAAAAAGTCACCGCCTTCGGTGACTGGTAGGTGTTAGAACCACAGGCCCAGTAATTTTTTGCACAAATGTTACAAATATAGTCAATTATTCATTAGGTGTTTGTTTGACTTTGTCCAGCCATTTATTTTAGTATTTTGAAAGATGGAAAACGTAAATTTGTTCTTCTTATGTATTTGAAAAATTAAATAAACTATTTTACGTATAAAAATTTAAGGATTAAACCTCCAAAGGTTAATCAAAATCCGTGAAGCTCGTCTTTTCAATAGAAACCTAGCGGAGAAGCAGATTTACAGTATCAAATATTGAATGACTTGAGGTCAATTGCGAATTAAGTACCGTAGTACTGTTAGGCTATGCAAATGTCCCAAAATATCGTGATAAAGTTGAAATAACAATAACATATTAATATATTATTACGAGCGGGTTCCGAAATTGGAGTAAAGCTAAAAGGCCGGTATCTTAAACTTCTATTTATTTGACCACTTACAAAGGTTACAGAGTTTCTTCCTCGATATGCTATCCTCGTACTTGATCTTTCACGGGTTTTCCTCTGCATTTGTGTGCCACCAGTGCGGGACTCGTCACTTTGCCTTCTTCCTCCTTTTTTTTCTTAAAATAAAAGAGGCTTCTTTTTCTTCTTCATTCCTTTTCTTCGCGATCTTCCTCTCCCATTTACTTCAGAACTTACCACACTCCTTTGCACACTTCAGTGTTCCTTATATAGTTCCAATTTCGATTGCCTTTTTTATTTTCGATGAATCCAGAATATTTCCGAAACGATGTTTTATTTGTTTTGAAGAAAAGGCTTATATTTCCAGTGTACAGCTTCACTTGTTTATCGACCAAAGGGTTTAGTTACGATCAACTGGCTATTAAAAAAACATTATTTCTTTTAACTTATCATTCAAGGACATAAGAGTTGACAAGACAGTATCGGCAATCTTGACAAAAGAATAATAAAAAAATGAATAAGCATATACGCCCTGTAGCAGAATGGCGGAGCTTTAAACCTTCTCAAATATTCGCAAACAGGTTGCTTCCTGATTAAACTCTATTGATGATGCCGTGTAATAGCGTACTGAGGCAACACCAAATTCAATTTAAGGCGAGCAAGAAATATTGCTCGCTACAAGGAAAACACGTAGTTCTATACTATGCACGCACGAATGAAACACTAGGGGTACAGGTTGCATGGATTTTTTTTTTTTCGGAAAATTCATAAAAAGTATTTGTGTTTGCTCTCCACGGTTCGGAAAATAACACAAATGCTCAATATACGAGTATACACTCGTGTGATGTAGGTCGACGGCTTGTGCAATCTTCACGTACAATGTGAAGATTTGAAGGATTCTGCTCGTTGGCATGAACTGTCACTTACAGTATTTCATTCTCGTAACTAGATGTAACATAAGCTAAACTGTTTCTGTCTCTCCAATTCCCTCAAGTAATTTACACTGAGAATACTATACTAAATAAATATGAGCACTCTCACCTGTCATCCATAGGTACCTCCTCCTTTAGTTTCATGGCCTACATGAGCTATACTCGTGTACAAGGTCGTTTTTAAACTTCGATCAATTTACACCCTTATCGACGGTAATCCAAGCGCAGGTTTCGTACCTCTTAAAGGGCCCCCCTTAGGTTGCCGTGAGCTCACCTCTAGTTTTTGTCGGAAGTCTTTCGTTCTTCAACAGGGGTCGGTGCATGATACAGCAGCAGGCAGCGGCGTCATTGGTATTTTATTTAAATTACTTGTGGGGCCTTCTGCTCGTCGGAGCAGAGTCTCTTCTGCTGACGCAGTTAGGGCGCCGGGTCAATAGCGTATCTCGTATCCGTGGGGTTTCGGCACTTAGTGCTGTACCCGACATAACCTGTCATAACCGAGAAGACTATGCCAAGTCCAAATAACTTTCCATACGGTCGGTAAAAATAGGGAGAAGAAGCAGAGATAATGAATTTCCATTTAACGTAGTTAATCTGATTTCACATCGGTGATTGCTTACTACCAATTTGCAAATGCTTCGACAGTGCTCGTAAATGGTAGATCCAAGCGGCTGCTTTAGCTTAGCTTTTGCTCGAATGGGTAGCCTCGATGGGGTTGTACCACGGCTCGCAGAATACTGGGTGAAATAGAGGCTATTTGTGCTTCTACGTTTCTTTCGGTGACCACAACTGACTCCCCATCACCCAAATATGCTTAAAGGCAGGCAACGCACCTGCAGATCCTCTGTGTACTTTCTATAATTTAAAAAACTTAAAGGTATATCCCGAATACTCGATTTCGGTCAACAAATAACTTTCAATACTTGATCATCGGACTGATAGAGCTGTGGAATTTTTGCAATTGGTATTTAAACTCGGAACTTCCCATTAAAAAGATGCTCACCCATTCATTGCAACTCATGTGGAATCTTTTATTAGGCCTTGAGAAGCTTCATGGCTTTTTCTTTCCATGCTAGGTTCTGTTTTTAGCTATTCTTTTCACAACTTACCGTTGAGAACTGTTGAATCATGTTTTGAATTAATTGCCTGTTTACGTTGTAAATGACTTCCTTGTTTTTTTAAACTTTCATGCTAATTTGATGATTTTTATATATTTATGTGTTGTGTGCCGTGTGATAGCGGTGTTAGAAAATCTGCTACCCCATCGTGTGTTAAAGTCGACCAAGGATAATGCTAGAAATATCCAAAAAATAATAGTGTAAGTATAACTTACACCATCTTTTTCTTGATAGCGATAAACTATTTTTTGCGAAGTATTAAATGCGATTATTAACCTTTTCATTGCTAAAGTAATTGGAAAGCTCTTTAAACTGAATTTGAATTGTTGGCATCATCCACCTTTATGAAACTCGGCTTTAATTGTCAGGCGCATAATACTTAATTGGTGGATGCGAAAGAAAACTTGGCAGATCTAGTTGCAGTTTAATTGTTACTCTGTTTTTGTTTCATCTATTGCGCTGAAAGGTTACCAATTAATGAATATGGAAGGAAAAGCCGGATGTGATAGTGTGACAATACTATTTGTGAAATGTTCGGATATAGTTCGGAATCGTCACCTTTCGAAAAACTAAAAATTTGGATAAAATTATCCAACTTCATTGAGTCGTTTACTTTAACGTAATGAAAATAACCGATTTTCCTTTTGAAGAAGTTCATGTACTCGTAGATGGTAGACCCGCCAGGTCGGGTGTTATTTATATGTAGCCGTATATACCTGTAGAAACTTACATAGTTTGATGATGTATTGCATGCACTGTAACTTTATCTTCTGAAAGAATATCTGCCCTTCTGGAGCTCCTCATGTGGTGAAATAGATGTCACCACAGCAGCAATAAAATATTATATAGAATGGAAGTCAATCGAGAAACTACATTAAGCCATAGTCCAGAAAATTGGGTGACACCAACTTTGTTCCCAACCGCCACCCTCACCTGCAGCTTGCTGTCTGACGAATTATTATTAGGCCCTGACGATCGATCGATGGCAGAAAATCCATCTGTCTATTCCGAACCCAAATCCTATAGACCAGTGATGAGAGGCAGCATAGTGCACATTTTCTTTAGCCTTCGATTCCGACAACCACAAGTTCTGATCGAGCATTAAATTTTAAATTGCACAATAAAAATGTGAATGTCCTAAAAGAAAACCTAAGCCTCATAAACGCTGTTGACGCAATTAAAAAAAAAAAAAAATTGTTATTTAGTTTTGTGTTCAGAAAAATAAAGAAAAGTGAACGTGTTCATGTTCTTGTTCTTCTTAGATATTCGAGTGAATACCGTAATACGAAAAAGTTATAACAAGGTTGCCAAACTATGAACTGTAAACAGGATTTATTTTGTTTCTGCGACCGTCAAATTTGTTTATATTATTATTAAGAGATTTTTGTAATAGTTCACTGTTTTCGTTATCTGTTTATAAAAAAACCTACTTAAATTATTAATTCTGTTTTAATGTCGTTCGTCCGTTTCGTATGATATTTTGTGCAACTTCGTTATTAGAGTATAAGTTATCTAATAAGATCTTAATTGGAAGACACACAGCTTCACAATCACCACAAACAATCGGTATGTGCTTGTTTATGACTCTTTCATACATAAAAACATTATTGTAATAAGTCTTTATAATTTAAAGCCTAAATCGTCGTGTCAGGTCACGATAGCGGAGTGGTTAGGGGATCTGTTCACGAATCTGGAGACGAGTTCTACTCTTAATGTATAGAGCACGTACCAATGAATTATTCGAAACTTTATATGATTTGTATCGTTGACCTGAACAGCAAGAAGCCAACAGTTCATCACGGGCTACGTTATACCAAAAAAAACTCCAAACAATGTATATAAGCTGCTCCTAATAATATATTCATAATTATACACGGTGTCACATCAATAATTTCAAGTTTGTATGGTTCACTGCATGCATATGGATAAGAGAAGCTGGAGGGGAGCTTTTAAAGATCAGCGCGACACTTCGAAATTCAAACGCCATGAAGCGTGTCATATACATAAATAACGATAGGAGTTTAAATTGTTTTGTACTATATGACATTGTCAACCTTCTCGAAATGCATGCAAGTTTTAACCGGCGTTAAGTTTATGTTCAGCAATGTGATTGTAAAAGGCAGTTGATAACGATGTTTCATGAATTAAAACATACATTTAAATGAATAAGTGTTATATGTGCGAGGCCGCGCGGTATCAGCGCATAAATCTGTCAGCTCTCGTGCCTTCCCGTGGGTGTCGTAGGAGGTGATTAACAGAAAAGCCTTAAATAGCATAATAGCTACCGACAGATGGCGCAATAACCTACTCGAAAAATAACAGAACGAAATAAAGCAGACCAACGATGCGCAGTGGGATCTAAAGTGCGAGGTGTCTGCAATCCACTTGGCGAGCGAGGTTATCATGGCAGAGGTTATTATGGGAGAGGCTTACGTCTTGCAGTGGCCTATTTAAAGACTTTTAAGGTAAGTTGAGTTAAGTATTGTAATGTATGGTGTGGTCTTGAGGTAGTAGAGTAAGAGAATCTACCACTCCATCTTTTTCCGTGATTTGAACCGTTTACTAGAACAATCAAAGTAGTTTATGAGAGATATGTCGCATATTAGATAACCATACTAAGTATATGGCATATTTGACACTGTCTATCTCATCAAGGCGTGCGACGAGCAGCTGCAAGGTGTCTGTTACTATGAAGGTCAATACGTCTGCCAAGCGGCGGCTACGGCATATTCTAAACGGCCCATGTTTAGTGGTTGCTTCTTTATAGGGTGTTTAGGTGAAATCTTCTTTACATCTTAAATGCATAAGTTTAAAGTAAGAAGAGACCTATCGTTTACGTTTTATATATCTATATAATTTATGTGTTTATTGTATGGCAAAGTTTTAATTATACGGGTGCACAAGTCATGTTAACGTTATGTTCTGAATGTCGTCAATCCTAGCCGATGTATTGAAAGGATTTATGTTTAGTCATTACTTAACATGTCAAATGTAGCAATATTCAGCAATCCATCATGTAGGCAAGTGGAATAAACACTATAACCAATCTCCTACTACATGGCACACGTTACGTCTCGAATGAAGAATATATTTATTTAATAATTCTTCATTCGAGACTGAAGTTGTGTTTGTTTACTTGGGAACAATGTTTACGAGAGATGGAAGGTACGAATGTGACATTGAAAGGAGCGATGGCAGGTAATATGGTGAATGGGGCATTGCATACATTTATGAACAGCCAGACGATATCTGACAAAGCTCGTTTGGCTGTGCATAGAGGGGTATTGGTACCAACATATGGAAGCGAAAGCTGGGTATGGCAGAGAAGACATAAAAGCAGGATAAATGCAGTAGAAATGAGAGCGTTAAGAAGTATGATTCATGTGAAGATAAGTGACAGGGTTCAAAATAATGTGATCAGAGAGCGTTGTGGCGCGAAAGACGATGTAGTGACACAAATTGAGAAAGGGATGCTGAGCTGGTTTGGACATGTGGAGAGGATGAATGAAAGTAGGTTGACGAAACATATATATGCGGCAAGTGTAAATGGTAGAGTCGGAAGAGGAAGACCTAGGCGAACATTGCACGATCAAATCGGAGACATTCTGAAAAAAGGCCAGGTCAAGAGTACTCTAAATCAACGAGTATGCATGCGAAGATTGTTGAAAGTGGAAAAAGCAAAAGAAGTATGTTAGGACCGTAGCAACTTGAAGAAGATTGTCTCTGCCTACATCGTTGGGAACACGGCGTAAATATATACGTATATACATACATACATAATATTCCTGAGGTCGCGTTCGTGGTGGTTTTTTCAAAATATATATAACAAAAGAAAAGTATTCGTCGATAAATTATTAGGTGTCGAGTCTATTGGGATGATATAGTGACTAATTATGCATCAGTAGACTGAATAACATAGTATATAAGAACATAGCTCGTAGCACCGACGGTGAAGAAAGGTTCACGTGTGCAACAGGAAGACTTAGTGTCGAATGACCTACATTAGACTAGGCAACGACCTGCGTATGCATGGCTCAGATCCGTACCTTATGATATCTCTGATGATACTCTGGAAAGGCGATGATAATAATTAACCTCTTATGCATTAATCACGAGTCTGACTCGTGTAAACTTATTTTGACTTTGTAAATCAATCACGAGTACTACTCGTATAAATATAAATTTTATAAATAAGTAATCATTTCAAACTTTACAATTTATTCAAACAATTAAAACTACAAGGTTAATAGCCTTAACTATGTGCGGAGTTAATCTTCCTTACACTATGACTCTGTGTCTGTAATCTGTACTGTATGTAAAAGCAACATTTTGACATGAAACTATTAATAACGGATTTTGTCGCGTTTACTTTTAATTTTTATGTTCCCGATGTTTCGAGTGAGTTCCAGCACCCGTGTTCATAGGGGGAATGGGATGTTAAACGTCCTGATGTGATAGTTAACACGGGCTACCTTCAGCTTTTAATTATTAATTATGGCCCGGTCCGATAACATCCGTAAATAATAGTTTCATTTCAAATGTGTAGTATTCGCGTAAATAAAAGGAATCCATAATGAAATCTTATTTTACTGTTCGAAATACCTTTTCTGGAGCGTCACAATCATAGGTAAGTCCAAAATGCGCGCGTTCGCTGAGTGAGATACGCTTGTGGTTGCGTAATCCGAAGTCCAATATCGGAGAAAATTTCCGGTCGAACGCATTTAAGGCGACAAATTGTTACACAAATCCGCCCCGCTGGCATGAGCATGTTAACTTAGTTTCGTAACACGGTTCAATGTGTAAATTTCCTAACGTCTATGTCAATATTCTTTGTTTTGTTCAATAGATATTTAAATAAACATTGTCTTTCTTTTTATGATATAACACTGGAGTCACTAACGAGCTAACAGTCAACCTGACGCTATGGCCAGTGACCCATGAACTGCAAATAACTAAAATCGAAGAAGGCTGGCTGCATGATTAGCGGTACCATTAGATAAGAGGGTGGTTCCAAGACAGAACAATAGTTCTACCGCCTACTGAAATTAAGTCGGTTTTCGAAAAAGCTATAGTACCATAGACCACATACATGCTCTCCGCCAGATTGTACCGAAGACCGAGAAGTATAATTTGCCATTATTTCTGGTGAATATGGACTACGGGAAAGCCTTCGATTCAGTCGAAAATTGATCGGGCCACCGTTCATTTGAAAGGGTCATCGTAGACTCGTTGTGTAAACACTGCAGCGTTTCGATATATCGGGAGACTATCTTGGAAGATACGATGTCTATCCGTGTACGGAGCCAGAGTACGAAACCATTCAAATCGCAGAAATGAAATACATACCACATACCCGAATGATGATGATGATGAATGAATTATGTACACATACCCGAAACTCTTTACAACTGCATTGGAACAATGCAAGCTGCTGAACCGCAAAGGATACGGTATCTATATCAATAGAGAATACATGCCTTACTTTCTATTTACAGATGACATAAGCCTTGGGGCAGGATCACTGGAGGAGCTCAGTTTAAGACGGAGATCATGTCTAACGTACATATCACACCATTAACGGTTATTGTTGGGAACATTAGGCTCGAAGTTGCCGACAAATACCTGGAACAAATTGTCCGATTAGGTTAGTCTAACTTCGACCCACAGGTAAATCGACAAATCCAACTAGGCTGGGCTACGTTCGGAAAACTACGTCACATCTTCTCGTCGAGTATGTCTCAAAACCTTTAATAGCAAAGTATACGTAAAGAAACCGACACGTGGTTTTTCACTGCACAACGAATAAGGAAGCTCAAAGTTGCTCAGCGGGCTACGGAAAGGGCTCGTGATTCACTTTTAATATTTACCTTTTAGTGTGAATTTAATGATAAGTTTTGTCTACTTTAGATCCATGAAACGTTTGAGATGTTTAAAAATTGTTAGTCTCACTTTCGTTACTAAACTAGCGCACCCATACCACAGAGTAATGATAGCAACGGTATCATACTTTGCACAATAGTATTTTGTGACGTTTTGTTTTCCATTAAACATAGGTGTTAACGGGAATAGCTTTGAAAATCTCTATAGCTACCATACAGAATACTAACTACGGAAATAACCATATCGAAAAATACCAGGCCAAAATGAAGCACACCGATAACGGGACGCCTATGTCCCGCAGTGGACTTTTTACAGGCTGTAACGGTAAATGTAAGGTAAGCGTATAGTATTTTTTTAAAATGGAACTATTATTTACGTGATTAATTTTGTTTTTCTATTCCTGACGTTTAGATTGCTTTATAGGACCGTGGTCACGGGGGTACTGAGGTGTTAGACGTCCAGATGTCATAGTTAACTCGGACTATCTCCAGCTTTCATTTATTAATTTTTGGTCCCATCTACGCAGAATGTACTCACAGTAACTTTAGATCGAGCAGCGGTTGGTTTTAGATTTTAATTTTGTTTATTATCTGCTGAATCCCAAGCCGGTGGTAGTACCCAGCCATCTTCTCTATTGAAATAAGGATGTTTTTTTTATATCAAAAGACTCGCAAATCATCCTTGGAAACTTTTGTGAGTATTTGTGGTCTATCAAATCTGATGTTATGGTTGGGGCGATCAAGGATATGAACACAGACTACAGACATCCTAGAGACGTTTATTTTTCCAATAATAAAATTTTTTCTTTAAATTAACACTTTTTAAAGGTACAAGTTCGCCTTATTATAATTTTAGTATTATAATTAATATATATGAAAAACGCTACGTTTTATTTTTGTCTCGAAGAATGTATGAGAGTTCAGCACAGACGAATATTAACATTGTGACAGTAAGTGCTACGTTTGTTCAGAATATTACTAATTGTCGCCATTTGACAAATACCATTAAAGGAATAATGATTTGCGTCAACGTGCTACGCCGTCGTTATCAGCGGCGTTCTTGTAATATATTTGTTTGTAACACGTGGCGGTGGCACGTAGCGTGTGAGCCGAGCGATCGTCATGAATATCGTAATTCGCGATCAACATAACATCGATTCCCTGTGCCGTAATCGTAAAAGTTGTAGTGTTGTCACCCAGGGGAATAGCAAGCCGTATCCATTTACGTTTGGCACAACCTTATTCGGTGTAGCCAAATGGGCTACAGCTACCTACTTCTGCTCGCGGATTGGCATGAGAATTTTAGAACATCTGCTTCTTACGACATCCATACTTGCCTTAAAGAAAACGGTAGATTTTTAGGCCGGCCGCATTTTGGATTAGAATTTGTATCGTTCGAAAACATAAAATACTCTTCGTACGAATTCAGCGACCTCAATACAGGGTTCGTTTTTTCCGTCAAAAAGCATGCATGTCATTGGTTAGTAATATCGCATTTGTGATATTTCTTTGGTGCTCTGGTGTTTTGGTGCTGGTTGTATATATTTCTTTTCTGATTCTGAAACTGCGGTGGCGTCGTATCTGCCATCGTAGAACCGAATGTGTGTGAAAACTACAGATGAACTATGTGAATCACATCATGTTATTGCAGACTTGAATAATGTCCACGAATTATTTCATGGTTATCTAAGCGTGAATAGAGAAATGCTTGAATATACGAGTATTCTATAGCGTCGATGATCACGTGACTGATATGTCAGTTTGGAAATACAAACATTTGTATTCGTAAAAAAAAATTAACTACGATTTGTATTTTTAAGGGAAGCATAAAAACAAATTAGGATCAATTTTGGACTTCGGAATTTTACGCGCGTACTCGCAAGAACATCTCGGCTCGGACATAGCGTCCCGAGGATCGGGATTGTTCGTGCGTTTTCGTAAGTGTTTGCTCGACTCTAAATCGTACGAAAATGCTTCCAAAGTGCGACTGGTCTTTTGTCACTACCTCATAGCGTCGAATCATGGTCGTAGTCGTAGATAGTAAATTACGTCATCTATTTGACGTCTACGACAGTAAATGTCGTAGGTCTCCCTATATTGTTTACAGGATCTGAAAATCACGATGGGCACAGTCACAAAATCTAAAAAAAAATTGTATTCTATTGAAAAAAAAAATATTGGCATCTCCAGGGATTTGAACGTAGTACCTAAGAGTGATCAAAATACATATCGATGCGCTGCGATATTGTCATAATATAATGCATGCGTCATTATGACATAATGACATGCTTTCATTATGATTTCAAATCGCTCCTAAGTCGTTTAAGATTTAGTTTAACAATGAAGATCGTGGAGAAATTACTGTTGAAGTTTTGGCTTACAAACACTAACATCTGTTGTAACAGGGCACGAAGCTCGGTTCCTCGAAAACAAACTAATCAAAGCGATAACTTAATTACTATCGTACGACGTTTTAAGTAAAACGGTAATAACAACTTCTTCAAATACATATTGACTTAACATAAATATTTTTGTTGGTAAATTTTTCTTCGTATCGTTTTTAAGCGTAATGTTTTAAATTGTATCACGTCCCGATAGCCGTGTAGTAACAGGATCTACCTCCGATTTCGATCCCCTGTATGAAGGCCTTGTACAACAAGATTTCTGAAACGTTTGTACGATTTGTATAGGTGACTTAAACACTAAAATGGCGACAGGCTCACCACCTTTCACGTTGTCACCAAATACACCAAAAACTCCTGTGAAATGTGGGTCGAAACGACAAAAATAAATATCTAGAACTCAGACCTGCTCACTATTGGTTATAGGATATTGAACTTTTTTTTTAGTTTAAAATAATAGGCATTATTGAAAAAAAAATTGAAGATATGTCAACTTGGCACGCTCTCCGAAAGGTATCAGTTTTCTTACGGGAGATTTAAAAAAAAAAGCTTTAAAAATGATAACGATGCACGGGCTGGTACTCGGCGATGCAATCTAGCGCAATTTGGCTCCGGTTCAAAGTGGAACAGCAATATCACAACTGCCTCCACCACGTCACAAATTTAATGCATTGGAAATAAACCTTTATGGGGATAATGAATCGACTATTGTCCAAGTTGCTTGTTTCACAAGTCTTTTACAAGTCCTGTTGGAAACTTGTACCTCAACTGGTTGGTTAATGTAAATGAGGGGTTAGCACACAAAATAGCAATTAACAATTTCAATGTTGTCCGTATCGAAAATGGAAAATGGGCGTACTTAGCATAAATTAAAGACGAGCATTCGACCCTTAAACCTCGGCTCATTAAAATAAATCATATACGTGTGTGTTTTTATTTAAATATCTGTGTAGAAATTCGTGATTTAATATGTAACCACAACTGCGGCCGAAGTAATCACGCTGCCAATGCGACGTATTGCGGCTTGCATCGCGCCGACGGTTCACTTTTAATTAACCCGGCAAATTTAGGCCTGCATTGCACTATTAAGCGACTACATTGATAATACATCATAGCCAGCGGCAAAGAGCGACCAACGATGTATTAAATATTCGCACACAAACAATTGTAGCCGTGGTAGCCACGTGGTCGGGCTCTCTCCTTAGTTTCATAGAGTATGAGCCGCCGCTCATTAACATTAACAATTTTAAGTGCCGTATTTACCACGTGCTCAGCGGTGAAGGAAAACATCGTGAGGAAATCTGCTGGTCTGACAAATAATAAAAAATATTATTTCGAGGATATGTGAAACCCGCTAACCCGCACTGGAGCAACGTGGCGAGCCCTTCCCGGCTCCTGAACCCTCTATGATTCTCGTATTTGAGAAGGAGGCCTATGCCAGGCAGTGGGCACTTACAGGCTGCTACTTCATAAAAAATTCTGGTACAATATCATTTACAGTTAGTGACGAAATCAATACAGTGTCAAATGTGTATTAATATTTTTTAATAAATGGAGGACTTGCAAGTGCCAATTAAGACCTAATTTCCTCGATATATTTTATAGAAGACAATTTTTAAAAAAAATCTTTGACTTAAGAAACCTTCATAAACCTTGAGTATGTTTGTTGCACTATATTTTGTATTATTATTATTGTTGCATTCTACTTGTGAGTCAATTCGAAGAAAATACCGATTAACGTGTCGGAGGCGGAGGGTGTCCAGGAATTGAATTCTGTCAAGAAAATATGTTCACATTTTACTGGTTTCGAAGAAAATTCTATTTTCAATAACTTCGTATAATATAAGCAGTTACTACAAAATGTTTGTGTTCAAACTTCCTGGTCTACGAATATATTTCCGTTTTCTCCATATATCAAACTCACGTGGTCCACCCTGCTAACTAACAAAGCTCTTGCAACCGACTAATAAATTAAAAATTCACTCAAATTTCACAGTCGTGTGGTATCGGCGTATCTGCCACCGTTAGAGGAGACTAAGGGAAAAGCCTTGAAAATCGCAAGGGCTACTGACAGATAGCTGGATAGCCATCTCGAATAAATATCAGACCAAAACTAAGTAGAACGATGACGGGCTGAAAGAAAGAAGAACGAACTTAATTCCGAACACCGACTCTTTCTAACCGGCTTTTTAACATGCTATAGTAATGTTAAATGAATAGCAACAACTCCGGAGCTGGTATTCTGTCGACACCGTAGATATATAACTTTTTTTTTCTTTTTATGGAGTGAGGTATCTGGTATACTGCGATCGCCGATCCGCTTGCCGAGCGTGGCGATTATGACAAATCCTCCTTATGAGCCGAGGCCTATATCTTGTAGTGGATTTACAGGCAGGTAAGGTAAGATAAGGTAAATCTCAGACTAATGATAGGGAGCAGCATCACGAGTGCAAGGGTACCGGTGCCAGGCGAGCACGAGTAAATTCTCTGTGCTTAGGCCATATCCAACTGTTGATACAAATTGATTAAGAAAAAAAAAAATCCTGAAAGTTATTATCAATTTTAGGGTTCTGTACGGAGGTCTATTACTAAGCCTACACCGTCTGTCCGGCTGTCCATCCGTGCGTCCGTCCGTCTGTCTGTCTGTCCTACATTTAAAGGGCTGTATCTTTTGAACCGTAATAACGTATTTTTTTAACGTGTTTATGTTTTCCGACTACTTTGACGGATTTTTATCGACTTTTATCATCTCATCTTATCCAACTGCATAATGAAGGTCTTAAGAATATTTCAACATATCTTTCCGTTTTTAATGATTGAGAGATTTCCAAATCTGATGTCAGAATTAAATATTTGGCATAACAGATTCAATTAATCTTGATTTTTTAACATTATTTTATAAGGTATCAATAAAAGATAAAAACTAGACTCCCTGAAAACAAGAATATTGTGTTGTAGCGCAAAAAACTGCATTTCGTTCGGCGAAGATGACCGGAGACTCACTCTCCCCTTCTCAGTTCCAAACATTCCAAAGGCAACGCACCTGCAGCTCCTCTGGTGTTGTAGAAGTACGTGGGGATAAGTAATCACTTGCCATCAACCGCATGCTTGTTTGCCTCCTTTTCCATAAAACAATTACTAGTATTAGTGCTTTTTATACGAGTAAAAATAAGTAAAAATAAAAATTGTAATAAAAAAATTTGCTCCCACGACCGTGTACCCAATACTTAGGTGGAGAGTCAGTCCCCTGATTCGGAGCCAGATCCCCTATATACTTATTATTTATTAATAATAAAAAAATAAATAAGTCAGGAGATAGAAGATAGAGAAGGAGAAGAGAAGAGATTTAAAAAAAAAGTCAACGCCACAAATGTAAAAGGCAGCTGTTTCCCTATGCCTATCTTATATACAGGGTTTGATTAAACTTCTCACGCGTTCCACGATATTTTACTAGAGACGTGAGAGAAAATCGTTTTCCTATTTTTGCGTGACACACAACGGCACTCCGTTAAAAAAAAAGATATTCAAAAATGTTCACTTTTCTCGTGCAAAATGTTTAAAATCTACGAGCAATCGGGATACAGACACAGGTACTTTAAATCATTCTAATGTGAAACCATACTGCATTTGTGTGTGTGGATTCAATTAACTACAAATTAATGTGCAATTAAAAATATCTTTTACGGAGTATTTTTCATGAAATATGTGTATGAATGAAGTCAAAATGAGCTAACCCACCCGATATTAAGTCGCTACTGCAGCCCACCTTGCAGCACACCTGCAAACAACATCAAACGAATAAGCTCACAGATGCTTTGGCACCCCTGAAGACTGAGATGGAATCCTAAAATGCCTCATACTGGCCCGTAGTTATACTGGCTCACTATACCATTCAAACCGGAACACAACATTAGTTGCACTTTTGTTTGGTGGCAGAAATGGGGTACAGTGTGGTAGCCACTCCTAGACCGACTCCTAGACAGAGAAGGAGTCTACCACCGGTTCTGTAATGATGATATCCTTCTGGCAGATTTTGTCTCACGATTATTATTGGCAGTTTTGTTTTGTTTTTATTCAGTAATTCTTCATCAATGCATTTCTTTATTTTGATTAAAAAGCTAAAAAAAATTTACGTATGCGTAAGGTTTGTCTCTTCCCAATGACGTATTTAAAGCAGAGAATTTTAATTTAAAAATTAACTGTTCTCCACAAACTAGTAAATTTATATTGAATTAGTGGTAACCCGAGGCTCCCTTCTCCCTCCCCTACTCGTTCCCCCCGGCTCTCCTTCTTCCCTCCTCTCCGGTAAAGCACCTGCAGCTCCACTGGTATTGCAGATGTAAGTGTTATCACTTTCCATCAGGTGAGCCGTTTGCTTGTCTGGACCCATTCTAAAAATCTATCTCTGGGAGTGACGAAAAGTGGATTACGGAATTCAATTTGGCTACACTTAGTCATGAAAAATGAAAATGCATAATCCCTGCCTACGCTCACGGGTAACAGGTGTCAGTAATTACATAATTTGATAATGCCAAATAATTTATAAATATACAAATTATCGGTAATTACAGCCCAGGTCTTTATACTTTTTAATCTTTATTCTGTTCTCGAAAATATTATCTTCAATTGAATGAATATTTTCTTTTTCAACTGAAGTTCATGCAATTATTATAAATTAAAGTTAGTACACATTAATGAAATATCAAAAAGCAATAAGCAAATTTAGTTAAGTCCTCTCAAGCACTTTTTCTATATTAAAAATATGATGATAACAATATGTCGTCCTCGAATTACAAAAATAATATGTTGTACGATCCTAATAACGAAACTAAATATAATCTACCGTGTTAACAGTTTTCCTGTTACTCATACTCGTAGAATAGGTACAGCTATATTATGTTCCATTCTACGTCTGTATTACATATTGATGAGCTCGTGTAAATTGTTCACCGAGGCTAAATCATCGAGTGGCCATTGTTACCTTTAGTGCTACGATTTACGTTGACACAATAGATCTTGTGATAATTATTGAATTCACTATTACTAGCTGCTAACACAATATGAAAGTAAATTTTAAATATAATCTCGATAGTAAAATAGCAAACTGTTTTTGCGCAGTTTTCAAATAAGAACTTTTTATATAAGGTAACTTGAAGGACGGATTTTTTCTTTTTTAATCTGAATATCGTCTCAATCAAAATAAACATTGGGCCTATGCGTTTAATAGATAGAACAAGTTTGTCTCGTTTTTTTTTCTATTACCGAAAGGTTTTTAGTCTGCAAGCTTACGTAACCCGCTCTTGTGTCCAGGTTTAGCGTTTAGTATTTTCCCACGTATAAAAATAGGTGACTTAACTGGGTTGGTTACAGTACTGACAACCTTGCAACTTATACTCCGTTGTCTGGCCACGGTCTTGATAATTTACGTCTGACATATGTGAGATAGTTAATATGGTATTTTCTTAGACGACGATTTTACGACATTCACGAATGGATTTAGAGACACAGGATTTAGACCAACAGATTTTGTTGCGCCGGTCCCACACACTGACATCTATCTATCTATAATCTTAAAAACAATTACTTGAGAATTTTTTGTACTTTTTAAGTATATTATCTTCTTTAAATAAACACATTCCATCACCGAACGACTAGACGCGGCGAGAAGTTCCACCCTTATGTTGTAGACATTCCTCCATTACGCACGAGGCGGTTTGCCTCTTGTTTCTTTGTGCGGACGGCTAAGGAGTGGAACTCTCTGCCGAGGTCGGTTTTTCCGGAGGCCTATAACCTGGATATCTTCAAGGCCAAAGTGAACAGACATATAGGCAAGCGTGTACCATCCTAGGCCTCATCTTCGCTTACCATCGGGCAAGATTGAGGTCAAACGCAGGCCTATTTTTTCATAAAAAAAAAACATTACAGCTGTCCAATCTGCCCGAAACTCGCAAAACGAGGCCAAACAATTAGAGCCTAATTGAGGCTTAATAAAAGCGCTAGACTCAACAAGAAGATCAGACGTAGATAAGGGGTTATATTTTGCTAATGACAAATTAAAAGAGCGATAAATTACGGTCATCTCTAAATTATTGTAAAGTGGTCGCAACCCATTCAGGTGCAGAGCTGACTGAGTATATATTTGAGGCGTGGGTAGGAAGAAAGGATTACCCCTCTCCTAACCGACCACGACTAGTGGAAATCACGTCGTCTGTAATATTTCAATCAGTTTTCAGGAACAATAATGTCTGTCTTTTCATTAAAAGTAAATAAATATTTCGTAATATCAAAAACAATTATTAGAAACTGCACTATTTATTGATTTTAAAATAGCGACGATATCCTTTGACTTTGTATGTTCTGTCAGAACAATGTTACGTTTCGTGGCTATACATTATATATATTGCGTGATAACCACATTACGAGTGGTTAGACGATTTGGTTCCGAATCAGGGGATCCGAGTTTGATTCTCTATATCAGAGATTCCTAACCTTTTCTAGATCGGACGGTGATTATTAGCAGAAAAACGAATTCAAACGCCATTATTACAGTTAATTCAACTCGAAATTAAGCCTGAAAAATTCAAAGAATTAATGAGATGGTTGAGGCTGGTGGAAGTTTTAACAGTTTGTTAATGTAGTAATCGAATTTCATTTACATCAATCGCAGATTGCCACGTTCAGTGGTTCGTTTTCGGTAAAAGTTAACTTTTAATAGACTTATGAATAGTTAAAATCAAAAAACACTTATTACCCACGATTCTCGACCATTTACCACAACGGAACAAACAAAAATAATAAAACATTCCTAGAGTTATCCCTTTCACAGATTTGATTTTGTGCACGTACTCGTGTTAACTTGTATTTTGCAATGCCGGCGCACTTGCTCTGTAAACATGTCACTTCAAGCTCCCACATGTTTGATTGCATGGAACCCGTGGCTGCTTGCCGATCAATTTGCAAAGACTTGTCACGCGTCAATCTATTCTAACCTAAAACAAATTAGTTTAGTATGCCTAATGCCTACTTAAAAATGCATACCAACGCGAAAACAATGAGATAATTTACATTATGCAACTATATAATATTTAAAAAAATATTTTGATACTGATAGTATCAAAATACCGCCGATACCCCGCGACCGCCATCTTGACTGAATGAATGAAATTAATGAAAATTCTTTATTCTTAGAAATGTCGTTTGACAATTTTTTTTTACATTCTACTACTGCTTTATTCTACTATCGTTTCTTTGATTCTTCTAGAGTTTCTCTGACGTTGAAGAAACTTCGTAGGTAACACTTTTTCGATTTATTTTTTCAATGATTATGATATTTCATGAAATAAAAGATGCAAAATTAAGGGACAAGAGCACAGCGAACGCGGGCAGACGAGCCTTCCACAAGCAGCACCTGTTCACAAGTATGTCGCATGTGGCAGCAATCGCTCTCTTCAACCTGTATTAAAGGGAAGTGAACAACAGCCACACGACGCAGCTACCGGCAGAGGTCACTAAGCGAGCATGAAATACTCAAGTCTACAATTCACACAGATATGACAATTATACCAAACACTATAATATTTCATTCACAATTCCCAAAGAACGCACCTACAATTTGAGATCAACAATGATCTTAAAGGTCACTATTCCAAGCTTCCATATCATTAAGGTAAGTTTGTGAGCACAAACGGTTTTTGATAGAATTTTAACTCTGAAAGATTCAATATACGTTCTGAAATTTTATTATATATGCGTGTTCGATGCAAATAGTTCTTAAAGTTCTCCCAAAAAATAATTCTTAACTATAGTTAGTCATCATTTTTGATTTTCTACTTTCTGATTATTTCTCAATACAAAATGATTCACGTTCGCGTTTACGTACATACTCGTACCGTAACATTTTCGTGAATATACTGTCATGTAAATGTTAAAATGTTGATTTCTTTAACTGGCTGCTCCAACGACCACTTTTACACCTCCGGAGCTGCCCCTCTGGAAGGCACCGGACCACTGTGCGCTCGCGCGAAATCTATACCCTATATGTTGGTTGGGCATGTAGCGATGAGTTTTTCGAAACTTATGTACGATTTGAATAGTTGACTGAATCTCGACAGGCTTACAGCCAGTCAAATTAATCCTAATAAGGATTTATTTTTCGGAAAAGGGAGCCAACGAGCATGCGGCTGTCCTGATGATAAATAATTCGGTAAGTCCAGCCCAGGAACATCTGCAACACTAGAGAAGCTGCAGGTGTGTCGCCGGCATTTTTGGGGTATTTGGGGAGGGGCAGATAGGAGGGGCTAAAGGAATGAGGATGCCTCTACTTCACGTCGGTATTCTACTATGCCGTAGTAATAGCTCCGTCGAGCCGGCCCATTCGAGCATCAGCAAAGGCCGTCGCTAGGCTCTACCACGTCCAAAAGAATAATTTAATTAAGCTATGGTAAATAGCATATATACTGAAACGAACGCCTATTACGGTATGGCCAGTTAATACGGTCGTAAGACCTATATTAGGTTATTAGAGATTATTTAATTCAATATTGATATACATTTTGGAATAGTATTGCATAATTGTTATTAAATGTCAAGTTAAATCAAACTGAAGCTTGTATTTGCAAACAAACAGTGTCGTTAGCACGTTTCATTATAACAAATCGTTTGTTTGGTAAAGCTCCTTAGAGAACAACGAAACGTGACGAAATATAAATTGTGATGCTTATGTCGTCGTTGTAAGTGTTATAAGTGATAGTAATCTAAAACATTTAAAATATAAGATTTTATGATCTTATACCCAATACTTGAGTGGTCGAGGACCTTTAAATTTTTTACTGACATTTAAATTTTTTTCAACGCATTTTTTACCAGATCTTATTTAGTACCACGTGATTGGTGGAAAGTCTGTTTCCATCTTAGTTTTCAGGCCGACGATATAAATCGTACATAATGTAGGAATAGTTAGGTACCTGGAAGTAGGGAAGCTGGAGATGTTCCTCGATGTCTCAGTTTAACCGTGGTCACTGATCTTTCCCACAACACTTTACTATATAAATTTATAGTACTAGTTCTTCACAAGCTTAGTTCTACATCAGAGTGCGTTTTGTTAATCTTCTTGATTGGTTTAGGATTAGATGCGTACAAACGTATCGCACGCGCGTTGAGAACGAGAGTACTTGAATATATATTTTAAAGGAAGCGGAAGAGATATGGATAAGGGATATAAATAGTGTTGTCAGTAATAGAGTGCTATAAATTTAATATGATTGAAAGATCTGGATGACGTAGACACATAAGTTTCGAAGAACTCATTGGTACGAGCACTCCACGTAGGGGTTTGAACTTGAGTTTCGTGACTCGGATGCAGATCAGTTCACAGAACAGTTCAGTGAACAGAACAGTTCACTCATCTACTCAGTTTGAATTTGATTGATTTGTTTGAATCCAGACGAACCACAACTGGTAAGCCTTCAAGCTAATCTAGGCTACGTACTTGCTATGCGAACGCCAAAGCTAATCGTGTTTATTATGGTATTATATATTACGTCTTACAAAAAGGTTGAGGTTAATAATTAGATTAAACAATTTTTTAAGATTTCTTTAATCTGGATTAAAATGAATATAAATCTGGCTTAAATTAAAGTATGAAATATTTATATATAATAGATTGTCTATAACTTTTGTAAAACCTGTATTTATGCAATTGTCGTTAAGAGTCAATACAACGCTGTATAAAAGAAATAATAGGAATTACGAAAATAAAGAGACGCTAAAGATATTGTTTACGAGTATTTTACGACACCATTAGAATTGTGAACGCATAACGATATATCAAGAGTTGTACCTAATAAAACGTACCGAATATATTCAATCGTTGTTTTACAATAAAACGAGGAAACCAAATAAATTTGTTAAAAGACTTGAACATAAAAATAATAGGCTAAATTAATATTTTAATAACACCGTTATGTCCCTGAAGCAGTGGCGTCCATTTGGAATTGACCCAGGGTAGGCAGAGAGTATATAAAAGAAAGTATGTAAACAAAAACGTAGTTACCCTTTACAATGAAATTAGATTTGGCAACGCCTATTTGAATTGCTCGCCACTGCACTGAAGTACTTTGTACCGTTGGTTCAGATACACAGACAGACTTATATCCGTACTCTGATAGTCCTCGACATAATGTAACTAACATCTGAGACATTAAATAGAGGGACTTGATGTACGTATTTGACACACTTACGCGATGTTCAAACGTTTATTTATAGCTACTGTAATTTGAACTGTACCAAATATTATTAATTCTCTGCATAAAACTATGAAATAAGTAAAACATATTCACGTCGTTAAATTTTCTTAATTTCAGCCTATCACAACTCAACTGTTGAACACAGGCCTCCCCCAAAGATTACCATAAAGCATGATATTGAGCTACCTATCGACTTCCTGCAATACTGTGCAGATCGTCACTCCAACTTATGGGGGGTCGTCCCACGCTGCGTTTTCCGTTTGCCACTTCAGTTCGATCCTTACGTCTATCTCCGTTATCTTAGATATCGTCATTTTTCCATATAGCTCGCTGAGCAACTTTGAGTATCCACAACGGTCTGCAGTGAAAGACCTCGACTCGGTTCCCTAACTCAAGATAAGCAACACGCGCTGATTGTACACCTTTGTTGTGCGTGTAAACCAATTCTTCGATAAAATCATACCGGGCTTTATTTCACATATGGTTACATTTATTGGTAACGATATCTTGGAGAAACCAATACATGTTAATAATAACACGGTAAATACACGGAATTTTTTGTGGCGTAACGGAAAACAAAGAGGGCGGCTAAAACAAGTGAAATTTAAACATTATAGATAAGTATGAAACATACTGGCAGTGTCAATAATAATTATTCTCATTTAATTGACTTAAATAAAAAGTAAATATAATAATTGATAATAAGTTAATATTTCATTTCATTCCGATTTAGAATTAATGTCAATCGAGGTAGTAGGAATTAATGACGTACGAACCCGCAAAGAGTTCATTTAGTACATCTTGTTTTAATTGATATTTAAGTAATCTAAAATGTGTTGTGCGCAATCAAAATTTCTTGACATAAAAACAAAGCTTGAATTGAAAGCAAGCGTCAGAAAAGTTTTTTCAGGAAAGGCATATGAAAGTTCTTAGTATAAGAATACGTTTCCACTTTCTGGAACAATATAAAGAGGCACAATTTTCTCGTTCTCCGAATCTCCGTTGACATGCAATTCTGCTCCGTTGCTTACGATATAAATAAACCGGGCCGTTCTGTTGTCGCAGAGCACAGAATACGTTTCCGTATAGGTGTTTATTGAGAAGCGCAAATTTTTCAGCGTTTGATTCGATTAAACTTATTTTAAGGTTTATGTAGATTAATACCTTGTATAATAATACATGTATTTAATTAAAGGGACGCGGAGTGCGGCATTTTTTCAATGTTTTCATGTAACTAACTGGGGAACAAAATGCGGCAAATCCTAGTTTGATAAACAGTTTTGCCGTAAACAGTAACTTTTGTCACATAAACAGTAACTTTTTAACGTTAGTAATAACGTTAACTAAAAATAACTAATATGGCTTTAAGCGGTAGGTATGCTGACTTCGCCTAAAAAGTTATTTATTCAGCTCAACGTAGGGCGATCCCGAAATGTTTCATTGCAATTTGCAATCGGGTATAAAACAATGCACTATGGACTCGCTCTGCAACTAAACTAGAAAAATGATCTTTTTTTTTCAATAATACATATAAAAGTAAAAAAAATATATATTATACAATACATATACTAATATAATCATATAATATAAATAATACTTATAATTATTCTATATATTTAGTTTCTGGATCTAGGATCATTATGAAACGACATGGAGCCTGTAACAACGTTACGTTGCTCCAGTCCGGGTTGGCAGACTTGAACTGAGATCTACTAAATTAAAATCATTGCTTGTATCTCAAAATGTAGGTTTTTCTCACGATTCTTCGACTTCACCGTTCAGCCGTTAGGAGTCCGGCACGTAAGTATCCTTTTCATTATTTCCGGGATGAAAGAGTATCTATGAACAATTATATATTACATTGTAAACGAACAAAATTATTTATTTGGAAGTCACTTTGATTGGACGACTAGGATCAATGTGCTTAGAACAATTTATACTAGACGTCCGATCGTGGGTACCCTTTCTAAACCAACACTTTATCCACAATCAACATATTGTTTTTTAACATTCATCAAACATTATCAATTAAAAGTAAAATAAAATTAATAAAATTAGACAATGCGCAAGCGTAAATTACAAAAACGATTTAAAATAATTCTTAACAAATGTTAAAGCAAAAGTCAATTTAAACTTTCCATAAGTTTTATAAATAAAGGTCATCAGAATTTTTTTCAAATATTTACCTCATTCCACGCGTTATACTTTCGCTTCTCCGCCGACATTCTAGATAAATACCACCTAAAATAATAATAGCTTTAGTCGTCTTTACCCAATTATAAAAATTACACATTTTTTTCTCTTTTTTCTGTATTTTTTAGTTACTTTTTGTTACTTTTTTAATTCGTCACAACTGTATTAGTCGCTGATAGCGGTGAAAACTTCCTCCAAAGCCTTTCACGTTTTTTTTGTCCCGTGCCAATCTCAACCATTGTTTGCTTACTGTCTTTGTTATATCCTCCCTTCATCTTTTTTTGTGGTTTTCCCACTTTACTTTTAAAATCAGTAAGGTACGGGTAAATGTTCCAGTTGGTTGTATCTTTAGTCCATCTTTCATCGTTTGCTCGTTGCATCTTGCATTGAGGAAACGATGGAATAACACCTATACAAATGGGAAATGAATAATGTTACATCAGTTTTTGTTTCGAGTGAATTTAATAATCCGGATATCTCGAATATACATTAGGTGCGGTGAGTACCAGGAGTCGCGGAATGCCTTGGGTTCCATTGGAGTGCGAATGGGAGTCTTGAAATGTAATAGACCTTCTCCTTAACCTCAGCCTGTAAATAGTCTACCGCAGGACATGGGCCACTCATATAAGGAGAATGTGTCATTATCGCCACGCTCGGCGCCTGGATTGGGAATCGCACTTTAGACACTGCTGCTCGTCATCGGTTTTCTTAATTTTATTTTTCGAGGTGATTATTTCACCATCTTTCGGTAGACGATGAGATTATCCAAGCTTTTTTCTTAGTCGCCTCTTGCAACACCCACGGAAAAAAATAGGTTGGCAGATTCTTACGCCGATATCACACGGGTGCCGATAGCAACCCACTCCCAATACTTACCTTCACCGCCGAGTTCCTAATTAATTTAGTACCTAAAATGGCAATTAACGATTTTAGGGATGCCTGCAATGGGATTCTAGTTTATTACTTCTACTTCAACATCAGTCTATTTAAGTCTACTGCTGAACATGGGCTATCAATGAAAGCGCCAGCATAAGATGATATATATTTCTTGGAAGGTTTGCCCATACTCACAGATAGAGTGAGCGCAGTGCCGGTCGCATAGTTGAATGCTGGTCCTGCTCGCCATGGTTAGTCGGTGGGATTTGAGTTCGGCATATTCAGACTGATATCTCGCTATCGTTCGGTGGCCAGAGCCTCTTTTGTTGACTAGCAGATAACGTGTTGGTGAGGGTAGCTTTTGTAGAAAGCGATTACCCCCTTTTTGCGAAGGCACCGCGCTTTTCACACCTACTATGAAGTTGAAGACAGCATACCGTCACCTGAGCTATCTTAGGGCTTAAAACTATAGATGTTCAATTTAAATATTGCCTCCGTGAATATACTAGATTGCTTACTTACATTACTTACACGTAGTTTCTGACGAAAAGTACTTTAGTGCTTCAGCGTTCAATCGCTGTATAACTTTCGAAACTAGTTGAGAATGAACTTCTCCTGAATTGGATTTCATACACCGTCGGAGTATTTCAGTATTGAAACTGTTAGTAAACAACAGAATATAACAAGGAGAAAAGAGACTCTTCATTTAAGCTACATTGAAATAAAACATAAAAATTTCATATTTGTGAAATGAAGTATGGGCACGTGGTGAGTATGGGCAAATTCCTCGGAAAATAACACAGTTTGGCTTTTGCTGGCACTTTCTTTGAGAGGTCTGTGTTAATAAGACTGAAAAGGAAATTATACAGTGTCTGATAAAACCATAGCCTGTAGCACTTTTGGAACACTGATGAACATATAAAACAGGTTCCATCAGAATCCGTGATTGAAGATGCTAGACTCAAATGAGGAGGTACCACGCTCTCACAGAATATGGGCGTGTAATAAAAGCGTGGTGAATGGTGAATGAAAGAAGAAAAAAAAAGATAAAAAGAAATCTATTTATTTGACTTCATAACAAAAATAAACTAAAAGGCAATAAATGACGAGAATCGGAGAAAAAAAAATCGGAGAACAACGCACTCCACATCTTGAAAGAGATAGACGAGTATGTGAATAGTGGACTCAGTGCACGTTTATTAGTCTTTGTAGAATTGGTAAGTAATGAGAGGTAGTAATTTTGGAATTTTGTTAATATTAATGAACAAGGGGAATATAGCATAACTTTCACCAAATACCAACCCCATCTGCACATCACCCTGCTAGTCAACAGACGAGGCACTGGCAATCGAATTATGGCCGAAAATCCAACCAAATTTGCAGAAGCGAAAACCCTCCAAAATGTATGTCAGTTTATGGTGGCGCTGTTTTGGAGAGGTCAATGTTCCGCGAGGGACTAAAATGGAAAGAGCCGAGGAACTTGGGGTCTAGGTGTGTCTTAAATCACAGTTTATTCCATCATGTGAGAACAATATATCATACATCTTCTTCATTAACCTGTTTATAGTCCACTACTGGATATAGGCCTCTCACACTGGAAGAATTTGCCATAGTGATCCAACTTGACAAACGAGTAGAGCTATCTATATATAGTCCACTCTTATGGAACACATTGAAGGAAAGAGGATGGCAGATATTTCTACGTTGCCACCATAGCCCTATTATACAATATGTACCATGTAAATTATATGATTCCATAGTATATAATTAGAATTGATGATAAAAAAGTGAATTGAAACGCTTAATTAGAATGCTGACGTCAACCAGTAGTTTGTTACGTAATTAGAAGTAGTAGTAGTAATTGCAAGGGATCACGCCCGTGATACGGTAATCAATACCAGCCGCTATATCTGCGGCTGTACGGCGACTGAGTAATTCCGAAGAAGATTAAAAAATTAACTATCTGTGAGTATCTAAAGAACCGACTAAGAGAGAGGCCATAAAAAAGTAAAAGCCCTTCTCATTGCTTCCGATAGATAGCCGATTAACCATTTCAATAATAACAGTAGCGTCGAAGATGCGAGATGTTTCTGCGATCTGCGCCAAATCTTGGCATTGGGTGAGGTTCACGTCCGACAGTGAAATCTGAGGCTAATTACTTAGCTCAGCTTAGCTTATCTTACGATAAAAGTAAGTTTATCCTGACAGTTTTTCTATTCAAACCAACATCTTAAAAACACTATCTTTTTCCTTTTCAAAAGCCTCAAAAATATTCTCAGCAGGACACACGAAATCGAAGGATTGATTTTTTTAAAGTTGAAGAATTATTATAGCCAGATCATGAAAGAAGACAGATCAAACAAAAATCAATCGTCATTCGGTAACGCAAAAGATTCCTAAGGTTTCAAAGATTGGGAGACAGAATCTCTCTTTGAAATCTATCATAATGCTGCAGCCAAAGGTGGGCCAACTGGCGGGACAATAAGATCAGTTACTACCTGCCAAAGAAATAAGGACGAGTATTAGGTACTTCCAGATACTATCCAGGATAGAAGTCCAGGATAGTATCTAGAGACAAGAAAATCTCTAAGTAAGCTAATAGTTTATCCTGTTATGCCCCGGAAATAGGGAGATTGGCGCACAAAGGACGGGGATAGCATTAGAGAACTAGTAGGGAGTCAAGAAAACTCATAGGGGAAAAGCAAACAAGTACCGGTGGGTTCTCCCGAGATTCGACCCATATAACCGAAAAGTTGGTGGTGATACCCATCACCATTGGAGGAGGGGGTATTCAGGATTTAGTCTCGGTAACTACGTCAAATGATTGTGCCACTAATCAATATTGTACAAGCATTGTATCTGGTAAGATCTTTGGATTTTAAAACTTACCGTTGGCACGGGGGGTTAACTACAGTGGTCTGAAAGCGGGTAATCTCCTTCACCACTGCAATGTTGCTGGTCTCCTTAAAACGTTCGAATAGAAGAGAACCAGTATAACTATACTCTGCTTTGTTGCTGCACCCTGGGTGCCAGTCATTAAATTCAATATGGCATTGTCAGTGGTTTGTGGCCAATAACTCGAAGGAGTTCTCGACGTGTGGTTGCAAAATGCAGGGGGGCAGTTTCGGACCCTTGTCTCATTAATAATAAGTTATATCGTCAAGTTTTAAGATCTCGTTTTATAGAACCCGTGCTGCAATTGTAAATGACTAAAAATCATTTAACTAAAATCGCAAGTAGCAAATCAATAATGAGAAAAAAAAAATGCCTCTGTATAATCTTTTTTCTCCTCTCTTTTTGATTCGCCGTCGCTATATATAAATATTATGTCCTGTGTTACTCTCACAATGAAGAATAAAATCTAACGACACCTCATATGTTGAAATTCGTCAAGCCGTTTAGGCTACATACATGAGTTCATAAAAAAGAAAACATAACCCGCTTTCTGGAGCAACAAAAAAATGGTGGAGAAGAAATTGACAAAAGAAACTCCGGTAAGATAATTACCTTTTTATAAATTCTTAGCTCAATAATTTTTTTAACTTTTGAAGGAATACTTAATACTGCGTTTCGTGCGGTGAGTGAGGTAACCGGAGGCCCTCTCCCCCTCCCCCCTCCCCAAATATGGTAGCGGTATATAATTTTGAGCTACCCCAGGAGGGTACCAGTACCTACGGTTCTGGAGAATCCCTCACTGAGCATCCACGTTCAGGCTTTCCTACGCTACCTAATCGTGGATGCTCAGTCTGCCCCGCGTATTCTGGGGGCAATATTCCGCTCTCTTTCTTTCCTACTCGAGGCAAACGCAGCAAGGAAACTATGGCATCCCCTACCGCGCTCGCCGTGGATTTCTGCAATATCAGGGGACTCCACTCGAACCTTAGCGCCGTTCATTACCATCTTGAAACGGCGAAGCCAGCCTTGCTTTTTCTTACAGAGACTCAGATATCGTCTCCGGCTGATACCTCTTATCTCCATTACCCGGGGTACAAACTGGAACACTCCTTTGTGCCCCGTGCCGGAGTTTGCGTATACGTCAGAGATGATATCTGTTCTCGACGCCTCGGTAGTCTTGAAGGTTTGGACCTTTCTACCCTTTGGCTGCGCATCGACAGCGACGACCATCCGCGCGTCTATGCGTGCCTTTACAGGTCCCATAGCGGTAATACCGTAACTGACCGACTCATCGACCACATCCAAATGGCTACAGATTCCGTGCTACAACAGATCCCATCCGCAGAGATCGTGATTCTCGGCGATTTTAACGCCCACCACACCGATTGGCTCGGTTCTCGCATAACCGATCATGCGGGAGATCTGTTCACGACTTTGCATTAGCATATGGCCTGACACAACTGGTAACCTCGCCGACGCGGATCCCAGACGTGGAAGGTCATACACCTTCCCTGTTGGACCTTTTGCTGACCTCACACCCGGACGGATATTTGGTCTCAGTCGATGCCCTCTTGGCTCGTCGGACCACTGTCTGATCCGGAGTGTAGTGCCTATCGCGCGCCGATCCCGAACGCGATCTGCGGGGTTCCGCCGTGTGTGGCACTATAGGTCGGCAGATTGGGATGGAATGCGGTCTTTCTTTGCTTCCTACCCATGGGGGCAGGTTTGCTTCTCGCTGGATGATCCCAACGTCGTTGCAGATTCTGTCACCGATGTGGTACTTCAGGAATGGAACTTTTATTCCGTTCTCTGCAGTGCCTGTCGGAGGTAAATCCCAGCCTTGGTTTGGTCGCACCTGCAAAATAGCGTCACGCCGAAAGCGGAAGTGCTACCAGGCCTGGGCCGATGCATCGGCGTCTCGGGATGCAAAAACCAGTGCTCTTAAAAACGAGTACAACTCTGCCTCCAGGTCCTTCAAAAGAGTTATCGCTGCGGCAAAGTTAAAGCACATTGGCAGAATTGGCGAGAGACTAGTTCGCCTCCCATCGGGATCCCGCGCATTCTGGTCTCTCGCCAAGGCTGTCCAGGGGAATTTCTGTCAGCCATCTCTCCCATCTCTACACAAGGAGGATGATTCGCTGGCCCATACTGCAAAAGAGAAAGCCGATCTCTTGGGCTCTCTTTTTGCATCCAACTCGACTCTTGATGACCGGGGAAACTCTCCACCTACCATCCCGTGGTGTAAGTGCTCCATGCCGGAAATTCAGTTTCTGCAGAGCTCAGTGCGAAAGGCACTCCGCTCCTGGACATTCATAAGTCGAGTGGGCCGGACGGAATCCTCCAATTGTGCTGAGGATGTGTGCCCCTGAGTTGGCACCGGTTCTCACGCGTCTTTTCCGGCACTCCTACTCTTCAGGCGTCGTCCCGGAATCTTGGAAGACAGCATTTGTGCATCCAATACCGAAAAAGGCGACCGCTCTGATCCGTCCAACTACAGGCCTATTGCCATCACCCCCTTGTTATCTAAAATAATGGAGTCACTCATCAACACCCAGCTCCTGAGGTACCTGGAGGAACACCAGCTGATCAGTGACCGACAGTACGGTTTCCGTCGCGGACGATCAGCTGGTGATCTTCTAGTTTACCTGACTCACCGATGGGCAGAAGCAGTTGAGTCTAAGGGGGAGGCTTTGGCGGTTAGTCTGGACGTAGCGAAAGCATTTGATAGGGTTTGGCATAAAGCGCTTCTTTCAAAGCTTTCATCTTACGGGGTTCCTGAGAGATTGTGCAACTGGGTCACCAGCTTCCTCACGGATCGGAGCATCAAGGTTGTTGTCGACGGTGCATGCTCGGACCCTAAACCCGTGAATGCTGGTGTTCCACAAGGCTGTGTGCTATCTCCCACTCTGTTCCTTCTGCATATCAACGACATGCTACAAATCAGTAGCATTCATTGCTATGCAGACGACAGCACGGGTGATGCCCTATATACAGGCCGTGCGAATATTTCTCGGGAACACGTCGACGAGTGCCGGAACAAACTTGTGTCTGAAGTCGAGACCTTGTTATTCAAAGTCTCGGATTGGGGTCGACGTAATTTGGTCCTATTCAACCCCAAAAGACACAGGTTTGCGCGTTCACCGCTAAAAGAATCCCTTTGTCGTTTCTCCTCTTTTGAGAACATTCCCTTATTGCCTCAGCCAGTATCAGAATCCTTGGCGTTGACATATCGAGCGACGTTCAGTTCCGTGGTCACTTGGAGGAAAGGCCAAATTGGCCTCCAAAAGCTTGGTGTGCTCTGTAGAGCGGGACAGTATTTCATGCCGGTCCACCGTTTGCAACTTTATAAGGCGCAAGTTCGGCCCCACATGGAATACTGTTCTCATCTCTGGGCAGGGGCACCCCAGTACCAACTCCTTCCATTTGACCGCATCCAACGTCGAGCGGCTCGAATTGTCGGCGACCAAGCTCTCTCTGATCGGCTTGATCCTTTGGCCTTGCGAAGAGATGTTGCTTCTCTTTGCATTTTTACAAAATTTTCCACGGGGAATGTTCTGAGGAACTGTTCGGATTGATCCCAGCTGCTGAGTTTCACCATCGTACATCGCGACTGAATTCGAAGTTCCATCGATACCACCTAGATGGTTGGCATTCCACCACAGTGCGTTTTAATCGAAGTTTTCTGCCACGCACTTCGACTTTGTGGAATCAGCTGTCGCCAGCAGTATTTCCGAATAGTTACGACTTAGGGACCTTCAAGAAAAGAGCTTATTCCTTCCTTAAAGGCCGGCAGCGCATCTGTAGCTCCTCTGGTGTTGTGGATGTTCGTGGGCGTCGGTGATCACTTACCATCAGGTGAGCCGCACGCTCGTTTGCCCCTTCTTCTATAAAAAAAAAAAAAAGTTTTAAGATCTCGTTTTATAGAACCCGTGCTGCAATTGTAAATGACTAAAAATCATTTAACTAAAATCGCAAGTAGCAAATCAATAATGAGAAAAAAAAAATGCCACTGTATAATCTTTTTTCTCCTCTCTTTTTGATTCGCCGTCGCTATATATAAATATTATGTCCTGTGTTACTCTCACAATGAAGAATAAAATCTAACGACACCTCATATGTTGAAATTCGTCAAGCCGTTTAGGCTACATACATGAGTTCATAAAAAAGAAAACATAACCCGCTTTCTGGAGCAACAAATAAAATGGTTGAGAAGAAATTGGCAAAAGAAACTCCGGTAAGATAATTACCTTTTTATAAATTCTTAGCTCAATATTTTTTTTTAACTTTTTGAAGGGAATACTTTGCGCTGTTAGGGGTTTTTTTTGTAGAATCCTATACATTCCCCCATGAATAAGTTACTGACTCTATGCAGTCTAGTAACTGGCATTAAAAACTTGTTTCTGTTTCCATTACTTACATTATGATTAGCACCATTCTTATTAAATGTATTTATGTTAACATATATGTATTGAATGCTAAGCCATCTTATTATTACCGTACAGGCCGGTTAAGAAATTAGGCGTGATACAACTTGATATGGCCTACTTTTAGCAATAATCTGATATGGTTATTTCCTCGTCTAAAAGAGTCTATTTTAAGTTAAAACAAATTAACCTGGCATCAAGCAATCCTGTGCAGATTGCGGCAGTAATGACATGTAATCTGAACTAAGATAAACAAACGAAGCTCACCCACTTCATTGCTGACGGGGGTTGAAATGTTACACTACTTGCCTTTGATTCTTGTTGATAGTACAATTACAAAGTACTGAATGGTCTAGTTTAGTCGCAGTGAACACGTCTGTAGGAAATTGCATGCAATTTGACGAGCAGAACATTCTACGCACATAAATTGTCTGTAAAATGGTTAAGATTAAAAGATTTAGGTATTTCTCTCGGTACATTAATTGGCTAATGCTATAATTAAGGTAGTACTGTAATTATCAAACCGCTTGGCGAGAATAACGATTACGAATCCTTCTAAGTTATATATGTTTGCGTTCATCGTATTGAGTTTTCGGGATATCGATATAGTTTTTGTGGTCAAATGATAAGTTATTAAAAGGTTTTATGAAATCGGTTTTTCTAGTTTGGATTATCGATAGGAAACAATTTGGGAATGAAATTGGAAATTTTAGATACGTTTACGTACATCAGACACGTGTCTAAGCACCAGCAGGCTGGCTTAGTAAGTCGAACACTAGAGCCTTGTTTGATAGCTAGCCGGGACACATGCAGCAGAAATTAGTATTTGGAAAAAAGAAAAATAGAGACGTATTCGTCTCCCTCACACCTCATCTTTTACCTTACTTCTTACTATACATATTAGGGATAATTTATTGAAGCAGCTAAAAAACCCAAAAGAAACTACATCATTTCGAATAATGTTATTTAAAGGTCCGCGAATTCCGCTCGGCAGAAGTATTGTTTAATTACCTGCTGATAATTCGTGACACCTGGACGCGATACTTAGATTTATTAGAGTGGGAATAATAAACTACTACGTGGTTTGGTAGTCAGCAACAACCCGGTTAAGAAATCTGTTATGAACATGTTAAAATTGCCAGCAGATGAATTAATTAAACAGAACAACAACTTATTAAAATGACCGCAACACTTTAAGATCCTTCCAGTATATTACTGTACGTTCCTTCAGGTGAACTGTATGTATAATTTATCACATTGAACAAAAAGGGCGCATTCTTGCTTGGATTCGCTTAATGCTTTCGTTTTGTCCGATGCCGAATGTAACGTAATTTACTGCGAGCAGCCAATTTAACAAATGCTTTCAGAAGCCCGACATTTTGTATATTTTAATTCTTCAGAACTAGATAAAATCTTATTAAAGTGTTTATGTGAATGCAAAGTGGAAGAATATTTATGCTCTGCACCATAATAATAATTGGTGACCTTTTGAGTCAATTCAGAAACTTTTATTGTAAGTTTGATACTTTCTTTTTCTTTTGTCTCTATGTAGCTATAGCTCTCCCAATATGGCAACAGTGTTTAACTATCGGCCAATGTCAAAGTGATATTAAAACGATTTTCGGATAAATAATTCAATATATTCGTCATCCAGTCCCTAACTAGGATTCCCTGTTTTCATGGTTACTAATAAATATAAGATATATCTACATAGATAAATAACCCCACATACATATATAAAAATCCATGTCGGTTGCAAATATTTATGTTCATCATAAAAATAAACAGGATTCAAACCAACAAGGCTTGAAAACTTGTTCAAGTATGTTGACTGTAAAAGGACAATTAAATTTTACCGAAGACCTATTGGTCTGATGACACCAATAGAATTCACCATTTATTGCAATACAATAGATAAGCACTTGAAGTATAATGCAATATCGATATTATACATTAAAACATGAAACAAAACACAACCATCACTTTTCGAGTTCGCGCTTCAAAGTCAGCTTAAAACTTTTGCAATAAAGGGTAAAAGAATATATGATATGTAGCTCTTGATTTTCATTAATCTATACAACGATAGCGCTATGCTGTTGACTATAATGTTCTCGATTCTTTTTGTAGATTCAAATCTACTATAACAATAATCGCAAAGGTGTGAATGTGTTTCACATATTTTTTTACGAGAAGTACTTTGTATTATGGTAAATATACAAGCCGCAGTGTAAACGATTAATCGCTTGATTTAATCGCTGTGAGACGCTCGTTTAAATTTAATAGTACGCAAGTAATCTGAGTTCGAACCCCAGTGTCGGTAATTACAACACTAAGTGCTGAATTTACTGCGTGTGCTGAATTTAATCTAAGTGCTGAGTTTACTGTGTTCGGCGGCGTCTAGAAAGCGCTAAAAATATATATATTTCGAGGGCATGTGAGGCATGTGAGGCTCCGGCACTGGAGAATCGGGAAAGTAGACTTTTCCTGTTTGCGAACCTCCAATAATAATAGGAGGCCTTTACCCTTATAGTACTTAATTACATTTGTAGGCGGCTACTTTATTTGTAATAATAACGTTAAGTTGCATTCGTTCTCGAGCAACAAATTAGCAAACGCAAATTACTTATTAGTGTCACAGTGAATATGCTGTGGTATTTTAGGTAACTAATTGTAGAGTGAAAAGTCGAGATTGCATTAATTAAATTACAAAGTCCTAATACTTAGATTAGCTTTTAGTTAAAGCTTAATTGGTGTAAGAATTCAGAGTCAGCGCCCGTGGTCCCAGAAGCATAATGCTCTGGGATTGTACTCGCGTGTGGAAGTTGCAAGAGATAGACTTCTATGATAATATAAATGACATTTATGCTAAGGCGTCGTGGTGAAATTATTGTCGTGCACTGAATATTTGAATATCTTTCGAGGGGATGCGTCTCCTCTCTCTCACACATAAATAATACTGAGGTGTAAAAGCTACAAAGACATAGTATAGTAGTATAGTATGTACACAGTCAACAAAACACGTTTAGCTGACTGTATTTGAAAGTTGTTAGCAATCATATCGTGAAATGGAATTGTTTTAGTTTCTCGGAACGATAGGTACTGCTCGAGCGTGTACCTAAAATAAGAGAACTATACCTGCTGTACCTTAAATAAAAAATATGGATATTAGTCAAACCAATTATTGTCTCGAAGATTTGATTGTAATTTTATATCTTCAAGGCTAAAGTGAACAGACATCTAGGCAAGCGTGTACCATCCTAGGCCTCATCTTCGCTTTCCATCGGGCAAGATTGAGGTCAAACGCAGGCCTATTTTTCATAAAAAAAAAAAAAAAGTAATTAAAATTGCTTACGCTGTGTTTATCTGTAACTCTGAGGGTTTTATGCTATTCACTTCGTAAATATTTGGGAGCTCTTTGTTTATATTGTTATAATATATTTATTTTTATGTTTATTATAGTAGTAGTACTGATCATACAAACGATCAACAGATGTGTCCTGGACTAGTTCTAAAAAAAAATTCGCTAAATGTCAATATGGTCACAACCAACCTACCATATGAAAAAGTTAAAAAATTCACTGTTTAAATCATCATAAAATTAACCTTTAGATGGTCTAACTTCCGGGCTTTCTGCTCGCGACCAACAAAGTATTTACTTTGGGGGGTTTTAGTTGGTCCAGCATCTTAAATGTAGATCCGACATAACCAGTCACCGTCTTCGATCACTGGTAGGTGCATCTTTCCTTCAACTAAAACTAAAAAAAAATCTCTCGGTTGATACACAGCATAATGTTAATTTATATATGAATGTTTGTATCTGTAAGGAATGGCACTTGAACACGAAAGTGCTTGAGCAGTATGCACACATAGAAACTGCGCAACTAATATTACCAATAGCCGGCGGCGAATGTAACAACAAATATTGTGTATCTGTTCACTTTGTAACCTACTTTGTTAAGCATACAATATAACAGTAAAAGGAAAATTATACACTGAGAGCGATATGTAATAATGTGTCTTAAATAATTCACGCCCTAATATCTACTCCACTTAATACTTCTTCGTGGAGTGTGTTGTTATGACGGGCTGGTATCTGCAACTCCAGGACCGTGCGCGTATTTTGCGTGTGGGCGGGAATATCAACTATTCGAGCTTCTTGTGAGGTTAATTGCTTCTACTTCTAATGGGAGAGATAGGGCAGTACCAGACGCTTCGTAGCTGCCCGTTAACGATTTAGCATTTTTTTGAGATAGTTCACCGCTATCTGTTGATTTTCTAGACTAATATGCAATTTAAGAAAATTTACTAACTTCACGTCGCTACCACCTTGCAGCTCGTACATCTATTACAATAATTACTAACCATCATGAAAAGACAATCAAATTACCCAGGTATACATAATATTAAAAAAGAATTAGCACTCATAGTGTAAGGGGGTCTAATGGAGGACTGATCATCTATTTGATAGTATTACCTAGTAGATACCTTGATAACTAACAAAAGAGGCTCGGAGGACAAAATGATGAACTCAAATCCCACAGACTAGTGATGGGGAAGAGTATTACTAGTATTCGCATGGCCGGCGTGGTGACTATCGGCAAACCTTTTGAGAAATGCGTGCGGGGTTTTACTGGCGCGCTGGTGCAGAGTACAGAAGTGAATTAAAAAAGACAAAAGAAGAAGATTAAGAATCACTAACACATGGCCTCCTGGTGGATTTCAAATAAAGAAGCACGACTAGGGGTAGCCAAAACGGATTTCGTAACCTGTCAAAACGTGTGACTTTATAAAAAGGGTAATTACAATATAAATGGATACATGGCTGATAGTTACCCCTGAGTATGAGTAGATCGCTCTCAAACTCTTTATTAAGCTTTTATTGTAATATTTCATTATTAAACAGGATTGAAAAACAAATTCCTAAAAAGTGGATAACTATTAAGAGTTAATTTCACGTAGTTCTTCCACGACAGAGTAGCCTCATTTTAAAAAGGTGGTTTAACGTGGTAGAGCCAAGCGCGGCTTTAGCTGTTGCTCGAATGGGCCGGCTCGACCGGGTCAATACCACAACCTCGCAGAATACCGGCGTGAAGTAGAAGCATCTTGTGCTTCTGCGTTTCGTTCGGTGAGTGAGGTAACCGGAGGCCCACTCCCCATTCCCATCCCTCCCTCCCATCTCCCAAATACCCTTAAAGGCTAGCAACGCACCTGCGGCACCTCTGGTGTTGTAGATATACGTGGGCGACGGTAATCGCTTACCATCAGGTGAACCGATTGCTCGTTTGCCGCCGTTCCTATAAAAAAAAAATAGTAAATAAAAAGTAAAGATGTCAGAAAAAATTACTTTGCACAATTCAATAATACGTTATGAAAAATATATGTTCCTGTCACGTAGAATAAATTTAGATTTGGCTCTCCAAGAAACGACCCGCATCATCATCGGTTTTGATTCCGGAAATCGTCATGAGATTAAGGCCTTTTAACTTAGTTGCAGTAGATAGGAGGATTTACCATAATCGTTTATCCGCTAGCCGTGCGGTACCAGACACCACGGAACATAGACGCTGTTGCCCGACATCGGTCTGCTTAATTTTGATCTGATATTTTTCGAGACGGCCAACCCGCCATCTGTTTTTCTATTAAGATACCCACGGGAGGAAAGGGGATGGCAAATTATTTAACCACTACCACACGGCACTTTTGTAAAATCACTATATAAAACGTACATTATCTGTCTATTCGTCATATATAGAGGAAATAATATTTTAGAAGAGCAAGGATTCTCTTAAACTTACAGAATAATATGTTCAACCGATAGCAATAGTAAGTTGTGAGACGACGAAACGAGACAGCGAATTGGATTTGAACGTGAAAATGGGAATTGATAAGCTCTTGCATGTTATAGTATTGAACGTGAACCATTTTAGGATTTAGTTTTGATTTCAATTTAAATTTCGATAGCGCTGAAATGTTACACGTTAATGTTCATGTTTAAATTGTAGTCCCACAAGATGGAGTGGCAACTTGCAAAATGTTGAGAGAAGTCGATGGATGTAAGGAACACAACTCTGTGCTTTATGCCATCCGTATTATATACCAGGTGGTATCCGTTTTCCCTTGGAGCCGTCTGGATTGGTGAGACCACCTTTTGACCTATTTCTGACAATCAGAGCAACCACTGTTGTCTTTTGAGGGGCGACAACGCATCTGTAACCTCCTTCGATTAAAGTTGTTAACAGGGGTCCATGAGCTGCCGAAGTCACTGAATGCAGGATTTATCGAGGCTCGCAAGGCAAGGGGTTATCAAATGGCGTGTAATAAAAGATTTAATCATATATATGATGATATTTATATACGATGTAAAGTATTTTTTAGCTTGAATTTTTTCAGCAAATATATTAAATATTGCTGAAAAAATGCATGTATTATATTCATACTTATTTTACATTAACCACATGTAAATAGTCCTAGCCAGGCTCAGCAAACGAATTGGTGATTGCAGTTCCACGGTCTGTTTATTTTTTGTCTGGTATTCTACGAGATGGTTATCCCGCCATCTGACGAAAAGATATATAAAGATGTATAAAGTGTAAGATAATTATTTCTAAAAGGATCATAATCTGTATAATACTTTTCAGAGACGTATTACAGTCACGTTTTGCAGTGTCCAACATAAATTTTACTCTAAAATTCAATCGCCATATACGTCCTTTCAATTCGACCCTCGATCCCTTTTAAATTAGCTAGTAGCGAGAAAATAAATAAACATGTGCCTGAAAAATAAAACATTGTATCCCTCTCGTTCATCACGCTCACATTATTAACCTTTCCTTTTCACTCATCCATAAAGTTCCGACTCGAGGTTCTGAGAAATGAACTTCCTTTAAGAATCCTTCCTTAATGGAAGCTAATACTAAAACTACAAATTCCATATTTAACTTAATTAAGTTCGATTATTCATCAATAAATATTCAACCGATATAAATCATTAACCAATAAATAAAAAAAAATACAATCATCATATTCAGCCCTTATAAATCCACAGGCCTTTGAATGAAATCGTCAATAAAAGCTATTATGCCCATTACGGAAGATTTACTCATAATCACTACGCTGGGCAGGTGGGTTTGAGTGCGCAGAGCCGGTAACCTTACTCTGGAGACCTTACTCCCCACCACCATGCGACAGGGTGCACCGCGCGCTGGTGACCTATGGCCAAAAAGCTGGTATGTTCACCCTAATTCGTATAACATATCAACTTTTATATAATTGTCCGAATACTTGAATTTTAAGTATACTGTACCAGTACACAAGATATTATTTTGAGAAAACTAGGGTTTAATTTTTTAAATACTGTAATAGCTTTATTTAACAATGAAAGCAGAATATATGCTATCATTGTTAAATTGTACTTCCAGAAATACTAGTTGTTATTTGTTTTGGTACAACTCTTAAATCTCGATACGTATTCAATACGTGGTAGAGCCAAGCGGCGGCTTTTGTTGCTGCTCGAATGGGCCGGTTCGACCGGATTGGTACCAAGGCCTCGCAAAATACCGGCGTGAAGTAGAGGCATCTCGAGCTTCTGCGTTTCGTTCGGTGAGTGAGGTATCCGGAGGCCCACACCCCCTTCCCATCCCCCTCCTCATTCTCCCTCCCATCTCCCAAATACCCTTAAATGCCGGCAACGCACCTACAGCTCCTACCATGTTGCAGATGTACGTAGGCGACGGTAATGACATACCATCAGGTGAACCGCAAGCTCGTTTGCCGCGTTTCACATAAAAAAAAATCTTATACTAAAGTGTTATCAAGTAAATCGCTAAGTCAGACAAAAATTCACTCTTCTGTTCTTTACTGTAGTAACAGCTGATTACATCGGTGATTTTTATCGGGCGTTCTTTGATGTAAGAAGCAATTTGAGATAAGACTGTTAATACCATTTGCGAAGTTAAAAATTTGGTTTTTACGAATATACGCAGAAACAATGTACATAAAACTTATAGTACCATACATTATACTCAGGGCCAAAATATATCTATTTTACACGACTCAGCGTAACCAATCGGGCCACCGCATCCTGATTTTCACCTCTCCGGGAGATAGAAAGTGACGAGGGGCGAATCTTGAGATCCTATTCCAGCACTCACAGGAAGAAAGGCGGAGGCAGATTAGAACGCCGTTTATTGATTAGGTTAATTAAACCGGATAGGATATAGGACAAACTATATATATACGTGTCGTATGCCTGCCTGCCGATTTAAATTTAAACTTCATAGGGACGTGTAGCTTCTGTGAAAGTTTTGGAGAATGAACATGCTACGCTCAGTAAATTCCAAATCTGAATTCTCGTACTTCATATCAGGATTTGAACAGACTCGTATAGGAAATAATGATTCATTGTGTGACATATTCTAAAAACATTTATTTACGTCGTATGGCCACGAAATTGACTCTTTTCGACGTAGCAATGGTGATAATGACGTAGCGAGTTACAATAATTGCGTAGCAGTGCTACGCTACGCTACGAATTATTAGTTTTGTTTTAGCGATTTGGATAAAAATATTTTGTGTGAATGATTTAAGTTTATGTTGAACATGTGATCGCAAAATGCACTAAAAAGGACTTTTGCCCTTTATTTTATATTCAACATTTTTTGCCAAAAGATTTCACCGCAGCTATATCGCAATTGAGTCACTAACACGGATGCGTACAAATTTCCATATCAAACAGTTAATAAATTACACGTGAGGACAAAAGTCGAGGGGACATGTCTCGCAGACGGTACGGTAAAAACATAAATGGAAACATGAACTAATTTTAAAATACTTTTTCGCCACAAAAAGAATTGCGTTCAGAAAAAGTTCGTCTTTATTTTACATATATGGAAAGGTTAAGAAGTGAAATACAGGCGTATTTTTTTTTAATAATTATGTAAATGTTCTTTTTTTTTAAAAGAAATATACATTTAAGTATCTTAAGACGAAATTTATTTATTTTTGTTTTGATACATATCTGTGGAAAATATCCGACGGATGGAGAGATCTTGTAACAGCTGTTTTTTTGCTAAATTACGGAACCACCTTCTGAAAGTCATTACAGTTAGATTGTGGAATTCTCTCCCACCAAATATACATAACTGCAAAACTATTTATGTATATAAGAAAAGAGTCAAAGACAAAGATATATCTTTTACAGTATGAAATATTGGTACTATTCTATTATATACATATTATTATTGTATGTATATATTTATGTATATAGATTTATTTAGAACGTTTTGCATTTATGTGTTTTCTTTTTCTTCTTTTGTACGCGCGCAATCTACTATTAACTAATTATTCTCCAGTGGCAGATCTGCTGGAAGAAATTTCTTAAGAAATAATCAGTACCTATGTACAGACCATTTCATCGTATCATATATCTTTTTCTTTCCGATTTACTTGTGTGTAAATAAATTATTAAATAAATAAATAAATAATGTGCCTTTGGCCGCTTACAATTTAGAACTCCACAAAGAAGCAGAAGAACGCCAGCAACCCGTACACATCACTATCCGTACGCAGAAATGCAGATTTGTGATCGACGACCTTGTATTAGTGATTTGATTAAAGTTGTAGAAAATAATATTTGAAACTTCATGTTAATAACTAGTTTTGTGTAGAGCCGCATTTTTTTTTTCATTTATTAGGTTCACAACCTGAAATGTAACACTTGTAATTTACAGTCTAATAACAAATTACTTACTAAGAGAAATACAGTGCTCATTCTTATTACAGTGACCATGGCTTGCGTAATAAGAAACGTTTACAATATTATTTTAGATAAACTTCGATTTCTATTTTAATAATTTAGTAATAAGTACTTTGGCCGAAGCCAAAGAACCATTTAAGTTCTATTACTTAGACGACTACTAGAACACTTTTTTACCAAATCTATCCTTTTTAAAAAGTCATGACAGAACACCAAACCATGAATAATTTTGCACAGAAACAAGATATCCGAAATCTTGCGTCGAACACTTAAGGGTTTAAGGTTATAACATGTTAAACTAATTTCATAAGAGTCCAATGTTTTCCATTCGTTGTTCGTATAGGATAATTGATATAAGAATCTCCTTTGAATTTGTTCTCATCCATTACAATGCACAGCATATCCCGGTGACCAAATAACGCTATTATATTTAAGAGTCCTTCTAACTAATCAATTGTAATATACAATTATGTATTAAGGTATTATGACTTTTGAGTCTTTAAATATTTTGATTTGCCTGGACACAAAACCAGATAACCGGGAGGCTTTTTTAATTATGGTATCAATATGCGCTCTTTAACTTTACTATATACCGCGCTTATTCTGACTTATGTTACATAAGCTATGAAATGGCCTGTATAATGTAACGACAACTACCGATTATTATCTAAAGCCTGTTGGCCAGTATAATATGAGGTTAAATTTAATATCGTAACATCGCATTCAATCAGTATATCTGCGAAGGCGCAGTTGACAACCGCGAATAGTAATTGAAATCTATTTACTAGGTATGTCTTACTAGATGTAATATGTATATCTCGACTTTTACGACAACGGAAATAGAGAGAGATAAATAAATTTATGCACTGTTCACACTACTTAAATTATCTGTGCTAAGTTTCATTGCAATCTGGGGATTCGTTTCAGAGGAGATAGCGATAAAGTTAAATCGGAGGATGAGACAAGAGGGTTACACTCGCTTTGCTTCGTTTTTGTTATGCAAAAGGGGGTAAAAAAGGAAGCAGTTCACCTGGTGGTAAAGAATTTAGCGTTGCTCACGGCCTACAACAACAGAGAAGAAGCTGCAGGTGCGTTGCCCGCCTTTAGGGATATTTAGGAATTGGGAGAGATTGGATGGGATTGGATGGGAGAGGGATTTGGATGGGGGATGGCGAGAAGAAGTGAGCTTCCGGTTACCTCGCTCACCGAAACGCACAAGCAAAAATGCTTTTACTTCAGGCCGGTACTCTGCGAGTCTATGGTACTACCCCGGTCGAGCCGGCTTATTCCAGCAGCAGCTTAAGCCGCTACTTGCTTCTAGTTCGTTCAGATAGGGGTGAAACCATCCTGTTGTCACTTTCAGAAATTATACATATAATAATGTATAATTTTCATGAATAAGAAAATAGAAAGTGGATATAAGTAACATAAACTGCGTTAGACCGCTTATTAAAGGTAACTAGTAACTCGCTGGCAGCGTAGCAAATTCCGTTAATTAGAAATCGTGTGAGTAATTAAAATAGTTTCCCGTTTAGTTTTAATTAATAATGTCGCGTAGATTATTAATCCATCACCTTTTCTATTTCTCGTTCGATGTCGTAGGAGTTTACTTTGACCGGTAGAGGTATTTCAGTGAAGTTGGTAGCTTAAAATAGATATTATTAAAGTGTTATCTGAGTCAATATCTTTGAAAGCATAGTTTTCAAAGCTTTGAAGGTTCTGATTTAACCTGAACTTATTGTATGAAATTAACTCGAAAACTACTGGATTTTCGTCAACAATGCTTCCGTGATCACGATTGCCTTCCGAGTGTGGTGATTAAAGTATAAAAATATTTGCGACGAGGCCTTTGTCCAGAAGTGGGTTTTTACAGGCGAGCTGCCTTTTTACTTCTTTAAACAAAATTTTGATTGCTGATCGGCTCACAACTATTAAGATATTGATTGATTTAAAACAGTAGTATGTTTTTTGGCGTGCGTAATTACAATTAAATTTAAGTAATTTATTATTTCATGTAAGGGAATGTAAATTAAGTTATTAATTAAATAAATAAATTGTCCGTAAAAAAAAAGTATTGCTCAGGGGCAAAACATTCTATAGTTATCCCACTGCTGGGCAAGTTTTAGTTATATATATTTAAAGGTTTCCTCTTGATGTTTTCCTTTACCGACGAGAACGTGATTAATATATATATATATATATATATATATATACATATATAATACATCATTAAAAATTTCAATTAACAATTTTAGTGTCCATGAAACTAAAGCGAGCTCTCTGACCATTAGGCCACCACGGCTAACTTAAGTTATACAATATTTTAAATTTTAATTTGTATGCAATGTCAATAGTGATTTGGATGGCAGTACATTTAATATTTTAGGAAGCATGTATTCCCACTTCCTTGTGCTATACACATTATTAGATCACAGTAGAGCAGCATGGCGGTCCATCCTTCTTTAATACTCTTTCACACTATAAAAGTGATTATCAAGCGATACATATATAAAATACAAAGGTTCTTTTTATTACTGGCAGCTAAAAAAATTAAGTATATAAATTAAAATGTGCAGTGACTGAAACGACGTAATCTAAATTTAATGGATTAAGCTAATGTAAGCTTTCAAGGCTTGTTAACTTTCCCGCAAAGTTACCTTTATTAATTAACAAAAGTTTTTATAAAATTGTAAACACGGGTTTACATTGCGAATATTTGTTTCGAGTTATACGTCGAAGTAATTAACAACAAATTTTGTTTGAGTGATCGAGTAGTAAATAAGTCTCAATTTTCTGAAATACGAGTACGAAATTAAAATCGCCTTGTTTTGAAGACCAACCTTTCGCAATTAATAGGTTATACCTAACACACACACTGCTGCCAACGATTATAATAACCATGAGAAATATACCTGGTCTAAGGTAAAAGATGTCTATCAGCTCTCACGGCTGATAAGTAGGGGTAAGCAGAGATTACGAATTTCTATTCAGCACGACTCTGCGTAGCCATGGGGTTTTTTACAACCACTTATCGCTTCTCCCGGAGATAGAACTTGTTGGGTGGCGAGCCTTGATGCAATTTAAAAGGTTTCACCCTTAGTCGCTTTTTTCTATACCCAAGGGAAGAAAGGGGGGAGGGGCGGTTACAGATTCTTACCAAACTATAAGACAAACACACACCTTCTTGCTTATTTCTGCGCTAAGCTGCAGCAATCACTGTTGTCATTCTCATCTTAGTCCTCAGGAGTGGCAACGCATCTTTAATCTTCTTTGACTGCAGTATCAACTTACTACTTAGGCAGAGTTACCAATACTTATATGTGTCAACGTATAGATAGTGTGTTTAGGCCAAAATCCTGACTTAGAAGGATACATCATCTAAATCTGACAGGCAGTTAGCTTATCACTGGTCTTTTGATTGCCAACATCAAGAGTAAATGATGATTGAACGAGGTTACGAAAGAGTTACATTAAAGAAAAATTTAGATTATTTTATCAATATCAGATAAACATAATTCAAAGACAAATAAAGAAAGTTACCAGGACCTTTAACGCTAGTTTTCAGTAATTAAACTCTTTTGAAACCTTATTTAATCATTATCTACTTTGATGTTGTTTCGTTATGGTGGTTGACCACAATATCACAACAGCCTGCAGCTGAATTGGCATTTCAAAGAAATAGAGATCAAAAAAAAAAAATTGTGTGTCTTATATTTGTGTTTTAAAGCTATTAAAAGGCAATGCCTAATTTAAAATTAAACTATAATTTACGGAGTTTATCGTGTTTAATTTACTTTTTTTAATCCCGACGTTTCGGGTGCCTTCTTTTTTTTTTTAAGAATACTAGCAATGCTATTTAACTAACATTACTAATATTCCTGTTAACCCTCCAAATAAGCATTAGAGCTTGTATTTGGAGTGGTTCATGACAATAGTCGAATGGTGGGCTCGAACCTGCGACGTCATGTTTCGCAGTCCGCACCCTAACCCATTAAGCTATTGGCGCTCTCCTTGACCTTGGGGGACCGCTGTGAGTGGAAATGTGGTAGTATTCTTCTAAATACAACAACTCATTAGGCTATGCGTAAAATTGCCATATCATAATATAAGCACAAAATAAACGCGTTTAAAAAGATATTTAAAGTTTTATGTGACGCGTCAAAAAAATAACGATTGCTTAGGTTTTTCAGAAAACCTTTACTGCAATATGTGTTCAATAGGAAAGAAACTTATTATCTCCTTTTCCTTTTTCATTCAGTATACAGCGACCACTGCCATCGTATAATCACTTAAGTGTACTAGAACATAGCCACTTAATGATATCAGGTTGAAAACAAATTGATTTCTTATTCGTGGAATTGTAATCTGTATTATTTTAGAGTAGATTTCGATTTCTTTTGGCGGGACGTCACCAACACGATTAGCAATTCGTCTATAAAATTCTGAGTCAATACTTAGTTAATGAATTTCATTCAAAGTTCGTTACTTAAATAAATACATAGACTAATTGATAAACTTTAGCTTTTAGTACACTTATTTCATTTCTATTCGCAGCGCACTAACTTCACTAACTTTTCGATGTTGAACTGTTTACTGCATCGCTGCTTAAGTTCATATGTATTACGGTTAAAATTGAAATTGAAATGTGTATCTGTGATTTCAAAATATTTGCGTTTTATTTAGATCCTACGATTATTTGCATGATATCAAAATTTAAAACCATCGAACCAATTTTGACGAGAATGTAAAGGACGTTTTAAGGAGCAATTGTAGCTCGTTTGGGGCATTCCATCTTATACGAATGCGAAAATTGAACAACTTTAAAAATTACTGCACGCGTCTGCACCTATTTCAATTGAAGTTGTTTACTGGTGCCATTGGGCTTCAGTAGCCGTTTACCATCAGGTAGACAGTCAATTCGACTGTCTACCTGATCCATTTAAAAAAAAATTACCTACAGTGAACATGTGAACTCAGGCTGGAAAAAAATTCAGTTCAGTCAATTCAAGGCATACAGCTCACTACAAGATGGAAATTATAAAATTCCATGAATATAATTAAAATTTCCATTCATGCAATTGAAAGTATAAAAATATCATTTATTAAATTAAATTTTATCTTATTTCGTTGTGTGTGTTATATTTATCTCCGGTTATTCGAAGTAAACAATTTGTCACGTTCAAGGAACAATTACTGGCGGCTGCGTGGTTCGGGATATTAACTAACGGACGGAATTAAACGCTTTATTATGTTAATATTTGGTTGCATGGCTAACAAGGTTAAACAATTAAAACTGTAACCATAGTTTTATCCCCATATAAAACTAATACGATCATAGTAAAATATATTATTGTATTCCTATTGTACTTTATAGTCCAGTATACAGTGAATAGTTTACACAGGTCTACCTAAAATGTCACATTAATTACACTGTTAGAATTGTAATCGTTATATGCATTGAAAATTATTAAAATTTTACCACGGTTGCAAAGGAAAACTATGTTTTAGTTGAAACCAAAGTCAAAGTTCAAACGTTTTTTTTTTTAATTAAACGCGATAAAATCTGTAAATAATAGTTTCATTACAAATGTGTAGTGTTCGCGTAAATACAAGAAATCATAATGTATACTGTTTGTAGCTACATAAAAAAAAAAACATTTGTGAAGGTTACAGATGTATTATCACCCCTGTTATGCCTCACAGCTTGTAACTGGCTGTCTATACACTTATACCGAAACACAACAAGAGGTGCACTGCTGTTTAGCCGTAGCAATAGGTCAAGGGATGGTACCTATCCAGACGGTTCCTAGGCAGTCATTAAGGAGTCATACCTCCAGGTACCCATTTGTTTAGATACAAGAAATTGTTTTTATATTCCCGACGTTTCCATTGCTTTACACCAGCCTGAGGGACAGAGATGTTAGACTTTCAGATGTCATAGTTAACTCGAGCTACCTTCAGCTTTTATTTATTAATTATTGGTCCGATCTACGAAGAATGTGCTGCTGTAAACCATTCGAAACGCCGGGAATATTAAAACAAAATTAAACGCGATAAACTCCGTAAATAATAGTTTTATTTCAGTATACACTATGTCTATTAAAATAAACAAAATTGATTATAAAACAATGCAATAGTGCAACCAACACAGTTGACCACGAATTAAACATGTTTAATTGTTAAGAAGCAACATACTAAATGCTGTCTAACTATCTTAAGTAGGTAGAAGGTAAGATATTAAATTAAACTTATGCCATAGAACATATTAATTTTTATTAGTTCACTCGCGACCATAGACTTTAAGAAGTAAGTGACATAGTTTGTAATTGTGTACAATGTTATAAAAAATGGAAACTACTAAGATCTGAAAAAAAAATTATAACATCATATTGTAATTATTTACACGTCAGAAATAATTTTTGTAAAATTGGTAACAGTGTTTCTTCATTCATCATATCTCACGAGCACTGAACGTAATATTGTTGTATCGAAGCACAGATGAACAAAAATAATATTTTATTATTATTCAATTGTATATCTGTTGATTTAACAGCAAAATTTCCGAGAATCGCACGTTTGTCACGTTCACTGAATATTATTGCACATTACTATGGTTACGTTATTTGCTATTGAATATTCGACCTTAATGTAACGGTGGTTGCACACCTTCCTAGTACGGGGAAGGCGGAGAGTAGGTGGGGCTATGCTTACTTGGTACCATTGTATCAGAACCCATTAAAGGTATATAAACTACGTTTTACGTTATTCGTTTAAGAAAATTCTACAAACAAGTCGGACCGGAAGTAAACTTCAATAGTGGAGAAAATCGAACATCGCTCTGTGATAAAGTTCCGTGCAAGGAAAATCCGCTCACACCATAGTGATTGAGATGTAAGTCGTTTATGGAACTCTTTCAAGGGAAAGGGGGCAATCGAGCAAGTGGCTCACCTGATGGTAAGTGAATACCGAAGCCCACGAACATCAGCAACACCAGAGGAGGTACTGGTGCTCAAGGTTATCGGCCTTTAAGGAGGGATTTGGGGAGGGAAGGGAAAGAGTGGGCCTCCTTTTTCCTCATTCACCGAACAAAACGTAGAAGCACAAGATGGCTCTACTTCACGCCGGTATTCTGCGAGGCCGTGGTACTATCCCGGTCAAGGCGGCCCATTCTAGCAGCAGTTCCACCACATGGTTGTACCTCGTTTAATTGTCTTATTTTAATTGCAACTCTTACTTTCAGCGGCATTCGGATCTCCCTTAGGATTTATGTAATGCTACGTATTTAAAATAGTGACTTTAGCGAGTGTGTAACCACATTCCAACATGTGGGTGCTGAAAAGTTGATTAAGGGCCTTCTCTTTCTAATCTCATCGCGTCCCCAGTATAATCTTCTCGAATATTCAAACTAAGATGTAAACATAATGTAGTTTCTGTTCTGGTCACCGCTGAACCTAAGACACTCCTCCTGGCTAGGCTGGTCGGCGCATCCTCTCGCGGGTCTCGGACTTTTCCCTTTTACCTATCTTCTATGTATAATAACCACAGCCTTGGATTAAACGAATGTATTATAATGGTTTATAATTTCAATTCATTTCATAGGCAAGTAAATAATAATAAATAGTCCGATTCGCATCACTTTCAACAAAAAAAAACAAGGACGTTATTATAAAGTCAACTGAAAATGGACTTTTGTCTCCTCATATGACAGCCTACCAGCACCATGCTCGCGCACCAAGTGCTCCATGATCTGCAAAGAAGCAAGTGTTATATTTATAAACGAAGTTTATATCGCAACAACCTAACAGGACAACAATGTTTTATGAGTGTCTAATGATATTCTACCGGAAAATGGAAAAGTTTTTAGCTGATAGCCTTATATCATTTCCTTATTCTCTAGAAACGCGAGAGAGATTTACATTCAACTAAGTTAAAATATTTCATAAATCTTCTCGAACCTCCAGGCTTCCTCTAGGTTTTAAACAGTTCGCCGTAGATGCTATTCATCAAATTATTTTATTTTGTAAATCAAAATAAATTTATTATGAATGATAGTTAGTTGTGTGTGTGGGTTAGTAGATATCAAACTGTAATTTGTGAGATTTGTATTACAATATCACTATAAAATTACGTTTGCTCCGTAAGTTCTAGAGGCAGACATTTATTTTTGTCATTTCGACGAGCTTATTTGGGACAACGTTCAATGTCACCGAAACAATATTTTCATAAGCTTCGAAATTGATACGTACCCACCACATAGGGGATCAAACTCGAGTCTCTAGATTCGGAGGGAGATCCCCTAACCACTCGGCTATCGTGGCTTATCTAAATGTTAGCGACCGAACAGGAACGACATATACTGTATATACCATCTCTATACATAGTAATGTACGCAATCAACAAAAAGTTTTTTAAACTATGAATCCGCTGATAAAAAAATAATTACTAAATAACTTAGAATACAATGGAGAGCTGTTTCGTTAATAAGCGGAGCCCAATTAAACTCAAATTCTCATTCAGAAATCTGAAATCTAGAAACTTCTTTGATTAAGTAAACACCGTGGGCTAAGCAAAAGTTAGAATAAACACTTTGAGAAACAGTGTATTTACGACAAATAACGTTGTTGAACAAAAGTGCTGAGGAAAATAAAAAGGCAAAATTTATTTCATTATCATCCACACCTTCATTGGTTAAGTTTATTGCGAGTCTAGACAATGTAATTTTCTCCTAGGACAGCCTGAAATGTACAGTGTATGTAATTGGAACATGCGACTTTAAATTTTACCTGAAATAAAATTAAAATCTCGTCAGTTACAGAACAAAATGACGGTGAAGTGTGAGTGAGATCGGACATGGGCGTATGTGGAAAAGAACGAAAAAAAAACATTTATTGCACAAATAAGCCATGCAAAAACAGTTGAAACGAGACTACATCGCCTGTTTTCAGCAGGCGTGATGGTGTAATGGTGATGATGTCATCCTGGTCGATTTGGACTACGACGATAACTTTCGAATATAGTGATTGTCAACTGAGCAGTATCTTTATATATAAAAATTCAGACAAATTAATTTGTACTCGCAAAGCTCGAAAAATAGTTTGTCGATTGAGTTAAAACTTATAGGTTACGTTCGACTCATTGCCGGTCATTCCAGTTTTTTCTTAAACTCTTTCCCATTTGGTTTATATACATTTTTATATATTTGACAATCACACATGTCATCCAGTCCCAAACTAGGTTTCCACACGGTTACAAACATTTATATTCATTATTCACCATACCCTAGCACGATTCGCCCCGCAACCCTCAGCTTCGAAGTCAGGGTCACTACCACTTAGGCTATCGGGGCGTCGTTTGAGATATATTGGCATCATGGCTCTCTCTGTAGTATTTTGATTTTGAAGACTAAACAAATTGATAGAACACATAAGTGTGTCCGCATAGACTAAAGACGTTTGTTTTCAGTCTTTAAGTGAAATCCTTACCTTATTCACAATGCCTGCCTTTTGGCGTTTAGTGTTATTAGGCTTCTGTCTGTAACGTTTACGGCGTAGCGTTTCACTAATCTCTAATTAACATTCACTCTGTTAAATGACAAATATTAATATACTCGTAAGCGGTGCCTGTTTCTTACATTACGTTACGTTACGTCAGCGATGGCTTACGGTACCGAGACTTGGTCTTTCACTGCAGGCCGTACGAGGAAGCTCGAAGTTGCTCAGCGGGCTGTGGAAAGGACTATGCTCGGTGTCACTCCTCGTGTAGCAGCCACGTACAGACGCACGACCGATTATATCAGACAACTGTAGTACATGAATTAGGTACATTAAGAAACATTACGCGAAAAAACAGATCAGCGTAACGATATAAATAAAACAAGGTTCATCATCATCACCATCATTTCAGCCTATCACAAGTCCACTGCTGAACATAGGCCTCCCCCAAAGATTGCCACGAAGCTCGGTCCTGAGCCATCTGCATGCATCTACTTCCTGCAACAATGCGCAGGTCGTCACTCCATCTTGTGGGGGTCGTCCTACACTGCGTTTGCCTGTAATTAATTGATTAAACACTAAACACTCTCTTAAAGAATGTGCACTCTTGTACAGTACTCCATGATAAGACAGTCAGTGTTAAGTCTTCCCGCTATTAGTCGTACATGTAGCAATGTTTGTTAGGAATACAAAGGTACAATTAACAACTCGGTTAGTACTTGTCGATTTGAGAATAAATGATGTAATGCCGTGTGTGTAGTGTGTGGGGCGGCGTAAGAAGAGTATTTTTAAAGAGTTGCCTCTTAAAAAATCACAGAACGAAAATGTTCGTTGACGGCCAGCAACGCCTATCGTGCGACAATTGCAGTCACCACCCTGCACGCCAAAAACGGGCTCCCGCAACCCACTTCTCCCCTGGAGGAGAAAGAACGTGACGGTCGTCAAGCTTTGTTGCCGGGTTTGCTCTCAAAGATTACCATCCCTTCACGCATCCCACAGGAAAACGACATTTTTACGCCGCTTTCATACGCTAATTTAATTTCATAAATTAAACTAACAAATATTTCAACTATATTATATATATTCTTCAACTTCAATATACTTTGGGATTGTAATAAGCTCAATATGTCTAAAACCATTATCACATACCTGAAGAATCTCGAGGAAAATGCTACATTTTCCGAGAAGGTTTAATAATGGATATGTCAAATGAGATATTTTTGTGAAACCATAGCGATTGGAGTGGAGTACACTTAGCTTGAATTATTCAAACGTATTTCTCTGACAGCTACTCAGAAAGGATTATCTTAAATCGTTAAATAATTGTTCAGAGATTATAAATTGGAAATATAAATATGTCAAAATCGATTAGGCATTACGAGTTGATGTTTTTTTTTTTTATGAAAAAAATAGGCCTGCGTTAGACCTCAATCTTGCCCGATGGAAAGCGAAGATGAGGCCTAGGATGGTACACGCTTGCCTAGATGTCTGTTGATGTATTATTTATTACTTATAATTTTTTTTTAAATTGAGTAAGTAGACTTTTTCTGCCTAAGAACCATCCAGGTAGGTACTACACTCCTCCCTGTCTCTGCCGCTCGTTCTTTATATACTCACAAACCAAACGAAAATAATGTTCCGAACACAGCGGCTGCGCACAGTGAATAAGTATTTTTTAGTTTCATTATATTACATATGATCAGTGCATTTACGCATAACACATGACGACGTATGAAAATATAAAAATCTATACACGGTTAGCAATTGGGAAGCTCGTACATATAGCCTAATTATTCGAAAGAGACTGAGGCCAGAGGAAATAATTGTACTCTTTTGTACGCTTTATTTTCGGTGTCTACTTATTTTTGTATTATAAAATCATTGGTTGTATTTTGGGTTAAAGGTTATAGGAGAGCCAGTTTAATTACAGTCTTTGAGACATTGCATCTTAGTCCTAAGGGACGTCGAAGCATCTGTAACTATGATTAAACTTCTATGATTGAAATTGTTTGCAGGTGTACATGGGCTGCAGTAGCTACCATTATTAATTTATATATTAAATAGGTGGAATATCAGCTCATTATTCACTCTACTGTTATTAAAAAAAATAATAGGTATATAGAAAGGGGGGAAAACGAACAAGTGAATCACCGGTAAGTGATTACCGTCGCCCACGTACATCTTCAACACCAGAGGAGCGGCTGGTGCGTTGCCGGCCTTTAATGATATTTGGGGAATAGGAGGGATGATGGCGAGGGGGGATAGGGGAGAGGGTGTGGTTCTCCGGTTACGCTCCTTTCGTTCGGTAAGTGAGAGAACCCCAAATATCCTTAATGTGGGCGACGGTAATCTCTTACCATCAAGTGGCTCAGCTTACTCATAAGGGTCTTTTCCAAAAAAAATAATTAAAATTTCGTAGACGTGTCGAGTCCACGAACTCGCACCGGAGCTGTGTTGGACCCGTTTGTCCCAAATCTCTCTCAAAAAAGTTTTGAGTTGAAGCCTCTGCATTTACAGGCTAGTACTTTACTACAATTTCGTTCATTCAATCAATTAAGAAAGCATACCATCATCCAGGATTGTTTTCTCTTAGCTATTTTTTTTATACAAACGAGCATTTGGCCACTTGTAACAGGACCTAACTTCAATTCATCATACGAAATAGAAGAATTATACTGATATGTTACGCTGGTATTCTGTGAGCTGAAAGACAGCCCTTACCGGCTGAGCCATATTATTCTATTTCATGGTTGTGTGGAAGGTAATTTCAAAAACAAGTGAATCAATTCTAAACATTCTTTCTATACCAGCAAGCTTAGTTCCAGATAAAATGTAAAGTTCAATATGTACCTTCGTAGAAGAACATAATATGGTTACAGTTAGATACAGAACCATCAAAACACTTCACGTGCGTTTACAAATGTAAAACAAAGCGTCTAAATAGACGCCATAAAAAATGAGAACGCAAGACATCGATTTTCTAAATACAAATCAATAGCGAGTTGTGTGGAAAGTAGGTCAGATAGCAAATAAAATACTGAGGGCAGTCGGATAACATAACGAGAAATTGGTTCGATTACACCAACAAGCTTTGACAAGCCAATTTATAGCGAACCACCTATCCCGTGTCGTATTAGGCTAAAGCTGACTTGGGAATTGATTGGAAATTGTAAAATTAATAAGGCGAGGTTATTAATGTGACTTGAGTGAAATTATTATTTATTTATTCTTTATTGTGTCCCTAAAAATAAGAATTACTAATGGGCGGACTTAATTTCCCTTTGGCATTCTCTACCAGTCAACCCTGGGTGAGAATGAAAACATGATGGCAGGTTCAAAATAAATAATAAATTAAATATTAATATTAAATACATAACCCTTATAATATTCTTAAATACTAATAACATACACAATATACTGTACATAAACAGATGATACATACATAAACAAATTAAATATGGAGAGGAAAATCTAAGATGGCATTTGCCTTCAGATAGTGACGACGGAGCAGGGTTTTGGAAGATTTTTTATTCGGAGCTTTCTTGATATCATCGGGGAGAGCGTTCCCAAGAAGAGTAGCTTGTACGGTGAAAGTTGCCAAAGTATACCTACAGTATTATGTTATGTGATCCTAGTAGCAAATCCAATATTTTTTTAAATGCTTTAGTGAAAAGATATTTCGTATCTTCGGAACAAAATCGGTATCTTCAAATACATTCACAAATACATCGGAATAAAGTTATGCCAACTTTTTTATGAAATACTACACACATGAATATGCTTTATAGCTTCGGGTACTTAAAATTTGAGAGGAAGGTATGTTTTGTAGCGTAAGCATTCCGAGAATTCTGAAGTTATTTTCCTCTAGTTACGTTATGGTGAGTTGGCTGCGTAAGAAAATATTTCAGACATTTTTTCGCCATGGATGTGGTAAAAGCCGATAGGATAAACCTTGAAAAGTAACCTTCCTTTTTAGTTAATCAAATGTGTACTTTTATGTCTATAGAAACATACATATTAAAGCACAAGTCTATGCATAATAATTTCTTGTATTTACTCGAATATTTGAATACTGTGAGCACATTCTGCGTAGATCAGACTTAAATTAATAATTAACAGCTGAAGGTCCCATCAGTAAATCACAAACGAAAATTAAACACAATAAAATCCGAAAATAATAGTTTAATTTCCAACAAACCTATGCGGTTAATGACAATGTTGCGAGGATTTTTTTTTTCATTATTTAAACAATTATGTGCTACCATGGACTTTGCGCACCAATACATTACCTAGACTACAACCGGCTGGCGGACACTGGCAGATATACTAGTTACATTAAAGCAATATTTGCCTCCGCATCTGTATACGCTCCTCGTAATTTACGAGACGCTGTTTACTGTACGTCTACTTCCGACGTCTACATTCTGTAATTCTGTATACCAAGTAACTCATTACCGAACAAAATTTCTCAGTATTTTATGCTTACCATGAAAATAAAAAAAAATGTTTTTTTTATACAAATTTGCTGTTGCTTGAATAGGCCGGCTCATCCGGGATAGTATCACGTCCTCGCAGAATATCGGCGTGAAGTGGAGGCATCTTGTGCTTCTGCGTTTCTATCGGTGAGTGCGGTAACCGGAGGCCCACTCTTTCTTCCCCCTCCCCTTCACCTCTGCTTCCTTAAATAATGGCGCCTTTGAAATCGGCAACGCATCTGCAGTTCCTCGGCGTCGGTGTTCACTTACATCAGGTATACTTGCTGCTCACTTGCTCTTTTGCCCCTTCCCCGTAAAAACAAACAGAAAAAGATGTCCCCAGAAATGTACCGTTAAGAAACTCTTGGTTTTTTTCCCAACGTTACAATGACATTTACAGCTTATAATAAAATTTCACATGAATGATATATTTGTTTTAATTTTAACTATCTTATATAGTAGTAGCCAAGAGACTTGTAATTGCAGAGCGAGAGCTATTTTGAAGTATCAAGTTCGAGACCTCGTCGAGTCGAGATCTCGTCGTAATACTTATGAATGAAACTTATATACTTAAGTCGCGGACAGAAGTGAGTTGTTTATAAAGGAGATTTTATAAGCCACTATAGTTGAGTGGTTAGGGGATCCGCGTACGAATCAGGAAATTATTATTGTTGGCTTGGACTCTAAGACTGTGACGTCTCACAAGCAGCCACGTTGACCCAAATAAGCTTTGCTGAAATGCGAGTTGAAAAGACTAAAATAAATTTCTAGATCTCTGACCACTCTGTTATTCTAAATTTATATATGTAGTGAATTTATTGAACAGCTTCGTTCATTTCATTTAAAGAAATTCGAAAGTTCAGTTTTATTCCATTTCGGAAGTAAAAGTGCTAAAGGTTATCTTTGCCCACATAAAATGGCTTATCTCGGTAACATTGAAGATGCAGGGAGGTCTTTTTTACGATGTTGGAAGCTTCTTGGATTTTCTTTTAGCAAAAATTGAGGGAAACTAGTGACCGGAACATTTTACACAAGATAAATGTGTGAAAGTAAAAAAAAAGCTATATTTTTTAAAAGACCATTAGCAAGGGATTTTGCACGAAATTACGTTATGTAATCAGTAATCTGTTGCAGTTAGTATCAATTTCCTTTAATCCTGAGAAATGCCGATATTTGTATAGTGGCACGTTATATAAATAAGTCCCACAAGATGAAGTTTCGTTGGATCGATTTGGTTCAGGACAGAGATTTATGGCAATCTTTGGGGAATCTATGTTTAGCTTGTGACGTTGTGACTTGTGACGTGCTTTAATGAAGATGTTGTTATATATCGTGTATGCACATGACATTTTATCGAAACTTGCTTACTACTAACGCACAGAATCATTAGAAAATAGTGAACAAACAAATAACCAATTAAATTTTTTTTATTCAAACAACTTAATAAGCCTAAAAACCGTAATAAAACGAAAGTGCACTTCGACACAAATAATATTTCACTGACCTTAGCAAGAGCGCCAATATCGTAGTATATCGTCAACGCGTAAATCGGCGTTAGATGCGAGCTTGCGCTCTATGTCGTCGACGGAGGATTGAGAACTTTGACTCGAACGAGTTGGCGCTGGCAGGCTTAGTAGGGGTGGTTTGGTCTCTCCCTATAAACAAACAGAAATCTATATTTGTCTACCGAAGCTTGCCCGGAGAGCCTATGCTTCCGAGCTCTCACTTTCCTGGTCACCTGGGGGAGGGTTCGTTGAGGGATTGGAGGCCGTGTAGGAAGGCGCGTCCGTATTACACTACTGTACTAACGAGTCTTGGAAAAAGTTTTTTCATATTTTATGAGTAAAAAGTTGTAGTAAAATCATCGATTGTACTGTTTGTAAGGCCGATGAGTACAATTTGCCATTATGTCTGGCGTAAGTGGACTATGAGAAAGCTTTCGATTCAGTCGAAATTTGGGCGGTGCTACAGTCTCTCCAGCGGTGCCAGATAGACTCTCGGTATATAGAAGTGCTGAGGTGTTTGTACAATGAGGCTACGATGTCTATCCGAGTACAGAATCAGAGTACGAAACCAATCCAACTGCAGAAAGGTGTAAGACATGTCATATCCCCGAAACTCTTCACCGCTGCATTGGAAGATGTTTTCAAGCAGCTCAACTGGAAAGGATACGGTATCAACATCAACGGCGAATACAACACTCACCTTCGATTTGCCGACGACATAGTTCTTATGGCAGGATCGCTGGAGGAGCTTGGTACAATGCTCAATGACCTCAATAACGTCTCCCAACAGGTTGGTCTTAAGATGAACATGGACAAGACGAAGTTCATGTCAAACGTCCATGTCACACCAATACCGGTTGTTGTTGGGAACAATAGGCTCGAAGTTGTAGACGAGTACGTATACCTGGGACAAATTGTCCGATTAGGTAAGTCCAACTTCGACTCAGAGGTCAATCGACGAATCCAACTCGGCTGGGCTGCGTTCGGGAAACTACGCCATATCTTCTCGTCGAGTATACCGCAAAGCCTCAAGACGAAAGTATACAACCAGTGCGTGTTGCCAGTGATGACATACGGATCCGGTCCTTCACTGCAGCCCGTATGAGGAAGCTCAAAGTTGCTCAGCGCGCTATGGAAAGGGCTATGCTCGGTGTTTCTCTGAGTGATAGAGTCTGCAACGATGATATCCGCAGCAGAACTAAGGTAACCGACATAGCCGTAAAGATCAGCAAGCTGAAGTGGCAATGGGCCGGCCACATAGCTCGCAGAACTGACAACCGCTGGGGAAAACAGGTTCTCGAGTGGCAGCCACGTACAGGCAAACGCAGTGTAGGACGACCCCCCACAAGATGGAGTGACGACCTGCGCAGTGTTGCGGGAAGTCGATGGATGCAGGTGGCTCAGGACCGAGCTTCGTGGCAATCTTTGGGGGAGGCCTATGTTCAGCAGTGGACTTCTGATAGGCTGAAATGATGATGATGACTGTTTGTATTTGGCTGGTTTTGATACAAATAAATAGATAAAATTTTAAAACAGAACAAACAAAAGTAAAAACGGTTTGCTGCCATTTTCTATTGTTTTTCTGCCCGCCGTGTCATAAGAGTCAACTAAAGGAAAAAGACGAAAAATTAGTTGGCTTAGGACAGATGGCGGAATACCCATCTCAAAAAATGTCTAACCAAAAATACACAGACCCGTGGTGAGCAGCAGCGTCTGTGGCGCGAATTACATGATACTGTGATCGCCAATCCGCTTTCTAAGTGGCGATTATGGTAAATGGTCTAATTGTGACGTCAGCAATGCTGATATTCAATACCGCCCTCCATTCTAATGAAACTGCAACTTATTGGACTTCACTTTATTGTAATCTCAATGTATACAGAGATCGGAACGGCTCGACGTCTCGAACAAAATGGGTCACGGTTCGAAGAAGTTAGTGCTGTTACCCGTTTTGACTTTTACAGCTTCTTTTAATATATCATGCGAAAACGCATCAATACTGGTGTATCAGCACTTATACATAGCATATTATAGCACTTATATATTATAATTCAGAAGATTTTTTGAAATAGCAACACGTAGAGAAGATGTTCGCGTTTGGAGAAAGTTGATAATCTCCCCTGTTGCAACCCTTGTGCTGACGGGGAAAAATGTATATCAAACATGAACCATAATAAATCTTCTATACAATCAATCAGCTTGTTAAATAAAACCTAATCAGAGATCAGTTCTTATATAAGCTTACATATTTAAATCACCATAGAGAAAAAAGGCGATATGAGTATATACAAAAATTACCTACCTTGTATGGTAACCAGTAGCGCGTTCTTTATTTCCAAGTCATATAATTGATATCTGTGAAAGGGAAAAAAGATTGAAAGCAATTTATCAGATTAGGATAATACTTTATATTATTAAGGAGGATCCGTTTGCTGCGTGAGTAAGAATCTGCCGCCTCCCTTCTGTCCGTGTGTGTCATTAGATGCAACTGAGATAAAATCTTTCGAAAATCTCTTGCCATTTTCTGGGAGCAAACCGGCCGGCGCAAACACCGTATAACCTGTCCTTACCCCCGTGAGGATGGTTTTAAGCCAGGCATTACCCCAAGTATAGAAAAAGAGTCTCTAGGCTCTGTCTCAACTTATTTGTAATAGATGTGAATGTATATGTATTGTGTATAAAGCGTTAAGACGGTTTGAAGCCCATATGTCTAAAGGTATTAACGTGCTCTATGATCGTTGACCCGAGTAATTCGAAGTGCCGTAGATTTCCTAAGAACTGGAGCTTTTAAGGTTTGAGAAACTTTAAATATGAATATTCACATTGGATTTTAAAGTTTGGTAACTAATGTCCAACTGCTGTTTTATAAAATGTTAACCTTTAATTGACAGCAATTGTAACTAAAAATTAAAAGTTTAAAAAAGCTTACAATACTTCCGGTAAAAGGTTAAAACGAAATAAAATGATTGCAATGTTTTTTTAGTACGTTTTTTATTAAATTATATATAATATCATAGATTCAACCGCTGTGTCACGAATTTATGAGTTTTTATAGTAAAAATCACCTCAAATCACAAAGAAAGTTAATACCTGATATTATGGACCGCAATGAAAGCTTAATGTCTCTGTCGTTATCTTCCGCCTTTGTTCTCTTTTTATTTCTTGGAGATATAATGTTTTTCTATAGGATACAAAATGAAGTACAGCGTATAAACGTCCCACAACAGTACAGTACAGAAGTCCACGGATTTTCGGAAGGATTTTCCGTATTCGCATTAAATAAACTGATCTCTTATTTCGTAATTCATATGACTACATATCAAGTTAAAATTCGAATGGAATACTAAAGTAGGGAGTCATACATGGTATAATGTTTATAGCTATCAAAATTCCTTAGACAAGTGATGGGGGCAGCATTTGTATAGCGATGATGCAGGCACTGCACTTACCAGTTCTTATTCCCCGTGGACACGCCAAAATCGCTCTTCGTATATAGCTGAAATGGGTGAGATGGTGGTACCTATCCAGACATCTCCTAGGTAGATAAAGAGTCTACCATCTATTAAACAGGACACCGACAAGATGGAGTGAAGAGCTGCACAGTCTTGCAAGCGGCTAATCGAAGATCAGCGAAAGTGAATGAATGTCAGTGGTTCAAGGACCGTGCTTTGTGAATTGTCTATAGTCCAATGAAAAAAGAACAATCACGTTGCAGCTTAATATAAAAAGTTTATGAGTGGTAGAGCGGAAAGCAAATCGCATACTAGTGCTTTCCCTAGCTGATTCACGTATTTGCAGACCCTCGAATACGTTTCAGACAGAGACTTACAGCTTGTTTGAACAGACAATAATACGCATTGTTCTTTTATACAGCGACAAGACCTTCCCAAAGCAAACATTTCTATAGTAAGACGTGCTCAGGAAGAGTTTTTTTTATTTAATCAGTCAGAGTTATATTTTCAACAGCCCTAACTTGACTTTTGACAGCCATATGGATCAATATTCAGACCATTGATTGATCAAATTTCGATTTAAGCCAGTTATTGTTAGAATCATAAATTAATCAGTATATTGTTGCTGTTAAATACTATTGTGTTGTCTTGTTGTCCAGGTGTTGGAATTTCGCTTTAAGTTTCAACGTACGCGCATCCTGATTTCGATTATAATACGAGTGGCCACATATCTGAAGAATAATATGCCAAGCACACGTACCCTCCGTCAAAGTAAAAAAAATCCTTTTCATCTCCATTTCAATTTTAGGATCCTTGGCGTTGACTTGTCGAGCGACGTTCAGTTACGTGGTCACCTGAAGGTGAAGGCCAAATTTTCTGTGATTGGCTTGATTCACTTTGCAAATAGATGTTGCATCTCTATGCATCTCTATCTCATTTACCACCGGGAGTGTACTAAATAACTTTTCGGACCGATCCCGATTCTACCATCGTACATCGCAACAAAAACAAACGTGGTGCACATTTTTTTTTACAACACTTTTTTTTAGACTGTGGTGGAAGATGGTTACAGATGCGTTGTCACTCCTGTCCTATGATGGAATGCCTCACAGCTCGTAATTCTGCTGGCTCTGTATACATTTACAACCGGAACTCAACAGTTAATGCACTGCTAATAGGCGGCAGAAATAGGGTAAGAGTACGAACCTAGATGACTTCTTGCCACAGAGGGATTCTAATCTCCGTTATCAGGTGGTATGCCATCAAAGAACTGGAACTAATATCGAGTTTTCTTACGGATTTGAATTTAGAAAAAAAAAAGATTCGTCTTGCCGTTTTGTCGACTACATCTACATCACTAACATGAGGGTTCTTAGGTCATATTCTGTAGTGCAAGTAGAAAGTAAATAAAAAAAATATTTATGAGTGTTTGATCCCTCTGTCAAATGATCATAAACAAGCCAATTCGCTTGTTTTTTAGTAAATTATATTACTAGTTAGGAAGAAGTAAAAAGGTTTTGGAGACTATGCTCTTCTATGCTTCTATACTATTTTATAAAATTGGTTCCTAGCTAGTGCCGTTGGATTATGGATTTTTTTTTATCTTATGGGAAAGGGGGCAAATGAACAAACGGATCACCTGATGGTAAGTGCTTACCGTCGCACACGTACATCTGCAACAACAGAAGAGCTGAAGGTCTTCAAGGATATTTAGGGGAAGGAAGGGATGATGGGGAGGGGGCAGAGGGCATCCGGTTATCGCACTCACCGAATAACATGCAAAAGAACATGTTGCCTCTAATTCACAACGGTATACTGCGAGATCGTGGTACTAACCCGGTCGAGCTGGTCCATTCGCTGCTTGACCTCAAGATAACGTGTGCTCATTCTGCGTAAATCGGACCAAAAATAAAAAAAATATAGAGCTGACAGAAGCTCACTATGACATCAGGACGTCAAACACCTCTGCCCCTCCGTGACCACGGGTATTCTAAAGGACCCGAAACGTCAGAATTAAAAAAAAATCTAATTAAAGGCCACAAAATCCGTAAATAAAAGTTTCATTTCAAATGTTTTGTATTCGCGTAAATACAAGCAATCATTATAAATTATCAAAGTTAGTACCTATACAATAATTGTTATGGAGTAATTACTATTTGCCGAGTTACATTATTTAATTTTACTTCTGTTTATGGAGATGGTTAGTTCAATTACCTTGAGAGAAGATGGTGATATGCTTTTACTTGTTTCTTGTATTTTGTTTATTTATAATTATAAGCTAATGTTTAATTTTACTTCTGTTTATGGAGATGGTTAGTTCAATTACCTTGAGAGAAGATGGTGATATGCTTTTACTTGTTTCTTGTATTTTGTTTATTTATAATTATAAGCTAATGTTTAATTTTTATTATGATAACTTTAAACATAGTTTCTGTATGCTCACTGTGTGTCCTTTATGCTTAAATTTATGAATATACTTTCTCAGTCGCTTTCCGATAAAAATATATGAAATAAAAAAAATCTTTAAACCGAAACCGAAGTTTGTATAGTGTGTGTGTTCTAAGGTAATGTTAAAATATTCAAACAGTAAGTTCATTGAGTACAAAGTATTTTAAAACAAATAATTTCTAGAAACTTCCAAATATGCCAGATAAACGAAAATGTAATGTCTCATAAGTTCATTCCATAATTTCCTATCAGTACTATTAAAATACTGTTAACTGTAACTCTACACGTTTACGCAGTTTATTGGTAGTCTAGGCAACGTCTCTGGGGGCTGTTTGAACTTCACCGTCTTAGTAACAAGCGCTCTCTGTCCTTGGTATGAGCCAAGACAAAGTTAGAATATGTGTTTGTGTATTCATATTATACTTACATTCATCATCTAGTCTAGTTGCAAACCAATCAATCGATTGTGCTCATGTTCATAGGTTATATTCGCTTCATTACTGAGAAGGTTATGACAAAACAACGCTAAAAGTAATAAAATCCGTACTAAATTAAAAAAAATGCACTCTGCCGCGTAACAAGGTTCAGCCTGTATTTTATAAAGTTGTGTACTTTAAAGTATATATTGACTCACCAAATTCACTACGTGAATTTACCACGCGAATGTAACACGAGCTCGGCGGTGAAGAAAACACCGTGAGGAAACCGGCATGTCTAAGAAATAATGAAAAAAAAATATATCGAGGAGCACTGGAGCAGCGTGGCGGACCCTGTCCGACTCAAAACCCTCTCAGACTTGAAAAGGAAGCCTTTGCTCTGTAGTGGGCATTAACGGGCTACTACTTTACTTTAGCTTTATATATTGATCACACACACAAGTATTTTTTCAAATTGCTCCTCGTTTGTTCGTGGGTCCTTAAGGGAAAAACCATGAAAATCTAAAACAATTTCAGGAAAAAAACCCGGTAGCGGAAGCCCGTTCTGTTACGTTGTGACATGTCAAATTAATCTTTGGTAATCACTGCCTATTCCTTCAGATGACAGTCGTAAATATTTATATATTTGGCTCTTATCACCGACTTCTGAAACTAATTACCTGGGTTAGTTAGTAACACGGCTTTATGCTTGTAATATGGGGAATAGACAAATTTTAATGGAGTTTCTTTTTTTATTTACATAAAACAAGAAGACATATACAATAGACAGAGAGATAGATAAAGGATGAATAACAAGTCCAAATAATGTTAAGTGGAAACGATTGTCTGCTATCTGGACCTGCATCGATGAATATAAGGAATAAAAGTGGTACCTACGAACGCGAGGTTCCAGCCTACTCGAGATATACTAAACCGAGGTCTCGCTCCTCCTTGGGTTGCTGCTTGCCCCCCTTCCTTTTTTCTACTTTCGTCGTTAAGTCGTAAAAGTCACTTTTGTAAACAGGTGCCGACACTGCGGCAGGCAACTGCGTGACGCCGAGCGTCGTGTCAAATTATTTCACTTCCGGGCCTTCAATTTTCAAGTCTTTTCCGCCGAAGCTGTGAAGGCCGACAAGGCAATTCCGTAAGGGTTTAATTCGGCCCATCACTTTGGTAATTCCGACCTAACCGATAAGAGCCTTCAGTGAACTTTCCCCCACCTTTTTTAGGTGACCGTCTAACCGAGTTTCGTAACATCTTGTAACATTAGCTTGGATAATATATACAACACAAGTGAATCCGGCTCGCTCGCAATTGACGCCGTTCTGAGGCTTCTAAGTACATCGTCTAATCGCATTAGTAGTGCTTAGAAATGTTTCACGATATTGATTAATTCTTAACGAAGATAAAATATGATGTTCACTCGGATTTACTACGAATTTAAATGATTTGAACACGTAAACAATTGACATGGTTGCCAACATTGATAATTGCACCATGCTTTACCGGTTTGCATCGAAGGATGCTGATGTATACCTGATTCGTTACTTTCCTCTAGTTATACCCATGGGATGATATAAGTAAATAGTAACTACAATTCTGAAATGTTTTGGTTGATTACTTTCTTTATTCAAAAGGATGTATTTGAGAGAAAAGAGGTAATTGCTTATAACGCACCGCAATAATATGATAAATGACCAAAGTGATTAGATACTGTAATATATAATAAGCCATTAAATATATGTAAGCTATATTAAACTTACTACCAAATATAATAACACTAAGACTATACACATCAATTGGCACATGGGGTCTTCCAGTACAACAATTATACTTTAGTACATTCAATCAAATGATTTGCCTGTATTCACCGCGTTTGTTAGGAATGGTGATTATAGCACCAAAACCCACAAAGGCCCAAAAATTTTGCACCATGCTGCAACGGTCAAGATATTTTAGATCTCGCATTTTTGGTTTTTATTTATGATATCCCAGGGTAACAAATACACTCGGTATATTTTGTTTTTATATAAAGATTTATATGCATACGTTGTTGCGGGAAGTCGATGGATGCAGGTGACTCAGGACCGAGCTTTGTGGCAATCTTTGGGGGAGGCCTATGTTCAGCATTGGACTTTAGTAGGCTGTAATGATGATGCATGAACACATTTAATGAAAACCTTTGTCAGTACTATTGGGCATTACTATTAACACTAGCAGTGAAAAAAAATTCATTCGGATTCTTCCTTTTTTGAAGTCACTTGAAAATGCTGTTTACTTTATAATACAATGGTATTCACGCATATTCCATAATATAATGTATACAATTTTCTTATCTACTTTTGTCGTTTGTTCCACATCATTTGATTCAACAAAAAAAATTAAATACCACCTTTTTTATAAAGAATAAAAATAGATCAACTTTTCAACAAACATTTCTTAAAAGAGAACTTTGGTTACACTTTGAACGGTTTTAATTAACTTGCACTCGGTGCGGTGGTGGTAAAACAGACTTTGGTAAGAGAAGTCATGTTTAATGCATAGGTAACTTACACAAAGACCCGACTCTCGGAAATACAGACATCGGAGTGGTGACTTATACAAAAGGCCAATCTAAGATTCGTACCGATTTCTGCAATCATGTTTTGTATCAAAACTCTTTGATGAGCTTTGAGCCTTAGTATATCAATTTACTACCTAAGGGAGGTAATTGATTTATATTTTGTATCAGAAGAATTATGCCAATGAAATGAAAAAGAATTTTCAACTTCGTCTTATTTATTTTTAATTATATTAAAATTATAACTACAATCTAAAAATAATAATTATCGTACAGCCGTATACTTCATGGCTTGGTAACAAGAACGCTGGCTGCATTTCCACGCTAAATGGTTAAACTTAACCTTTGAGCGAGATAAAAACCTCCTTCACATGCGGCTACGACGAGTCGCGATTACAATCACTCCAGGAATTGTACCGCGCGGGGACCCCACGGACCAATAGTTTCTATGGCGAATGGCACAAATACATTAGTCAAGCCACTTACCCAATCCTGCTGCCTCTGATGCCGACTCGGTATTGGTCGATGTATACTTGATATGAGACGCATTGTATCTAGGTAAGTTGCGTCCCACACAAGGGCTTTATTTCTCTACCAGGGTACCAAGACATGCTGTCAAGTTTCTTGGAATCCTCGCTAAAAATTAGCAAGGCTCTAATACCGAGCGAAAGGTTATGGAGACAAGAGTCCTACGGGTGAGGTCGTGTAATGAACCGTGACGAGATAGTTTGTCGGCACTTTTTTTTGGCAAGAAACCCCGTGGAGACCCAACTCGTCAAAGTCGCTAACACAAGGAGAACGATATAAAAGCGATTCACCAACCGTTTCACCTGATTATAAGTGATTACCGTCGCCTACGTTCCTGTAACGGAGGATAAGGAGGGGGATGGGGAGGGGGAGTCGGTCTCCGGTTATCTCAATCACCGAACGAAACGAAGAAGCACTAGCCTCTTCTTCACGCCGGTATTCTGCGAGGTCGTGGTATTACCTCGGTCGATCCGGCCCATTCGAGCACCAGTAAAAGCCACTGCTTGGCTCTGTTGATCACACCGACTTTCCCTTTAGATTATTACAGAACTGTAAGTATACTGTGAAAGTACTAAGTACTTTCTATATAGCTCACTTCCTAACATTTACTTATGTGCGTTCATGTTATCCTGTTACGTGTTTACCAATAAATCAATTTATGTTCCGCCGTTCGTAAACAACGTTCGCTCCAATAAATCCGATGTATCAATTTGAGTAGACGCCAACAAAATTATTTGACATCCGTGGTTCAAACGATGTAAACAGTGGCCGTTTGATATTATAACGAGGTTTGGTTAGGCGTCGTTTAAAAAAATTACAATGCTCATATACCTACGTGGTTTTAGTTTTTCAAATAATTGAGTGTTCATATTGTATTTAAGAATTGATAAATCGCGAACAGTCATGATATGATAAGGCGTTAAACTTTTACCTATATGTAATAAGTTTACAGGCAATGTTTTTTATGTAAAGTAGCAGCCTGTAAATGCCCCTGCAGGGCAAAGGCCTCCTTCTCAAAGATCTGAAAGGGTTTAGGAGCAGGGAGGGATACGCCACGCTGCTCCAGTCTGGGTCATCACTTGTCTCTTTACGTATGCATCATATAATAAGATCTTTTATTTTTACTATGGTATATACTTTGGTATATTAGCTTTGGTTAATTAATTATTTAATAAAATAAGTAAAAAAATCAAAAATGGAAACGACTATTATCTTAAAAAAAAGAGTATCTCTGGTACTAGGCGAGCATAGCTTGCCTGGCCTTATCTTTAAAATTTTCTCATTTTCCACGTCTCCCGAGATTGCCTCCGTCGACTGCACCACGGAAATAGTTTATTTGTTATTGATTGGATTGTCCGTCTCTAAGCCGTCTCTAGGCGTAAATAACAACTCATTTCATTTTGTTTATAACTGTAGTACGTTTCATGGAGCCAATCTTTCAGACTGTGCAACTGCTCTGCCAGTGATAGGCATCTCCATGAAAAGGCCAATAAAAACTGGCATGTCATGAATAGTTGATTTATTTTCCAGCCTATATTTTCCACGCTGGATGCGGGTTGCTGAGTGCAATGCTGGTCATACAAGATACCCTGCTCTGTGTCTGACTGTGGGATTTAGGTTCGGCATAGTGGTGATAAATTTCATCATAAGTCGGTCGCCAGAGCTCGTCAGTTAGTCAGTAAGCAACAGCAACTCTTATGAACAACTATATGCAGTAAATGGAATCGAGGTGAGAGTAATTACTGGGTGAACAACTGTACTGTATTTTCATAAATAATGAAAGTACAAAACAAAAACTTACATCCAGAACAATTATCTATACCACTTAGAAATATTTGCTGCGTCCTAAAATCGAACCTGGGACCCGTAGCTATTAAACCATTAGCTCGGCCACTGCACCAACCGAGTCTTTAAATTATTTATACGAATTCGATGCCATGAAATAATATTTGAATCCATAATTCGGTCCAAACTATTTCAATAAAGTGATTCAACTTCGGTATGTCATACGACGCACGGCAAAGACGAGTAATGAAGCCGGAACTTTCGTAATTTATTGGTAAAACGTGAGATCTGTGGGTTGTGGGCGAGCTTCGGAAATATGTTTCGAGTATATCCATAAATTAAACGGCTAAATTGCTTCCCTTTAGATACAGATTTACTCAGTTTAAATTAATTGTAGTGAAAATTTAATTACCCGGTATTTACTTACGATTTTAGTACGTGATAAAAGTGTCACTTTCATTTACTTTTAATAAAGGGGATAGGCAGAGATTATGGATGTTTTAGATTTCTAACATATCTATTAAAATCCCTTGACACTTTTGTTTTTTTTAAATTGTCCAGTCTGTAAAGAATCTACTGCAAAATTTTTGATTTATTCATATATATATATTTATTCATTAATAAATTATAAATTTTTGATTGATAAATTTTTGATTATTTCGAGATTTGGTTTCAGCGAATTCGATGGATTTCGGATGGATTTTGTTTTATTTGGAAAAGTTTCAGCTAAAAATTAAACAATATTAACGAATAAATAAAAATCAAAAGACCATTTAAAAGAGGGTATAACTCGGTAGGAGATAACAATTAATATAGCAAATTATTCAGCAGAAGAATTTTTACCAAAATATTTTTGTTATGCCAAACACTAATTTTACCACACCGCTATTAGTTAGTCGTTAAAGCTTCCTTGGCATTTGAAGAAAAACATGGCATAGTTCCTCTAACTTTTACGATACACCTTTAACCTTTTGTAAACGTCCGACAACGGTTACTTACATATGTATAGAATAAAATAAAATCCCTTTTTAAATTTAAAATCCCATAAATACATTACCTATATGTATGAAAGAGATTTCGTTATTCCATATCCAGTATTCCAAATTCATAAATATTACGTATGACATTATTCCCCTATATAATGATACCTTTTTATCTTTTATGCGGCTTCGTTTATTTAAATTATGAATTGGTATTCATATAAACGAATCGTGTATTGTATCTGAAAAATAACAATGGATATAACAACGAGGTATATAGCTTTTAACTTCATATCGGATATGGCCACAGGTTTAAAACTTAGTAGTTTTCATCTTACGAATATACGGACGTCATGAACATAGAAAAGGTAAAAATTTAGTTCATCTTTCTGCCTTTTTATCTACGGTCTCTTCAGTTCGATATTTCCATTGTGAAAGCGAGGACTGGTCGTCCATTGTGAATAATATAAGGGATATTGCGAAAGATCTAATGAAATAGTTTTACGTCGTAAGCTTCAACATTATTTATTACTAGCTGTACCCGAGACATCGCCCGCGTTAACCTTTAAATTTGATAAGATTGTCTTTTGTTGAGTGTAAGAAATACTATTATTATATATAATGTTTTGACGGCTCGGTGGCGTAGTGGCTAAGCGTTTAGCTGCGGCGCTGTGGGTCGCTGGTTCGATTCCCGCACGGGACTAGTATTTGTATGGACTACAAATAATAGTTCCCGGTCTGGGTGTTTGTCCGTGTGCAATTCATGTATGTAAACTGCCTCCGCGACACAGGAGAAATTCCTACAGTGGAAGGTAACGTTTTTTAAATAAAAAAAACTAAAAAAACTACTTATAGAGTAGAGAATCAAGAATGCAAATAATTTTATTTTATCAGTTGAATTCATCAGCTTAAGTATTCTCGTAGACGTTGAATCGTAAATTAAAGAGCGTTATTACTATTTCAAATATTTATATTAAGTACAGATTCGTATCTGTATATAATAATTCGTATAAATGTGTTAGTATTTTTTTAAATTTGATAAGTAAATCGAACAACGTATTGCCAAATGCTATTGACCAAAACGCCCTGGCACCGTGCTCAAATTGGGACTCGATGAGATAGCGAACATAATAACAGCGTCATTAGTTATCATACTATACTGACTATATGCAGCTTTTTAGTTTATCCCCTATTATTACGAAGAAAGTATGACACCAGTGCCGTGTATGTATTTCCGACGTCGATTTTCTATTTTCCCGTGGGAAATTTATATTATCCCGCAATTAAAAGTAGTCCAAGTCCGTACTCCTAACCAAATCTTTGCAAATTCATATCGAGCCCTTGCTTCATTGAGGCATGCAGAAGGACAGACCAAACATACACTTCTGCATTTATAATATTAAATAAAAAAACGACCGCCCGCGGCTTTGTCCTCTTGAAGCAATTCCCTAAGAAAGTATATTTGCCCTGGATTATATTTAGTCAATCTGAGAAATTTCATTGAAATCCGTGCAGAGGCGTTATCCTCTATGCCACGATAATATTTCACTCCCGCTTTGACACAAACATTTTTTTAATATTGTAAAAGATAAAACTGTGGTGGTGCTGGGATCCAAATGGCATCATACATTACCGTAAAGCCAACAGAACAAGGTCTGATGCCTTAAATTTTATAGTTTTACACGAAAAGTTTTCTTAAATTTTGAGGCATTAACATAAAAAATATGTAGTGTTTGGTTGACTAAGAAATCTGAACTTTTTTCGAATTCAAATACGTTTAAAGGCTGGCTCTTATTGTACTAGAGAGGCGCCGGGTAGCATATCCTATTACCCGCTCAAAATGGATGAAATGCTTTGCAGTGAAACGTATATAAGGCTCTCTTTTGTAAATTGCTAAGGACGAGCCCGGTCGTCTGCCTTATAGATCTGCTAATAAAACAGTTTTTTTTAAATATAAAATGATGTAACTTTATAAATATTTACTTTATGAAAGTTTTACAATCTTTCCTATGTAACATAAACATCCTAAAATCCAACAAAAAAAGAGTGTAAAACAAGAAGAAATCGACAAAACCTCACGTCTATCATGGGGATAAGCAGACACTACGGATTGTATAGACCAGAAGTATAGTGGAAGTTGGAGTTAAGTGTGATATAGTATATTTTCCACTAGAGGTGCCTACTGTGCATCATGAACCTTACAAAACTTCATCAATCATGGATTTTGGCGTAATAATTATTTTTGTTGTTTTCTTAAGAACAAAATACAACATTTCAGCAAATGTGGCAAGAAAAGAGTTTTTTTACACGAAGCATGAAATATTTTTTTTTTTTATATTCAAAGAGCAGCTATTTAAATACTACGCTCGTGATATGGGAACACTTGTGTTAAGTTGAGCAAAGAAAGATCTTTCTGGAAAGCGTTCTCGTTCTCTAATACGATTCCGTTTTCTATTTGCTAGTAAAATTAGCTCGAATCACTCCGTCGGGGAAAATCAAATTTGTAAGAGATAACTCATGGATTTAGCAGTAACACACTTTTAGTTAATTTGATTAATGGCATTTCGATAAATGATTGAATCAACCAAGATGTACTGTTCGCATTTACACTCTATCACAACATAACTTATTAAGATTATCAAAAAATATATATTTTAATCTTTACAGACCGTGGTAGCCTAGTAGTCAGGGTGCTCGCTTTAGTTTCATAGAGCGCGATTGACCTGGGTTCGTACGCCGATACCGGCACAATTAAAATTTCTAATAGCGATTTTAAATGCTGAATTTACAACGTGCTCGGAGGTGAAGGATAACATACTGTGGAAACATGCATATCAGAGAAATATTATTTCGACGGAATACCTACCAGACCGTAATTATACTGGCCTTCTATACCTTTCAAACCGATACACAACAGTAGTTGAAGAATACAGCAAATCTTTCATACAATACTTTTGTATTTTGCATTGGCTTCCATTGCTCCGGGGTAAATAAGAGTATTGGATAATGAGATTCACCGCATAAACAAAGCATTTTTCTATGAAATTAATAATCTATAGCCTTAGATACAAAATGTAATTAAGTATTTTAAGGAACATGCAAAATCAGAACATAAATCACAAACATGTCAAAAATTTGGCTTAATCGCTCCATGTGCATAGAGCTTGTTTGCCTCTCACACTGCTATTAAATCAGCCTATTATTTTATTCTTCAAGAAAGCATCACCAAATGCTGGCACATACACCTACAATTCTTGCAAGGTTTGCACATAGTCACCAGGCTGGGCAAGCGGATTGGTGAGAGCAGCGCTGTCATCCACGCACTAGTGATGCAAACCCCGTCGCAAGTCTATGGGATTTGAGTTTATTATTGCTCTGATTATTTAAATAAATTAAACTGTTTTTCTAACTATGTAATGGCTAGTTTATCGATCACTAGGTGGAAAGATAAACCAAATTGTTATGTATACTTTCATTTTGCCTGCTAGAGCAGTAACAATTATAACGTCACACGACATCCGGTCACATCGATTTGAGGCCAATTTCGACGAGAGATCGATGGGATAATTCACCTTCAATCGATGCGACAGTCAGATGATGCGATAAGACATCTCCCATCTTGATTAACTCTTGCGGACTGATGAGGAATGCTTCGATGCCAATGAACGGGTCTCCATCGAGAAATTATTATTTCTAGTGATTTTTTTTTACCATGCTGTATCGGCATGAGAATCTACCACTCACTCAGAGAAAAGCCTTGGTAATCGCTATGGCTACCGACAGATGGCGGGATAAACATCTCGAAAAGTATCAGACCAAAAATTCTGTAGATCGGCGACTGGCGACAGCGTCTCAGGTGCGAGGTGTCTGGTACTTCGATCGCCAATCCGCGTGCCTAGCGTGGCGATGGCGAATTCCCCTTATGGGACTGGTCTATGTCCTGCAGTAAAGGAAAGGAATATTTGACGATGTTTTACATTATATTCGTATTCGACAATGTGCACACACATCATAATGGTAAATGAAGGCGAAAATTCTTAGAGCTTTATTCCAATATTCTGAAAGGCTCACTTATGAACGTCGATTTGAGTCCTATTGTGATGAAGGCCGCGTGTTGTAACGGAAGTACATACGTTTTCTGGATCCCTTGAAATACGACCCTTGTCTCAAAATCGTGAAAGGCTAAGTAATCAAAGTACTGAAAGGAAACATGTGACGAGGTCGTCTGCGTTTATGGGTGTAATGCTTGCGAGAATAACTTGCGAGAGAAGATTGTTGTCTTTAAGTCAAAAAACTTATTAAGACAAAAAGTTAAGAACAAAAATAAGCTCTCATGACACTATTACGGTCATTACCATAACCCATAAATTTATTTTTATTTATTTATTTGATAATTTAAGTACACACAAATAAATCGAAAAAAAAAAGAAATATGATAGGAGGAAATGGTCTTTACACAGGTATATTCTTCATTATTCACTTGACACTAAAGGGTTACAATGGGCGGACTTAATGACATTCTCATCCAGTCAACCCTGCGTGATGGAGAAATATACGTTGAAGGTACTATTAGTAGAAGTAGAAGTAAAATATTATGTGATAAAATGGAATAAACAATCAATACTAATAGGCAATTATAATAATTATACGAATTATACGTACATATAAATACATATAGATTAAAATTTATATAGATACATAGATACTATTATAATCATTAAATAAATATAAATCATATAAACTAGACAGTATAATGTTATGTGTAAAAATTTAAGAGTTAATTACTTTGCAAATAATTAACACCAAAACCTTCTGTACGTTATAATATTGTTTTTTGACAAGGCTTGTTATTCATCTATCACAGGACTGCCTTATTTTCTTCCTCAATCCCTGCTGCATCTCAGGCTCCTTTCTAATGATAAAATAATTGTCTAATCTCACCTCAGTAAAATTTCAGGCCCCTGAAAAGACCAGTACCCATGACCATATCCTAATCTGAAGACTCGATCTACCCCTGTGCCTTCCTTCGTGTGTGATAAGCGTAAATGTTTAAATATATTGAATATAAAAAATTAAATTAGATTAACAAGTAAAATAGAAATCATCCAATCATCATACATCCTATTACATTTTGCTGGTCCATAAAATTAGTCCAAACCATTACAGCCAGACTAATGAAATTAGTTTCAGGCACTGTAGTCAATGTCTTAGCTACATTGATACAAGACAAAGAAAACCTATCCTTTTTTTTATAGTAATAAATAAATATTTTTCTTGATAGTTTCAAATATTTACAACTTAATACGTTCGATTATATTACCTTTCCCGTAGGGCTCGTGTATCCATAAATATTGCGTAGGAGAGACAGAGACAGACAGCACATCTACCAGAGCTACTAGAGCTGGGGTAACAAAGGCTTTTTTTTTGAGAAAGGGAGCATATGAGCTAGCGTGTCACCTGGTGGTAAGTGCCGTCGCCCACGTGCATCTGCAACACCAGAGGAGGTGCAGGTGCGTTGTCGGAATTTAACGGTATTTGGGGATGGCAGCGATGTTGGGGACGGGGTATGGAGGTGGGCGGAGTAGGCCTTTGGTTACATAACTCACCGAACGAAATGCAGAAGCACAAGATGCCTCTTCTTCACACCGGTGTTAAGTAAAATTTACTAAGCATGGAGTTTCACCAAGTGACAACAATCGCAAGTATGAACTACACCCAGGTTATCGTTAATTTGAAATATTTATAAAGGTGTCCCCGGATGGATTTTCGTTTTTAGATGTTAAAGAAAAAACAAAATATCAATTAAATCTAGTTTTATTTAATGTTAATGAGTCATTTGTAACATGAGAAGTGGCTCCATCTTGCTGGAAAAAGGTGTTGCGGTTGTAGCCCTTCTGGTTTTGCATTTCTGTAGCCAAAAAAGTCCGGATCATATGGCAATCACGATTTATTCCCTGGTAGAGTGATAAGCCACCGAGGAGCCCTGATTTAACGCCTGCTGATTTTTTCCTATGGGGCTACCTAAAAAGCAAAGTTTACAATCCATTGCCACCCAACCTGAATGTTTTGAAGCAAAGAATCACTGAAGAAATCAACTCTATTCCAAGAGCGATGCTCCAGCGAGTTATTGAAAATTTTAGCTCCAGGTTAAATGAGTGTGTGCAAATGAATGGTGCGCATTTGCAAACGGTTGTTTTTCATAAATAAACTTCAAGAATTGCTCTTTAAATTGACATTAAATAAAACGAGATTTAATTGATATTTTGTTTTTTATTTAACATCTAAAAACGAAAATCATTCTGAGACACCTTTTATTTCAATGAATGTAAGGGATATAAGTTTAATGACAAATCTAATTCTTCGACACATAAACATTTATCCTACAAATGTTTTTGCAGCTACAGATATAGACTTAAAGCTTTAACTTACCGTGGGATCCAGGACTATTTGGCTTACGTAATTCGATAATAAATTAGAAAAGTTATAGACCTATTACTTATCTTAAATCGGACTGAGTATTTAACTCTTGGTATATATTTTAACGTCCCATATTTTTTAATGTAATTTATCACCGCGTTGACTCCTTACTGTAAAGTTTTAGAACCAATACTGAATAAGAAGATTAATTGGACACGGATACATATCTGTCTGTATATTATTACACTATAATCTGGACATCTTTAAGGCCAAAGTGAACAGACACCTTCTAGGTAAACGTGTGCCATCCTACGCTTCATCTTCGCCTTTCATCAAGCAAGATTGAGGTCAAACGTAAGACTAGTTTTGGTAAAAAAAAAAAAATTCAAAAAATTCGAATCACAACGGAAATTGTGTGTAACGCATTTGCGCTTCGGCGATCGGTGGGACAGGCCACCCTCTCGGCCACACGGTCCGCAACAGAACCTCTCGCCTCTTTGATGCAAAGCTCTTTTTGCATCCCACGAGTCTGAATAATATAGAATTGAACTCAAGAATGGCTGGAAAATATGCGTACGCAATTAGTAGCTAATATCCATGCAAATAAACAAGTCAACACTGGGAGTGTTTTTTTTATTTATCTGAAAGGTGGTAAACGGGCGTGTCATCTGATGGTAAGTGATAAGTGAAATTCACGTAGATCTGCAACACCAAAGAACCTGCAGGTGCGTCATCGGCTTTAAGGATATTTTGGGTGGTGTGAAAGGGGAGTTAGCCTCCGGTTATCTCACTAACCGAGCGAAAAGTAGATGCTCAAGATGCCTCTACGCGTACTTCACTCCGATATTCTGCGAGGCCGTGGTACTACCCTGGCTGAGCTGGCCCATTCGTGCAGCACCAAAATCCATCGCTTGGCTCTATCATGTATAGAAGTAGTTAGCATAGCGTAGGAGGTAGCATAGTTGTCTGAACTTATGCCTAGTTAAATCACATAATTTGACTTAATAGTTCTTTACTCTGAACTTAAGCTAAGCTTAATTATGTATGTACTTTTTGAATAATACGCACACATAAATTTGCGAACTGAATAAAGTTTTTACCATCTGATGACAGACTCGTTAGAACATCGTCTGTCAGCAAACAGTGTAAGATTAACATTTGGAGATTATGCTCAGTATTTTTATTATATTTTATGTGCGTGTTTTAGTTTCTATAAATAATTATTAATAGTTCATAAAATTAAGTAAAATCATGTTTAATAACATAGAAAATAAACTATTTCATAAGATTAACAGCAGAAACCCTTATTTCGGTCACAATGGGCGGTCTATCATTGGGGTTACAATACAGATAACGGGACCAGCGATACCCCTAGATAATTGAGCGGAAATGTTTCTTATCTCATTCTGTCCTTTCTTTTTGCGTCACCAATTTCTTTTACCGGATTCGTTGATATGTCCGTATCCGGTCACAATTTGATTTTATCTTCGTTTTAAACATTTATTGGCTTAAGATTTTTAGTTATATATTAATAAATATTGCTGCGTTTTTACAGCTTCCTTTCCTTCACATGTCCTGAATGTTATTTTCTTCTTTGATATGCTGGTTTATTCGGTATGTTTTCTTACTGCCTTTCACCGTGATAAATTAATCACCTAAAATTGCAATTTGTAATTTAAGCTGTACTAGCAATGGTAATCGAATACATGTCACTGGCGTAATATGAAATTAAAGCGAGCGTCCTGGCCATTTAGCCACCCTGACCTCTCTATCAGATAATGAACTTAAATAAATGAAATGAGGACACCGCTGTCGGTTTATTTTTCTTGATAAAGATACCTAGGTAGTAGAAAAAAAAATTAAAAGATTCATCTCACAGCCTTACAAAGTCATGTTCTCGTGTGATGCTGAATTCGGTTGCGTTGTTAAGGATTCAGGTTGCGTTGTCACGGTCGACTGATGTTTATACAGCGGGCGAATCACAACGATGTCTAAAATAAATGTTTCGTAGTTCGCTTCATTTAAATTTGCCTTTGTTATAATAACTTTTTCATGCAAACCTAAAATTAAATATGTCACGAGAGAAGCAATTTGCTTATAGCTAAATTAGGCAAATTAACTCTACGTAAAATTTGCGTGGCTTAGAGATTAGTCCACTTGACTGTTCGAATATATGCCATATATGAAATGCCAATCCACTATCAGTCACGAGAACTTTTCTGGCTGGATTATTTGGTATTATCTGCCTTAGTCGATTATTACGACATAGGACGAAATGTGTTTTTTTCTCCACCACAAGGCGTCAAGCCATTAAAAAAAAAAAAGACTAAATTGCCGCAGTAAGATGTAATAATATTTAATGGCTGGTCACAGCGCTCAATAAGACGCAATTCAAGCAGGCCTGGGAATAATTTTAAAAGATCTTAGAAGTTTCGCGACTCTCGAGAATCGCTAAGAAATTAAAAAAACTTTTACGCGGCGTTACTCATCTACACCTGGTTGCAGATGTCGTTATCTGTTTCCTAACATGCATAATAATAAAGTATTGGTAAAATTAATCACGTTAAATTTAATACTAATATGTTTTCTAAAGCTTAAACTTACAAGTTTTCGTGACACATAATCCGTAGATTACTTAACGTTGCAGATGTAATTGTGGTTTGGGTACAGTAACGGGCGGGACAATCTTAGAACGGATAATGAGTGGTCCACTATATACATAAAAAAAAAACACTCGCAACTCAGCCGTCACGTTTTATGTTTTGCCGTGGTGTGGAAGACCGTTGCTACATACACACGCACAAATAAGTACGCACACATACATGCACACATTTTTTACGGAATGGGTAACCAACAGCTAATAAGCTCGTTTGATGGTAAGTGAATACAGCGACCCATTGCATAGGAACTTCAATCGAAGGAGGTTACAGGTGACCCCGGAGGACTAAGATGGAATGCCTCTCAGCCCGGAATTATACTGGTTATATAATCCTTTCAAATGAAATTTAATGTCTTCCTTCGCCTTCAGCCTTCTTTCGAGATTTACTCGCGTACGATGCGACCCGATCGATGGTAACTCATGCTGAGGTCGCGTACCCTCTTAAGAGGGGCCCTTGGGCCTTATCGTTACTTTAGTTGTCAGAGGTCTCTTTCGTCAACAGGAGTCAGAGCACAGCACCGCAGGAGCCAACATCGCGTCCCCGAGCGTCGAATTAATACAGCAGAGTCGTGGTCTTCATTAGTTTTTCGCGCGCTAGTCTCTTCCGTCGAAGGCCACCGTGAAAACAGTGTACCTCTAATCCGTGGAGGTTTTAGTCGTTCGTAATAACGACATAACCGTTATATGCCTTTCAGTGACAGGAAGATGATGAGCTCCGTTACGATTTCTCATACGTGAAACAAAGAAAATATATTCCTTATTTAAACGTCCAATGTTGAGTATCGGTGTAGGGGTGTTAATGCGCAGCCTCAACTTCTTATTACAAGGGATCTCGTACGAATCACGTCACCATTGTCTTATTAACCGTTTAATGACGCGTCTTTCTAAAAATATTGAGAGTGAGTCGTTACACGATCAGAATGTTAAGTGGGATCAAAGTTCAATGCCTTGTACAGTAAAAAGGTAGACATAGACACGATGATCAAGAAAGTACAGTAGCAATTCTATATGGCTGTTGAGTAATACGAGAATCTTTGTTTTGAAATGTATCAAAGTGTATAATATATATATATATGAGGATATCGAATATTGTTATAGGTTCATTAAAATAACAAGTTATAAATAAATTTGTAACTAAGTAATGAAAGATATTGATATGTATACAACATTTATCATAGCATATTTAGCAAAATATTTCAGTTACATAAAATAAAGTAGCAGCCTGTTAGTGCCCAGTGCTGGGCAAAGGCCTCTTTCTCAAATACTATTCGTATCTAAGAGAGTTTAGTAGCTGGTATCTACGCTGTTCCAGTGCGGGAAACCGGGCTTCCGTCACATATCCTCCTAATACTATTTTTATTATTTCTCAGACATGCAGGTTTCCTCACGATGTTCGCCTTCACCGCCGAGCACGTGGTAAATACAGCACTTAAAATTGCTATTAAAATTTTTAGGTCGAACCCAGGTCACTCGCGCTCTATGAAACTAATAAGCGCCCTAACTAGGCTAATTCGGCTCTTCAGGTACATATATAATGCAAATTCGATTACACGCGTGCAAAGCTGCGTGCAGTTGCTTGTCTTAAATAAATTAATTACAAATTTTTATCGTTTTCTTAGTTTTTCGAAAATCACAATTGTATAAAAGGCCTTATTTTCCGATCGAGGCGTCCACTAAAAATTTATAAGACAACACAGCCGCCGTAATGGGCTCTTGAGTGGAAGTGTCACGCGGCAGTTTCTAGAATAAATGATTGGAAAGTGTCCACAGAGTAATGGAAGGTTTGATTGGAAATTGTTAAATCACGTAAACATAGAATGTTTTTTTTTAATGGAGCATAATGTAGATAGTTCGAATATTTATATTAATAAACTACAACGTTACAAAGTTATACATAACCAACTTGAGAGTCTTATAAGAGTGTAAACATTTATTTTTGATATATGGTCGAGTATCGTTTTCAAAAAAGAAACAAATAAAAAGTATCCATTTCTGAACATAGGCCTTCCCGAAGAAAGCGCAAGCAATCCGACATACTTATTTCATATTCATTTCTCAAAGGATTAGCCCATACTCAACACACAGGGTTGGTGATCCTGGGTCCAATCACTGCTTAGATTAAGCATATTATATAATTTAAGTAAAATAGAAAATTATAAAGAATTGTAAAACTTGAAGTGAAGAGAGCATTATGTCATTTAATACATAAATTTATGGCAAGTAACATAAAACGACCAAACAAGATATATTTTTTTTCTTTGGAGGCATCCCTATCTGTCACAAAAGAGAAGCTGCTGATGTGGGGTGCTGCCTTTAAGGATATTTGAGAGGGGGGGGGGGAGGTCACGAACGAAACGCCGAAGCACAAGATGCCTACTCGCAGAATGCTTAGTTCACTCAGGTATTCTGCAACGCTGTAGTACACAATTGTGAGGAAAGTCAGAGTTGCTCTGCGGAATAGAATCTGCGACGATGTCATCTGGAGCAGAGCTAACTTACGGATCGTTGCTAAAGGGACGGCGACACAACTCGCAGAACTAATAACTGTTAAAGAAGAGTAAGTTCTCTAGTAGCAACCTCGTACGTGTAAACGCAGTGATGTCGACGCCACCTAGATGGAGTGTCGACCTGCCCAGTGTTGCGAGAAGTCGATGGGCGGTTTAGTGCCATGCTTTGTGTCAAGCTTTAGGGTAGGCCTATGTTCAGTAGTGGACTTGTGACAGACTGATGATGATGGTGATGACTATGACGAGTAAAGGTTACGTTTTCTTTTATTTACGGGAATTCCACACAAGTTGTCATGATCTTTTGAAGGAAAACCTAGTATATTTCCACTTAAAATGTTTGATCATCACAAATATAGTTACGTATAACATGTTTTCAAATATTCCTTTAGAGAGTATATAATCCAATAGTATGATTTAATAAGAATTCCTCGAAGTTTCCCCACAATAAGACCGCGCGAAGGTAAGAAAAACGGATTCAGAATAATGAAGCGTGGAAGAAGTCTGCGAGTTCGAAAGGTTTTCGGACGAATTTCGAAAGAATTGTGTTACATTAGCGTTCTATAGACGCGTCTGTCAGAATAGACCTGAGGGTTCTTGTACGTGACAGTCATTTGTCGACAAGAATCTAAATCTTTGAGACGCAATGGGAGCGCAAACTTTAAATTTTACAATGACTAATTTTTTTTTTTCTTTTATACTATTCCATATGACTATGACTTGACTATCCTTTTTATTCTTATTAGTCCTTGATTATGCAATATCTATTTATCTAGCAGATACTTTAAAAATAATTTCACCTAGAATTTGTAAGTTTAGTCATTTTTTAAAGTTTAAGATGTTAGATTAGCGACACATAAAAGGAATCAAACACAAATACCAGTAATTATTCGTGTTCAACTTAGAGGTCTGGTAGACTATTTGTTATTGAGGAAGTAGCGAGGCAACGAATTTATTTGACACCACAAATATTTAACGGATTCCAATCTTTTTTTGTGGTATCAAATATAGCCCCTGTCTAGAGTAGAGTAAAGTAGCTTCAAATAGTGAAAGAATTCTTAGAATAAGTTCGTTACATAATATAAGTTTTATTACCAAATATGCACAAAAATAGGTCGAATAGAAACTCCGTTCACAGTTCCCTTGTAAGCTTAGTGACATTAGCACTAATTTATTTAATAAGCCTAATTAATGCGGCGTAATTAAATAATTTTTATGTTTGTGAGGATATTATGTTTTAATTTTAGCAATCTACTTATTAAGAAATTAATTTGATTAAATGAAAATCTCTAGATCTTTCATTAAATACTCCTCGCCATCTTCATCTTTCATTAAAACATCTTAAGTGTTTAATGAAAAGAATGCGGAGATCTCTCCACTCTTACTGATGAAATAGGAAATTACTTGTGCAGATATCTAAAGACTATGTAACGGATGGTTTCATGCAACGTGACTCATTTATTTTCACTCAATTGCCTTTCGATTTTACACTGATGAACATATTTTTATATAAAGTATTTTTGTGAATAAAATATGGCAGATTCCACCGAGTGGTAAGTAGGCACATTATCGTCTACGATAATAAGAAAAATAATGGTGGTTAAATTTGTTAGTAGAATTTATATGCCGGGAATGGAATACAGAATGAGCAAAAGTGATGAAGAAAATGGGGTAAAATATTTCAAAAGAAAGAAATTTGTAAATGATATTCATCTATTCAACGTGTAAAGCCGAACAGGCCAGTTTTGTATAACAGTATAGCTTCTGCTAGTTGTGTGCAGTTTTTTTTAAGTAATTTTATACAAGTGTAGCACCCTCTTGGATTTGTACTTTCTTTATAAATTGACAGAGTTTGGGTAGCGTTTTGTTACCGTGGATAAAAAAATACGATTTTTAATACATTAGATCTAATTTTTTCCGAACTGACGAAATGACTTGAATTTTTTTCGATTTTTTATTTTCTGTTAATACTCTCTAATAACCCATTTCGAGTAAATTTCGAGTCACGTAGTTGACTTGCCTATACTCATAAAATATGTGTTAATAAATACATAGAATAATAAAAGATCCATGCAACGTAAGAGAAAGCCGTCCTTTTAAAATTTATAACAAATCCTACCATTGTAATGGCCTCTAGAGCTGTATTTCCTCTGAGAAAATTATAAGGGTCCGAAAGTTTTTAATAATTTATTTTCCTTTTACTAGAAGATGTTTAGTGGAATAAGTTATGGCAGATTTATATTATAATTCGTAACTTATATTAGAAGTTTCTAATGTACTATCTTCACTTAGGTTTATTAAGATGGGTTATCTACTGAAATTACTTACAAATTATATTTAATAAATTGTTAGTTAAAGGGAGTGATTATTCACTTCCAACAGAAGACTCTTACACGACTTTCCGGACGTACATTTTATTACACTATTCTATAGTAGTAAATAACTTTGTGCAAATAGTCAGACTGTTCCATATGTAATTACATATGATGAACTGCCTTATTTAAAAACCATATATTACCGGAAATAAAGCAGAGCTTCCGTTCGAATGCAGTTATCTCAACTTGATAGATTGCTTGTGGAAACTACGATCGAAGCTGAAATGATTTATCTAGCCGTACATTTATAACTTTACTCATTGAACGAAAATTGCTTTATTTTATGACGACACACTTTAATCATGGAGCCACTCATTTTAATTAAAATACATAATAAAATATGTCATGTGTGAAATCGAAGATAAATATAATAAATATAAAGTCATAGCCAGAATGTATTTGTTCATAATCTTTTCATAGCATGGAAATGATAAACGAACCAACATTCAACCTAATGGTAAGTGGTTACTGAAGCCCATGGACACCTGCAGACAAACCCCAGATAATTAAGATGGAAAACCTGCCAGCAATTGCAATTATACTGGCTCTATTCACTGTTCAAGCTGGAACAGTACAACAGTCGTTGCGCTGCATATTAGCGGCAGTAATAGTTGAGACAGTAGAGAGAGAGACTTATCCAGACAGCATCTGGGTAGAAAGGAGTCCTGCCACCCAGTAAGCCTTGCCAGTAATAGTTTGAAAAGAAACCTATTTTCCGTTAACGTTACGAGCATATGTACATAATATAATATTTATTTCAGATCACAATCTAATGATTAAAATTATCATAGAGGCTTTGATATTGAAAATATTATAAGTTTCTTTCGTAACAGTGTTCGAATGCTATAGCTAAACGTTCGTGGTTACTCTAATCCAAAGTCTAAGTGCTTTTCGAAGTCGAACAATGGACCACGTGATTAATAAATAAGCCATGTTAAAGTCCTAATGGATAACCCAAAATGTGTAACGCTTGGCTGATTTAAATATAGAAATAACGGTTATACCTAAACCTTCAGGATATAAATGTATACTTATCAGGATAAACCCCTTCGTCAAACGCCAATAGTCTAATGAGTTAGGGTGCGGACTTCGAAACATGATGTCGTATGTTCGAACCCGCCATTCGACTATTGTCGTGAACCACTCCAGATACAAGCTATAATGCTTTATTGGAGGGTTAACAGGAATCTTAGTAATGTTACTTAAATTATTTAAAAAATAAACGTAACGAAATCTGGAATACATTAGGAAAATTAGTGCCTACTAACTTACAAATCTTTTGTATCAAAATTCCCGGACTGAAAACGATTGAATCTTATTGACACTGCGTTAAGCCCGTAAACGTCACAATTTTTTTCGCGGCTTTTGTCACATTTTTCCATTTTTTATTAAACCTTCAAAATGTATCGAATTACTTCGTTGGATTGACTGATTTTGACGGACAGAAAACAATAGAAAAGGGCGGGAAACCATTTTTACTTTTTGTTTTATTGATTTTAAAATGTTATTTATTAAATGGTATCAAAAACTAGTCTGATACAAACAATACAACCAAAGAGATTTTACTGCTACAAAAAGTTACTTATAAAATACGAAAAAACAGTTTCGTCAAGATATTACGGTATGAAGGAATGTCCGTGTGGCTGGATAGTTAAGAGTTAACTCTATTCATAATTGTTACTGTTTTCAAGATGTTATGATAAAACGAATGATAGATTGTCACCGAAGTTATTAACTACGTTATCCATGATTTTAGGTTAAACCATATCAAAAAAATGTTAAGACCACACTGGAGCGAATAAGTGTGTCATTTCCGACAACAAAACAGTCTTAAAACAATTAAAAGTATGGTTTTTTTTCACTAGAAAAAATATTTGAGAGTGTTAGTACAAATGCTACTTATAATACTATATTGTGACTACATAAGTACATAAAATTAGTTATTACAATTCATTTAAGTACTAGTCTTTACATACTTTATGTTCGCCAAGCGGCGGCTTTTGCTGCTGCTCGAATGGACCCTTACGGCCGAAGTAGTATCACAGCCTCGCAGAATACCGGCGTGAGGAAAAGGCATCTTGTGCTCCTCCAGTTTGTTTGATGAGTTAGGTAACCTTCGCCCCAAACATCCTTTGAGGCTGGCAACGCAGCTCCTCTGGTGTTTCAGATGTGTGTGGGCGACGGTAATCATTTACCATCACGTGAACCACTTGATCGAACACTGGATCTTGATGAATACTGTGGCAATAGGCACATAGATATGTGTATGTGTATCCAGTACGTAAGTACAGGGCAATCTGGCTTCTCGTTCAGCCCTCTCAGCATGGTGTTGGTGCTCCTCCTCACCATAAGCCATGTAACCACCAGGGCTTAAGCGATGCGTCTAGTTTGTGCACGACTGAAATAGTCTGCGACCAAATAAAAATAAAGTAAAGTAGTTCTGAAATATCTGAGAGGGTGTAGGAGCCGGGAATAGCCCACCACGCTGCTCCAGTGCGGGTTGGCGCGCTTCACATATCCTTGAAATATTATATCTTTTATTATTTCTCAGACATGCATGCAGGTTTCTTCGCGATGTTTTCCTTCACCGCCGAGCACGTAGTTAATACAGCACTTAAAATTGCTAGTAACCATTTTAGTGGTGCCGGCACCGGAGATCGAACCCAGGTCACTTGCGCTCTATGATACTAAAGTGAGCGCCCTGACGACTAGGCTACCACGGCTCCTTCGACCGAATAAATTAAAGGAGTTCTGTGAAATTGAGATAAACGTTTGAAAAATTTACTAGGACGAAGCAAAAACTTTATACATATAAGTACGGGGTGCTAGTACATCGACCTTTCCGGTTCAATGCAGTTATATCATCTTAATATATAGCTAGTGGAAACTGCGGTCTTCCGACCGGATATAGAATGATTTATAAGGGTGCCCCAGAAATATTTTCATAGTATTCACGAAATTTATGTTATTTGAAAAATATTTTCGCGCCTGTTTTATTTCATATCTAGAGTATTTATTTCATCTTTAAAAGCTTTTTATTAGTTTACTACAGGATGTTGGTCTCTATCATAGGGATGGCTAAACCAGACAACTCGCACCTTCGACGGTGCTGTTCACTGGTCTGGAAAATTTAGGCTGGCATATTTGAGATCGTTATTCCACCATCTATTGAAAACCGTGGAATTTTCTCTTGTGATTTTTATCCCATGAAATGAATGTGGTTTCAGATTCTCATATAAATTAAGGATAAAAAAAAATCGCATAATTAATTAACATTGTTTTCATATTATGTTGAAAATAGTATGTTGTTTATTTTATTAATTATAACATGACGTTATGATATTTAATTTCAACATAGATGATTGTTTTTGTAAAATAATGTTAAATTTCCAAGAAATCGCATCGTAAAGTACGCTGCAATCTACAGCTAAAGCAGATATTTAATCATTGCGTTTAAACTGAAATCACTCAGTAGCATATCTTCTAAGCATTTGTAACGTCTCTCACAACGTATACAGAGCATTACTCGCAAGCTTCTAGCTTACTAGTAATCTGGTTACGGAAGCTACTGGCACTAAGTAAAGCGAAAAAACGTTCCGCTGCTGAGCCAATGCTTCCTCTCAATACTTGAGAGGGTTTTATAACACGGAAAGGGTCAACCATGCTGCTCCAGTATAGGTTTCCGGACTTCACATGCTTTGTCAGTAATATGTTAATACAAGTTGGGATTTATATGTATAGTTATTTAAATAAACGTTGAATGGTTGTAGGTTAAGAGAATCTGCTACCTCATCTCGTTAAGTGGATGTTGTTGAAATGGAAATCTGTTGAAGAAAAGGCGAGGAAAATCTTGAAGGTTATTCATGGCGTGGAATGGAAAGCCGTGCAACATTTTGAACTAATTTGCTGTAGTAGTAAGCCCGCCGGCCGAGCGTGGCCAATAAACAAAGTTCTTCGAACATGGAAATGTCCACAAATTGATTGCTTACTGGGTGATGATGAAAATTTTTTTCCACACGCACACGCACCATCTTTTTTCCAAATATCTACCTCACCTGCACGTGGTGCGCCATAACGGCGATTTTGTTTGGCAACTTACGCCAGTAAAATTACCTTTAGGAAAAATATTTAATAACAATAATTTGATGTTTAAAAGCGTCAAGTAGAAGGTACTGTGACTTGTGCGCTCCATCGAACTGTCAAATATGCTTAGATAGACTAGATGCACCGTTGCACTTTCGCCACAAAAGTAAGTTCTAGCTCGTTGTTCGCAATTTTAATTGATTTAAACTCTCGCGACTGTCACCCCACGGGGGCTTGATAGGAATTATGGATTTAAATTTGGCACGATTAGCGCAGGCAAACCAAAATACAGGCAATAATGACAAAATTTTAGATTATTGGCGGAAATTGTGATTTTTATTTTTGTCCAATATAGGATGATACCAATAATCCTTTTACATTATCAGAATGTTGGTTATGTTGTCTTTGTGGCTATTCCAGTTTGGCTTGTTGTCCTGTATAACCTAGATTTTTTACTTGTAGTAACAGCTGAAGTGGCTGTCATTGTACAATAACAGTCTGGTAAGTTATGCCTGTCCAGCACTATTTCGTGGGAACACCATTAAGGTTTCCTTGAGCTTTGCTGGAGGTCCGTAGTCCCTGTATCAGCGTTCTAAAATGTAAGGTGCTGCTTGGATAAGGTCTCAGACCATACTAGCACATTTGCTATGTATTGCTAGAAAGTCTGCGTATCAAAAAGTGCAGAAGAGATTAGCCTTTAAAAATTTGTTACATTTTAATGTATTACGTAAATGCAAAAAAAAAAGGATGAAATGATTTATGTTTATTTCAGTACAAAAGGTAAGTCGGACTTAAACGGCTTTTTTTAAAATAACAGAACAAACAAAATGTTTATTTCTGTCCGTTTATCGACTTTTCCTGCCGCACTAATATTGGATGTTGGTCTGAAAGCAGACTTCATTTTACAAAATCCGAGCAAATTGCGGATTAACCTTTCACTACCACCTAGCAACTGCAGCGTGAAATTAAATTAAATTTAGATTAAGTTTTCATTTCCTGTAAATATAAGTGCTTTCATTTATTATGAAGCGAGAGGATTTCCATTTGAACCTAGAATATTGTATCATAAAATAAAGTAACTACGAAATACATAAAAATATTTTTAGATATAACTAATATTATATTGTAAATTGGAACTATGTTTATTCAAAGAAATATCTGGTAATTAACAAACTTAATTTTTTTTTTTTTTTTTTTTTTTTTATAGAAGAAGGGGGCAAACGAGCGTGCGGCTCACCTGATGGTAAGTGATCACCGACGCCCACGAACATCCACAACACCAGAGGAGCTACAGATGCGCTGCCGGCCTTTAAGGAAGGAATAAGCTCTTTTCTTGAAGGTCCCTAAGTCGTAACTATTCGGAAATACTGCTGGCGACAGCTGATTCCACAAAGTCGAAGTGCGTGGCAGAAAACTTCGATTAAAACGCACTGTGGTGGAATGCCAACCATCTAGGTGGTATCGATGGAACTTCGAATTCAGTCGCGATGTACGATGGTGAAACTCAGCAGCTGGGATCAATCCGAACAGTTCCTCAGAAAATTCCCCGTGGAAAATTTTGTAAAAAATGCAAAGAGAAGCAACATCTCTTCGCAAGGCCAAAGGATCAAGCCGATCAGAGAGAGCTTGGTCGCCGACAATTCGAGCCGCTCGACGTTGGATGCGGTCAAATGGAAGGAGTTGGTACTGGGGTGCCCCTGCCCAGAGATGAGAACAGTATTCCATGTGGGGCCGAACTTGCGCCTTATAAAGTTGCAAACGGTGGACCTCAAGAATTGAAATGTTTGAGAAAACTTCTTAACAAACGCATTATTTTTATAAGCGCTTGATAGTTAAAACATTCCAGGATTCACGTATATTTAGTTCAACATTAAGTCAACTTGTCTAGAGAACTAAGACTTCAAGTAGGAGGGTAAAAAGGCTGGCTTGCTCCAACAATAAAAATACAATGATAATTAGAGATATCTAACAAAGGGAGATTGATGCTGTGAGTGCCAAACAGATTCGGAAATCCCGACACCACTTATAACGTTAAATTCGATTTGAAATCGTCAAAGTTACTTCAGTGAATCTGTTAACAATAGTCAGTTTCGATCCAATTTCGGTCCAATCCAGATTCATTCCAATTAAAATGTAAATAAGCGGGTCATTAACCCGACCATAGACTGACTGTTTCCAAAAGTGGGGGCACTTATAAATCAATCAATTAATTGAATGATTCGATGCGATTAATTGAATGAGTGAAAATAAGGAATAATAAAATGGCAGAAGTTAATCCTTTACTTGACGAAGCTATAAAGAAGATAGGTGCAATTGAGAAGGCGTAATGTGTAAGCCGCTTAGTTAAACAGAAGATGATAATAATAAAAGGAAGAAGCGTAAGAGAATTCAAGGGTAAAACTACTAATTTTCACAAAAAAAATCAGCCATTGTTTAAAACTTGGAACAAGAGATTTTTCGTTTTTTTAATTAAATTAAATTTTTGTGTGATAATGAAAAGAGAGGTCGATGAGGTTAATGAGTACTAGTGTCTTATATATTCCTGAATATTTTTGTCAGCCAGGATAAGGAAATCTAGAAAATTAAAATCAACGTTTAATTTTATTATTTTACTAGCATCTGCCTGTATTCGCCCGGCACCCGTAGAACATGAAGATCATAGAAACAAATAATTCTTTCAGCTCAATTGTTGTTTCGTATTTTTGTCATCAATCAAAGATTCAGAAATGTACGTATCGATTTTCAATCTATAACTAATTTGGTTGAAGAGTGGGTAAGGGTTGGTTTTGATGACGTTTACATAATTGTTTATACATTTGTTACAAATAAACCTTTCATACATATTGAAAGCATACTTATATTTAGTAGAATCGAACGGCAAAATCAGTTTTGTTAAAAACATACGTTTTGACACTTGAATTAAATAAAAAAAGGTACATTTGATATTAATTTTTTCACATTTTTGTCTTCCTTTTATTATTATCATCTTCTGTTTAACTAAGCGGCTTACACATTACGCCTTCTCAATTGCACCTATCTTCTTTATAGCTTCGTCAAGTAAAGGATTAACTTCTGCCATTTTATTATTCCTTCCCACATACGACTTTACTTGCGTCCATATTACTTTTTTAAGGATTCACAGTGGTACGGTGATAGCTGGCAAATTTTTCGTTTTTACTAATTACATAATGTACATTGCCCCATGACGTTCCCTTTGTATTTTGAAAAGCTTCGCCTCAATTTCATGATTGCCAATTGCTACATCCTTATCGTGAAATCAGTTTTGTTTATAATTTTTTCGCCATTGGAAGATTTTCAATTTTGCATGAAAGATATGTTGAGTTGTCCATAACTACCACCGAACCCGGCCTTTTAACTATGTCCTAAAAGGGACAACATGAACTTACGATTTCGCGCCAAAAGTCCCTTTTTCATTCTAACAAACATTATCATTAATGTTTATTTTGTTATTAGTTAAAATTATAATTAATTGTTCCGTATACGTTTAATTGAAATTAAGACGATTTAATAACCTATTACTATAATAATTTACATCGATTGATTGAATGATTTTGACAAGTATTAACGTTGCCATATACTATTTATTTTCCATTTACTATATAAGATTTTTAATTAAAAAAATACTGTTAGAAAAAGTCAATTTGCACAATTGCGCAAAGTCAAAAAACTTACTAAATCTAAGCATAAAGACGATTGTGTTTATGCTTAGATTTAGTAAGTGGTTATGTAAGGATTTTATTAAACAAGGTTTGTTTACATATTTATGGGAATGGGTCGAAATTAAATATAGTAATGTACCGCTTACGACTTCACTCGATAGTACCTACCAATTAGATACAGATCTTTTAAATACGTGGTGTTATGCAATAACAAAGAAAGCCTCCTGGCATGATGATCGCCTTGTACTATTTTCTTTTGCAAGTTAAGTTTTTGCTAATATATTTTTATTTATTAAATATAATACAATATAAGATAAATTATAAGCGATACAATAAGATAAAAGGAATGTTATTTTATAGCGTCTTCCTCTATTTTTATGCTGCCAGTGTTAGGCATAGATCTTTTCCTGTGGTCAGGTTTCAAGGCTTTTCCTTAGTTGCTTCTTAAGATGCCCGCGGGAAGAAAAGGGATTCAGGTTTTGCTTAAAAACTTGGTGCACCGGAAGAAAATTCAACGCTCATACATTCATTATTCTATTCTTTTAAAGGAAGCTTCTTGTTCTTGTAATGGAGGCCCAAACGTAATAACACTGAACCGGAGACGGAGAGTATCGTCAATAAAAAAATTATCTCATAACTTCAGCCGCTTATACTTAATTTTTGTGCTAAATATTAACGCACTTTAATTGCGTCATTAGCAGTGTGGTGGTTTCATCTGGATAAAAGCTTTTATAATGACTCATTTTCTCTACGTTTCTGTCGCATTGTAAATATTAATTAAGTGGGTTACGTAACTGTCGTTATCTGATTCGTAGAGAAAATTAAAAGTTACGAGTTAATTACTTTAGTAATGGATTAAAAACAAATTATTAAAGCCACGGTTGCTGAGTGGCTAGGGCATCTGCTTCCGAATCACAAGACTAGTTCGATTCCCTATGTGGTGGGCTCGTACCAATGAGTTGGTCGTCGGTGTTTACGTCTTTCAATCATGTCTTGGAAATTAAGACCCGCCTACTGTAATTTTGTTCCAAATAAGCTCTGGTGAAAAGTGTGTTATGTGTGTTAAAGGACTAAAAACATATACTCTGATTACCCCTGTTTTGGGTATAAGATCGTGAGTGCTGATATCATTATTTTACATAATTACTATGTGGAAGAGGCGTAAGTATATTTCCGTTTTCGAGTGTATCCGTATAATATTTTATAGTATTAGGTTTCTTTGATTAGCTGTTGTTTATAAGTACGTGCGTATTTTAGATATTGTACATCATAATAATCCGTTTATAGGTTTACATGTGTGTGTATGAGCGCTTAGAAGGCGGATTTAACACGAAGATAATGTAAAAACTCATACATCTATTCATAATATTCATGAATATTATGATATAATAATTATATACAAACACAAGTCATTCAATCCTAAACTAGGAGTCCCTGTGTCTTGGTACATGGTAGTGCCAAGCGGTGGCTTTTGCTGCTGCTCGAAAAGGGCCGGCACGACCGGGGTAGTAACACTCGCATGATACCGGCGTGGAGCAGAGGATCTTTTGCTTCTGGGTTTGGTTTGGTGAGTCAGGTAACCGGAGTGTGTGAGTGAGTGTTTTGGCTTTTTTGGATTACGTGGTAATAAATATAATTTTGTAATTTTGAGTGCTGCATTCTGCCACGTACTTGATGGTGAAGGACAATATCGTGAGAAATAATAAAACCCGACAACTCGCACTGGATTACGGGACGACTGCTTAGTTCACAGAGCGCGGGTGACCTGGGTTCAATCCCCGGTGAAGGCACCACTATTGTTATTGTTAATATCAATTTTAAGTGCTGTAATTGTATGAGAAATAATCAAAATATTATTTCGAGTATATGTGAAGCCCGCCACCTCACGCTGGGGCAGCGTGGCAAGCCCTTCCCGGCTCCAAAACACTCTCAGTTATTTGAGAAGGAGGCCTTTGCTCACCATTGGGCACTTACAGGCTGCTACTTTTTACCATTGTTTACGACCATCGGTTGAATGGTAAAAAGGTTAATTTAATGCAGCAACAGATAGTGGCGAATTACAACAAAGTGGTTAGCATAAAAACTTTCTTCATGAAAACATGTCCCAACTTTAATGCTGATCGGTCGAACAGTGGTGCAGTTTATCAATTTCATATATACCGACATCCATTTTTATATATAGATATAGAATAAATAATTGCATACTCTTGCAAATTATGGGGCACTGGAAGTTGAAGTCGGAAAAACTTCTTCGATTAATAAACTTTGCTAATCTACAAATATGCCGCGGAGTTTTTGGGGAAAATATTAATTACGTCATGATAAAACTTTTGTAATTAGTTCATAAGTTCATTTTCCGCTTCGAGATTATCTCCTTGTGTTAGTGTTCATTGTAAGTGTTTATTCATTTTTTTAGGAGGCCATTATTACTACGATAAACCATTTTAAAAAGTCTGAAATGATGTGAAATTTCTTATATTTTACATATATTAAATTTATTTATATTAATTTATGACTTATTTTACATAAGTACAAAAAATAAGCTCTTACGAATGTAAACCTAATACTGAAGTGGACAGATTTCCAGACATTTTAGCCCTTTCAATCTATTTGACAAGAGCTCATTTGGGACAACGTGACAGGTAAGCCTGTCGCCGTCCTAGTGTCCAAGCCAACGATACAAATCGTACAAAGGTTTCGAAAATTTGATTGCTACGAGTTCTAAGGGGATCGAAGTCGCGTCTTTTCATTCGAAGGATCATCCCCAAACCACACGGCTATCATGGTTTATTTATTTGTTTAAATGTTATGTTATGTTAGGATAAGTTATCTACAATTGAGGGAGGTACTATTAGAGCAAGACACAAGTTACTTCCTTAGATTAAAGTTGTTAACAGATGCCCAAGGGTATGCACACTATCTCCTATGATGTCTTTAATGGCAACAGGTTGTAATTAATATATTTCTTCTATAGCTTAGAATATGTTAAAATACCACAAAGTAAAGTAGCAGCCTGTAAGTGTCCACTGCTGGGCAAAGTAGAATAAAAAGTCAAAAAAAAATATCTGAGAGGGTGTAGGAACCGAGAATGGCCCGCCACGCTGCTCCATTGCGGGATGGCGGGCTTCACATATCCTCGAAATAATATTTTTTTATTATCTCTCATACATGCAGGTTTCCTCACGATGTTTTCCTTCTCCGTCGAGCACTTGGTAAATACAGCTCTTAAAATTGCTATTAACAATTTTAGTGGCGCCGGCAACGGGGATCGAACCCTGGTCACTTGCGCTCTATGATACTAAAGTGAGCGCCCGGATCTCTGGGCTAACACGGCTCTAGATACCACAAGACTACCCATAAACACATAGACACTCATTCATCTTTACTATCCGATGTCAGATGTACCGCTTATAAAGTAAGATTAGAGGAAGAGTGTCACATACATACGAATATTAAAAAAAATGGCAGAAACATCTCAGTAATAGTCTATTTTTATATATATTTAATACTTAATTTATTAATATATTTAAAAATTACAAATGTATGTACGTACGTGTGTATGTATTTATTATTGTATGCGTATTTAAATATTGCATGTACATATAGATTTACATTTATTACATATTTTTTTTCCTCTCTATTCTATCACCTACACCTACTTCATTTCATCTCTGCATCGTCCAAAGGTTGACTGGTAGAGAATGCTTCTGGCATTAAGTCCGCCTATATACATTTTCATATATATGAAGTTAAATAAATAAATAAAATAAATATTTGGGAAAAGGCCTTTGCCCAGCTGTGAACATTTACGGGCTGCTACTTTACTTTGCAAAGTCAAAATTAATTGTTTAATTTATTTCACAGCATAAAGGTTAATTAAGTATAGTTTTCTTATGAACTTCTAAACAGAAGAATAGTAGGGTACAATATTGTATTGATTTGATTTTTAATTAAACAACTTACACCTAAACTCAGTTTCGAACTGCACCTAAAAAAATAACTTAAGTACTTGAGTCTATTACGGTCGTTGTGAACTTTGTAGATTCCACGTTTTAAAGAAGACTTAAGATGCTTCACCACGTACAGTACCGCTAAGTAGGTTTAAACTCAGCAGAAGTTAAGTTCTCTCTAAAGATTTTCTCATGCCACAGAGCATTGTGTGAGGGAGCGTAGATAAAAATATTTTAACGTATTAAAGTACTAAGTTTTTCTTTGTTGTGTTATTGATTCTACCGGGTTCTCTTTGGAAAAATAAATTTTCTCCTGCATTTCCTTCATCAGCTTGTATAAGTCCTCTGTTGCTCATAGGTCTCTTCAAGCGCCTGCAACTACTAGAATGCATTACTTGAAAGGTTTGCCGATATTCCTCACGCTGGTGAGCTGTCCTCGTACCCGTCAAAATTATGATAGCATCACTAATGGGATTAGGGTTCGGAAAATTTTGATGGGTGTTCCGTGATCATTCGGTCGCCAGAGCTTCGTTTGTCGGTATGGTGCACCGCATGTGATGTTGGCATTTGGAGGAACAAGATGGTGGACCCCCTTACAACATAAATAAAAATATAGCGGAGTGATTAGGGTATCTACTCCTGAATTAGGAGACTCGAGTTCGATCCCCTATGTGAACGGCTCGTATCAATGACGTACATATTCAAATAAAATATTTTAAGTATCGCCATAAAAGGTATGCTACCCTGGTGGATCACAATATAAGACACATTCTACGCTCTAATAGGCGTAGACAATTGTGAACAGCTTATTATTGACATAACATTATAAAGAAAACACTATAACCGAGTGGTTCTATGAGTTTTTCGAAAGTGACATATAATTTGTAACGTTCGCTTGGAAACATAGACGCTAACAGGCTCAGCTGTGCGAAATAAGATCTGGAGAAAAGTTGGTCTGGAAAAGGGTTAAAATTTTTAGATCTCTGATCACCTCAGTTGAGTAATATTCTTTTATATACATTCGTGAGAGTACCCAAGCGGAAGCTTTTGCTTTTGTTCGATCGGGTAAGTGCACGTGGTACCACGACCAAGTAAAATATCGGCGTGAAGTAATGGCATCTTGAGCATATGCGTTTCGTTTGGTGACCTAAATCTCTACGAGGGTGCGTGGTGTCAGGTACTGCATTCGCCAATCGCTTGCCGTTCGTAGCGATTATGGCAAATCCTTTTCATGGACGAGGTCTATGTCCTGCGATAGACTATTTCTAGGCTGTTTAGGTAAGGTAAGGTAATAAAAAATTTAATTAGTTCAAAAACGCTTTTCTCTTTCCCCTTTCATCGAGTCATGTGTATAAGGACTCGTTCGGGCAAATCTAATGATTCCAAACTCGATGTGTTTACAAGTAGATGCCTAAGGGTTCCGTTATTCACCTTCCTGATCTTTCAGCAAAACTGCTCGATGGCTCCATATTATTATATTGTCATTAAGATAGTAAAAAAAACCTCAAGAGCAAAGTATAGAACCAGTGCGTGTTGCCAGTGATGACATACGGAACTGAGACTTGGTCCTTCGCTCCAGGCCGTATGAGGAAGCTTAAAGTTGCTCAGTGCGCTATGGAAAGGGCTATTCTCGGTGTTCCTCTGCGTGATAGAGTCTGCAATGATGATATCCACAGCAGAACTAAGGTAACCGACATAGCCGTAAGGATCAGTAAGCTGAAGTGGCAACGGGCCGGCCACATAGCTCGCAGAACTGACAACCGTTGGGGAAAAAAGGTTCACGAGTGGCAGCCACGTACAGGCAAACGCAGTGTAGGACGACCCACCACAAGATGGAGTGACGATCTGCGCAGTGTTGCGGGAAGTCGATAGATGTAGGTGGCATAGGACCGAGCTTCGTGACAATCTTTGGGGGAGGCCTATGTTCAGCAGTGGACTTGTGATAGGCTGAAAGAATGTTGATGATGATGAAGAAAGTAAATAGAATTGGGCATTACGTTGCGGAAATCCATATTTTTAAAGACGTAGGATGTACAGCTAAGGAATTACTACCGAGTTCTCGGCGGTTGTAGGTCGCAGAGTCTAATCGCTTGACAATGCCTTGTTGCATGGCGAAACACGAGTCGCGTATTAAATGTTATTGGTACATATTACCTAGTCGTCGAGTTTAATACTTGTGTTTGTGATAGTCATGACGAAGGAGATGGTGCTCTTCTGCTCTTCGGACTTGGTAATACATACCATGTTTTTTAATGCGAAGTTTTTATTCCCAACTTAATTATATTATCTTTGGTTCTTAATACGTGCGCAAAATTCCATACTATTCAAACTTCGAGAAGTGCGTGTATAATAAATTGAAAGATTCCATTACATTGATGCATACATAATGCAAGTCCAGCCCGTATAAAGCGTGTAAATAGAAGCTCTTTTGCGTGTTTTTTTTCGAATCCATATCGCAATCAGCTCTGAGACGGCTGAGAAATACGTCGGTTCTCTCCGGGAGCGTCCCTAATTCTATGAGCATTAACTTCGCTATCCCGTCGCTCCTAAATTGAGCATGCTTTGTAATGTAGAATAAATTTCTGTCATTGCTAAACATTGATAGTGCCAGATCTACTTAGGAAAATGGTATTAAAATTATACTGATTATGTTCAATAGCTCACGGCTTAGTAAAGTAAAGTACTAACCTGTCCCATAGCTGGGAAAAGGCCTGCTCTGAACATATTTAAGAGGGTTATTGCAGCCGGGAAGCTTCTGCCACACTGCTACAGTGCGGTGTGACTGACCTCATATCTTCCCTATATAATTTTTAATTATTATTTCTCAGGATGCAATATCAAGTATCAACCAAGGTCAATTTAGCACTTTTAAGAATTATAGTGGTGCTCCAGAATTAAAACAAATTCCATCCTTTTTTCATAGTTTCAAAAATCTACTCTTTATTTGTGCTTTTTCTTGTATTCAGGATGTGTTATCCCATAGTTGTTAATTAATTTATCTACATATATAAATAAATATAGTATATAGATAGTTGTCTACTTGTTTAATAGAATTGTGTATTTTTTAAATTTATGGCAATAAATCAAATTATACAGCGTTATTTAAAAGTAAATGCAGCTTTTTTTAAAGTGTAATATGTAACGTGAAGGAGCAGACTGTAAATGCCTACAGCTGGATAAAGGCCTCCTCTCTAATATTTGCCTTTTATAGTCAATCAAAATCAAAAGTGTTATAATACACACACTCATTCCCATCCCTCGTTTAAGATTTCCATTTTATTTAGATGGCAGATTGTGACAGTAAGACCCAGCGTCCTCAGCGACTCAGCGACTCAGTTTCCTTTGCAACTAACTTTTCGCCACTCCGATAGATGTGGCGGTGACGGGAAACGTGGTGTGTAAAAGTTGATTTGATAGATTAGCGTCTGATCGCGGCATCGCCCGCGTGGACAGAAATTTTATCCCAACAGAATCTCTATTAATTGAGATAAATATTATCCTATATCCTATTCCATGGCATAATCTACATCACTGCATAGTTTGTAAATATCCGTTAAGATCTTTAAGCGTTATTTAAACATTCAAACTTTTCCGTTGGTATTCCATTCGTTCAATGAAGTACGATAGGACATAGCCTACAGCACTTCTGGGAGGAACATTTAACAAAGGTCAAAAATCGTTCATATATATACATACGTCAAATTTTATATATATCGTTTTTTTATTCGTAATGGGGCAAACGAGTAAGCGGCTCACCTGATGGTAAGTGATTATCGTCGCCCACTTACACCTGAAACTCCAAAGAGGCTGCAGGTGCGTTGCCGGCCTTTACGGTTATTTGGGAGTTGCGAGGGAGGATGAGGATGGGGGATGGAGACGGGGAGTGGGCCTCCGGTCACCTCACTCACCGAACGAAACGCAGTAGCGCGAGATGCCTCTACTTCAGGCCGATATTCTGCGAGGTCGTGGTACTACTCCGGCCGATCCTGCCCATTCGAGTAGCTGCAAAAGCCACTGCTTGGCTTTACCACTTTGAAAATATAGTGTCGATTAAGCTTTTCATTGCGCTGCACATCGCGCGGAAATGGTCTGGAACGAACAGATTCGCAACGCTCGTATGGGCTTTGTTGGCATCATTGTCAATGATATCTAACTGCTAGGATATATACTAAAGAAACTAAATACCAATGTTCATGAATTTTATTCGAAAATGCTAATACATATTATAAAAGAATCTTACTGTCCAAATTTCCGAACTTTTACTTCGGCATTTTCGGATCGGCCATGATGATTAATCAGTCAATTAGGACATGCGCTTCTATAAATAGATAAATAACAAGAAATCATTGTGCAATATATCAAGTGTATAAGTAGTAAAACATCTGGATTACTTCTGTGGTTACAACGGGAATATAAAAAGTAAGTACAGAAAACCTACAGAAACGAGAAGAATGGGAATATAGGTACGTAATACGAAACAAACGTTTTCCAAGGTGTAAAATATAATAATAAAATGATCTACAGTAAAGCACGGTCCATAAACAAAAGTTTTCGAAAGAGTCGTCATAAACCAACAACGTCGTTTATTTTGCGACTCTTTCTACCATAAGTAGCAGTGAAGTATTAGAAATTGCCTATTTCTTCAATGGCTGGGATATGTAACTCCTGGATTATAAGATCCAGTCTTGGCCGGTAATATTATAACAAAAAATATAAATGCGTTTAGGATGCGTTTATTATGTAAGATACTTCCATCGATTTGCCGCCTTTTCACATATTATTTTTCACCGCGATTGTTAAACTGCATAATGTAGTGGCATTATAGAAAACATAATTGCAGTGATTGCTTCGCACAAAGTGAGTATGGAGGCGTTACAAATTTTTAAGACGCGTCGAAAGTTAGACATCAGCCGTATGTTTGTGCGTTGCAGTATCGATAGGTAAAACAATAATTTCTCTGTTGAAGATAAATAAAAGATCGGGAGCAACAATTTCTCTGTCAAAGATCAATAAAAGATCGGGAGCAATAATTTCTCTGACGAAGATCAATAAAAGATCGGGAGCAACAATTTCTCTGTTGAAGATCAATAAAAGATCGGGAGCAACAATTTCTCTGTCGAAGATCGATAAAAGATCGGGAGCAATAATTTCTCTGTCAAAGATCAATAAAAGATCGGGCGCAACAATTTCTCTGTCGAAGATCAATAAAAGATCGGGAGCAACAATTTCTCTATCGAAGATCAATAAAAGATCGGGAGCAACAATATCTCTGTCGCAGATCAATAAAAGATCGGGGTGACCCCGTGCTGTTAGGACCAGACGGGCTGTGAACGTTCACAAAGCTAGAATTCTACGAAAGCCTATAAGTAAACAAAACATTTATCATCCCGTGAAATTTATTAAAATTTGGAGGATGGAAATCCCTCTGAGAATGAATACCGACATATTGGCGTTTGCTTGGAGGAATTAGAGGCTTATTTTCAGCAGTGGAATGAAATACTAACGAATTTTTTGTAATATATTAAATATAGCCTACTGCTGTATATAGGCAAAAACTTTTGCTCTCCTAAAGAGAAAAGTAACAGCTTGTATATATCCTCCGGCTTGGCAAAGGCCTCCTCTTAGTTAATATAATCAGACCTTGCGGAAAGACATTATTTTAAAGATGACTCAAAACCGTTATTTTGCACGCCGACAGCGCCTTGAGGCAGAAGGGCCGCGTCTGCGCCAACAGCGTCGTTGCTTCTTAAAACATTTTTTACTTGAGGGCCTTCTGTTCTTACGCTTTCCGCTGCTCTGCTATTCTGCCTCTTCCGCTGAAAATGTCAAGGCCACCGAACCAACAGCGTATCTCTAGTTCCGTGGTTATTTTGTATGAAATGCAATCCATGAAAAAGCAATAAAATGGATCGAAGTCAAGACGAGCTACCCTCTCCCACAATTGCCTGCATAAGGGCGTATAGCGAGGGTGTTTATCTTTGAAGCACTTAAAATTGCTATATAATTTTAGTGGTGCTGGCACCGGGCCTCCCAAAGGTAGTATATAATTTACCATTATCGTCATACTTGGCAGGTGGTTCGACGATCATAGTACCAATAGTCGCTCAGCTAAGACTTAGTTGGTTGTTTTTTTTGACATTGGTAATACGTCATCTGTCGGACGCCATGCGATTTTCAATGCGTTTTACTCGGGTACTACTTACGACATATTCTGAATAGACACATACCCCAATATCTATATTTATTAATCAAGTGCTTGGAGGAAGGAAATAGGGTCGTTTCTCTCTAAGAGGGGTTCTAATTCGATGAGCATTAACTTAGCTATCCCGTCGCTTCTAAATTGAGCTTCTTTTGTAAAATTCATTTCTTAGATTGTCGCTCATTACAGAGAACGAGAATGATATCTTTATGTGAGTCGTGCGAGATTTTATGTTCGAGTAATTTGTATTATGGTTATTTTATTCAAATGTCGTAATTTAGTTGTACGAGATTCAAGCGTCGTGTTATAATGACAGTACAATTCCTCTATAATGTTTATAGTTATCTACCTATGATATAATACAAGCATTCACGCAGTTTACCCAAAGGACTGTATAGAGATTACAAAGATTCGTTTGTCGCAGCTCAGTGTGGGCAAGCGTGCGTCTGTTACCCACGTTTTGCTCTATAGGAGCAAGGGCACAGCGTGTGACGAGAATCGTCACTATGTGTATTTTCTTAGTCGCTTCTTACGACGCCTACGGGAGTCTTGTCAAAAATTTGTATCATTTATATACTATCCGATATGTTCAGATTACTATCGGTGGTAGGCTTGTCAGCGACGTAGTGTTCAGACCAACGATTCATACACAACTATCGAAAGTCTCATCCTCTCCTCTCCTTCACATCGGGATCGAACTCGGATTCCCGGATTCGGAAGCAGATCCCCACCGGAATCCAGAACCGTTCGGCTATCATATGTCGAAAATGTATGTAGATTAAAGAATGTGTTACATGCTTCTTGCCAAAAAAAAAAATTGCCGCCAATAAATCACAGTCGCTGAACAAAAAATTCGACAGAGACGTCGACATATACCATATCGTTTATCACGCGAATCTTTACGTCGCGGGTAGCAAAGAGATATCGGGAAGTTTCAATGCACGTCAGATATATCGTTTATCCTTTCGAACAAAATGTTTTTTTACTCGTTATTTCTCGCGCATATTTCCCTCCATTAAGAATTTTAGATGCTGCCAAGTCTTTTAAATATTTTGTTATTGTAAGGAAGGAATGTAAATTTTTGATGAATCATTCCATGAGCAATAGAAGAGACGAGGCCATCTCAATTTATTTTCGAGTTTAAATAAATTAATGTCTTAAATAGGTAAACTTTTGGTTTGCGAATCTAGTCGTATTTTTTTCTAATTACTAATTTTCTCCAAGAATACGCTTATCGTATTAATTTAAGCTTTAAGCTTTAGATATTTATTATACGGTCCGTTATTTTTTAACCCCCTGAAACAACAGAAGGTGCCTTTCTTGCAGATATAGAAGTCTATAAAATGTATATCGAACATTATAAATAAAATTGTATTTCATTTGTTTTTATATTGTATTAAGTACGATATGTACTTCACAAAATAAAAAAAAAACCGGTGTGAGTAAGTTATTACCGTCGCCGACGTACATCTGCAACACCAGAAGATCTGCAGGTGTGTTGCCGGCCTTTTAGGGTATTTAGGAGATGGGAGGGAGGATGAGGAGGGTGAGGAGAGGGAGTGGGCTTCCGGTTACCCCACTCACCGAACGAAACGCAGCAAATTTTATACCAGCATGTTCGTTAAAAAAGAAATGTTTACTACAGTGAAATTTTATTTATTCAAATAAATTAAATATCCTGTGACAGTCTAATACTATAAATTAACTTTTTCATAGCCCCATTAATAAGTCGCTTTAACTGTTATTTTATTTGCAGGTAAGAAGTTGAAACCGCTTACAGAGTTCATTTTAATAGTCACTGTATTTTGGTAAGTACAGCTGTCTTATATTTAAAATACAATAAAAAAGTAAAAAAAAAATATTTTAAAGAAAATTGTTGATAATTTTCAAAAAACTCAATGGTACCATGTAGGGCATCGAACTGAGTTCTTCTGATATAGAGGTAGATCCCCTAACCATCCTTCCCCTATCGGCAATCGTGTCTAAAATATAAATATTATAATGTAATAGTAAATATTGTTTAAAAAGAGATACTACTCGTAGTTCAACAGGATGGTGCTCCGACACCATGTGTGATTAGCGATGATATGTCACATTAGCTTATGGGATTTGGGTTTGGCATTTTCCGCCATTAGTCGCTCGCTAGAGACGCGTCCGTTAGTCATCACTATGTCCTATTTCTCCTTACATCCCAGTATCAGACAGTAGTGAAAATATTTAAGAATTATTTTCGTTTTTTTTTCACTTTTTTCATGAAATATTTCTGTGCCTTTTGTCCGCTTTTTCAATTGTAAGGTCATCATCATTTTTACAATACAACATTAATCACACAAGCACTCCCGTCACACGTAACGATGTGGAGATGTCGGGGCGTATTCCAACATCCGTTAGACAAATTGGCTATCCGTTTCAAATCGTGTCATTTATCTAGTAACTCACCAGGTGCTCCATTTCTCGTTCATTTATGTCTGAATCTGGGAAAGGATTATATCTGGATTTTGTGTAAATGTTTTTGAGTTACTTTACATCGTCTAACAGTAACTTTGTTACGCATTTGATCACTGTTTGTGTAAGTAAAATATGTGCCAATTTGTTTTATTTTACGGTAAAGGCGGCAAACGAGTAAGCCGTTCATCTGATGGTAAGTGATTACCATCGCCCACGTACATCTGCAATACCAGAGATGCTGCAAGTGCGTTGTCGGCCTTTAACGGTATTTGGGAGATGGAAGGGAGGATTAGGAGGGTGATGAGGACAGGGAGTGGGCCCCCGGTTACCTCACTCACCGAACGAAACGCAGAAGTTCAAAATGCCTCTACTTAACACCGGTATTCTGTGAGGCTGTGGTCCAAACCCGGTCGAGTCGGCCCATTCGAGCAGCAGGAAAGGCCGCCGCTTGGCTCTACCACGTTTTCTTTATATGAAAATGATTATCTCACTGGCTGATGAACAAAAAAAAAACAAACCTTAATAGCCTAGTGGTTCAAAGATCTGCCTCTTAATTAGGAGACTTGAGTTTGATCTCCAATATAGAGAGCTTGTACGAATGAGTTTTTTTTAAATTGTATAGAATTTGTACCCTCGGCCTGGACATTACCAGCGCAACTTTCAGCTTTGAAGACAGGGACACTACTAGCTAGACTATCGGACCGTAAAATATATCGAGCGCGTGTAATCTTTTCAGTATGATGACTTGAAAGTCTTTTTTTAATATTATTCAAAAGCATTAACGCACGATTGTTTCCAGAACATTTTAACATTAAATTTGATTACAAAAACTTTACCACCTGCTAACAGGTCCACTACAGTAAGGCTGGTTATTAAGCCAGCCGGCCATTAAGTGCCATAAATATTTGTATAAACGGCAAGTAAAGGCGCTTTATGATAAAAAATACAGCACAAAATTTACGGTTTTTAAAATTACAGCGCAGGATACGCGAAAATTTATAGATCGTTTATATTTTGAATTTTTTTTAAATAAAATATACCCGTCAAAAAAAAAAACTTACATTAAAATATTTTCTAGTTATTTGATTTCTTTTAATGGAGCTGAATGTTTTGGAAAAGTTACTAAATAACTTTAAGTATTAAATTCTGTAAAATATCTGTAAAATTACAGATACGACGACATTACTGTTAAAAAATCTTTCACTGAGTATAAACATAAGCCTCTAAAACGAATAAAAATGAATCTTAAAATAAATAAAATTAACGAGAAACGGTATATCTAGTGAGGTTCAGGATAAATACTTCGGTTAAGAATGCATAACAAATTCCTTTAAAGAGGGTTCAAATATACCCAGAAATCTTATATTGATAACCTTTCTGGATCTGTGTGTTATCCGGATAACTTTAATGGACACGATTAAAACTAAACTGATGTGAGTAAGTGGAATATAAAACACGGATTTTTTCTGATTACTGCAACAAGCAACAACTTGTAAAGGTCTACTGCAGGGCAAAGGTCACCTTTAATTTTTTTTTGATATAGATTGGAGTCAGGAAATTAAATCGAGCGCCCTGACCACTAGGCTACCACGACTACACTAATTATTGTTACTTTTATATGACAATGTTAAAATATGTACATGTTCATTGCAACTGTTTTATTTTCCTGATTTATCAGTTATCACACAAGCTTTAGGTCGTATAGAGAAAGTGAAGAGGAGTGAGTGCTTCTGTTTGCGTGTATAATTACGGATGTGTGATATATCTGTGTAACAGACGGATAACTTACTGTACTTAGTTGAAAGTTGCCGATCGAATTTCGCCAGAAGGTCTTCGATAACTTGTTAAACTTTGACAACTACCTACGTTTAATTGGGTGTTATATTGCAATGCATTGCTTGTCATAGCGGCTTTAGAGAATTTAGCATTCAACTTTATGCCGTGGGAGTTGTCGGGTAAGATTACCTCCTCTCCATCTACGTCCTGGCTAGACGTGCGTACTTTTTTTTAACATGGGGAAATGGCTTGGAAAGGGCTTATCCGCCCACTCGGGGGCAAGGACAGGTTATGTCGAGCTTGCCCCAACGCTCATCTGATGGGCTCACCAAGCCCTCTCGTAGCGACCACTTCAAGCCAGCCCTACCTGCTAAGTCTGGCCGACCAGGTAGGCCCCACCCCTGCCACGTAATTTTTTTTTATTTTCTTCTATTTTTTCTTTTATTTTTATAAAACTATAACCTTCCACTGTAGGAATTTCTCCTGTGTTGCAGAGGCGGTGTACATACATAGAGTGAGCATGGGACAAATACCCCGACCCGGAACAAGCGTGGGCATTATAGTGCCTGCTACACTACTGTACCCTGCTAGCTAACAACCCAGAGTCTGACAACCAAATGATCGCCGAAAATCAATACGAATTTATACAAATATAGACGACTCTAAATTGTTTATCGAAATTTTAATACTGTCTCATTATGCTCGCTGGTAAAAGAAAGAGACCACAAGAAGAAACTAAAGAAGTTTTAGAATTAGTAAAATAGAACAATCCCTTACCCGCACAGGAGTATTGTGACTCTTGACTAGAGTTCAATATATAGAAGACAATTAAATAATTAGAAGATACCTTTTCCTAGTTTTGGGACGTTTATTGACTGCAATAACAACAACATTATGAAATTAATAGAAAACCATACGATATAATAGCTTAAAAATATATAAGAATTTTTACACTATAACGTTATATAGCTCAATAAGCGAGACAATAATTTATACGTGATAAAAAAAAAAGATTTGTGCCAAACACTGCAGTCCACAAATGTGTCCTTAGTATGTAACAGCTTTGGATAATTACTGGAAAATCGTGTTGCCAAAAGCACACGTTCGTGATGTTTCTGCCAAGTTGTGGTGCACCGAACGTTTTATGATGTTGATTTTCTTCACTTTATTCTGCAATCATATGCGAGAATATGCTTGTGTGTTGTGCATACAATGGCTGTAATATTAGACGGCATGGTGGTGTAGTTGCTAGGCGTATGGCTGCTGCGTTGTCGGTTGCGGGTTCGATTCCCACACGGTATATGTTTGTATAGACTACATTACCGTTTTATTATTGTTTCTACACGCGGAAGAGCCAAGCGCCGGCTTGGCTTGCTGTTCGAATGAGCCGGTTCGACCGGGTTGGTACCAGGGCCTCGTAAAGTAGAGGCCGCAGAGAGAACCGGAGGCCCACTCTTCAGCCCTCATTCCCCATACTCCTCCTCTCATCCTCCCTCCCATCTTCCAAATACCCTAAAAGGCCGACAACGCACCTGCAACTCTTCTGGTATTGTTGATGTACGTGGGCGACGGCAATCATTTACCATCAGGTGAACCGCTTGCTCGTTTGCCGCCTTTTCAATAAAGAAAAAGTTCATGTCCTCGAAATAATATATTTTTTTCAATAATGCTCAGTCATGCATGTTTCCTCCTGGTATTCTCTTCACCGCCAAGCACGTGGTAAATTCAGCATCGAACCCGACGCTTTTTGAAACTAAAGCGAGGCTACCAGGCAAATGGTGTTTGTCTATGTGCAATTTATGTGGACACTAAGACGGTGATAGGCTCACCATCTCTCACCCCAATATTGGGCATGCAGTGTAAGTGCTTTTTTTTTAATAAAACTGAAATTTGCAATTATGTATATATTTATACGGATTTCCATCTGGCTTGACGGTGCTTAGCCAAACAAGCTACCACAATCCACTTTTCACTTTTCCAGGAAATAGATCGTGACGAGTGGCGAGTCTCATCACCGGCTTTAACATAAGGTTTAGAATGGCTTTTTGCTTTAGTCGACTCTCAAACCAATAGGATTTAGGGTGACAGATTATTGTGCTAGCACACGATATTTCCAAAATGACAAAAATTGTTTTAATATTATTTCGACGAAACCGCTACGTTTGAGAAATGAAAAATATTTTCATGATATGTGACATTCCGGTTTCAAAATCCTCTCCGCGCCGAGAGACCTTGAAAACAATTAGCAGAACTACTTTACAAGTTCACGATGAAATTCAATGTTTTCATTATCTCTAATCTCTGTAGATGTACGTACGCCTAAAATTAGTACTATATTAGCAGCAAAAACGATGTCAAAATGTTGTTTGACTTTATGCCAAATAGTCGTTTGATTAACACCGGATTCTAAATAGGGCGTGATCCTAAAGGACATTAAAATGTTGCCGATATAGTGTTTGCTTCGTGTGAATATGTAAATGTAATTACCACGGTTTATTGGCAGACCGTTTGTTATAACATTAATAATATGTAAAAATTACTTCTTCTTTTTTCTAGGGTTACTATACGTGGCGCTATCTGTTAAAAATGTTACAAAAATTATTGCTGATTATTTTTTTTATGGGAAAGGCAAACGATCAAAAGCCTCATCTGATCGTAAGTGTTTACCGATGTCCACGTTCGTCTGCAATACTAGGGGAGCTGCATACTAGTGGCCAGCCTTTGAGGATATTTAGAAGATGGGAGAGGGGATGGGGAGAGGGAGTGGGCCTCCGGTTACTTCACTCACCGAACGATATGCACGATGCCTCTACTAGACTCTGGTATTCTGCGAGGTCGTGGTACGACCCGGTAGAGTCAGCCCTTTCGAGCCGAAGCAAAAGTAGCCACTTGGCTCTACCATATATATGCCGCTGATGTAGAGACTTAATTAAATATTGTTTCGATATAATTGAACCACTAACAAGTGGTCAATCCCATTAATATGTTTAATTGAAGGTTGTGGAGTTGTATTTATTGTACTCGAAAAATTCGACTTCATTGTAGTCGATATTATTCAAGCATTCTTTACGATTTATAATTAAAATGTATAAACATTGATAATTATTCAATGATTTATGATTTCCTATTACATATAACATGATATACAATTCTAACAAATCTGAAAGATTATATATAAATCTCCAGATCAGTTGACTCCTTTTTTATTATAATTTTTTTTTGTTATAAAGTGGTAAAGTAAAGTGGTGGTTCATAAGGTATTCGATTTGCATACGATAATTACATTCCACATCAGAGGTATTGCGATCGTTAACTCACTTCCGATAGTAATTGGAAGTAGTTGAATTTTCAGTTGGTTATTTTCCAATAGCGTGGAAGCGTTTTGCTAACATAAATTGCTCATAGACAAAAGCTCACACATGGTAAAATAATTTGAAGACTAAAAAAATCATATTATTCGATTATAAGCAGTTGTTTCCATTGGCGTTTGCTGACGACTAGAGAAATTGGATTCGTTGTTGTGACAAAAACCTTACGACTATTTGAATCACTGCCAAATACTGGTACAGCTACAGGCTTAATGTGTGACATTAAATAAGCTTAAAAGCAATTAGCTTGCCAAAACAGTATTGGATGTAAGATTGTACTATAGGCATGCATTGTTTATTGTAATATATATTATTTCTACGTATAATATAATATTATTGTAATATTGTCTATCATAATTCTACCGACCCTTATTTTGTATTCTTTCGATAAAAACCTAAGGCTTTAAAATTAATAACATAATAGAAAAAAAAATGTTGTATCGAAATAAATTCATGCCTGTTATAACAGGCATGAATTTATCCTCCACGGAGTCGTGGTAGCCTAGTGGTCAGGGCGCTCACTTTAGTATCATAGAGCGCCAGTGACCTGGGTTCTATCCCCGGTGCCGACATCACTAAAATTGTTAATAGCAATTTTAAGTGCTGTATTTACCACGTGATCGGCGGTGAAGGAAAACATCGTGAGAAAACCTGCATATCTGAGAAATAATAAAAAAAAATATTATTTCGGGGATATGTAAATCCCGCCAACCCGGCTCCTACACCCACTCAGATATTAGAGAAGGAGGCCTTTGCCCAGCTGTGGGCACTTACAGGCTGCTACTTTATACCCCATATAGGCCGAAACTGCTCTTAGGTAATTACAGCGAAAATCGTCTACAGCATCAAAATTAGTATATATATATAAATTTTCAAATATGCTAAAGCAATCATTCATTAGACAACTAATACAAATTCTACCACACTTACGGTCTAGGATGACTTATTTCTTTATTTTAAACAGCCACACGGAATAAATAAAGGTTAAAAATTTAAAAGTTAAACGCTTTCCTCTTCCCCCTTTCGTCCGGCCCATTCAAGGACTCAATAAAACAGATCCAATGAGCTTGATGGATTTACTGGTAGCCATTCAAGGATTCCGTTATCCAGATTCATGCTCCATCTTCAGGCCAGCTCAATGGTACCGTATAATTGTATTGTAATCGGTTCTTAATAGGTGTACAAAATTCCAAATTATTCGAATGTCTTTACCTCACTCACCAAACGAAACGCAGAAGCACAAGAAGCAACTACTTCACGCCGGTTTTCGGCGAAATCGTTGTCTACTATACCGTTGCTTACTACCCAATCGAATACAAAGCGTGTTAAAAGGAGGGGGCACCAAGCTCACAAGAGTTTAATTCGATAATAATATGAACCGTGAGAAAATAACACGTTATTACTCTGCCACGTTTTGACTAACCTACTCATATCATTTAAATATTTGTTTCCTTTTCTCACTTCTTTGTGTGTAGAACAAACTTGAGTTGTCGAGAATCTTGTACAACAGATTATTGATATTGTAGGTGTATTTTACTGAGGCTAAAACAAAGTATTTGTAAGATAAAGTGCTTCCTTTTTTATTAGACTATATTTACCACTTCGAACATAAGATCACTCACTTTCGAAAGTTATTTTAGAATTTACTCTGTTCTACATTGTAAATTAGCTCACTCAACATTTTTATCGATATTTGTTAAAGGCTTCAGTATTCAACATCAACAGTATTAATAATATCGGTATGTAATACGTTTCGCCAAAATTGTAAGAGTTCGCTGAAATTGCCACGCTTAGCTTTAAAGTAGCAGCTTGTAAGTGTCCAAAGCTGGGATCGCAACGCTGCTCCAGTGCATTGTCTTCACATAACCTCGAAATAATATTTTATTTGTTATTACTCAGACATGGTTTCCTCACGATGTGTTCCTTCACCGCTGGGAACGTCGTAAATACGGCACTTAAAATTGCTACTAACAATTTTAGGGGTGCCGGCACCGGGGATCAAACCCAAGTCACTGGCGCTCTAGGAAACTTAGCGAGCGCCCTGACCACTAGGCTAGTACGGCTCTCGCTTAGCATTAAATGCAATGAATACATAACCATTTGTATTATTATGATGCACGTCTTGAAACAAGATACTTTTTTGCTTCAGTAGCATTTTATGTTCAGAAAGTAACCTGATAAGAAATTCCGATTTACAATTCAATTCCCCGTTCGTCTTCTGCAGCTCTACTATTTCAAAGAAAACGGGGGGTCTTTCAGAGAAAATGCAAATTCTGTTTATTTAGTAGACTGGTTGGTCTTTGCACAGAAAAAAGATTAAACTTGTTATGAATGTTAAGTTGTGTGATTTAATATAATATTTTTGTTTCAATACAATCTGTGGTCGATTTTAAACACGGCGACAGCTTAATTTTCTTGTTATTTAATAACGATAAAGCAATTCAACAAGATCGTCGTTTTAACGTGGTAGAATCAAGCAGTTGCTTTTGCTACTGCTCGAATGTGCCGGCTCCACGGGGGTTACGACCTCGCAGAGTATTAGAAGTAGAAACATCTTGCGCTTCTGCGTTTCATTCAGTGAGTGAGGTAACCAGAAAGGGAATAGGTGAGGAGGGGGGGCTCCCCTATCCCCTGCACGTCTTCCCTCGTCCCCCGTCCCCCAAATGTACTTAAAGGCCTGCAACGCACCTGCATCTCGTGGTGTTACAGATGTACGTGGGCGACGGTAATAAATTACTATTCGGTGAGTCGCTTACTCCGTCAGGTAGACACCACCTTCTAGTCACCTATTTCTGTCGTATCAAACGGGTTTTAATGTTATTGAGAGGTAGTATAAATATTGCAGGCTGTGTTGTTTTTGTACAGGCATTTCAGCCTATCACAAGTCCACTGCTGAACATAGGCCTCCCCCAAAGATTGCCACAAATCTCGGTCCTGAGCCACCAGCATCCATCGACTTCCCGCAACACTGCGAAGGTCGTCGCTCCATTTCGTGGGGGGTCATCCCACACTGCGTTTTGGCCTGTACGTGACTACCACTCGAGAACCTTTTTTTCCCAACTGTGTTGCTTAGCTGTATTGTATTGTATCATATTTTCCTTCGGTTAACGACGTATCCATAACCTTCTTCGGTTCAAGTGGTTTAGGTGGTCTGTTAGCTTGTTATAGCTCAACATAGGGGTTTATGGGAAGGCTTCATTGACACTTTTGATTCGGAATTGAGTTGTGGAAGTAATTTTCTCGCATCTGCAATAAAATTAAAATATTTCAATTAAATGAGGCTTGTGGCAAATTTAGAACTCTAAATACTAGTATCTCTCTGTGTGACATTCATTTGTAGTTCAGACGTCTGATGGATATATTATGATTTACAAAGTAGCTAATTATTATGGTTACGTAATTCAGGGTCTCATCATGTATTATCTAATTACGCGCGTTTCCACAAACGAGTTTAAAACTTTCAATTTGCTTGGACCCTTTATATAATTTAATATTACATAGATAGTGTGAGTTTTATTATTTGTAGGGAGTATATTAGTTATATAAATGTAAGATTTAAAAGAAAATATACCAACTTTTCTCCAAAAGCCAGCTTTAGTTACTTATATGCGCGGTATATCCCGTTAGCTAATAGAAGAAGCACTGGCGCATGAATGTTCTAAAATTTGACAAAAGAAGAAACCATTCCACGATGATAATATAATGACGGCGAACCCAGGTATTAGCATAACTAGTGGTGGGTAGGGCTCAGTACAAGATGACGCTTTTATATTTGTCACGAGGTGTTGCCAAATGGGCTTCCACATGCCATAAGAAGCGGAAAACAAAGAAACTTGGTGGCGAGCGTCACCTCTGGATTAGGTACCGCAGATTTTTCACTTCTCTGACCGATTCAAAGTGCTCTAGGAACTTAGGCGAATCTGTACATACTATGGTGCGTTTTAGTGTTTACACTAAGCCGAAGGTCTTAGAAGAACTTCGGTGTGGAACCCAGAAATTTTATTACTTTGGGTTTGTGTTACTTATGTGATATTTACCTTTCACTGGACGATTTCATTTAGAGGGAGGTAACGTTATTATATATAACATATTCTATCTGAAAATTAAAGTATATTACCTCTTTTTTACCGCTCAAGTGATTCATGTGATTACATATCTTGAAACGTAATATGCAAAAGCAAAATTTGCAGAAAATAAAATAGAAATGTTAATACGTTTCACAGACTATCGCACGTCGCAATTTGAAAACGAATATCGGTAATTGGATGTATACTCAATTTAGTAGCAGCGGGATGTAGAAATTGCTGTTCGAATAAGTACAACTTGAATGTGGGGACGCACTTCCGGAGTGAAATTATAACCTTTCGTTTCGTAGGAATTGGTTGAATTGACGAATTGTAATATGACAATACTTTCTTTCGTACGTTTCATTTTATTTTAATTATTGTATTCATAGCAATTTACGAAATTAAATATCTTCTATTAATTACGATTGATATATGACGTATTTTTCTATACTGTGTGAAGGACAACCTGCCTCCAATTGTCTTTTCGTGGGTCGTACGTGTCTACTGTGGTAAAAACCCGACCGTCCGGAGTAATAAAGCATATCAAAAATACCATCATGTGAAAAGAGTGACTAAGCAGTTTAATGCTGTAGAATTGCTAGGCAGACTAGAGCAGACCGAAGTAATATTTGTATTGTAAGTGGTAATCTAATAAGTGACACATATACTTTCTTCTCTACAATATCCCTGGAGCATAATATGATAAACTCGTTTATATTAAAGAAAAAGGGTTATTTACAGATTTATTTATAGAGAGTTTAGATACAAAACTTACTTGAATTTTAAACAGCATGGTGTTACTAAGTAATGACTGTTCTAACCGCAATTCACAAATTCGAACGAACGAAGGAAAGTTCAAGTCACAAAGTGATTAAGCAGAGTTTAACAATGAAAATAGATAACGAAAGCAAATTGCATAGACACGTTTATCAACAGACTGCAGCTAGAATTAAGTAGCTCTCAGATTTTACTAATCAATTCTATTGCAATAAATGAAATTATAGATTTGAAATACTAAGTAGTAGATCCGATAAACGCCTTTATAAGAATTTATAATAGTTTTATATTTTTTTACATATTTACGTAACATCTCTTTTCTTCAAAAGGGTTGGCCTTTGACACTCACGCTTATTCCATATGGGTAGGCACAATATAAGGATTTAGTTTTGGAATGACTTAGCGTTGTTAGGAAACCTGCATATCTGAGAAATATTAAAAAAATATTATTTCGAGGATATGTGAAGCCCGCCTACCCACAATGGAGCGTGGCGGGCCATTCCCGCCTCCTACACCCTCACAGATATTTCAGAAGGAGGATTCGTCTCCTGTAGTTCTTGGATGAGAATTATTTTTAGAAATACTTTTGTTACCTCATACCGCGTAAGTGAATCACAGATACGTGGTAAAACACTAACGATAGGTTAGTTTTTTTTGACGTGTGGTGGGGGGCGACATCATCATCATTAAAGTAGTCTTAGGGAAATGCCAGAACGCTTTACATCACATACAGTACTAAATTATTTTGACCCGTGACTGGTAGCAGCATCTAAGTGGCAAGGTGTCATATTCGGTGGTCCCATGCTACTTGTCACGGTTACTTACTGCCTGTTAAAGAAACAACGATTATGTTCACGAATAAAAGCACAAAGTCTTGATTTTAATGTTTCATTAGTGTTCAGTTCAGCCACTGTAACTCTTTAATATTAGGTGTAAACCAAATAGCATTGAATATTCAAATTATTAACTCTATAAAGACTTTTCAGAATGTAATATCAGTTGGGTAGAGTGTACAGACTGATCACATGAAAGGAACACAATGTCGCTTCCAATCACTCAAGTATTGATCGTGAGAATACATCCCAATGTTGGTTAGTCCGTTCGATTAATACTTCAATACATATAAAAGAAAATCCTTAAGACCAATTCCAATCCTCTCGGGATATCATGCGCTAATGTTCCTCTTTACTTTCATTCTGATTGCGCATTGATTGCGTAACGATTCCTTAACAAACGAAAGTTGTTGATAACTTATACAGACATAAAAAAATCACCAGTATTTTTATCGCAGATTTTAATTTTCGTTAAAATACTCTTACTTACAAATAAACTGGTTTAAGGGGAGCACGTCGTCTTCTTCTCCAAATGCATACGCACGTGGTGAACCCTGCTCGTTAACAAACGAAACACTAACGAACAAATGACGGGTGATGGATAGTGGACTTGACACAAGTGCCTCAGACTAGTGAGGTAGAGAAAGAAGCATCTCTCGTACGAGAGTGCCGGCACTGCACTCATCATTTCGCTTACCCAGCGTCGGAAGTATAAGCAAACTATCCAAGGAATTCATAATGACTTTTGCTGGGTAATAAGCTGCTGACCAAAAAGTTTTTTTCATGAGGAAGGGGCCAGCGAGCTAGCGGCTCACCTGTATAGAAGATTACCATCGCCCACATACATCTGCAACATTAGGAGAGCTATAGGTACGTTGCCGGCCTTTAACGATATTCGGGGAGATAGGAGAGAGGATGAGCAGGGAGGGAGGGGGGGAGCTCCGGTTACCTCACTCACTTCGCGCCGGTATTCTACGAGGCCGTGGTATCACCCCGATCGAGGCGGCGTATTCGATTCGACAAAAGCTGCCACTTGGCTCTCCCACGTACAAAGGTACTTCATAGGTAGTATTGTCTTCTTCAATAAACATCGAAAGAAAAGATCGAGTCATCGAAAATTATTCAGTTATTGCATTTGGAATGATTAAGACACAGCAAGAAGAATTTCTTAATTTATAAAGTTCGTTAATTACTACCCGTCCTAAAAATTTGCTAACGATCTGCATCCTCCGCACCCTCAGCCTTCATTCTTCTGAACTTCGAAATAATTCGATTAAGTATTTTTTATTTGTTAATATTAATCGTCCACCCTCTTTCTTCCCGTCGTTGTCCTAATTATGTCATCTTAGAAATCTTAGAATATCTTAGAATACGTCCGACGTAGAGGCCAATGATAATCACAATCCAAGACATGGTTACGTTTATTAGTACCTATGTTTTGAATAAATGACACCATGTTAAAAACTAATTCTCTATGATTTTATAAGTGATGTCATATGGAATTCTTGTGATTTCTTTGGGGCATACCGGATAAGGTTTTCGATCATAGAATAACCATCACATAAATGCCAGACATAAAACACAAAACCGATGGCGTCGTAATCGTTGGCTCGTTTATGACAGATTCGCTTACCAAGCATGGCAATTATGGCAAAACCATCCGTTGGGAGAGGTCCGTGCTCAGCAGTAGACTATTGACAGACGAAGAAGAAAAGGATGATCTTAAAATGCACTATGTGATCAGTATCAATGTAGAGTCTATTTCGAATAATAAAGAATTTGAATTCACTCGATTTGATTTGGACATTATATTTTTTTCCTATTTAAAAACATTGTTGTCAAAGTATATAATATTAAGTATTTAATATTTTCAGTATCATTAAAGAGTGGACTCTTATTTACATGCAATAATCCTGTTCATATATGTGTTCTTATATTTTTAAATCCTTTTCTCTGTCACGTAATGTAAAAGGTTGTAAAGAAGGACATAAAGTTGAATTTACACAAAAATACACTCAGCACAATACGTTACGCGCCGGTAATTCCACGATCACTGATGAAAAGCCGGCAGTAGTCAGGGTAGTAGTGATCAGTAGTAGTCAAGATTCATGGTAGGTACTCAATGGTTAGGGTTTTTGTTTTTTTTAATGGGTAAGGCGGCAAACGAGCAATCGGTTCACCTGTTGGTAAGTTATTACCGTCACCCTCGTACATCTGCAACACCAGAGGCGCTGCAGGTGCGTTGCTGGCCGTTAAGGGTATTTGGGAGATGGGAGGGAGGATGAGGATTGGGATGGGGAGAGGGAGTGGGCCTCCGGTTACCTTACAGACCGAATGAAACACAGAAGCACAAGATGCCTCTACTTCACGCCGGTATTCTGCGAGGTCGTGGTATTAACCCCATAGAGCCGGGCCATTCGAGCAGCAGCTAAAGCCGCCGCTTGGCTCTACCACCTTAAATTAGGTGTACACTTTAATTTCATTATACGCAATTGACTTGTGTTCAATTTCCGGTGCTTACACCTCTAAAAGTATCGAATCTACCACGTGCATCACATTACTTATATGACTGACAAATGACAAAAAAAAATCATTGTGAGGACATGTGAAGCAATGGAGGAGCGTGGCGAAACCTCCCTTAGATTCAAAACTGACGCAAGTTAAAATCCAGAGGAAGCGTTTGCCCAGAATTGGCATTGAAATAATCAAAAAGTAGTAGGAAAACAATAAATAATGAAAACCAGCAATAAAAAAGTGTGAGTGAAAATAAGACGTCCATGGGAAGAAAGGAATTGGTACATTTCCTTTAGTCAACACAGCACCTTAGTACAATAATACTTAAAAAACTAAAATACTTTAAAAAAAATAGTAGCGTAATTAATTTTAATGAGCTTACGTGGTGTACATGGTAGAGCTCAACCGGGTTGGTACCACAGCCTCGCAGAATACCGGCGTGAAGTAGAGGCATCTTGTACTTCTGCGTTTCTTTTGGTGAGTGAGGTAACCGGAGGCCCACTCCCCACCCCATCCCCTCCTCATCCACCCTCCCTCTCCCAAATACCGTTACATGCCGGCAACGCGCCTACAACACCTCCGGTAATCACTTACCATCAAGTGAACCGTTTGCTCGTTTGCCGCCTTTCCTATAGAAAAAAGCTTACTTACGTAAGAACGGAAAAAGGAAATCTTTAGTTACAAACATCAAACACGCATTACAAGAAAACACGTGAGAAATTATTCAAACATTTTCCTAAAAGCACAGTTCACGCCAAGTAATAACTTAAATCTTTACGTAAGTATCACGCTTATGCAACAATTGGAGACTATTAATGTCTCGTTTTAAATTCTCGAACAAAAGCTTATTTTAGAAGCTGTCATAAGCCTCACTAATAGCAAGAGTATATTGAAAATCTTCTGAAGTTACAAATTTGCATAATCACCCTGTTCAAAACTAGAATTAGCTGAGCTCAAGGAGGTCAAAGTAAACACTTAAAACTGTTGACTGTGTGAATGACAACCTGTCTCCAATTGTCTTTTCATGGGTCGTACGTGTCTACTGTGGGAAAAACCCGACCGTCCGGAGTTATAAAGCATATCAAAATACCATCATGTGAAAAGAGTGACTAAGCAGTTTAATGTACAGCATTATTAGGCAGACTAGAGTAGACCGAAGTAATATTTGTATTGTAAGTGGTAATCTAATAAGTGACACATATACTTTCTTCTCTACAATATCCCTGGAGCATAATATGATAAACTCGTTTATATTAAAGAAAAAGGGTTATTTACAGATTTATTTATAGAGAGTTTAGATACAAAACTTACTTGAATTTTAAACAGCATGGTGTTACTAAGTAATGACTGTTCTAACCGCAATTCACAAATTCGAACGAACGAAGGAAAGTTCAAGTCACAAAGTGATTAAGCAGAGTTTAACAATGAAAATAGATAACGAAAGCAAATTGCATAGACACGTTTATCAACAGACTGCAGCTAGAATTAAGTAGCTCTCAGATTTTACTAATCAATTCTATTGCAATAAATGAAATTATAGATTTGAAATACTAAGTAGTAGATCCGATAAACGCCTTTATAAGAATTTATAATAGTTTTATATTTTTTACATATTTACGTAACATCTCTTTTCTTCAAAGGGTTGGCCTATATATACACTCACGCTTATTCCATATGGGTAGGCACAATATAAGGATTTAGTTTTGGAATGACTTAGCGTTGTTAGGAAACCTGCATATCTGAGAAATATTAAAAAATATTATTTCGAGGATATGTGAAGCCCGCCAACCCACAATGGAGCGTGGCGGGCCATTCCCGCCTCCTACACCCTCACAGATATTTCAGAAGGAGGATTCGTCTCCTGTAGTTCTTGGATGAGAATTATTTTAGAAATACTTTTGTTACCTCATACCGCGTAAGTGAATCACAGATACGTGGTAAAACACTAACGTTAGGTTAGTTTTTGTGGTGTGGTGGGGGCGACATCATCATCATTAAAGTAGTCTTAGGAAATGCCAGAACGCTTTACATCACATACAGTACTAAATTATTTTGACCCGTGACTGGTAGCAGCATCTATGTGGCAAGGTGTCATGTTCGGTGGTCCCATGCTACTTGTCACGGTTACTTACTGCCTGTTAAAGAAACAACGATTATGTTCACGAATAAAAGCACAAAGTCTTGATTTTAATGTTTCATTAGTGTTCAGTTCAGCCACTGTAACTCTTTAATATTAGGTGTAAACCAAATAGCATTGAATATTCAAATTATTAACTCTATAAAGACTTTTCAGAATGTAATATCAGTTGGATAGAGTGTACAGACTGATCACATGAAAGGAACACAATGTCGCTTCCAATCACTCAAGTATTGATCGTGAGAATACATCCCAATGTTGGTTAGTCCGTTCGATTAATACTTCAATACATATAAAAGAAAATCCTTAAGACCAATTCCAATCCTCTCGGGAAATCATGCGCTAATGTTCCTCTTTACTTTCATTCTGATTGCGCATTGATTGCGTAACGATTCCTTAACAAACGAAAGTTGTTGATAACTTATACAGACATAAAAAAAAATCACCAGTATTTTTTATCGCAGATTTTAATTTTCGTTAAAATACTCTTACTTACAAATAAAGTGGTTTAAGGGGGAGCACGTCGTCTTCTTCTCCAAATGCATACGCACGTGGTGAACCCTGCTCGTTAACAAACGAAACACTAACGAACAAATGACGGGTGATGGATAGTGGACTTGACACAAGTGCCTCAGACTAGTGAGGTAGAGAAAGAAGCATCTCTCGTACGAGAGTGCCGGCACTGCACTCATCATTTCGCTTACCCAGCGTCGGAAGTATAAGCAAACTATCCAAGGAATTCATAATGACTTTTGCTGGGTAATAAGCTGCTGACCAAAAAGTGTTTTTCATGAGGAAGGGGCCAGCGAGCTAGCGGCTCACCTATATAGAAGATTACCGTCGCCCACATACATCTGCAACATTAGAGAGCTATAGGTACGTTGCCGGCCTTTAACGATATTCGGGGAGATAGGAGAGAGGATGAGCAGGAGGGAGGGGGAGCTCCGGTTACCTCACTCACTTCGCGCCGGTATTCTACGAGGCCGTGGTATCACCCCGATCGAGGCGGCGTATTCGATTCGACAAAAGCTGCCACTTGGCTCTCCCACGTACAAAGGTACTTCATAGGTAGTATTGTCTTCTTCAATAAACATCGAAAGAAAAGATCGAGTCATCGAAAATTATTCAGTTATTGCATTTGGAATGATTAAGACACAGCAAGAAGAATTTCTTAATTTATAAAGTTCGTTAATTACTACCCGTCCTAAAATTTGCTAACGATCTGCATCCTCCGCACCCTCAGCCTTCATTCTTCTGAACTTCGAAATAATTCGATTAAGTATTTTTTATTTGTTAATATTAATCGTCCACCCTCTTTCTTCCCGTCGTTGTCCTAATTATGTCATCTTAGAAATCTTAGAATATCTTAGAATACGTCCGACGTAGAGGCCAATGATAATCACAATCCAAGACATGGTTACGTTTATTAGTACCTATGTTTTGAATAAATGACACCATGTTAAAAACTAATTCTCTATGATTTTATAAGTGATGTCATATGGAATTCTTGTGATTTCTTTGGGGCATACCGGATAAGGTTTTCGATCATAGAATAACCATCACATAAATGCCAGACATAAAACACAAAAACCGATGGCGTCGTAATCGTTGGCTCGTTTATGACAGATTCGCTTACCAAGCATGGCAATTATGGCAAAACCATCCGTTGGGAGAGGTCCGTGCTCAGCAGTAGACTATTGACAGACGAAGAAGAAAGGATGATCTTAAAATGCACTATGTGATCAGTATCAATGTAGAGTCTATTTCGAATAATAAAGAATTTGAATTCACTCGATTTGATTTGGACATTATATTTTTTTCCTATTTAAAAACATTGTTGTCAAAGTATATAATATTAAGTATTTAATATTTTCAGTATCATTAAAGAGTGGACTCTTATTTACATGCAATAATCCTGTTCATATATGTGTTCTTATATTTTTTTAAATCCTTTTTCTCTGTCACGTAATGTAAAAGGTTGTAAAGAAGGACATAAAGTTGAATTTACACAAAAATACACTCAGCACAATACGTTACGCGCCGGTAATTCCACGATCACTGATGAAAAGCCGGCAGTAGTCAGGGTAGTAGTGATCAGTAGTAGTCAAGATTCATGGTAGGTACTCAATGGTTAGGGTTTTTGTTTTTTTTAATGGGTAAGGCGGCAAACGAGCAATCGGTTCACCTGTTGGTAAGTTATTACCGTCACCCTCGTACATCTGCAACACCAGAGGCGCTGCAGGTGCGTTGCTGGCCGTTAAGGGTATTTGGGAGATGGGAGGAGGATGAGGATTGGGATGGGGAGAGGTGGGCCTCCGGTTACCTTACAGACCGAATGAAACACAGAAGCACAAGATGCCTCTACTTCACGCCGGTATTCTGCGAGGTCGTGGTATTAACCCCATAGAGCCGGGCCATTCGAGCAGCAGCTAAAGCCGCCGCTTGGCTCTACCACCTTAAATTAGGTGTACACTTTAATTTCATTATACGCAATTGACTTGTGTTCAATTTCCGGTGCTTACACCTCTAAAAGTGTCGAATCTACCACGTGCATCACATTACTTATATGACTGACAAATGACAAAAAAAATCATTGTGAGGACATGTGATCATAATCGTGGTAGAGCCAAGCGGCGGCTTTTGCTGTCGCAGGAATGGGCCGGCTCGTCCGGATAAGTACCACGGCCTCGCAGAATACCGGCGTGAAGTAGAGGCATCTTGTGCTTCTGCGTTTCGTGCGGTGAGTGAGGTAACCGGAGGCCCTCTCCCCCCTCCCCCCTCCCCAAATATGGTAGCGGTATATAATTTTGAGCTACCCCAGGAGGGTACCAGTACCTACGGTTCTGGAGAATCCTCACTGAGCATCCACGTTCAGGCTTTCCTACGCTACCTAATCGTGGATGCTCAGTCTGCCCCGCGTATTCTGGGGGCAATATTCCGCTCTCTTTCTTTCCTACTCGAGGCAAACGCAGCAAAGAAACTATGGCATCCCCTACCGCGCTCGCCGTGGATTTCTGCAATATCAGGGGACTCCACTCGAACCTTAGCGCCGTTCATTACCATCTTGAAACAGCGAAGCCAGCCTTGCTTTTTCTTACAGAGACTCAGATATCGTCTCCGGCTGATACCTCTTATCTCCATTACCCGGGGTACAAACTGAACACTCCTTTGTGCCCCGTGCCGGAGTTTGCGTATACGTCAGAGATGATATCTGTTCTCGACGCCTCGGTAGTCTTGAAGGTTTGGACCTTTCTGCCCTTTGGCTGCGCATCGACAGCGACGACCATCCGCGCGTCTATGCGTGCCTTTACAGGTCCCATAGCGGTAATACCGTAACTGACCGACTCATCGGCCACATCCAAATGGCTACAGATTCCGTGCTACAACAGATCCCATCCGCAGAGATCGTGATTCTCGGCGATTTTAATGCCCACCACACCGATTGGCTCGGTTCTCGCATAACCGATCATGCGGGAGATCTGTTCACGACTTTGCATTAGCATATGGCCTGACACAACTGGTAACCTCGCCGACGCGGATCCCAGACGTGGAAGGTCATACACCTTCCTGTTGGACCTTTTGCTGACCTCACACCCGGACGGATATTTGGTCTCAGTCGATGCCCCTCTTGGCTCGTCGGACCACTGTCTGATCCGGAGTGTAGTGTTTATCGCGCGCCGATCCCGAACGCGATCTGCGGGGTTCCGCCGTGTGTGGCACTATAGGTCGGCAGATTGGGATGGAATGCGGTCTTTCTTTGCTTCCTACCCATGGGGCAGGTTTGCTTCTCGCTGGATGATCCCAACGTCGTTGCAGATTCTGTCACCGATGTGGTACTTCAGGGAATGGAACTTTTTATTCCGTTCTCTGCAGTGCCTGTCGGAGGTAAATCCCAGCCTTGGTTTAGTCGCACCTGCAAAATAGCGTCACGCCGAAAGCGGAAGTGCTACCAGGCCTGGGCCGATGCATCGGCGTCTCGGGATGCAAAACCAGTGCTCTTAAAACGAGTACAACTCTGCCTCCAGGTCCTTCAAAGAGTTATCGCTGCGGCAAAGTTAAAGCACATTGGCAGAATTGGCGAGAGATTAGTTCGCCTCCCATCGGGATCCCGCGCATTCTGGTCTCTCGCCAAGGCTGTCCAGGGGAATTTCTGTCAGCCATCTCTCCCATCTCTACACAAGGAGGATGATTCGCTGGCCCATACTGCAAAAGAAAGCCGATCTCTTGGGCTCTCTTTTTGCATCAACTCGACTCTTGATGACCGGGGAAACTCTCCACCTACCATCCCGTGGTGTAAGTGCTCCATGCCGGATATTCAGTTTCTGCAGAGCTCAGTGCGAAAGGCACTCCGCTCCTGGACATTCATAAGTCGAGTGGGCCGGACGGAATCCTCCAATTGTGCTGAGGATGTGTGCCCTGAGTTGGCACCGGTTCTCACGCGTCTTTTCCGGCACTCCTACTCTTCAGGCGTCGTCCCGGAATCTTGGAAGACAGCATTTGTGCATCCAATACCCAAAAAAGGCGACCGCTCCGATCCGTCCAACTACAGGCCTATTGCCATCACCCCCTTGTTATCTAAAATAATGGAGTCACTCATCAACACCCAGCTCCTGAGGTACCTGGAGGAACACCAGCTGATCAGTGACCGACAGTACGGTTTCCGTCGCGGACGATCAGCTGGTGATCTTCTAGTTTACCTGACTCACCGATGGGCAGAAGCAGTTGAGTCTAAGGGGGAGGCTTTGGCGGTTAGTCTGGACGTAGCGAAAGCATTTGATAGGGTTTGGCATAAAGCGCTTCTTTCAAAGCTTTCATCTTACGGGGTTCCTGAGAGATTGTGCAACTGGGTCACCAGCTTCCTCACGGATCGGAGCATCAAGGTTGTTGTCGACGGTGCATGCTCGGACCCCAAACCCGTGAAGGCTGGTGTTCCACAAGGCTGTGTGCTATCTCCCACTCTGTTCCTTCTGCATATCAACGACATGCTACAAATCAGTAGCATTCATTGCTATGCAGACGACAGCACGGGTGATGCCCTATATACAGGCCGTGCGAATATTTCTCGGGAACACGTCGACGAGTGCCGGAACAAACTTGTGTCTGAAGTCGAGACCTTGTTATTCAAAGTCTCGGATTGGGGTCGACGTAATTTGGTCCTATTCAACCCCAAAAGACACAGGTTTGCGCGTTCACCGCTAAAAAGAATCCTTTGTCGTTTCTCCTCTTTTGAGAACATTCCCCTTATTGCCTCAGCCAGTATCAGAATCCTTGGCGTTGACATATCGAGCGACGTTCAGTTCCGTGGTCACTTGGAGGAAGGCCAAATTGGCCTCCAAAAGCTTGGTGTGCTCTGTAGAGCGGGACAGTATTTCATGCCGGTCCACCGTTTGCAACTTTATAAGGCGCAAGTTCGGCCCCACATGGAATACTGTTCTCATCTCTGGGCAGGGGCACCCAGTACCAACTCCTTCCATTTGACCGCATCCAACGTCGAGCGGCTCGAATTGTCGGCGACCAAGCTCTCTGATCGGCTTGATCCTTTGGCCTTGCGAAGAGATGTTGCTTCTCTTTGCATTTTTTACAAAATTTTCCACGGGGAATGTTCTGAGGAACTGTTCGGATTGATCCCAGCTGCTGAGTTTCACCATCGTACATCGCGACTGAATTCGAAGTTCCATCGATACCACCTAGATGGTTGGCATTCCACCACAGTGCGTTTTAATCGAAGTTTTCTGCCACGCACTTCGACTTTGTGGAATCAGCTGTCGCCAGCAGTATTTCCGAATAGTTACGACTTAGGGACCTTCAAGAAAGAGCTTATTCCTTCCTTAAAGGCCGGCAGCGCATCTGTAGCTCCTCTGGTGTTGTGGATGTTCGTGGGCGTCGGTGATCACTTACCATCAGGTGAGCCGCACGCTCGTTTGCCCCCTTCTTCTATAAAAAAAAAAAAAAAAAAATGTGAAGCAATGGAGGAGCGTGGCGAAACCTCCTTAGATTCAAAACTGACGCAAGTTAAAATCCAGAGGAAGCGTTTGCCCAGAATTGGCATTGAAATAATCAAAAAGTAGTAGGAAAACAATAAATAATGAAAACCAGCAATAAAAAAGTGTGAGTGAAAATAAGACGTCCATGGGAAGAAAGGAATTGGTACATTTCCTTTAGTCAACACAGCACCTTAGTACAATAATACTTAAAAAACTAAAATACTTTAAAAAAAATAGTAGCGTTATTAATTTTTAATGAGCTTACGTGGTGTACATGGTAGAGCTCAACCGGGTTGGTACCACAGCCTCGCAGAATACCGGCGTGAAGTAGAGGCATCTTGTACTTCTGCGTTTCTTTTGGTGAGTGAGGTAACCGGAGGCCCACTCCTCCACCCCATCCCCCTCCTCATCCACCCTCCCATCTCCCAAATACCGTTACATGCCGGCAACGCGCCTACAACACCTCCGGTAATCACTTACCATCAAGTGAACCGTTTGCTCGTTTGCCGCCTTTCCTATAGAAAAAGCTTACTTACGTAAGAACGGAAAAGGAAATCTTTAGTTACAAACATCAAACACGCATTACAAGAAAACACGTGAGAAATTATTCAAACATTTTCCTAAAAGCACAGTTCACGCCAAGTAATAACTTAAATCTTTACGTAAGTATCACGCTTATGCAACAATTGAGACTATTAATGTCTCGTTTTAAATTCTCGAACAAAAGCTTATTTTAGAAGCTGTCATAAGCCTCACTAATAGCAAGAGTATATTGAAAATCTTCTGAAGTTACAAATTTGCATAATCACCCTGTTCAAAACTAGAATTAGCTGAGCTCAAGGAGGTCAAAGTAAACACTTAAAACTGTTGACTGTGTGAATGACAACCTGTCTCCAATTGTCTTTTCATGGGTCGTACGTGTCTACTGTGGGAAAACCTGACCGTCCGGAGTTATAAAGCATATCAAAATACCATCATGTGAAAAGAGTGACTAAGCAGTTTAATGTACAGCATTATTAGGCAGACTAGAGTAGACCGAAGTAATATTTGTATTGTAAGTGGTAATCTAATAAGTGACACATATACTTTCTTCTCTACAATATCCCTGGAGCATAATATGATAAACTCGTTTATATTAAAGAAAAAGGGTTATTTACAGATTTATTTATAGAGAGTTTAGATACAAAACTTACTTGAATTTTAAACAGCATGGTGTTACTAAGTAATGACTGTTCTAACCGCAATTCACAAATTCGAACGAACGAAGGAAAGTTCAAGTCACAAAGTGATTAAGCAGAGTTTAACAATGAAAATAGATAACGAAAGCAAATTGCATAGACACGTTTATCAACAGACTGCAGCTAGAATTAAGTAGCTCTCAGATTTTACTAATCAATTCTATTGCAATAAATGAAATTATAGATTTGAAATACTAAGTAGTAGATCCGATAAACGCCTTTATAAGAATTTATAATAGTTTTATATTTTTTTTACATATTTACGTAACATCTCTTTTCTTCAAAAGGGTTGGCTTATATATACACTCACGCTTATTCCATATGGGTAGGCACAATATAAGGATTTAGTTTTGGAATGACTTAGCGTTGTTAGGAAACCTGCATATCTGAGAAATATTAAAAAAATATTATTTCGAGGATATGTGAAGCCCGCCAACCCACAATGGAGCGTGGCGGGCCATTCCCGCCTCCTACACCCTCACAGATATTTCAGAAGGAGGATTCGTCTCCTGTAGTTCTTGGATGAGAATTATTTTTAGAAATACTTTTGTTACCTCATACCGCGTAAGTGAATCACAGATACGTGGTAAAACACTAACGTTAGGTTAGTTTTTTTGTGGTGTGGTGGGGGGCGACATCATCATCATTAAAGTAGTCTTAGGGAAATGCCAGAACGCTTTACATCACATACAGTACTAAATTATTTTGACCCGTGACTGGTAGCAGCATCTAAGTGGCAAGGTGTCATGTTCGGTGGTCCCATGCTACTTGTCACGGTTACTTACTGCCTGTTAAAGAAACAACGATTATGTTCACGAATAAAAGCACAAAGTCTTGATTTTAATGTTTCATTAGTGTTCAGTTCAGCCACTGTAACTCTTTAATATTAGGTGTGAACCAAATAGCATTGAATATTCAAATTATTAACTCTATAAAGACTTTTCAGAATGTAATATCAGTTGGATAGAGTGTACAGACTGATCACATGAAAGGAACACAATGTCGCTTCCAATCACTCAAGTATTGATCGTGAGAATACATCCCAATGTTGGTTAGTCCGTTCGATTAATACTTCAATACATATAAAAGAAAATCCTTAAGACCAATTCCAATCCTCTCGGGAAATCATGCGCTAATGTTCCTCTTTACTTTCATTCTGATTGCGCATTGATTGCGTAACGATTCCTTAACAAACGAAAGTTGTTGATAACTTATACAGACATAAAAAAAATCACCAGTATTTTTATCGCAGATTTTAATTTTCGTTAAAATACTCTTACTTACAAATAAACTGGTTTAAGGGGAGCACGTCGTCTTCTTCTCCAAATGCATACGTACGTGGTGAACCCTGCTCGTTAACAAACGAAACACTAACGAACAAATGACGGGTGACGGATAGTGGACTTGACACAAGTGCCTCAGACTAGTGAGGTAGAGAAGCATCTCTCGTACGAGAGTGCCAGGACTGCACTCATCATTTCGCTTACCCAGCGTCGGAAGTATAAGCAAACTATCCAAGGAATTCATAATGACTTTGCTGGGTAATAAGCTGCTGACCAAAAGTTTTTTCATGAGGAAGGGGCCAGCGAGCTAGCGGCTCACCCATATAGAAGATTACCGTCGCCCACATACATCTGCAACATTAGGAGAGCTATAGGTACGTTGCCGGCCTTTAACGATATTCAGGAGATAGGAGAGAGGATGAGCAGGGAGGGAGGGGCTCGGTTACCTCACTCACTTCGCGCCGGTATTCTACGAGGCCGTGGTATCACCCCGATCGAGGCGGCGTATTCGATTCGACAAAAGCTGCCACTTGGCTCTCCCACGCACAAAGGTACTATAGGTAGTATTGTCTTCTTCAATAAACATCGAAAGAAAAGATCGAGTCATCGAAAATTATTCAGTTATTGCATTTGGAATGATTAAGACACAGCAAGAAGAATTTCTTAATTTATAAAGTTCGTTAATTACTACCCGTCCTAAAAATTTGCTAACGATCTGCATCCTCCGCACCTCAGCCTTCATTCTTCTGAACTTCGAAATAATTCGATTAAGTATTTTTATTTGTTAATATTAATCGTCCACCCTCTTTCTTCCCGTCGTTGTCCTAATTATGTCATCTTAGAAATCTTAGAATATCTTAGAATACGTCCGACGTAGAGGCCAATGATAATCACAATCCAAGACATGGTTACGTTTATTAGTACCTATGTTTTGAATAAATGACACCATGTTAAAACTAATTCTCTATGATTTTATAAGTGATGTCATATGGAATTCTTGTGATTTCTTTGGGGCATACCGGATAAGGTTTTCGATCATAGAATAACCATCACATAAATGCCAGACATAAAACACAAAACCGATGGCGTCGTAATCGTTGGCTCGTTTATGACAGATTCGCTTACCAAGCATGGCAATTATGGCAAAACCATCCGTTGGGAGAGGTCCGTGCTCAGCAGTAGACTATTGACAGACGAAGAAGAAAAGGATGATCTTAAAATGCACTATGTGATCAGTATCAATGTAGAGTCTATTTCGAATAATAAAGAATTTGAATTCACTCGATTTGATTTGGACATTATATTTTTTCCTATTTAAAACATTGTTGTCAAAGTATATAATATTAAGTATTTAATATTTTCAGTATCATTAAAGAGTGGACTCTTATTTACATGCAATAATCCTGTTCATATATGTGTTCTTATATTTTTAAATCCTTTTCTCTGTCACGTAATGTAAAGGTTGTAAAGAAGGACATAAAGTTGAATTTACACAAAAATACACTCAGCACAATACGTTACGCGCCGGTAATTCCACGATCACTGATGAAAAGCCGGCAGTAGTCAGGGTAGTAGTGATCAGTAGTAGTCAAGATTCATGGTAGGTACTCAATGGTTAGGGTTTTTGTTTTTTTAATGGGTAAGGCGGCAAACGAGCAATCGGTTCACCTGTTGGTAAGTTATTACCGTCACCTCGTACATCTGCAACACCAGAGGCGCTGCAGGTGCGTTGCTGGCCGTTAAGGGTATTTGGGAGATGGGAGGGAGGATGAGGATTGGGATAGGGGAGAGTGGGCCTCGAGTTTACTGCTGAACCGAATGAAACACAGAAGCACAAGATGCCTCTACTTCACGCCGGTATTCTGCGAGGTCGTGGTATTAACCCCATAGAGTTGGCTATCTGAGTACAGTGTGCCAAAGCCGCTTGGCTCTACCACCTTAAATTAGGTGTACACTTTAATTTCATTATACGCAATTGACTTGTGTTCAATTTCCGGTGCTTACACCTCTAAAAGTGTCGAATCTACCACGTGCATCACATTACTTATATGACTGACAAATGACAAAAAAATCATTGTGAGGACATGTGAAGCAATGGAGGCGTGGCGAAACCTCCCTTAGATTCAAAACTGACGCAAGTTAAAATCCAGAGGAAGCGTTTGCCCAGAATTGGCATTGAAATAATCAAAAGTAGTAGGAAAACAATAAATAATGAAAACCAGCAATAAAAAGTGTGAGTGGAAATAAGACGTCCATGGGAAGAAAGGAATTGGTACATTTCCTTTAGTCAACACAACACCTTAGTACAATAATACTTAAAAACTAAAATACTTTAAAAAAATAGTAGCGTAATTAATTTTAATGAGCTTACGTGGTGTACATGGTAGAGCTCAACCGGGTTGGTACCACAGCCTCGCAGAATACCGGCGTGAAGTAGAGGCATCTTGTACTTCTGCGTTTCTTTTGGTGAGTGAGGTAACCGGAGGCCCACTCCTCCACCCCATCCCCCTCCTCATCCACCCTCCCATCTCCCAAATACCGTTACATGCCGGCAACGCGCCTACAACACCTCCGGTAATCACTTACCATCAAGTGAACCGTTTGCTCGTTTGCCGCCTTTCCTATAGAAAAAAAGCTTACTTACGTAAGAACGGAAAAAGGAAATCTTTAGTTACAAACATCAAACACGCATTACAAGAAAAACACGTGAGAAATTATTCAAACATTTTCCTAAAAGCACAGTTCACGCCAAGTAATAACTTAAATCTTTACGTAAGTATCACGCTTATGCAACAATTGGAGACTATTAATGTCTCGTTTTAAATTCTCGAACAAAAGCTTATTTTAGAAGCTGTCATAAGCCTCACTAATAGCAAGAGTATATTGAAAATCTTCTGAAGTTACAAATTTGCATAATCACCCTGTTCAAAACTAGAATTAGCTGAGCTCAAGGAGGTCAAAGTAAACACTTAAAACTGTTGACTGTGTGAATGACAACCTGTCTCCAATTGTCTTTTCATGGGTCGTACGTGTCTACTGTGGGAAAAACCCGACCGTCCGGAGTTATAAAGCATATCAAAAATACCATCATGTGAAAAGAGTGACTAAGCAGTTTAATGCTGTAGAATTGCTAGGCAGACTAGAGCAGACCGAAGTAATATTTGTATTGTAAGTGGTAATCTAATAAGTGACACATATACTTTCTTCTCTACAATATCCCTGGAGCATAATATGATAAACTCGTTTATATTAAAGAAAAAGGGTTATTTACAGATTTATTTATAGAGAGTTTAGATACAAAACTTACTTGAATTTTAAACAGCATGGTGTTACTAAGTAATGACTGTTCTAACCGCAATTCACAAATTCGAACGAACGAAGGAAAGTTCAAGTCACAAAGTGATTAAGCAGAGTTTAACAATGAAAATAGATAACGAAAGCAAATTGCATAGACACGTTTATCAACAGACTGCAGCTAGAATTAAGTAGCTCTCAGATTTTACTAATCAATTCTATTGCAATAAATGAAATTATAGATTTGAAATACTAAGTAGTAGATCCGATAAACGCCTTTTATAAGAATTTATAATAGTTTTATATTTTTTACATATTTACGTAACATCTCTTTTCTTCAAAAGGGTTGGCCTTTGACACTCACGCTTATTCCATATGGGTAGGCACAATATAAGGATTTAGTTTTGGAATGACTTAGCGTTGTTAGGAAACCTGCATATCTGAGAAATATTAAAAAAATATTATTTCGAGGATATGTGAAGCCCGCCTACCCACAATGGAGCGTGGCGGGCCATTCCCGCCTCCTACACCCTCACAGATATTTCAGAAGGAGGATTCGTCTCCTGTAGTTCTTGGATGAGAATTATTTTTAGAAATACTTTTGTTACCTCATACCGCGTAAGTGAATCACAGATACGTGGTAAAACACTAACGTTAGGTTAGTTTTTGTGGTGTGGTGGGGGCGACATCATCATCATTAAAGTAGTCTTAGGAAATGCCAGAACGCTTTACATCACATACAGTACTAAATTATTTTGACCCGTGACTGGTAGCAGCATCTATGTGGCAAGGTGTCATGTTCGGTGGTCCCATGCTACTTGTCACGGTTGCCTGCCTGTTAAAGAAACAACGATTATGTTCACGAATAAAAGCACAAAGTCTTGATTTTAATGTTTCATTAGTGTTCAGTTCAGCCACTGTAACTCTTTAATATTAGGTGTAAACCAAATAGCATTGAATATTCAAATTATTAACTCTATAAAGACTTTTCAGAATGTAATATCAGTTGGGTAGAGTGTACAGACTGATCACATGAAAGGAACACAATGTCGCTTCCAATCACTCAAGTATTGATCGTGAGAATACATCCCAATGTTGGTTAGTCCGTTCGATTAATACTTCAATACATATAAAAGAAAATCCTTAAGACCAATTCCAATCCTCTCGGGAAATCATGCGCTAATGTTCCTCTTTACTTTCATTCTGATTGCGCATTGATTGCGTAACGATTCCTTAACAAACGAAAGTTGTTGATAACTTATACAGACATAAAAAAAATCACCAGTATTTTTTATCGCAGATTTTAATTTTCGTTAAAATACTCTTACTTACAAATAAACTGGTTTAAGGGGGAGCACGTCGTCTTCTTCTCCAAATGCATACGTACGTGGTGAACCCTGCTCGTTAACAAACGAAACACTAACGAACAAATGACGGGTGACGGATAGTGGACTTGACACAAGTGCCTCAGACTAGTGAGGTAGAGAAGCATCTCTCGTACGAGAGTGCCAGGACTGCACTCATCATTTCGCTTACCCAGCGTCGGAAGTATAAGCAAACTATCCAAGGAATTCATAATGACTTTTGCTGGGTAATAAGCTGCTGACCAAAAAGTTTTTTTCACGAGGAAGGGGCCAGCGAGCTAGCGGCTCACCTATATAGAAGATTACCGTCGCCCACATACATCTGCAACATTAGGAGAGCTATAGGTACGTTGCCGGCCTTTAACGATATTCGGGGAGATAGGAGAGAGGATGAGCAGGGAGGGAGGGGGGGAGCTCCGGTTACCTCACTCACTTCGCGCCGGTATTCTACGAGGCCGTGGTATCACCCCGATCGAGGCGGCGTATTCGATTCGACAAAAGCTGCCACTTGGCTCTCCCACGTACAAAGGTACTTCATAGGTAGTATTGTCTTCTTCAATAAACATCGAAAGAAAAGATCGAGTCATCGAAAATTATTCAGTTATTGCATTTGGAATGATTAAGACACAGCAAGAAGAATTTCTTAATTTATAAAGTTCGTTAATTACTACCCGTCCTAAAAATTTGCTAACGATCTGCATCCTCCGCACCCTCAGCCTTCATTCTTCTGAACTTCGAAATAATTCGATTAAGTATTTTTATTTGTTAATATTAATCGTCCACCCTCTTTCTTCCGTCGTTGTCCTAATTATGTCATCTTAGAAATCTTAGAATATCTTAGAATACGTCCGACGTAGAGGCCAATGATAATCACAATCCAAGACATGGTTACGTTTATTAGTACCTATGTTTTGAATAAATGACACCATGTTAAAAACTAATTCTCTATGATTTTATAAGAGATGTCATATGGAATTCTTGTGATTTCTTTGGGGCATACCGGATAAGGTTTTCGATCATAGAATAACCATCACATAAATGCCAGACATAAAACACAAAAACCGATGGCGTCGTAATCGTTGGCTCGTTTATGACAGATTCGCTTACCAAGCATGGCAATTATGGCAAAACCATCCGTTGGGAGAGGTCCGTGCTCAGCAGTAGACTATTGACAGACGAAGAAGAAAAGGATGATCTTAAAATGCACTATGTGATCAGTATCAATGTAGAGTCTATTTCGAATAATAAAGAATTTGAATTCACTCGATTTGATTTGGACATTATATTTTTTTCCTATTTAAAAACATTGTTGTCAAAGTATATAATATTAAGTATTTAATATTTTCAGTATCATTAAAGAGTGGACTCTTATTTACATGCAATAATCCTGTTCATATATGTGTTCTTATATTTTTTTAAATCCTTTTTCTCTGTCACGTAATGTAAAGGTTGTAAAGAAGGACATAAAGTTGAATTTACACAAAAATACACTCAGCACAATACGTTACGCGCCGGTAATTCCACGATCACTGATGAAAAGCCGGCAGTAGTCAGGTGTAGTCAGGGTAGTAGTGACTGCAGTAGTCAAGATTCATGGTAGGTACTCAATGGTTAGGCTTTTTGTTTTTTAATGGGTAAGGCGGCAAACGAGCAATCGGTTCACCTGTTGGTAAGTTATTACCGTCACCCTCGTACATCTGCAACACCAGAGGCGCTGCAGGTGCGTTGCTGGCCGTTAAGGGTATTTGGGAGATGGGAGGAGGATGAGGATTGGGATGGGGAGAGGTGGGCCTCCGGTTACCTTACAGACCGAATGAAACACAGAAGCACAAGATGCCTCTACTTCACGCCGGTATTCTGCGAGGTCGTGGTATTAACCCCATAGAGCCGGGCCATTCGAGCAGCAGCTAAAGCCGCCGCTTGGCTCTACCACCTTAAATTAGGTGTACACTTTAATTTCATTATACGCAATTGACTTGTGTTCAATTTCCGGTGCTTACACCTCTAAAAGTGTCGAATCTACCACGTGCATCACATTACTTATATGACTGACAAATGACAAAAAAAAAATCATTGTGAGGACATGTGAAGCAATGGAGGAGCGTGGCGAAACCTCCTTAGATTCAAAACTGACGCAAGTTAAAATCCAGAGGAAGCGTTTGCCCAGAATTGGCATTGAAATAATCAAAAAGTAGTAGGAAAACAATAAATAATGAAAACCAGCAATAAAAAGTGTGAGTGGAAATAAGACGTCCATGGGAAGAAAGGAATTGGTACATTTCCTTTAGTCAACACAACACCTTAGTACAATAATACTTAAAAACTAAAATACTTTAAAAAAATAGTAGCGTAATTAATTTTAATGAGCTTACGTGGTGTACATGGTAGAGCTCAACCGGGTTGGTACCACAGCCTCGCAGAATACCGGCGTGAAGTAGAGGCATCTTGTACTTCTGCGTTTCTTTTGGTGAGTGAGGTAACCGGAGGCCCACTCCCACCCCATCCCCTCCTCATCCACCCTCCCCTCTCCCAAATACCGTTACATGCCGGCAACGCGCCTACAACACCTCCGGTAATCACTTACCATCAAGTGAACCGTTTGCTCGTTTGCCGCCTTTCCTATAGAAAAAAGCTTACTTACGTAAGAACGGAAAAAGGAAATCTTTAGTTACAAACATCAAACACGCATTACAAGAAAAACACGTGAGAAATTATTCAAACATTTTCCTAAAAGCACAGTTCACGCCAAGTAATAACTTAAATCTTTACGTAAGTATCACGCTTATGCAACAATTGGAGACTATTAATGTCTCGTTTAAATTCTCGAACAAAAGCTTATTTTAGAAGCTGTCATAAGCCTCACTAATAGCAAGAGTATATTGAAAATCTTCTGAAGTTACAAATTTGCATAATCACCCTGTTCAAAACTAGAATTAGCTGAGCTCAAGGAGGTCAAAGTAAACACTTAAAACTGTTGACTGTGTGAATGACAACCTGTCTCCAATTGTCTTTTCATGGGTCGTACGTGTCTACTGTGGGAAAAACCCGACCGTCCGGAGTTATAAAGCATATCAAAAATACCATCATGTGAAAAGAGTGACTAAGCAGTTTAATGTACAGCATTATTAGGCAGACTAGAGTAGACCGAAGTAATATTTGTATTGTAAGTGGTAATCTAATAAGTGACACATATACTTTCTTCTCTACAATATCCTGGAGCATAATATGATAAACTCGTTTACATTAAAGAAAAAGGTTATTTACAGATTTATTTATAGAGAGTTTAGATACAAAACTTACTTGAATTTTAAACAGCATGGTGTTACTAAGTAATGACTGTTCTAACCGCAATTCACAAATTCGAACGAACGAAGGAAAGTTCAAGTCACAAAGTGATTAAGCAGAGTTTAACAATGAAAATAGATAACGAAAGCAAATTGCATAGACACGTTTATCAACAGACTGCAGCTAGAATTAAGTAGCTCTCAGATTTTACTAATCAATTCTATTGCAATAAATGAAATTATAGATTTGAAATACTAAGTAGTAGATCCGATAAACGCCTTTATAAGAATTTATAATAGTTTTATATTTTTTTACATATTTACGTAACATCTCTTTTCTTCAAAAGGGTTGGCTTATATATACACTCACGCTTATTCCATATGGGTAGGCACAATATAAGGATTTAGTTTTGGAATGACTTAGCGTTGTTAGGAAACCTGCATATCTGAGAAATATTAAAAAAATATTATTTCGAGGATATGTGAAGCCCGCCAACCCACAATGGAGCGTGGCGGGCCATTCCCGCCTCCTACACCCTCACAGATATTTCAGAAGGAGGATTCGTCTCCTGTAGTTCTTGGATGAGAATTATTTTTAGAAATACTTTTGTTACCTCATACCGCGTAAGTGAATCACAGATACGTGGTAAAACACTAACGTTAGGTTAGTTTTTTTGTGGTGTGGTGGGGGGCGACATCATCATCATTAAAGTAGTCTTAGGGAAATGCCAGAACGCTTTACATCACATACAGTACTAAATTATTTTGACCCGTGACTGGTAGCAGCATCTAAGTGGCAAGGTGTCATGTTCGGTGGTCCCATGCTACTTGTCACGGTTACTTACTGCCTGTTAAAGAAACAACGATTATGTTCACGAATAAAAGCACAAAGTCTTGATTTTAATGTTTCATTAGTGTTCAGTTCAGCCACTGTAACTCTTTAATATTAGGTGTGAACCAAATAGCATTGAATATTCAAATTATTAACTCTATAAAGACTTTTCAGAATGTAATATCAGTTGGATAGAGTGTACAGACTGATCACATGAAAGGAACACAATGTCGCTTCCAATCACTCAAGTATTGATCGTGAGAATACATCCCAATGTTGGTTAGTCCGTTCGATTAATACTTCAATACATATAAAAGAAAATCCTTAAGACCAATTCCAATCCTCTCGGGATATCATGCGCTAATGTTCCTCTTTACTTTCATTCTGATTGCGCATTGATTGCGTAACGATTCCTTAACAAACGAAAGTTGTTGATAACTTATACAGACATAAAAAAATCACCAGTATTTTTTATCGCAGATTTTAATTTTCGTTAAAATACTCTTACTTACAAATAAACTGGTTTAAGGGGAGCACGTCGTCTTCTTCTCCAAATGCATACGTACGTGGTGAACCCTGCTCGTTAACAAACGAAACACTAACGAACAAATGACGGGTGACGGATAGTGGACTTGACACAAGTGCCTCAGACTAGTGAGGTAGAGAAGCATCTCTCGTACGAGGTGCCAGGACTGCACTCATCATTTCGCTTACCCAGCGTCGGAAGTATAAGCAAACTATCCAAGGAATTCATAATGACTTTTGCTGGGTAATAAGCTGCTGACCAAAAGTTTTTCATGAGGAAGGGGCCAGCGAGCTAGCGGCTCACCTATATAGAAGATTACCGTCGCCCACATACATCTGCAACATTAGGAGAGCTATGGGTACGTTGCCGGCCTTTAACGATATTCGGGGAGATAGGAGAGGATGAGCAGGGAGGGAGGGGAGCTCCGGTTACCTCACTCACTTCGCGCCGGTATTCTACGAGGCCGTGGTATCACCCCGATCGAGGCGGCGTATTCGATTCGACAAAAGCTGCCACTTGGCTCTCCACGTACAAAGGTACTTCATAGGTAGTATTGTCTTCTTCAATAAACATCGAAAGAAAAGATCGAGTCATCGAAAATTATTCAGTTATTGCATTTGGAATGATTAAGACACAGCAAGAAGAATTTCTTAATTTATAAAGTTCGTTAATTACTACCCGTCCTAAAAATTTGCTAACGATCTGCATCCTCCGCACCCTCAGCCTTCATTCTTCTGAACTTCGAAATAATTCGATTAAGTATTTTTATTTGTTAATATTAATCGTCCACCCTCTTTCTTCCGTCGTTGTCCTAATTATGTCATCTTAGAAATCTTAGAATATCTTAGAATACGTCCGACGTAGAGGCCAATGATAATCACAATCCAAGACATGGTTACGTTTATTAGTACCTATGTTTTGAATAAATGACACCATGTTAAAACTAATTCTCTATGATTTTATAAGTGATGTCATATGGAATTCTTGTGATTTCTTTGGGGCATACCGGATAAGGTTTTCGATCATAGAATAACCATCACATAAATGCCAGACATAAAACACAAAACCGATGGCGTCGTAATCGTTGGCTCGTTTATGACAGATTCGCTTACCAAGCATGGCAATTATGGCAAAACCATCCGTTGGGAGAGGTCCGTGCTCAGCAGTAGACTATTGACAGACGAAGAAGAAAAGGATGATCTTAAAATGCACTATGTGATCAGTATCAATGTAGAGTCTATTTCGAATAATAAAGAATTTGAATTCACTCGATTTGATTTGGACATTATATTTTTTCCTATTTAAAAACATTGTTGTCAAAGTATATAATATTAAGTATTTAATATTTTCAGTATCATTAAAGTGGACTCTTATTTACATGCAATAATCCTGTTCATATATGTGTTCTTATATTTTTTAAATCCTTTTCTCTGTCACGTAATGTAAAAGGTTGTAAAGAAGGACATAAAGTTGAATTTACACAAAATACACTCAGCACAATACGTTACGCGCCGGTAATTCCACGATCACTGATGAAAAGCCGGCAGTAGTCAGGGTAGTAGTGATCAGTAGTAGTCAAGATTCATGGTAGGTACTCAATGGTTAGGGTTTTGTTTTTAATGGGTAAGGCGGCAAACGAGCAATCGGTTCACCTGTTGGTAAGTTATTACCGTCACCCTCGTACATCTGCAACACCAGAGGCGCTGCAGGTGCGTTGCTGGCCGTTAAGGGTATTTGGGAGATGGGAGGGAGGATGAGGATTGGGATGGGGAGAGGGAGTGGGCCTCCGGTTACCTTACAGACCGAATGAAACACAGAAGCACAAGATGCCTCTACTTCACGCCGGTATTCTGCGAGGTCGTGGTATTAACCCCATAGAGCCGGGCCATTCGAGCAGCAGCTAAAGCCGCCGCTTGGCTCTACCACCTTAAATTAGGTGTACACTTTAATTTCATTATACGCAATTGACTTGTGTTCAATTTCCGGTGCTTACACCTCTAAAAGTATCGAATCTACCACGTGCATCACATTACTTATATGACTGACAAATGACTAAAAAAATCATTGTGAGGACATGTGAAGCAATGGAGGAGCGTGGCGAAACCTCCCTTAGATTCAAAACTGACGCAAGTTAAAATCCAGAGGAAGCGTTTGCCCAGAATTGGCATTGAAATAATCAAAAAGTAGTAGGAAAACAATAAATAATGAAAACCAGCAATAAAAAGTGTGAGTGAAAATAAGACGTCCATCGGAAGAAAGGAATTGGTACATTTCCTTTAGTCAACACAGCACCTTAGTACAATAATACTTAAAAAACTAAAATACTTTAAAAAAAATAGTAGCGTTATTAATTTTTAATGAGCTTACGTGGTGTACATGGTAGAGCTCAACCGGGTTGGTACCACAGCCTCGCAGAATACCGGCGTGAAGTAGAGGCATCTTGTACTTCTGCGTTTCTTTTGGTGAGTGAGGTAACCAGGCCCTCCTCCACCCCATCCCCTCCTCATCCACCCTCCCATCTCCCAAATACCGTTACATGCCGGCAACGCGCCTACAACACCTCCGGTAATCACTTACCATCAAGTGAACCGTTTGCTCGTTTGCCGCCTTTCCTATAGAAAAAAAGCTTACTTACGTAAGAACGGAAAAAGGAAATCTTTAGTTACAAACATCAAACACGCATTACAAGAAAAACACGTGAGAAATTATTCAAACATTTTCCTAAAAGCACAGTTCACGCCAAGTAATAACTTAAATCTTTACGTAAGTATCACGCTTATGCAACAATTGGAGACTATTAATGTCTCGTTTTAAATTCTCGAACAAAAGCTTATTTTAGAAGCTGTCATAAGCCTCACTAATAGCAAGAGTATATTGAAAATCTTCTGAAGTTACAAATTTGCATAATCACCCTGTTCAAAACAAGAATTAGCTGAGCTCAAGGAGGTCAAAGTAAACACTTAAAATTAAATTTGAAGTATCAGGGGGAGAAGCAAGGAACATTCTTGACACAGGCTGGTATAAATTCTTAGGATTGCCTTATATCAGCCGCGTAAAAATCAGCCATCTCCTATTACTTTCCGTAGGGGTCGTAAGAGGCAACTCGGAGATAATTCTTTAAAATCTTATGACAGACTCAGGGAGCAAGCTCGTCGACGAGACTTGCCTCCCGTCAAGTTGTGCGACAAAAGTGATTGCTTTGCCTTTACTTCAAGCTGGTATTCTGCGTGGTTACGGTGCTACCTTGTTTGTGCCGGCCCACCATGTACAGGCATGTGCTGGTGAGGAAGACAGCTATTGTCAAGGCTTTTCCCGTAATCTCCTCTTACGACACCCATGGCAAGAAAGGGGAGACAGATTCTCAGATCGATAACACGGCATGCCGTTATATGGTAAGGTAGAAATGCTTCATAGTTGATAGAGAGTACGTTTTTTACTTATCAGAAATAATCATTGCCGGCCGATTTCGTTAATTACTACAAGAAATTCTTACGAAGCGCAGCCTTCAGTCGCCGTTTTTTAATTCTCTCTCCGGGAAAAATTAAATTGAGATTTTGCGCCGAAATTCTATTATCATACCAATTATAATGGAAAGTTGTTGTTCAGGTTAAAAGAATAACGCTAAAAGAAATGAGGCAAATAATATTTTTAAAATGTTATAACAAAGTTACATTACTGTTTATACTGCTATATATAAACCAAGAATCCCGTGTCAGTCGAGTGGTCAGGTTGCTCGCTTTATTATCACACGTACGCGTACGCGAGTGACCAGGGTTTTATTACCGGTGCAGACAACACTAAAATTCTTAATTGCCATTTTAAGTGCTCAATTAACCACGTGCTCGGCGTTAAAGGAAAACATCGTGAGTATTATATCCCAGACATGTAGGTGTCTTGCATGTCCGGGAAATGAGATAATATGTGAAGTCCGACACCAAGTCAATTTTATTGAGATGAGACCGTTGTCCGGCTGTGGGACACCTTCTACCATATTACGTGAGCCTAGCAGCGGCTTTTGCTGCTGCTCGATTGCAATACCACGGCCTCGCAGAATACAAATATCCTTGAAGGCAACAACGCACCTGCAGCCTTCTTTCCCTTAAAAAAAATATGGTCCTCGTTTTTCGATCTACTAAACATTTTTTTTACATGCAGCCATTGCTAAAGATACTATTGTATACCGACATTCCCTGCAGTTAAAGCTTTGTTTCACGATTTTACCTTACCTCAACGTCTCTATATAGAACATAGGCCTCTCACATTTGGAGTATTTATCATAACCTCCACATTCGACAAGCGACCGCAGTACCAGACACCTTGCACCCTAGACGCTGCTGCTCTTATCTGCTGATCATATCATTCTGCTTAATATTCGACTGGTGCTTTTCGAGATGGTTATCTCGCCATCTGTCGGTAGTCATTGCGATTTTCAAAATGTTTTCCTCTTAGTCGGATCTTACGCCATCCGATTCTTCTTTATTTTTACTGTTACGGATGTATGATCATTTTAAAATTTAAAAAAATATGCTTGTAACTTTGTAATGTTTCGAAGGCCTAGTTTAACAATCTACTTTACTGTTTACTAAAACCTTACACTATCTCAAAATTAAGTTCAAGTGGGCAGTTAATCCATCGCAGCCAAAAGCTTATGTAAATTAGTAATGCTGTGGAGAGTTAAGACGGGTTCAGACTATCTATTAGAAGCAGTCCGCCTGTGTGATTGATTCACAAACAAGCGGTAATTTTAGGATAAACAAAGATAAGGAATTACATTTTCAATGATGAAGAATTGACAATCTGCTGCTGCAATAACTGTTTAATATTCAATTTATAAGTTTCCCATATGGTGGCGGCGTAAGTATGTTCTCCCTCTGGAGAAAACTTCAAGTAGGTGTCGTAAAAGAAGGTTAAAAAGAAGGCCTTCAACATCTCATGGTAATTGTCGGAGTAAGACCGTATACAATACTCGCAACGCGACTCATACATTCCAGAAAAAAATGGTTACTGAAGCCCGTTTGACTACGCTTACTGGTGCCAAACGGATATCTATAATCTCTTCCTACCCAAACAGGAGCAAGTGCTTATATAATATGATTTCTGGTCCGTTGCAGTTTTTTAATTTTACTAAAATAATAATATGATGATGATAAATATATGTATACATATTTATGTATATCACCCAACCAGACGTGTATATTTCTAAAAATTATGATAAATATTATTACTATATCGGTTAGAGGAACTAAAAACGCATTAACTGAAAATAGTCTTGCAAGTGCTTCTCAGTCCCGTGCTCGCGCCTTTCACGACGGGCGTATAGAAATTGAATCGTTTTGTAAGATACTGGGAAACGCGATATCAAATATTTATCCTGTTATTTCATTGGAAGCTACTAAAGGTCACCTCAAGGTCACGCACACGGTTCGGCTGATGACAGATATTGATGGAGACGGCTTATGAGATTAAATTTATCGATCAACCACGCTCGAGACAAGGCTTTTTCATCCATTCGCCCGAGGGATATCACTGAGAGGGGAGTGATCGATTGTGTCGACTTAGGTTGTGTCAGGGACAGTATGTGAGCGCATGTATAAGAAGTGTAAATTTTTTCGCAATCCTTTTCCTATTGTTTCGCGTAAAACGTTCTGTAATTTTATTAGTATTTATTTTTATTTCATTATATATCCGCTTACGATATTTTAATATATTTTGTTAGACCAGCGACCCGTCCCAGTTCAATCATTTGTTAATACTTTTTGGTTTTGTGTTTAATGGATTTGTTTGCAGACAAAATTTGCACAGAAATTAAATTGAGGTCTACAGATACATCATAATTTTGATATGATATGACCACAGATATTTGTTTGTTTTATATTTTTAGATCAAATAATTTTATTATTTGAGTATTCCGTATAATAACTTAGTAATTTAATTAAATATGAAACTTGAATACTTAACGTAATTTTTATGGTTGCATTATTTTCACGTAACTCGAAGATAATTTGAGATCATTTTATTGACAACTATTTTACAATTTTCTACAAAAAACCTTAATAAATATACAAATATCAAATTGACGAGTATTTACTTATGTACTAAGTAAATACTTGGTGATGGAACTCGAACCAGGATTTCTGCCTCGTCTTAAAAAAGCACTGCCTTTTCATGGTGATGAGAAAGAGAGGCTATATAAGTTTGTGCAAACGTATACCAGGGTAATATGAGGTATATTCCACAGCACAACTATCTGACCCAACAGCATGTCGTGCACGCAGACATCAATGATCGATCATTATGATATGGTGTGTGAGAGATGTCTGAGCGGAAAATCTATTTACATTGTAATTTCACATCGAACTTCGAACACACTTAATCATCGTATTGAACTGCCGTAAGTAGTACGTACGTAGTAAGGATTGTGTGTACATATAGGTGAAGACTGTTTCACGATTCCTTGCAATGTTTTTTTCTAAACGATTTTTCTTCTTCTTTCTGCTAATAGCTGTGTACAATAATTGTGCCTTAAATACGATTTGCTGTAATAGTCACGCTTAGCAGAAAAGTTGGCGATTGCTGAACCAGGTATCCCACACCACAGACGCGATTGCCCGTCACTGTTCTGGATAACTTAGGTCTGGCACATTAGGGTGTGACAAATTCTTGCGCGGCTCCCATACGGCAGATTTTTTATTTAAAATACTTTTTTGGTTACAACTCTATTGATAACATATAAAGTTTTCAATAAAAATATTTTGTTGCAGATAAACGGGAATAAGATTTAATGAGGTAAGTATTCTTTTTATCATGAACGACATCATAATTTCAGCCTCAATACCGGCGTGAAGAAGAGGCATCTTGTGCTTCGGTGTTTCGTTCCGTGAGTGAGGTAACCGGAGGTCCACTTCCTTTCCCCATCCCATCTCCCAAATATCCTTAAACGCCGGCAACCTGCAGCTCATCTGGTGTTGCAGATGTGCGTGGGCGTCGGTAATCACTTACCATCTAGTGAGCCGCTGGTTGGTTTTTGGTGTTTACGGAAAAGTAGTTTGAAAGATACATTTTGAAAAAATGGAGCACGATCAGCATATTAGTAGTTACGACATAGGTGTAGAGCTATGGGTTGACCTCTAAATAATTTTTACCCATTTCAAAAGGATATACAAGGAAGCTCGATATTTGGGTGCCACACGAGCTCATTGGAGGAAACCTAATGTATCGTGTACTCGTTTGCGATTCTCGATTGAAACGTAATGAGACCGAACCGTTTTTGAAAAGTTTGATCACTGGTGGTTCAAGCAATCACAAAGGACAGTCAAGGTCCACAGACCACAGCGAAACGCAGATTGACTCGCAATAAGGTGGCCCAAGCAAGAAATAGAGAAAAAACGGCCGGAGTTGCTCAACAGAAAGAGTGTAGTTTTTCATCATGATAACGCCAAACACACACCCATCTTTAGCCACTTAAATATTCAGAGAGTATGGTTGGGAAGTGTTAATTCTGGATGCATTAACATTGACCTTGTACCCTCAGATTTTCACCTGTTTCGGTCTCTTCAGCATTCTTAAGCTAGTGTTAGGATAACATCAAAAGAGGACCCTCAAAAATACATGACGCAGTTTTTAGATCAGATGTCTCAAAATTTCTGTAGAAAGTATGTTACTTTATCTCATGACCGAAGCAATACTTCCAACAAATAGACAACAAGTTATCGAACAAAATGGCACATACATATTAAAATCAAAATATCTTGAATTTGTATATAAAACACGAAAATCTCTATTTTCGTGGATATCCTTTTCATAAACTTTATGCTAAACCCATTAAGAAGAAAACAACACGATGCTAATGTACATTGAATTGTTTTTTTTTCTTCTTTTTTATTAGCCTGTAAATGTCCACTGCTCGACATAGTCCGTCAAAGCTGACTTCGGGGTTGATGATCTGAATGAATCACTTCCCTGTGGTATTTTCTGTATTCAGACGGATTTTCCACCGTTAGTCAGTCGCCAAAGTCTCTTGCGGTAATTAGTAAGGAGGATCGGTGTTTCTCTGCGTGAAGCTCAAAGTTGCTCAGCGCGCTATGGAAAGGGCTAAGCTCGGTGTTTCTCTGCATGATAGAGGCTGCAACGATGATATCCGCAGCAGAACTAAGATAACCGAGATAGCCGTAAAGATCAGCAAGCTGAAGTTGCAATGGGCCGGCCACATAGCTCGCAGAACTGACAACCGTTGGGGAAAAAAGGTTCTCGAGTGGCAGGCACGTACAGGTAAACGCAGTTGTCGACCCCCACAAGATGGAGTGACGACCTGCGCAGTGTTGCGGGAAGTCGATGGATGCAGGTGGCTCGGGACCGAGCTTCGTGGCAATCTTTGGGGGAGGGCTATGTTCAGCAGTGGACTTGTGATAGGCTGAAATGAGGATGATGATCGTATGCAGATGAATTTAAACTTTTTTTTATGGGAAAGGACGTTAAACGTGCAGGCGCCTCACCTGATGGTAAGTGATTACCGTCGCTGACGAACATCTGCAACAACAGAGGAGGTGCAGGTGTTTTGCTTTCTTTTAAGTTGCCTTTAAATTTGGAGAATGGGAGAAAGGATGAGGACGTGGAATGGCGGAGAGAGGTTAGAGGAGGGAGAAGATGGCCACCGGTTATTTCACTCACCGAACGAAACGTAGAAGCACAAGATGCTTCTACTTTACACCGGTATTCCGCGATATTGCGGTGGAACCGGCCAATTCGTGCAGCACCGTAAGCTGCCACTTGGCTCTACCACGTTTGAATGGTACATTCGCCGTTACTTTACTTATACTTTTAACAAATTTTAACAAAATTCGAAACGGAAAAGCTTCTGTTATAAGGTATACATACACCTTGTATTTATTCCTCCGCTCAGAATTAATTATTTCGAGAAAGGAGTGAAAATGTTATTTATACTGAAACAATATTAGATGCCGTTTTTGTTATTCTCTAAACAACTTGTTTTGTTATTCTACGTTCAATGGCAACTTTGCTCAATTCGTGTTTTCTCTTACGTTCCACGGCTTTGTTAGTGAAATGTATTAGTTATGTCTACTATTTGATTTATTTTCATTATTTCATATTTATTATCCTGCTAACTGCTAACTACTATATCCACATCAGCTATAAAATATAAACTAAAAAGTCACTACTTAACGATATTAATAATTAACATAAATATGTATTCATAAGAATATATAGGTATATATAAAGTTTTTTAATGCGTTTCATATATTTAATATTACTGTTATAAACCTATTATCATAATATACATCAATATTCTCCAATCAGCCTGTAGATCTATGCAACGTAATAATTTACTAAAGAATAATTATTCAAATGAGTAGATCTGTAGATCACTGTGGCACTGTACCACTTTTTTTGTTTGATTTCTTTTTTGCAGTATACCCACATTACTATGACACAATATTCGTTGAATTGAATAACGCAATGGTACCGCGTTCGTTGGTTGAACAAATATTAGTATGTACACAAACCTGTGAAGGTTTCCTCATACTATATGTCAAAATTTGTGAATATACGTAGGTTATTAAATAAATAAATAAAAAAAAAAACAAGCTCATTTAGTCCATCGATTAACATAGGCCTCTGTGAGAAATCGCCACCAAAAACCGGTATTCATTTCTTGAAAGGCTTGCCTATTCAAACCACGCTGGGTTAGCGGATCGGTGAGCGCAGCGCCGGTGCCCTCGCACTGTTGAATCACCTTCCCATCACCACTATGTGGAATTCAGAGTCGGCAAATTTTTATTTATCGTGGTTTTTAATATCGCGTACTTTAATTTCTTATAAAATGCGTAGAAATATTTTATTTTGTTTTTTTTGACTCAACCAAAATACTGAGAAACAAAGTAGTATTATTTATCGGATAAAGTACTATTTATTCTCTGTCCATATTTTATATTCCGCTTTTGTTGTTTTCAAAACCATTTAGTTGCTTCACGTTGTTTAGTTACCATTAGCCAGAGATCGTGTTTCCGTCTGTTTTTACAATTTTAATTGAATAAATTATCTCGTTTTTATATTCAATTATTTTCATTATACTCGATTTTATTGTTGTTTTTCCACTTACTTTAAAATAACATTGTTTCAATTAAATAATTTTATTTATTTTTTGGAACCTGAAGTGGCAATGGGCCGGCCACATAGCTCATAGAACTGACAATTGTTGGGGAAAAAAGGTTTTCAAGTGGCAGCTACGTTCAGGCAAATGTCGTATGTGACGAACCCCCACAAGGTGGAGTGACGACCTGCGCAGTGTAGCGGAAATTCGATCATGGCGAGATTCAGGCTCAGGGGGGAGCTTTGTGGGAATCTTTGAGGGATGCATATGTACAGTAGTGGACTTGTGATAGGCTGAAATGATGATGTATTCTTTAAACATCTAAACCTGTAGAATATTTTACAAGAATATTAATACATATAATAAAGCGTCAAAGGTTAGTAGTTTGTACATTGAATATTCTTGTACTTTTCGTGTAGTGTAGGGGATATCTAGATCCGAAGTTACAGCTTGAGCTCTCCGAACTCTGCTATCCCATATAAAATAGGGGTTATGAATTTTTGGGTCATTAGAACTGCAACGATACGAGAGCATGCTGTAACTGTCTGAGAGGTCAAGAATAAGATATAACCCCAAATGGGGGGGGTCAGAAGTTGAGGTTAATTAAACTCGTGTGAACTCATATATCTCTCATTATACAGTAATGATATTGTAATATAATATATTACAAAGAAGCTTATTTTTTAAGAAGCTTTAAGCGTGGTAGAGCCAAGAGGCAGCTTTAGCTGTTGCTCGAATGGGCCGGCTCGGCCGGATTGGTACCACGGCCTCGCAGAATACCGGCGTGAAGTAGAGGCTTGTGCTTCTGCGTTTCATTCGGTGAGTGAGGTAACCGGAGGCCCACACCCCCTCCCTATTCCCCTCCTCTTCCCTCCCACCTCCCAAATATCCTTAAAGACCGGCAACCCACATGCAGCATCTATGGTGTTGCAGGTGTATGTGGGCGACGGTAATCACTTACCATCAGGTGAACCGCTTGCTCGTTGGCCGTCTCTTCCATAAAATAAAAATTCTTTACTATCTGTGCCTGCGTCTTCGTTCGCACGATCAGGGCCATTGTCAAATGTCGTGGCGTTTGATAAATGACGAAAATGCATTTGTCTAACTAAAATTGTCAATGGCGATTTTATGTGCTGCATTTACGACGTGCTTGGCAGTGAAGGAAAATATCGTGAGGAAACCTGCATGCCTGACGAAGCTCGCAAACCCGCACTGGAGCAGCTTAGCGGACCCCTCCCAGATCCAAAACCATGTCAGATATTTGAGGATGCCTTTGCAGTGGGCACTTACAGGCTGGTTTTTTACTTTTTTTTATCTTTAATTAGCGTTCGTTTTCTCTTTATTATTATTATTCTACAGATTCTACAATTCCCGGCTTAACTAAACAGTATTATATTACAACTAATCTTTGGTGTTGCAGACCGGCTTAATAGAATAGCCAACTGCCAAGAATTTATATTGGAGAGCTCTATACAAAGCACAAAATAAGCAAGCTTAGGTACTAAAAACTACAACTACAAATAATACGTACTTATATAGTACATATACGTGTTTATATACCATATATTTAGTAAATATAATAGCAGTGTAGAGGGGAGAACTCCTTATTGTCTTCTTGCTAGAAATAGTGTTTAATCAACATCAGACTTCTTTCGCCTAGTGGAAGGATTTTTCGCCAGGTTTGGCAGGCGATCACCATTCTGGATAATTTAGTTATGGTATGTATTTCCCCCACTCTTGGCCTGGTCACCACGTGGAACCCATAGCGGGGCTGATGCAGCGAGGTGGGGCGGCTTAAGCTGGTTGCACCAATACGAGTTAGTGGACTGTTGGGGGACTATTAGGATATTTGTTTTGTACCGTTTTTCCTGCTCTCCACAGGTGGAGGATTACCCACCACCTTACATCGTCTCCACCAATCTTTCGGTCAAATGGGTGGAATCTCCGGAGAAAGTGCCGGCGCTTGCTGGAGGACGGAGGAGGAGACACTGCAGCTTGGGTAATTTCAGTTTTACCACCTCTATAGCACCTAGCCGCTCCTTGTTTCTGTCCCATTCGTGCGCAAGCCGACTCTATGGTAGTATTCTTCTGAAGAATCAAGTTCCATTCAGCATTCTCTCTCATATGAACATGCATTAGGCAGAGCTACAGAACACGTAAGTCTTCGTCGTCCCTGTTCACAAGCAGCACCTATTCACAACGTTGACTCCAAAACGGTAACGCGGTATGTTATCGTTGTCACGAATGTTCCACGATATAAGATCAATAGTGCTGGGTACCGAAGTCCCCAGGACTATGTTGACACCTTTGAAAACTTACCCAAGCATCGACACTCGCGTTTAGTAATCATCTTTACGTGCTCGCCAAACGACAGCCTGAAATGAATGCATATACCAAGTACCACCAGCAAAGGTGGAGTCGCGAAGAAAAACGCGAAACTCCTCTGAGTTTTGTTCAAGTATTCGATGCGTTGCGCCACTCTCCCTAGCCTGTGTGGATGGGCCGCACCCCTGATCAGGCCGTAGTGGGACCGCTGGGACGAGAGTGGGACCGGAAGGGAGTCAGTATTACGCTGCATTGGACTAGATTCATTGATGGAGGCTAGAAGGGATGTGAGTTCCGAGTCAAATTGTCAATAGCGGACACTATGAAGTTCGACGCCCACGAGGTCATGTAAGTAGCCGATGTGTGGTGAAGGTGGAACAGCGTGGGGCTTTAGTCGCTGCAAACCTGGCGTAATCTGTCCGCTTTAGGCGATGAACTATTAGGTTCAGGATTTCCCCATCGTATAAAACAAATAGCTTTTGATAAATAGATTGGCGGAATAACCTTTAATATATCAGATCTAAAATAAAATGAGCCTGGTAGCATCAAGATCTGAAAAATTATGAATAGCAATCTCAATTTAATTTTAGTTTTTTTTTACTGTTCACTCCTAAATTCACTATCTCAATTGCTCAATTGTAATTTTATTATACGTCTAGGTACATATTAAAAAGCATATATAAACATCTCGCGAGCAAAGTCGCGGGCTTTCCCTAGTATAACATAAGCCATCCGATCCCGACAGATGAATGAAATTGGTAAAAATAAAGTGTACCCGTGTATACCGTAACATCTATTTATAGAAATAAATTCTATTAATACAAATAAAGAATAATTAATCTCATTGAACCTTAACCGTTCAAAGTTAACTGAGTCTAGGGCGAAAGCTGCTGCAGGAAAGTTGTGAATTCTTGCAAAAGTGCGTCGGTTTTACACCGAGGTAGCTTTTAACTCTACTTAAAGTTTATATGTAAGTTATCAAGACCGTTGACCGTCAGCAGTGTTCAAGGTGAAGTTAAAAGCCGTGGTCATCGACGGCTAACCAAAAGGAATGTTCGAGTGCATGGCCGGCATGACGGGCCGTCCCGAGGTGGTCGCTTTGAGTAGGCTACTACTTTCAATGTTAAATAAATCAAGAACAGGTAATTATTATTAACAATAAAGGTTTACTATTACTATAGACAAAATATCTGGAGCTGGCTCACGAGGTAACCGACATGTGGGGTGGTATGCCGACCGAAATTATTCCGATCGTCGTCTCTGCGAATGGGTTGATCCCAGTCAGCCTCTCGGAATATCTGAAGCGGCTGGGAGCTAAAATGCAGAAGGCGGTGCTACTCGTTACTGCTCGCTTTGTCCGCCGGTTTCTTTCCCTTTCTCCCTAACCCTCGGCCGTATGGTCTCCCCTGCCGGTGGCTTCCATCTGGTTGAGTTTTAATTATCTATTTAATTTTATTATATATATAATTTATAAAATATTATTTATATTAAGGTATTTCTTTGTATCTATATGTATTTATATATACAACCCAACCAGATAAGTATATATAGAAATACCACATACTTGAAGGTTTACTTTTAATAACATAATCATTTTAAAAACGTTATTATGAATAATCTGTAATTTATCAAGTTGTGTCAATATAAAAGTGATGGAAAAGTAATATTCAGATTCAATCCCATGTTTCTTTTATATCGCGGTTCAAAATAAAAGCATGCGATACATTTTCGCTTCCAATTCATATAACAAAGGGCAGGAAGAAGGTCACATTCGAAATAAATTGTCCCGATAGAGTTAATGTGCTCTTTTTATCGCTTAATCGAGCTTTGGTCGATTACACAAATTCTAATGTGATAAAGTCTTTTTTGACTACTTTGCCTTTATCATATACAACTAATACGCAACAGTAGTTGTATACGGACACAAGCTTCCTTCAAATATCTGAGAGGATTTTGGAACCGGGAAGGATCCTTCCACGCTTCTTCATGCGGGTCGACGGACTTCTCATGTCCTCGAAATAATATTTGTCAGACATGCCGGTTTCCTCACGATCTTTTCCTTCACTGAGCACGTGGTATCGTGGTGGTATTTTCAAACATTGTCGTTTACCTAGAAATGAGCGTCATAGCTTGCAGAATGAAACAGCAAGGTAACTTCATTACATGCTACACCAACCATGACTTCATGAATAAAGGTTTGAACGGCTATTAACTAAACATTTTCTTCAGTAAAGCGAATTTCAATGTGTTCATTTACAGATTAAACTAGTACATATCTAAGTATAAGTTTTGTAATATTGCAGAAATCAAATTTCTAACTTGATTGTACACTCGGGAAGATAATGTTTTCCTGTGTTGCTATGTTAATGTCATTCTAAAACTGGTCTGGAATATTGAGTTATTTGCATTGCGGTTGGATAGCAAATGGAAATGCCTTTTGAGAAACTGCCGGCATTAGTTGTGACTTCTTGCAGCTGCCTATCTGAATACTAATCAGACATTTGGCTACTGATTAGATAACCCATGGGAAAAAAAGAATCCTACATTTTAGAAAAGCTTTTGAACAGGTGACTACTGGATCCAGGATTTTTCCAATGGAAAGATTTAAAGTCATTGACCATGCTACGGCCAGCAGGTTGGCGAATTGCGAACTAATACTTCTCACCTTAAAGGCTGTTGCGCGTCGTCTGATGAATAATTTACTTAGACTTTTCTAGCTCCGCAGGCAAATCTGGTTAGGAAGACTCTGAAGACTGAGGATACGTGGATAAACGATTATCTTACGGTAGATTATCTTACAGTGCTATCTACAACACGGTTCCATTTTCATGTATTGTCTATAACATAATGTGTTATATATTCCCCATATGAAAGAAAGAAAGAAGGAAACATATTTATTGGTACACAATAAAGAGACCAAACACAGAACATGTTAATCAATAATAAAAAAAAAAACATAAGGGGCAAAATAAATCAGGCCAGACTTCAATATGCATCGTTTTCTCCAATTCCCAACCTTACCTGCAGGCATATGTATTCGATGAAGTTATTGCTGTTACCCGTTTTGGCTTTCACAACTTCATAGGATAGCACCTGCGTCCTTAAGGCCGCAGGCGATGTGTTTTAAGTTTTAAGTAGATGTACAAGTGTACATCTCCTGCTTACCTCTTTACAGTAAGCTATCTATGGACCGTCCAAGGGAGGTTCGGACCTCGTCTCGGACGGTCGAGATGTTTCGATAGATCTGGGCGGTAAAAACCGCGCTGAAACGCGGGTGTACGGTGTGTACGCGGGTGTCCTGTTTGCTCGATACGCGTCGGCGGGGGATTGTGAATGTTTTGCTACTCCTAACTGTATGTACAGTGTGTGTTTGAGCAGGGTTAACCGAGACTGGGTCGGTTGGTCGGTCTGTTGGTGTTACGTCGCCCGGGTCGACTAGAACGTTACGCGGGCGACGGTGGCGCACCGTTGCGTTCATTGTCGGGGTGTATTTGTTGGCGTTTACCACCAGCGGGTTAGGGTGTACGGCGGCTGTCGCGAAATAGCGCCGTGACGTTTCCCTGAAGTATTCTTTAATCGTCGGTATTTTGCATTGCCTGTAGGGTGCATGCTGCTGGCTATATAGCTTTGCAGTGTATGAGCAACGGTTTAATCGGCAGTTCACTTCAATTTGATGTTTCTGTTGATTAACCATAAATAAGCCGTTTCTCTTCTTTATTTGCCAGTCATTTTTACAGCCCCTCAGAGCATAAAAATTTAAATGCTAATAATATAATAATATTTTACTACTTCGCTAAAAGTAAAAGTTTTTTGAGGTCAAGTTTTATGAGACACCTCGGAATTTAATTTTATTCAACTAGATCAAATTCAATAAATATTGTTTATTCTATAAGTTGCATATGCATTATAATTTTATTATTTGTCTATATTAAAAGAAATTAAACAATTGTCCAATGGTATGTTTAAAAAGTATGGTCTATAGTTCTCGTAGTTCATTGACTTGTGGCCACACTGTGCACGTCGTCGCTCCATCTTGAACTTGTGGTGATGATGATGAAAAAATAGAACCTTTCTGACCATTGGTGCCGTATGGGCGACTATGTCTTTGCATTTAGATTAAGAATATCAGAATATCTGTGAGCAGCTGATCATCTATCTTCATAGGTTTTGTTGTAATTTTTTTTGTCATAAGCAGATTCGTCAACATTAAAACAATATTATCTGTTGTTGGCTATTGAAATTATTGATCTTTGCTTATCCCGTGGATGTTTACAGGCATGTGTTGTTTATAAAATGTAGGCCATTCATATTATCTAATAATCATAAAGTATTAAAATAATATTTACATGAAAATTGACGAGTTCTTACATTGCTACCCATAACCATACTTCCTTACTAATATTAACGAAACTGTCGTAAGTAGCATTGTCTGTCTGTGGCCTTTTCACTGTTAAACCGCTGAACCGATTTTGATGCAATATTTGTATGGAGGTACAATATATAGGTGTAATCTTCAGTCGCACGAAGTCCCGGGTAAAAGCTATTTTTTTTTATTAATTATTGACTTATTGCAACCAATTAAAACTAGTATTAATCTACAACTAAAACGGACAATGTTTCCAAGTATGAAGCTAAAGTGAACATTAATTTACTGTCCCCGAGCAGGTAATCTGCTAAAATGTCACACCTAACTGCTTTACAGCGGCTGAGTAAAGAGCAACGTTCTGTTCGCAAGCCGAGATTGTACGCTGAAATTATACTATTACACGGGATTACAGGATAACTGTATAAATTGTGAAACGCACATATTTCATAAAGGGAATTAAGCTGAGCTTTATCTTGTTCGATGCATATAGTAAGTGCCCTCAGCTGGGTAAAGGCCTCCTTCTCTAATATCTATGAGGATATTGGATCCGGGAAGGGCCCGCCACGCTGCTCCAGTGCGGATTGGCGTGCTTCACATATCCTCGTAATAATATTTTCTATTTTTTTCCCTCACGACAGCTGGTTTCCTCGGGATGTTTTTCATCACCGTCGAGCATGTGGTAAATACATCACTAACATTTGCTATTAACAATTTTAGTTTTAGCCTAGTGGTCAGGACGCCCATTTTAGTTCAATATATAATTATTTAATTTATTACAATCCTGTTAAAAGTCAACTTTTGTGCGAAGGAGAAACCTTAAAAGCTAAAGATGGCCTCAAAGCAGGAAACATGATTTATTTAAAATTCAATTCCCGCTAATTAGATAAAACCAAATAAAATTAAAATGTCGAGTATTTTATTCAGCATTACGCGCGCTTTTCTTCACAGTAAGAGCATTATAAAGAATAAATAATTACTAGACTAACAGACAATAATTTTTAGATAGTGTTTTTAAATTTAACTAAGATAATTTTTTAGAAAGGTCATGTGAGAAGAGGCCCTCCTTCAACTTTACGATTGAAAATTACGTTTTTCAAATATTGGTAAATCTAGGGATTGGGACCTAGGACCCACGACTTAGCAGTCACGCTCACCAGACTGCACGCTTTTTTCAGAAATGGTGAAAAAACTGCGACTTTAATTTTAACAGTTAGGTTTTTATATTATTTTTAATAGTAAAACCACAAGATACTTGGCAACATAAATGCCGGAAATTAAAATGGTTGCGGTTGATGCTCATGTCATTATGTTTGCTCGAGGTATATTTACTTAAACCCCAACTTTGAGAGGCAAATGGACGGCTAATGTCTCTTTGTACCCGGTGCTTGTGTTAATATGTAACTTGGCGGAAATTACTACACGACATCTGGACCATAGTGACGAGCCGATGGCTTGGCAAACATACCTCCATTCGGTATCGTTAAGGATATTAAGTGAGTTATAAATTATTTTAGAGGATTTCTGTTTTCTCGTTGATCTGGATATATGTTTTATATTAACATTAAATTATATTTATCTCTCAAAACTTTCAGCATTTTATAGATTAAAAAAAACCTAAATTCTAATTTTGATATCTCGTAACTTAAAAACCATAGGACATTCATACAGATAGACATCCAGACTTCCAAAATACATTTCACCCCTACCGTGGTAGTTTTTCGTATACTGTTTTTATAGAGGCTGCCTGAACCCTATCAGGTTTGTAGATTTTATACTTTCTGCGATTTTGTGATTAGTCAGTAATATTTCATTTCTATATGTGCGGATTTTAAAGTTTACAATTTTAGCTATTCGCAAATAGGTGTTTATTTTTATATTTTTGGATTATACTTCATCCATGTTACCTTTAAATAATACTTGGAGTAGTAGCTTAGTAGTTACCTGAATTGAATTATGTGCCCCGGATTCAAGTCTCAGCGCTATATCATTGTGTCACATGAAAGGTATGGTCGTCTTCGGTCCCGTGTCTCTGGCACTGAGTCCGACCCATCTTCCGCACATATCGCATACGAATTACGAAATGTTGAAGATGTGTTAGTACGTACACTTAGTACGCACAAACACTGAGGCGCTTTAATATATTCTACTCAGCTGATAATTGGCGATAGTATTTAAGAGTGGTTGAAATTAGCCAGGAGGACATCATTATCATATGAATATAATTCATGGCAACGGGCCGGCCACATAGCTCGCAGAACTGACAACCGTTGGGGAAAAAAGGTTATCGAGGGGCAGCCATGTACAGGCAAACGCAGTGTAGGACGACCCCCCACAAGATTGAGTGACGACCTGCGTAGTGTTGCGGGAAGTCGATGGATGCAGGTGGCTCGGGACCGAGCTTCGTGGCAATCTTTGGGGGAGGCCTATGTTCAGCAGTGGACTTGTGATAGGCTGAAATGATGATGACGAATGGTGATGATAATTCAAAATTTTCACTATAATACCAATGAGTGCAGTATCTTTCTGCTGCGATAAGCGATCGACTAAACAAAGATATAACTGTCGACTACTTCCATTTTATTTGATAAGTCAATAAACTCACAACGTTCAAAACGTATTATTTCATGTAGAAATTGTAAAAATAGTGAACTAAGGGAAGAAAGGGACAAAACTGTCTTTCCGGTATCAAATTAACTTTCTCCCCATTTCTTCTACTCTTAAATTCTTTTTTTTTGTCTATGAAAACGATTACAATTATTAATAAAATGCTGCTCTCTTTAATGTAGTGAAATAAGAACTAGAGCTACAGTAACTAATGCACTTTGACAACTATTTCATCTGGGTTTCGTGAAAAACGGATACAAATCCATCATGCCCGAGCTCTTGTGGCTTAAATCTCCACCCGCTGTTTGAAGACAGCTGATTGATGTCCTATTTGTAAGCCGGGATTTGGTTGTAGCCCTGTATATTCCATTCGCTTCGTTTTGACCTACGTCACTGAGGCTTGGAATATTTTAAAGTGTTTTTTTTTATTTTTATTGCATTACGTATAGTTAAAAGCGAGTTAATAGTCCGTCTGATGGTAAGTCGCTACTGCAGACCATGGATACCTACGAAGGACTTCAGTTGAAGAACGTCACAAATGGTAATAAAGATTGCCTCACAGTCTGTCATTATACTGGCTCTGTATACTGTTGAAACCGGAACACGACAGTGGTTACACGGTTGATTAGTGGCTGTAATAGATAGGTAGGTAATATAACACGGCTGATTAGTGGCTGTAATAGGCAAGAGACACCCTCTATCTACCAAGATAATTCCCGGACAGCAAAGTTAATTCCGAATAGGGACTTTACTTCTTTTATAGTGATGCCGGGAACTTCTCCTCGTGTTACCGGAACAGTCGACTCAGAGAAAGCGGATCATTTAAAAAGGAAGGAAAAGCAAAGGGAATGGCTTAGACCAAAAATATACTGTAACGCACAGGTGCGTCTCGGGTATGTGGTGATTACAGGCCACTACGTCTGCTTAGTTTTTTTTTTATTGGAAAGGCGACAAACGAGCAAGCGGTTCTCCTGATGGTAAGTGATTACCGTCGCCCACGTACATCCGCAACACCAGCGGTCTGCAGGTGCGTTGCCGGCCTTTAAGAATATTAGGGAGATGGGAGGGAGGATGAGGAGGGGGGTGGGAAGGGGGTGTGGGCCTCCGGTTACCTCACTCACCGAACGAAACGCAGAAGCACAAGATGCCTCTACTTCACGCCGGTATTCTTCGAGGCCGTGGTAACGATTCGGTCGAGCCGGCCCATTCGAGCAGCAGCAAAAGCCGTCGCTTGGCTCTACCTCGTTTAGTTAGTATAGCAATTACTGCAAATTTTCTTATTGGGAAAAGACTATGTCTCGCAGTGGACTATTAAGGAACCCATAATGAAGAAGTAGAAGATAATAACTCCCACAGAATATGATAACCTGGTAGATTCTCTTATGCTGCTATCACATCACTATAATCACTGATCAAATTTAGTGAAATGTCTACTTACAAAGGTAATATAACAAGAGCTATATATCTCTTTATTCTTCTACGGTATAAAAGCTTCCAATCAATCATTCTACATATAAAATGTGTTTGAGATATGTTATACTCATTTGGAAACGAATTGTGGAGCATAAAATACGTACATCCCGTCAAATACGAACCGTTAAAAAAATTCGGTCGAGAGATTAATTATGATAAGAGTAAGTTTAATTTTTTTTGTTATCAATCAAATTGAAAAAAATTTTTTTACTCTAGTGCGAAGTCAAGGTCAGTCTCTAGTTTAGTACAAACAAAAATATGTCACATACAAAACTCTTACTGGTTGTTTTTAATTCGTTATACTAGTAACCTCATCTAAGTATCAAGTGTTGCGATAGGGTCTGCGAAACAAAAGAAGACGGTGGCCTCCTCGAAGATGAGACTCTCGAATTAATTACACTCGTATTAGCTGCCTTGTCTAATTAAACTTGGGAGTTTAGTAAATTTTAGTTGCACGGTTTGTAAACACGTATATAGTTGTAATAATGTATGCTGTTATATATAAATGTAAATAAAAATATTAAATACTTAACTAAAATATGTTATTTATGAATGTTAATGTGACGTATATGTAATTTATTGTAAGAAATGTTCATGACGATCAAAATCAAAATTTGATTTTAAATTCATGTCTGCCTGGTGTCGCATTTTAATTTTCTGTACATGTCGTAAGTAACCTTGAAAATATTATAGCAATTTCTGGAAGCAAACCCAGCGATGATGCTCTCCAACTGTTATGTTATGTCTCCCGGAGAAGTGAAAAGAGAGTCGACTTCTATAGTCGTTTGACTGCTAACAAATGACAATGTTTAATCTCTGTCCAACTTCTAACCTCGTGTGACTAATAATACTGGTTTTCTTTTTAGATATTTAAACAGTAAGTAAATAGACATATACTAATAATACAGACTAATATACAGTAAGAAAATAGCCATATATTGGCCTTTCTTCCTGTGGGTAGTAAAAGTAAACTTATGGAAATGCGATTAAAATGTGGCTAAATATTAACAGACCTGTATTACCCCGACTAATGATGGGTAGCAGCGTCTATGGTCAGAAGTGTCTGATACAGCAATCGCCAATTCACTGGCCAAGCTTTTTTTTTTGTTTAACGTGGGGGAAAGGTGCTTTCACCTATCCGTCACCCGCCTCCGGTGACTGGTTATGTCGGGATCAGCATTGAAGATGCCGGACCGATCGAAACCCCCACGGTAAATATGCTGTTGGCCTAGTGGCCTTTATAGCTTCAGCGGTAGAGACTCGCGAGCAGGAGGCCCGCGAGTTAATATCTGGCCAAGCATTGCGATTATGGCAAATATATAGTATTCAGCAAGTTTACATAATATTGTATTTGCAAAATATTATATCAGCTAATATTTGTAGTATTTGTTAACATCTCTCTTTGCAAAAAATTTGCATATGCTCAAAAAAATATGTATAAGATATTTTTTTGAGCATGTGATATTTTGCATTTTTTTTATGGGAAATGGGGCAAACTAGCCTTACCGGTCTTCTGGGACATTTAGGGATGAGGGAGTGGGCCTCCGGATACCTCACTCATCGAAAGACACGCAGAGGATGCCTCTACTTGACGCTGGTATTCTGCGATGCCATGATACTAACCATGGTACAGACCATTCGTGCAGCAGCAAAAGCCGCCGCTTGGCTTTAATGTAATATTAAGTGAACAGACCACTAGAATGAATTACGTCTAACGAAATTAACAATCCATGTTAAGCATGTTAAGAAATATTAATTTCAGTGACATTCCCTTTGATCATTTAAATTAAAGTACTTAAATATTTGTGCTTATTCAAATTCAACTTGATATGAGTGCGCCGCGTTGAATTGCAGTTTGAGCGGTTTCAAATGGGAAAAGTTTTTCATTCGCCTGCGAACCTCGGAACGGAAATGCGGACAAGGCAGTGATCTAACGACGTCGCTACGCTAATATATAACAAACTGAGCGCGAACTATATTTTTTTAATGTTTATTTCAATGTCTTACTAGAGCAAAAGTAACAAAAGCTGAATTTAATCCCTAAAGGCATTCTCTTTCAGGCAAACCAGGGGTTGTTAAGAAGTGATACAAGATATTGGTTATATCGTTGTTGTCCTCATAACAGCCCTGTCACAAATTCACTGCCGAACACAGACCTATCGCAAATATTGCACGGTCACAACGCATAGACATAGGCGTCCATGGATTTCCGTCACTCCATTTTGTGGGTGGTCAACCTTCACTGCGTATGCCTGTCGAGGTTGCCACTCGAGAATCTTTCTTCCCCTACGGTTAACATTTCTGCATTCATAATTTCAGCCTGTTATACTTCCACTGCTGAACAATCCTCCAAAGAATGCCACAAAGCACGGTCCTGAGTCACCTGCATCCATCGCCTTCTCGCAACTCTGTTCAGGTCGTCACTCCGTCTTGTGGACATCCCACGCTATGTTTGCCAGTACGTGGCTGCCACTCGAGAACCTTTTTACCCCAACGGTTGACAGTCATTGGTTGTCTGTGAGGCACGTGGCCGGCACATTGCCACTTCAGCTTGCTTATGTTAACGACTACGTCGCTTACCCTTGCGTTACTTCTGCATTGCAACAAATTATATTTTCAAAATGTAACTAACATTATAGTAGTATTAATATTTAATTTAGTAATTTATTATTTAAACGTTGTTTGTAAAATATTTCTTCAATTCATTGTAATAATTTTCTTAACGCTTACTTTAAACCGATGTAGCACGTTCTCTCGTTTATACCAAATTGGTGCGAGCGCTCTTTGCTCTATACAGCGCACGGAGTAGGAAAAGTTTTTCGTCCGTCCGCAAACCACTGGCGGAAATGCAGTCGACGCTCCAATAAATATAGTCACTGCTCAGCCAGGAATAGTTGAAAAAGATAAAGTTTAAGCCTGAGCTATAATTTATTTTGAGCATATCATATTTCATACAGAGATGTAAGTTGTCTGTATCCAAATAATCATTTACATCCGGTACTAAATCTCATAGACTAATGATCGTGAGCAGAGTCACTAGTACTAGTGATACGCTGACTAACTCCTACCAAAACCACCAAGAAATTTATGGCAATCAATTTTTTTGTAGGAGTGACTCATGTTCAGCTGTGGATTAAGTCTACTATAGGCCGAAGTATATTTCGAAAATTTTGTCACCAATTCAATCCAATAAAAAAAAAAATATTACACTCGATCTAAAGTATTTGCTCACTTACCTGCAGATTAAGTTAAGGCCTGGTTAATTAAGATAAGACTATGGGGACAAATTTTTAATTAGTGTCAACGTGCTTTTAATGACTTTATAAAATAATCTTGTCTCACTAGAGAAAATCAAAATTCAAGACAAATTAATCAAAGGCTATATCTAAATAAGTCAGAGTCCAGTCAGCTTGGTCGCGCAGTGGCTAAGCGTTAGGCCGCGGCTGTAGGGGTCGGAGGTTCGATTCTCACACGGACAAGTATTTGTTTGGACTACAAATAATAGTGCCGTGTCTGGATATTGTTTGTCCATGTGCGATTTATGTATCTTAACAAGAGAAATTCTATGTTGTGGGAGATACATTTATGCTAAAAAAAACCCTGTATAATTTCCTTGCAATTGTTTCCGCTTATAATTGTGATTTATATTATTGTAAGATATAAGATATAATAACCGTGGTAGAGCCAAGCGGCGGCTTTAGCTGAGGCTTGAATGGGCCGGTTCAACCGGGTTGGTACCACGCCTCGCAGAATACCGGCTTGAAGTAGAGGCATCTTGTGCTTCTGCGTTTCGTTCGGTGAGTGAGATAACCGGTGGCCCACACCCCCTTCCCATCCCACTCCTCATCCTCCTTTCCATCTCGCTAATACCCTTAAAGACGGTGTACGTAGGCGACGGTAATCACTTACCATCAGGAGAACCGCTTGCTCGTTTGCCTGTGGTTTAAAATTGCTATTAACAATTTTAGTGGTGCCGGCACCGGGGATCGAATCCAGGTCACTCGCGCTCTATGAAACTAAAGTTAGCTCTCTGACCACTAGGCTACCACGGCTCGCTATAAATAGCATGCTAATTTTAATGACAACGAAAATGACTGATTGAATGTTTAAAATCAATGAAGAGGGTCAATACAATATTTTTAACATAAAATTAAAACACATTAAAAGATAAAAAAAAAATTGTTTTTTTTTTATTTTAGGCATTACATTTTCACGTCAGGAAAACTTTGACATCATCAAAATTAATTTATAAGTTAAATGTCCTGGAACCTTTACAATTGATGCTGTTAAACTATATAACTGCGGATCACGCACAAGTGCCGTGGGCTGCGACCTCCCGCTTGTCCCAAACAAACAGACAATGAAATGTTCATTAGCATTTAGTACTCTGATACGTGACGTTATCTTGAATATTTTAGGGACGAGTACGTCCCGAGATGCGAGAGAAAATTGAGATATTACCATCATTTTTGATCCTTTGTCGCAGCTGTAATAGATGATTTGAAAAAAAAAATCACAGATTATATTAAACATTACTATCTGTGCCCGTGACTTCGTCCGCATTAAATTCTATTTTAAAAACTTTATCCTGTGCTAGCACTGATAATGTTTGTGTTTTGTTAACCAACATTACGTAAACGCTCTAATTGAATAGAGAAAAAAAATTACCACAATCTACACCGAGTATCGGCGACGTAAGAAAATAGGTTTAGCAACTCCGACTTATCACGAGGGTGGGACTAGGGACTATAGGACAGAAAACTTCAAAAAATAAGTTAAAGTATCTATCCATCATCCATTTGAAACCGGAAAGTTTTCACCACGCTAATCGGTAGCAGTGGCTGGCGTATTTCGTTTCGAAATATATCTTTTATTATTTCTCTAAAAATCAGATTTCTTTCGTCGTGGCGCCAATAACGTCTGCGGTTGCATTCCCTGGTGTTGAATTATACTTTAACTTATCCAATATTTGTCACAACGCATTGTATAACTGTGCTAATCATATAATTTCTGTAACATCGTACATGCATATTAACGGTCAGGCGTAGAAGTATAGTTCTGGCATTCAAAATGACGACTTTGCTTTATTATTATTTAAAAATTAAAATATCATTTCGTTTATTAAAAAAAAGCAAATTCACCGGTGAACCTAGCTGCCCTACTAGATAGCTAACGAGGCTCTGTCAAACCGCGTGGTGGTGAGGTTAGCTTTAAGGTAAAGATATGGTGTACTCCCCCTTACATTTCATTCGTTCGACTACACTGCTCTCAAACTTTATGGAATATAGATAGCGTCGACCTTGTAAATGCAGAACATTTAAAATTTATAAAGTATGCCTGTCTTTAACCTGAAATTTCTCACGCAAGTAATCCAAGCAATTGAAGCGGCGTGTGGTACACCGGGCGCCAACGTTCGTTCATAACCACGCGCGGATGTCTAAGAAGACAAGAGTGCGATGAGTGGCCGTGAGGTGGCGCCTTATGTACGATTTCGAATTATTTCACATTTTGGCCTGTCTAAGTATAAATATAACGAATACATTTGTTAAAGTGTACAAATAAAAAAAAACTTATTAACGATATATAAAGACAAGACGAAGTAAAGATAAAACACATCGTCATCAGCGTATTTAATATTTTAAGAGCGAAAATATTTTCCTCCTTGTTGAACGAAAGAACTTCCCTTTCAGCTAGGGGTGAGATCATTAATCACTTGGTTGAAGGCGATCTCTCGTTTGTAGCGAAAATTAACTCGTTAGCTATTTTATACAGAATATGGTATAATCCCTATGATCTTTGGGTAAATGGTGTACGGTCTGGTTTACGGCATAAATTTTCTACGCTAATATATAACAAATATATGTATGTTTGAATGGATTAAACTTAAAAGCAATTTTAGGGATTTTAAAGGAACATTTTTAGAATTTATTATAAAGGAAGAGAAATGCGACTCATATCATTTGAAAGGTACTGTGCCACAGATGTGCACAAAAAGAAAATCCTACTTTTACATTGCCATTAAGGTGAGCAGTTAAAATGAAGTGAACAAACACAGATGATTTTTCCATACAAAACGCGGTACGCGCTAAGTTTCCCCTTACACTTTTCCACTCTTTCCTCATAGCGAGAATAAGAATTATCGAATTTCGACCACCAGCGATACTGGATAATATTAAAAATGGGAAAGTTTGTTTGTCTATCGTTTCACGCTTATAGCACTAAAAGGATATGAACGAAATTAGGCAGAGATTATAACAAGGGAATAGGATATATGATACTTTTTATCTTGTTTATGTGGTCCCGCGTATGGAATGGTGGACAGACGATATATAATATATACAACCTTAAACACGATATATTATGTTGTAATAAGGTTGTAAGGGGGAACAACCTACCTGCTTTTTATCCTTTTTTTTTATTATTTACATGCGTGCAGGGAAATGCCTGACGCATACCCGACCTCGCGGGGGCAAGGACGGCTTATGTCGGGTTCGCACCGACTAAAACCCCATGGTGTTACACCTTCGTCACAGTCCACCAACACGCATCCGAAATGTGCTCACCAAGCCCAGTCGGAGCGACCTCCTCGGGCCGGCGATCCCTGCAAAGACAGGGCGGCCATGTAGGTTCCTCTTGGTTCACCGTGGGAGACCAAGCCACGGTTACTAAGCCCCCCCGCCACGACAAGGCGGAACCCATTCGGGGGGGGGGGGGGACCTGCTTTTTATCCTAACGGACGTGACTGATGGGTAAAAGTCCATACGACTATGTCAAACCTGTATTGTCGTAAACACCATCTGTGACAGTTAATATATATAGTGATGACCCGCAGTGTTGCGGGAAGTCGATGTATGCTGGTTACTTCTTAACAGCGAATATACAGTTCACTGCAGGAGCCTCTCCCATAAGGAGGCAAGGCGTTGGCAAGGCAAGTCAAGGTATTGGCGTTCGTAGCTAGACGCTGCTGTCCGTCATCTATGTGCGGAATATTTCGAGATATTATGTTGAGATATTCATAAAGCAATGTGCTAGACACGAACAATGTGCTAGCACATGAACGAGAACGAGAAAATGTAAAAAACATCTAGAAAATATTTTTATATCTGGAATATCAAATGAGCCAACAGTTAACTTGATGTTAAATGCTCTCTGCAATAACACCTGCTAACAACTTAAATTGAAGAAGGGTTCAGATGCGACATACCATACGGGTAACAATAGCTAAATGGTAAAGGGTGCGGAATGCAAAACATAGAGTCGAACTAAAAAGAGTTATTAGGCTTATTATAATTATTAATAACAGCCCTAGTCTCTACCTAATAGAGTCTGCCTAGAGATCATAAATTTCCATTTGGCACGTCTGAACAGAATCAAAAGCGCTTCCGCAACACACTCTTGGCCTCTGTAGGAGATATAAAGTGGCGGGGGGCGAGCTTCGTCACAGGATTTGCTCCCGGAGATTGCGATGAGAATGAATAAAAAAAGTGCTCCTAATACAGTGCCGAATTCAGTTCCTTTAATTTTGAATATTCCAAAATATATCCAAAATGATGTATTATTTTTATTAAAAAATTAGATTATATTTCAATTAGTGCACAGCCATATTTATATACCAAAGAGTTTGGTTAGCATCGACAGGCAATTTATAAAACATTTTTTCTCTTGACTCTTCATTCGAAGATGTAAGAGTTTACTTGACGTGATCGAGAATTCGTAACAATACAATATTATAATACAGTTACGAGTACTATAATACTGTATAAATAATTTATAAAAAAAATAATTTGTATTATTCATTCCTTAAAAAGTTATTTTCGGAGTCTTCCCAGAATTGAATATTTCATGATCTCACTGAGACGATCTTATACTTCGAGATAATTCTCCTGTGTATTTTTTTTGAGTGTTATTGTTTTTATGATAACAAAATTATTACACTCAATATTAGTTTTTTTTATTCAACAATATTTTTCTTTCTTTTAAGAGGGATTTTTAGGTTGCCAGGAGATGGGCATTTTAAGATTATTTGGAATATTATCTAGTCTCCAGGCATAAGAGAACTAGAACACTGATATATTTTTTATTCAACAATATTTTTCTTTCTTTTAAGAGGGATTTTTAGGTTGCCAGGAGATGGGCATTTTAAGATTATTTGGAATATTATCTAGTCTCCAGGCATAAGAGAACTAGAACACTGATATATTTTTTTATTCAACGGTGCGACAGCCTACTTCGTTGTGAACCTGGCTTGGTAAATTACTATATGCAAATGTTAAATTACATAAATAAGTTATGAATATTAAAAAAAAAATATTCATAATATCTGTCTTCTTTAACGGGCCCTCTGTGAATCGACTTCTGAACAATAGGCCTTTACGTGAGATCTTGCTATGCATGGAAGATTGACCCATACTCACTACGGTGTGCAAACAGGTTAGTGAGCGCAGTGCCGGTATCCTTGCACTAAAGATGCAGCTCTACGTCATTATGGATGCCGCTGTAAATCAGTCGCCAGAGCTTCGTCCCTTAGGTAGTAAAGTGCATGCGATGCACGCACTCTCTCTCTCTCTCGCACTCGCAATCTCTGTAACATCACTATTTTATCAGCTTGACTAAGAAACACATTCAAAATTCTCTCATATGGGTGGGATAAACTGGGGAAAATAGCCATCTCTTCAGATACCACTAACAATTGATGGTATTTCCTGTACTAATGATAATAAATAAAATAATGGTTCTTACGACACTTATAGAAATAAAGGTTGAGGCAGAGTTCTGAGATAGCTAAGAAATGGCACATGAGCAAATATAAATGTGGCAGAAAGTAAAAGTCGCTGAGAATTTACGCGAAAGTTAAGAATAAAGGAGGATATACAAAAAAGTTTACAAAAAGCTTTAAGCAGGAAAATGAATATCCGGACGTCAGTCATGGTCTTAACCACGCGCTGGAAATAAAGAAAAAGTTTTCAACGACCTTTTTATTCAAGGATGTATACAGAAACAACAGCGTGCATAAGATAGGCTCCTAGAAATTTTACGGATTATATTGTGGTTAGATGAACTTAGTACATATGTTAATATGTAATTTCTTTCCCTAAATGCTAACGTTACTTACACGTGGTGTTTCTTACTGGCAATCAAATAAGTCTCCGGCGACCTAATTATGATGGAATATCCTTCAGAATTGCCGAACACAATTCCCCTCAGGCTACTAATGGGCAGCCATATCACTTGTCCTGTGCGGTGAGTATGGACGCAGACAAGCTTCCAGGAAATGTATGTCAGGTTTTTGTTAACGGATTCTCTGAGAAGCCTATGCTCGGCAATGGATTAAAATAGCCTGATGTAGAAACCTAGTTGTTGCCTAGTTTGAGACGTGTGTAAAAAAAACTTCGCAGTTTACATCGTAGCTATAGGGATAGGGTACAGGATTTAATTTTATAGTATGCGATGTAGAGGTTTTGTCGGTTAAAACCGGGTTAAAACTGTACTCTGCTGCACATAGTCAAAGATGATGGTCAGACGGTGAGTACCCGTATATCGTAAACGTCACTATAATCAGGTGGTGGTGGTCGGCACAGTACCGAACACTGCAGCTTAGACGCTGTCATATTTGAGGTGGTTGTGCCTCCATCTGTCAGAGGGTACGAGATTTTATGTCATGTTCCTTAATCTATTTTTACAACAATTTAGGAGATCGTAGATTCTTTCGTGACTAACAGTCTTTTGGATAGGTAGGTCTTTTGTGTAGTTCTATCATCAAACAGCGGTGCAATTACTGATATGTTCCGGTTTTTTTCTCAACAGCCAGGTATTTAATTAATTAATTTATTTATTCAGAATGTAAAGATGTACAGGTGTTATTAAAAATAATTATTTACTATGTTAGTACTTAAACACTTAAGTTTTAGTAACATTATAAACTTAATAACTATGTACTTAGAGATTTAGTTAGTTTAATAGTAAAGTTTAGTAATGGATAGTATCTCTCTCTGTATGAGTTTCCTCATCAGAATTCTCATTCTTTTCATTTTCTTCCAATTTAAGTCTCAAAAATAATGGATTGGATTTTAAAGTGCCTAATTTAAGCGGGTAGACGCTTCATAAATAACATTTTATTTTATTATATTGGTAAAGATAATATTTCACTGACTGTTTAATCAAGAATAGAATAACGTAAAAGTGAACGCTAGTTATTGCAAAAATAATTACAGGCTGTGCAAAAGGATATTTTAAAATTATGTTGACGTCTACGTTATTCAAGAACACAATTTATTTTGTCGCTTTTTGTGATCGAATGCCAAATGTTTTTAAATTGAATTTCCAACATTTTATCACTTATATCTCATAAATATCTCGAGTCTCAAGTTAAGATTCATAATCCATCTATTACGATGAAATTTATTGACTTTCTAATTTAATATGACTATTACATATGCGTAAATAATATATGCTTTGAGCAAAATAGATATGAACCGCTAATGAAAAAAAAACCTGTAAAAAAATAGAAGTTATACTGGGTATTCGCTGCACGTGGCCAAGCCATGAAGTAAAGTAGCAGTTTATAAATATCCCAATGCTGGGCAAAGGTTTATTCTCTTATAACACACATACACACACATATTACAAATGTATTCGAATAATCGTCGTAGACGTCTCGTACGGTCTAGTTGTTTCGATCTCTCTGGGCGGGGAGAACCGCTCTCGATCGCGGGTAATGTCTAAGGCGTCGGCGGAGAGAATTCTTATTTCTAGGAAAAATATATTTTTGATTATTTCTCAGACATGCAGGTATCTTATCGACGTTTGCATTCACCGCCGAGCACGTGTTAAATTCTGCACTAACTAAAGTCAAGTGGCAGCCCGTGAATGCCTACAGGCGGGCAAAGACTGTTCTTAATACAAGAGGATTTTGAAATCGGAAAGTTAAAAAAGAAGTCCGTCACGTGTTGGTAGTCTTCATATTTTCCGAAAAAAAAATATTTCTCAGATATGTAGGTTTACTAGGTTTTCCTTTACCGCCGATAAACGCCCCTTAAAAGCGCAAATAATAATTTCAGTGGTGCCAGTACCGAGAATCGAATCCTAAAACGCGTTGTATCACTAATATAGCGTGCTAACTAAAGTGAGCGCCCAGATTTCTACCTGATATCTACTCTAATAACTACGCCGCAGAGCTGGGTCGCCTGTCGATACCACGGCCTCGTGGAGAATACCGGTGTAAAGTAGATGCATCTTGTGTTCCTGCGTTTCGTTCAGTGAGTGAGGTAACCGGAGGCCCACTCCCCCTTTCCCACCTCTCCTCATCCTCCTTCCCATCTCACAAATACTCTTAAAGGCTTCTCGGCTGTGTTCTCCTTACTTAGTGAGTAAGAATGACATTAAATCTTCTTCTTTTTATTATGCAGCCTGTAAGAAGTATACAATTGAATATAGAACATTAAATCTCTCTCCCAATTAAAGCATTTTACGTAACCGTCACGCTTGACGAGAGGAGTCGTACACCTCTCACCATAGATACTGCTACCTACATAAACCAGATCGTTGACCCCTACATCAACGATCTGGATTATATAGGTCTGGCATAATGAAAATATATAATCCGCTGTGCATTTTTATTGAGAACTAGTAGCTACTCACGGCTTCGTCAGCGTGGTATAAATTTTATTTTTAATTAAGATAAGTTATTCGTAATTAAGATAAATTAAAAGAAAAAACGGCGGCTTTTGCGGTCGTTCGAAAGGGCCGGACCGACCGGGGTTGTATCACGGCTTCGCAGAATACCGGCGTGAAGTAGAGGCGTCTTGTGCTCCTGCATTCCATTAGGTGACTGAGGTAGCCGGAGGCCCTCATCTACCCCTCCCTCTCCACAAATATCCTTAAAAGCCGGGCACGCACCATTAGCTGAGCCGCTTGCACGTTTGCCCCCTTCGCCATACAAAAAACATCGCTAGTATCCGTTCACTCATTTAAGCTGTATTAACAACAAACCATCACACTTCCACTTTAAGTTTTATATTTATGATAAAATCTATAAAACAGGGCTATCTCTTGGATAAAACTTAACCTTATAGCATTTCAAGGATCATAGGGAAAGTTTTAAATACATAATAATATTCAGAAAGTAATGGTGGTAATTGGTTTTCAAGGCAAAGTTAAAATATTTTTATTCATTATTTTCGTATCCCTTAGACCTACGAAGATAAGTGCTCGCGTTATTTCCGAACGTGAAAGGTAGGTAGCAACACAACGTGAACGTACGGTTCACGGTACATTATAACAGATGGTTTATTCCTTGACATTCACGTTGAAGTTAACGTTATCTTTCAAATGCCAAAAAGCCTTTTGAGTTTCATTATTATATATGCCACTTAACAACGTACATTGAGAGCGATATTTACAGTACACTTAAAGACAGGTTATTTTAAGTAAAAATAATTCCTTTGTTAATCAGCATCATCATTAACGCATTCAATCGCAAATCTAATGTTGAAATTACCTCTGCTCCGTACATATGTTAATCGCAGTAAAGGCTACTTCTTTTTCGACATCGGATTGCTATTTCTGTCGATAATCAACAGTGAAACCCTGTTGTAATTACGTAAGAGATTATAGAGAGCCAGTTTAATAACATGCTGTGAGAAATTCCATCAAATCATTTATTCAATATCAGAAACATACATTTCACTTGTCGTACGTAATTTTTATAAAATCTAACACCGTTTCGTAATGATGTTCCTTTGACGGAGAAGAAACCGGCGAAAGAAATTCCGTGGGTATCCTCTTTTTTCGTATTTTTTTCAAAACAAAACGTTTAACTGCTTAATTTTGTTTTAGTTTTTTTAGTAAATTGATACAAGAAAGTAACCCATATTATAATTATTACTAGACTACCATACTTGTAAATAACCCTCTATGATAACCATACCAGATTCATAATCTGTGGTGTATATTTACATGTATAAACCAGTTTGACAGTACTGAAATGTTAATATTATACATACACATTAAATATGCTTGATTTCAGAATACTGTTCATTAGTTTTAAGAAGACAGAGCTTGTCGTCTGTAGTGGCTCTTGTCTTTACACGTCTTCTCATTCTGAAGTTGGCACACGCCCTTATTTTTACACTAGACTAATTGTCTGTTATTTTTAGGTTAGCTTTCCAATATAACGTTATTCGAATATCTATCATGTACCTATCATAGACAATTCATATCTAATTTATTTCATAGATACCTCACGTCATTATTAATTACGTAATTAAAAACCAACTACCGCACAATATCTCTGAAGAGAATAGTCTGATCTTCACCAACATTTGATATCACCACAATTAAAAGTCTATGAAAAATTATGAATTTTCAATCTATTTAATTGGAGTAGTATGAATGCTTTGGCCATGATAATGTTCTTTTTATTTTTAACAGCCAGCCAATAGTTTATTTTATTATATTTATTTATATTAGTTTGTAGTTGTTTTTGAATTTATTTTTATTAGAAAGTAATTTATTTAGTTAATTAAATACACCTGCTACGCCTATCGCACCAACCCATGGGTTGACTGGCAGAAAATGCCAACAGCCATTAAATCCGCCCTTTGTCACCTCATGACTAATTTAGACCACGGTGACGACTTCCGAAAACTATCGGCAGGCAGTAAACTACGCAGAAAATATCATAGTGCCGTAAATGAACGCGCAAATATGGAGGCGCACACTCGTTTTTACCTTCGCGTATCCGATGTAACGCTTATGCGATAAGATCGGAGGAATGGTCAGTAGTGTCAAACGGGACGAGTACAACACAACACAACCAGACCCGAAAACCAATAATTCATGTTTTGGCGCAGACATTGACTTCGGCTGGGATTTGAAACCAGTAACATGGCACAGCAGTCAGGAACGTTAACCATTAAGCCGCACTGTCGTCATACCACCCATTCTCCAGTAGGGAGGTACTTGAGGATTTACTACAATCGCTACGCGTGGCAAGCGGAGAAAGTGTGCCTAGTTATTATGTATTTTTATTTGTATTTGTATTCATTTCTTTGGAAGTGATAATTAATAGTATATTTTTGTTATGTTATTGGTCAATGGGAATGACCGAAACAGCGCACCTTTGCTTCCTTATGTTAGAAATTTTAATGTTTTTTTAAAGCCTTAATTAATTAGGCACGATATTCAAATGGTTAGAGATCTACATCCGAATACGGAGACTCAATCTCAATCAAAGACCAATGAATTTCACGAAACTTTTAGAGAATTATTTTCACTATTTTGCTTTTATTAATTATTGAACGAAAGTAGGTTGACGAAAGAAATATATGAGGCGTGTGTAAATTGTAGAGTCGGGAGAGGAATACCTAGGCGAATATTTCACGATCAAATCGGAGATGTTCAGAAAAAAGGCCAGGTCAAGAGTATAAACCAACGATCATGCATGCGAAGATTGATGAAAGTGGAAGAAGCGAAAGACGTATGTCAGGATCGTAGAAAGTGGAAGAAGATTGTCTCTGCCTACCCCGTTGGGAACAAGGCATGAATATATACACACATGCATACATTAATTATTATTATTGGGATATTTCTATATATTCTCATCTGGTTAGGTTGTATATATAAATACATATAGATACATATAATATCAATAAATAAATAATAATAATAATTATTAATCATTTGCCTGAATATTAAGACGGCGACACGCTCGTCACCTGTCAAGGGCGTGTCCCTTGGTTTAAACGACACAAAATATAGATAAATCTTAGAAATATCTAGACTTCTGACCGCCCCAATGTAGGGTATATGGTCTTGAGAGTATGTTTTTTTATGTGTTTGCTTTTATTAATCGTTTTAATAATTTGCTTCATTATCCCCAATCTCTAAACTTTCTATTTCAAAATGTATTATTTTGATATTTGATCCATAATCAGAGCGGACGAATAAGTTTTACGAACACGTTAGTGATTTATCTTTACATCTACTAAACTGTTACAAAATCAAACGAGAAACTAACCTTTGAAATATTATCATATTGATAGACAAACAGATTCAATATTGTGTTCACGTGCTTCGACGTATAATGGCTGGTTACACGAAATAGGTTTTATATATTTAACGTAATACATCAGTCGCTGCCGTCGTATTTGTGATGAAATTACATTTGCTTTTAATATTAGTTCCACGATATTGAAAGTAGGTACGTGGATGCTCGACTTGTTCACGAGGAAATTAAATTTTCTTGACATAGCACGAGATCTTATTGCGCTGCATTTACTCGGTGGTACTGTATTGATCTATATACCAAGTACACCTTATTTAATGTCACCTAAGTGTATTTCAAGTTTCTCTGTGCGATAAAGTATGCAATGATGATATCCGCAGCAGAACTAGGGTAACCGATATAGTCGCAAGGATCAGCAAGCTGAAGTGGCAATGGGCCGGCCACATAGCTCGCAGAACCGTTGGGGCAAAAAGGTTCTCGAATAGCAGCCACGCACAGGCAAACACAGTGTAGGACGACCCCCCACAAGATAGAGTGACGACCTGCGCAATGTTGCCGGAAGTCGATGGATGCAGATGGCTCAAGACCGTACTTTATGATAATCTTTGGGGGAGGCCTGTGATCAGCCGTGGACTTGTGGTAGGCATAAATGATGAAGTTGAATTTTTAAACTATAGTTTTGATGCTATGGTAGCCAAGTGGTTAGGGGATCTGTCCACGAATCAGAAGATCCGACTTCGATTCATTATGAGGAAGACTAGTTCCAATGATGTTTTTGAAACTTATGTACCGTTTATGTCATTGGGATGAATACTAAGACGGTGACAGGATTACCAACTGACAATTTGTTTCAAATAAGCTTTAGTAAAAGGTGGGTTGAAATGTCTGAAATAAATGTCCAGTCCTGTGACCACCCCAGTATGGTATACGGTCGTGTGAGCTTATTTTATTTAATTTATACAGGTATTTACTTAGTTTGTAAAATAAATAGCTCTTATTAGAAATGTTAGACTATTATTTTGGTCCTGATTGATTTAATTCTGTATGCCTGCATGCTTTTGATTAAATTGTAAGGTTATTATGTAATTCGCTTTAAGGTTTTTAATATGCATGTAAGTTTTTGCGTCAATATTCATTGATATTTCGGTATTGATATACGGCCCGGAAAGCAGTTAATTCGTCTCATTATCAGATGTCATAAAGAAAATAATAAAATCGTTACGAATACAATTATGAATCATGAAAATGAAGAAGGTTAGTATGAGAAGTAGAAAGTATGAGAAGTTTATGTAACCAGAGGGCCACAAACATCTTCCCCACCCCAAATATCTTCAAAGGTCGGCAACGCACCTGCAGCTTCTCTGGTATTGCAGATGTACCTGGGCATCGGTAAACACTTAACAACAGGTGAACCGCTAGCTCTTTTACCTCCTATAACATAAGAAAAAAATATGAAAACCGATGGATGTGAGACCGAGCTTAGAGGTTTTAGGAGAGAAAGTTTATTTAGGTTTATGATGACGATGCTTAATAAATCCAAGCTCTATTAGGTTACGGTAATTTCATCTATAGAGTTATTTCCATAATTGTAATCGTTATAAAATTACATAAGGAGTTAGTAAATTACATGTCTATCGTATATTCAGTAAACGGAACTGAATTAATAAGCCTTTATTCCCTTACACCCAATGCTGGGGAGGTCAGAGTTCTGGACATTTTTAGTCCTTTCAACTCACTCTTTTCACCTCTGCTTATTTGGGATAAGCGTGATAGGTGAGCCTGTGGCTGTCTTAGCGTCCCAGGAAATAATGGAAATCGTAACATTTCGCAAAACTCACTGGTACGAGACCAACCCCCACCTACCCCTCCACATAGGGGATCGAATACGAGTCTCCTGATTCGGAGGTAAATTCTCTAACCAATCAGCTACCGCGAATGCCACTCGACTGTCGAAGCTTAATACCGAATTATATAAAGAAGGAAATATATATTTTGAATATTATACGAGTTCTTTAAGGCGTAACATTGCTAATACTCTTTTAAAATAATGTGTGTAAAGTTAATTAATTACTCATGGTCCGGATCCGTCCTGTGGTATCATTCAAGCTCGGATGAAAGCCGAGCTTGAGTTAAAATTAAATCTCTCTTTTGTATGGATCCTGAAGAAAAAAATATAAGTAAGTATAAATTATAACCATATAATTATGCGTAAAATTTATTATATTTATATTAGAAATTGCAACAATTCTAAACTAAAAAAATTCGTCCACCTCGGCGCATCAGAGTCCACTAAGGATTGCCTGCGTCTAGGATACGAGTCGTTAAATACTGCGATTAACCCCTTCTATCAAAATGACAATTCCTCACTTTTAGGGAGCGATTTGTCTCTATCAAAAAACTATTGACTGGCTCTATAAAAATAATTGAATATTATATAATATTGAAGTTTTACTTCATAAATTTGTATTTGTAGCAAATGAACAACAGGAACATGTAATAACGATCTAAACTCACTGAGAGAATATATGCGCAAATAAAACGTTAAATTGAATACACAACAATCTTTTAACATTGGATAGCAAACACAGCAAAGCTTAAGAAATCAAAATACTTGTAGATTTCACGTTGGTTTTAGGAGCACTGAATTTACATTTTGCACAATGGAAACTGCATGCACACTTTATCTCTCACCTCTATACAGATGCTACGTATGATAAATCTCTTTATGCACAGACGGGTGTCTGAAACGTGAATGAAAAACTGATCGAAGCTGGTCTTTGACCAGTTATCCATAATACACAAGCAAATGTTTTCACAGTCAAACCGTATAAGTGGTTTTGTGAGACTCCATACTATTTTAAAATATTTGAACAGATAAACAACGGCAACAGAAAACGGCCAGCTAAATAAATCTAAATATTGTTATAGAAATAAAACTTACACTTACGTGAGTGTGAAGAATAACGACACGGTTCAGGGACAAATGATATATTTTATTATAGCTGCCATCTGTTTCATTTCCAAGTCGAGAGATTGCAAACTCGACAAATCGGTGTAACAACGTTATGCTCTGTTGTAAAACTATAATTTTGGTTAACTTTAGAAATACAGCCTTTCCTACAAAATAGGCACCTTTTACAAGCAGCCTTGGTACGTCACCCTTAGGCCGCCCTAGTACTCAGTGGCCACCCTCTAACTTATATCTCCTCTCAATCAGCAGTGCAGTCTTCCTGTTTGAAGATTATACTGAGCCAGTATAATTACAGGCAGTGACGCATTCAATCTTACCCCGCAGGAGTGACTACGTATGTGTAACTTCCTACGGTAGAAGTTATGTACATGAGCTACAGTACCCACTTACCATCAGGTGGGCAGTTAGATCGTTTGTCACTCCCAATTCAACAACTAATCAACATAAAGGCGTCTCAACCATTCCACGCCTTATTGCCTTATAATGTATACGTTTTGAAATATAATTGCGATATCTGTATCTGATTTGTAGTTAATTTTTGTCTGATTCGCATTATTTATTGGAACAGTGAATTTATTTCTCCAGATATTGTTCACGTCTCGTATAATTTAGAACAAAGGATTTTTTTTTTTTAATTAAATTTTCTTATATATTTTGGCAACGTATCCGATTTCAAATTACCTTCTTTAAGTGGAGATAGGTTTCATAAATATGGATTTACTGTACAACAAAGACAAAGGAATATTACATTTCTTTAATGGTATACATAACTAATAAAATAGATAGCTTTGAATGTTTCCTTGCGATACGGCTTTGTGCGGGTAGATGAAGATCATAAATCCGGCCAGTTCTCCGTTAATACACATTACAAAAAAAAAAAAATCACCATACGTCATGCCTGTAACCCGTTACGTGAGAAAGTTATTTAAGATTGGGTGCACCTACAGAATGAACGAAAATTATATCTCCTTCTTTCATCAGTCTATATTAGTCCATTGGTGGACATGTCTAGCTTTCCTTGTGAAAGCCCCAACAAAATCGGGGATGAAATTAATTTATAGGTAGGCCGATGAGTTTGGCATAATCGGATGCTCCATTATCTGTCGGTGGTCATAGACTTATTGTCCGTTATTCAAGAGGGTGCACAGCATGCAGGGTTGATGCTGAACTTCGGAGAAGTTGTATGTTCTCTCTTAGGTCCTTAAGTAATATACTGTTTCTAAAAGTGATCGATTCGCTATTTCGCGATTTTCTGATATAACTCACATGCAAAGATTTCATGCATATTTGTCATAAATCAGGAAGATCAATTTCTTTAATGGTATACATAACTAATAAAATAGATAGCTTTGAATGTTTCCTTGCGATACGGCTTTGTGCGGGTAGATGAAGATCATAAATCCGGCCAGTTCTCCGTTAATACACATTACAAAAAAAAAAACATCTAATAGGCGTGGGTTAGAGGATCTGCTTTCGAATCAGAATATTTGAGTTCGACCTTCTACGAAGAGAGCTCGTACTAATGAGTTATCCGAAACTTATGTACGATTTGTACCGTTGTATACCTCTAAGACGTCGTCAAACCGATCACCTGACAGATTGTCCCAAATCTGGTTAAAAGTGGGTTAAAAGAACTAAAATATCTAGACTTCTGATCACTCCAGTATTGAGCATGTAGTCGTTAGAGCATATTATTATTAGTAATAAAAAAATCACCATACGTCATGCCTGTAACCCGTTACGTGAGAAAGTTATTTAAGATTGGGTGCACCTACAGAATGAACGAAAATTATATCTCCTTCTTTCATCAGTCTATATTAGTCCATTGGTGGACATGTCTAGCTTTCCTTATGAAAGCCCCAACAAAATCGGGGATGAAATTAATTTATAGGTAGGCCGATGAGTTTTGCATAATCGGATGAATTCTCCGTTATCTGTCGGTGGTCATAGACTTATTGTCCGTTATTCAAGAGGGTGCACAGCATGCAGGGTTGATGCTGAACTTCGGAGAAGTTGTATGTTCTCTCTTAGGTCCTTAAGTAATATACTGTTTCTGAAAGTGATCGATTCGCTATTTCGCGATTTTCTGATATAACTCACATGCAAAGATTTCATGCATATTTGTCATAAATCGGGAAGATCAATTTCTTTAATTCCGTCAGCCTTTCGAAAAAGGGCCGGGTCCTCAATTTTTTTAAGTTGGAAGAATAAAGAGAGGTTTATTTTTCCATATATTAATTTATGTTTACATATCATAAAAAGCAATGTGGCTAAAAAAGGAAAGTAAAGTAGCGGCCAGTAAGTGCCCACAGCTGGGCAAAAGCCTCCTTTCCAAATGTCTGCGAGGGTTTTGGATCTGGGAAGGACCCAAACCACTAAGCAATTAAGCAAGTAACAGGCTTGTATTTAGGGCGTACAGTTTTGATGCGAGATCGCCTTTGACAAAGTAATGGACGGAAATTAGATCAGAAAGCAAGTTCCTGAATTTTTTTACAAGAAAAATTCAACAAATGACTATAGTTAATATAAATAAAAATCTAGAGCGATGTTATTTAAAGTTTAGTGACAGCAGAGAATATTTTATTCTGTATTCCGGTTTCTGATTCTATTATTGAATAGGACCATACCATTCAATAATGTACGGGTCTCATATGAATAATGTTTTGATAAGTAATCAATATTGCTTATATTTTTTTTATGGGAATGGCGGCAAACAAGCGATCGGTTCTCCTGATGGTAAGTGATTACCGTCGCCCACGTACATCTGCAACACCTGAGGTGCTGCAGGTGCGTTGCCGGCCTTTAAGTGTGATTGGGAGATGGTAGGGAGGATGAGGTGGGGGACGGGGAGGAGAGTCGGGCTCCGGTTACCTCACTCACCGAACGAAACGCAGAAGCACAAGATGCCATTTCACGCCGGTATTCTGAGAGGCCGTGGTACTAACCCGGTCGAGCCGGCCCATTCGAGCAGCAGCAAAAGCCTTCGCTTGGCTCTATCACGTAGAACCACGTACATGACCTTAATTAGTGCAAACTATTTTAGCTAATTACAATGTAACTTTAATATCGCTGGTTTGTTTGTTCCGGAATAAAAAAAACAAGTCTCCAACTCGGCCGTCAGCTGTTGGATAAATCATCTCTCATCAATCATCAAAAGTCTCGTCCTCACTTATGACACCTGTGGGATACAACAACTCCTGCAACACATAAGTGCCATTAGCATTGAATAAGAAATAATTTGTTTATTAAGATGTACAATGCAAAACAAGTCGTATCTAACTTCAAACATCAGTCAGATTTTAAGTAAGAAGTTCATTACAAAAAAAAAATGTTAACGTACAATGGTATGATAAACACAGTTTAGAAAATTGGGTAAAAACATTTTAGTCAAAAGGTGCAACTAAAGCATTTGGAAAATTTTTTTTCGTTTTGCAAAACAAATTGCAAACATTTTTACATTTGAATACAATAAATGTCTGTATTTTAAGAATGGTCTAACTAATCGTATTTCTAGGAAAAGTCTGTCGCGCTTTAAGTGTTCATTACTTACTTTTATTATTTTATCAGCACCCTTGACTGTCATAAGAGGAAACTTAGGGAAAAGGCCTTGAAAATCTCATGGGAACCTCCGAGAAAAAGAATCGCTACTTGACTAGTTATATCTGCCGGAGAAGTGAAAAGTGGGTTTTGGAAGGACAAACCCGAAACACACCACATAGCCGTCTATTTCTTTATTGGCATACTTAGAATCACTTGTTAACTTATATTTTTAAACTAAATTCGGTAGTTAAATAGTATTCCAAAGACGAAACCCAAAAAAACGAACTAATGCATATTAAACAACAACACATAAAACAGCAATATTGCGCAGTGAAGGACGATCCTACACACGACAAATTGACGACTTGGACGGTGTTTCTTTGGAGGCCTATGTTCAGTATGGTGAAAGACATGTAAATAATTAAGATCTTCCACAAATATGAAACCCACAGCTTTGTAGGATTACAATACAAATTTTCAAAGCGAATAGCAACTGTATGGTATTTTTTCGACTGAATTCCAATACGATGAAAATTACTGAGGAGAAAAGAGTCTACTCAGGCAAATTGTATACTCAGGAAATAAACATCGTTAAAACATTTTCACTGCTATTTATTTTTCATCCCTCCAATACTTTTTTCGTTGAAAAGCCAAACAATTAGTTATTTTCTGAATTCTATATCTATTGCTAACAAGCGAAAAGAGCACGCATTGTTATACGAGCAAAATATATTCTTATATCCAAGCATTAAAACATTTCATTTGCGTTTGTTGTCTTTTTTAACTTTAAGAACAACAACGGAGAGGTACAGAAATTTATCAACCATTATTGCTAATGGTGCCGTGGTGCTCTAGTGGTCAGGGCACTGTTAAGTACTGAATATGTCACGTGCACAAACTCGACTGGGCAGTGTTCGGACAAAATTTATGAACAAAGTCAAAAAAAAAAATGGTAACGTACAATGGTATGATAAAAAGTTTAGAAAATTTAGTTAAAAGGTGCAACTAAAGCACTTGGAAAATCTTTTTCGTTTTGCAAAACAAATTGAAAACGAATAGGATGTAGAACTTACGGGTAATAAAAAAAAAAAATGGTAACGTACAATGGTATGATAAAAAGTTTAGAAAATTTAGTTAAAAGGTGCAACTAAAGCACTTGGAAAATCTTTTTCGTTTTGCAAAACAAATTGAAAACGAATAGGATGTAGAACTTACGGGTAATAAAAAAAAAAAATGGTAACGTACAATGGTATGATAAAAAGTTTAGAAAATTTAGTTAAAAGGTGCAACTAAAGCACTTGGAAAATCTTTTTCGTTTTGCAAAACAAATTGAAAACGAATAGGATGTAGAACTTACGGGTAATAAAAAAAAAAAAAAAATGGTAACGTACAATGGTATGATAAAAAGTTTAGAAAATTGTGTAAAAAAAAAAATATCTCTTGAACTTGTGAAATCCGCGCAACCTCTAGAGGTAGCGCGGCGAACTGTACTCGGCTCTAAAAGCCTTGTTAAAATGAGAATAACCGGATGCTTCTCATAAAATATGCAGCGGAACTTTACTACTTGAATTTATCATTCGAGGTTGACTGCAAAAATCGCTTTTACCGATCAATTTATAATATTTCTCTCTAGAATTCCGTTTTTTTTTTATGTTGTACAATAAAGCATAATGTATGTTTTATTCCATTCTCTAGCAGTTGCCGTAAGTTTCTCGTTTACTTCGAAACTTCATACGCACAGAAGCTGTCCGCTAAGTACAGTGACATTGTGCGCAGTTGTCTAAAGTAGAATATAAAACTTTTGATTTTGAAAGAAACTGTGTTGCACAATATCTTAGATTTCTAGTATTTGTTGTTTTATTTTTATTTGCCCAATGTTTACTGATTTTTAGAACCAATTTAGCTGCAATAGATTTCTAGGAATATCGGACTAATTAGTATCCCAGTCGATGAAACTCATCTCGATTTTTTTTAGTTTTCTATCCATTTCCGACTTTATACTCGACTAATTTTTCTTATAAAATATCTTTCTTTATTTGCAAATTTATGAACAAAGTCAAAAAAATTCGAAAACTATTTGAGTTTTAGTAGTATTATATGTGATAATTTTTCATTTATTTTCAAGTATGTAATGATATTCAAGACCTTTAGAGGTTTTTGAGGTAGTTTTTATTTTATCTATTCTAAATAGAATAAAATTGTATTTCTGGATAGAGATGAAATGAACATTTGTTTTTCATATTCGTCTATTTAATTTAATAGATCAAAAGCCCACCTTTGTGCAAAAAAATGCAAGTCTTATAACCAACATGCGATTGCATAAAAAAATAGCTTAAACTCAAAAAGTAAAAAATACACATTAATCACAAAATGTACCGAAGAAAAAATTAAAAAAAATGTTTTATATTATTTTGGATTTTTTCTTATTGTGCTCCAGCAAAATATTTAGAACGCTTTACGTTCGTTTAATGCTTTAGTCTTTTGGTTTTATGGGAAAGGGAAAAAAAATCAAACGACCCTCATGATGAAACGTGATTGCGGCTCCTATGTACATCTGCAACATCAGAGGAGCTGCAGATCTTTCAAGAAATTTAGGGAGAGGGAGTGGGCCTCCGGTTTCCTCACTCACCGAGCGAAACTTAGAATCACAAGATGCCACTACATCATGCCGATACTCTACGAGGCCGTGGTACTACCCATGGAGCTGGCCCATTCGAGCAGCAGCAAAAGCCTTCGCTTGGCTCTATCACGTAGAACCACGTACATAACCTTAATTAGTGCAAACTATTTTAGCTAATTACAATGTAACTTTAATATCGCTGGTTTGTTTGTTCCGGAATAAAAAAAACAAATCTCCAACTCGGCCGTCAGCTGTTGGATAAATCATCTCTCATCAATCATCAAAAGTCTCGTCCTCACTTATGACACCTGTGGGATACAACAACTCCTGCAACACATAAGGCACTTATTAGCATTGAATAAGAAATAATTTGTTTATTAAGATGTACAATGCAAAATTTCAGATTTTAAGTAAGAAGTTCATTACAAAAAAAAAATGGTAACGTACAATGGTATGATAAAAAAGTTTAGAAAATTTAGTTAAAAGGTGCAACTAAAGCACTTGGAAAATCTTTTTTTCGTTTTGCAAAACAAATTGAAAACGAATAGGATGTAGAACTTACGGGTAATAAAAAAAAAATATCTCTTGAACTTGTGAAATCTGCGCAACCTCTAGAGGTAGCGCGGCGAACTATACTCGGCTCTAAAAGCCTTGTTAAAATGAGAATAACCGGATGCTTCTCATAAAATATGCAGCGGAACTTTACTACTTGAATTTATCATTCGAGGTTGACTGCAAAAATCGCTTTTACCGATCAATTTATAATATTTCTCTCTAGACTTCCGTTTTTTTTTATGTTGTACAATAAAGCATAATGTATGTTTTATTCCATTCTCTAGCAGTTGCCGTAAGTTTCTCGTTTACTTCGAAACTTCACACGCACAGAAGCAGTCCGCTAAGTACAGTGACATTGTACGCAGTTGTCTAAAGTAGAATATAAAACTTTTGATTTTGAAAGAAACTGTGTTGCACAATATCTTAGATTTCTAGTGTTTGTTGTTTTATTTTTATTTGCCCAATGTTTACTGATTTTTAGAACCAATTTAGCTGCAATAGATTTCTAGGAATATCGGACTAATTAGTATCCCAGTCGATGAAACTCATCTCGATTTTTTTTAGTTTTCTATCCATTTCCGACTTTATACTCGACTAATTTTTCTTATAAAATATCTTTCTTTATTTGCAAATTTATGAACAAAGTCAAAAAAAAAATTCGAAAACTATTTGAGTTTTAGTAGTATTATATGTGATAATTTTTCATTTATTTTCAAGTATGTAATGATATTCAAGACCTTTATAGGTTTTTGAGGTAGTTTTTATTTTATCTATTCTAAATAGAATAAAATTGTATTTCTGGATAGAGATGAAATGAACATTTGTTTTTCATATTCGTCTATTTAATTTAATAGATCAAAAGCCCACCTTTGTGCAAAAAAATGCAAGTCTTATAACCAACATGCGATTGCATAAAAAAATAGCTTAAACTCAAAAAGTAAAAAATACACATTAATCACAAAATGTACCGAAGAAAAAATAAAAAAAAATGTTTTATATTATTTTGGATTTTTTCTTATTGTGCTCCAGCAAAATATTTAGAACGCTTTACGTTCGTTTAATGCTTTAGTCTTTTGGTTTTATGGGAAAGGGAAAAAAAATCAAACGACCCTCATGATGAAACGTGATTGCGGCTCCTATGTACATCTGCAACATCAGAGGAGCTGCAGATCTTTCAAGAAATTTAGGGAGAGGGAGTGGGCCTCCGGTTTCCTCACTCACCGAGCGAAACTTAGAATCACAAGATGCCACTACATCATGCCGATACTCTACGAGGCCGTGGTACTACCCATGGAGCTGGCCCATTCGAGTAGTGCAAAGCCTATCGCTCTACCACTTTAATCATAACAATCATTGAGTATTATTAGTGTGCGCAATAATTTGACCATCCGGCATAAATTAAATGTCAATTATAAATTAAATAAGATTGTGTAAAAATCAAGGTATACACATAAACCAATAGCAGGGAGCTCACAGCACTTTGACTGCCGAACCACGTGGTCTTAAATATTTATATATTATGTTAATAAAGCCTTACCAGCCAATCGCGCTGCTATAGCACAGACATATTTAAGACAGGTTTGGTATATTTCTTGTGTGTTGTTTTTGTGACTGTGATTACTTTTTTTTTTTTGGTATTAACCATAACCCATCTGAAAGTAACATAGCTTTGAAGCTGTGAAAACAATTGTTGCATTTACGCAAATTATTTTATTATTGATTAAAGAACAGCACCCGAAACGTCGGGATTTGAAAATCGCAAGTAAACATAGTAAAAACCATAAGTAATAGTTTCATTTACAAGCAGTGAAAGAATTGTTGAAATCAGTTAAAGCCGCTAATAGTTCAGATGATTACTTCACACGTCTGATATACAAATAGGCACTTTATTTTAAAATATTAGGATTGATGCATAAACAAGCTCTTACATTTTGTCACGTTGCGCAATCGTTTGAAGGAGTACAATCTCTTTGAAAGTGTCGGAAGTACAAATCTGGACAAAACCTCTGAGTGCCGCTTGCCGCGTTGCCCTACTTTCCGATTATTTTACTAGAGAAAGCACTTTTATTGCTTTGAGCGCGCTCTATCACACCGAGTATTTCCCAAGAACGCTTTCGCACGGAATAAACTATTCACCACTATATCATCGAGATAAGCTTGGCTCTATTTGTTACTATATCGTTTATTATCAAAAAAAAAAATGTAAAAGATTATTTTAATATTTATTTCATTATACACTTACTCAGCTACGTTTTTACAATTCTATAGTCGTTGTAGATGAATGATGAATTACCACTTTTAAGCGTGGTAGAGCCAAGCGGCGGCTTTAGCTGCTGCTCGAATGGGCCGACTCGACCGGATTGATACCACGGCCTCGCAGAATACCGGCGTGAAGTAGACGCATCTTGTGCTTCTGCGTTTTGTTCATTGAGTGAGGTAACCGGAGGCCCACATCCCCTCCCTATTCCTCTCTTCTCTTCCCTCCTATCTCCCAAATATCCTTAAAGACCGGCAACGCACCTGCAGCATCTATGGTGTTGCAGATGTATATGGGCGACGGTAAACACTTACCATCAGGTGAACCGCTTGCTCGTTTGCCGTCATTTCCATAAAAAAAAAACTTTCTTCGTTTCTTCGCCGGGTAGCGTCTTCTCTGTGTTTTACTGTTTTTTTTTGCTTGTTATGATTGAGAAGCGCTTTTCCACTAGTAGGCATGTGAATAGCGACTGGAAATCAAAACTGAATGTGGTTTGATTGTCAGTAAGACGTAGATCTTTTATCTCAATGACAAAATGGAAGGAATCCTTCGCGTGTACTCTTGTAAGTCCATTGGGCGGTGATAGTATTTTCGCTACATGTCAATATGTTACTTGGTGAATCGATTTGGCTTACTATCGGACGTTGTGGAGTACTGTCTTGTGTATTTTTAGCAACCCATATAACATTATCGAGTTGACGTTCAGATCGAATTTTTCGGTTTATCACTTTATGAGATGCGCTGGTAGTTTTTAAAACTTTTAGCGGTTGGGTCTATTCGACCTTTGTGTATACCTAAATACACAGAGGTCAAATACAACCCAACCCAAACGCTTTCAATGTAATCCAATTTCAACAACTTTCATCCCAGAAAAGCTGTTGTATTTTTAAATAATAATCCGACTTATCCATTACTACCGTAGCAATATCCTTAACCGCGCGCAAAACCATTCGTAAATTCTCGTCTGTTTCGTAAGTTTATTAACGCTTTAAACTCATCTTTTGGGAGATTTAGTATCGGCCCAGAACTTCGACTTAAGGCCTCTAAATTTTCCTTGCCGATGTTATTTTCATACAGATAATCCTCGACATAACAGATAATTATACCTCTCGAGACTACGGTGTTGTTAAGTACTTGAAACGTCGGGAATAAAAAGTAATCATTAAACGCATTATAATACGTAATTACATTGACAACGTAAGTTACATTGAAAACATTTTTACATTTGAATGCAATAAATGTCTGTATTTTAAGAATGGTCTAACTAATCGTATTTCTAGGAAAAGTCTGTCGCGCTTTAAGTGTTCATTACTTACTTTTATTATTTTATCAGCACCCTTGACTGTCATAAGAGGAAACTTAGGGAAAAGGCCTTGAAAATCTCATGGGAACCTCCGAGAAAAAGAATCGCTACTTGACTAGTTATATCTGCCGGAGAAGTGAAAAGTGGGTTTTGGAAGGACAAACCCGAAACACACCACATAGCCGTCTATTTCTTTATTGGCATACTTAGAATCACTTGTTAACTTATATTTTTAAACTAAATTCGGTAGTTAAATAGTATTCCAAAGACGAAACCCAAAAAAACGAACTAATGCATATTAAACAACAACACATAAAACAGCAATATTGCGCAGTGAAGGACGATCCTACACACGACAAATTGACGACTTGGACGGTGTTTCTTTGGAGGAGGCCTATGTTCAGTATGGTGAAAGACATGTAAATAATTAAGATCTCCCACAAATATGAAACCCACAGCTTTGTAGGATTACAATACAAATTTTCAAAGCGAATAGCAACTGTATGGTATTTTTTCGACTGAATTCCAATACGACGAAAATTACTGAGGAGAAAAGAGTCTACTCAGGCAAATTGTATACTCAGGGAAATAAACATCGTTAAAACATTTTCACTGCTATTTATTTTTTCATCCTTCCAATACTTTTTTCGTTGAAAAGACAAACAATTAGTTATTTTCTGAATTCTATATCTATTGCTAACAAGCGAAAAGAGCACGCATTGTTATACGAGCGAAATATATTCTTATATCCAAGCATTAAAACATTTCATTTGCGTTTGTTGTCTTTTTTAACTTTAAGAACAACAACGGAGAGGTACAGAAATTTATCAACCATTATTGCTAACGGTGCCGTGGTGCTCTAGTGGTCAGGGCACTGTTAAGTACTGAATATGTCACGTGCACAAACTCGACTGGGCAGTGTTCGGACAAAATTTATGGAGAAGGGCCCACCGACGCCCGCGTACATCTGAGGAGCTGCAGGTGCGTTGGCGGCCATTAAAGATGTTAATGGGTGTGAGAGAGGATGAGAAGGAGGGATGGGGAAGAGGGAGTGGACCTCCGGTTACCTCACTCATCGTTCGAAAAACAAAAGCCTCAGATTTTTGCTCTTTCATTAAAACGCTAATATATACAGGTAAAATTTGAAAAAAAAAATATAATAAAAATGGAAAGGAGCAAAAGAAACTTACTAACTTTGTACTTAACTTCATTTTGTTTAACGCTACATTACGTTATTTCAACACAATATATTTTTAAAAAAATAAAATTTAAGAATTAAGCTATCTTTATCTTTTTTGTAATACCTATCTTTAAACCTTTGCAGTAATTTTCATTTCGATATAATATCCATAACGTAAAATTTTTAAATTAGAAACGGACGCATTTTAATGTTACGAACGAAGCTAGCCTATGTAATCAAATTGAAACATTTTGTTAGGTGCAGCAGTGCAATTCGTAATACCATTGTGAGTGCAATTAAGTGTACATCTGGTTCTGTTTGCTTTCCACTGTAATACGATATCGTTTTTAATTTAATTTTGTTAACGCGGTAACAGGAAACTTGTGAGCTTAATGTAATTTGTTTTCAGCACTTTATTATTTCGTTTATAGATGAAAACACTGCGAATCAGGAGCGGTTTTCTACTAAATAAGGACACTCACAAAACGCAAATGCAAAACTTAAAAAAATTAAATCGGAGCTCAGTCGAATATTACATTATCATAATTACACCTCTGAAAGCCTTCTCTTTTCACAAATAGTATGTTTTATTCAGTACTTTACTAACATGAAGTACAATACTTTACTACAAAGTGATATTAAGTATTATCTGTGTATATTCTGGCTAGTTAATAGCAATTTTATGTACTGAATTTACTCGTTACACGTACTAGGCGGTGAAGGAAAATGTCTGAGAAAATAATGAACTATATTATTTCGAGAGAATTTGAAGTCCGCCTACCCGCACTGGTGGAACACGCTGGGCCTTTCCCGGTTCCAAAACCCTCTCAAATATTTGAGAAGGAGGCCTTTGTACAGCAATGGGCACATACAGGCTACAATTTTTTTTAAATCAATCATTATTGATTATTGTTACCAATTACGATTGGTTTTACCATTGGGGTACGTATAGTTTTGGAATTCCATTTATACGATTCTGTTTAGTATAGCCAAAATGGTAATATACAAATCACTTTTCGCTTCTCAAAGTAATATTATAAAAAGGGATAGGTGATGGATTGCCATCGGATTGCTCCCGGAGATTTATCTCATCCAGCCAGATTCAAAGAGACGCCAGAATCTCGGGGCCATTGTGAGATTGGTGCCATGTCGACAGAACGTGGTTTTAATGTTAAGAAATCGCCAAACAAAAGCTCATTTAAGAGATCAGTTAAAGAACATTTTTTTTATTTAAATGCTAGGTTATTTCGACAGTTCTACCATCATAACTACTTAAAGAAAATATGTAATGTTTTTAATTTATCTGCAAGTGAGGACTTATTTAAATATTTTATATTTAATATTTATATTATATTATTTCAGTTGTACCAAAATTTTAATTGTTCACCATGGGTTATCTGGCAGTGACTAAAATGCCAAGAGGCAAGTTAAGCCCACCGGCTTAACTTGCCTCTTGGCAAGCACCTTATACTTTATGGTAATAAACAATATAGTTTTTAAATAAAATAAAAATAAACGCTTGACACAACTAAGGCTTGTCCAGGGCAACAGCGGTGTGAAGCCCAGGTAATTTAGTAGTGATGGATCAGCAATCCCTCTGATTCACAGGAAAGAGTCGTAACATGCAGATTTTAATTTTGTTATTTTCGTTGTGAGTGCGTCGTCAAAGCCAAAAGGTTTAGATCCATAAAAGGTTCGCACTACAACAAGAGGCGATAAATTGTTCGCGTCAATTTTACGCCTATTGTTGAAGTAAAAGCGTTGAGTTTAGAATCAAAGGTATGAAATATTTCATACCTTTGATTCATAAAATGGTCTGATAATATTTTCAGACCATTTTTTATATTGACATCTGGGTGTCCTATTGTTAACCTTAGTAGAGTCAATACAAAAGTTAATATCACACTGGTATTATGTTTATATCAGCGAGCCTTGATAATTACCAACCAGCAGGAAACTACACGTAAGCACACGTACACGTATTGATGATCGATTGTTGTTCAGTTTTTAAACATGACGATTTCATCAAAAAGAATTACCATATTGATTGCTCATGTATTTTGTGTGCATTCACAGATATAAATTGTCCGTGCACATAACCAAAATAATTGACTGTAGGCTTCAATTATAGTCTATATGAGAATTGGATTTTGTAATTTTTATGTTGTTAATAGAAAATTAAGTGCTAATTTACCCTATTATGTATGAGAGGGGGACACGGCCTGCATGCAGTTCTCTTTATTTAACGAGGAGATGTCCAGTATGGGTATTCAGGCCTTGGGTGGGACAACCGGCGAAATATCGGGAGCAATGACGAGGTCATATAACCTTTTCTATAACCTAATTAAATTATCTGTTAAAGTAAATTTTTCAATAAAAAATTTTCTCTGTTTTGTTTCAGGTGGGTAACATTCGAGGACAAATCATTTCAATTCAGGTTTGTGTGTGATAATAAGGAGGTTTTTAAGTAATCTTGTTAAATTAGAAAAGCAATTATAATTATTTAGACGCCTCTGCACGACAGTATTGAACTCGCTTACCTAGGACTGTACTGTTGTTTTGACCTTAATCCATGCATTATCCTTTCCTTCCTTTCCTTTCGTCCGTACGATTACGTCGCGTGGGATGAATGGTTGTTACGTCTTCAGTCATGCGGAAATCCTGCGTTTTGAGTTTCTTAAGAATTCCATGATTAGGAATCGATGTTGTTCACAGAATATTCATAAAATTCTTTTTTTTCTTTTCTTCATCATTCTGTATAAGTCCACTATTTATTGAACAAAAGCTGATACGCCATGTATGAAAAACTCGCCAATACCCATACTGCGTAGTGGAGCCAAGAGGCGGCTTTTGCTGCTACTCGAATGGGCCGGCTAGTCCGGGTTAGTACCACGGTCACGCATAATACCGGGCTTGAAGTAGAGGTATCCTATGCTTCTGCGTTTCGTTCGGTGATTGAGGTAACCGGAGGCCCATTTCCCGCCCCCCTCCACATCCTCACTGCCACCCTCCAAATATTCTAAAAGGTCGGCCACGCACCTGCAGCATCTTTGGTATTGCTGATGTACGTGGACGACTGTAATCACATGCCATCAGGTGATATCGTTGGCCCTTTTCCCATGAATAAAATAAAAAAAAATACTAGTCACGTCAGATAGGACGGTGGGTGAGCGCAGTGCCGATACTCTCGCATTGGATATACTAGTCCCCATATCTAATCTGTGGGATTTGGGTTTGGCATGTTCTATTGTATTTTCAGTCATCAGTTGTTCACCAGAGCCTCGGCCCTTAACCAAAAGTATATTTTCCATAACATTCAATTGCTTCATAAGAATTTTCATTGTTGTTTTAAATAACTGCGTTTAATAAAAATATTGTCTACAAAATAGGTTCCCAGCTCAAAGGGCATAATTTCAAATAAATGAATTTAAACTTCATTTGAAAATGCAGCGAATAATTGACAAAGCCATTGTTTTAAAATAGCTTGCATAAAATCGGAGCTGTGATAAATTAATTTTAAACTGTGTATAACGTTGTAGTAATTTTTTTATTTCTTAGAGTATTTTTCTTAGTGACGACCACGTGGCTAAGTGGTTGGCTTATATCCGAGTGTCGGTCGTGGGTCTGATTCGGATTGGGCGGTTTCTGAAGTGGCTATGTTGCATTTGACCCTTCCTTCAAATCATTTTTAATACCCAGGGGTGAAATATCATCTGAATTTTATTCCTATTTGACAGAATACAACAGATGCAGTTATCTATACAGCCTCTGCGACCACATACCATCAGCTGGACTGAGTGCTTCTGTGTTACCTTCATTGTGTAAAAAACCATAGCAGGTTACATTTGACGCGCGGTTGACATTTGAAGAAAAAGCTTCTATAATCCTCCAGCACTTGAGCTTTTCAATAAAGCTCCATTACTATGTCACTTATGGCTAGCCAATTAGAGCTCTTTTCATTTAGAGCGAATTTTGTATCTTTCCAATTGATGGAATGACATTCCGACAAGTGTCGACCGATTTTATGAACCAACCCTAAATTACAAAAACTTTGATAGACTTTAATTTTTTTATGGTAAAGGACGCAAACGAACAAGCGGCTCGCCTGTTAGTAAGTAAATACCATCACCCTTGTACATTAGCAACACCAGAGGAGCTGCAGGTGCGTTGCCGGTCTTCAAGGATATTTGGGAGATGGGAGGGAAGATGTAGAAGGGATTGCAGCACTCGGTTAACTCGCTCACCGAACGAAACGCATAATCATAAGATGCGTCTACTTCCCGCCGGTATTCTGCCAGGTTGCGGTAAGACCTCGGTCAGGCCATCTCATTGGAGCAGCGGCAAAAGCCGCTGTTTCGCTCTGCCACGTTTACCACGTATATGTAATGACAACCGAGAAATATTATTACTCTACATACAGACAGACATAGTATTACTTCACATTCTATTACTTTACTTACTTGAAACAGAATGACCATAGAGAAATTATAGAAATATTTGACATGTACGAACTATGATACAGGTTATAATACACGATCCGAACGCAATCCGATTCAACTGTTAGCTGGAACTTGCGCCAACTAAAAATTTGTGTACTGCGAAGTCGTTGTACTATTGTCGCCACAAATTTGACAGTAAAGAATACACAATGAGTTTTTATCCGGAATGGGGACGCAATTGCGCATCGCCTGCAGCGGTAGCGAAATTCGCGCCTAGCTCGTTTTGTTTATTCGTGTTTTATACTTTTGTAAATATTTGCAACAACTTTTAGTTTCAATGTAACTGATTTTACAACTATGAAACTGAAGCTGACTTTTTAATTTATTTCAATATCAAAGTACGAGTACTTACTTATATAGCAATAATATATTATAACAGGAAATTTGCATATTGAAAGTAGATAATCGTTTCTTATATACTAATATAATGAATGCGGAAGTAATTCTGCCGGTCTGTCTGTTACGTTTTTATGGTAAAGTCGCTGCACCGATTTTGATGAAATCTGGTAATGTACATTCTGGAATATTGACAAGACAAGGTAATTTCAATCTCTTACCATTATTTCTAGGGTCGTTTCGAACATGTAGTCATTTTCTGGTTAAGAACCATTGTCAACATATGTTATAGTGTCGTAATATATAAACGCTTTCTCACGCCCGTCATAGTTGTAGGTAATTATTACAGATTTTTATTTAGCACCAGAGATAGGACGTGACGGTTTGGCGGGCTTCACATATCCTCGAAATAATATTTTTATGTTTTCCTTCACCGCTGAGCACGTGGTAAATACAGCACTTAAAATAGTTATTAACAATATTAGTGCTGCCGGCACCAGGGATAGAACCTAGGTCACTCGCGCTGAGAGAAGGAGCCAACCACCAAGTCCTGATGCAAGCGACTGAGGCGTAAAGGCTAACGTATCTTCTTCTTTTTGTATTATAAATGAAAACATTTCACCTGATTCCGAGTTTTTTCATTCTTATGTGACATACCGACCGAAGTCACTATACGGGGAATAACTGAAATATTAAACACCACCATTTAGACCTGATGAAGATTGAGCAAACAAGGAAAATATGGAAGATGTATATCTTCGGCCATAGAGTACCATACTGGTTTTCAAAAAAGATTGTCTCAATTTTTAAAGCCATCGCTTCCTACGGCTGGGTATTACAATTTTTAGTTTATATCTTTTTCAACGTTGTAGAGCCAAGTGGCTTTTGCTGCTGCTCGAATGGGCCGGCTCAACCGAGGTAGTACCACAGCCTCGCTAAAAACCGGCGTGAAGTAGACGCATCTTGTGCTTCTGCGTATCGGTCGGTGAGTGAGGTAACCCTCTCCCATCCCCAACTCTTCTTCCCATCACCATTCTCCAAATAACTGCAACAGGTGCAACGCACCTGTAGTTCCTTTGATGTCGCCGATGTAAGTGGGCGGCGGTAATCACTTATCAAGCGATGTTAACCCCCTATCCAATAAAAAAAAAAATCCTTTGTTAGTTGTGCGCTACGGACACTTTTCTTTATTCATTTTCCCAATGGGCTCTAATCGGCTGTGGACAGTGCAATATACAAGCACGTCGCTTTCTGATAATGAAAATAGCTTCACTATTATTTTCGTTATGAATACGTATAACTCAATGCGTAAAACCGATACACACTAATATAACAGCATTCCTCTACCACAGCTAAAAGATAGGGAACGTTTAGTAGTATTATATGCCGTACACTTAGCGAAACCCTAACAATACCAAAGATCCAGTAGAATAAAGAAATCGACATCCCTATTTATGTTATGAGGTTATGTAACGTTGGTTTATTTGGGTATTATCATTTAAATTAAACGGTTAAGCGGCTTAAGGTTTTGAAATAGTAAATCCTTGAAAGGATCTAATAACTTTTGAAGTACGCGGACGTTTTAGTATTATGATATACGTGTCAAAGGATTTTATTAGAAAGCTATGGAACAAAATGGTTTATATTATCATATTTTACATAATATAGTAGCCAAGTCGTCAGGGCGCTCGCTTTAGTTTCATAGAGCGTGAGTGACCTGGGTTCGATCCCCGAAAATTAAATTTTTATAGCAATTTTAGGTGTTGGATTTACCACGTGTTCGGCGGTGAAGGAAAATATCGTGATTTCAAGATATATGGAGCCCGTTAACCCGCACTGGAGCAGCATGACAGGTTCTTACCGGCTCCAAATCCCTCTCAGATATTTAAGAAGGAGGTTTTTACCCAGCAGTGGATACTTACAGGTGCTACTTTATATTTTACTTCACTTTTATGATGTCCTCTTTCGTCCATGGCGATATTAGTGCCGTAAGTGAACGCGTAAACACAGAGACACTTACTAGTCTTGACTAAAATCGCAGGAAAAGTCAGATGCGGTGTCAGAGAAGAACAACACACCACAACCAGAACCGACAACCGATTCGTATTTTCAGACAAATATTGACCTTAGCTGGGATTCGAGCCCAAAGCCTATTACTCTTTTAGATTCGTATTGTTATATAACAATTAACAATATAATAATACAAATAACATTTAATTAACATTTTCTCTGTAAACATCGTTAGGCGAATCAGGGAAAAACTTTAAAAACCTGAGGGGCAATCTGCGCGTGCAAACCGGGCGACGAAGCGTACCACTTGTCACGTTTTACGTCATTACAGTGACTACCGAGCTAATTATTCCACCTGCAGGTAAAGTGGCTACTGGGACCCATGAACAGCTGCGAGATGGTTACAGATGTGATGTCACCCCTGATGATAATCTCTATAACATTTGAACCGGAACACAGAAGTGTAGTTACACTGCGGGTTTGCAGCAGAAATAAGTAAGAGGTTGGTGAGAAAAGTTCCTTGTATTGTATAGTTAACAAATAAAATTCATATTTATCAATTTTCCACGTTTCTACACGTAGAATCAATATCTGATAAGTAGCTGTAGTGAAGCAGAGCCTTCATGCGAATTCACTTTCGTTGCGAGAAAATTGTACGTATCGCTCCATTTGGCTTCGCACAATCCTTTTTACCAAAATATAAATCTGTACGCGCTCCTTGAAATTATTAGTTTTTCTGTACAGTAATTTTGATGCCGTGTGCATTTTTAGTTTAGTAAATTAATAATTTATTAAATATAGCGACTTAATGATATTTAGGCTTCTTTTTCTACTTCTTTAGCAACCTGTCAATAGTCCACTGTTAAACACAGGCCCCTATTCTCGACTTGCCATAATTGCCTACCTTCTACCTGTCACGGTTATTAATGGGTATTTCGCTATGGGTCGAGTGACCGATTTTCCATACATTTTCTTGGTCCACACCCATGAGATAAGACGAGTGGCATATTTCATCATGCCACCGCCTTACGGCTGAGTAGTAACGTTTTATTTATGTTAGTACAGGTAACGAACAAAGGTCCAACAGTCCACCTAAATAAAAAGTGAGACCTGCACCGAATTTGATAAAAAAAAAACGAAATGTAGAAGCGTAGTAACAAGATTTAGATGTTATAGTATATGATAAGTTCTTTAGAGTCCGAAAACGGATCACCGCTTAATCAATCACCATACGGAACATAGAGGCATAACCATGCCATCCCACGCTGGTATTGTGCAAGAGTCTGCTTCTTCTCCGATTGTACCAAACCATTACAGTCGCGCCATTCTACCATAGTGATTATCATACGTTAAATACAATTTTACAACAATCGCCATCTAAAAAAGATCCAAATAAATCTAATCCTGATATTTTAGATAGTTTATGAGACTGGGTCGTTCCATTGTCTCAGTTGTAAGTTAGTATATAATTTAGATATAAAATAACACGCATTTCACGTACTACAAATTTTAAAAATTCTTTGTGACACTCCTACAATGAGTGGAGCGAAGAAAGCACTTCACTGTATGTTTGTCGCTAAAAAAATGTAGATGACCTTTGAAGAGTGTGATACTTGCTTTGAAATATCTTTCGAAATAACAAAGTCCGGGTTTTTTTTTAATAAAAAATTGTGTCAAAGTTAAGGCAATTATATTATATTTTTGTTATCGACTATTGTTGTGAACCACTAAAGTTACAAGGTCCTAAGCCTTGTTGGATTTGGTTTAACAGGAATATTAATAATCTCAATAGGCTTGCTGGTACTCTTTTTTAAAAAAATATATACATAAGTGTAATTTTTTATTTGGTTTCGTTTATCCATGGCATGATTACCAATAAACGAAACCAAACCATAACATATTTGTGAAAAAAAAAATGCACAGACTCTGTACTCTGACGTTAAATTTAAAATCAAAACACGTCGTATGTTCGTATAATACGAACATTTCTTTAATACATAAATTTTCTCCGTAACTATCAGCTATTCTAAACCTGAAATTCACTCTATTGGTCGTTTACCCGTTCTACGTTTATAGAATTCACAATAAGTTCTCATAAAGTTTGAATCTAGAATAATATCTGGGAGCTTTTTTCAGCTACTTGTTGCTTTTTCGTTGAGTAAGTAATAAGTAATACCAATAATGATGATAAGGTAAATATACCATAAACGAGTTTCTTCTAAACGTCTTTTAATATTTAGTTATTTAATCAAAATCCGCAATTTTAGTATTTACGCAATCAAAGGACTCAGTCATATAAAAACAAATAATTTGATATATCTCAAGATACTGAGAAAAAACAAATTAAAAGCTAAAAGTAGCCCGTGTTAACTATGTCATCAGGACATCTAACACCTCAGTGCCCTCGTGACCATAGGTACCAAGCATGGCATGGCTGTAAAGCATTTGAAACCACGCGATTATAAAAACAAAAAATTAAACGCGATGAAATCCGTAAATAATAATTTAATTTCAAATAAATTATTTATCATAATTTTGAACCGTAAATGTACACTATATCTGGGTAAAATTAAAAAACTTTGGAGATTTATCTGTGATGTTTGAATCTGTGACGTATGCGATTCGAACTGAACCCACCGAATCATAACTTACTATCCCCAGAATTTCACAAAAAAATAACGACTGTAACAAAACACTTTAATATAGTGACGACAAGTTTAACATAAATTAAATTCATAATAAGTTAATTTTGTTAGTCTTTTAGTCGAACTGCTTTGAATTTTGATGGATTGCAGGCACCTGCTCGATTTGCTTTGACTCGACAATATTCAGAGACCTGGTTCAATGTTAAAGGAACACGGTTCGCTAGGTCTATTTAATATTCAATATCCATTTTACATATTTCAGTTTGCATAGTGATTTTAAAAGAACGAATGCTCAAACCTGCATACAATTTGCATATTCTATCATATACTTAAAACAATTTCCAAGTACTAGAAAGAAAACAGTCATAGAGATTTTTAGTAATCAGAGGAATTTTTAGTATAAGGAAGATTAGAGAATTTACCAACGTTTTTCTAAATATCAAACTTTTACCTCGACGTCATATTTATAAGAAATTGTTGTTGTTTTTTTATACCCATAGACATAACATTATTTTACGGGGCGGACTGGCGGCTGCTGAAATAAATTCCGCCCGTGCCCATCACTGGGTCCATCGCACCACTACCTGGGATCTCAACGACTTATTTGAGACGGCCGAAGTCGCTGGTGCTCTCTTGCTCGTGAAGCGTGAGTTGTAGGTATTGACACTGCGTGTGCCAACTCTCTCTACTCTGCATGCCAGTTATTCATGGCAGTTTCATGTGAAGCCACATAAATAGTGGATTTGGCAAAAAAGAAAAAAAGCACCATCGATTGGTCTCCAGAGCCTCGTCCGTGCAGGTGAACTTGACAATTGCAGAAAAGATTTTTTTTTTATTTGAGACAGGAAGCAATCGAGCAAGCGGGTCACCTGATGGTAAGTGAATACCGTCGCCCACGTATATCTGCAACACCAGAGGAGCTGCAGGTGCGTTTTAGGATATTTAGGGGATGGGTTAGGGGGAAGTGGGCCTCCGGTTACCTTACTCACCGAACGAATCGCAGAAGCACAAGATGCTTCTGCTTCACTGCGGTAATCTGCACTGTCGTGGTACTACCCCAGTCGAGCCGGCCCATTGGAGCAGTACCAAAAGCTACCGCTTGGCTCTACCACGTACAAAAAATACATTTGGCCTCTCCCATAAGGAGTATTTCCCATAATTGCCACCAAGAATCAGTATCAAACACCTCGCGCCTACCGCTGCTGACTTGGATGGGTATTCCGTCATCTGACGGTAGCCACTGTGATTTTCAAGGATTTTCCTTCGGCTCCCTTTAAAACACAACCGGGAAGAAAGTGTGCGACAGATTCATTCGCCGATATCACACAGCGCCATTCGTCATACACAGATGTACCGACAACCGCTCTACTAAATATTAAGAAGTTTCACTACCACGAGCCGCTTTCTTTTCTCTGCCTGAATTTTCACTAAAATGTCTGTAATAATTTTGGCTATCCATTGGCATCAAGTTCATATCCTGCACGATAGCCGAGTGGTAAGAAAACTGCTTCCAAATCAGGAGACTCAAATTCGATTCTCTATCTGGAGGACTCGTACCAAAGAGTATTTAGAAACTTATATACGACTTATATCGGTTGCCTTAACACTAAAACGGATATAAACTATATTCCAAGTACGCTATGGTAAAAAGTGAATCAGGTGAGCCGCACGCTCTTTTGCCCCTTCTTCTATAAAAAAAATGTGAAATCCGCCAATCGCAATTAAGCCGCATGACTGATTTTTCCCGGTCCCTGTTTCATAGGAAAAATTGTGTCGAGAGCTTTGCTCCGCAATGTAACTTAATTACATAGAGATAGCTAATATGCTGCCCGCCATTGGTATATAATCTATATTTATTTCATTTGATTAGGATGAAAAACGAACTAACATTCTACCAGATGGTAAGTGACTACTGCAGCCTATGGTAACGTGGAAATAACTTCAATCGGAGAAGGTTTAGCTGAGTGAGGCTGAGTACTAATACGGAATGCATCTCACCTCGTAATTATACTGGCTCATTTTAACTTTCAAACAGAAACACAACAATCGTTACACTACTGTTTAGCGGCAGGAATGCAACTCCTAGACAGAGAAGGAACCTACCGTCTAGTAAACTTGCCCCGGCATAGACTGCATCAGATTAACAACCGTTGTAGGAACATCAGAAAACAAATAACTGTGTATGACAGAAAGGTTTACATAGAGTAATGTTAACATCATGTGAACATAGAGCTCGCTGCTTGAAAGCGAATAAATAAGGATGTTGCAGTATCCATTTTACAACAATTCTAGTATATTCCTTTAGTAAATAGACACCGAACCACAGCATAAATAACTTGAAATGCTATGTATCCTGTAGAGTTAGGGCACTGGCTTTAATTTCATAGTACGAATGAACTGCGTTCGGTGCCGGAACCTCTGAAGTTGCTGATAGCAACGTTAAGTGCTGAATTACGCGCCATTGCAATTTTATGATACATTGGTGTGCAGAGTGATGGAATATTCCCAACCTTCATATTAAGAGCAGATAGTTCTCCCAAAAATTAGAATAGACTTTTGACCACCAGTGTGATGCTACTTAACATTATTTTTTATGTTTATGTATAAAAAATTTATATTCAAAATTTCTCTTTAAAATATACTTATACATATATACACACATATACACAGACATAGACTCGTATACATGACCTTAATAGGGTTGTATTTTACGCGGTCAGGAGCGAAGACCTTGAGTTTGGAAGTTATCCTAAACTATGTTTAATTATGCAGTTCGAATCGTCGAACTAAATGAGAGATTTATAATTAACTTCATAATATTCGTCACGTTCCAAATGCAACATATTTATGACGTAAATTAAGGCATTATAGTCATGCCGCAGCTCCACGATATTTCGCGTATGAACCGAGAAAGAATTCCGAATTATTGCTATGTCAAAGTTTGCAATTAAATCAAACAACGATACCAATCGTAAAAAAAATATTTTTTATTTAAAAAAGTTTATTGCTTACAACCCTTATAATTTGAGGTGACAAAGGGCGGACTTAATGCCTATTGGCATTCTCTGCCAGTCAACCCATGGGTTGGTGAGATAGCCGTAGCAGGTACACGCAATAAAAGTTTTGTGTTCGTAACACATAATTATATGACTTTGACAAGGCCGAGCGGTTAGAAAATAGCCACATATGGCACAAATTAAACAAAGATGGCATGGTATACTAAATTAATTCGATTTGCGAGACGACTCGAAAGAATAAAAAAGGTGGTGTGTCCGCATCTCACGCAGTGGTGGAATCAATTATTGCGGAATACGAAAGCAGTTAATAACACTAACATATGGAAGCGAAAGCTGGGTATAGCAGAAGAGGCATGAAAGCAGGATAAATGCAGTAGAAATGAGAGCGTTAAGAAGTATGATTGATGTGAAGATAACTGAAACGAAATAATGTGATCAGAGAGCGTTGTGGCATGAAAGACGATGTAGTGACACGAATTGAGAAAGGGATGCTGAGCTGGTTTGGACATGTGGAGAGGATGAATTAAAGTAGGTTGACGAAACAAATATATATGAGGCGAGTGTAAATGGTAGAGTCGGGAGAGGAAGACCTAGGCGAACATTTCAGTATCAAATCGGAGACGTTCTGAAAAAAGTCCAGGTCAAGAGTACTCTAAACCAACGAGTATGCGAAGATTGATGAAAGTGGGAGAAGCGAAAGACGTATGTCAGGACCGTAGCAAGTGGAAGAAGATTGTCTCTGCCTACAGCGTTGGGAACATGGCGTGAATATATATATAGCTAAAGTGGCTAAACATATACATGATTTATTTATCCTCACGTGACAACCCTGCCAAAATAGGCATTACATTTTGCGCGCTCATTAGAAGCTTTGTCTCTGTGGGGTATTTCCTTACGAGACTTCAGTCCTTTATTAATTTGACGTCAAATTTCAAAGTTATTTATCATAAGCTTTATTAAATTATTATTATATAATCAATTGTTTTCACATTTAATACAAATGTGTTTCCTAGGAGTGTTTCTTGCTAATCGACTATTTAAATGTCACTTTACAACGTTTTCTTACACTAATCTAGATTAACTGATATTTAATTAATCTCCTGTTATCTATGCTTTGTTCAAGACATGTCATGTCATTAGACACATTATTTCAAAATCAAAGATTTAGTTCATTAGTATTGGTTATCATATAACAGTATGAGTTACTTATACCGGAAACACAAGTTTACTGACGCCGGCAATTCTGCCGGAGACAAAGCTAACATCCGGCGAGAAAATTGTCTCCCTGCCAGCTCAAAGGAGAGAGAAAACGGTAAAGAGATACTTTTGTCTTTCATTTCGCTCTCTCCATTTGTTTGACATGCTAGCCCTGCTGATTGATTTGAGACTGGAAGATTAAATTATACTAATTAAATATACTGAGTTCATTGACCCACGACCACCTAGTACTAAGTACATTCAGTTCACTTTAACAAATATTTTGTGTATGCAATTAATCATAAACACACAACATCGTCTCGACCATTTTGCGCAACATTGAATTCTATACAAGGCTTTGAAAGATTATTAAATAGCGCTAAACGAGCAAGTTCTAGATTTCTAGCAATTGAATCGTTACTATGAAGATGCCTTTTATGTATAAACTTAAATATGGGGTGTATGGGGAAAATAACATAAGGGAGAATATTTCTAGAAATGTGTTCTTGCTTTTTCTTGGAGAAGCTTTTGTTCAGCAGATGATTTAAAAAGACTGGGGAATAAGAAGACAATAATGAAGCAGGCGGATTTTCATTTTCTTATTTCGTCTAAAAGTATTTTTTTAAAAGTTACAGTTACATGTAGTTATTTCTTTTAAAATTTCTGTCTATTTTTTGACATAAAATTTTTATATAGTACGGATACTGAAATTTAATATAGAAATAAGGAGGTTTAGAAGCAAACTTTATTAATATAATATACACGTCATCAATCGTCAATACATAGTAATTAAATGTATCATTACTCCTGACTGCTTCATGTCTACGTTAAATTATAATATGCAAGAATTAAGCTCATTAAATTAAGCTTTTCCAAGCAGTAATAGAGCTTCTCTTCTTCTAACTGTTGGTAATTTCTTCGAATGTTTTATTATTAACTATACGTACCCTGTTCAATTATCTCTGCCTCTGGCATCTGACCTCATCTATCACATGAAACCACGCCTACGAATGATTCACTGAGCTCAGCAGCATTTAGTCGCAAATCATTTCATTTATTATCCTTTCTTTTTTGGCAGAATTTGCCGTGTCACTAAGCGTTCTATTGAAAATGCATAGATATATATATATACGTATATATTTTTTTTTATAGAAGAAGGGGGCAAACGAGCTTGCGGCTCACCTGATGGTAAGTGATTACCGACGCCCACGAACATCCACAACATCAGAGGAGCTACAGATGCGCTGCCGGCCTTTAAGGAAGGAATAGGCTCTTTTCTTGAAGGTGAATATTTATATATATTTGTATCTGAATCACCATATGTATCGCTTCCTATTATAAAGATATCTGATACCTGGGCGTCTTTTAGTGCAATCGGGTATAATGACATTAATAACGAATCGCCATACTCTCAATAGTATGTCACCTAAATAATATATGAGATGACGTTTTATTATCTAAATAAACTAAGGCAATAAAACCTTATCTACATACAAAAACTTATCTAAATCGATTGAGCCGTATCCGGTAAACCAACTTCACATATACACATTAAAAAGCATATCTTTCTTTAAAGAAGCACTTTAATAATAACAAAACTTATGTGTATAAATTAATCGAAGTATAAGTGATTATTAAGAAACAATTTTATTTAAAGTAGTCTTGCCTTTGGCTTTGATACAGGCCTTTAATCTCTCTGGCTGCGAATCTGTTGATTTACGCACTGTGTCCATGTGGATTTTAGCCACTTCTAGCTCTGAACCTTCCTTCAGAGACTTAATGTCGCAGTAACTTTGAGCAGGCCATGTCTTCCTAGTACAGTCCACAATTTATAGTCCAACGAGTTCAAATTTGGACTGGACGTGTGCCAGTCTCCAACTCTTATGAAATCCAGATCACTGTACTTGTGCCAAGTTTGATTTGTTCGAGCCTTGTTCAGTCTTTTGATAAATTATGGCCGAAGTCTTTACTCCTTTTTATCCTTCGTTACTACTCCTCCCCAAACTATGATTGATGCATGATGATGACCATGTTGAACTTTTCCAGCAAGTCGCAAGGCTTATTTATAGCTAGTGAGCATACACTCAATAATTTTGCTTATTGTAGTGCTAAGCTAAGTTAAGTTCTTTAAAGATCATATTTCTCTGATTTCCACCGGGGTATCGGGGCAGCAAGCGTTTTGATCGATACACAAGCTGCATGAACTGACTGTTGACTTAAGGTATGTCCTGTATATCATCGGTAAGCGCCTAGCCTCAGGTCTTGTTTAATTTTAATTCTCAATGGGAATCTTCATTTCAATCAACATTTTCTTTTTGTTTCCTTAACAGCACGAAGTCACCTTATCTTTTATTGTCTTCGGTAGAGGTGTTGTTGGTGTATCTGAAGATGCTCTATCGCCATATAAACATACGGCTGTTCAATTGTCTTAAATATAAAATGACTGGCGGATTGTACTCACTTTGTGCAAAGCAATCACTGCAATTCTGTTTTTTTTTTAACGCTCCATCCAATAATGTAATTTAACAATCACGGTGAAAACTAATCAGTGAAATGGCGGTAAATCGATCCATTTCTTACTCAATAAACACATTCCAAATTTGAATTCGGAAAAAAAAACTTTTTAAATTGTAGCATTAATTATGGCCCGACTAGTTATATGTTAGTACGGTATGTAGTCCTTTTAAGTTTAAGTAGGTACAATGACAGATAAGTTACTAGTGTTGACCTGGGTTCAAGGTGCGGATTGCGAAACATGACATCTTAGGTTCGAGTCCGCCATTCTAGTATTGTCGTAAACCACTCCAGATGCTAACTCTAATTGGAGTGGATAGAAGGATTATTAGCAATGTTAATGTGTTTAGGTTTAACATATAACGTTATATAGGTGCAATATATTTTCTTATACATAATGAAGTACAAGTCTATTACGGTTAATATAATTACCGAGTTCAATCGTCAGAGACGTTAAAGGTACTGGTGTAAAAGCTTAATTAAAAACTTCTCGTGAAAGTGGGCAGGCCCGTCTTCGCTCTTTGACAGCTCCGAGGCAACACGCTGCCCTTAGTCGTAAGCTCGATGTAAATTTAATTTGTGGCTCACGTAATGACTTCTTGTATTTATGCGAATACTACACATTTCATCTTAACGTGGTAGAGCCAAGCGGCGGCTTTCGCTGCTGCTGGAATGGGCCGGCTCGACCGGGTTGGTGCCACGGCCTCGCAGGATACCGGCGTGAAGTAGAAGCGCCTAGTGCTTCTGCGTTTCGTTCGGTGAGTGAGGTATCCGGAGGCCCACTCCTGCTCCCTATCCCCCTCCTCATTCATCCTCGCCCATCTCCCAAACACCCTAAAAGGCTGGCAGCGTACCTGCTGCAACTCTGGTGAGGCAGATGTCTGTGGGCGACGATAATCACTTACCAATAGGTGAACCGCTTGGTCGTTCGCCGCCTGTCCCATAAAAAACAACATTTGAAATAAAACCGTTATTTGCGGATTCTATCGCGGTTTATTGAACTTTTTATTTTCACAGTTAACTCGTGCTACCGGGGTAGCGGTTAATTTAGTGTCTTTACACCGTTTAGTTATAAAAAAAAAAATTATTTTAAAAAGAAATGATGACTTTAAAGTAGTGGTTCTTATTTTTTTTAGCAGTCTGTGTAAGTACGTAGTTAGAGATTGTAGGCACTTGCCTAAAAAAGTCGTCACGCTATGCGCACTAAGACAGTTAGATTAATGACAGCGGTGCCTCCGAAACCATCTAACGAAACATACTGCTTCATGTCACTAGCCTGCGGGATTTGAGTTCGGTATGGTGAGTTGGATTTTCTGCCATTAGTCGGTTGCCAGAGTCACCTGCACGTGGAGAGGGTGCACTGACAAGTTTTCAGGTTTCTAGTTGGAGTTGATTGATTCCCCTTTAATTACAAAGGTGTTCCAAACGAGGCATTAAAACAAAAACAAAACACTTTGTTTTTAATGAAAAAAATAAAGGAATCGGGATTTTCCTTTCTATTAGAAGTGGAAAAGAAGTATTTTATTGTAGAACTCAGGGATAATGATGTACCGACATGTTGGCTCCCTGTCGAGTATGGATGTATACTTTTGATCTTCTTTCTCTTCATCATCCTTTTGATAGTCCACTGTTAGACACCGACCTCTTCCAAAGATTGTCCCGAAAGCATTGTTTTAAACTAGATGCATCCATCATCAAAATGATCGTCACAATGCAGATCGTCTCTCCATCTTACGTTGCTTCCTCGAATAGACAAAGGTTATAAACTGTACAAAAACTATAACTAAGCCAAAAACCTCTAGAAGGTCTAATTTAAAAAATATTAATATTTATGCGTTTGTCTGTTTTTTCAAGCATTACGCTAAAACGATAACTTTGATTTTGATGCGATTTTCACTGTTCGAAAGCTCACCAAACATGAAAATTGCGACAGTTTTATCTCAGAAAATAGTTTCCGGCGATAGTTTTTCTTAGGCAAAAACGACTTGATAGATATGGGTAACTTATAATAACATAACCAACTTACACTGTTCCTCACTATGACTTTAGATTTAAACTGCGATATTTTTAATACAATGTTATAATCAAAACTACGTCGTAGTCGTATTCTACGCTGATTAAATTACCGGCAAAAGCTAGCATAAAACACTGTTTATTTCTAAAATTAGTTTTTGTTTGCAAGATAAAATAGTAAAACAACAAATGTCTGTGTTTGATAGAAAGATAACAAAAGAGAAATGTTTATTCCAGCTATGAAATACACTGAACTCCGTGATGTCTCAGGCTTGCGACGTCACGGCGGGTAAATAAAGTGGATTCAATATTTATATACCTACTGCAATTTACTGCGATGTTTATGCATGAAAGTCAAGAATGGTTTTCAATCATTCTCTTCTACTAGATGAACATTAATCATTTACATTATGTCCGTCACATTATAAATTTTGGTTATGGAACCCTAATAGAAAATTTGTTTGTCTCTCTCTCTCTCTTTCTCAAACTAATACGTTGAAGTCTGATTATTGGTGGTTTCGGCATAACGTAGACCTACAGAGTGATTGCAAAGTATCAAACATCGAAGACTACTTTAGAGAAATGTCCCGGCACATCTTCGTAAAGGTCGCTGAACACGCAAACCCGCGGGGTTAAACACTATCGACAGTCCTACAATAAAATCAAAGTTGCATCGCCGTTACCCGCGTAATTTACTCGCCAACCCGGACGACCTCACTCCAGTCTCAAACTAACCCTGAACATTCAGTTAGCAACATAGACACAATTCCCCACCGACAGTACAGACCACGTTGCGCAAACAATGCACCCCCGTACCAGGACGACTCTCACCGTCCAGAGATCGACACAACTCGACCATCTGGGACGAGCTGCAAACCTCTCTTGGACGGTTCATAGATAGCTTATCGAATAAATATGCAGAAGAGGTACGTTAGTACCCACCCACTTTAAAAACGCTTGCGGTTTCAAGGGCGCAGGAGCATCATCCGATTAAGCTATAAAAGCTAATAACACCTAACAGTTCTAACTTCATCCAATACATATAAGATAATAGGTCGCCCCATCGTATTCTGATAGTGTTGTAAAAGTTGACTAAGAGAAAAGTCCATAAACATCTGGGATTAAGCATTTCAAATATCCCAGAACTTTTCTTTTACACGTGGGATGGCCTATTAAGTTTATTATGTTTTTCTTGATTAACTTTAAGGGGGTGTACCCGTTTACCGAGTTATCCTTTCGCTGTAAAAATATCTATTAAACTGTGAAATTTAGGCTGAATATAACAGATATTTTTATCATCACGTATTGGAATAAATTGGTGTATCGAGCATTTCTTGTTAGGATCTAGGTATTTAACATTCATCATTTTAATTTCAGCTTATCATAAGTCCACTGCTGAACATAGATCAGCTCCCTTAAGATTGCCACAACACACCGTGGATGTGCGCAAGTGGTCACACCATCTTGTGGGTAGTCGACCTACACTGAACTTGGCTGTACAAGGTTGTTACTCGAGAAATTTACTTCCCCAACAGTTGTCAGTTCAGCGAGCTACGAATGTAGCCGCTGAACCTTAGCCTTTCCATAGCCCGCTGAGTAACTTTGAGCATCCTCGTCAGCCATTAGTCCGTTACAACAATATCTATAACTCTGTGTTCATTGATAAATTTAGAAAGAGCAATGAATTTTCTTATTTTATTTATGTCCGTCACTTTAGCTTACCCCTAGTTATTTATTTGTTTTTATTTTATTTTAATATTTCTGGGAAAACTTATAGCTTAATACATGTAGTAAAATACAAAATATTTTGATTGGAAGCAATAAACAGTATCCACAACTCGTGATCGTCAATCTACCTGATAAGCTCGGCCATTACGGCAAATCATTCAAATGGTAGTGACTTCAGACCAACGTTGGATATTTTAGTGTTTTCTAAAGAAGTTGAAAGATATACTAAACTATCAAGTACCCAGCACATTAATAAGTACAAACGATCAATGCCTTCCCATTAAGCGCCAACTGTAGCATGCCTCCCATTTTGGCCACCACGCTCGACGGGCGGGTCAGTGAGCGCAGTCCCCTTGCCCACTCACTAGGGACACAGCTCTTCGTCATTACTACTACTACATCCACCTATTTTAGTCTACCGCTGAACATAAGTCTCTCCAAGAAAGCCGACACACATCTCTTGGAAGGTTTGCCCATACTCACCACGCTTTGCCAGCCTTACCAGCATAGTGGGTACCTTCGCATAGTGATGCTGCCGCATTAATAGATGCGTGTAATTTGGGTTCGGAAAACTCGGATGCATATACCGTCAGTTATAGTCAGTCACTATCTGTCAGTCCTCAGAGCTTCATTTGTTTGCCAGCAGGGTGCGACACGTGCAGGCGAGGTTGGTAACTGGACCCCTTTCACCCCATCTTTAGTAGTATGTTGGCTTTGAGTTCGGCATTTACGCCATCAGTTCTCTGTAAGGCAGCATCTGTTATGTTCACATAATATAATGGTAACTAAATAAGCAATGATAAAAATATCTTGAATTTGTATATAAAAATAATTTGTACAAAAATATACGAAAAAAAATGTACGCCGTTATTATAAATTTATAGTGTTTCTAATTTTATTATTTCTAAATTTGTATTTTGTGGGGTTCTTGTTCCTACAACGGTCAACAGAATTATGTAAAAGAGGCATCTATTACTCATGCGGTTGTTTGAACTTTGATGCATAAATTTGAATGAGTTAAACAGCCTTACTAAGCGGGAAATATTTAATTTTAAGATATACAATCTTAGTGAAGTAAAGTAACAGCGTAAATGTCACTGCTTGGCAAAGGTCTCAATATTTTAGTGGGATTTGGAGCCGGGAAAGGTCCGCCACACTGCTCCATGGTGCGCGTGTTGGCTGTGATTTGATTTGATGCAGGTTTTTTTACTATGTTTTACTTCACCGGCGAAGATTTAATGGATATAAGAAATTATTTGAAGGGAGGTCTTGAACGAGCAGTGTGTCATTTACAGGCTGCTTATTATAAATTTAATAGTATAATTCCTTCTGTTACTTTTATTTTCCTTATAACTTCGTTCATCGCGTTTTTTAATTTCGATTTTCGTCGTCAGTCTTAATATTTTTAACGTACTTTCCTAAAAGTTACATGGCGCGAAAGCTTTATTTACTGGGCTATAAATCTGTCACCTTGTCTTCTTCAAAAGGTGACGACAAATGTACCAGGGCCAGCTTATATTCAGTCTCACTCCGTTGCTGGAAATAAATACGAGTAGCGTTCGGATTGCTGTCGCACACTCTCACTGTGATTCATTCCTCTGTTTAAATAACAATTTTAACATTTCCATTTGAAATAAAATGAATAAGTGATTTTTTTTATTTCACATAAGAAATTGTCTTTTTTTTTGGAATCTATCATCGTTTCGTAATTAGGTTCTTCTGACGGAGAAGAGATGGTCGAATGAAACTCCGTAGGCATCCTGTGTTTTTTTCTAATAATTTTAACTGATTTTACTCAAACCAAATAATACAACATAAAATAAAAAGCAACGAACAGTCTTACAGGAAATTAAAGCATATTTATGATACATTACGCAAGGCTGCTTAAGAGCGAAGTATTCCACTTCAAAGTTTGTGAGTGACGTAGGTTATATTTCCGTGTTTAATTGAATTTATTAATTATACTTTTTGTAAGTGCTTAATTTACCATGTACGATGTGCTGATGATAAATATAGTATGAATCGAGTGTCCAGGGAGCACGGTGAATGTTTTTACCAGGTGCTAAGATTCCTTCTCTGACATCAGGGTATTGAACATCCTCTATTTCTGCCTTCACTTTACTTGCCTAGTTAGTTGACTTACGGTTTGAAAAGTATAGAGAACCAGTATAAATACAGGTTGATGTGGTATTATTACAGGTTATTGTGGTAGTAGAAGTCTTCAGTAGTGACAACGCATATGTAAACTTCATCGATTTAAAATGTTTTCTGGTCGCAGTAAGTGTCACCCAATGCGTAATATGAAATAACACATTAAAAGATATTTCTAAATGATTACAATAAAAATATTTCGAAATGCGAAGTCAGCCAACCTGCATTGGATCTACGTGGAAAGAATTTGTAGGAGAGATTATCCGATACGTATACACCAATTATCATAATTTATCTATAATATTTATAGAATATACAAGTGTCTGTATGTATGGTTAATAGAGAACTGTGTCTCTCTATCTAATCAAAGCACCGCACGTATGAAAGACTAAGCGTTACGAACTTTAGCTTGTCTGTCGTCGGCTCATTCTGATTTTAAACTTTAAGAGGTATAGAGGTAAGAGGTACGAGAAATGTTAAAGTTATTATAATTATTATTAATTAAACAAAAATTTGATGAAAAACTTTAAGAGAAAGCATGCAGTTATGGGTAATAATTAAAAATTGTCTCTGTTTGGATTCAAACGTTCTCAGAAAGATGAGAAGACTTTTGCCTACACATGCAACATATGTGAAAACGTTCTGTATTGATGCGTAAAAGTAATAGCGTATATCAACAAATAGCATACTGCACTTCACAATATAAATTCGTCATCAGATATTCGACTCTTAGTCCGCACGTACGTTGAGGTTAACATTTGGATAAAAAGTCGTTTCACAAAACTTAATAAAAATAAAATTATCACAGAATTATTAAATTTCTGCTATTAGCGTTTCATTTTTGTTTTCATGTTCGCGTAAATAAAGAAAGAAAAAAATAAATCATTATTAAAAATGATTCGATTCAATCTCATCGAAATAAACATTATATACATAAACACCAACGTCTTATATTACTGGAGAACGGATCGGAAGAAATGGGGTCAGATTCAAATTGAGGCCTCGATAGGAATATTGAACACCTGAGACCTTTTATCAACAACTTCAACTAGTACTTACTAATAACAGTTTGACACCTTTAACTGTACAGGCATGAATAATGTCATAATTAAACACATCATATCTATATAGGATAGCTCAGCATTTTTTTAATATTTTTTTTTGAGAAAACAATATTACAATACTTTATTTATATTACATAGGGAGAGAACGAATATCCGCCTTCACGGGAGCAAGGACGGGTTATCTTATGACAAGGATGGTCTTCTCTCTTCTGGACCTTGGCCGCATATCGGTTTCGCACACAACGGTGACCTACTGCTTTGAAAATCTCGTGCCACTCTCCGAGAGCGCCACGTTATATCACTAGCAGGAGTGGAATTTGGATTTTCGGTGTACTACCAAATGGAAATCCATAACTTCCCTGTGTAAAGAGGTATATACTATCTCTTTCTTCAAATGCCAAATTGCACCTGAACATGGTGCACCCTGTTAGCCAACAAACGAGGCTCTGTCGTCCGAATGACGGCGGAATACTCATCCGAGCATGAAGCAGCATCACTATTTCGAGGGTACGGGGGACTGCGCTCGCCGACCCGCTGATTCTTCATGGTGAGTACAGGCAAACCTTCCAAGAAAAGTGTGTCAGCTTTTGCTGGTGATTTCTTGGAGAATATATCCTAGCCTATCAGCTGTACACTAAAACAATAGGCTATAGTAGTATAATTCAAGATGTGATCCATTTATGAATGACATAGCAGATGAGCCTTTATTTAAAGGTTTTTTTTTAAATATACTCGGTTATTTATTAAATTTACAACATGTTATTTAAAGATGCAGCAAATTTGTGTTAAATTATTAGTCTAATGTATAGATTAATGCTAATCATTGTTTGGCGATAATGCATAGTGATTTCACAATTGGAGTTGGTATTGAATCGGAAATTACATTAGGATTAACATTAACTTGCTACATTAAACTATACAGTCGTACATTAATAATTTACTATTCTGCCAAAAACCTCTTATCTAAAGCTTATCTAGTTTCCTAGATTCACTAAAGTTTTTAAATAGGTGAATATAAAGTAGGGAAAATAAAATTCCTCTAAATCGTAGACCTCGACAAAAATGGCTATGGGGGAGGGAAGGGGAAAAGGGACAGGGAGCCTTACCACGCTTACACGAACGAAACGCCGAAGTACAAGATTCCTCTACATCACACCGGTATTCCGAGTGGCCGTGGTACTAGCTCAGTCAAACCAGCCTATTCGAGCAGTAAGTAAGTAGCAAAAGCCACTTTGGTAATCGACTGTGGGCGGAAAATCTCGCTCCGTGAAGCGACTCTTGTGCGAGATTACCGTCAGTGGCCCACCCTGACTGCCCAGTGTGGTGAGTCCATACTCACCACACTTATGATCAAGGTCGATGTCCAACAGTGGACTAAGAAAGGGTTCTTCTTCTTTAGCGCAATAAAATTTGGAGTATTCTTTCGGTGTATTAAATAGAGTAGAACTTTTTGGTTACAGGTGGACGGGATTTGTCTTATGCTAGTGTAATGTTGTTGATTTTTGAACATGAGCTTGTTAACAATCAAGGATATCTTATCTACAGGAGTAATTCGAACCAAGATGCATCAACAGGCAAAATGTGCTAAATTATACCGATGAAATTTTTCTTAAATGATCCTTATGTTTGCAGAATTGCTATGTATAGGTTATGTTTTATCTACTTTATATTACTAATGTGAATGTTTGTACGTTTGTAATTTAATCAGGCTTAAAGTACTGAACGGGTGAAGGGTAACGAAATTTGCTTTAATAATGTTAGATAAAAATTCAAAAAAAAAACAATCTTATTAACAATAAATCATCTTTTCCGTGTAAATTAAATTTAAAAAAAAATTGCATTTCACTAAAGCTACTCGAATGCCGTTACCACTTCAAACTATGGCTAAAAAAGCTCTTGATGCTTTTCCCTTTTTTAACGTAATCAGTGAGTAACATTACGAAGCAAAATGTAATTTTCGTATAATATTATTTCCGGCTTCTTTATTATATATTTATCAGGACACAGGAAAAGTCATTCTCTGCCTAAACCGTATATTATAATTATTATCCGTATTACTACATCGCAAATCAACACAAGAACCCAAACACATCCACCTGAAACTATATGATAGTTACGTTGTATTTAATTTTTGAGTTCATTGTTTGATTAAGTTCCGGCCGATGCCAATCCGCTTGCCAAGCGTGGCGATTACGGCAAATCCTCCTTGTGGAAGAGACCTAACGTGAGGTAAGGAATATCGACCATCGTAGGTGGCTAGAGTAGTAGAACTTAAAGAAATTGATTTATGATTGCTCCTGAAATACTAGTATATGTTGAAAACAGATACCAAGTAATTTATTAAATATAATACTATATTATATGATGAATTTCAACATTTTTGATGTTCATTGCTTTTATAAAATGTTATAACTTCAATTATAATAACATTTCATAGGAAATGGCTTCTTCGTAAAAAATTAATTGCCGTAAATATATTTTTGTGGGAAAAATAACACAGTGATGTCGTTGTCGCAGCTTTATGGAGGTTTTATCGTATTCTTCTCTTTTTCTTTCGCCTGTGTTAACATAGACCTTGCAAAGAAAGCGCCAACGAAAGCAGATATGCCGTGCATATAAGATTTTTCCTCGCACTGCTGATGAGATGAGATGCTGCTTCCCATCACTAGTCTTTGGGATTTACATTTTTCGTATTCGCATGGATTATTTCACCATCAGTCGATCGTCAGAGCCTTGTCTGTTAAGTCAGTTAATAAGTAGCGACGTTTGCAGTAATGGTTGGCTTTTGGATATATAGCTGGTATACTCCTTAACCTAAGCTTACAACAAACCAAACAGAGACCTTTCCAAGAAGTTGCCGACGAAAATTGTTGCGCCTTACATGAAAGTTTGACTTATACTCAGCTCACCGGACAGTAGAGTTGGTGAAGTTAGTAGAGGCTCTAGTACTGTTGTTTCCTATCACGATATTTCTAAATGAAACGTCACCCCCACTGTAGGAACTTCTCCTGTATCGTGGATGCAGTTTATGCATATAAAATGCTCATGGATTTATACCCAGACTCGGAACAATTGTTTGGTGCCCATAAAATACTTATCCCGTGCGGGAATCAAACCCGTCACCTATACGCTTAGCTACTGCGTCACTCAGCCGCCTAGTTTATGTGATTTGAGTTCAATATGCTCGAAAGTACATTTGATATCGCTTTGCCGCTTAAGATCGTAACCAGCAAGAAGCATTGTGTCGTAAGTATAGTGCACATTGTCTCTCAACAATGATGTTCCATAGCTTATGTTGTAAGACTAGAATTAACGTAAACTACAACAAGTTCATAAGAAGTAAGTATGAGTATCATTTATATTCATATTTAAGATTTGTCCGCAGTAGGAATCGAACACAAGTTACTTACTCTCGTCCTCAAAAGCTTAAGTGTAATGCTCTCAATGATGTGTTAAAAGTTGACCGATTTTTTAAACAAGGAATTGCCTAAGGCATACCCATCCTCTCAGGGGCGGGTATGGTCTGGTAATGTCGACCGCGGTCGGGTAATAGCGATGCTTGCACCGACCAAAACCCCACGGTGAAAGACCTTTGTCGCATATGAGAGGGCATGGGAACGCTTACCGTCAATACGGCGCCCCACCACCACTGTAAATACGAGTATGACAATGGTTAAGGCTTGCGCAGTTAAACTATTGTTTATAAATTAACGGTTTATTTATTTGTAGGCGAACTCGAACAATATCTTTAACCGAATTTCACTTTCTTACTTCACGATCATTGAATCCCATTAAAGTTAGATTGCCGAATATATAAAATTTTAAGAGATATTCAAACTCTTCTCAACTTCAATCGCAGACGGTATTTAACAGGATCAATAAAAGATTGTTGACTACGGTTGTCATTCACAGCTTCGTCATTCCCTCTCAACCGACAGCGTGGCGCCTCTCAGAAGGAAACTCATAGGCACTAGTGATGGTTTCGCAGCTATGTATCGATTGATGCTACTTATATTAATAAAGTATAATCTTTTAGTTTTTGAAGACAGTTGGAACAAAATGCAAGTAGGTGCATGTCGAGACATGGTTAGACATGAACTATAAAAATATACAGGCTGGATGCGACTTTATTTATATATTGTGATAGTGATCATTATTATTCGGAAATGGTTAAAATATTTTTTAGAAATTAGCGCAAATAACGCAAATAAAACGTAAGCAATTCTCGTTATGATTAATACTTATAGCATTGTGTGATTAAATAATTGTTCTTAAATAATTGATATTTGACGTATAAACTAAACAATGGCATACAAAAAAATTACGTAAAATTAAAACTGACTGACGACGATGAATTAACAGAAACGCAAATGTGTCTTATTTTTATTACATTAGGGTGAAAAACTGATGGTAAGTGGCTTCTGCAGCGTATGAACACCTGCAAACAACTTCAATCGAAGAATTCACACAGTCACAGACACGCTGTCTCTCCTGAGGATTAAGATGGAATGCCGCACTGACCGTCACTATTCCGGCTCTCTATGCTTTTCAAATCGGAACAACAAAACATAACACTCCCGTTTGCCGGCAGTGTAAATGTCCTTAACCATTACCACTATCTGAAGTGTTGTACGTAGCCAGACGACGAAGCTCTTAGGCCGAAAAGAAGTCTACAACCTGTCCTAACATTTTTTAAATCAGTAAAGACATTTAATTTTATAAGTAAAATAATGTTTTTTTATTATGTTAACAAAAAGATTTTAAAGAATTTGTGTTTCTAGTTTCGTAGTTTATTTTTTTTATTATATTTATTTATTTATTTATTCTTTTTTGTTAGCCTTAAGCTTAAGGTTACAATGGGCGGACTTAATGCCAAGTGGCATTCTCTACTAGTCAACCCTTGTGGTGAAAGGTAGTGGGCAGGTATAAAACAAAGAATAATAAAAAATAATATATATACGAGTTATCGACAACATCATATATGAGCAATGGGCCCACACTTAAATGTAAATGATAAAAGTAAAAATATCTCTAGATTACTTTAGCAACCCAGTATTTATTTTGAGGGAAGCTTTAAAAGCTTAGACATGTTACTTTCCTTCAGACTATATAAATTTCGCATTTATTTTATAAAATAATGTTGGTCTTTTACGGTTACTATAGGTGTTTGCTCATATCAGATCGAATTCAAAGATTTAATTGTAGAATAACAGAAGGGAAATTATTACTGAAATTAAGCTAATATATCCGAATTTTATAGCGATTATTTTATCTTTTTTATTATTGAAACGAAATTGTTAATATTTGACGAGCTCTGCTTTTTTTTTTCATTCGTTTCTTTTATAAATTAAGCTCTCACGGCTGTTTACTCAATAATGTAGGTGCCAAAACTTCATTTGTAGCTACGTGATGGGTGAACCTGACGCTGTCTTTGCGTTCAGCTGATCAAATGAATCAACGATAAATATCGTTGTGCGTAAGTTTCAAAAAACTCATTAGTGTGAATTAACATAGGGGATGGAACTCGGGTCTTTTGATTCGGAGGTAGTTCCTTTTTATTCGGTTATCGTGGGGACGTATATCTTTAATTTCTCGGGCACAGAGCCCTATATGATTCAATGTTTAACTATCTGCCAGTTGGAAAGTAATATTTGGATATAAATCCCATCGAGCTGGAAAACTTGTTTAATAACATCGACAGTAGAACGATAGTCAACTTCTACTGAACATTCGTTGGACTGGTGTCACCGAAACGAAAATCGACGACTTACGGCCTTCAATTGAGTTTTACAATCACTGTACACATTTACAAATACTTGCGGCATAATACTCGAAATATAGAAAAACAACAACCATAACTTTATGAGTGCTAAAAGTCACCCCTTATATGCTATATTTATAATCTTTGTCGTGTTAAAATTATCTTATAGGTGATAGAGCCAAGCGTCGGCTTCTGATGCTGCTGAATGAACCGGCTCGACCGAGGTAGTGCAACCGGGGTAGTACCATGGTCTCCTAGAATACCTGCGAGTCTGCATTTCGTTCAGCATATGGGGTAACCGGAAGCCCACCCACATCCATCCCCTCCCGTCTCTCTCTCCCCAAATATCCTTACAGGCTTGCAACGCACCTGTAGCTCCTCTGGTGATGGAGGTGTACGTTTACGTCGGTAATCACTACCATTAGGTGAGCCTTTTGCACATTTATCCCTTGCCAAAAAAAAAAGTTGTTCTGGTCTTCGATTCAGAGGTCAATCGACGAATCCAAGGGATGCGTTCGGGAAACTACGTCATATCTTCTCGTCGAGTATACCGCAAAGCCTCAAGAGCAAAGTATACAACCAGTGCGTGTTGCCAGTGATGTCATACGGATCCGAGACTTGGTCCTTCACTGCAGGCCGTATGAGGAAGCTCAAAGTTGCTCAGCGCGCTATGGAAAGGTATGGTCGGTGTTTCTCTGGGTGATAGAGTTTGCAACGACGATATCCGCAGCAGAACTAAGGTAACCGACATAGCCGTAAAGATCAGCAAGCTGAAGTGGCAATGGGCTGGCCACATAGCTCGCAGAACTGACAACTGTTGGGGAAAAAAGGTTCTCGAGTGGCAGCCACGTACAGGCAAATGCAGTGTAGGACGACCCCCCACAAGATGGAGTGACGACCTGGGCAGTGTTGCGGGAAGTCGATGGATGCAGGTGGCTCAGGACCGAGCTTCGTGGCAATCTTTGGGAGAGACCTATGTTCAGCAGTGGACTTCTGATAGGCTGAAATGATGATGATGATGATGATGATGGTCTTCAAACCCTACTTCATACTACTACGTGAAACCACGATGCAATTATTAGGTTCACTGAGCGCTGAGCTAATCAGTTGTTTTGTTACGTATATTATTTGTTTTCGGAATTTAATGTCTTGTTATTTTATCTGTTACTCACGTTGCATGGGGCATGAGGCTACCGTTCACTGAGTCTTCTTCCAAACTTAACGAATATGCATTTGCGTAGTTCGCCAGAATGTCGTGTGATTAATTAAATTCAAACCGTTCGTTATCAATTTCGAAAGGGACATGTGAAAAGCGCTCAGTCAAATAATGGGATTAGAGCTCAAAGGGTTTGAGAGCCATTGAATTATCACATGAAGCAGCGTATTTTTTAATTAAAAGCTTTTTAATTTATGAGACCGATTGAGCTTAATTCATAAATCCCAGTCGTTTGTCATCTAAACAATAACCACTAACACGCCATCGATCCAAATCGCTTTCATATGGATAAACGAATGAGGCTGGCATTTCTAGATAAATTTGTCAATCCGATATAATTGGTTTTCATTATTTAAAATTCTAAATAATAAATGAGGAAATGTTTTTGGTCTTTCTCGAAATTTAAGGAGTTTTCATGTGTGTTACGACTCCTCACGAGATGTAGTGACATGCTGCACAGTGTTCCGGAAAGACCGTGGTTTGTGGCAATTTTGGGGGGAGACCTATATTTGGCTGTAGAATTATGACAATTTGAAATGATCATCATTTCAATCAACCAATTTTCTGAAATTAATGATAAAATTACTCTTTATTTCAAATATCATAAGATTTTGAGAACTTTAAGTAACATGCTGATGTTGAAGAAGCGGAATACATTAAAAATAAAATTCCTCATCATGTCGTCACAAGATGAAAATATACCTTCCATATAGATTTACGTAAAGGGTTGTCTTAAGCCATTTGTATACATCTAATTCCAGCATAATTGCGGGAAGTGGTAGAATTCCTTTTCTTTGTAGGAGCTAGTTAGATACCACCAACCAACAATGTAACCATTATTGTTATATGGTTTGAAGGGTATGGGGAGCCAGCATAATTACAGACTGTGAAAGGTTCTATGTTAGTCCATTGGGGTAACGTCTCTCCTGACCGGTCGACTTCTAGACAGAGGATTAACAGTAAAAAATAATATTTTATAGTATAAGAAGCGCAATAGCCTAACGGGGTAGGGTTCGGACTACGAAATATGACGTCGTATGTTCGAACCCGCCATTCGACTATTGTCGTGAACCACTCCAGATGCAAGCTGTAATACTTAGTTTGAGGGTTAACAGCAATATTAGTAATGTTATTAAAAAAATATCGTTGCTAGAATTCTTTTACAAAAAAAACTACATCAGGTCACTACAACTACTACCCCTAGTAGTAGTTGTAGTCACATGTGTGTTGCCATTGGCACAATCACATGCGCCAATGGCGACCGCCATACTTAATTGCTAGAGCCATTTTTATTTAAATTTTTTAACCAACAAGGAGAACAGCGTACTGGTTAGCAGTTAGAGAAAACTGTTTTTATTTTTATAAGAAATGGGCCTAACGAGCAAGTGGCTCACTTGATGGTAAGTGATTACCGTCGCCATCGTACATCTGCAACAGCTGAGGAGCTGCGGGAGCGTTGCCGCCATTTAAGGATATTTTGAGAATGAGAGGGATGATGGGATGAAAAGGCCTCCGGTTACCTCAATCGCCGAATGAAACGCAAAAGCACAAGATGTCTCTACTTGACGCCGGTGTTCTGCGAGATTCCGGTCGTGCCAGCCCATTCGAGCACTAGGACAAAAGTCCCCGCTTGGCTCTACCACGAATACTTTAATCTTCGTAGATGAAGTAGAGTTTGTTAATTTTTATAATGTCATTAACTATAAATAGACTAGAATTTATAAATAAACAACTAGAAAATTTTATTTGGATTAAACGAATTTGTCTTATTTTAATTTAAATTAGAAAATACTGTTGAATGTTAAAAGTCTCACCTTGTAATGAGTTTAGATAGAGTACTTTAAACTGTACGTTAACAAGCTCTTAATTCGTTTTTGTACAATGCAAGAGTTACATTTTATAGTACAGAAGTGAAGACGAAATCAACAAAATTGCAGCTCCTTAATGCAAATTTATTGCATGGGAACTAAAAAGTTTGTTTTGAACTTGCCTGAAGTGTAAATAGTTACTATGGAAAACTTATTTCAAGTCTGAATTAAATTTATTTGCTATTTTCCTAGAATCTAGCAACACCCTACCTCGGTTAAGACAACCTATTCATACTACACTAGATGAAGCCTACCATCCGCCACTTTTATTACTACTTTACCACCACTACTCCACCATCCTTACTTTACTTACTTTTGTCAAAAGTAATTTTCTCAACATTTCGTTATCAGTCAAGTTCAATTTATTTCGGCCAGAGTTGTTCGTGTTTGTGGCGAAACAAATAAACAACTTCCATTTAACTTGTTCCTGGAAACGCATAGAACAAAAGTTTACGTCCCTGATCAACGCTGTAACTTTTTAAATAACATTGCGAGTAATCTAACAACCCAATTTAAATACTGAATGTTGTTTTTATTTCAATTACGGAATTCGATTTGTGTTGTATGATTTGCAACGTAGTAGAGCCAAGCGGCGGCTTTTGCTGCTGCTCGTATGGACCGGCTCGACCGAGTTGGTAACACGGCCTCTCAGAATATCGGCGTGAAGTAGAGGCATCTTGTGCTTCTGCGTTTCGTTCGGTGAGCGAGGTAACCGAACGCCCACTCCACCCTCCCCGTCCTTACTCCCATCTCCCAAATATCCTTAAAGGCGGACAGCGCACTTGCATCACCTCTGATATTGCAGATATACGTGGGCGACGGTAATCATTTACCATCAGGTAAGCCGCTTGCTCCTTTGCCGCCTTTACCCATTTAAAAAAAAGAATTCAATATTTTCATTGTAATTTTAAGTACCGAATTGACATCTCTGAGTAATAATAAAATTTCGTCTTCATATGAGGTCCACTAAATCGCATTGAAAGGTCTTGGTGAGCTTGGAGTCAAGAAGCGCAACGGCCTAGCAGAGGGACACCACATACTTCTTTACTGTTAAGTTAAGGAAATATACAATTTGACTAAAGGTTAAAACTAAAAAAAAATTCTAACCAATCGCTCAAAATGCTTCAGAATTTATGTAACACGTACCGAACATTCCCCGCGGCTTTCCCGGGATAAAAACTGTACATCCTTCCCCAGGCTGCAAGATATCTTCATACTAAATTTGATCAAAATTTGTTAAGGTCGAAGCACTATCGAAAGACAAATTTCCTTACAAACATACTTTCACTTTTACAATAATTAGTAGGATTTAAACTAAAATCCTGTCCCTATTAAAAGCGATATGATAAGAGATCAATGAGGCTATTCTAGATTGACTGCTGAAGTTCAATGACCTGTCATTCGCTTATCTTCGTCTACGTGGCGCCTCTCGTAGCCATTATAAGTAATAGTTCTACGCTTTAATTTTCTTATACATTCAAGTAACAGGGAATTTTTAACGGGTTTGAACTAGTTCATCTTATTAAAAATATTTAAAAAAAACCTCATGGGAAAAGATGTATGCCTCATTACGATTACATTTTTTTTTAAATTAATAGCTGTTTGTATATTGTACCTCCTTATCCTCCCTCACTTCTCCCAAATATCCTTTAAGGTCGACAACGCACTTGCAGCACTTCTGGTGTTGCAGATGTACGTGGACGACGGCAATGGTAGGTGCTGCTTGCTCGTTTGCAGCCTTAAAAAAAAACTCGTCTTCAGGAGGGATTTAACAGGCTTATGTATAAGCGTTTACGCCGGTCACGTCATAGAGGTAAGCAGAGATTACCTTTGGCAAGTCTCGGGCTTCCGCAATCCTCTTTTCGCCTGACGTGATGGATCACAAGCCTCGTCGCCGTGATTGCTCGCGAAGATTCCCATGATATTTTCAAGGCTTTTACGACACCCGCTTGAATAAAATGGGTGGCAGATTCCACATGGCAATATAAACTACTTTACGTTACGTTAAAACTGCCACTACTGTATCATGCTGCAATTTGGAACAATTGTTTATCACCGCCATCGTTATTAAGACATTTTCTTTGATTTTTGACAGATCAACTATGGGATGAGATTGAATAGGAAGATTCGAAAATTGAGATGCTGAAGAAAATCAATACATTTATCTGCGGAGGATTCCGCGGTTCGGTAGTTGCTAAATAAAAAAGTAATTTAAACTTCACTCAATTCAGAAATTGTTATGAAAGAATTTGCAGTTCTTTATTACGAGACTTTTACGTACGCCTGTTATTCCTAACGGAGTAAATCAGAGATTCCTAAAGTTACCTAATTATCTCTTTAGTAATAACCTTAAATGTTATTGTTTCAGATTAATGGTGCTGAAAGAAGAAAATAAAATTGTACTAAAATATAAAATTTGTTTCTAACAATTAAACAGACAAGTGCATTAAGTTCGTGCGTCAAGTTTATTGTGTAAAATTAGAATAATCTTTTATTACCACAATGTGAAGTGTACAGTGTTTCTAATGTAGAAGTAATTATATAAACGTATATGAAATAAATGTATAAAATAAATATGAAAAAAAATATTATTTAAAAATTCTGACATTATAAATAAGTAAATAAGTTTAACACTTTCTTTAAAAACTAAGAAGTGCAAAAATAAAACGTACTTACTAGTGAATAGTGAGTTTAAAAATAGGTTTTAAAGTATGAAACTGAGTGTAAGTGCATACCGCGCACACGCGTCTGCGCACAAGAAGATCCTAACATCTTCCTACCAGCAACACTATGGCAGCACAGCAGCGCCCCCGCCATGCAATCCCATGCAACCGACTAACTTCACGCCACAGGTAACCTATATTATAATTTTACTTATTAAGTAAATACTATTTCTTTGTTTTCTTTTTGCAGATTTTATTGAACTACGAAACTTATCTTACCTGGACACCTCGCCATGCGCATGCGCTAGGTAAAAAAGACTCAGGTACAATTTTGAACATTTACGTCCTGGAGGTTGTTTTTTGAGAGGGTTTTGAATTTGAGAAGAGTCCGCTACGCTGCTCCAACGCGGGTTTCGAGAAATATTTGTATTGTTTAGTTGCTTAAACTTTAACAATACTCCTATAATTATAAAGAGATGGTTTTAAATTTCTCTGCACCAAAATTCACAAAAATGATTTACAATAATTTTGTGTCGAATAAGCTTTTGTGTTTACCTAGACTTTTTTTTTATTGCAATTTCGATGACTACTCTTGACAACTCAAATGGCCCGTGTTTTACTTATATAACTTTTGTATAACGCTGGACAAAGTTTTACGTCCGAATTGTTCACGAGAAACTGAGCCGATATTGAATTTCTTTCTTCTTTGAAGACGCAACTACTTAAGAAGTAGATAGTTATTCTGAAAAGGTGTAAACACTCTATGCCATGAAAGCTCACGGGTCGCAGCGCTCGTTTTAGTATCATAGAAGTGATCTGGCTTGAAATCCCGTATGGGCACCGTCAAATTTAAGATTCATATTTTCAGCGTGCTGAGGGAAACCTACATGTCTGAGAAACATTAAAAAATATTTCTCGAGACGATTAAAATAAAAAAAGGCCCTTGTTCAACAGCGATACATTTATATGCTGATAATTTGCATTTACTCAATGCTGTAGTAAAATTACAGGCCATCTCTACCACATACGGAAACATAATATAACAAAATATCGATCAAGTTACATAAACGCCTTAATCCTACTGATTCAACAATAGATAACGTGCTTTGTAGTATTAGAATTGGATTATTGTTCTAATCAAATATGCGTACAATGCTACGCAGAACAACAAACTAAATTAAACAAACTTTGAATCAAATCTGTGAACTTGTGCAATTAATTTATGAGCTCTCGTAGAACAATTTATACGTAGAGCCATGCTGCAGCAACTGGCGAATAAAGAAAAAGGCTGATATGTATACCTGTACGTTAAGGGTCACGGGGTACGTTTCAGTTCATATTTATTAATTAATTACTTTAAATTATATAATATTAATTACAGCATCATTTATAGACGACGAAAGGCATGCCATTTTAGTCCTCAAAAGTGACAACGCACCTGTAACCTTCCGTTATTTAAGTTGTCCGTTATTCAGCAGGTGATCATAAGCAGCAGTAATCATTTACCATCGGGTGGACTGTGCTAAATAGCTCATAGTTACGCTTATAAACATATCTATGTCAACTTTTCGAGCCAATTGGAATTAGTGATAATACCTAATGACTTATTAGGATCAAGTAGCTTGTAAAATCTAACAAACTGATATAATTAGAACTAGAAGAGAGAAAATATTTATGTTTGATACAAAGATACTTTTGGTTACCCATAATATCCGAGTCTTTAACGTATCTAGGGATATCTGGCTTCGTTCCCCTTTAATGGAAGACTCGTATCGATTGAAAAGTTTTTCTTAACTTGTGTACAATTTGTAACATTGAACTTTTGTAATATAAACCATCAGTCATGAAAATTTAATTATAATTCACTATGAAGTATAGAAGATAAAGGCGGATTGCGACGTTGTTTTATAATATTTAAAGATATGTTATAAAGAACTGTGGCCTAAAAGAAAAAAGAATTCCAGCTTTATTCACTTGAGTGCAAGTGCTCCGGAAACCGTGAGCCAATAATTTCAGCCTATTCAATTTGAATTCCACGAGGCGACCGAGGCACCATCACAATGACAACCAACGACTGCAATTTATCACTTTTGGAAGCATTCATATTTACTCTTCATAATTGGATAAATTTTTGCATTAATTTATTTTTCAGGGGATGTTTGTTCGATGTTAATAACAGAAAAGAAAAGTTTAATTTTTAGCTTTAAACCAGGATTTTTTTCTAATAAACTTATAATTCATTATTGAAGTACTAGAAATACTATCTCAATTTACAGCCAATGCTGAGGGTAATTAAGGGTTCATAATCGACCAACTTAATATGTGATGGATAAAATCCATAAATAATAGTTTAATTTCAATGTTTAGTATTCCCGTAAATGTAAGGTTTAACAAAAACTATTTCATGTCAGACGTAGGGGTGTAGGGAAAAATTATTTGAATTGATGTCTGAATAATTGGTGGCAATATTTAATATTATAGGATTTAATATTATAGGATTAACTTATAGAAATTTCATGGGCCTTATTCTTAAAGTTCATGTTCCTCTTAGTAAAAGGTGTATTAGAATAAAATAAACGGTAATTAAAATTTAATTGCTCGGTAATATGTTCCATGACACTACTCTAACTGAGATAAATGATTACTATGTCTTCCATGCCGATTTAGTTCGTGACGACGTTTTTAAATTATAATCAGCGAAGACAACTTTGCTGGATTTACACGCAGAGACGTTAAGACGTTTTGTTCTTCGGGAAACTGACACATACCCGTAAAACACAAAAGCGATAAGATCTGAGGATGGTTAACATTCTGTTTTATGGATCATCATCATCATGATGATCATTTCAGACTTTTATCCTCCACCAAGGGTGCCGCCGCTTGGCACCACCCTTGGTGGAGCCAAGCGGCGGCCTTAGCTGCTGCTCGAATGGGCCGGCTCGACCGGATTGGTACCACGGCTAAGCAGAATACCGGCGTGAAGTAGAGGCATCTTGTGCTTCTGCGTTTCGATCGGTGAGTGAGGTAACCCTCCGATCTCTCAAATATCCTTAAAGACCGGCAACGCATCTGCAGCATCTTTGGTGTTGCAGATGTATATGGGCGACGGTAATCACTTACCATCAGGTGATTCGCTTGCTCGTTTACTGTCTCTTTCATCAAAAAAAAAGGCTATCAGAAGTCCACTTCTGAACATAGGCCTCCCCAAAGATTGCCACTAAGCTCGGTCCTGAGCCACCTGCATCCATCGACTTCCCGATAAAATGTTTTATATGTATGAAAAACTTGACACTTGACAAGTGTCGAATCAAAAATTTGCACACAACCTGCAAACAAACGATTAGTATGTTGCGTTAATAACGGTGTTATATCAAAATGGTAATAGCAATTTAAAGTGTTGAATTTACCACGTGCTTGGCGATGAAGGAAAATATCATGAGGAAACTAGCATTTCTGAGAATTATATATAGAATATAATTTCGAGGACGCGAGAAGTCCGCCTACCCGCACTGAAGCAGCGTTGCGGATCCTTATCAGCTTCAATATCTCTAACAAAAATATTTGAGATGAGGCCTTTCTTTGCTTGGCAGTGGGCAGCAAGTTGCAGCTTCTCTGGTGTTGTAGATTACCGAGGATTACACTTGCTTGATGATTAGAAGAGTCGCATTTTCGTTTGTCCACTTTCTCATAAAAAAAAAGATAATTCATCGCTTGATCATTGAATAAAAACATAAAGATTTGTTGTCTCTCTCCTCAACAATATTATTTAACGATGGGAAATTGCGACAGTCATGAGTAAACAGGTTTCATGCATGGCTGAAACGTTATTGCGGATATCAAAGTCTAAGTATGTGGAGCTTTGTTATTATTGCAACTTGAGAACTGAATCTCAATGCAATAAAGTTATTGTCTGAAACAACTTATCCTCAATATTAAGTACAGCAATATTATTATCTAAGTAAAATTTCTGTACGTGGTAGAGCCAAACAGTGGCTTTTGCTGCTGCTCGACTGGTGTAGTACAACCATCTCGCAGAATACCGGATTGAAATAGAAGCATCTTAAGCTTGTGGCCTTCCCCATCCTCCATCATCATCCTCCCTCCCAGCCAGCAACGAACCTGCGGCTCCTCTGCTGTTGCAGATGTGCCTGGGCGTCGGTAGCCACTTGCCGAGTGAGCCGCTTGCTCATTTACCTCCTTTCCCATAAAAAATAAATAAATACGCGTTTGTAAACATCGTGTTCTCTGGCGATAATATGTGCATGCAAACATCTAGCACCCCATCAACCTATTCATAGAAACCTCTGGCAAGAGATGTTATAAACTCAAGCGGATTGGCTCAGAATAATTTAAACTCATTCTTTCCTCTATATAATCATACCCTGTTATTTTTCTCATGTATGACATGGTTTCGTTTATTTATGACCATATACGAATAAACAAAATAGACAAATGTAGAAATTATTAAGAAAGAAATAATTAACAGTCTACCTGATGTTAACAGGTTTCTGTAGCCCTTGCACACCTACAAATAACTTCATTCAAAGAAGGACTAAGATATAAAGCTTCAAAGCCCGTTATTATGCTGGATCTTTGTACCTTTCATTTATAATCCTTGATATTTTTTTTATTTATTGTCTTAGATATGTTATTAGATGTTATTAGATACCACCTGGTTTCAAGTTGAGACAAAGGGTAAGCCCACCAGTCACGTTCTATCTCCCGGGGAGGCGAGAAGTGGAAGGGTTATGGAAGCTCGTTTGGCTTAAGTCGTTACACTTAGTCGTGCTTTGACACTGACGGTTAATTTACACACATAATATGTGCAGGGTACATATTACCTGTCTCTCTCTCCGCTCTTTTCTCTCTTTCTTTTATTATATTCGAATAATTCATAATTTATAGAAAGGAAATAGCTTACTAAGCAATGAAACGTGTAATTGGATATTTTACGGTTCAATAGTGCGTTACGCTGGCGTTTTCACGAATCGTAGCGATCTGATTGTTGCGTAACGTGAAGCCCTTTATTCTATTACGTCTTGTGGATTATGAGCTACAATGTAACAAATCGATTAATATCATCATGAGTGATAAAATTACAGATTGTGAATGCTATCATACAGACTGTTTTAAATTGATGCTGTAACTTCTTTTTTTTTTCTTTAGCCCGTATAAATCCACTATTTGGCAAATGCTTTTCATTGATATGTACATGTATATATTCACGTCTTGCTCCCAACGGTGTAGGCAGAGACAATCTTCTTCCACTTGCTACGGTCCTGACATACGTCTTTCGCTTCTCCCACTTTCATCAATCTTCGCATGCATAGTCGTTGGTTTAGAGTACTCATGACCTGGCCTTTTTTCAGAACGTCTCCGATTTGATCGTGAAATGTTCGCCTAGGTCTTCCTCTCCCGACTCTACAATTTACACTCGCCTCATATATTTGTTTCGTCAACCTACTATATTTAATGATAGCACCAACAAAAGCTAGTATACCATGGGTGGAAAATTTGCCCATCCCTACCGCGGTGGGTCTCCAGTCTTGGCGGATGTATAGTTGGTGCACGGGCACTAGAGACACCTATATTAGTAGTCAGTGGGATTTGGGTTGTCGAATTTAGTCGAATTTATCGTCATCGTTCATTCGTCAGAGCCTCATGCTTAGTCAGCGGGGTGCACTGCGCGCGTGTAAGATCGACATTTGGTGAAACTGGTGTTGTATATCCCCCTACATCGTAACACTTCTTCAGCAGCCGGTGAATAATTCACTGCTATCGATAAGCCTCTTCTGTAGGAAGAATGTTCTGAAAAATGAGTAAACAAGTAATTACCGACGCCTAAGTAGATCTGTAACACCAGTGGAACTGCATGTGCTTCACTGGCCTTTAAGGATATTCGAGGAGTAGGAGACGGGAGGAAGCAGGGAGGTAGGGAGGGATAAAGTATTTTAGTCCTAACATACAAAATTTTAGAGGTCAACAGCGAAACATAACGATTATGGCAAACCGTAATGCCTTGCGTTCGCTTTAGTTTCATAGAGCGCGAGTGATCTGGGATAGATCACCTGTGTTTGCCAAGTGCACGGCGTTGAAGGAAACATCGTGAGGAAACCTGCACGTCCGAGCAATAGTAAAAAAAAATATTTTGAGGTTATGTGAAGCCCACTAACCTGCACTGGAGCAGCAAGTCGGGCACTTAGAGACGGATGCCTTTGCCCAGGAGTAGGCACTTACAGACTGCTACTTTGGTTTACCTTGGGCCTATGTTCAGCTGTGGATAAACAGACCAATGAAGACATTAATGTAATAAGTTTTAGTCGCACGATTTACCAACGCGATTAAATAATGAGGTTAGTTTAATAGCGCTACCAATAACGTTTAGCACTTATCGAAATATAAATGATAGAAGTTGAGAACAGAAACGACACTTCACTGATTTAAAAATTATACGGTTGGGGACGACAGCATGGTACAAGTTATCGCCCCCATTCGAACTAAGTGTTGTACGAGACAATGATATATGGAGATTGTCGTATTATGTCTCTTCAGGACGTTTGTTATAAGAAAATTAAGGAGGAAACACCGCAATTTGTAAATAGCACTTGTCTTTGTTATTAAAAAAAATAATAATAATAGAAACAAATCGGATTTCTATGCTTATATTAAAATTACACTTGCTATGTTAATATTTTTCACCAAATGTCAACTACACCTGCACCGGCTCTGACTATCAACTGATACCGGAACCAAATGCCACAGACCAGTGATGAAGAGCAGCATGATTAGTGCGAGGGTCTCGGTTCCGGATGATGGGCGCAGTGCCAGCGTGGTGAGTGTGGACACACCATTGCAATTTGTTCCTATTCATATTCTTCTTTAACAGTCTGCTCACTTTCCTATATATTCTGCTACCGGTAACGCATCCAATAAGTCTCAATAGGTCATCCCTCCATGAAGCCGATGATCTTCATCTACTTCTTCGTTGCTCCCAAGCGCTAATCATCTTATTTATTTCAAATATACATACTACGAAAATCTTAATGACACGAACATAAGTAAATTAAAGCAGCTTAAAAAAAACACATCAAACGAATAAACTTTGTAAGCAATTAACAATGTAAAGAATATATTCAGGCGGCCTGAAAAATAAGCAACCAAATCCCCCTTATCATAAGTGTCACAAACCTCATGGCAATCCGCGAGAACAGTCCGTGACGACTCTCGTTGCATATAACGTCATATCTTCTGAATAGGCGAATAGAGACTAGATTAACCAGTTCGGCTACCCTGAGTCGTATAAGGTGGTAATTCATAGCCTATTAATTATATATAATCATTAAATATAGTTGTTATAAATATAATATAATTATAACTGTGACAGAGCCAAGCGGCGGCTTTGCTGCTGAACGAATGGGCCGGCTCGACCGGGTTGGTACCACGTCCTCGCAGAATACCGGGATGAAGTAGAGGCATCTTGTGCTTCTGAGTTTCGTTCGGTGATTAAGGTAACCCGAGACCCACTCTCCCTTCTCCATCCCCTTCCTCATCCTCACCATCTCCCAAATACCCTTAAAGGCCAGCAACGCACCTGCAGCACCTCTGGTGTTGCAGATGTACGTGAGCGAGGGTAATCACTTACCATCAGGTAAACCGCTTGGACGTTTGCCGCTTTCACATAAAAAAAAATCTCTGCCTACCCCTTCGGGTGTCAGGTGTGAGTAATTGTATCTGACCTACAAACACTTCATTCAATTTCCTAATGAATTCGTAACATTTCCTAAATTATGGTTGAAATTTTATCGTGTTTCCGACACAAATAAAATTAGTTTGAATGATGATCTTCTTTACGCCATTAAGTCGAGGCTCTCAAGAAAATGCCTTATTTTCTCGATTAGCAAATTATACAAGCGCTGGATGAAAACTGTGCAATTTGTTTGAACATTCGTCTTGAGTGGCGTACAAGACTTTGACGTAAAAGAAAATTCACGGAATTCTGATTCTTCGAGATGTAATGTTTAACGTAATAAAATAGGACTCATAATTTTATTCAAGTATTAATTGTTTTTGTAAGATCTTATTCAATATCTATTTTTGTATATAAGTTTGCTAACTTTTGTAATTACACTATACTATAATTTACTATAATTTATTCAGTTTTACCCATGACGGTATTATTGCTATTTATTAAAAATTAAAAATATTAATTTTTTTTTGATAAATTTTGAAAAGTACTTAAACTTATAATGTTAAGAATGTAAAAGAAATTAGTATTGAATTTAAGATGTAATAATAATTATTATCGGTTATAAAGAAAGTAATATATGGTTAATTGCCAATCTCACCTCTTTCACCTCCAGGCCTAACCAACCCGCCTGCCCAGCGTGTTGAGTACGTACGAACTTTTCAAGAAGTACACACTGTCTTTTGCTTACGCTCTCTTGGAGGGGTCCAGGTAGTTTTTTCAACAGCGAACTAATATACTATAAGAATATCTGTAATAAGGGGATTATATCGAGCCACGCTTTTGTTTAGGGTAATTGAAACAAAGAGACCGGAATGCTTCATCCAAAAACTAAAACGGCGAAGAGAAGATGACAGTCAGGATGTTAAAGCTGTAATCCGTAATTTGTTTAGTATTAGCCCAGAATGGAGGCATACTGTGGCAGTTTAAGATACCTCCACCGTTTCGGGAAACTAAAACCTCTTTAAAGCACGTTTAAAAGCACATCTTTCCTATCAAAAAAAGCTATCCTTTATATGATGGCTAATTGGTTATACTCATATATATATATATATATACAATTTTTTACGTGGTAGAGCCAAGCGGCAGTTTTTGCTGGCCCGACCGGGATGGTACCACGGCCTCACACAACATATTGTGCTTCTGCGTTTCGTTCGGTGAGGGAGGTAAACGGAGACCCACACCCCCCTCCTCATCCCCCATACCATCTCACCGCACCTGCAGCACCTCTGGACTCGCAGATGTACGTGGGTGACGGTAATCACTTACCATTAGGTGAGCCGCATACTCGTATATGTATGGGCAGTTTAGAATAAATATGTGTATATATTTCATTGTTTATGTACGCCTAGTTTACTAAACTCCATTGGTTACATTTTAATTTATTAAAATTATTTATTTGAGTATGTTCGCTTAGTTAAAGAAACGTCGTTTAAATGAAATAGGAAAGTACGTAAGTTCCGGTTCAAGTTCAATGTAATAATTAACCGAGAAAAGCGTGCCCGCACGCAGTCTTTGCACAGGGCTTTGCTAAATAAACAGCACTTCTGCAAATTAGCGCCAGCTCCTGCTGAGTTGCCGTCCAAGTTGGCAACATGGTACTCACATATTTTACCATATTTATACCATTCTGAACACCGTATGACCGACTTCATCATGACGACCAAGCGTCAGCTGTTCAGTGATGTCTCTGTGATCACTAGGGTAAAACCGGCAGTGATCACCGAATGGTAAGAGGCACACTGAACCTTAACATTAGGCTCGAGCGGTCTCGTCTGGTGAAGTCTACGCTCCGCCCACCACGTGCCCTTATCCAGAACCCCGAGAGCTTTTCAGCTCGAATTGCATAATCGCTTTCAGTGCCTAGATGATTGCGTTACAGTGGACGATACGAATAGCAGGCTAGTGGAAACTGTCCATGCGGTAGGAGCTAAGTTTTGCAGGACCCGCCGCACGAGCAAGCCCCAAAAGCTCTCTGATCACACTCTTAAACTCATGAAAGCCAGGCGTGAGATAAAGCTGCAGTCTACAACGGATGCGTCAGCGTATCGGCTACTGAATAGACAGATCTCCAAATGTATGAGGCAAGACTTACGCAAATTCAATACAGCCTGTATTGAAAAAGCGATAGAGCGGAACCAAGGCTCCAAAGTCTTCGCCAGAGATCTGTCTATCGGAAAGAGCCAACTGACCAAGCTGAAGACCGAAAGCGGCGCAGTCATTTCCGCTGGAGCCGACATTTTGAGTGAGATCGAGAGATTTTACAGACAGCTGTACACAACGTCGTTGAAACCACACACTGATGTGAGTAACGACCCAAGAGCCAAGCTTAGCCGACATTACTCCGATAACATCCCGGACGTCAGTCTGAGCGAGATTAGGATGGCTCTCAAACAGCTTAAAACGGCAAGGCGCCGGGTGAGAACGGAATTACAGCTGAGCTTCTGAAAGCGGGTGGAAAACCGATACTTGTTGTCCTTCGGAAGCTGTTTAATTCCGTCATTCATGGCGGTGTTACACCGAAAGCGTGGAGTAGAAGCGTGGTTGTCCTATTCTTCCAGAAAGGGATAACTGCCTTTTGAAGAATTATAGACCGATATCGCTTCTAAGCCGCGTCTACGTGCTGTTTTCGAGAGTCATCTCAAATCGTCTAGTGAACAGACTTGACGACTTCCAGCCTCCCGAACAAGCCGGATTCCGAAAAGTCTATAGTACCATAGACCACATACATACTCTTCGCCAGATTGTACAGAAGGCCGAGGAGTACAACTTGCCATTATGTCTGGCGTATGTGGACTATGAGAAAGCCTTCGATTCAGTCGAAATTTGGGCGGTGCTACAGTCTCTCCAGCGGTGCCAGATAGACTCTCGGTATATCGAAGTGCTGAGGTGTTTGTACAATGAGGCTACGATGTCTATCCGAGTACAGAATCAGAGTACGAAACCAATCCAACTGCAGAAAGGTGTAAGACAGGGTGATGTCATATCCCCGAAACTCTTCACCGCTGCATTGGAAGATGTTTTCAAGCAGCTGAACTGGAAAGGATACGGTATCAACATCAATGGCGAATACGACACTCACCTTCGATTTGCCGACGACATAGTTCTTATGGCAGGATCGCTGGAGGAGCTCAGTACAATGCTCAATGACCTCAATAACGTCTCCCAACAGGTTGGTCTTAAGATGAACATGGACAAGACGAAGTTCATGTCAAACGTCCATGTCACACCAATACCGGTTGTTGTTGGGAACAATAGGCTCGAAGTTGTAGACGAGTACGTATACCTGGGACAAATTGTCCGATTAGGTAAGTCCAACTTCGACTCAGAGGTCAATCGACGAATCCAACTCGGCTGGGCTGCGTTCGGGAAACTACGTCATATCTTCTCGTCGAGTATACCGCAAAACCTCAAGACGAAAGTATACAATCAGTGCGTGTTGCCAGTGATGACATACGGATCCGAGACTTGGTCCTTCACTGCAGCCCGTATGAGGAAGCTCAAAGTTGCTCAGCGCGCTATGGAAAGGGCTATGCTCGGTGTTTCTCTGCGTGATAGAGTCTGCAACGATAATATCCGCAGCAGAACTAAGGTAACCGACATAGCTGTAAAGATCAGCAAGCTGAAGTGGCAATGGGCCGGCCACATAGCTCGCAGAACTGACAACCGCTGGGGAAAAAGGTTCTTGAGTGGCAGCCACGTACGGGCAAACGCAGTGTGGGACGACCCCCACAAGATGGGTGACGACCTGCGCAGTGTTGCGGGAAGTCGATGGATGCAGGTGGCTCAAGACCGTGCTTCGTGGCAATCTTTGGGGAGGCCTATGTTCAGCAGTGGACTTCTAATAGGCTGAAATGATGATGATGATGATGATGATGATGATGATGATGATGATGATGATGATGATGATGATGATGATGATGATGATGATGATGATGATGATGATGATGATGATGATGATGATGATGATGATGATGATGATGATGATGATGATGATGATGATGATGATGATGATGATGATGATGATGATGATGATGATGATGATGATGATGATGATGATGATGATGATGATGATGATGATGATGATGATGATGATGATGATGATGATGATGATGATGATGATGATGATGATGATGATGATGATGATGATGATGATGATGATGATGATGATGATGATGATGATGATGATGATGATGATGATGATGATGATGATGATGATGATGATGATGATGATGATGATGATGATGATGATGATGATGATGATGATGATGATGATGATGATGATGATGATGATGATGATGATGATGATGATGATGATGATGATGATGATGATGATGATGATGATGATGATGATGATGATGATGATGATGATGATGATGATGATGATGATGATGATGATGATGATGATGATGATGATGATGATGATGAACTTCCAGCCTCCCGAACAAGCCGGATTCCGAAAAGTCTATAGTACCATAGACCACATACATACTCTTCGCCAGATTGTACAGAAGGCCGAGGAGTACAACTTGCCATTATGTCTGGCGTATGTGGACTATGAGAAAGCCTTCGATTCAGTCGAAATTTGGGCGGTGCTACAGTCTCTCCAGCGGTGCCAGATAGACTCTCGGTATATCGAAGTGCTGAGGTGTTTGTACAATGAGGCTACGATGTCTATCCGAGTACAGAATCAGAGTACGAAACCAATCCAACTGCAGAAAGGTGTAAGACAGGGTGATGTCATATCCCCGAAACTCTTCACCGCTGCATTGGAAGATGTTTTCAAGCAGCTGAACTGGAAAGGATACGGTATCAACATCAATGGCGAATACGACACTCACCTTCGATTTGCCGACGACATAGTTCTTATGGCAGGATCGCTGGAGGAGCTCAGTACAATGCTCAATGACCTCAATAACGTCTCCCAACAGGTTGGTCTTAAGATGAACATGGACAAGACGAAGTTCATGTCAAACGTCCATGTCACACCAATACCGGTTGTTGTTGGGAACAATAGGCTCGAAGTTGTAGACGAGTACGTATACCTGGGACAAATTGTCCGATTAGGTAAGTCCAACTTCGACTCAGAGGTCAATCGACGAATCCAACTCGGCTGGGCTGCGTTCGGGAAACTACGTCATATCTTCTCGTCGAGTATACCGCAAAACCTCAAGACGAAAGTATACAATCAGTGCGTGTTGCCAGTGATGACATACGGATCCGAGACTTGGTCCTTCACTGCAGCCCGTATGAGGAAGCTCAAAGTTGCTCAGCGCGCTATGGAAAGGGCTATGCTCGGTGTTTCTCTGCGTGATAGAGTCTGCAACGATAATATCCGCAGCAGAACTAAGGTAACCGACATAGCTGTAAAGATCAGCAAGCTGAAGTGGCAATGGGCCGGCCACATAGCTCGCAGAACTGACAACCGCTGGGGAAAAAGGTTCTTGAGTGGCAGCCACGTACGGGCAAACGCAGTGTAGGAGGAACCCCCACAAGATGGAGTGACGACCTGCGCAGTGTTGCGGGAAGTCGATGGATGGAGGTGGCTCAAGACCGTGCTTCGTGGCAATCTTTGGGGGAGGCCTATGTTCAGCAGTGGACTTCTAATAGGCTGAAATGATGATGGTGATGATGATGATGATGAACACCGTGTCATAAGAAATGCTATTCCATGAGTATCACTGTTCACAATAAACTACTGACATCGCTAAAAGAGCTCCCGTATGGAATGTACCGAGAAAAATTTAAGATGTGGTAAAACGAAAAAGGTTTTAATTGTTTAATATTACTTTTAAGTCTCCTAAGTAGGAAATGTAAATATTAAACCAATTCTTATGTTTACTTTATCATATTAACTTAAAATTGTAATCGAGTATTTGATATAATTATAATATTTTTTGATGTAGTGGTACTACTTTTCACTTACCAACCTATTAATATTAATTTTACTCACGCATTTCACATTGAATTGTTTACTTTTATTTATTTTTTCTTTTTGTTTAATACAATACCTTTTTTATGACTAAACTCACATGCCGAGTAACGTAAAAATAGGAGAACTGAATATGAAATACTCAATTTTTGCAAACAAATTTCATTTCACTTGAAAATTTTGTTTTTGTTACATCGTTTTAAAATAAAGCAGGTGAATTGATTTGTACATGTGTTGTCAATAAAAGTAAAATGTCTATGTCAAATCTTTGTCTATGTTCAAAACAGTCATTTGTACTATAAATTAGAATAGAACCGGTAGCTCTAAGGTTACGGAAGCCTCAAGAACGTATTCAAGATAGCAGCGATGCTCAGCTCCTCAGGTCATGTAAGCGAAGGAATATCTGCATCCCAACGTGTACTCTCTCGCCTCCATGACCTGAGGAATTGGGTTAAAGCAACAGTGGAAAACTTCGTTAGAAACACTGTGAGGAAAATCTACATTAATTTTTATATGTAAACGTTGACTGGTTGTTGTTAATAACTTGTTAAGAATTTATGTTCAAGTACCTACGCAAATGAGAGCGTCGGTTATGGCTACCAGAGGTGCTGCAGGTGCTTTGCGGATCAGATATTTGGGGACGGAAGAGGAGGATTCGGGATGGAGGGAAGATTATCCTATTATAAAAATACATTCATATACACAAATAAATAGATATGTGCTTAATATAAAAAATATGTATTGTATATTGCTGCAGTTTGACTCTAAATAATTGTGCCATACCGCAGCCGTGTTGAATTGTTGTGCCACATGAGCTATGCCAACAGAAAAAAATCACAAAGCTTCCGTGTGAAGTCATTACCCGATCTGCAACACAGCTTCCATTAATCTAATTTTATTGTCACGTTTTTCATCTTCATGGCATCATTCACCCGGGGGGTAAGTTTCCTTTTCTGCCTTGGAGCCATCTTACCTTTCACAGCCGTTAATCAGCAGCGTAAGCACTTTAATTATTATTGAATCTTTTATTTATTCACCAAAGTAAGAGACTGATCTTGACGTCTTTGACTAGAAAATTTTAATTCTATTGTTGTCACACGAGAAGGGATAAGTACATAAAAGTGACTAACCAAGGAGGATATCTCATACGAAAGAAATATACTGGACAGAAATCGGCTGCAAGCTCTTCTGTTAAGTTAATTTTTATTTCATTATGCCGTAGTTCCACTAGTGGGAGGATGGTGTCGCGACTGTGCTCACCAACCCGTCTGCAAATTATTTATTTTACTGTATTCCATCTTTACGGAGATGAAGATATTAGAAATCAAACATTATTGTTTATGGCATTGCAGTGAAAAACATGCTAACTGTCCACCTGATGGTAAGTGTCTATTGCAGCCCATTGACACCTGCAAACAACTACAATCGAAGAGGGTTTCAGATGCGCTGTCACCGCCGAAGATTAAGATGGCCTCGCAGCCCATAAACACACTGGCTCTCTGTACCTTGCTTACCCGAACACAACAGTTGTTACTTCGCTGTTTAGTGGCAGTACTGTAGTCGCGCTTCTTGGGGAGCAGTGGGTTTAAATAGGATGATGATGATGGCAAGCTTCGAAGGCGAGGCAAGCTTTAAAGGGTTTTTTATTTAATCTCCGCAACATTCTACCTTCTAGTGAAAGTCCTATCACAATTGGTTGTGCCGTTTCGTTATTATTAATCATTTATTTATTATTTCATTATTCTTATTTTTAATAACTCTATATTTTTTTATATTAGTTTAAATTTAAAATACCCTTTTAACGGTATAAATTAACAATTAGAGTAATATAGTATCATTTCAAAAATATAGATTCAAGTCACAACGAATCATTAAACACTATCTTCAAGTATTCCACATTTTTTGTAGTTTTTAGGAACTGACTGTCATAACTCGCTTCATATCTGGCCCATTGTGACAGAGGTTGGAGTCGTAAAATATTGGTGAAATCTCCACCTACCGTCGTAAAAAGTCTCTAGTCGTTATTGTACCTTACTATGAGTATATAACTAAAGAAGCGATAACAAAGACATCTCATTTTGTTAAACTTGTTTAACGCAACGAAGTTTTCCCGTAGGAGATGAATGAACTCACTGCATTGAATAGCTTTGGGTACGGAACTTCTAATAGATTAGCTTAAAAGGTTAGCGTTATGTGGGTTTGAATCTCAAGCAAAGTCAATCATTGTGTCAAATTTTCGGTTATGGCTGTGTTGGGTCTCATACAAGTGACACTGCATCTGACTCTTCCTTACTTTTAACTTAGTAAGCGTTACATTGAATACAGAAACGAGAGCGTATGTGTTCGCGTTCACGGCACTATAATATCTCCTGCGCAGTTGACAACTGCCGATATTGTTCTTAGTATGTCGTCGTGGTCACAATATGTGGGATCCGATCACTTCCATCGGCATTATCATCAAAACAGAAATAGTACAGACAATAAAATGTATACTTCAAAGAAGCGTATAATTGAATCACAGAAGAAAGGGGGACGTCCTTCCTTGTGTGTTACGAAAGGGAGGCTAATGAAAAAATCTTGTAAATCCCTTGGCTATCTATAAGTACTAAAGGATATTGCAAAAAAATATTCCCGGTAAGTTATAGAGACATTTCCAAACAAACCCGTTTAGCAAACGGTCGGTCCAAGCGATAGAAGGTAGCTAATTTTATTTCTTTTTATTTTGACGTATTTTGAAACTAGGCATAGGTTCTTCGACCATAGCGACAATAAAGACAAATATACTTCATATTTACTTTATTACATATTCTGAAGAACAAAGTATACTTGTAGCATACAACAAAAAAGTTTTCTATAAAAAGTATAACTAAGAAAACAGGTAGATTAGATACCAACCGTCCTTCATAGCCATCAAAATTAATATCCCTACTAAAAATTATATTACAAATTTACTTATATTACTGTTCTCATCTCTGGGCAGGGGCACCCCAGTACCAACTCCTTCCATTTGACCGCATCCAACGTCGAGCGGCTCGAATTGTCGGCGACCAAGCTCTCTCTGATCGGCTTGATCCTTTGGCCTTGCGAAGAGATGTTGCTTCTCTTTGCATTTTTTACAAAATTTTCCACGGGGAATGTTCTGAGGAACTGTTCGGATTGATCCCAGCTGCTGAGTTTCACCATCGTACATCGCGACTGAATTCGAAGTTCCATCGATACCACCTAGATGGTTGGCATTCCACCACAGTGCGTTTTAATCGAAGTTTTCTGCCACGCACTTCGACTTTGTGGAATCAGCTGTCGCCAGCAGTATTTCCGAATAGTTACGACTTAGGGACCTTCAAGAAAAGAGCTTATTCCTTCCTTAAAGACCGGCAGCGCATCTGTAGCTCCTCTGGTGTTGTGGATGTTCGTGGGCGTCGGTGATCACTTACCATCAGGTGAGCCGCACGCTCGTTTGCCCCCTTCATCTATAAAAAAAAAATTTACATACTGCTTAATTATACACATACGAAGTAATTTTGAAATATCAAATGCGTCCATATCCATTTCTATACTATTCATACGTCGTACTACAGCTTCCCAAAAGGGTCGTAAGAGTGAACTAAGAAAATTGCCATCGAAATCCGATAGGTGGCGGATTGACCATCTAAAAGAATGTCTGACATAAAATACGAAGACCGCCGAAGAGCGAAGCCTTGGAGAGGAACTGTGATTGCCAATGTATTGATTTCAGAAAATCCCTACGCGAGCGAGCTGTTGACCAGCAGACTTTCTAAGAACTCATAAAGAAATAGAAAACCTTGTACCATATAAGTAAAAAAATGTAGCCCAGTTCATCGTCAACAACAGTTAAGTTATTTTGTTTTCTGATAGATAAAAAATAGGTCAGCTTTGGGGCCGAAGAAGAATTATGTTCTTGGCAAGAAGCGATATTTTTAGGAGACATTTTTCTATATCTTAAGTGTCCAGAAATTATAAAGTTTTATCTGCGGCCAGTATTATTGCAAACTAATTAGGAGTTTTAATATTAACGTTTATATTTTTTCTACATATAATGATTTCTTGTATTTATGCGAATACATACATACACATTTCTAATGAAACTATTGTTAGCGGATTTTATAGCGTTTAAATAAATAAATTTAAGTTCAATCCAATTAAACAAGAGAAAATCGGTTAAAAATTTTACGAATCGTACGGGGCAGAGACAAACTATTGTATTTCATATGGAATATTTGAACCTGAGACCCATTTATTAGTAACGAGTTATTCCATCTCTATCTACAAGGCTGGCGACGTATGTACGTACATTTGGATTGTAGTTCAGGAACACAACACCCGTTATAGTATAGTGTTCAGGGCGCTTGCTTTAGTTACATAGAGCGCGAGTGACCTGGGATCTATCCGGCCGGCACCAAAAATTGTTAATAGTAATTGAAAGGGCTGAATTTACCACTTTCTCGGCGGTGATTTAAGACATCGCGTGGGAACCTGTGTGTCTTAAAATAATCATCATCATCATCATCATTTCAGCCTATTACAAGTCCACTGCTGAGCATAGGCCTCCCCAAAGATTATACTATTTAAAGGACATGTGTGCTCCACCAAATCTCAGTGGACCTTTCCTAACTTCAAAACCCTCTCAGATATTTGAGAAGTATGAGGCCTTTGACCAGCAGTGGGCAGTTACAAGTTACGCACCATGCTGCAGTGCCGGGGTGCCTGGTCTCACAGGAGACGCTGTTCCCCATCAGTAGTCTGTGGGATTTTGGTTCGCCATATTTGAATGGATTTTCAGTTATGTATGAGTTACACCGAAGTCCGTTAGTCAGCGGCTTGCGACGCGCGCAGTCGAAAATATATATCCCCTTCACCTATGGAGAAAAGGAAGATATATTTTCCTTACAACCCCATACATATTTCTACGCTATAAAGTAGTCTTAACCCACTTATTAAGTCTCTACTGTTAATTTTCAGAAAACAAGTTCAGAAATCGATATTTGTTTAAGTATTGTGCAAATAAAATTTTTAGTTTTCTGCCACGCACTTCGACTTTGTGGAATCAGCTGTCGCCAGCGATATTTCCGAACAGTTACGAGTTAGGGACCTTCAAGATAAGAGCCTATTCCCTCCTTAAAGGCCGGCAGCGCATCTATAGCTCCGCTGGTGTTGTGGATGTACGTGGGCGTCGGTGATCACTTACCATCAAGTGAGCTGCATACTCGTTTGCCCCCTTCTTCTATAAAATAAATAAATAAATGGTTATAATTATGGCAGTAATTTCTAAATCATAATACGTCGGAGAAAAAGGTTTTTTCGAATTTTATATACAAATTCCAGATATGTATTATCATAGTTTATTTACATTTGATTATAATATAAATATGCCATTTTATTCGATTGCTTGTTGCCATTTTGTAAGTAGTGATATAATTCCATTGTTGTCGAAATTTTAGGAAACAACTGCGACAAGCAGACACTCAAACTTTATTAATATGAAATATTTAAGGTCCAGTGACCATTGCATACGTAGTAACCCGACGTTTTGTAATTCTATCCAATGCGTCCCCTAACAGTTTTCTTGAAATATTCTCTCGACTGCCAGGAGGAAACTTAATTCGTGTAAAGAGGCCAAAAGGAATACCACTTTTCAAAGTTTCATCGCACACTTTTAATAAATTACCTTAAATCGCATTTCATTTCACAGAACAATTTCATTTAGATATTAAATTAAACGAATGAATTAGGTACCTCTTTCATTCAGAATAGGTATAAAAGATAATTAAATTCAACGTTTATTGTAGCGTATCGCCGCGCCTTTGCCCTTGTAATATTACGTATGGCCCTGAAAAACCAATGATCGAGATAAAAATTATTATTTGTTACGTAGTCGATGTCTCTGTGAAATTTTATTTAAACGCCTTCAGTCCTACAGAGTGAGCGACAAACGTTCAAACATACAGACTTGTATAAGTAACATGTGTATTGGTAGATTTTCCTTGCCTTCGGACGGTCGTCAAAGCTTCGTTTGTTAAGCAACAGGGTGCAACCGCGAGCACGTGACGGTGACATTTGAACAAAAAGACATATTCACCATTACGCTCCATAATACATACATATACTTAAAATATACCCGACCGACATTGTTTTGTAGGTGGCGCGACGAGTATGTGAATTTTTTTTTTAATTAATGTCTTGACTAAAACCTCCCTCTAGATTATGTAATTTTCTTTGTTTTGTCTTAAACCAACGTTTATGGGAATACAACGTAACAACAATACAACGTAATGGGAATATTAGATTTTTGGTTAATAAATATGAAATTTGTTATTTTATTCACTACCTTTACCGTCTGGTCTTAGCAAAGCTATGAACCATCGTCTCGACTGTTCAAAAATATTGAAGCAATATAACCACCAGAAGTTACACATACACTAACAGATCACACACATGATTTTTATATGTAAAGAAGAAGATTTGCTATTTTTCTACACGTGGTAGAGCCAAGCGGCGGCTTTTGCTGCTGCTCGAATGGGCCGGTTCGACCGGCTTGGTACCTTGGCTTGGCCTCGCAGATTACCGGTGTGAAATAGAGGCATCTTGTGTTTCTGCGTTTCTTTCGGCGAGTGAGGTAACCGCAGGCCCACTTCCCCCTCCGCATTCCACTCCTTACACTCTCTCCCATCACCCAAATACCCTTACAGGCCGGCAACGCACCTGCAGCTCCTCTGGTGTTGCAGATCTACGTGGGCGTCGGTAATTACTTACCATCAGGTAAAACGCTGGCTCATTTGCCACCTTTCCCATAAAAAAAATGATATGTAATAAATTAAATCGTAAAGTACATAATCATAGCAGCCAGTATGTACAGTAAAAGTAGCATGTACCTTCTCTCAATACTTGAGAGGGTTTTGGAGCCGGGGAAACATCAGCAAAGCTGAGCTAGTGTGGGTTGGTGAAGGTCACTTGTCCTCGATCATTTTCATTTCCTTAGAGGAGACCTATCAACACAAAGGTCTATCTTCTCTTCTCCATCAGCCTGTATAAGTCTTCTGAACATACTCTCACCGATTTACCTTCAGAAACTTTCTGTCAAGGTTCAAATAATAATTACATTTGAAGACCTCGGAGTTGATGACTGAGTATTCATATAAAGTAATAAAACACTAATAGTGCAGAGTAATGGATGGCGTAGGCTTTTTCAATTAAAGCTGGCATGCCAAACAAAAGAATAATATAAAGTATTTGCTCATAGTAATGAACATAGACTATAGACCCGGGCATTTGGGTTGTGCAAGCGCGGCGCCAGTGGCTTCGATGAGAAGCTCTATCTCGAGTGCGAGATGGGGCTTCCAATCACTAACCTGTGGGATTTTGGTTTGGCATGCAATATCCGCGATCAGTTAATCGCCTTAAGATTGGTCTTTGGAAAATATGATGGTATATGGTATAGAAGCTATATTAGTGTTTACTATTGAATTATTTTTAATAGATGAGACTGATATAATATATGCGTAGTTAATATTTTTTAATTTTTCTGCATATTTTGAAGTTACAGATATTCCTTTTTTGATAGTAAATTAGAACAACTATCTCTTGTTAATATTATTAAACTATATTTTACTATAATTATATTCTTATCGGCTCGGCGATCAGACGCGGCGCGTTGTAGAATATTTGAAATATATTTATAATTTCTCTGCACGTATTGTTAAAACTAAAAGGTCCAGTGTGTCTGTTTCAAGTCATTTATCAGTTCGTACTTGTAATTTATAGCCATATCATTCTATTGAAACAACCCATCCTTGACATTTGTAATTTGAAATTACTATATAATATAACAATTATTATATTACAATAACTACTATTTAAAAAAATTAATGATGGCGAAGAAGACTTCGAAGAGGAATCCCCTCTAGGCATGTACCAAGAACGCTGGCTGCATTTTCACGCTGAATGTTTAACACTTAACCTTTGAGCGACATAAGAACCAGCCCTCTTGTCACCGGTGGCTATGACGAGTCGCGGGTATAAATAAAACGCAAATAGCGTCCCAAACAAGGCCTTCGCCTCTCTTCCGAAGGATCAAAGTCATGCCGTCTAGTGCCGTCATACAAATTCCACAAGGCTCTAAAACCGAGAGAATATTGACTGAGACAAGAGTCCTACGGATGATGGGTTTTAATGAGCCGTGACGTGAGTGTGCCAAAACTTTTTTTGGCAAGAAAACCCGTGGAGGCGCACTTCGTCAAAATAGCTACCACATCAATGAATGAAATGAAACGAAATGAATGAAAATTCTTTATTCTTCGACGCATGAAAGATAATTTTGTTTGACAAATGTTGTTATTCATCATGTTATTATTTTCGTAATGAGGCTTCTCTGACGGAGAAGAAACAGGTGATAGAAACTCCTGTCTGTGGCTTGTCCGAAATTGTAAACAAGCTGTACCAACTAAAACATATTATTTAGCGCGAGCCCATTATTAAAATACATTTAACGGTGTGTATGATATATTTAACTGCATATACCATCACCCAACTATATACTTGCAAGCGACTATTAAGATGCATATGACTCGAACAGACACGTTGTGTAACTACGACGTCTAATCTTATGCGAAACCTATGCAAATGCATTCAATCCGGCAGCGTCCGATCCATTTCACATTGTAATGAAAATTACCCCGTACTTAGTGTAGTATGGTGATACATTTCAAAGCATGAGCTTACGGCGTTTGAATTATATTTAAAGTATAATCTTAAATGAGAACATTATCAGCCATGCCGGTTTCCTCACAGTGTTTTTCCACATAATAAAGTATAGTAAAGCAGCAGCCTGCAAGTTCCCAATGCGGGGCAAAGGCCTCTTTTTCAAATATGAGTACCAGAGAGGGTTTAGGAGCCGGAAAGTGCCCGCCACGCTGCTCCAGAGCGAGTTGGCGGGTTTCACATATCCTCGAAATTATTTCTCAGTCATGAAGGTTTCCTCACGATGTTTACCTTCACCGCCGTGCAAGTGCTAAATACAGCACTTAAAATTGCTATTAACAAATTCAATAGTGCTGGCAGCGGGGATCGAACCCAGGTCACTCGCTTTCTATAAAGTCAAATTCATTGCCACAATTTTTGTTATTCAATTTAGGCTTTCTTTAAAGTCTACACATTCACTCAATCAAAGCAAGTGCCGTGTTCACTAAGCTCTCAACATTATTATATTACTATAGTATTTAAATATTTCGCAATTAACAATTACCTTAAATATAACGTGCGCAAACTGAAGCTTTTTCTGTATTTCTTAGGAACTCACACTTTGTATTCCTTTTCATTTAATTATTCATTAAATGGTACATACAATTATAATCACTAAATATAAAAATGATAGATACCTAGATAAATAAGTATACATAATTAGTCATTAATAATTTTACACTTAAATAAGTTCTTTTTTATTTTCTGAATTCAAATTTGGAATGCCTTAATTATGTAAGACAACTCGATCGATTTGGCGCCATTTTTTAAATTTTTCATCGTGATTGTTAAATAACATTATGGAGCGGGGAGTTAAAGAAACATAACTTCGGTGATTTTTACAAACACGTTTCGAATGTTAGGCACCTGTCGTAAGTCGCACTATAGACAGATACACCAACAATTTCTCAATCGGAGACCATGAAATATCGGGGCGACCCCGTGCTGTTAGGATCATACGGGCTGTGAACGCTGTCAAAGCCAGACTTCGACGAAACCCCATATCAAGTAATATTACAGCAAAATATTATATGCAATAAATAAATAATATTACAGCGTGGAATGGAAATACCCAAATGAACCCTGTAATATTAAAAACAAGACCTGAAACTAGATTACTTTTAACGTAAATTATACTGGTTTTTGTTCTTTTTCTCTGTTCTTCTTAAGCTGCTTCTAAACATTTCACCGTGTGCGCACGTAAGTTTTTCACATATTCCTGGTGATATCGCCGGGGAGTTGCAGACTGTATGAGTGAGAATAGCCTATCAGTCGGTATATCACTGGAGGTAAAGGTAAGTTTTTACATACAATTACCGCTGATCCCTAGATACTTATTTGTAAGTGGTAGAGTCATGCGACGGCTTTTGCTGCTGCTCGAATTGGCAAGCTCGACCGGCGTAGTAACACGGCCTTGCAGAATACCGACGTGAAGTTGGGGCATCTTGTGCCAACTCACCTGAACCTCCTCCGGTGAGCCGCATGGTCGTTTGCCTCCGTTCCCATAAAAAAAGATTAATATCAATGGTATTGACATTATTAACATTCAGTTTAGCCACTCCAACTAAGCCTTAAAGCTATTAAATAAGCTATGCTTAAAGCTAGAGTCAGGTAGTGTTTCACGGTAATAATCGAGAGGCGGGTTCGAACTTGCGACGGCATGTTTCGTTACCCGTACGCTAAACAATATTTAAATTGGCACTGTAACCTTCTTCGATTGCAGTTGTTTACATGTGTCCATGGGCTGCAGCAGCCACTTACCAGCAGGTAGTCTGTAAGCACATTTTCACTTAAATGTAAAAAATAAGAGCATTTGGCCTTAATCGTTTGGCAGATGTAAATGAAAAAATATAACAGCTTAAATAATAAATAACTTAATTTTTAGTCGAGTTTTAATCCTCTTTTCACAAGCCTTGTCTTGTCTTCTTTGTGTTTAAGCTAACGATATCAGTAACGTTTCGAAAAACTCATTGGTACGAGCCCTCCAGATAGAGGATCGAACTCGGGGCTCTTCGTTCAAAGACCGATCCCCAAACCACTGTGGAAAAATCAATCAAAAATAAATGCAAAAAGCTTTACAGGATCTAGAATTTAGACTCTATATTGAATAAAGAAATTTAGACTTAAACAGTAGAAAGTATTTGTTATATAATTTACCACAAATTCGCGCAGTGGCGACGTAAGGACCTTTCTTGTCGCGGTTGTCGTAAAGGAAAAGCCGAAAATCCCATGCGATCTCCGAGAGCTAATCGTGCGAAGAGATTTCGCCAAAGTGTGTTGCGGAAGCCCGAGTCAAAGAATAAACATAAAGAATCTCTATTTATATGAATTTCTATCTTAAGTATACTACTGCTATGATTGAAATTCATATAATTGAAAGGTATATGCTACGAACTGGTTTTCACTGGACATTTATAGTTCCGAACAACAGCATAGAACAAAATATTTCATACGGAAAGTTCCGGACAGTTCAAACGAACTTGTGGCTTGGCAATGTCCGTGCCTCATTAATAACTACTGACAATTTTGCCCAATTAAACTTCATGTTTATGTTTTAACTCATTCTGGTGGTAATTTTACAATTTCTCTATTACTAAAAAAAAAAAAAAAAAGAAAACAAAAAAAATATTAGTAAAAATCCATTGAACATATCACTAGAGATCACAGGTCTTCCATTGTTAACAACTAGTTTACAGTTAGTTTTAGGTTTAGTTTACAGCAGTTAACAGCATTGCTCATAACACTGTCAATCTAAAAATTGTTGTACATCAATCAATCAGATTGTTTTTTTTTTAATATAGCCTCAAATATCATTGGTATATCTGTTTTACTTCTGAATTATATTGTATTTGTTAAAGGTGGTTCAATGTAATGGACATTTGGTAAAGCCACGATGGCTTTAAGAGATATCGCAAGGAATCGTTTTTGATTAAATAGTTTATAAGTAATAAAAATTTAACTCCCGTACACAAGTCTCCTCTCATTAGTCAAAGGTTTTCCATGTAAGGACTTTTAATTAAAACAACCCAAACTAAAGTTTGGTACTTCGCCATTTACATTCGACGTAGAGTGCTTGATATGCGGTGAGCGTCCGTGATTAATTTTGCCACAGGGTTCAATTGTAACGAATTGCGTGCAGGACGAAGTCGTGTTCGATAATTAAAATTGATCAGAAGTAGACATAACTATACATATACCGATCTGAATGGAAATTCAGTATCAAAATAACCGTTGCATTTTACCTTAAATACCTCGTATTGGATAGGTTAAGGACATTTAATAAGGTTATAAAAAAAATATTCTCTAATATTGGAGAAGATCATTAACTCATCAAGCTATTGCAAAAGGTGTCATGGCAGGACACCTTTTGCAATTTTTACTATTCTTATAAGTCCCACTGAAACAAGTTATGCATCCCACGGATTATTTGCGCCCTATATCCCCACGCTGTTTAGATGGACCGTTGTAATTAGTGCCGGCACTCTTGGGCTGCTGAGCCTGCTGCTCATCACCAGAGCCTCGTATGTACTCCATCTGGTAAATCATCAATATTTTCGCAACTTTACCCGCGGCTCCGTCTCTGTCATTATTAATTTTGTCAAATTGAAACTCTCGATCCAAATAAAAAGTATCCGATGCCTTATTTTATGACATGTTCGAGCTCACGGTCAAATCTAATTTAAATCCTAACTTAAATATTACACTTACACAGCATATAAGCGATTAATTAAGTTTCATTATGGGTAACTTGAGTTGTGGCAAAGAATAAAGTACTTTTCTTTCTTTTTTCTTTCGTTCTCACTCTCTTTCTACACATATCAAAACATACAAACTTTGTCAACCAAATGATTAGTAAGAGAAAGTAAGGTACGTTCTAGCAAGTTCTCTTCTTATCTAAATACTGTTGAATATAAAATGAATATATAAAAAAAAGAATTGTATAAATCACTTAAATACAATTATTTTCTAAACGTCCGGTGGCGAATAAACGGTGCAAATATGCTGAATCCAAAATTCCATTAGCAAGTGATAGGCAGCGTCATCACTCGTGCCCCCGAACCGGAAGTGCTCTCCCCATCACAATAGCTGGAACGCTTCCGGATCCTATCGGCAGTTATCAACTGCGCTGAATATATCATAGTGCCGCAAGTGGAAGCACGAAAAGAGACGCACATGTCTTTGCTTTCCTGAATCCAATGTAACGCTTATGTGGTAACACCGGAGGAAAAGTCACATGCAGTGTTAACGGCGATGGATATACCCGAAAATAAACAATTTTCGTGTTGCCCGAATATTGAATTCGGCTGTATTGAAACGCATGACTGTATACGGTCGGGTACGCTGTCCACTGATATACTAATTCTCAAATGTGCCTGATCTACTCGTAAAATACCCAGCGTTTAACATAACCAGGACACAGTTGGACCTGGAGTATTTATATATCAAACTCCCGTGGTAGAGCCAAGCAGCGCCCTTGCCGCTGCTCGAATGGGCAAGCTCGACCGGATTGGTACCAGGGCCTCGTAGAATACCGGCGTATAGTAGAGACGTTTAATGCTTCTTCGTTTCCTTCGGTGAGTGAAGTATTCGGAGGCCCATTCCCCCTCCCCATCCCCCTCCTCATCCTCCCTTGGATCTCCCAAATACCCTTAAAGGCGGGAACGGCGGAACGGTGCGACGGTAATCATTTACCATCAGGTGAGGCGCTTGCTCTTTTGCGCCTTTCCCATAAAAAAAAAAATTCCATGAACCTCATAATGAGGGCGCATCATCTCGACGTATATGTTCCACAGAGCAAATCATAAATTGCTCGCCACTAAACGTTTTTAACCTAATGAACTGAAATATTACATCAGTATAATTAGGCTGATGCACCAATAATGTAATGGCAACACGAAATCATAACTATGATTTGATTTGAATAATTTCCATTTAAATCACTAGCAACTCCCTGAATATGTCAAACATCCATCATGATATATTAAATTCAAATCGGATTAGGTCTCTTAATAACATAATCCGAAATGGACGAAGTGACAGCCTTCGTAACTACTCTCGAATATTAATTGAAAACCGAAAAGCAAACACACGTAAATCTACTAAATACACATCGATCACTAAGTAGATGAAGTTCAGTTAATAACTTTCAAGTAATAGACTGCTAAGGTATATCGTAAAATTAATCGTGTAAGTGAAAATATTGTTTTTTGCTTATATTTTTTTTTTTGATCACCAGACTGTCACTTGGGGTCTCAACATACTCCTAGTATTTGCTGGAACCAACATATTTGATGATTACGTGATTTTGAGAGTAGACTTCTCGTGCATGAGACTCCTCCTGGCTACTGGTCTTGGCATTTTATGTCTGGCAGTCATGCCATGTTTGCCAAGTCCAAATCAAATGTACACCGAAAAATGACCAATCTGGCCATAGGAAAGTTTTTTTTTTTTTTTGATCACCAGACTGTCACTTGGGGTCTCAACATACTCCTAGTATTTGCTGGAACCAACATATTTGATGATTACGTGATTTTGAGAGTAGACTTCTCGTGCATGAGACTCCTCCTGGCTACTGGTCTTGGCATTTTATGTCTGGCAGTCATGCCATGTTTGCCAAGTCCAAATCAAATGTACACCGAAAAATGACCAATCTGGCCGTAGGAAAGTTTTTTTTTTATTGGAAAGGGGACAAACGAGCAAGCGGCTCACCTGTTGGTAAGCGATTATCGTCGCCCACGTAGATCTTCAACACCTGAGGAGCTGAAGGTGGGATGCAGGCTTTTAAGTATATTTGGAGTATGGGAGAAATGACGGGAAGAAGGGTTAGAAAGGCATAAAAGGGCCTCCAGTTACCTCACTCACCGAAACGCAGAAGCAAAAGATGTCTCTACTTCACGGAAGTATTCTGCAAGGCCTTGGTAATACGCTGGTCGAGCCGGCCCATTCGGGCAGCAGCAAAACCCGCCGCTTGGCTCTACCACGTACAAAAGCCTTATGATCAAGAGGCTTACGTCCAGCACAGTACTATTTGTAACTAACTGTTTTATGGTCATCGACTCATAAGCGACTTTTAGCTACCATCACTGCTCGAATGGCCTAAGAAAACGTACTCACCCATACACTAATGTGCCTATTCGTATGTTGTTCGAAAGCCTTTTAAGCTCTGTGGCATAAATTATATCGGATACTGCGTATGGGGCGGTATGAGATTTTTTTGTTATTGTCGATATGCTTACGTTTAACCCCTACCTCACCTGATGCGATAGAAGACGGACCACACATGCCTATAAGCAACCTATTCACTCTCGATGCATGATGGATGAAGATCTACTTTTGATACAACCAATGCTTTTGAGCGTACAATGTTAATTAAACTTTTAGAAACATTTTACCAAAAACCACATAAAATTAATGTGTGGTAAAATTCGCTCTGGTTTGAGTTCAATTCTATAACAGTTTAACTGCTCTGTCGTCATCGTGTTACACCTCGGTATATGTTACAATCGCTTGTACTAATCACATGTAGTACATTCAATACAACATTATTTATGTACTCGTTAAATGTGTTATTTAATGCGATTGTTATTGTATTATACAATTTTTTTTTTTATGGGATCGGCGGCAAACGAGCATGCGTTTCACCTGATGGTAAGTGATACGCCCACGTACATCTACAACACCAGAAGTGATGCAGGTGCGTTGTCGGCCTTTAAGGATATTTGGGAGATGGAAGAGAGGATGAGGAGGGGGATGGGGGGGGGGGAGTGGGCCTCCGGATACCTCACTCACCGAACGAAACGCAGAAGTATAAGATGCCTCCAATTCACGCCGATATTCTGCGAGGTAGTGGTACCAACCCGGTCATGCCGGCCCATTAGTGCAGAAGCAAAAGCCGCCGCTTGGCTCTACCACGTTCAATGTGATTTATTTTTATAGTGTCTTAATATTTTCTATACGCAAGTTCTCGAAAATTTCGAATATTATTAAAGTTTAGAATAACAATACTTAACTAAATTTAACAGCGAAAATTATGTAGTAACGAAAAACTTAAATGTAGTCATTTTATACAGTAATCTTATTTTGCCTCGGTTGGTAAAATTTAATTAAGGCGTAGATTTTCTACATTAAGCCAAACAGCTACCTAAATTTCTTTAAAGTAAGAAAATAACTGAATACATTTAATTCTGTATTGCTGTAATAACTGGAGTATAGAGACGCCAGTTATTAATTTTCGCAATTAACATTAATCGACGTAACTAAGTAGATGTACTAAACTTACTACTTACTAAGTTTAATTGGAGGAACGATGGCGGTAAATTCAAAACTCTATATTCACAGACTTAAGATGGGGAAGCGACATCTCTTGTGCAAGGGAGCAGGGTACTACAACCAAGCGACTAGGCTCGACAACCTTTATGTTATATCTTCCGGAGAGGCGAAACGCATTTAATTTACATCATCACAAATATGTATGATATTTGTGAAAATATTTTTTGATGTCCTACCGTTGTATAAAAATCGTATATTACGCATAATATTTGATGCATGAACATTCGTCATAGCTTTGTTACCATTCAGAGTGAAATATTAAATTTTTTCTCTGAAAAAAATTCGAATTTCAAAATACCTCATAACGAAAGTTGTAAGTTGGGACGATATCAATCTAGATTTAAAAGGGTGCATGTATTTTTCAAGTAACCCTGTTTTTAACATCGCCCATTTCTGTGATTATTTAAGTCCATTATTTTGTACATTGTAAGGGTTGATTAATTATTTGTTCATTTTAAATATTGATTGACATGTTTTCGCTAGGAAACTAGCTTTTAAAACTTTATCATCTAGATAAAGGAAAACTTTCGTTGTACCATATATCAAATACAACAAGATAGACCATTATTTGTATTTTATTTTTGTTAATGTAATGCTTATGTAACCTAAATTTATATATTTCCTCGTGACTCCTTACGTCCTGACGTCCTTATACTCGAATCATCATCATCATCATTTCAGCCTATCAGAAGTCCACTGCTGAACATAGGCCTCGCCCAAAGATTGCCACGAAGCTCGGTCCTGAGCTACCTGCATCCATCGACTTCCCGCAACACTGCGCAGGTCGTCACTCCATCTTGTGTGGGGTCGTCCTACACTGCGTTTGCCTGTAAAAATATACTAAATATAAATATACTCGAATAAATCACGTCAATGTAATTTGTATACATAATGAATAACAAAATTGATCAATATCATTCATCATTCCAGTTTGTCACAAGTACACTGAACTGAACAAAAGCCTTCCCCAAGGATTGTCCCAATGAACGGTCCTGAACCAGGTGCATCCATCGAGTTGTTGCATTGTATGGGACGTCGTTGACGTTTACGCAGGTCATCATCCAGTCTATCTTGTGTGGGTTGTCTTATACAGCGTTTGCCTATACGTGATCGCCACTCGAGAACGTTTCTTCCCCGCCGGTCCAAAGTTCTGATAGCTTTAAGGCTCGCTCATAGCCACTTCAGCTTGCTGGTCCTTACTACTATGTTGATTACCCTGGTTCTGCTGATCACGCAAAGAACTATCGAGTATAGTCCATACGGCCCGATTGAAAAAAATATAGCACACAAAAGGTACTAGAAACTCATAACTGCTAAGCTTACACTTTAGTCAAAATAGTTGAGTATCTACAACATGACACAGGATCTTTGCGACAGTTTAAAAGCTAGATTCTTACCTTCCCAATCATTTTTAATTAATACTCTTACTAATAGAGCACTAGCTAAAATTAATTTTATCGATATTAAGGTAAAAATCTAAAAGAACACTCGTTTAAAATAAAAAAAAACATCTTACATGCTAACCTCAATTTGACTGAGATTTGAACATCCAGGATTTCTGAAAAAAACATATATTTATGTAATATCAAAATGATTTCATAATTCTAGATATATTGAGACAATAAAATTTCACAGGGACAACACTCGAAGGGATAATAAATTGTCTTTATGGTAATATTGATTTTAAACTATTTTAGTATACTACAAAAAGTCTAGACATGTTTTAACATGAGATTGGACGCGTAACTGTAACTTTACACGAACGATCGCGTCACTCAACGCGTACTCAACGTTGAGTGACGCGATCGTTCGTGCTTGTTCGTTCGTTCGTGCTACAAGCACGAGCTTGTAGTCTGAAAAACTATTAAATGTAGAATATGTCGCCAAGTCTAGCGACACATTATACGTGGTGGAGCCTTTTGCTGATGCTCGAATGGGCCGGCTCGACCGGGAATGGTACCAACCACAGCCTCGCAGAATACCGGCGTGAAGTAGACGCATCTTGTGCTTCTGCTTTTCGATCGGTGAATGAGGTAACCGTAGGCCCACTCCCCCTCCCCATACCACTCCCCATTCTCCCACCCATCTCCCTCCACATCCTCCCTCCCATCTCCCAAATAACCTCAAAGGCAGGCAACGAGTTTATAAATCAATTATAATATCGTCCTAATTCTTAAAACTTATTTGTAATTTATAAACCAGTTTAAAATATTGTCATTTTTACCTTTGCCCTTTGAACCTCTTTCCCAATATCCTTTGCCATCAGAACGTATATTTTTTACACGACATTCATTTCCAAACTGAGACTTGTCACTTGTTGTGAGACTTTGCCTTGGAGATCGAATTGTAATAAGATAAATTGTTATATAGTTATTTTCTTAGGCAATAAATAGTCATGGATGTTTATTTATTCCACGGCCAAATATAAAACTGAACACACGACCCTTAGCTTTGAAGGCTACAACATTTCTTGTCATCTATCTAAGTTTTCTTTATGACACTCACTGAACAAAGCAGAGTGATGGATTGCATTAACGCCATACTCTACCTATCAGTGGCGCAATTCGAGCATTTATAAACAAATCCGATCCACTGCAGAATCATCTCAGCTTCCATAAGATTTACACATCTTCATGAAACTCGATGTTTAATAAATCGATTTTTCGGCATGGTCATGACTCTTATGTATCTACGTATGTTTTTATGTACTGATTTGAATGAATATTTTTTTTTATACAAAAAGATACGTAGACAAGTAGCGAGCCTGTCTTTGTCTTAGTATCAAAATAAAATTGTACATAAGTGCGTGCGTTTATGTTTTTATGTAATCATCATCAGCATCATCATCATTTCAGCCTATCACAAGTCCACTGCTGAACATAGGCTTCCCCCAAAGCTCGCCAGGCGTTGCAACTAAGGCAACCCCCCCCCCCCCCCTGTGCTGAGAGGTTTATGTAATATACAACTATAATTACATGTGGGTCTATACTGGGTGGGTACATAATATCATATGAGCCTAATATTTAGATTACTGTTATCTACTTTGCTCTCTGCACCCTTTCGCATTTTCTTTGCTCAATTTAATGGTAGACTGCTAGAGAATGCCTCTTAGCATTATGTCCGTCTTCTTATTCATTTATTGGTGCAAATAATGTTTAAATAAATTAATATGTTTCGAATAACTCATTGTTACCATCCAATTTGGTAAATTCCACGTATCCTGTTCCTATGCGGAGACAGATCCTCTAACCACTAGGCAGGCTAGCGTAGCATATTTTTTATTTGTGTAAATTTATTGAAACAAACACAAGTTAGTTTAAAAAAACATGTAAAGATTTATTTTATTACATGATAGCCATGGCCATAATAGCATCCACTCGAGAATATAATTCTTGATTAGAAAATCGATTAAAAACTTCAAAGCGATGAAGCCACCACCTCAAAGATGGTAAGGGAACGAGAGCCGCTGTACATGCGGCGAACACCTGTAGTTAATTACGCTACAGGTGTCGATTGGAATGTATTGCTTGCCTAATAACCTGTAAAGTTCTCTAGTGGAAGTTAAACCGAAACAGACTGCATAAACATTTGTAATATAATGAGGGGTATAATGTAATCATAGCCGTGTGCCTGCGACATAACAAGCTGCTACCCCCTTCCTTCGCCTGGGTTTAATTTCATACAGAGGCGACAAAAGAAAGCAGCCTGTATATGTTCATAGCTGGGCTAAGGCTTCCTCCATTTTTGGAGTCGGGAAGGGTCTATCACGCTGCTCCAGTGCGGATTGGCGGACATCATATATCCTCAAAATTACATATTTTTATTATTTCTCAGCCATGCCGTTTTCCTCACGATGTCTTCACAGCTTGGTAAATTAAGCACATAAAATCAATATTAACAATTTTATTGATGCCGGCACCAGGGGATCGAACCCAGGTCACAAGCGCTCTGTAAAACTAAAGATAGCGACCTAACCATTAGGCTACCACGGCTCTCACTAAAGGATAAAGTATGAGTCATGAAAATCAAATAGGAATCTCTTGGATCTTAACCGATGACGAGCCTCACCACACGTCACGTCGTATCTCTCAGAAAGGCGTGATGGAATGAGATTGGGTGGCACATTCTCTTACAATGCCACCGCACGGCAATAGCACAATATTACCGCATTCTGTGAATAGCAATGGCTACCGACAGATGGCGGTATAACCAACAAAAATACCAGACCGATGGTGGCAGCGACCGGGAGCGAGGTGTCCGGTACTGCGATTGCCAATCCGATTGATTACGGCAAATTCTTCTTACGAGAGAGGCTTATGTCCTGCAGGACTGTTTACAGGCTATTAAGGTAATATAAAATTCGAAACACTTTTATACTAAGTTAGTTAGTTAATGTAAGTAATAGAGAATAAGTAGAGATTAAGGATTTCCATTTTGCATGACTCGGCAAATAGTTATCGCCTCTTCGGGAGATAGAATAATAAGAGTAATGGGTGGAGAGCCTCGTCGCCGAGTTTCCTCCTGGAGATTTTGGTGGCTCTTCCCTTAGCCGCCTTTTGCGACAGCCACGAAAAAAGTTGGTGACAGACACTTAAGCCGTTATCACACGGCTGTATCATCGTCTAATCCCTTCATTATTATCATTTTTACAGCTTGTTACTTTATAAAGCATGATTTTATTTTCAGGTAAACAAATAAAGAAAGAAGGCATAGCTGTGAGTATTTAAGCTTAACATTTATTTTAAGCATAATAGACTTTCATGGTTAAGTTTATGGGATAAGTAACGTCTTAGAGATCTAAAGTATCAAATATTTTTACAAAAATCTAGAAATACTACAAAATGAACTTAATGTTTTTGCATGCTAATTTTTCATAACTGAAAAGAGAATCCTTAATAAACTTACGATATTTACGACCTTTAATAATACGCAAATAAATATTATACTTTGGCTTCTCACATCTCGGCTCTCAATTCTGAGTCTTATGGAATCACGGGAAATTCGTTACTTAGTGCGAGTTAGAAGATTTCACACCTTCGAAACATTTTTTTAATCTCAGAGAAGTAGTTTTCTTGATAGAAATTTAATTTCTTTGTAAAAACATCAATACCTTTTTTTATAATCTACCGTCGTTTCATAGTGGTCACTCAAAAGGAAATCGTGAAAGACACTCCGTCCTATCCTCCATTGTCGAAATAAAATTAAAAAGTATAGTCGCATAATCAAAGGACAAGTGCCCTGCAATATCGAACAGACCCGCCTCCACTAGCAGCGTCTGTTCACGAGTAAGGCGCATGTGGCTGCCAGCGCCCTGCTCAACCGTATTGAGAAGTGAACGACTGCCATTCTCGTGGGAAATCAGCATTGAACATTGCAAATTTTCGTGGTGTGGCACTCTCGAACTCAGATCAAAGTTAAACTGTAATTAAGGGCTCGGATTGCACGGGTGCGATTGCCCCAAAGAATATACTAATGCACATAGTCGACCATAGATCTATATTTCGTTAATCCCTTCTACTTTTCCTTTTTTTTTATTAATAGGAAAGGCAATAAACGAGCTATCAGTTCACCCAAAGGTAAGCGTATAACGTCGCCCACGTACACCTACAACACCAGAGGTTCTGCGGGTGCGTTGCCAGCCTTTAACGGTATTTAGGAGATGATATGTAGGATGAGGGAGGGAGAGGGGGGGGAGCGTGCCTCCGGCTCACTCACCAAACGAAATGCAGTAGCACAAGATGCCTCTTCCTCACGCCAGTATTCTACGAGGCCGAGCAACAGCAAAAGCCACTTGGCTCTACCACGTATGAAAATCCAAGTAATTGTCTTTTAATGTCCACTGTTGCACATAGCCTCTCCTATTGGGTTTCACGATTGCAATACCAGACGCCTGGTGCTTCTGTTTGTCTGTTTCTTTTTAGAGATTGTCAATCTGCCCAATGGCAGTCCACGTCATTGCGAGTGGCAAATTCCTAAGTCGCTCTCCTACGCTCTCTGTTACAAATTAATAACTACCATGAAAAGCGCAATAGAAAAACTGATCTGACTTGGAATGCAATCAAGAGTTGGACGAAGCGTTAATTCGCAATCTGTGAAATTAAATTTGGAACAAGTTAACCGTGATTGGTACGTTCATTAGCCTTAATTAGGTTTACCTACACGTTTTAATATCCAGTAGATGCAATTAGTTATCTATATATACCGATACAGATTATAATTTAAATTGTTCGTGAATGAAAAATATAGTAACAGTATGGGTTTTAATTTCGTTTTATTTTATTACTTAAAGAAAACTTTAATTGCCAGTATAATAGGTACCTATCGATATCATATTAGGTACCTATAGATATAATTTTAGGTAATAAGTTACAAAAATACAAAAAACAAACAAAAAACTAAAAATTAAAATAAAAGATATAAACTTTATATAATGACGTAACTTTATTTCGTTGTGCAGTCTAATCCACTGTACCGATTTTGATCAGATTTTTTTATATTTGTAAACCTCAACTTTATTTTCTTAATTTCTTATAGTTATTTATTCTTAATCCAGGCCACCCAGGGTACAACAGCTAGTAATATATAAAGATGTAACTGTATTTTGTTGCGCAAGTTAATCTTCAAAGCCACAGAACTGATTTTGAACGGTTTTTTTAGATGTAATTCTTATGATATTTCAAAGGACATAGGCAACATTTTATTTTTTTCTTATGTTCTTTTAAATTTTCGATATCTACTTATTGAAAAAACATTCGGAGAGGTATTATTTAAGATGTAAGTCGAAAACCAATGCACCTTAAAAATTTAAATTTTATAAATGAATATGGTCTCGTCTACCCGCCTAGAACCTAAAACTGTAAAGTCATGTGTGGGAGCGCTTTACAAAACTACACATGATTTTAAAGTTAGAAACCTTATTATATACTTATTATATACTCTCTCAGGTTTTGGAGCCAGGAAGGGTTCGCCACGCTGTTAGCGGACATAAATATGTGACCTCGAAATATTTTTATATTGCTTCTCAGACATAAAAATTTCCGCACATTATTTTTCTTCACTACCGATAAATTAGCATAATCAGCACTTACCAATGGATTTAACAATTTTAATAGAGCCGCTAGAGGCTGATGAAATAAGGCAGAGGTCTCTAGGCATTTTAAACATAATGGCTGCGCTCATCGTCCCTAACTTAGCAACGCGAAACCTATGAATCAAGTAACTCCATTATTGAATAATAAACATAGCGATTAAATAAAAATACCGAAAATAATTATTAAATAACGATTTATAGTTATATTAAAAAGCTCGTTACTTCTTGAAATAAATATACATACCTAAATTCTTCATGTAGAGCCGTGGTAGCCCAGCGGTCAGGGCGCTCACTTTAACTTCATAGAGCGCGAGTGATCCGGGTTCGAACCCCAGCATCGGCACAAATACAATTTTTGATAGCAATTTGAAGTACTGTATTCCCCACGTCCTCGACGGTAAAGGAAAACAACGTGAGGAAATCTGCATATCTGAGAAATAATGAAAAATAGCTTGGCGGGCTCTTCCCGGCTCCAAACCCCTCTTAGGTATTTGAGAAACAGGCTTTTGTCCAGCCGTGGACATTTACAGGCTGCTTTACTTTTACTACTTTACTTTTTGGTGAGAAACTCTCACGTCTCTCACCCAGAGGGGTGGATAGAGACTACGGTTTTCCATGTATAAATAATCGTGCGCCCTAATATAGCACTGTGCATTTTCATACGTGCCTTTTCGATACATTCTGCCTACCCTCATAGAGTGATGAGCCGTACTCACTCTATAATTACCTGCATTTACTCTTCGTTCTATATCCTTATATTTTCTGCCATCTCTGCTTTAAATACATTAGAGCCCTTGACATTATATCACGCATCGTGGGAAACCACCTTAAGGAATATTTTTCACTCATTTTATGCTTCCCAATAAACAACAGAAGCGCTCTATCAAGTTACGTTTCAACTGAAACTTATCGTACAATATGTTCAATTAGTACAGCAAGGAAAACACAGATGGCGCTTCAAGGGATGTTTGATAATGCTAACAGGTTTTATCAGAATAAACTTTTCTCCGTTTAATATTAGACAGTATTTTAAACATAAATAGCAGTATAACTCTTGGCTTATCAGATGGAAAACTAAAACAAAATGTAAGTTCGATCGAAATCGAAACATTTTCAAATGGTTCGTAAATACCTTTTACACTTCTTAATTTTTCTAAACAGTATTTTCCTACATCCACTTGATTTGTGCAAACATTCGTGAAATTAAATTAAGCAATAATGATTATAATTATTCAATACACTAATTGTCCACTTATCTTTTATAACTTCAAATATATTGGTGTAAAAGCGCATCTGAGAATCAAGCCCAAACATTTCAAAGCTGGGCTTGATTCTCAGAGCCGGCATTAGACTACAGTGCTACTTTTTTTAGAATGAACTGCAGTATTGAGTACAAAGTACAAATCACTTTAATTTGATTCTCCACAGAAATGGTATACCTATTGATTTTTATTCACATGTTAAATATTTCCTTATAATATTTTATATAACGATAGACAATGCAATATACAAGTTTTAGGTCTCGCATAAATATTTTCGTTTTTAAATTAAATTCTAAATAACTATAAAAAATATAAAACATAAAGCCGTTTCTATTTTATTTGATAGCTTAAATTCAATTAAACCGGGTTATAGCTTATTAACATGATGCAATGTGAACGGAAATTCCGACAGAGTTCATGTTCAAGTACATCCAATTAAGTCCAATAATATTTAATTTATGCAGATTTGATTGCATATTATGATCATCGAATCACGAATTCTACTAACACAAATTCAATTATCAGAATAGCAACTGAATACTCGGTACACTCATTTTAAGTGATTAATATCCAATTGCAATAGCTCTGTGTGAGATGGAATAGCCGTAAGCTTCAATATCATTTCTATAGAATCAACTGTATTAATAACGAATGAGTAAATCTGAAATTTTATTTCAAAGTACACCTATATCAATTAATTGTTTATCAACAATTTGGAAATTCCATTTCTTTCTTCCAATGCCAACCTCGTATGCATGTGTTTCAGCCAACTAGCGAACAAACGAGGCTTTGGCAATCGAATGTTGATGGAAAATCCTTTCGAATTCGCCGAACCTAAAGCCGACAGACTAATTGCAGCAGCATCCCTAGTGCGAGGGTAGACTTACTTCACTCACCAACTCGCAAACGTAGCTAGGTGAGTATGGAAAATGCTCCATGCTTCCTGTTCCATGCATGTGAGGCCTGAGTTCAGCTGTGGACTAAAATATCCTGATCTATTCGTAAGATAGTATAGCCGTGAAGTAGCAGTGTAAGATTCAACCACCCCTCCTTGTTTTTGAGTGTCGTACAAGTCGTACGATGGAGGTTAACCATCTCACATTATCCTCAAATCACCTTGACCGGCGACTGGTAGCAGCGTCACATGGTGACAAGCGAGCTAATTGTCCACCTGATGGTAAGTGTCCACTGCAGCCCATGGAGACCAGGACACGTTATCAATCAAAGGAGTTTACAAATGAGTTGACACCCCTAATAGTACATTTAAAGGGCTTTAGAACTAAACATCTTTGTAATTGTTTTACGCTTTGAACAATTACAAACGTAATTATGTGTATGCTTAAAAGATCGTTACCGTTGTTGGATAAGCGTTCTAATGTACTCTCGTAAATGTAACATTTAATGTTTTGAATGTATCTAACTACTGTACCTATTCAGAGTTGGTACAAGAAATAATGCAAAGAGAAAAAAATCGCATTACTATCAAAGAAAGTAAAGTAAAATAACAATCTGTTAATATCCCTCTGGGAAAAACCCTCCTCACAATATTTAAGAGGGTTTTGGAGCCGGGAATTGTCCGTCACGCTACTCAGGTGCAGTTTGGCGGACTTCAAAAGAACTTGAAACTATGTTTTTTTATTATTTCTCAGACTTACAGTTTCCCTCGCGATGTTTTCTTCGACTCGAATTTAGCAACTTTAGAGGTGCCGACACCAAAATGCGAACAGACTCGCGCAAGGAAGACAGAATGCCTCACAGCCTGTAAACATACTAGCTCTATGTACCTTTCGGAATACAACATTTGTTATACTAGTGATTGTCGGCAGAAATTGGTAAGAGGGCCTACTAACCTACCGAGACGACTTCTAGACGGAAAATAAGCCCGCCTTCGAGTAAAACTTTCTTTTGGGAGACGCCTATGCGCAGATTTAGACTGTTTAAAAGTTGCTTGATAAGATGATGTAGGTTAGTATCGCACACAAAGATTGTGGGATACTAATGTTATGAGTAACCTGATTCTTATTTTGTATCGTGCATGTTGCACTGCGTAATATAGATCATAACTTATAACTAGTCTTGCTATTTTGAGTATTCTGCTTTCTTGTAGTATTCCGGACGCTACATCTCAATTACCATTTAAAAAATCTATAATATGTCTCAAATCATCGAAGTAATACTATCAAAATAAGATATTAAAAAAGTTATAGATTTCCCGATATTTATTCCAGGGCGCTTATATTTTCATTTATAAACTTTTATTGGATTTCTCAACTTACGTGATATAAATTTTATGCCAGACTTCGATCAGACAAGTTAATATGAAAGTGCTTCGTAAAACCGTTAATTTTAATCCGATTTATGTTGACACTAAATAAATTTATATTATCATTGGACAACGTCATGCGCTAATGGTGCGAACCGAACTAACTCGGCGCGCTAGTCCGACTCGCACTTGGCCGATTTTTTAAGATGATTAATCCGCCATCTGTCGGACGGTTTAGTTAAAGAAAACAGTCTTGTATATTTATATATAGACTAGCGCACCACCTCACCGTCGGTCCACACCCGGCACCCGTGGTATGTGGAAACTATTAATTGTTTAGGAAATAAAAAAGGTTTTTCTAATTTTTATTATCAACTTCATAGGTTCAGAAATATCAATATCCAATTCCAAATTTTGATCTCATTTGGTTCATGAAATAAGAGGTGAAGAAACGAAATCCGTTTTAATATTTGTTTAAATATTTGTTATATAAAAACGATATATAAAAAAGAACATCAAGCACACTGAAAGCAATATTGGCGCGAGTTACCGCGGGACAACACTAGTATTACCACGGCGCCGTCCAGACGTCGCATCAGATCACTGCTGAAACATCATCTTTGTGACCATTGTTATTTTTATTGTATTAGTTATTCACATTTTTATAATCAGTCTTGACTTAGCGTACCGATTGTAGTTAATAAATATTAAGTTATTTATATATTTAAACTTTATTTAAATAACTTTGTAAAGGCATTGACTTTGCATGTGGCATTCTCTACCAGTCAACCCGAGGCGGGAAGAGATATTGTTAAGGTGCAAAACATAAAAGTTGTAAATAAAACTAAAATACCTAAATAACTTAACTAAACTAAAACCCAAAGATATTCTATGTCCTAAATAAACATATAAATTTATATAACATGTACTACTAAATTTATACTCAAATATAACTTTTTAAAAACATAATTTTCGTTCCCCCAAACTTAACTCGCGTTTAGTTTTTTTTTTTTGATTGAATAGACCCTATATAGCCATTTAGTAAATAAGTAAACATTGCTCTTTTATAACGTGCAATTTCTGTACGACACATATAAACTCAAAGTAATGAAACAGTGAGACAATTACGCTACTAAAATTAGAGCCGTAAATATAATATTTTAGGTGCCATAATCAAGCAAGGGGGCAACCGAGCAAGCGGCTAACCAGATGATATGTGAATACCGACACCCACGTACATCTGCAACACCTGAGGAGCTGCAGGTGTACGTTACCAGCCTTGAAGGACATGGGGACAGCCTCGCTCACCGAACGATAGCATCTCTAGAGGCTTCTACTTCTCGCCGGTATTCTGCAAGTCTGCGGTACTTACCCGGTCAAGTATAACCCGCCGCTTGGCTCTACCACGGATAAGTACTACACTAATACATTCTATTAGTATTATTATATAGTACGCACCACGCGGAACAGTGATTTGACTACCTGCCTGCTGAGACATAGGTCTTGTGTTCAAATCCCAGCAGGAGCCAATGTTTGTGCGAACACACAAATTATTAATTTTCGGATCTGCTTGCGCTGTATGGCAATCCGTGTCTCTGACACTGCATCTGACCCTCCCTCCGATCTTATCCCCTAAGCGTTACATATGATATGGAAAGGTAAAGATGAGGAAGTGCCACGGTCTTTACACGAGCGCTTGCGGCACTATAATGTCACCGGCGCAGTTAACTAAATTGTCGCCGTGGTCAATATTGGCCAGGGTGACATCATAGTACGTATGTATATTGTAAAATTCTGTTTATCCTGGTTATAATTATGGAACCTAAACATTTATCTTCACAGTGAGTTATTCTGTGATGTATTCGTTTTATTTTCGCTACTTTTGCCAGGTGTTATAAATTTACCTGAACTCCATAATTATTTAATTAAATATACGCTTTAACTGTCGCGCTCAGAGACGTTTAACGGTTACATAGGAATTTCGTAGACTTCATATCGATTTAATTAGAAGTAGCTTTTTACTTATTAATATAAAGTTTTATTTATGCACTAGCGAACCGAACTGGATTCGCAAGAATACTATCCGTACGTCTGTTGTATTATCGTATCAAAAGGTATTTAATTTGGACACTTAGACAGCGACATGATCACCACTTATCACGTTGTGTGACATGGCGAAAAGTAGGTGGTAGAGAGCCAAGCGGCGGCTTATGCTGTAGTTCGAATGGGCTATGTCGACCGGGGTAGTGCCACGGCCTCGGAGAATACTGGCGCGAATAAGAGGCATCTTGTGCTTCTGCGTTTTGTTCAATTCACGCTCGCCCCCGCCCTTTCGTCTTCCTATCCCCAAATATCCCTAAAGGCCGGCCAAGCATCCGCAGCACACCTTGCGGTTGGACATTTACGTGGTGTTTTTTTTTTATGAGAATAGTGCCAAACGAGCAATAGGCTCACCCGATGGTAAGTGATTACCGTCGCCCATATACATCTGCAACACCAAAGGAGCTACAGGTGTGTTGCCTGCCTTTAAGGGTATTTGGGAGATGGAAGAGAGGATAAGGAGTGGAATGGGGAGGGGGAGGGGGAGTGGGCCTCCGGTTACCTCAGTTACTCCGGTATTCTGCGAGGCCGTGGTACCAACCCGGTCGTGCCGGTCCATTCGATCAGCAGCCAGAGCCGCCGCTTGGCTCTACCACGTTAAAAAGCTGCTTGCTCGTTTGCTCCCATTTTCCATAAAAAAAGCGGTTGTAAGGACTTAAAATTTCTAGACTTCTGACCATCCAAGTATATGTATAACAGTTTATTTTTTTTAATTTTGTACAAACACAACACAATTATGGAGAACACAAAAAATAAGAACAAAAACAATAAGAATTATCTGATAAATTTTCTGTATTTCTTAGAAATGTATCTCATTTCTATGAAACAACAAGGCGTCATTATAAAGTTAAGATTCTGTTTATATAATAGAAAAGTTGCGTCTAGACACTACGCCTCTGTAAACAATAGAGACTGCCTTATTTTTGAACTACGGTACGTTAAACTTCTCGCACCATTATCTTCTGGATTACAATTTGATTTTTAGTTTAAATTGAAATATAAAATGGCGCATGACACGTATTCTAAATACATATTACGTAGGCCTGTCTGCTTGTAAAACATTATAATGCTTCTATTATTTAGAATAAAATTAATGGAACTGAAATGTAAATATATATTTTAAATATAGGCATATATGTTTCACGTAATTATTTCTTTGATTTTCGGAATTTAATCGCTCATATTTTTAATTTTTTTACTTCCCGAACTTTTAAGTGCTTTACAATACCCGTAGTCACGAATAACTGAGTATTATAAGAAGAAAGAAAGAAATTACTTTATTCATTGCCACAACTCAACTAACACATAATGAAAACTTAATTAACATAATAAAAAATAATAATATTTTATTAAGTTGCAGCAACAAAACGGCATCTGACTCAGCATAATGCTATAGTAATGCTAAATGAATAACCACAACTACAGCGCTGGTATTCTGTCGGCAACATGGATATTTTTTTTTGCTAGAAGTCGTCAGCCTTTTTGTAATACATGAGGTATATGACAGAAATAAAAATATAAATAACAAAAAAAATTAAACAACTATACAAATGAGGTAAATAAGTAATATTTATATAAAATAATTAAAAGTAAGTTGTTGGGCTTAATTCACAGCAGCATAGAGTAAAAACACGTTCGTAAGTTGATCGTTGATACATCTAACCTCCAATGAACAATTGTTGTACCTGAATTTCTTTAACTTGTCTAAGTTTCCTTCGTATCTTACAACCAGTACTAACAAATTTTAACACAGGCAATATCACTATTAATCTCATCGCCATGTAAAAGAAGATTTATTAAACGTCCTGATGTGAAAGTTAACACGGGGTACCATCACATTTAAATTATAATTTATTGTCCGATCAACGCGGAAATTTAAAAACACGTAACTTGTAGGCTTGCAGCGGAAAGCTTTTCTTTTTTTTTATAACGTTTACAAAATGTTTAATTTTAGTAAGAAATAAGCTTTCTGCGGAAAATACATGCTTTTTTTTTACAATTTGAGCGGGGTAATTTTTTGGCCGTTTACCCAAAAACCCACTCAAAAAGTAGAGGAGTACATTTAAAAAGTTATTCTGAACTAAACATGTTTGTAATTGTTTTACGCTTTGAACAATTACAAACGTAATTATGTGTATGCTTAACACGTTCTCTGCCAACGCGGTCAGTGCTGACCGTAAGTGAAGTTTCCCTTTAGGCCTATTAAAATTTTAAATCTGTATAAAATTACTAAATTGTTTTTTTTTGCTAGAAGTCGTCATCCTTTTGTAATACATGAGGTATATGACAGAAATAAAAATATAAATAACAAAAAATTAAACAACTATACAAATGAGGTTAATAAGTAATATCTATATAAAATAATTAAAAGTAAGTTGTTGGGCTTAATTCACAGCAGCATAGAGTAATACACGTTCGTAAGTTGATCGTTGATACATCTAACCTCCAATGAACAATTGTTGTACCTGAATTTCTTTAACTTGTCTAAGTTTAACCAGTACTAACAAATTTTAACACAGGCAATATCACTATTAATCTCATCGCCATGTAAAAGAAGATTTATTAAACGTCCTGATGTGAAAGTTAACACGGGGTACCATCACATTTAAATTATAATTTATTGTCCGATCAACGCGGAAATTTAAAAACACGTAACTTGTAGGCTTGCAACGGAAAGCTTTTCGTCTATTTTTATAACGTTTACAAAATGTTTAATTTTAGTAAGAAATAAGCTTTCTGCGGAAAATACATGCTTTATTTGAGCGGGGTTTTTGAAACAATTCGTTCGTCAATGGCATAATTTTTTGACCGTTTACTAAACCGTAGAGGAGTACATTTAAAAAGTTATTCTGAACTAAACATGTTTGTAATTGTTTTACGCTTTGAACAATTACAAACGTAATTATGTGTATGCTTAACACGTTCTCTGCCAACGCGGTCAGTGCTGACCGTAAGTGAAGTTTCCCTTTAGGCCTATTAAAATTTTAAATCTGTATAAAATTACTAAATTGTTTTTTTTTGCTTATATGCTTTTATCTTTTACTCAAATGTTACTTAGTAATAACAAAAGTCAATTTGAGCCACTATTTATGGAAATAATTAACGTCAGGCAGCATTGTATGGTAAATGTTGTTTTTTTTTGCTTATATGCTTTTATCTTTTACTCAAATGTTACTTAGTAATAACAAAAGTCAATTTGAGCCACTATTTATGGAAATAATTAACGTCAGGCAGCATTGTATGGTAATTGTTGTTTTTTTTTCAATATTCTTAAATTTTTCAAAAATCAACTTGATATGGAGAAACTAGTGGGCCACGCGGGTCAATTAATATGCGATTTAGTTTGAGAGCACCGCCCAACGGCCTGTAAGAACGAAATGAAAACTCGCGAAAAATGCGGTCATCACTGACTGACGCGGCTTGAACTGAAAGTCCATATGTCCACCATCACTGACCGACACGGCCCGGAAAGGAAACTGCGATTTTTTTCTCGGCATAGAACGTGTTAAGAGATCGTTACCGTTGTTGCCTAAGCGTTCTAATGTACTCTCGTAAATGTAACACTTAATGTTCTTATGCGTCTGCTTAGAGGAATTCTGACTTTGTACAAGAAATAATGCAAAGAGTAAAAAATCGCATTACTGTAAAATAGAGTAAAGTACAATAATGATCAATAAATACCCCGCTGGGAAAAGATCTCCTCGAAATATTTGAGAGGGTTTTGGAGCCGGGAATTGTTCGGGAAAAAGCGGGATAGCGGACTTCGAAAGAGCTTGAAGCAATGATTTTTATTATTTCTCAGACATACAGGTTTCGCTCGCGATGTTTTCTTTCACCGCTGAGCACTTGGTAAATTTAAACTCTTTGGTGATTTAGCAATTTTAGTGGTGCCGACACCAGGATGTCGAACCCAGTCGCGTACTGTGAAATTAAGGCGTGCGCCCCGACCACTAGGCTACCACGGCTGTTGGCATAACTGTAACTGGCACTAATTTAGTTTAGTGGTAATGGATGGTAAGTGATTGGTATATCCTTCTTTGAAAATCGATCGTGGGACTTAACAAAGAAATACTTCTGCTTTTTAGATAGAGTGAACGAGAAAAGTTTAAGGAAGAAAATTGACTACGTAATTTAAAATACTAATTTACTACAGAAGTGGGTGGCAGAGTCGTCAAGGTGACGTCCTCGATGGACGTATATCGACCTAAAGGGAGATATACAGAAGAAGGGTCAAATTCAGTGTAGCTCTTACCGACGAGCGTGTATGTATGTATGTATGTGAGAGAGGCGAAAGATATGTGTCAGAACCTTGCAAATGGAAGTCCGTACTAGTCCGTTCTAGATAATTTATCACAATTAAAGCGGTTCTATAAATTTGTTAGAAAAGAATACTCTACGCTTTTCCGCACAGAGAAATAATCATCCAGCGGTAAATACCTTCTCTGCCTAGGAGTCGTCCGAGTTGGTACTACCAGTGGCGGATTTAGACATTTACCGCCAGTAGACTACAAAATGTTTGCCAACCCTAATGACCTCTGCAATTCAATAGCCTTCTTCTTTTTTCTTTGTCAACCGTGCACTTACTCTACAACAGTCACCCACACAAGAACATGTACACCGCCTTAAAAACGCGACACGTGTTTCGCCTCACAACGAGGCATTATCGAGCGATTGAACTCGACGTTTGTACGTCGCATCTTATTACTTGTGACATCTTATTATTTTCAAGTGCGGAATTGTGCAAGGTGATTTTTTCTATTATGTAACATCTTTGAAATTATGGATTTGCGCGAAATAACATCTGATTACATAGAGTCAGTTCAATAATTTAGTCTTTTTCTGTATACATACATACATACATACATTCACGCCTTGTTCCCAGCGGGGTAGGCTGAGACAATCTTCTTCCACTTGCTACGGTCCTGACATACGTCTTTCGCTTCTTCCACTTTCATCAATCTTCGCATGCATGCTCGTTGGTTTATAGTACTCTGGACCTGGCTTTTTTCAGAACGTCTCCGATTTGATCGTGAAATGTTCGTCTAGGTCTTCCTCTCCCGTCTCTACTATTTACACTCGCCTCATATATTTGTTTCGTCAACCTACTTTCATAAATCCTCTCCACATGTCCAAATCAGCTCAGCATCCCTTTCTTAATTCGTGTCGCTACATCGTCCTCCATGCCACGACGTTCTCTTATCACATTATTTCGAACCCTGTCAGTTATCTTCACATCAATCATACTTCTTAACGCTCTCATTTCTACTGCATTTATCCTGCTTTCATGGCTCTTCTGCCATACCCAGCTTTCGCTTCCATATGTTAGTATTGGTACAAACCCTACCTTTCACCATATCTTTCACGCCACAACGCTCTCTGATCACATTTCTGTATGGTTGAAAATATATTAGTAACGTCTAACGTTTAGTATATTCATCAGCTTCTTCTAGTTCGTAGACTCTTAATGAAAATTTTTACTTGATAGGCATTATTGAAACTTTACATAATGCAAAGTAAAAATCCCATTAACAATTAGCTTCTGCGATTTGAATCTTTTTCATGAGAAAAAAGTAACTTAGTAGCACGACTAAATGAACTTAAATGATTCTCATTTGCGTTTATTATTCTTTTAGAGACTATCATTAAATAGCCTTTTGAGTCAAATCTAGTTTGAAATAGAGCCGTCTGCTTTAAATAAAATCGAAGTATCTACTTGAGACCTACAGCGTATGGACGCTAGCGTTTTATTTATAAAGATTGATTCGCTTAAATATAATTTTACTACTCTAAAATAAGTAAGTTTGTCTTTTACTACAAAATTTTTACCCGCCTTCTTGGGAACAAATACAGAATATACCGCTCACGTACTTTCGCACCTTTCCAGCTCCAAGGCAGAGGTCCCCTTCTCTTTATCTCTCCTGACAAAGTTAACAACGGACTTAATCCGACTCCGGGGGGTTATGAGCCCCAGAAAGTGAAGACTCAGACACAACCAGCCATCGGGGCCCCAGGGTAGGTTTTGTTCAATGGCACCTCGGCCAAATCCACTGCCACGGAGGGTAAGGAGAGCGACTATTGCAATACAAAAACAGCTTACCACTCGCAACTTCAGCTCGGTTGCGAAGGGCAGGATGAGTGGTTCGCAATACCGCAACTTCCTTCCACAATCTCCAGCAAACCCAGCATCGCGAAGCTCGCTTACCTTTATATCACATTTTACCCAGCATTATGTCACATTTTGATAATTACAATTACTGTCAAAATGTCATGCTCTAACCGAAGACGCACAAAGATATATGAAAATTGGCATCTTCAACTATCGGGCTATTTCCGTAATTTTTATTTTTATTTTCAAACTACCTACCTGATCTGCACGCGATGTCATCTGCTGTCAAACAGATATGGCTCGGGGCGGCCAACTGGCTCGGATGGCGGAAATTGCCGAACCCTTTGATGAGAAACAACATCTCCAGTGGAAGGGAAGTACTAGCTTATTAACCTTTTAATTGCTTTCTTAGAAAATACTATATCCTGGAGTTGACGTAAACAAAGAAGCAAAAGGTTAATGTGGCGTGGTATATCTGGTAGAATTTAAACGGATATTGAATGAACACACATATTAATAGTATTTACAATATCTTTGAATAATATGGAATGGTCACAATCTGAGTTTATCTGTGTAATCTTATATAACTTCTAATAATCTAAGGGTTGTAATGATGTTTACTCCATAACTTGTATAACATTCACATTTAGGTTTTATAGAATTTACTTTGTGCGAGCGAAGCCTTTATAGTTCACTAGTAATTATATAATCAAAGAAACCGAATTATTATAAATATCCAAAGTATTTTCCGATGATTCTGAAATACTCGTGAAAGCTAAACGGATACGAAAAATATATTTGCATTGCAAACCTTTTATGTAAATCAAAAACCTAGTTTCAATATTTAAAGCACAATTAACCTATTTTTATAATACTCATAACGCGCGCTTAGAGTTTCTAAATGAAAGTTTTAGAAAGTTTTATCCAAACCGGCTTTGAATTTAATCCGCGTTACCAATAACACCATCTGTTGCCAACAGTTAGAGAAAATGTTAATTAAAACACAGACGGTAGCCCTGTCATTTAGTACAGCCCTATTTACTCTTTAATAAAGAAACTAATCACATTTGCTGCCAATTTTCAATGAGCTGGGGTATTAAACGATCACACAGACGTTGCGATCGTTTGTTACCCCATCTCATTGAGTGTTGCGGAAGGCTTTGTACGTGGTAGAGCCAAGCAGTGGCTTTTGCTACTGCACAAATGGGCCGGCTCACCTGAGGTAGTACCACGACCTCGCAGAATACCGACCTGTAGTAGAGGAGTCATGGCTTCTGCGTTTCGTCCGGTGAGTGTGGTAACTGAAGACCCACTCCCCCTCACCATCCCCTATCCTCTTCCTCCCTCCTAATTCCCAAATATCCTTAAAGGCCAGCAACGCACCTCTTGCTTGTTTGGCCCCTTTCCGTTAAAAAATGGGTAGGAAGGTAAGTGTCAATCACTCACCACACTTACACAAAAATTTATAGAACAACAGTTTGATCACTTTAGTTTCGTAGAGCGCAAATGACCTGGGTCTGATCCCAGGTGCCGGCGCCACTAAAATTGTTAAAAAAGTTTAAGTGCTGTATTTCCATGTTCGGTGGTGAAAGAAAACATCGTGAGGAAACCTGCATGTCTGAGAAATGATAATAAAATACTTTGAGGACATGTGAAGATTGCCAACCAGGACTGGAGCAGCGTGGCAGGCCCTTCCGGGTTCCAAAACCCTCTTAGATTTATTTTTGATTACTCTATTTGAGTAGGCCTTTGTCCTTAGCTTGAGCTTTGAGCTGTAGGGGCTTACAAGCTGCTACTTTTATAACACTGCGTTATTTTACTGTGTACATAAAGCAAAGTAGCAGCCTGTAAATGCCCACTGCTTGGCAAAGACCTCCTTCTCAAAATATTTTTGAGAGCGTTTTGCGAGCCGGGAAGGGCCCGCCATGCTCCTCCTGTGCGGGTTGGTGGGCTTCACATATCCTCGAAATAATATTTTTCAATATTTATAGTCATGCAGGTTTCCTCACGATGTTTTTCTCCTGTGTTGTGTACATGCGAATCATTTATTCATTTTGGTAACTAACCCTTCTTTCGAAATGCAAAACTAGAACCCTGGCTTGGCAGAACAGTGTGCTTATTGTCGAGCAACGAGTGGCCCGCTTTTGCAATTTGCGCTGACTAGCTGCGTCGCGCATATTGACAATCTGGACCGTCCCGATGTTCAAAGGGAAGCAACTTGTGAGACTTAGACCTTTGATGTCGCCAACAACAGCTCGACCTAGTTATACTATAATTCATGCTTAAACTGGAGAGGGTGGGTACTTCCAAGGTAAATTTTAACACGATATAAGTTTATTAGAAAGATGGAGAGTGAATAAAATGATTATTGGGATAACCAAAGCAAATTAGATTTTTTTGTAATTCAAAGAGATCAGCGGTTTATACTACATACTACTACATCAGCCTATTTTACGTCCGCTGATGAACTTAGACCTATCCAAGAAATGTTTGGGTGGTTTACCAATATCAACCACGCTCGTGGTTGGTGAGCATAGTGCCGGTACCGTCGCACTAGTGATGATGGGAAAGGGATCCCAATTCTGTGGTGTTTTCTTCTGTCACGCTTAACTTTACCTTCCCATTTTAGAGGTTGGTGCCTATCATCGGTCAGACTAATTAAGGCGCTGTCATATTCGAGACGACGATATCCGTAGTGGAATTATGATAACAGACATGGCCTTAATTGAGACCTTAAAAGGCTTAGCTTATCTTTTAAGGTCTCAAGACCTTTAAAGATAAGCAAACTGAAGTGACAACGGACCCGCCACGTAGCTCGCAATACTGACAAGCGTTAAGGAAGAGAGTTTCTCGAGTGGGAACCTTGTATAGGCAAACGCAGTGTAGCAGAACGCAACGACCCTCCACAAGATGGAGTGACGACCCACACAATGCCTGTGGCAATCTTTGGGGGGAGGCCTGATGGCATAATATTTGAAACGTACTTACGTACTCCATCTATCGGTGGTCATGTGTTTTTGTAGTGTTTCCTTATGAAGACCTTCAAGTCATTGGCGGATTGATCCCTTTCGCCGGCAGATATGAGATATTAAATACTCGGCAAGAATTCATCAATTAAAAATTTTCGAGCAACTTTTTTTATTGGGAATTCTTCGAACTTATATAATGATCTTATCTTGAAAAAAAATAGCAATTAACGCCATTATTTTTACGGCATGCCTGAATATTTTTTCCATTATAATTGATGAAATCTTCCGCGTACGAAATTATTTGATGAAACCTTTGCATTATAAATGGGACTCTTTATTGAATTCAGTAGGTAATTTCACTTTCAGAAATTTCCCGGAGTATGAAAACGAAGATCAATTATTTTTCTTTACTCTATTTTAATAATGAATGATATTAAACGGCTATGAGTAAAAAATATTTCGTTACATTGTAATACAAGAAATTGAATATTGAAAAAATCGTTTAAACGCAATTATACATAAAAATAAAAAATAAATAACGCAATTTTATTTCTCTTCACTAAGAATCTATAAAACTTCATACTCCTAATCACATGTGGTTGATGACATAAATAAAAAAAAAATCTCTGTCTTTGTAACATTTTTTTGTATAAACTAATTGTCATTTGTTTTCACAAAGTGATTTAATCATAAAAAAATGTATGGAAATATGCGAAAAAAATTTCCGCAGATCTTATCTCAACAACCAAATGAGCTAAAAACTTGTTATTCGACACGGATATTGCTGAACCTATATTACAAAAACGCGAAAAACTTTTTTTTAATTTTTCATCTTACATCTTACCTTACTGCCCTGAAAATAGTCCACTACATGGCATAGGACCTCTCCCAGAAAGAGAGTATGCCCTAAGCGCCATTCTCAGCAAGCGGTTTGGCGCACACCTCGCACCTGAGACGCTCCTGCCCGTCATCGGTCTGGTATATCGCGAGATGCCTCCCTCCGTCTGTCGGTAGCGTGTGTTATTGCCCATTCCCTTTGTAATGCACAAACACAGAGGCGCCCACGAACGACATATTCTCCCACTTTCTGCTACTCACTCTTTTCCAAATTGTTCTCCATCTCTTCTGGATCTCATTCTTGTTTCTTCCATTGATTATGTTGCTAAGCATGGTCAATGTCCTGCTGATGCATTGTCTTATCACGACTTGATTTACTTATCATATAAATTACGCCCACCAAAAGCTAAATAGAGAATTCTTCTGCTACGTAATTTTGGTGGTATTGATTTAGATCATCTGAGAGATGATGCGGCGATGATCGACTGGGATGTTGTTCTTACCGAACCTAACTTAGACAAAAGGGAAGAAAGATTTAATTATCTCCTAGCAAAACTCTACGACGTTCATGCCCCGATTAGACCAGTTCAACTTAAGCATCTGCCTGCTCCCTGGCTTACTCAGGAGATCAAAAAATTGCAACACAAGAAAAATATTGCAAAAGCTAAATATAAATTTGACAATTCTGATGCTAATAGAGACAAATATAAATACATTCGGAATCATTGCAACAGGTTGTGTAGGGATAAACAACGATGCCATATTCATAAGTCCATACTCGAAGAAGATGATTCAGGCAGAGTATGGAAATTTCTTAAATCTCTTGGAGTTGGGAAAGCGCGTCAGAATAGTAGCTCTATAAATATTGACTTAAACCAGCTTAATCAGCATTTCTCTTCTTCTTGTGCCATTGATGATGCTACAAAATTACGAACTAAAAATCAAATTTCAGCTTTACCCAATTCCGATGATCCTGCTTTTACTTTTAGTCAAATTACTGATACTGATGTTAAGAAAAGCATTGGTGAGGTCAACTCTGATGCCATTGGTACAGACTGCATTAGTCGTAAAATGATCATTCCTATTATCGATATCTTGACTTATAATATAAAATATCTTTAATTACTCTATTTGTTCTGGAAATTTTCCCTCTTCCTGGAAAGAAGCCCAAATTACTCCTATACCCAAAAAAACAAATCCCTCTAGTCTTTCTGACTATCGCCCCATTTCCATACTTCCATTCCTCTCGAAAGTTTTCGAGCGTATAGTTCATCGCCATTTGAGCCTGTTTCTAACCAGGTGGAATCTATTCAATCCATTCCAATCTGGTTTCCGCTCTGGTCATAGTACGACTACCGCCTTAGTTAATATTAGTGAGGATATTCATCTTGGTATGGATAACCAATGTGTTACGGTGTTGACCTTACTAGATTTTGCCAGTCCATTCGACAATGTCGATTTTGATCTCTTATTAGCTATCTTAGCTTCTCTTAACATATCTCCTGAAGTGATTGACTGGTTTCATAGTTACTTGTTTGGTCGCCGGCAACGGACACGTGTGGACAATTCGTTCTCTAACTGGTGCACGATCAAGGCCGAAGTACCGCAAGGAGGCGTGTTGTCTCCTCTCCTTTTTTTCAATTTTCATAAGTTCTATTACGCTCCGTTTAACTTCTCGCTACCACCTGTATGCTGATGATCTCCAAGTATATACTCAGGCTAAATTGGTTGACTTACCTAAAACTATAGACCTATTAAATAAAGATCTAGACTCAATTGTGGAATGGAGTAAGTCAAAAACCAAAGCAATTATAATAGGCAGTCAAAAATTGGTTACCCGTATTAATATACCTACTCTACCTAGTATTACATTTGACGGGACATCTGTGCCGTACAGTGACACCGTTAAAAATCTAGGCAAAAACACTTGACAAATTTTTATCTTGGGCCCCACAAGTAAGCGAGGTGACTAGGAGGGTGTTTGCATCGGTTGGGTCTCCCCGTAGATTAAGCAATTTCCTACCCATACCAACTAAAATTACGCTTGCACAGTCTCTACTGTTACCCATTCTCGATTATGCTGATACGTGTTATCTCAATCTAAGCGAAGAGTTACTTAATAAGCTTGAGCGCATTCAGAATCTTTGTATACGGTTCGTGTTTGGACTCCGAAACTATGACCATGTATCAGAATTTCGCGAAAAACTCAAGTGGCTTCCGATCCGCCTTCGCAGAAATACTCACATTCTTTCTCTTTTATACTGTGTTCTATTCATAAAGTGTATTTTCATTTCATTTCATTTCAACGACCATGGTCTTATAAGTATATCTTTCACGTGCAAATAAAAATTAAAGAATAATATTACGTGAACTAATCTCCCTCGCTCTCTATGGAATATTGTAAATAGTGCGTATCTTTGTTTACATTGATAACTTAAATAAAAACCCACGAAATAAAAAAAAAAATTACAATATTCCGCAAATTGATATCCATCTCAAAAATCTACGAACTACTCCTTAAAACCTACTTCATTTATTCGGTAAACTTTAGCGCTTTTCTTCGTTCTTTACGGCTTCCCATTTTCGCTAATTGATGTTTCAAAAAGTATCATTACGCTATCATTTTTGATTCCATCCACGTTTAGTGCAGCGCGTTCTGTTGCATTAAATTTTAATGAGAGATAATTGGAGTTCTGAAATTGTTGGTGCTATTTTTCTTAATTGTAATAAATGGTTTTCTTTTTCTTTATTATCAAACAACCTAAGTCCAATGGTGAACATAGGCCTCGACTAAAAAACGCCAGCAAGCCGATATACACTTCCTGAAGGATTTACCCATCACTTATGGGCAGACGCAGTACCAGTACTATCACAATAATGATGCTGCTCCGCATACTAGACGAGGATTTGGAATCCGCGAATTTTAATATTTTTTTCCATCAGCGCTTCATTTATTAGCTATATAAAATGTGTTGTAGAAATGGTTGCTACCTATCACCTTAAATAAATAACACAGTCGCTTTTAAAATACTATTTAAGATATTTTATCTTTAAAACAAGGTTCGAACTCATATTTGTAATGTATGAGCGTCTTCCAAAAAGGGAGCAACTCTTTATTTAAGAACGAGGCATGCCGAAACGAAAACCATAGAGACAAACCGATTTAAGATGTATTTTCTAAAATGATCGCGATTAGCGGGTGTTTTCTTTTTCCGTGTTACCGTGTCATTTGTCTTATCCAAGACATGGTTCCGTCGCACGGACTTTTACGTGTAATTGTGTGTGGCATAATGAATAAGGTCTCGAATGTGAAATATACATGTATAAGCGACTATTGAACAGAGAGCTTTGTTTAATTTATCGCGCCGCAGCTGTCACTTGGAGGCGACAGCGATCTGAATAATTCCCGACTACTTCATAATTAAAACCGAAGTATGTTAAACAATGTGACGCGTGAATTTTAAGTTGTTTGTTGTTTCAGTTCGTAAGTTGATTGTTTGAAATTAGAAGCCCTCTAATTCCATGTTCCATGTCCAATAATAGGCTAAAATAGGTTGAATTAGTAGATACCATATGCTCGGCGGAGTAAAAGTAAAATAGCAGCCTGTAAATGTCCACAGCTGGGCAAAAGTCTCCTTCTCAAATAACAGAGAGGGTTTTGGAGCCGAGACGGGCTATTCCAGTGCAGGTTGGATGACTCAACATATACTCGAACTTATATTATTTATTATTTATCAGACATGTTGGTTTCCGCGCTATTTTCCTAACAATTTTAGAGTACGGGGTATCGAACCCAGGTCACTCGCGCGCTAACTGAAGTGAGTGCTCTGACCACTAGGCTACCACACAACAATTATAACAAATAAGAGACTAGCAGTGGGAGCTCAATATGCTGTTTCGTTACTATACGTTTCATACTCAGATATTCTGGAGATGCTTCTCTTTGGAACTTAAGATAAATTTCTTCGTACGATGTTACATTTATAACGTCAGGCAAACATTTATTTGAAAGATAGATTCAATGAAACTCAAATTCCATAAACGAAAATTAAATAAACGAAAGAAAACGAAATATTTTTAACTTAACAATAGGCTTACAGCGTCATATTTCAATGAGTTAGAAAACTTTCTGATCGCCTCTCAAACCTCGTGCCTATTGTGCTGAAAATGAGATATCTATTATAGTAGAGTATAAATGTATAGAATATTTAGATATTCAAATTACTGCAGATATATAAATTTTAATTTCTCTCATTATCTAAAGGTTTTTAAAAAAAAAACCAGAGGAGAAATATTATTTACATACATCTGAAATACCAGTGGAACTGGACGTTATTAAAGGAGACTTTACTTAACAGCCTATAAGTGCCCACTGCTGGGCAAAGGCCTCCTTCTCAAATATCTAAGAGGGTTTTGGAGCCGGGAAGGGCCGCCACCATATTTTTTCATTATTTCATGCATTGAGAAATGCAGATGTCCTCACGATGTTTTCCTTCACCGCCAAGCATGTGGTAAATACAGCACTTAAAATTGCAACTACCAATTTTAATCGAACCTAGGACGCTCGCGCTTTATGAAACTAAAGTGAGCGCCCTGACCATTTGGTTACCACGGCTCTTTTGACGGTGGGTAATTGCCATCGTTTATTGTTTGTCAATGTTAACTAAGTTATGTGTGTATAGTTATGTTGTTAATCAATACTTATAGATAAGATAAGTAGAGTTAAACTTTCAAAATTTTACACGCTTTTACACGCACGTATACTTTTGAGAACACAAATTGCTTTAAACTAAATAAAAATTAGAAAATAACGAATATATTATTTAAATGAAAACGTCAATAAACCAAATAGCTATGCATTTATATAATATACACTTATTTGAAATATAGTTTTGCAACGTCTTGTGTGATGATATTAAAATCGATGGAGAATATTAAAATTGATCTAGAATATTAAAATCTAGAACTCTTTGACTCCGTATCTTATGACAGCACAATCTAAATCGTCGTGCGTGGAAGGAAGCCTTAAGTAAATTGCTTTTGATAATTTTATCCTAGACAAATTGCAAAGTAACATGTATGAAACACTCTTTTTATAGACCTTTCAATCTTCGCTTCGTGTTATAAGCTGTGTTGTGTTACTTCTCGTATCTCTACTAACATTGCATCTGTCACTTCCTCCGATCTCTTCGCCTAAGCTTTACATTGAATACTAGTAAAGAAGGTTAAGTGCATTTATGTTTGCGCTTACGGCAATATAGTATCCCTAGAACTTTTGGGCACCTGCTGATTATATTCGGATGTTCCCGACATGGTTGAAATCGACCAGGACGACATAAGCAACATCATTCATTAGGTAACACAAATAATAACTAAAAAAATAGAGTAACAATTACAAACAGTTTAAGTAATAAAAAAAAATACACAATAATCTTAGTGATTTTGCTTTAATTTGATAGATACTCGAGTGACCTGGTTTCAATCCCCGCCACTACTAAAGTTGTTAATAGACGATGTTAATAGATTGCTATTAACAATTTCAGTGGTTAAAATTTCTTTCAGTGTTGAATTTATGGCGTACTCGGTGGTGAATAACACCATCATGAGGAAGCCTGGATGACTGCGAAATATTACAAAAATTCCGGGGATAAAAATAAGAAACTGTCGTTTTAATTTGAAAAATTCGAACTGCTTTTTTCTTAGAAAAAAATATTTATTTTATCGTTACATTTAACCTCACATTTCCACCATCTAGAGAGAAATACATTTAGTCCTTTGCGCTGTAAGAAATGTGAGGATCAGGACTCTACAAAATTTATAAAGGCATTTTGGGGTACAAAATGTTCCGGAGAACAAATTATTTTTGTGCAGAAAGTTGTCCAATAGCGGAAATAAATATATTTAAATTTGATAATTTCCAAAACATATTGTATGGATATATCGTATTCAAGAGTTATTAATAACAGAGGATATCTGCTATCTCGAAGATTTATGCCGGAAAAATCGTTAATAATAATTCTGTATAATTTCAGCATGTGAGCCGTTTTATTCAACTGGAAATAACAGAAAAAGCGCGTGGCTTTCTACAGATTTAGGTATAACCCTCACAAATAAACCGACGTCGGGTTTTTGTGTACAAAAACCTTTTCATTTTTAATGGAAAGGACGGCAAACGAGCAAGCGGTTCACCTGATGGTAAGTGATTACCGTCGCCCACATACATCTGCAACACCGTAGATGCTGCAGGTGCGTTGCCGGTCTTTAAAGATATTTGGGAGATGGAAGGGAAGAGGAGGGGAATAGGGAGGGGAATAGGGAGGGGATGAGGGCCTCCGGTTACCTCACTCACGGAACGAAACGCAGAAGCACAAGATGCCTCTACTTCACGCCGGTATTCTGCGAGGCCGTGGTATCAATCCCGTCAGTTCATAAACCTAACGTATAGTCGTCCACGCGGGCAGATTTGTGATGTAGAGCTGCATCTCTAACTGGGATCCAACTCGACGACAACTACTAACTGAAAAATAAAATAAAAAAAAAAACACATTCGCATTTTTAGAAATATTTTTTGAATACAGTTCTTTTTCCATTCTAACACAACCTAAAATAAAATTTTAGTCACGAATATTATGTTTTCTCAGAAATTTTATAACTCCGTGAAATATACTTAGGTATTCAAGTACGCGTATGTATTTTTATTGCTATTGCAAACAAATCTTAGCAGAGATCGGATTTCTTAGTCACAAATCCGATATAGTATAAACATATTTTAATATATTCATATATTTTATATTAACTAGTAATACAAATGTATTAAAATTATTTGTATGTACAAACATACGTCTAATTACGGGCTGTGAGATGTTCTATCTTGGTCCTCAGGGGTGACAACGCATCTGTAATCCTTTTTTAATTGAAGTTGCTTGCTAATATTCAGGGTCTGATGTGGCCAGTTACCATCAGGTAGACAGCTACATCGTTTTCATCCCAATTCTATAAAATTAATACTGACAGGTGCAGGGCTGTGACAGGTTATTATTCTAGTATTTATAAGAATAATAGTTTTGTTGTATATTTGTAGGATTTCGATAATTTGATATATAAAATATTCTGGCATATTTGAGAAACTGAATTTTTTTTTTTTTAAAGTCCGAATGCAACTCTTTAGGAAAGATTATGAAGATTTGTTTTTATCAAAATTTTCCATTTACTTTCTCAACTAAACCTATTAAAATGAAATTATACAATAATATTATAGTTAATTAATTATTATTGGGAAGAAATATAATCTTTTTTTATCAAAAAGAGAGCTAACTAGCACGCAGCTCTGTTGATGGAAAGTGACTACCGTCGCCAACAGGCACCTGCAACACCGAAGCAGGTGCAGGGAACTTACCGGTCTTCAAGTATATTTGTTGAGGGGGAAGTAGGAGGAGAGGAGAAAGGGGGAGGAGGGGAGTGGGCCTCTGGTTACTACTCACCGAACGAAACGCAGAAGCACAATAGTCGTATATCTCTACTTCGAGCGGGTATTCTGCGAGAACGTGGTACTACGTGGTAAAAGCCGCCGCTTGGCTCTACCACGCACAAAAACTAGTAACTTATGATTTATAAATGTTAACTAACGTAGTTATATAAAGTAAAGTAAACTATGCTTTAATACAACAAATTTTAAAATTTATCTTAAACTTAAAAGTGCCCCACATGTTAATACATATTAAAATATATAACCGTTATCTATTAGTCCTTGTTTTTGTGTATTCGATAAACTACAGCGATTTGGCGATATAAATTTGTTAAATCAATATAATATTCCACTCACAAACATTCCAGAACTTTTTTAACAACTACAACAACCTTTTTAACCTTTCTGCGCTCCGAGATTCGTGAGATAAATATTTATAATTTTGGCGACGTAATGTAAATACGGACCGTATATACTTTCGTTGACTGATATTGGATTTTTCATGACACGTTCACGAAGAGGGGTTCATCGAATATTTGCGATGTTTCCATACCTCTGATATATATATATGTCGCTTCGAGTGATAATGATTATCGAGTTATTTTTTTCACCCAAAGGACTGACGTCGATTATAGCTTGTATATCTTAATGGTTAAAAATAAATGTTCAAACTGTCATGCAGTTGTGGCTTTCCGAATAATGCTGCACGGTAGATAGTTCTTTTTTTATTTTATATTATTTTGTTCTATTGGGGTTTTAATGTGAGGGAAGATTATTTTGGTTTACGATAGATATCAGAACTTATCGTACTTCCGAAATACGATTACATTTCACACGTTTGGCATTTATGACATAAACCTCCATGGTGACCTGAATGTGAAAATAATAAACATAGTTTTTAAAAGCACAGATTAATTTCGTTATTAAATAAGTTAAGTTTAAAATTAATAATTGTATCTTTAAAAAGTCTATCATAATATAAAATTAGAATATGATTAACACGTATGCTAAATCTGAGGGTCTTTGGAAGCAAAATAAGATTGTATATATCGATCCCGAGGAAAGGTCACGCTGTTGAGGGCCGAGTGACGGAATTATCCCTGGATTTGGATCAAGTACAAACAGCTTTACCAATGCGAACTGACGGACAGATCGTCACAAAAGGTCTCCTGAATTTATCAAGGATTTAGGGTCATTGTTATGTTTTCCTTAAGCCACTATTTTTTTTCTGTTAATGCTTCCACTTTTCAGCATTAAAACTAATATTGTAAATATTCTTTTAATCCGCTCATCGCATACCAAACCGCTTGCTCAGAATCTTTTTTTTATGGGTAAGGGGGCAAACGAGCAAGTGGATCCCCTGATGGTAAGCGATTACCGGCACCCACTTACTTATGCTACACAATTTACATATGATATTTGGGGGATGGGAAAGATGATGGAGAGAGCAAAGTGGGCGTCGGTTTACATCACTCACGTAAAGTAAGTAAGTAGTAGCCTATAAATGCTCACTGCTGGGCAAAGGCCTCCTTCTCAAATACGAGCATCAAAGAGGGTTTAGAAGCCGGGAAGGGCCCGCCACGTTGCTCCAGTGCGGGTTGGCGGTATTCACACATCCTCGAAACAATATTTTTTTTATTATTGCTCAGACATGCAGGTTTCCTCACGATGTTTTCCTTCACCGCTGAGAACGTGATAAATACAGCACTCAAAATTGTTATAACAATTTTAGTGGTGCTGGCACCGGGGATTGAACCCAGGTCACTCGCGCTCTCAGAAACTAAAGTGAGTATCCTGACCACTAGGCTACCACGGCTCTAGAACCACAAGCTGCCCCTATTTTGCTTCTCACCCCTATTTTGCAAGGTTGTAGTACTAACCCGGTTGAACCGGCCCATTCGAGCAGCAGCATAGCCGCCGCTTGGCTCTATTAAGCCCCTATCAACCTCATGAGCAAGACGCTTATGTCCAGCACAGAACTAATTGTAACTTTTCTTGTTTTAGTTTTTGTTCACTATTGAACATAGGCCGTGTTCAACAGTGGACAGATGTAGTCTTTTGAATGTTAAGAAAATGGTGATCAAGAAAACGTTTAAGACTAAGACTCTGCCATCGTTTTACTTCCCGTAGATGTCGAAGGTCTTCTCTATGAGAAAACCTTTAAATTGTCATTGCGTTCGACAAATTGCAGTTATAAACATCTCTAAATAATGACAGGTCGAAAATATACAAAACCACGCAGCGTTTAAGGTGCGTGGTGTCTATTTCTGACAATCGCCAATCCGCTTTCCAAGCGAGGCAATTATGGCTAATCCTTTGATTGGTAGCCTATGTCCAAGTGAAGATAGCGTAGAATTCCAAGTGAAGAATGCTTAGTGGTTGCTGAGCGTAGGGTCCGATCGAATCGAACACCACCTAAAGTCAATATTTGTGCAAAAACACTAATTTATACTTTTCAGGTCTGGTTATGTTGTGTTCGTCTCGTGTCTCGTACATTTACTTTGATCTTGTCGCACAAGAGTAACATCGGTTATGGCGATGATAACAACGTATAAGTGTCTTTTTTGCTTGTACTATCATTCATCATCATCATTTCAGCCTAGCACAAGTCCACTGCTGGACATAGGCCTCCCCCAAAGATTGCCACGAAGCTCGGTCCTGAGCCACCTGCTTTTTTTTTTTTTTTTTTTTCCCTGGATGGAAAATGCTGTTGCGCATACCCTGTTGCTGGCCGGTAGGCCAGCAACTGGGTTATGTCGGACTCAATCCCCTGAAGGAGGACCATACCGACTAAAAACCATCCACACGCTGTTAGCCCGGAGGCTTTCACAGCCTCATCTGAATTGACTCGCGAGCAGATTGGCCCGCGAGTTTGGCGGGATGACGATTTACTTTAATGGCGCGCGGATTTATACGCGGAAGGATAAGACAAAAATAGTGGTGCGGAGACCGGTGAACCCTGACAAACCGACGCGACGGACCCCGATCGTGAGACGCTCCGGCAAAGTGTATATGGCTGCTTCTAACCCTTGGGGTGAGCACACGTATGCGGAGCGAAGTCGCTAACGGGACCGCCGCGTAGCGTGCGCGGGACACGGACGGCACTCACTAGTAATGGCTCGCGATTGAACGCGGGAAAAGTGGTAGAGTCGAAGTAGGGACCCGCTGATGCGGGGCCCACTAGCGATATACTGACACACGACATATTGTACTGCGAAACTCCGACAAAGTGTTATGGCTGCTCAAACCTGGGGGCGAGCACACGTATGCGGGAGGCTAATAGTGGCGTGAAGACCTATGACCCTGACAAACCGACACGACAGAACCCGATTGTGAGACACTCAGGCAAAGTGTATATGGCTGCTTCTAACCCTAGGGGCGAGCACACGTAAGCTAAGCGAAGTCGCAAACGGGACTGCTGCGCAGCGTGCGCGGGACACGGCCGACACTCACTACTTAATAGCTCGCGAATATGCGCGGGAAGATGGAGGCGCGGCGACCAACGGCCCTGACTAACCGACACGACAGAACCCGCTTGTGAGACACTTAGCATAGTGACCCTATATGCGGAGCGAAGTCGCAAACGGGACTGCCGCGCAGCGTGCGCGGGACACGGACGGCACTCACTACTTAATAGCTCGCGAATATGCGCGGGAAGATGGAGGCGCGGAGACCGACGACCCTGACAAGATCTACGCGACAAATACTGAGTACGAGACACCCGGCACAGTGTCATGGCTGCTCATACCGAGGGGCGAGCACACGTAAGCTAAGCGAAGTCGCAAACGGGACTGCTGCGCAGCGTGCGCGGGACACGGCCGACACTCACTACTTAATAGCTCGCGAATATGCGCGGGAAGATGGAGGCGCGGAGACCGACGACCCTGACAAGATCTACGCGACAAATACTGAGTACGAGACACCCGGCACAGTGTCATGGCTGCTCATACCGAGGGGCGAGCACACGTATGCGCGGGGCGAAGTCGCAAACAGTACCGCCGTGCAGTATGCGCGGGGCGAAGTCGCAAACAGTACCGCCGTGCAGTATGCGCGGGCGACGGGCGGCACTCACTTTAATAACACGCGGACAAAGACGCGGAAAGACAATAGGGCCGAGTAGGCACCCGCAGGTGCGGGGCCACTAACGACCCATTGCGAACTAATGACTCATCCCGCTGCGAAACACTCCGGCACAGTGTCATGGCTGCTCATACCGAGGGGCGAGCACACGTATGCGCGGGGCGAAGTCGCAAACAGTACCGCCGTGCAGTATGCGCGGGGCGAAGTCGCAAACGGGACTGCTGCGCAGCGTGCGCGGGACACGGCCGACACTCACTACTTAATAGCTCGCGAATATGCGCGGGAAGATGGAGGCGCGGAGACCGACGACCCTGACAAGATCTACGCGACAAATACTGAGTACGAGACACTCCGGCACAGTGTCATGGCTGCTCATACCGAGGGGCGAGCACACGTATGCGCGGGGCGAAGTCGCAAACAGTACCGCCGTGCAGTATGCGCGGGCGACGGGCGGCACTCACTTTAATAACACGCGGACAAAGACGCGGAAAGACAATAGGGCCGAGTAGGCACCCGCAGGTGCGGGGCCACTAACGACCCATTGCGAACTAATGACTCATCCCGCTGCGAAACACTCCGGCACAGTGTTTATGGCTGCTCGAACCGGAGGCGAGCACACGTGTGCACGGAGCGACGGCGCAAGCGGGACTCAATTTTTTTGGACGTTTTTTTAAAAAAAAAGAGCCACCTGCATCCATCGACTTCCCGCAACACTGCGCAGGTCGTCACTCCATCGTGTGGGAGGTCGTCCTACACTCCGTTCACCTGTACGTGCCTGCTACTCGAGAACCTTTTTTCCCCAACGGTTGTCAGTTCTGCGGGCTATGTGGCTATAACATCTGCGCATTTGACGATTATAATTCGGAAGTTTACTCCATGTTGGAAATCGGCTTTTTTTTTAAATGCTGAATTTAACACGTGCTCGGTGGTGAAGGAATCCACCGCTAGTAAACCAACAACATCCGCCAACCAGCAGAAGCAGCGTATCGAACACTTCCTGGGTCTTAACCTTCTTTAGTATTGAGCGAAGTCCTTCGCCCTGCAGTGGGACACTTACAAGCGGCTTAGAAGAGGGGTGTCTCTATCAAGAGTTTCCCTATGACAAAATTTCGATAACGCAGATAAGCCGTGGGCTATGTGTCTGTTTAAATATAATACAAATAAAAATGAACTCTCACGACCGCGGTATGCCAAGTACTGTAGTGGTTAGAAGTTTTAAACTTTTCAACCCAATTTTCACTAGAGTTTATTTTGGGATAACGTGACAGGTGGCGAGCCTATCGCCGTCTCAGTATCCAGGCCAATAATACACATCGTAAGTTTTGAAAAACGCATTGGTATTCACCCTCCGCATAGGAGATTAAACTTGGTTCTCCTGAGTCTGAGGGAGATTCCCTTACCACACGGCCTCGTCTCGCATCGCTTTTATGTCTACCGAATTATTGATTGCCTACATACCGCTTGAACTGAAGGATTGAGAGTTTGTGTTGTGTTATGAGTCTTCCTTAATCAATTGTTGCCGGTTGTATATAATAGTCGGACAACAGGCCATATACAACAGGCCATATAGGTATAATAATAATAAATCTGGACCTGGCTCACGAGGTGACCGACATGTGGGATGGTATGCCGACCGAAATTATTCCGATAGTCGTCTCTGCAAATGGGTTAATCCCAGTCAGCCTCTCGGAACATCTGAGGCGGCTGGGACTCCGTGACGGACCGCTCCGAGCTCAAATGCAGAAGGCGGTGCTTCTTGATACCGCTCGCATCGTCCGTCGGTTTCTTTACCTTTCCCCCTAACCCTCGGCCGTCTGGTCTCCCCTGCCGAGGGCTTCCGTCTGGTTGGGTTATAATGTATTTATTTATTTTATTTTACTTTAAGCATTTTAATTATAATATATTTAAAGATAACATATTTATTTTATTTTTGTTCTATTTGATGTATGTATAGATATTTATATATATCACCCAACCAGAAGTATATATCTAAACAACCCAAAAATAATATTTGTTTATTTTCACCCTACAACAACAGAGCATACACGATTATCTAATGAAAAATTTATATCTATTTAAATATAGGTGTTTAAATTTAAGTATGCTAGACCGCTTAGCGATGAAGCCAGTGTCTGTATTTATATATACTGGCCTGTACTTATACTGGTATGAAACGAAAACATTTGAAAACAATTTAGAGAGGAAGTCAGTGAGAAGCCAGCTCTGCTAATAGAGTTGTGTTACTTAACTGGCTTTAGATTAGACCCGAGTACGACCGCCATTTAAAAAAAAAAGTTTTTGTTCGTTATTTATCATGAAACTTCTCATATAACTCTACAGAGAAACTTCAAAGCTTACAAAACTAGGGACAAAGTCGTAACGTGACCCTAAAATGATTTAATGGTACTAAAATTTGGGTTGTTTGTCACCCCGTATCTAATCACCACCAACTGTGACTTTACCCTGAGTAAGCTCCTTTAGTCCATTTATACACAATAGCATAGGTGGTAGTGACGCTGCCTTCAAAGCTGAGGGTTGTAGATTGGAATCCCGCTAGCTGCAAACATTTGTATGATGTTTATTAACGTTTGTATTTGTAAACGAGTGATGGATGTTTATAGAATCGGTAATACTATATACGGCACTGGATAGTTATACATATATGTAATATGTATATTTATCTAGTACCGTACCCAGTTACCAAGGCTCTACCACGCACAGAAGTAGCATCCACGCTATGGTACCGACACACTGCTCTCATCATCCCAAGGTGGCGCTAAGGCCTATATCCAGCAGTGAACTTCCCGCTCTTATCTTTAACCCATGACCGAGTTCGTTTATCTTCCCATCATAAGATTAGCAAATCGCAACATTTCTTTGATTACGATGGTGAATAAAAACAGAAAAATTTCTAACAAATTATTCTTCAAACGATTGGTACGTAAACACATTTTAACGACTTCTAATCTATCTCTCTATCTATTATCAATTACTATTTACAAGTGTAGCATAGAGCCGTGGTAGCCTAGTGGCCAGGGCACTCGATTTAGTTTCACAGAGCGTGTGTAACCTGGGTTCGATTCCCGGTGCCGGCAGCACTAAAATTGTTAATAGCAATTTTAAGTGCAAGATAAAGGAAACCTGCATGTATGCGAAATAATAAAATGTATTATTTTGAGTATATGAGAAGCTCTCCAACCCGCACTGGACCAGCGTGGTGGGTTCCAAAACCTTCTCAACTATTTGAGAAGGAGGCCTTTGCCCAGCAGTGTACTCTTACAAGCTGCAATTTTTACTGTAGCATTGGTAATTGCAGTTAGATGCATAATATGTTATCTATGTGTATGTGTAATGTTCATAAATGTTTATATAAATTATACGTGTGATGCATCCATCTCTCCGAATATCCTTAAAGGTCGGACACATACATGCAGCTCCTCTAGTGTTGCAGAAGTATGTGGGCGTCGGTAATCACTTACCATCAGATGAGCGTCTTGCACGTGTACTTCTGATCCATTAAAAAAAAAATTATCACTGGTGCTAAAGACTATCCGCTTCTAATGACTAGAATGCGATTGACGTCCGGTCCATAGTCGCATGAAAGTTCCACCACCAAAAAATCGCTAAGGTCTGTTTTTTTTTTTAGTTAACAGTGTGAACCGCGTCGACATCAGAGAAATGCGTTTGTATTTCTGCTAATACTTCTTTTGAAGTTCAAAATGAAAAATATGTTATTAACAACTCTACTGAGAATTGAATTGCTTTCTACCGGCTTGAGTTATCTTTTCATAACGAATATTGAAATATTATAATCAACGACGTCTTCAAAGAATGATAGTTTCCAATATTCTCTGAATTCATTTGAAAAAAGGCGCTAGAATAATTATTAATTACAGCAAGTCTTGAAATGTTTACATTCAATTTGTTACCTCCCAGAATAAACAGTAATGGTGTCAGTTCTACAAATAATTAGGTGAAGACGCTAAGAAACGCTCAGACTCAATTTGTTCTTTCCTGTTTGATCTTTGATCAACGCGAAAGAGTTTGCTTAGCAGTTCGGGTCAGGTTGTAATGTTATTTATTAAAATAAGTTATATTTTACTACCTTGTTTACTATTAATCTCTTTATATTATTAACATTATGTTCGTCCTTTTATTCTGTTCATCCTTTTAAATTCCAGCTGTTATCTACATTATGCTGCCATATTCTATTAATTCGTTATTCATTAGCTTCTTAATTTGTTAAAAAGTTCGGCCTTGTATTTATTTATTTTTTTAATATTTTTGCTGATATAACAATCTGTTATACTTTTAAAATGTTATGGTCGTCAGCCAGTTGTAGATGACCGAAATTAAAAATATTTTTTAAAATTTTTACTTTTTAAATTTTATTTAATTAGGGATCGAAGATATTTTGTTATCTACTCGTCTCCTCACACCTTAAACACTGCAGCCGTCTGTGTGTTTTCGATCTGAGTCCGGTGATTGTCTGATTATTAAAGCTTATTGAACGCACAATATTTGTCTGTCTGTCATTAATTTTTTGGCTTATTAAGGCACTTATAATCGAAATCTTCACGTGAAACTCCGCGAGAAACTGAGGCCATTTTTTTCATTGCCATGTTATTAAGTCTTTTAAAACTTACAATCATTAAAACGTATATATACCGTGCATATCTGAACTGTGTTAAAGCGTGTATGTAAGGTGAGGTATTAATTTAATTTCGGTTCATTTGTACACAGTCCTAACGATATGTTGTTTGGTAGGATATTATTTATTATTCTTTCTTTTCTATATTTTTATATACATCTCTTTATATATACTTTTTATTTACATTTTTTCCGTGTGAAGGCGGAGTGAAAATCTGCAATCGCCTTTTTTCCCGTGAAAGTAGCAAGAGTCGACATTATAGCTTTTAAATATGTAGATGCATATTATTATAATACATAAAAGGTAAAGTTTAATAAATTAATAAAATCAGTATTCAGATACATATCGACACAAATTCCATACACCGTACATAAATGAATAAGTAATATAATATGTAATAAATACCGGGAGAAGTTAAGCCTAATAAGGGTATTTTTCCTGCGTGTTATAAGCATTTTAGAAATGGCCGGTAAAGATATTTTTGGATCACGAACACAAAAGAGCTCTGACGGTTCAAATCGTTAGTAAACGATCTTTTCATATAAAAATTATGAGCTACTAAATAATATTATTATCATTTTGTAGGCTTCTCATGAAATTTTAACACATTTTTTATTTATAATAATATTAAAAACTTTAGATTCAATGTATGTATTAAATAAAATCAGTTAAGGTCTTGAAATAATCAAGTGGTTATGATTCGCAAGATAACTAATATTACGTAGACCCTTACTAAAATTGGTAATGTATAAGTTCTTATTTTTGAAGGCGTGTCGCTCAATCACAGCTAAAGAACAGGGAAGGATTTAAATGAAATTTATAAAAGAGGTCGACTATGTCGTTGTGGTGTCATAAAATTTGTTTCGTTTACGAATTCCCTTATGACAAAATTAAAGAATTTTTTTCTGCAGTATTTGTACATTAATAATCTTAAAAATTAATAATCTAATATATCTTAAACTAATTTTAAGATCTACACAAATCCGTACAAGATTATCTTTAATTTAAAGTACAATGACAACGTTTGTATGTATGTATATATTCCTTGTTCCCAACGGGGTAGGCATAGACAATCTCCTTCCACTTGCTGCGGTCCTGACATACGTCTTTCGCTTCTTCCACTTTCATCAGTCTCAATGACAACGTCACTGGGTGAAATTTCATTATAATGGAAATTATTATAAACTAGTACCAGTTTTACAAGTAATTTTTCTTTGGCCTAATTATTTTTTTTAATATATAAAGAACCGGTTTCAACTTACGGCATCAATGGAATTACACATTATAATAATATATTCGTTCGTAATTACCCACACTAAATGAAATAAATTTATTAAATCTTTAGAGCCCTACCCTCTATATAGCACGTGACAAGTTTCAATCGAATGCCACAAAGATTCGGGATTCTAAAGAATAATCAAAGTAATAAATCATCAACCTTAAACTTTTATTTACTACGGCAATAACTTCCTTGTTAATGTCGGGCACTGGCGGAAAACTGTTGTAACATCTGTACGCAGTGGCTTCACTGTTTTTGATAGCCGAAGCATGGTGTTAAGCACAGTGCTCTTAAGACCTTCTCATGTACACGATATCAAATGATTTAAATTAGAAAAAACAATTGCTTGCCGAGAAATTTATAACATGTTGATTGCATGCTTTTAAATCCGCCAACCGAACGCGTTGAAGTAAAGTAGTTACTTTGTTTTAATTTTTTTTATATAGAAGAATGGGGCAAACGAACATACGGCTCACCTGATGGTAAGTGATCACCGACGCCCACTAACATCCACAACACCGGAGGAGCTACAGATGCGCTGCCGGTCTTTAAGGAAGGAATAGGCTCTTTTCTTGAAGGTCCCTAAGTTGTAACTGTTCGGAAATACCGCTGGCGACAGCTGATTCCACAAAGTCGAAGTGCGTGGCCGAAAACTTCGATTAAAACGCACTGTGGTGGAATGCCAACCATCTAGGTGGTATTGGAGGAACTTGAAATTCTGTCGCGATGTACGATGGTGAAACTCAGCGGCTGGGATCAATACGAACAGTTCCACCTGTTACTTATGTACTTTAACTATACTTTAATTATGTCATTCATTCATACGCCATGAAATTAGGGGGAATGTACCCTCTTATTCTACTTACCTAAATATGGAGCTGCTAACTAACAGACGAGGCTCTCGCGACCGAATCATGGTGGAAATCCATCGGAATTTTTCCAAACCGCAACCCCAGACCAGTGATGCGGGCAGCTTCGTCAGTGTGAGGGTACCAGCTTTGCGCGGACCAACCCGCTTCCCATCGTGGTGTGTATGGGCAAACCTTTCTTTTTCTTTCTTTCTTTTTAAAAAAACGTTACCTTCCGCTGTAGGAATTTCTTCTGTGTCGCGGAGGCAGTTTACATACATGAATTTCACACGAACAAACACCCAGACCTATTATTTGTAGTCCATACAAATACTAGTGTCGTGCGGGAATCGAACCCGCGACCCACAGCGCCGCAGCTAAACGCTTAGCCACTACGCCACCGAGCCGTCAACTTTGACGAAACGCATGCCGGCTTTTGCTGACCTTTTCTTGGAAAGGTCTATTTTCAGCAGATAATTACGACAGGAAAGAAAAGAAAACAAGAACGAAGAAACAGAATTCAGAATTTCCCAAAATGCTCAAAATTGCCTAAAGGATATTCACCTAGTCTAGGCGAGATGGTCGGCTTTTAAAAAAAAAATAGGCTCCTGATTCAATCAATCGCAGCTTTTGTGGCTTAAAAATGTGGATATACAATCAGTGTTTACGCCAAACGAGTACATTGACTAAGATAATTAAAATATAAAAAATAGTCTATGTACTTTCCCAGACTGTAAAATATCTTCATACAAAATTTCCTCAATGTTTAACCGTTTACGTGTGATTGAACGAAAAACGCCCAAACAAACAAACCTTCGTATTTATACTTTTGAATGGATATTCAATCGTGAAGTTTATCAGTTTATATAAATATCTTCTTCGCGATTCTTTACCAAGACATACGACATTAGGTATCGATTTTTAGCCTTGTGACTTTAGTAGGCAATTTGTGAGATTGAATCGCTATCTGCACGCAAGAGACGGTTACACACGACAAAGATTAATTTAAATTACCGCAACGCTATAAAGCAGTGTGCTGACGCAAAAAGAAAATCCGCCACTCCTTTAGAGAGAGAGTCAATAAAAGACCTTAAAAATCTTATTGCATTTAGATAGTTAATGGTCGTAAGAATTGTTTAGTACGTGGTAGAGCCAAGCAGCGGCTGTTGCTGTTGATCTAATGGGCCGGCTCGACCGGGGTAGTACCACGGCCTCGCTGAAAACCGGCGTGTAATAGAGGCATCTTGTGTTTCTGCGTTTCGTTCCGTAAGTGACGTAACCGGATGCCTCTCTCCCCGATCCCTACATTCGTAAAAAAAAGTTAAGTAACAGCCTGTACGTGCCCACTGCCGGGCAAAGGACTCCTTCACAAATACTAGTATCAGAGAGGGTTTAGGAGCCGGGAAGGGCCCGCCACGAAGTACCGCCACGAAGTAGCATCCACGCTATGGTACCGACACACTGCTCTCATCATCCCAAGGTGGCGCTAAGGCCTATATCCAGCAGTGAACTTCCCGTTCTTATCTTTAACCCATGACCGAGTTCGTTTATCTTCCCATCATAAGATTAGCAAATCGCAACATTTCTTTGATTACGATGGTGAATAAAAACAGAAAAATTTCTAACAAATTATTCTTCAAACGATTGGTACGTAAACACATTTTAACGACTTCTAATCTATCTCTCTATCTATTATCAATTACTATTTACAAGTGTAGCATAGAGCCGTGGTAGCCTAGTGGCCAGGGCACTCGATTTAGTTTCACAGAGCGTGTGTAACCTGGGTTCGATTCCTGAAAGCTGGCAGCACTAAAATTGTTAATAGCAATTTTAAGTGCAAGATAAAGGAAACCTGCATGTATGCGAAATAATAAAATGTATTATTTCGAGTATATGAGAAGCTCTCCAACCCGCACTGGACCAGCGTGGTGGGTTCCAAAACCTTCTCAACTATTTGAGAAGGAGGCCTTTGCCCAACAGTGTACTCTTACAAGCTGCAATTTTTACTGTAGCATTGGTAATTGCAGTGAGATGCATAATATGTTATCTATGTGTATGTGTAATGTTCATAAATGTTTATATAAATTATACGTGTGATGCATCCATCTCTCCGAATATCCTTAAAGGTCGGACACATACATGCAGCTCCTCTAGTGTTGCAGAAGTATGTGGGTGTCGGTAATCACTTACCATCAGATGAGCGTCTTGCACGTGTACTTCTGATCCATTAAAAAAAAAATTATCACTGGTGCTAAAGACTATCCGCTTCTAATGACTAGAATGCGATTGACGTCCGGTCCATAGTCGCATGAAAGTTCCACCACCAAAAAATCGCTAAGGTCTGTTTTTTTTTTTAGTTAACAGTGTGAACCGCGTCGACATCAGAGAAATGCGTTTGTATTTCTGCTAATACTTCTTTTGAAGTTCAAAATGAAAAATATGTTATTAACAACTCTACTGAGAATTGAATTGCTTTCTACCGGCTTGAGTTATCTTTTTCATAACGAATATTGAAATATTATAATCAACGACGTCTTCAAAGAACGATAGTTTCCAATATTCTCTGAATTCATTTGAAAAAAGGCGCTAGAATAATTATTAATTACAGCAAGTCTTGAAATGTTTACATTCAATTTGTTACCTCCCAAAATAAACAGTAATGGTGTCAGTTCTACAAATAATTAGGTGAAGACGCTAAGAAACGCTCAGACTCAATTTGTTCTTTCCTGTTTGATCTTTGATCAACGCGAAAGAGTTTGCTTAGCAGTTCGGGTCAGGTTGTAATGTTATTTATTAAAATAAGTTATATTTTACTACCTTGTTTACTATTTATCTCTTTATATTATTAACATTATGTTCGTCCTTTTATTCTGTTCATCCTTTTAAATTCCAGCTGTTATCTACATTATGCTGCCATATTCTATTAATTCGTTATTCATTAGCTTCTTAATTTGTTAAAAAGTTCGGCCTTGTATTTATTTATTTTTTTAATATTTTTGCTGATATAACAATCTGTTATACTTTTAAAATGTTATGGTCGTCAGCCAGTTGTAGATGACCGAAATTAAAAATATTTTTTAAAATTTTTACTTTTTAAATTTTATTTAATTAGGGATCGAAGATATTTTGTTATCTACTCGTCTCCTCACACCTTAAACACTGCAGCCGTCTGTGTGTTTTCGATCTGAGTCCGGTGATTGTCTGATTATTAAAGCTTATTGAACGCACAATATTTGTCTGTCTGTCATTAATTTTTTGGCTTATTAAGGCACTTATAATCGAAATCTTCACGTGAAACTCCGCGAGAAACTGAGGCCATTTTTTTCATTGCCATGTTATTAAGTCTTTTAAAACTTACTATCATTAAAACGTATATATACCGTGCATATCTGAACTGTGTTAAAGCGTGTATGTAAGGTGAGGTATTAATTCTTAATTTCGGTTCATTTGTACACAGTCCTAACGATATGTTGTTTGGTAGGATATTATTTATTATTCTTTCTTTTCTATATTTTTATATACATCTCTTTATATATACTTTTTATTTACATTTTTTCCGTGTGAAGGCGGAGTGAAAATCTGCATTCGCCTTTTTTCCCGTGGAAGTAGCAAGAGTCGACATTATAGCTTTTAAATATGTAGATGCATATTATTATAATACATAAAAGGTAAAGTTTAATAAATTAATAAAATCAGTATTCAGATACATATCGACACAAATTCCATACACCGTACATAAATGAATAAGTAATATAATATGTAATAAATACCGGGAGAAGTTAAGCCTAATAAGGGTATTTTTCCTGCGTGTTATAAGCATTTTAGAAATGGCCGGTAAAGATATTTTTGGATCACGAACACAAAAGAGCTCTGACGGTTCAAATCGTTAGTAAACGATCTTTTCATATAAAAATTATGAGCTACTAAATAATATTATTATCATTTTGTAGGCTTCTCATGAAATTTTAACACATTTTTTATTTATAATAATATTAAAAACTTTAGATTCAATGTATGTATTAAATAAAATCAGTTAAGGTCTTGAAATAATCAAGTGGTTATGATTCGCAAGATAACTAATATTACGTAGACCCTTACTAAAATTGGTAATGTATAAGTTCTTATTTTTGAAGGCGTGTCGCTCAATCACAGCTAAAGAACAGGGAAGGATTTAAATGAAATTTATAAAAGAGGTCGACTATGTCGTTGTGGTGTCATAAAATTTGTTTCGTTTACGAATTCCCTTATGACAAAATTAAAGAATTTTTTTCTGCAGTATTTGTACATTAATAATCTTAAAAATTAATAATCTAATATATCTTAAACTAATTTTAAGATCTACACAAATCCGTACAAGATTATCTTTAATTTAAAGTACAATGACAACGTTTGTATGTATGTATATATTCCTTGTTCCCAACGGGGTAGGCATAGACAATCTCCTTCCACTTGCTGCGGTCCTGACATACGTCTTTCGCTTCTTCCACTTTCATCAGTCTCAATGACAACGTCACTGGGTGAAATTTCATTATAATGGAAATTATTATAAACTAGTACCAGTTTTACAAGTAATTTTTCTTTGGCCTAATTATTTTTTTTAATATATAAAGAACCGGTTTCAACTTACGGCATCAATGGAATTACACATTATAATAATATATTCGTTCGTAATTACCCACACTAAATGAAATAAATTTATTAAATCTTTAGAGCCCTACCCTCTATATAGCACGTGACAAGTTTCAATCGAATGCCACAAAGATTCGGGATTCTAAAGAATAATCAAAGTAATAAATCATCAACCTTAAACTTTTATTTACTACGGCAATAACTTCCTTGTTAATGTCGGGCACTGGCGGAAAACTGTTGTAACATCTGTACGCAGTGGCTTCACTGTTTTGATAGCCGAAGCATGGTGTTAAGCACAGTGCTCTTAAGACCTTCTCATGTACACGATATCAAATGATTTAAATTAGAAAAAACAATTGCTTGCCGAGAAATTTATAACATGTTGATTGCATGCTTTTAAATCCGCCAACCGAACGCGTTGAAGTAAAGTAGTTACTTTGTTTTAATTTTTTATATAGAAGAATGGGGCAAACGAACATACGGCTCACCTGATGGTAAGTGATCACCGACGCCCACTAACATCCACAACACCGGAGGAGCTACAGATGCGCTGCCGGTCTTTAAGGAAGGAATAGGCTCTTTTCTTGAAGGTCCCTAAGTTGTAACTGTTCGGAAATACCGCTGGCGACAGCTGATTCCACAAAGTCGAAGTGCGTGGCCGAAAACTTCGATTAAAACGCACTGTGGTGGAATGCCAACCATCTAGGTGGTATTGGAGGAACTTGAAATTCTGTCGCGATGTACGATGGTGAAACTCAGCGGCTGGGATCAATACGAACAGTTCCACCTGTTACTTATGTACTTTAACTATACTTTAATTATGTCATTCATTCATACGCCATGAAATTAGGGGGAATGTACCCTCTTATTCTACTTACCTAAATATGGAGCTGCTAACTAACAGACGAGGCTCTCGCGACCGAATCATGGTGGAAATCCATCGGAATTTTTCCAAACCGCAACCCCAGACCAGTGATGCGGGCAGCTTCGTCAGTGTGAGGGTACCAGCTTTGCGCGGACCAACCCGCTTCCCATCGTGGTGTGTATGGGCAAACCTTTCTTTTTCTTTCTTTCTTTTTAAAAAAACGTTACCTTCCGCTGTAGGAATTTCTTCTGTGTCGCGGAGGCAGTTTACATACATGAATTTCACACGAACAAACACCCAGACCTATTATTTGTAGTCCATACAAATACTAGTGTCGTGCGGGAATCGAACCCGCGACCCACAGCGCCGCAGCTAAACGCTTAGCCACTACGCCACCGAGCCGTCAACTTTGACGAAACGCATGCCGGCTTTTGCTGACCTTTTCTTGGAAAGGTCTATTTTCAGCAGATAATTACGACAGGAAAGAAAAGAAAACAAGAACGAAGAAACAGAATTCAGAATTTCCCAAAATGCTCAAAATTGCCTAAAGGATATTCACCTAGTCTAGGCGAGATGGTCGGCTTTTAAAAAAAAAATAGGCTCCTGATTCAATCAATCGCAGCTTTTGTGGCTTAAAAATGTGGATATACAATCAGTGTTTACGCCAAACGAGTACATTGACTAAGATAATTAAAATATAAAAAATAGTCTATGTACTTTCCCAGACTGTAAAATATCTTCATACAAAATTTCCTCAATGTTTAACCGTTTACGTGTGATTGAACGAAAAACGCCCAAACAAACAAACCTTCGTATTTATACTTTTGAATGGATATTCAATCGTGAAGTTTATCAGTTTATATAAATATCTTCTTCGCGATTCTTTACCAAGACATACGACATTAGGTATCGATTTTAGCCTTGTGACTTTAGTAGGCAATTTGTGAGATTGAATCGCTATCTGCACGCAAGAGACGGTTACACACGACAAAGATTAATTTAAATTACCGCAACGCTATAAAGCAGTGTGCTGACGCAAAAAGAAAATCCGCCACTCCCCTTTAGAGAGAGAGTCAATAAAAGACCTTAAAAATCTTATTGCATTTAGATAGTTAATGGTCGTAAGAATTGTTTAGTACGTGGTAGAGCCAAGCAGCGGCTGTTGCTGTTGATCTAATGGGCCGGCTCGACCGGGGTAGTACCACGGCCTCGCTGAAAACCGGCGTGTAATAGAGGCATCTTGTGTTTCTGCGTTTCGTTCCGTAAGTGACGTAACCGGATGCCTCTCTCCCCGATCCCTACATTCGTAAAAAAAAGTTAAGTAACAGCCTGTACGTGCCCACTGCCGGGCAAAGGACTCCTTCACAAATACTAGTATCAGAGAGGGTTTAGGAGCCGGGAAGGGCCCGCCACGCTGCTCCAGTGCGGGTTGGCGAGCTTCACATATCCTCGAAATAATATTTTTATTATTTCTCAGACATGCAGGTTTCCTCACGATGTTTTCCTTCACCGCTGAGCACGTGGTAAATACAGCACTTAAAATTGTAAATAACAATTTTAGTGGTGCCGGCACCAGGGATCGAACCCAGGTTACTCGCGCTCTGTGACACTAAAGTGAGCGCCCTGACCACCAGGCTACCACGGCTCTTCATCCGTTCCGTCTCCCAAATATCCTTAAAGACCGATTACGCACTGACAGCTCGTCTTTGTGTTGTAGATGGTAATGTCTTACCATCAGGTGTCCCGCTTGCTCGTTTGCCCTCTGTCTCATAAAAAGAGGTAGTATTTGTAACTTAACGTAGTTTTACTAGATGCTAGACTCCTTATCAGTTTCGGGGTCATCTAGTTCGGTACCAATTTTCTACCTATTCCTGCCTCCAATCGGCAGTGCAACCACTATTTTGTTCCGATTTAAAGGTATAATGAACTAGTTTAATTCCAGGCTGTGGGGCATTCCCTCTGTCGACATCTTCGATTGTAATCGTTTACAGATCTGAAGATATTTCTCGAGCCTTGTTCAATGGTACATTGGTTACATAATATGAAAACGCTGTGTTCGTTGTGAAAAGAATAACGTTCGAGAACATTTTATAAATTGAATTATTATTTCGTTATAGAAACCTTTACTGTTACCCAATAGTTTATACTCGTATAGTTTAGCTTAATATTAATATCTATTAACGATCAATCTTTGCTTGCTCAAAGAGGTAAACGGAGGAACCAATTCTTTAATTATCTTATAAAACTCACCCGCTCTGTTCGTTTGTGTTATAAACACTCAGAGACTTCTTTATTTATGTTATAAGTCCATAACTTCCCATATTGTTGTAAATGACGCGCTTTGTTACCCAAAGCAGAGGTATATTATTCCATATAATCTAATTTAATAGCCCTATTTACTTTATTAGTGAACAGTGAAGGAGCTTGTTCTTGTATGATTTGTATTCATCACGCCCTACCTAAGGTTTATTGTAGATAACCCTAATATTGTTTTCAATAGTAGAAAACCAGTGACTGGGTATTTAATTTAAGTACTTAAGATTCGTACAAGACTCCACTGCATGTTAACAGCTCGGAATGCTTTTACATCTACAGACGGGGTGGTCATTAAGAAAACAATCGCCAATGCTTTAAATCTTGGTCCAAGCAAATGAATTTCCATATTCAAATTCTTATAATCTACAAAGAAACTTTTCAAGACACTTATAAATTTTATTTGCCTGTTAATCAATCGACAAGGTAATGAAACCTTTAATTATGTGGTAGTATTCCTTTACAAATGTATATGCATAATTATATGTAAGTTATATTGTTAAGATATAATTTTGATACCATATATAAAAATGAGATGACTAAACAGATTGATGTATTTTCCCTCATACATAACGATGACAAAGAGAGTGTTATAAAATTCGAGTCGTTTGAACTGAAATGCATCATAAATATTTTACAACCTGAAACGCTTCTTTGGATAGTTACTTTATGTAGCATTTTAGTTTAAAGCCTTGGAATATTCAAGCAAGTCATAAACGTTTAAGAATACACAATAAAATTTAAATTTTTCTCATTAAAAAATACAAAAATTTGCCAATTAATTTATTAATTTTTTTGTCAAATTGTTTCAGTCACACTGGTATAATACTTTAGTAGAATGACAATCTTTAATCAATTTCTAATGCCGATTGATTCAAGTTCAATCAGATTAAAAACTGTTCACTGCTGAATATTAGTCATTCAGTCCCGACGTTTGTGTATTCAGTACAACAAAATGTTAATAGATAGTAATGTTAGCCTAGTGGTCGGAGGGCTCGCTTTAATTTCATAGTACGAGAGTGACCTGGGTTGTTAATATTACAATTATGTTCAAAATTTACTGCGTGCTCGGCTAAAGGAAAACATTTTAGGAAATCTGCATGTCTGAAAAATAACAATTTTTTTTTCTATTCTACGTGTATATACTATAGTACCTGTGAAGTCCGCCAATACGTCATTCTTTCTATCGACCTATTCAAGTAAGCCGCTGAACATTGTCCTCTCCAAGAAAGTGCCAGCAAAAGCCACCATACATTTCCTGAAAGGTTTCCTCATAGTCATAGGGTTGAAGAGCGCAGTGCCGGTTATGCTTATTCTAATGACATTACTTCCCATCACTATCTGATCTGTGGGATTTGAATAAGGCAATTCGAAAAGATTTTCCACAACCATTCAGTCACCAGAACCGCGCTTAGCAGCGTGAACCACGTGCAGATGAGGGTGGCATTACGAGATATGGGGTTCTGATAAAAAAAATCAATAATAATAATTAAATTGCCTGAGCTTTTTTGTGATTTCAACGCCATCTTTTAAATAACGTAGGAACTATCAGTAGAGATCGCAGAAGTTCTAAGTAAGCCAATCTACGTCTATGTCGTTCTACTTCCTACAATAACAGTTTATTTTACTTATCAATACGTGTCATTAAATTGACGTTATCCTAGACGTTAAAGGAACGTCTAGTTTGTTCTAGTTATTTCTTCCAGATAATATCATTCAGTAGTTTAAATGGTCACGTTATTTATTAAAAAAAAATTAAGAAATTAGGATTTTTTTTATTATCGGCAATAAAATATTTAAAAAAGACATAGAGCGCGATTGACCTGGGTTCAATTCCCGCTGCCGGCACCACTAAAATTGTTCATAGCTATTTTAAATGTAGAATTTACCACGTCCTCAGCGGCGAGGAAATAACGCGAGGAAACCTGCATATATGAAATATATTATTTCGAGGATATGTGAAGTCCACAAACCCGCACTGGATCCACGTGGGAAAAGTAGACCTTTGCCCAGCAGGGAGCATTTACATGCTGCTACTTTACTTTAAAATGAAAAAATCATTGTAGAACATATTATTGTAAATAAATACTTAAATAGTCTTAGAATGAAAATGTAATTAATAAATAACAAGTCAGTAATTCCAGCTTTTATTATTAAGTAATTACCGTTAGTGGATGCCCCTATTCGATATATCACTATGTCAATTAAGATTGGTTCTCTAGACGAGACGTCTGTTACGAACTCAAGGCAGAACTTTAATCTATATACGTATGGATGTAGCATAGGAGGAATAAAAGTTCTAAATTGATTTACTTTAAAATGTGATTGCTGTTACTGTTCTACTCCCATGGGTTGTAGAGATATGTTACATAGCCATAGCACAGATAGGGGTGACCTAACAGTACACCTGACGGTTAGCGGCTACTCCAGGCCATGGGTTACTGCAAACAACTTCAATCGAAGATGATCTGTAATCATCATGTAATTATATATATGTAATTATACGGGCTCTCTAAATATCGTTTGGCGGCAGAAATGGGTAAGAGGGTGGTACCTACCCTGACGGATCCTGGGTAAAAAAAGACTCTACTTAACTACCGGTGTAGTGCTGTGGCCACTCTGACATTTTTAATTTATAGCTTAATTTTTAAATATAATTTTGTTCAACGTATAGACAATAATATGGTTTTTTTAACGTGGTAGAGCCAAGCGGCGGCTTTAGCTGCTGCTCGAATGGGCCGGCTCGACCGGATTAATACCACGACCTCGCAACATACCGGCGTGAAGTAGAGGCATCTTGTGCTTCTGCGTTTCGTTCGATGAATGAGGTAACCGGAGGCCCACTCCCCCTCCCCATTCCATTCCTTATCCTCCCTCCCGTCTCCCAAATACCCTTAAAGGCTGGCAACGCACCTTCAGCTCCTCCGGTGTTGCAGATGTACGTGGGTGACGGTAATCACTTACCATCAGGTGAACCTATTGCTCGTTTGTCGCTATACCCATAAAAAAAATGTTATATCTTTTTCTAAATATGAAACTGCTTCAACGTAATCCCCGGAACGTATTATATATATCGTTACTATCGGTTATAGCTAATCTTATTCAACCTTTCATTCCATCAAAGACAGACTTTACTTGATTAATTACAATTTTCTTATATGAAAATCATTTGCGAATGGAAATCTTTCGTTAACATTCTAAATTCAAATCATAGTGATGATTAAGAAAGATACAGGAGTGTAGATAAGATATACATCGCTGTATAGATTCGGATTTCATAATTGCTTTAAACAAGCCTGAACTGAATAAAAAAAATTTAATAATGATGTCCCCCTGGCCAATTTCCACCACGGCGACAACTTCCGAATAATAGCGGCACTTGTTGAAAACACAGTAAATATTTTAGAGCCGTAAATGTACGCGAAAACATAGACATAGACAAGATCACTTGTCTTTACCTTCCCATATTCGGTGTAACGCTTCGTTAAAGATCAGAACAAGGGTCAGATGCAGTGGCTGACACGGAATAAACTCACAACCAGAAACCGAAATCCAATAATTAGTGTTTTTTGCGAAATATTTACTTCAGTTGTGATTTCAACCCATGGCTTAGTAGTCCGGTACGCTAACCATTAAGCCAAGCAATCTTCAAAAAAGTTTTGATATTGGAGTAGCGATTTGTAAGTTTTTTGTTTAATTTATGGAAGAGGCGGCAAACGAGCAAGCGGTTCACTTGATGGTAAGTGAATACCGTCGACCACGTACATCTGTAACACCAAAGGTGCTGCAGGTACTAACCAGGACATCAGGGAGCAGCAACAAAAGCCGCCGCTTGACTCTTCCACGCTTAAAAGTAGAAAATAAGGAAGGTAAACTGTAAGGTAACAAGTAAACTGCCGCAGTCTCGTGATAAATGAATGTAAACAAGTTTAGAAGCGAGTAATACTTATATTATTCGGATTAAATAAAGTAAAAAAAGATTAAAGTGAAACGACAGAAAAAGATAAGTGAAAAAATTTGATCAACAATTTTATACCAAAAAATTATATTGCTCAACTGTAACTGATCTCAAAGGAATATTTGCACGCTACGCCGTAAAAAATATCTGTCAATATTCAACCGAAGTGAAACCGTTCATGACATTAGGTACAAGTCATAAACATAGTTTTACTTCCTTATAGAGTTTTCATATGTAAGATGGCCCACTGACATATATGTACATGATGAATACTGGAAAGTGAATTAGGAAAAGGGCAACCTTTCTTTCTGTATCGTACACTTTAAATAGATTGTTGGCATTTGGAGAAAAGATAGTATAGTCTCCCTAACACACTCCAATAATAACTTTTAGCTGACAATCGGAGCACTGGCGACTGAATGAAGGCGGAAAATCTATACGAATTCGCCGAATTCAAAACCCACAGAAAAACGTCACTGGGCTTTCCAATTCGCTTGCTGAGCGTGATAAGTATAGTTAAACCTTGCAAAAAATTCATGCTGGCTTTTGCTTGCGCTTTTTTGAATGGGCTTGTGTACAAGGGTGAGTGTAATAGGCTTATGAGATCTATAAGAAGTATTGCAGTTGAGGTATCAAGCATTGTGTGTGTGTGCGTGCTAATAAATAATTATTCAGTAACGAAATATATTATCTTGTAACAAACATACACAGTGGACACGACGCCGTCGATATTAAATGGGAATTTGTTTAGTACTAGAGCTTATATACATATATATAAATAAAAATAATCTCTATATAGCCTAATAACCTAAATGAAACGCGAGCTTAATTCATAGAAAGTAGGTTCCACACTTCGGCGAGAGCGACGATCGCGCAGGGTTTCTTTGGCGGGCCGACCGCAGCTGATACGGATGAGCACGTCCTGTACCCGCATACCACCCAACTGCATCACTAGCCTGTGGGATTTGCGATCGGCAAATTCGAATGGATTTTCCGTTATCGTTTGGTCCCCAGAATCTCGTTCGATGATTTTATCGAGGTATTTTTGTGAAATTGTAAATAGAATCAGGTGTTACTTTACGGAAATCATTTTATTGTAAATTATGTTGGAAAAACTTGGTAGAGCCAAGCGGTGGCTTTTGCTGCTGATCGAATGGTCCGGCTCGACCGGTTTTGTACCACGGCCTCGCAGAATACCGACGTGAAGTAGAGGCATCTAGTGCTTCTTCTTCTAGTGCGTGTCGTTCGGTGAGTGAGGTAACCGGAGGCGCACTTCTCCTCCCCATCACCCTCCTCGTCCTCCATCCCATCACCCAAAGGTGATAAGGATAAGGATAAGGCTTTGGCCTTAAATGCCATCAACGCACCTGCAGCATCTCAAGGTGTTGCAGATGTACGTGGGCGACGGTAATCACTTCACCTTACTACTTAGGTGAACCGCTTGCTCGTTTGCCGCCTTTCCCATAAAAAAAAATAAAAAATAACATTACACAATTCCAAATGAAAAAAAAATGGCACAGATTTCCCAGTATGAAGAGGTGAAGAGCGCCACATATGTAGGGGACACAACAACTATCACCCACACAAGCACCACACTCGACACTAGGCGCTATACACCACCAACATTTAACACGCGACACGTGTTTCGCCTTGTAACAAGGCATTATCAAGCGAAACACTTAAGAGTACTTCTTTTTACTACGCTAATTGAACATCTTTTTTGAAACAGTTTTGTGGCATAGCAGAGAAGGCCCCAGGTTCTTTTTCTCCCGATTTCAATATCACCAGGCTGTTAAATGAAGAAGAAAAACTAATTCATACAAATAATATTCTTAAACCTTGACTAATTTACCTTTGTCTCGTTAATTTTACGATGGACAGACAAAACAAAATTAAATCGTATTGTCACTTATATAGACAATGTCCATTGAACAAACAACTGACGGAGAAACTTCTGAATAAATATGAGGTATTACATTGTGCGAAAATGATATTATTCTCACGTAGCCGTGGTCGAATATACCTGAGTGTTGTTAAATAATAAAATAGAACGCGCGAGACCTATTTAGGTAATTTGATTTGTACTACCGAAATCGGTCGGTAACTGAAATTAATTAAATAAAAGAAAATTGCAGATCAATTTTAAGCAAACCACTCATTTTTATTTTTTTATGAGAATGGGGCAGCGGCTCACCAGAGGAGCTGGAGAATGTGAGATAAGAATGAGCCCTTAAGAATATTTGGGGGGATGACAGGGAATATGTGGAGGGGGATGGGGGACTGAGGAAGGGGTCCTCCGGTTACCGCACTCACCGAACGAAACGCCGGTATTCGCCAGCCCATTCATTCGAGCAGCAGCAAAAGTCGGCACTTGGTCTTTCAGTGTTTAAACGCATTATGAACTATTTTTTATTATCACATTATGACTTACTTTTGATTTGTCCTCAAGATGCTAACTGACACAGTAATTTCAATTTGTATTAAGTGCAAAACTTCAACTTGCTTTGGTTTAATTTTTCTTTCTAGGATTCCGTACGAAGCTCTACTTTTAAGCCTCCGCCGTCCGTACTATCCTAAATACAAAGGGCTGTAACTTTTGCACCGTAATAGGTATAATATATGGTCGAAACTTTAACAGAATATATGTTATTCTGGTGGATATCCTCCCAAATAATAAGATAAAAAAAAGTAAAAGAAGAGGGGTCTCGTTAAATTTTTACCCATGACACGTTTTTTTATCAAAGCTTTTTTTTGTTTTTACTTAATCCCAAAAGAGCGGTATACATGTGCAAACGTTAAACTTGATTTTATTACAGTGCAAACACTGACGTAAAACAACAAATAATAAAAACCGGCCAAGTGTGAGTCGGGCTCACGCTTAAGGATCCCGAACTGAATAAAAGAAAACATTTTTTTTTGTAAATAAATAACGCAGATGTATTGTGTTGTATGAAACCGTCGTTTTGTGAGTCCGAAACTGACTAGGCCGGTTTTTTGCTTTATCAGTCTGTGAGAGTTGAATGCTGGATAAAGGACTTTCCATGCAAGCGCCAAGAAAATTTGGCGCTCCTTACGTGAAGAGTGCATGTGAGTTTAATGTTTACAGGCTGGCGAAATACGATCATAAAAGTACAAACATCGTTATTATATTATATTTTTCAAAAAACGTTCCATAATTAAAAAAAAAGAACAAGTGTCTATGAAACGTGTACGCTTGTGAAATATTTTGTAGTCCATTAATTCCCTCAAGAGTAAAGAGAGTACGCTTTCCAGATTCAGTACTCGTACGAGTCATATAATACAAGGCGTTTCTGAAAACTGTGAATAACCGTATATGTTTTAAAAAAGACTTCTTGTTATACGTTCTAAATTTAAAAGGGTGAAATGTTTTATCGAGATTTCTATCGCTCAGCCTCTTCTGTGTAAATTTAGGGTCAGGTTAAATCCTGGCGCTAAATGATTAATCGAATTAGCCTCACAATAACTAGAATTGCTCTAAAAATCAAAATATATAGAATTTTTTTATTTTTTTATTATTCATTCAATATAAGAAAGTTTAGTTTTTCATAATTTTTGAGTTTATGGCCAAAAATTACTAAATACGTTTCAGACAATGATACATTCTCTCTGGCCCTAGCTGTGAGTGGGAGAAATTCCGTAAACCATTTTTATTATAAAAAAAAAAAGAGATCGGATTTAGAACACGATAAAAAGAAGACTATAAAATTCAGTTACCTCTAGATTTGGGGCTCGTGTAGTGTTAGTTTTACTTGACACAGTTCTTTTCTCTTATAGTTTGACTATCGCGTCGGTTATAAGAGAGATATATACTTGTTAGAGATAATCAATTTACCCATCCCCCTGGAGGATGAGGTCCTCACTCCCATCTCCCAAATACCCTTAAAGGCCAGCAACGCTCCTGTAATTCCTCTGATGTTGCAGATGTACGTGCGCGACGGTAATCACTTACCACCAGGTGAACAGATTGCACGTTTGCCGCCTTTCCCATAAAAAAAAACCAATTTCCTTTGTACCGAAAACCGTAGTGGTTGTCCACTACGGTTTTCAGGTTTGAAAGGTATAGTGAGGCAATATAATTACAGGCGTTTCATCTTAGACCTCAAGGATATCAACGCATCTGTGACCACCTTCGAATGAAGTTGTTTCCAGGTGTTCATGGACTGCCGTAGCCACTTATCATCGGCGCGTTTGTCACCCCGATGAACTTATGAAGTTTAGACCAATCAAAGAAGGGGAAAAGATACGTTCACATGTACTTTACAACCAACCAAAGTATGTTAAACATGTTTATATTGCATAACATATTTCAAGAAGAAGCTGTAAGCATAATCTTTTGGAGAACTGATCAAAATGAATATTAAAAAAATATTCAACGCAAAAATTCCGACCAAATTATTCGTATATTATGATACCACGAGATATACATTCTTTTTATTTTTTTAAATTTAATCGTCATTAAAAAATTAAAAAATTAAATTGAATTTACAAAAATATTCAATAATGTTGGGTCAACCAAGGCGACAACTTCCGCATATTATCGACAGTTGTTACGCATAAGATATCATAGTGATGAAATAGTATACGCTAACACAGAGGCATTCATTGATAATATGAGTTTTCAATAAAAAAAATACTCCAGGCACGGTCTTTAATTGCCAATTTTAAATATGCCTATATATTATTATAATTGTACCTCTATATTATTATTATTGTGCCTCTATATTATTTCCATACTTAAGGCGCTTTTGTATAGCTTATTAGGTCACATGTACAAGCTAAAATTCACCCAATATCATGAAAACCAGCATAAGGCGATTCGCTAGTTTCATCGATTAACGTCCGGATGGCGCAATTCATTTTTATTTCACTGTAGTCCTTGCGACTCATTGGCTAGAGTACCCGTTTGCTACGTAATGGGCCCTGAGTTTCAATCCCTGCCATGTAATGATGTAAGTGCAATACACATGTTTTGAGTTTATTGCATATTGTTTCGTATCTCTAAATCTGAACCTTTTTTCGATCATAGTCGGTTTAAATCATGCACTTTTATTTTCAGATCTGTAATATTTTTCAGTTTATATCTACTAATGTACCGAGTTAAACAATAAAATATGTACAATAAACAGTCACGACCAAATATACAATAATGGAATGGTCTACATTTACTTTAGTAGTTTCAACTCATTTTTTATTGGAGCTTATTTATACCAGTGTGAGAAGTGGTGAGCCTGTCGCCGTCTTAGATTTCAGGCCAACGATAACAGACTTCCTCGGGAGTTCGAACTCTGATCTCCAGAATTAGTGGCACATCTACTAACCACACGACTATCAAAGCTTCTGTATAGATCTAATGCACTCTAATGATAAATATTTTTCAAAAGAAAAGTTTTTTTTTTACTAAGGTAACAAATTCTAAGTCTGCTGTAAACATAAGAGGATGGCTCTTGACTTGCCCCTTATCTTATCGATTTTTACGACACGTACGAGAAAAATAGCCGCCACGTTTTCTGCCTCATCATAACCGTATAACAAAATAAAAAGGTTTAGCGTTGGGAAAAACTGCAATGTTAAAAGCCTTTACAGAGTCGCATCGTTGGTTCTAACAATTTCCATAAGTAAATTAAACGGAAACAACATCTTGCCTCGTTTGTAAGTAGTCAAGTAGTCTTTAATAATGTTTATTATAAGCATAACAGACAACTTTCGCAGTTGCGACGTACCGTTAAACGGTACGCCACTAGTAGTATTTCGTATACGAAACAATGGTTTACTGGGTACAATGTTTACGAGAGATGTAAGGTACGAATGTGACATTGAAAGGAGAGCGATGGCAGGTAATATGGTGGATGAGCCATTGCATACATTTATGAACAGCTAGGCGATATCACACAAAGCTCGTTTGGATGTGCATAGAGGGGTATTGGTACCAACACTAACATATGAAAGTGAAAGCTGGGTATGGCAGAAGAGGCATGAAAGCAGGATAAATGCAATAGAAATGAGAGCGTTAAGAAGTATGATTGATGTAAAGATAACTGACAGGGTTCGAAATAAGGAGATCAGATAGCGTTGTGGCATGAAAGACGATGCCGTGCAACGAATTGAGAAAGGGTGCTGAGCTGGTTGAAGTTGAAGAGTGGATGAATGAAAGTAGGTTGACGAAACAAATATATGAGGCGAGTGTAAATGGTAGAGTCGGGAGAGGAAGACCTAGGCGAACATTTCACGATCAAATCGGAGACGTTCTGAAAAAAGGCCAGGTCATGAGTACTCTAAACCAACGAGCATGCATGCGAAGATTGATGAAAGTGGAAGAAGCGAAAGATGTATGTCAGGACCGTAGCAAGTGGAAGGAGATTGTCTCTGCCTACCCCGCTGGGAACAAGGCGTGAATATATGTATGTATGTATGAAACCATGGAAACATAGACATTTGAGATGAAGCAGCCGTGGACATGTTGGTGGTGGTGGCTGTAAATCACACGAAACGTCGGGAAAATAAAAACGAAATTAAACGCGATAAAATTCGTAAATAATAGTTTCATTGTCAACATTATGAAATAACCAATCGCGTGCATCTGTACCCACCATGACGCCGAGTTTTTGTATGGTTTTGTATGTTTTTAACGTGGTAGAGCCAAGCGGCGGCTTTTGCTGCCGCAGGAATGGGCCGGCTCGTCCGGATAAGTACCACGGCCTCGCAGAATACCGGCGTGAAGTAGAGGCATCTTGTGCTTCTGCGTTTCGTGCGGTGAGTGAGGTAACCGGAGGCCCTCTCCCCCTCCCCCATTCCCAAATATGGTTGCGGTAAATAATTTTGAGCTACCCCAGGAGGGTACCAGTACCTACGGTTCTGGAGAATCCCTCACTGAGCATCCACGTTCAGGCTTTCCTTCGCTACCTAATCGTGGATGCTCAGTCTGCCCCGCGTATTCTGGGGGGGGGCAATATTCCGCTCTCTTTCTTTCCTACTCGAGGCAAACGCAGCAAGGAAACAATGGCATCCCCTACCGCGCTCGCCGTGGATTTCTGCAATATCAGGGGACTCCACTCGAACCTTAGCGCCGTTCATTACCATCTTGAAACGGCGAAGCCAGCCTTGCTTTTTCTTACAGAGACTCAGATATCGTCTCCGGCTGATACCTCTTATCTCCATTACCCGGGGTACAAACTGGAACACTCCTTTGTGCCCCGTGCCGGAGTTTGCGTATACGTCAGAGATGATATCTGTTCTCGACGCCTCGGTAGTCTTGAAGGTTTGGACCTATCTACCGTTTGGCTGCGCATCGACAGCGACGACCATCCGCGCGTCTATGTGTGCCTTTACAGGTCCCATAGCGGTAATACCGTAACTGACCGACTCATCGACCACATCCAAATGGCTACAGATTCCGTGCTACAACAGATCCCATCCGCAGAGATCGTGATTCTCGGCGATTTTAATGCCCACCACACCGATTGGCTCGGTTCTCGCATAACCGATCATGCGGGGAGATCGGTTCACGACTTTGCATTAGCATATGGCCTGACACAACTGGTAACCTCGCCGACGCGGATTCCAGACGTGGAAGGTCATACACCTTCCCTGTTGGACCTTCTGCTAACCTCACACCCGGACGGATATTTGGTCTCAGTCGATGCCCCTCTTAGCTCGTCGGACCACTGTCTGACCCGGAGTGTAGTGCCTATCGCGCGCCGATCCCGAAAGCGATCTGCGGGCTTCCGCCGTGTGTGGCACTATAGGTCGGCAGATTGGGATGGAATGCGGTCTTTCTTTGCTTCCTACCCATGGGGGCAGGTTTGCTTATCGCTGGATGATCCCAACGCCGTTTCAGATTCTGTCACCGATGTGGTACTTCAGGGAATGGAACTTTTTATTCCGTTCTCTGCAGTGCCTGTCGGAGGTAAATCCTAGCCTTGGTTTGGTCGCACCTGCAAAATAGCGTCACGCCGAAAGCGGAAGTGCTACCAGGCCTGGGCCGATGCATCGGCGTCTCGGGATGCAAAAACCAGTGCTCTTAAAAACGAGTACAACTCTGCCTCCAGGTCCTTCAAAAGAGTTATCGCTGCGGCAAAGTTAAAGCACATTGGCAGAATTGGCGAGAGATTAGTTCGCCTCCCATCGGGATCCCGCGCATTCTGGTCTCTCGCCAAGGCTGTCCAGGGGAATTTCTGTCAGCCATCTCTCCCACCACTACACAAGGAGGATGATTCGCTGGCCCATACTGCAAAAGAGAAAGCCGATCTCTTGGGCTCTCTTTTTGCATCCAACTCGACTCTTGATGACCGGGGAAACTCTCCACCTACCATCCCGTGGTGTAAGTGCTCCATGCCGGAAAATCAGTTTCTGCAGAGCTCAGTGCGAAAGGCACTCCGCTCCCTGGACATTCATAAGTAGAGTGGGCCGGACGGAATCGCTCCAATTGTACTGAGAATGTGTGCCCCTGAGTTGGCACCGGTTCTCACGCGTCTTTTCCGGCACTCCTACTCTTCAGGCATCGTCCCGGAATCTTGGAAGACAGCATTTGTGCATCCAATACCCAAAAAAGGCGACCGCTCTGATCCGTCCAACTACAGGCCTATTGCCATCACCCCCTTGTTATCTAAAATAATGGAGTCACTCATCAACACCCAGCTCCTGAGGTACCTGGAGGAACACCAGCTGATCAGTGACCGACAGTACGGTTTCCGTCGCGGACGATCAGCTGGTGATCTTCTAGTTTACCTGACTCACCGATGGGCAGAAGCAGTTGAGTCTAAGGGGGAGGCTTTGGCGGTTAGTCTGGACGTAGCGAAAGCATTTGATAGGGTTTGGCATAAAGCGCTTCTTTCAAAGCTTTCATCTTATGGGGTTCCTGAGAGATTGTGCAACTGGGTCACCAGCTTCCTCACGGATGGGAGCATCAAGGTTGTTGTCGACGGTGCATGCTCGGACCCCAAACCCGTGAATGCTGGTGTTCCACAAGGCTGTGTGCTATCTCCCACTCTGTTCCTTCTGCATATCAACGACATGCTACAAATCAGTAGCATTCATTGCTATGCAGACGACAGCACGGGTGATGCCCTATATACAGGCCGTGCGAATATTTCTCGGGAACACGTCGACGAGTGCCGGAACAAACTTGTGTCTGAAGTCGAGACCTTGTTGTTCAAAGTCTCGGATTGGGGTCGACGTAATTTGGTCCTATTCAACCCCAAAAAGACACAGGTTTGCGCGTTCACCGCTAAAAAGAATCCCTTTGTCGTTTCTCCTCTTTTTGAGAACATTCCCCTTATTGGCTCAGCCAGTATCAGAATCCTTGGTGTTGACATATCAAGCGACGTTCAGTTCCGTGGTCACGGAGGGAAAGGCCAAATTGGCCTCCAAAAAGCTTGGTGTGCTCTGTAGAGCGGGACAGTATTTCATGCCGGTCCACCGTTTGCAACTTTATAAGGCGCAAGTTCGGCCCCACATGGAATACTGTTCTCATCTCTGGGCAGGGGCACCCCAGTACCAACTCCTTCCATTTGACCGCATCCAACGTCGAGCGGCTCGAATTGTCGGCGACCAAGCTCTCTCTGATCGGCTTGATCCTTTGGCCTTGCGAAGAGATGTTGCTTCTCTTTGCATTTTTTACAAAATTTACCACGGGGAATGTTCTGAGGAACTGTTCGGATTTGATCCCAGCTGCTGAGTTTCACCATCGTACATCGCGACAGAATTCGAAGTTCCATCGATACCACCTAGATGGTTGGCATTCCACCACAGTGCGTTTTAATCGAAGTTTTCTGCCACGCACTTCGATTTTGTGGAATCAGCTGTCGCCAGCAGTATTTCCGAACAGTTACGACTTAGGGACCTTCAAGAAAAGAGCTTATTCCTTCCTTAAAGGCCGGCAGCGCATCTGTAGCTCCTCTGGTGTTGTGGATGTTCGTGGGCGTCGGTGATCACTTACCATCAGGTGAGCCGCACGCTCGTTTTCCCCCTTCTTCTATAAAAAAAAAAAAAAAATGTTCGAATCCCGGATCCAGATCCAATTTATATATAAATATATGACTCACGTTAACTAATGAAGAAACAGTTTTTTTACATTTTTTTTATTAATTTGCAGTAGTTTTGTCGGTTCGGTAGCGCAGTGACTAAGCGTTTGTCCCCGGCGCTGCGGGTGACGGGTACGGTTTCGGGGTTATGCAACTATTTGTATAGACTACAAATAATTTTTCCATGTCTGGTTGTTAGTCATATGCCATTTATGTATGAGAACTGCCTCCGTGACGCAGGAAAATAATGTCACCAAAACCTTATTTTTTGATTAAAAAAAAAGTTTGTATATATCAATTTATATTTTAGATAAATCTTTATTTACTTTAAGCATGGTATAAGGATGTTACAATATTTTAACCCACTATTTTTGTGACTAGCATGGAAATTTTTATAAGAATGAAAATGATTGATTGAATTATTAAAATCAATGAAGATAGTCATTAAATTTAAAACATATATAAATTAAATTACAATATTTTATTTCGGGAATTATATTTTCATGTCTATGAAATCTTGGACATCTTATATGAGAAATCTGTAACGGCGCTATTCGCTAGCTTGAGTTCTCGGAATACTAATTGTTAATGCACGAAGTGGGTGCCTTGGAATATTATATAATAATTTAAAAATAGGAATAAGTGGAAGTCCCCCAACCTGCACTGCAGGAGCGTGACGTAACCTTAGGGTAGGGAAAAAACCCACTCAATCATTAAGAGAAGGCCTTCGTCAAACAGTGGAACATTAACAGGCTGCTACTTAACTTAAGGAAGAAATATAAATATAGAAAAATCTGCGTAGTGTAAAGGTATGTAAATGAGCTCTGATTACCTAACGACCATAGCTTTTAAATTCAGTTACATGGAGAGATTATAAGACCTAGTTATATTCAGACATTAAATCAAATTAGCTGTGGAGATAGGATCTAGGAACAAACAGAGCAATGTTTTTTCTACTCCGTTCTATGAAACAGATTTTTTTTGTAGAAAATTGCAATTTTCAAATATCTGTTTGTAGACGGTGTACCACCCTTTTTAATAATAGACAATCTGAATAATCAAGCACAGTCCGTCACTAGAGAGAGAGAGAGGTTAAGATGTTATTATTAAACAATCTCGACGTATATCGAAACCAGGTGATCAGAGGTTGAGATAAAGATGTAAAAGAGATTTTTTTTTTTTTTTTTTTTTCCTGGATGGAAAATGCTGTTACGCATACCCTGTTGCTGGCCGGTAGGCCAGCAACTGGGTTATGTCGGACTCAATCCCCTGAAGGAGGACCATACCGACTAAAAACCATCCACACGCTGTTAGCCCGGAGGCTTTCACAGCCTCATCTGAATTGACTCGCGAGCAGATTGGCCCGCGAGTTTGGCGGGATGACGATTTACTTTAATGGCGCGCGGATTTATACGCGGAAGGATAAGACAAAAATAGTGGTGCGGAGACCGGTGAACCCTGACAAACCGACGCGACAGACCCCGATCGTGAGACGCTCCGGCAAAGTGTATATGGCTGCTTCTAACCCTTGGGGTGAGCACACGTATGCGGAACGAAGTCGCTAACGGGACCGCCGCGTAGCGTGCGCGGGACACGGACGGCACTCACTAGTAATGGCTCGCGATTGAACGCGGGAAAAGTGGTAGAGTCGAAGTAGGGACCCGCTGATGCGGGGCCCACTAGCGATATACTGACACACGACATATTGTACTGCGAAACTCCGACAAAGTGTTATGGCTGCTCAAACCTGGGGGCGAGCACACGTATGCGGGAGGCTAATAGTGGCGTGAAGACCTATGACCCTGACAAACCGACACGACAGAACCCGATTGTGAGACACTCAGGCAAAGTGTATATGGCTGCTTCTAACCCTAGGGGCGAGCACACGTAAGCTAAGCGAAGTCGCAAACGGGACTGCTGCGCGGCGTGCGCGGGACACGGCCGACACTCACTACTTAATAGCTCGCGAATATGCGCGGGAAGATTGAGGCGCGGCGACCAACGGCCCTGACTAACCGACACGACAGAACCCGCTTGTGAGACGCTTAGCACAGTGACCTTATATGCGGAGCGAAGTCGCAAACGGGACTGCCGCGCAGCGTGCGCGGGATTAGGACGGCTCTCACTAGTAATGGCTCGCGATTGAACGCGGGAAAAGTGGTAGAGTCGAAGTAGGGACCCGCTGATGCGGGGCCCACTAGCGATATACTGACACACGACATATTGTACTGCGAAACTCCGACAAAGTGTTATGGCTGCTCAAACCTGGGGCGAGCACACGTATGCGCGGGGCGAAGTCGCAAACAGTACCGCCGTGCAGTATGCGCGGGGCGAAGTCGCAAACAGTACCGCCGTGCAGTATGCGCGGGCGACGGGCGGCACTCACTTTAATAACACGCGGACAAAGACGCGGAAAGACAATAGGGCCGAGTAGGCACCCGCAGGTGCGGGGCCACTAACGACCCATTGCGAACTAATGACTCATCCCGCTGCGAAACACTCCGGCACAGTGTTTATGGCTGCTCGAACCGGAGGCGAGCACACGTGTGCACGGAGCGACGGCGCAAGCGGGACTGTTTTTTTTTTTTTTTTTTTTGTAAAAGAGAAGCGGTCCGATGTAGATATAAGGGTGTATTTACCCTTTCCTTTTGAGATAGGGGCCCAACGAGGAACGAACCCACTGCGGATGCTAGTTGGTGGACTGTGGTGGAAAGAACGACGACCCCCTCACTGTCTACCCTAGTTGAAGTTGAACTGTACATTGAGACGCAGAGGAAGGGTCAATACCAGTGTCAGGGTGTTTCTGTTTTAACACAAATAGTGACTTGGAACTAGAAATAAGGCATTGTTCGATGTCAGCTTAACCAACAATTTCTTCGCGCAGAATTTTATATTGTGCAGAAGGCACTGAGTATACGCATAAACACTGGAAGTATTGATCATTTTATAGAAATTAATGCTGTTTTATAAAGCAAAATAGTTTGTATAGTTTATGTACTTTGTAAGAGCTAAGATTTTAATATATAAAGACTTATCATCAATTCCCTTCCCTCCCTCTTACATTTATATTACCTTATCGCAACAACAACTTAAGAACTTACTCATATATTTTATTTTAATTTGAATCCTCTCTAGAAATTGATGTTTTTGTGATGTAGATATTGTTTTTCTACTTTAACTTCCATTTGTCTAGCGCACAATGTTGCTCTTTTTATTTGTTTAATCGGATAATAACCGTCTACAACTATATACAATCATCACGTTGCTTGCATTGTATCTTTTTCTCTAAGTGACTTTGCATCCAATAAAAAAAAAATACTAATTGACCTGTTAAAATATGATTATGTTTGTATGTATTCACGCCTTGTTACTAACGGGGTCGGCAGAGACCATCTTCTTCCACTTGCTACGGTCCTGACATACGTCTTTCGCTTCTCCCACTTTCATCAATCTTCGCATGCATGCTCGTTGGTTTAGAATACTCTTGACCTGGCCTTTTTTCAGAACATCTCCGATTTGATCGTGGAATGTTCGCCTAGATCTTCCTCTCCCGACTCTACCATTTACAATCGCCTTATATATTTGTTTCGTCAACCTACTTTCATTCATCCACTCTTCAACTTCAACCAGCTCAGCATCCCTTTTTCAATGCGTCACTATGAATAAAATAATATATATATATACAGCAAGTATACACCGGCACACTTCAAACCGGGAGACACCAATGATTGCACTGCTTATTGGGCAGAAATAGGTAATAGAAAAAGAAACAGAAATTGGTATCCCCACGCTGTTAACCAGACGACTCCTTGGCATAAAAAGATGTGTACTTCCTAATAGCCTATGAGCCGTGGTAGCCCAGAGGTCAAAGCGCGTGCTTTAGTTGTTTAGGGCATAGCGAAAGAGGCCCCAGTAAGAGGTGGGGAATTTCATATATCTTCGAAATTATATTATTATTTAATCCTAGACATGCAGATTTTCTCACAGCGTTTTCCTTCGCTATGATTAATTCAGCAATTAAAATAGCAATTTACAATTTTAACGGTACTGGCACCGCTGATCGAACCCAGGTCACTCCCATGCTACGTGTATGAAATTAATGCGAGCGCCTCGATTACTCAGCCACCACGGTTCGGGAAAAGTTACATACATATACTGAATATAATATTAAAAATATAACAAGATAAAACATGAAATAATAATAATAATACCGGAATAACAAATGTGTCTAATACTTCGCAATAATTGATTGATAATAAGGAAATTATACCTAAAATAAAGTTTTGCAATGAAAGAGAAAATGACATCGCACCGGGCTCCCGTCGGCACGCCTTCGTATTTTCAGTTGTACGTCGTCAGCGGAACCGTGCACAATCTATCGCCTCGCCCGAGCCGCTTTTTCGCAATCGTTTCTCGGAAAAATTAACGCAGTAAACAAAAACATACTACTATCGAAGGCGAACATTTTCTAAACAGATTTAAAAAAAAAATTAACAGGCCGTTAGGTTTTTGGTGACAGTGTCATTGAATTAAATTTGAAAATAAAAAGTTATGTGGCTTTATTATTAATGGCAACTAAAAAAAAAGTTATACGATTGCCGTCAGTGGTAAGAAATGAATGTAATAAATGTGTGATCTAAATGACATGAGATATTTAGTGGCATGTTAATAATATATTTCAAATTTTATGCACGGCATGTTATTGCACCCATGTGCATGGCTATCTTTTGGAATACTTGAATCTCTTACAATATTAGTGTTCCTTAAAATAAAATATTTCCTTCTTTTCTTTTCTTTTGACTGCTAACAATATTAAGTTTAAAATAAAAGCGATGTTCTCTTTGTTTTTTAAAACAAAATTCTGTGCTCTAGTGCTATATGAGACGACCTTTAAACTCGGCACGTGTGTTTTAAAGCTAGTGTGTTTCAACTTCGTAGATTCTATCTTTCTACTACTTTTAAACTAATGAAAATACATAACTAAATTATATTACTTATACATTTCTTATAAAATATTTCGTGAGACGTTTTTTTTTTTAAAAAAAATTGCTTATTAAGTGTTTTAAATACCTCTCCTCGCTGAAATATCATTATGACAGCAATTTTCCTTAACCAAGATAATTTAAATTTAAACAAATTTTAATAATAATAACCATAGTTAACTATAATTATAAAATAATATAAAATTATCGTATTTTAGATATGTCGTATATTTAAGTCAAAAGAGAATACTATATAAATTATTTTATTATGCCAGTCAATAAGTATAAAACTTTGATGATGATGTCCCGACTGACTTTGACCATATCGACGACTTCCGAATATTATTAGCAATTTTCAACTTCTCAGCAGTAACATCTCTAACGGAACAATTATTTTGACAAGTAAAGTCGGAGCTACGTGCGAGGTGATCAACGAAAGACAGTCAGTTTCAGCTTCAGCGACTTTGACTTTGACTTTAATATATAATATATGTGTTAAAATAAGCGCTGAATTTACTATATATCGACGGTGGAGAAAATAACTTTATGGAAACTCGCATGTCTTCGAAATAAAAATAAATATTACTTTTAGGATTTCGAGGACATCTGAAGTCCGTCAATCAACACTGAAGCAGCGTGGCGGACGCTCCACGGCACTGAAACCTTCTCGAATATTCGAAAGAAGTACTTTGCCCAGTTGTGGGAATTTACCGGATGCTACTTTATTTTTCTTTACAAACATGATACTGCTGAATTGTGATCTCGGTTTACGTTTTCAGCGTTAATCACTTAAACCCACCCACCGCGAGCTTTAGTAGTCAGCATATAAGATTATAGTTACGCATTTAATTTTAAGTTTCTGTAGATATAACCTAGCTCTGAGAGCTTTAATATTCAAATAAAAAGATTATAGCTTTCATGAGAAAAAGACTTTTATAAGACAGACCGTATGACCCTTTACTTTGAAACAATTGAAATTCTCAGTCTGAGTACAAAACTCTTAAAATTCATTAGTACTCAAGCACTGAGACATAAGATCTACTCTATTCTATTTAAACCCGAAGCCACTCGTCTTATGACGTTTAATTACAAATTGTCGAACGGTAAATATTGTTCATCAGATCTTAGATCTTCAATTTCCTTACATTTCCATAGATGCTAGATGTAACATTCTGCCATTTCTCTTGTTCTAATGCTATTATTTTCATGTTTTTTACTCTCAGCATTAGATATCTCTTTCGGTGTGAAGCCAGGCTCCACAGCTACTGTACTTTAAAAAGCAATCTAATGTATATTTCTTTGTCTGCCTCCAAAAAGTATACTACTGAATGGTCTCTCGAGTGATAAATGTTAGAGGGGTGGGAGGCCAACGGTCAAAGGAATGCAATTGCACTCCTTCAATTATTTTGATTTCACGCATACTTCGCGTAGTTCATAATTTTGTTGATTAAAAAAAAATTGTAATGTTTTCTACAATTACTTTTTTAAATCTACTTCATCTGCTCTTGAATCCGCTTCTGATTTATATTTATAGCATGTTTGACAATGCTTCTCCGGACCTTAAGCCAATTACTACGTCAAACTTGTCTGCTTTAACATTCTCTACCCTAATTCTTATTTCACTTATTATTATTACCAATAACAACTAAATATAATAATAACCTCCAAAAAAGAGCCGTAGCCAATTACTACGTCAAACTTGTCTGCTTTAACATTCTCTACCCTAATTCTTATTTCACTTATTATTATTACCAATAACAACTAAATATAATAATAACCTCCAAAAAAGAGCCGTAGCCTAGTTAGGGCGCTCACTATAGTATCGAAGAGCGCGAGTGACCTGGGTTCGATCTCCGGTGCCGGCACCACTAATAATGTTAATACCAATTTTAAGTGCTGTATTTACCACGTGCTCGGCGGTGAAGGAAAACATCGAGAGGAAACCGGCGTGACTGAGATATAACAAAACAATATTATTTCCAGGATATGTGAAGCCCGCCAACCCACACTGGAGCAGCGTGGCGGGCCCTTCCTGGCTCCTAAACCCCATCTGATACTTGTATTTGAGAAGGAGGCCTTATCCAGCAGTGGGCACTTACAGGCTGCTACTTTACTTACTTTTAAACTCCATAAAAACAATTTTCTATCAACAAAAGATAATAAACTAAAAATTTACTTTTATGTTAAGTTCCCGGTATCGATTTATTCTCAGGTAACCTGATCAGCTAAATTTACATTTGATGTCACCTGATTCTAAAAATTTAATACTGCAAAATGGCGGTTGTCGTGAGCTAAAATTGGAACTTTGTTGGCCTACTAGAAGCCTTATCTATCGTCGGACGGCGGAAACAGTTTAAGAAACTTCTCGAAGCAAATAAATTAATATCTATATCTACATACAGTCTACTGCAACGTCTCATTTCGTCGTAGTACTGACAACTATTGATAGCAGCACCAGATCTCATTCAAGTCTTTTTCACCATCCGTTGCTAGTCCACCACCGAGCTCATACTTAGGTCTTTCCTAGAAAATACCTTACATTTCTATTCCTTCTTTCTTTATTATTTTGCAGACGCTATACTTATATGTTGTATCTAATGAAATTTCCACTATGATAACGAATCTAACGTCACATCATATGCTGTAATCCATGAAGCCGTTTAGTTTACAGAGCGTGCCTAACAAATAGATATACGTATACTCCAAAAATGTTACTATCCTTCTGGAGCGGCCAACCAATCTCTTTGAGACTGAACCATAAAACCACAAAGAAAACTAATTTTATTATTATTACTTTAGAGTAATTTGTACAGTAGATTGCATAACTCACGGAATTTTTCAGACTTCACTGAAGGGGGAGAGAAGATAGAGTTGTCCGCGATTCGACTTTACCTTTTAATGTTTGTTCGTCTATTACTCTGATATACCTCAACCGATTAGGATTTCGAATTAAAATGAAGTATGCTGAAAATCTAATCATGTATTTTATATGTAGTAAAGCCAAGCGGCGGCTTGCGTTACTGCTCGAATGGACCGGCTCGACCGGCGGATGGTACCATGACCTCGGAGAATACCGGCGTGAAACAGAGGTACACGTATCTTGTGCTTCTGCGTTTCGTTCGGTGAGTGAGGTAACCGGAGGCCTGCTTCCCCCTCTCTCAACCCTACTCCACATCGATACAGGCTAGCAATGCGACTCCTCTGATGTTGTAGAGGTACGTAGGTGGCGGTAATCACTTACTACCAGGTGAGATGCTTGCTCGTTTACCCCTTTAACATAAAACAAAATCACTCTGAAGATACCGCCGGGCTGGTTGGCTTTTTTTATTATTATATACACGTTTTTGTTTGATTTTATAATTTACCTTTGTTTTGCCCATATTTACTAACGATTATAGAATCAGAAAGTTCGCATAAACCATAAATGCTGCTGACCTTCGCCAGTCGGGGTAATTTAGTATTATAATTAATTTATACATAAAAACTTTAGAAAATCTGCCATCCCGCTTTTGCCAGAGGCGACTAAAGACACCTTGAAAATATAACGGTAACATGTATTTATTTGAGAGGCGAATTGTGGGCTGGGATGACCGATTTGGCGCCGCTGAGTCTTGCTAAATGGTAGTCTCTGCTTATCCCTATGAGTGACATGTGTGAGTGCTTATGCATATACATTGCGTTTTGTTGCAAATATTATATTACATTAAATATATGTCGCCACGATAGCCGAGTGATTATCTACCTCCGCATGAGGGGACTTGTGTTCGATCCCCGATACGGAGGGCTCGTACCAATGAGTTTTTCAAAACTTACGAAAGATTTGTTTCAGTGACCTGGATACTAAGTCTGCAGCAGGCACACAATCTATCAAATAAGCTCTGGCGAAAAGTGGGTTGAAAAAGGCTAAATGTCTAGACTTCTGACCTCCCAGTTCCGGTTGTGGGAGCTTATTCATTATTAATATTATTAGATTAAGAAGATACTGAAATAAAGCGTTAAATCTCACGACCGTATACCTATAGGCAACAATAGGTACACGGTAGAAACATCAGATATAAATGCTTGACATTTATGTTAGTCGTTTCAATCCTCTTTTCGTATCATGATCCTTTCGCCGTCTTAGTATCCAGGCTTACCATAACCATACAAATCATACAAAGTTTCGTAAAACTCATAGGAACGAGCCCTCCGCATAGAGGATCCTTACCTTACCCCGCAGACATGTAAATAGTCCGCTCCAGGACATAGGATCTACCATAATCGCTACGCACCTTTGACTCTGCTGCCCATCATCGATCTGCTCAGTTGTGGTCTGGTAATTTTCGAAATGGTCACTCCCACATTTGTCGGTAGGTTTCATTTGTCGGTAGTCATTGATATTTTCATGACTTACCCCTCTTACTACATTCACGGGAAGCAGAAGGAGGGAGATTCTTCATAAATGACACTAATATTTTACGTAAACGAAAGTATATAACACGAAAAATTAGCATAGCGAGAGATGCTTTCGTACAGAGAATAAACATCTAAGTCAGCCTACCGTAATTTGACATTTAGTATACGTTCTGTATGAGCGACATATTTATGCTACCTTTCCGAATTGACATATTTTGTAACGCCTAACGTAACATCAATTATTTTTTGGGAGTTTGTTGACTTCATCAGGAAGAGCGTTCTGGAGTGTAGCTTGAACAGGAAAATAAGAGGTTTTTAACCAGCACTATGCTATGGAACACTAATTTTAAGACTGTTTGAAAATCACTGCACACGGTCATTGAGTAAAGAAAATTAAAGGAGAGTTTAAATATTTTTAAATAGAATAAAGTTCTGATGAGATCCTGGAGGTACGCCTTAGGCGAATAAAATGCCATTTGAGGGTTGTACGATATAAGGAAACATCGTCATATTTACGCAAACCGAAAATAAATCATATACAATTATTGTAGAAGGCGTTCCGATTTAGTGTGAAGGTATTGCGGTGGATATAAGACCGCATCTTTTGCATAGTCGATAATTTTAAAAAGTCGTTCGCAGACTTGCTTTTAATTCTGTCATTATTTTCCCATTAGCCTGTTGATTGGCTTTCATAACTACGAGGCAATATATCATAAATATTCATCTCGTAAAAACCACTTAGTAATCCGTATTAAGATCTGAAGGCAAGTCTTTTATGGCTTATCTATTAAAGTCAATAACATGATATTTTACATCTTATATGTAGACGAGCACTGGTAAAAAGGTATTCCATCTTAGTCCTTAGGGGTAACAACGCATCTGCATTACGATTCCCAATTGAGGATAGATCCAGGTGTTTACGAGCCACAGCCAACATGTGGCCATTAGGTGGACTTTGTGGTCGTTTTTTTTTTCCATAATCTATAAAAATACTATGTTTTCTTTATTTATCATAACATAGGCACTTTAGTCCTCAGGGATGACAACGTATGTGTAATCTGCTTCGATTGAAGTTGTTCGTAGGTGTAAATGCACTACTTTACACAACACATTGTTACCTCGTGTTTTAAGCTTACCCAATAAAAAAAAACTATCTTTCTGTCACAAAATATTGTCACATACTTAGAGTATTATAACTATAATTGGTACTCAGTAAGTATCATGATGATGATGAAGTATCATAATCTAAAACACAAGGACACTCTTATCTCCTTTTGTAGTTATATAACTCTTATGCGATAAGATCAGATTGCACATACAGACCGACTTTCTAAAATAGTGATGTTCCTAGGTTTCGAACCGAGGAACCGTGACTACAGATCGCTGACACGGAAACAGCTGCATCGATCACTGAGCCTTACTGTTTATGTTTTGCTGCATAATTCTCGTTTGTATTGTTCAAACTAAGACCGTCCGTTAATTAGGTACCTACTATTAAAACGTCGCGTTAATTATTTCTATTCAGTGAAGCCCACAGTCTGTACGCCTTTGTCCTGTGCAGGTGTGTGAGTAACAACGCCAAATTCAAACATCAAAGCATTATAACAACAAACATTTTTATTTCGTACAAGTTAAAAATGAATTTGATATTTCTCCTAACGACCCCATAATCTTCCTCGTGTGATATCAAATGTTCGCGCTCAAAATAGGACTTTTTTTCTTTTATTTGGGAAGCTCAATGTTATCGTTTGTTTTATCGAATTCATTTTTATAATAATAATTCCCTATTGTCTATTGTGCGCTATTTTAGAGAGCCTAGGTCTTAAGGTCTTTATTGTGTGACAATAAATGATCATGGGTGTCGCTCAGGGGATCGATACTTGGTCCATTCTTGTTCTTGGTCCACATAAATGATCTTCCCTGTGTGGAAAAGAAATACTGAGATATGCCGATGATAACGATGAAATATGAACATTTAAAAAAAAATCTGTCTCCTGTAGAACAGGTCGCGATGAGGCGAGAGAGATTCCTAAATAATTTAGATTGCTATAACTAGTATGGTTTTTTGGGTAAATGCATAAAGTTTTACAACAAGGTCCCTAGCAATATAGTGCAACAAACAGACGCAGACAGCAGACGCTTTAGAAGGCTTGCTAAAGAAACTTTATTAGAAAAGGCCTACTATAAAATAGATCAATACATCGAGAACAAAAATGTGTATCTCTTACTCTGCACACATGGTCCCCAGGCTACTGATACATTGTCAAAACAGACATTTAGAAAAAAAAATGTGTTGATTTTATATAAACAGACCCGAGTGTTTCTTGCCGGTTCTTCCCTGTGAAGGGCTTGTTTTACGAACGGTGTTTATTTTATGTTCATAAGAGCTTTAAAGAAGCCTAAATTAAATAAAAAAGTTTTGACTTTCTCTGTTCTAGCAAATTATGTATAAATATTTAAAATTATTTTGTATATTCTGTGCTGCAACATCAGTAATAATCTCTTATAATTATATAATTTTTTTTTAAATATCAACCTATCATCTATTCAAAGCATATCTATCGAAGTATAATCCTGTTTTTCAGCTTATTTAACTTCCTCTCGAATTTTTTGAATTCTTTTTAGAACATTATGAGAAAAAGATTTTTAAGGTGCTTAATACTTATTTTTTTATCTACCTAGGACAAACTTTTTTGATAAATTCGCACCTGGTATATATTTTCACCATCACCTAGGGTGACTGACAGATAATGCCAAAAGTCATTTAGCATTGAGACAAAGGGGCAAAGGTAAGAGATGTAATGGGCGCACCCATTATATCTCTTACCTTTGCCCTGTTCGACGATTAAGCAGACTGGCTGAAGGGAAACGCTGCACTTACCCATGCAAGCGCCGACTATTCACCTAAAAAAAAATACAGAATTATTTGATTGGGCATAACTTTTGCATGTACCATCGTTGATTAGTAAACGATTCGTGATAGTATTTATTTCTTTATAGAAAAAGTTTGTTATATCTTGTATTATATACTATATACACCACTTAAAAACGACTAAAGCCTTCTGTGTTTTTTCTAGCCTCACTTTTTCAATAAGACTGTCGTTTGACAATTATCTGTGATATCTCTTTCTGATGAGATTTCAATAGCAAATTTAATTATTTTGTTAAGATTGATAGAGTAATTAGCTTAAAATTGTTGATTAATGACATAAAAAAAAATTACAGGAATGCGGAAAGGTTAATTAGAAACAGTTTTATCGTTATTAACATCGCGACACAACCCTGATGTCTAATTAAAATCGCCCGATCTCTGCTACATTTAAATCATCCTAGCACCTTATTAAGCTACGGAATTTCCGGCTAGCAAATTAATCATGGTTCAGATGTAATTATCTGTTATAACGGAAAATTTAAATCGCAGTAATTTAGTTTTAATACGCTTTTTTGAAAATGTTCTCTACTAACTTTTTAATCTATCCTGCTTATGCGTATAAAGTTTCATTAAAATCGGTCTATTAATTTTGAAGATTTTGGACTTGACAGTTTCTGTGAAAAGCCTTGAGGCATAAACGCTCTTTATTTGTAATTATGTAAATATATTGTATATAACATAATTATCTAAAAGATTGGAGAATTTTACGACAATGATTTCAATTATACGCATAGTTCGTTATATTGATGTGTGATATATAATTGAGTGGTTAATTAGTATGACTGTATAAATTACATTTTAAATATATCATTAAATAGTCTAAATTTGTAGGCGGCAACGAAAATTGGATACCTATGCAAACTCTCGCAGTGGTGATCGCACTGCATTCTCCATTATAAGCTTGTTCTATTTGGCTCCGTCGTAAAGTTATAAAGATTTGCCGCAGCCATTGCTTCTACCCTGAGCTTCATCCCACTGACAGTAGGGTGCAGTTGAGGTAAATATTAATGAGAAAAGTTGGTATATTCCGCTTACCATTAGTTCTTCGTTGAGTTCCAATTTAAAGTCAAATTCGGAAGTAAAGGTTGCCCAAAAAATTAATTCCAATTGAAAATCTTCCATGTTGTTACTTTACGTGGGTATCGTAAGAGTGGTATATGGCGGAATACCCATTTCAAATAATGACAGCATGAAAATGAGCAGATGCGTGCGTGCTGACTTTAGACTTGCAGATGCGTTTAAGATGCCTAGTGTCGTACTGCCATCGTTGATCCACTTGCCAGATCATCACATAAAATAATGGTGTGATTACTAACGCAGAAGTTAGTCTTGTTGTGGTGTGCCACCCCCTATCTTCCCGTGGGTGTCTTCCATTGATAAACCTTCACAATGCCATGAGGATCTTCAAAATCAATACCGGTGGCGAGCCTAAACTCTCGTCACATACCTTCTCCTGAAAAATAGAGAGGATTGCGTAAGGACATATAACTACACCTCCGCATATTAGTGCTTACTTATATAAGAAGACATAAAAATGACTTTTACGTAATGATTAAAAGTTTTAGTGAAAACGTGAAATTATTTTGTTGGAATACAGAAAATTTGCACGTGAGCACTTGTTATTGTGTGTATCAAAGGTGAGAGGGGGGGAAAGAGGGTGACGAGAAACGTCATTTTATTTATAGGCAGCTTTGATGTTGAAATTCAACATTGTTCGCGTCTAAACAAATATACCCCCTATTAAAGGGGAGTAATCACCCTTTTCTTCCAGAATCAACTGACTGTAGCTTTGGGGAAACTTTCTAACTAAAGGTAAAGTAGCAGCCTGTAAATATCACACAGTTGAGCAAAGGCAATACTTGATAACCGGGAGAGATCCGTCAAGCTGCTCCAGTGTAAAATATATATCGCGGACATGTGAAGTCTGGGTGACTTGATTCACGCATGGATAGATTTTTCTTGTATTTTAGAGTTATTATTATATATAATTATTATGCTTTAATATTATAAGTGTAAATAAAGGAATTATCTCCGCGTCTAGTCATAGCCGCCGGTAACAAGAGGGCTGCTACTTCTCTTGCTCAGAGGTTATGATTAATCTAAATAAAACCTAATAAGGCGCGTAAACCGTGGGAATATTTAACAGAGATGAGAGCCCTGCCCTTCGAATGACGTCATTTTCGTTGGTTAAAATATGAAATTCTATTTTCTATGTTTGTTTAGGCTAATACTTACAACCTTTTTTATATAAGCTTTCACGACCGTTTTCCGCACACCGTATAAATACCAGAGCAGTCGCAGGTCTAGACATTTTAGTCCGTTCAACCCACACTTTTCTTTTTCACCTTTACCGGGTAATAACAAACTGGCCAGTCCGATAATTTCGGATATAGAAGGAATTATTTAAAAAAAACCCTTTAATGAATAAGAAATATTAAAAATAGAGACGTTGTACAGATTAATGAAAATCTCGTAATTACTAAACCCGGCTTCTTCTCAGTCTGCACAATCGCTGCCACTAAAATATTATATACATCTTGACGCTTATTTCAAAATTATGCTCATCTGCGACCAACGATTTCTTAGACGTCTGAAGAACTATTCCGAGTAAACAAAGAAATCCCTTATTGTGTCTTGAGGCACAAAGACAAACAGCCTGATTTCAATGGTGAATAGGTTGTCGTTTATCACCGTCTTAGTTCCTATTATCATTGTTTCAGTGCCACGTTTTAAATTATATATTCATTTAATGCGATATAATCAGTTTGTCGCCTGTTAAAGCATACAAAGTTCACTAACGTCTTTGATAAATAAACTTAAACGTTAATAAGGTAAACACTGCTTGTGTTTTGATCACTTACGATCTCCCTAATTTTGTAAAAAGAACGTAAAAAACAAAACACTGCTTAACTTAAACATTGTTTAAATATTTTGATTAGTAAATGAGTTTATCTTTAAAACTTAACGTGGCATTACAATAGAATTTGTATTATCCCAACTAGTTAGTATTTACTAGATTATGACCAGAAAAAATCCGCCACGCTGCTCAAATTTGGGTTGACAGAATTAACATATAATGTATGTCCTCCAAGTATCAATTATTATTTCTCAGATATTTAAGATCCGCGCTAAGTTATACTTCCTCACTTAGCACAGGCTCAGTTAAGACTTATAACCAAAATCAGATCACTCACGTGTTATATTTAAAGACAGACCTGAGCTGTCATGGCTCGTTATTAATTTAAATAGTATTATTTTGTATATACAAGTACGTATCGGCATTTGATACATGATGTTAGAGGTCTGACGAGCGGTATCGGCGTAAGAATCTTCCATCCCCTTTCTTCCCGTAAGAGGCGACTGAGGGAAAATAGCAGGGGCTGCCGATAGATGAAGCAGACTGAAGACAGGCAGTAGCGTCTACGATGCGAGGTGTCTGGTACTGGGATCGGCAATCCGCTTACCGAGCGTGGCGATAATGGCGAATCCTCCTTATTGTAGAGACCAATGTCTGTGAAAAATAATAACAACATTTTATCTATATGGCAATCTAAATTAATTTTTAAATTGATTAGGTAGAAATACAGTTGCTCTTATATTTGTAATTAAAACATATATATACAAGTTACTACAACCGTTTACCGAATACTGGGGTAGACAGAGCTACCGAAATTTACTTTAGTCGTTTTAACCTACTCTTCAATAGAGGGAAACTTCAAAGGAAAACTAAATCAAAATGAGTTACGAGAACACTCCTAAAATTAATAAAAAACAAACGCTTTAACGCCTAAAATTAATAAATAAAAAAACCAGATCTTTAGAGGAGGAGCATATAAAGTTAGATTAATTGTATAACATTAAATTAAACGTTATTTTTTATACAACATATTAAAAAGACAGTAGGAGGACAGGATAGCGAATTTGGAAATGCATTCATGAAATGATGTCCATAAGCCATAGCAATTATCGTATAGCGACCACACTTATTACCTTAAAATGCGCAAATTAACGAAACCCGATTTTTCAGCAGAGAAAAATTATGAGTTGGCAATCAAAGTTTGACAACAAATATTCTGTTTTAAATTTGGCTGACAGATGAAGTAACATTTCACCCGATGGAAAGTGGGTCCGGAAACCCTTGGCCACCAGTAAACTACTTCAATCGAAATATGTCGCAAATACGTTGTCACCCCTATCATAAGGACTCAATGTACATTTCAAACCGGAACTCATCTGTGGCTGCACTGCTGATTGGTGGTAGAAATAAGTAAGGAGAACCTACCCCGGTAGGTGTGACCTCCTTACTTATTCGACTCCTCGGCAAAGAAGGACCCACCTAGTTAAATTATCTAGCAAATATACAAAAACAATAATTTTATCTAACAATGTAAGCTAGGATCGACGACGTAATGCTTTCCCAAGCATGAAGGCGCTTGAGAACAAATGCTAATAAAGAGGTCACTAGTTAAACAGTTGCGTGCGCGCCTCCTCGTTTATCGTTGCACTATCGATGCGCTAACGCCTCGCCTTCTAGGACATACGAACAATTGAACAGCGAATATTTTGATTCTTCTTTTTTTTTGGCTCACCTGATGGTAAGTGATCACCGACGCCCACGAACATTCGCAACACCAGAGGACCTAGAGATGCGCTTCTTCTTCTTCATTAGTTCATTAGGCATTTCGATGAATGCACCGACAAAAGCCGGCATGCCGTGTTGTAAGATTTGGCCGTAGATAGCACTTGAGCACTCCCCTTACACTGTGGGATTTGGGTTTGGCGTAGTCGGGTAGGTTTTCCACCATCAGTCAATCGCCAGAGCCTCGTCCATTAGTCATTCAAGTTAGAGTGCACCGTGAAGGTGAGATTGACTGTTCGCAAAAAAATATATTCTGATATATATATGGCGACCTCGAGGGAAATCACTACGGTCGTTGTTGCAGATTTATGTTATTTAGTGTGTAATAATAATAAATAAACTAGTAATAGTATGTTCTCGTTAATTAACGTACCTTAACAGCCTGTAAATAGTCCACTGCATGACCTCGGCCTCTCCCATAACTAAGCAATCTCTCATCCTCGTCTATTAAGGCACGTTAAATTAAAAAAAAATCATGTGAAAATTTCAACATCCGTTAACAGTTGACTAGAAAAATTTATTATCATTTAATGAATCTCATATAAAATCTCGTAGTTTCTTGCATCATACCTGGTAATAAATATATCATAAGGAAACTCAAACCGGGAAAGGCGTTCAAATACGACGTATCTGGTAGTTCTCTCGCTGATCTACCTATTAATCGTGGGGATACCAGCGTATCCTCCGTATGAAGGAGAGTAATATTCTTATACAACTTTTAAATAAACAACTTAATAGTTGTATAAGAATATAAGAAAGAAATCGGTTCTACGCATAGAGAGTATGATGTATCTTTTTTATTCAACATTATTATTTTGTGCTGAAGTTTTCTAGAAGCGTTCTCAATACATAACATAAAATATGTTAATCTAGCTAGCTTTAAAGAGATTTTGAAAATCTCAGAACTGATTAATTGGATTCCGTTGAAATTTCTTAATAATAGATTTGTTTACTGTGTGAGCCTTCACATAGATATGGGTTACAAAGTAATTATTTAGTAGCTATATTAAGTTAATAAATAATTATAAAATTTTAGGTATTTATATATAACGGAACCAGATGCGCATAGTAAAGAATTATTTCTTTTCTTTCCGAAATAATTATTATAAGTCGACTCGAACTAGAATAAACATATGTATATTTATTCTAGTAGTATAATTCGATATGTATGTACATATACACAGAAACTCTGTCACCCTGAGGAGTACGCAGAGAATACGGACATCCATTTGGCAAGATATTGGCACACCTCTCTCGCCTCTTTTACATACATATATCTAGGCACACATACTCGGTTGTTAGGGATACTCTTAATTTGACCCATCTTCAATACATCGCCAATTTAGGTCATAAACTCCGTGTCCCCTTGCCGCCATGCCACTCACTTCTACAGCATAAATTGTTTTATCATACTTTCCACACTCATTATCCAGACTACCTGAGCTTTCTTACTTCTGGTCACTACATCGACTTTTAAGCGACACTTTTCTCTAATCACATTCAATTTCTTACTTTATCATTCAGAGTATCGCCTTACATACTACTTAATGATCTACAGCATTATCTACACTCTCATGCTTCTTCTTTTATTCCCTACTTTCTCTACCATATAGTAAGGCGACTAACACAGCTTTGTGGATTAAGAAATAAATATCAGTTCTGAATAACCGTGGTAGAACAAGCGTGGTAGAGCTAAACGGCGGCTTTAGCTGCTGCTCGAATGGGACGGCTCGACCGGATTGGTACCACAATCGTGGATTGGAGTAGTACCACGATCTCGCAGAATACCGGCGTGAAGTGCAGGCATCAAAAAACCGAAACTAATGACGGGCGACAGTCACATAGAGCGCGTATGGTCGTATATTTTTCTGGTTCTACTGGTCATCATAAGAAACATAACCGCATTATAGTGCTATTTATGCTGGTATAATGTGATTTTTTTCCGTACCTAGTCAATCCATTCGTGCTGCAGCTAAATACAGTTGAAGTGTGTCTCTACCACATACGATTTCTTTAATTCTTTTAGTCACAAGTATGTTTAAGAAGCATCTAATAATTGAGTCAAAGTTAGTAGTTTCGTTGAAGTTGGGGAACGGAAGAATTTAAAGCCTGTTTCAATATCTATTAACAAATAAATGAACTTCCTACAATGTGATGGGACTCTATTTCCGACAAGCGCCGTTTAGGTGGATACAACTCTTTTGCCTACTTTTACTACTAGACAGCAGTAGAAACCGGTATGGTGTTCTCATTTAAAAGGTATAAAAGAAATAGTAAAATAACAGGCGAATAATAAAATAAATGTGAAGCGTTCCATCTTAGCCCTATGGTGTGTCGACGCTTCTGTAACCTTTTTCGATTGTTGTCGTTTGCATGTCCATGTCCATGTGACGTTGTGACCACTTACCATTATATGAACTGTTAGCTAGTTTGTCAGTCCTATGTTATAAAAAAAAACTCACACGGCCTCTTACAACATCACTTTATTTATTTAGTATTCTGTACAACCCCGTTTTTAATTCTTTCATACATTTTTCATAGAATTATCTCTCAGAATACATAAAAAAAAATATTCAAAGCACTTACGGTACTATTAGCGTAGCTTAATTCCTGCACATTCTGGATACGCGAACGAGACTTAACTAACCCTTGACCTGACGATTCTTAAGAGGCCTGCTTCACTCGACCTTGTCGGAAAACGTTTTCCCATTCGGAGAGTACGCGCAATTATAAAGGTAGTTCTACTAATAGTGTATCTTGAAAATTCGCATCGGTATATTTTGGTTTAAATATTATGATCACTATGGTGTAAGGGATTCCCCCGCACCATCTCCAACCTCGTCTTTTTTTTTAGCATGGGGAAATGCATTTTTGCCCTATCAGGGGCAAGGAAGCAAGGAAGGAAGGTGTTCCACTTTCGCCGCATGACGGCAGGGTCACGGGAACGCTTTCGCACACAATAGCGACCCCACCGCACACACACCACAACAGCGGCCCCTTCTATATAGAATATGCCCTCTTCCACTCCGTTCTGGCTAGACACGCCGGAACACAGACGCGCCTACCTCCTCGGCCTCCAAGCCCACGAGGGCAACGAATCCCCCCGAGTCCGCCACCCGGAGACCATAGGGATCAGGAAGGCTCGCGCTCTTATGCATAAGCCTTTCCGGCAACCCCTGGCGGATTTGATCTATGGCTCCGCCGCTGACCATATTTCGGCCGCATTGGGTAGGGAGAACAGCTCATCGTAATACCGACACACTCCTCTCCCCCCGCGGTCCCACCACGGCCGCAACAGCTGTCTCACAATCGTTCAATAAGCATCCGAAGTCGGCTCGCTAAGCCCACTCGGAGCGGCCACCGTGGACCAGCCATCCCAGCAAAGACAGGCAGGCCATGTAGGTTCCTCTTGGTTTTTTTATTAATACGTAACAGAGATATATTATATGGTTGTACGGAGCCCTCGGTGTGCAAGTCCGGCTCGCACTTGGTCGATTTATTTATTGACAGAATCCACCCTCACTCGATTTACTTAGGTTATTTGACATGTTATTATATAGATTATTGAACAGAAACAAAGGGTCAGTGAAGTGAGGAATAATTTGACCTTACCGATCAGCCAACGCCGAGGAGAACAATAGCAACACCAAAATAAACTCATTATTTTATAAATACTAGTGATTATAGAAAATATTTATTTTTCTTTCTCAGAACGTAATAAATACCCTGATCGTAGCTCACATACAAAACGTATTATTGTCACTCAAAGTAATGGTGTGTAGGAGGACTTTCTATTCAAAATTGCAATTCATCGCTTAAACGCCGTATTATTGAGATAGAAATAACAATAGTTGTTACATAAAATGCCTTCTATAGACAATTCCAATACGGACAGGTTTTACTGAAAAATCAACCGTCGCCAAAGAGGTGGGCTTCTCTTAGAACGAACATTAAACGTTGCTTCTAAAATAAGAAGTTGTTCATAAGATATGTTTTGCACGCTTCATAACGCTCCAGCGCTAGAGACGTGCTCTGCAACCGCTTCAAATTTCTCTTCTGATTCAATTACTTCAAATCATTGTTACGCTTTGTCAGTACATAGATGTACATAGATTTGAAGCGTGCACTTTAGGACTTTCCAATTTTTGTATCTTCTGCATTTACTGTATAACTGTATAGTTAAGGAGATTTACTTTATTTTCTCAAGTACATTTGAGCCGAAATGAAGCCGTAGCGGCGCAGGGGTCAAGGTAAGCTAACTGCTAGAATGTCTTGTCCAAATTTGTAGGATGTGTAGAATCCCTAACTTCGTGTTACGATTCATAACAGCAAAAAAAAAAGGAAATAGTAAGCACACAATCGTAATGGGGCTGTCCAACGTTTTTAAGTAATGGTGGATGACGATTATTTTTTGCGACTTATGTTTTGTCTTATGTTCATGGTTCATGGTTATTTTTTTTATTTGAAACAACAAATAAATTTGATCAAGGGGTAAATGTCGTTGCCACATGACACCTAAATTTTGGAATAAAAAATTAAAAAGTTTTTTTTAGAAAATATTGTTGTTTAATGTCTTCGAGCTGTTTTGAAGACAAAAAAATATTGTACGACCTATTATCGCTCGATAACCTTCTTCGTCTTCATACGTGTAAATGTATATTCGACCGTCGGCGAAAAATTTTATCGCAGTATATGCCGTTTTAAACAAATCTTTTCTGTCTCATCAGCCTATATAAATGCTCTGCCAAACATAGGCCTACATTGAACCATCAACAAAAGCTAGAATGCCGTGCATGGAAGATTTGTACCAGGCGATCACGATGTTAGGCGATTTGTAGCGGTACGGTAAAATTTGGATTTGTCATGTTCGGAAGGCTTTTTTAATTGCCAGTGCCTCATTTACAGGAAAGTAAGATGTTTTAAAGAAAATACTGATGCTATTTACGTCTTTTCTTTGATATCTTATGAGGTTTGCCCATAGCCATCATAGCTGGGCAAGTTGGCTAATCAGCGCAGGATTGGTATCCTTGCACTTGTGATGCTTCTGCCCATCACTAGTCTGTGGGATTTGGATTTCGCAAATTCGGATGTATAATCCGCCATCATACGGTCGACAGTATATTCCTTCTTACACCATTATGGTATTTAATGATCCGTTATTAATGAAAGTAAATATTTATTTACTTATTTATTCTGTGTTGAACCTTACTCATTATAACTTCTTGAAGATAATTTGTGTGGTTGTACCGGCCCATTCGAGCACCAGCAAAAGCTACCACTTGGCTCTGACTCTGGGTAGTAGGTACCCAGAGTTAGCATTCAATTGCCTATTAAAAAAACTACCGTGTTAATTAAGTGAGACACTCATTTAACCAAGTCGAAATGAAAACCCTTTTGAATCAGGCAGACCTTGCGCATGGAATAAATTTAAAATTTTAAAAATAACCTAAAATCTTCAAACGTTGCCTGTCTCATCAAAATTTTTCGGTACCTGTATTTAAGGAGGAATTCTTTTTGACATATTTAAAAAAATTGGTAAAAGATATCAATTTTACTGTCATTCTGTAATTTCAACGATATTAATACAGTTTGATAGTCGAATGACTCAATGAATTTTGTTATTCATTGCTTCTTATTTTATAGCAGACGTCGCAGCAATCTTTTGTGATTCAGCCATATAAGGTAAAAGCTTAGCTCCATACTCGTATTACCCCTTATTGAATCACAGTCCGTAAAATCACTGTCGGTGAGATAATTTAAAGCTCTTTTATGGTCTGTCTCCACACCGGTGAACATTTCAGAAACGGAACAAAAATGTAATATATATAAGTTATTTTATTGAATGCCATGAAATCGGAACATCGTGTCCAGGCCGACGATTCGAATCGGTACGTAGTTCCCTGCACGTATGGAATCGAACATGAATCTCCTGATACGAAGACAGATAATTAACCACTCGGTTATTGTGTCCCGTGGTGGTAACTGTTTTGCGTTGTCCTTTTGTTTTAAAAAAAATCTACATCAAAAATCGGATGTCATATTCGTGGAGAGTACTGAAAGAAGATTTAGATATTACAAAATTTTAAACAAAATAGAAACTCTACTGGACCCCGTTAACTCAACAACCACTTGACTGTGGCATTCCCAGCTCTAGTAGACTCTTCAAGCGACGACTCAATCCGTTATTTTTTCGATTGGTTTTCCTTTCATTTCTAGAATAGAAGAGTAGTTGCTTACAATTCCTACAACGATTGAATAAATTATTATTCGTTTTGAACGTACTAGAGTAGTATGAATGTCTTGAAATTTATTACTGTATGAGATTCACACATTGTGCGTGGTAGAGCCAAGCGGCGGCTTTTGCTGCTGCTGGGATGGGCAGCTCGACCGGGTTGATACCACGACCTGGCAGAATACCGGCGTGAAAAAGAAGCATCTTGTGCTTCTGCGTTTCGTGGGGTGAGTGTGGTAACCGAAGGCCCACTGCTCCCAAATACCCTTAAAGGCCAGCAACGCACCTGCAGCACCTCTGGTGTTGCAGATGTACGTGGGCTATGGTAATTGCTTACCATCAGGTGAGCCGAGTGCGGGTTTGCCCCTTTTCCCTAAAAAAACAACTTTTTCTCCAAATACTGTACGCCGTGCATCCACTTGAATGACTAACAAACGAGGCTCTGGCGTCCGACTGATGGCGGAAAGACTATCTAAATACGCCCAATCCAGATACCAACGGACTGATGACAGGGAGCAACGTCTCTCGTGCATAGGAACTGGCACCCGCCATCCCAGTTCGGTGAGATAGGTATTCCATACTTGGGCAGGACATATACGGGCTGTCTTTGTCTTCTTCGTCAAGAAGACGAAGAAGGTAAATATATCAGGGAATCGCAACAGTTGATGATGAGAGAGCTGGTAACGTTGTCATTCTTATGTTAAATGTAATTTGTAAATTCAGCGCGTACATGAATCCAGCGTTCACGATATGTCACGTGAAATAGGTCTGTGTAACATTTTTAATTATTTATTTATTTAGTCTTTATTGCTCACGTTCCACTAGAGCGTTACAATGGGCGGTTTTAATGCCTCCGGGCATTCTCTACCAGTCAGCCCTGCGTGATGGAGAAGAGTTAGATTGTAGTTGTTATAATCACAACTGTTGTATTAATACTGTAAAAAATGTTTTACCATCAAAATAGATAACTAAACAATCATGACTTATATTTAGATAATACTTCCCCTGTTTATTACATACATAGTCAATGTACATTACAAATAGATCAATCATATTTATATTACTATCGTAACCGCTTTGTCCTGTAATCCACTTCAAAAGATTTATTACATTGATCACGTTTCCACAATCTGAACACCAAGATAACATTGCGCGACTGTTTGAAATTAAACCGGGGTTTACTTACCCTATCCGGATAGAATTCGATGATCAAAGAAAGGTTTCACGTTGAAAACACAGAATATACCACACATTCCATATACCGAAAACTTTGCTAATTTTGAGTAGTTGAACTAGAAAATCTGCTATCTCCCTCTGACCGTGGGTGTCGTAAGCGTCGAAACTCTCGTGGCTTCCGACAGGTGGTCTCTTTACAGTTTCATTTTTATATCGGCAGAATATACCTAGAGTGGTGTGTAGTAAAAAGTAAAATAGCAGCCTGGAAATATTCCACAGCTGAGCTTAGCTCAACCATCCATTTATAACCCAATTGATAACTTTTAACGCCGGGAAGGAACCGCTGCGCTGTTCCAATGACGGTTAGCGGACTTCAAAAGTTTACGGAATTTATTACCCAGCCGTGCCAGTTTACATTCAGACACTAGTTTTCTATAAGATGAATACCCACTAGGCTACCACGACTCACTAGGGTACCATAACTTTAGGGTGGTGTTAAACTCAAAATATATTGTATCGTATCGCCATCGGCTGCCCTACTTCAGTATGAAGCTATGGACAAATACTATTTAAGAGTGCGCATTATCTTTTGGCCGTGGTTGCCTAGTGGTCAGGGAGCTCTTTAGTTTCATAGAGCGCGAGTAACCTGGGTTCGATCATCGGTGACGGCACCACTTAAATTGTTAATAGCAATTTTAAGTGCTGTATTTACCACGTGCTCAGTGGTGAAGGAAAACATCGTGAGGAAACCTGCATGTCTGCATGACCTGCATGACATATCCCCGAAATAATATAAATATAAATATTATTTCGGGGATATGTGAAGCCAGCCAACCCGCACTAGAGCGTGGCGGGCCCTTCCCGGCTCCGAAACCCTCTCTGATACTCGTATTTTAGAAGAAGGTTTTTGCCCAGCAATGGGCACTTACAGGCTGCTTTACTTTACTACTACTACTATCTTTTGCGTGATTTACTTAAAAGGCGTTTGCTCAGTAATGAACTTAGAAAAGGTAGCGGTCTGTAAATGCCCACAGTTGGGCAGAGGCCTACTTCTGAAATTGTACATGTACTCAAAACAATCTTTTTTATTATGAGTGTTCCGTATGAAATTTGAATTTACGCCGTCTGTTCGTCCTTCGTATCGTCCATCCGTCCTTCCGTTCGTCTGTCAATCTGACCGTCCGTCCGACCTTCCTTTGAAGGGATGTATCTTTGAAATATATTATTATTTCGGAGATCAAAACAAATGTGAAAAAATTAAGAGAGGTCCCGATAAAATAATTAGGGACTTATCCCTTAATTAGAGAGAAAAATAAGTTATTCTCGTGCAAAGATTCGTATTGGTCGCGCTTCTGTTTTTGAAGAGTTTTTCGCGAGCCGAATTCGAGCACAGCTGCCAGGTTTACAGAAACAGACTAAGTCACCGTGTGGCCTAATGGTTAGCGTACCTGACAGCTGAAAAATGGGGTCTGGATTCGAATTCCAGCCGTAAAAACACAAATTATTTATTTTTAGGTCTAGTCGTATTTTGTTGTTTCTGACACTGTATTTGTCCTTCCCTTTGTACTTCTATCTAACCATATATGCGTTTTAAGTTATTTTCGAAAATACTGAAAAATCGTTTTACTATTTTCTATTCGGTATTCGGATTTAGTTAAGACATATTTCGACCGCGTTTGAGTTAATTTTGTCAATAAAGATTAATAAATAAATTGCTATGGACAAATTACACGTTTTAAAAAAATATGTAACGTTTCGGTAACTCTCGAACCCTGACGATTTTTAAATGTTATCGCGTTGACACACAACTTGTGCAGACGTACTTTGTGCCAAAAATCCCACAAATAACAGAATGCTGTCTGATTTAAAACTATATAACAAGTAATCAAATAAATATTTAATACGTCTTATACTAAAAAACTCTAAATTCAAATTTCGCTAAGTAAACAAAGATAATATGAGAAATACTGATAGAAATATCGAAGAGAGGATTCCACTGATAGTAATACAGGTAAGTTTATGTAAACTCTATCGGTATTAAGTCACAAAAATGTCTTTCGTTTCATAAATACCATAAATTAAATAGACGAAGTTAACGAATTTTATGCTAGTTTTATCTTGGTAACCCTTTTTGCAATAATGAAATACTTCTTCACGTATTTTATTTACAGAAAAAAATTAAAAAGATTAGTAAAAGAAAAAATTTTTAACTCAAAATTGTGAAAGTATTTTTACTCTTCTTACTATAGCATGGAACCGTTGTACGCATTTTCTGCATGCATTGTGTTTAAAGTTTATATTTGTTGTCTCATCTATTGATCCTCCACCGTAATTTTATACTTAATTTATTTAAAATATAAAAAAAAGTGATAAACGAGGTAAAGGGCCCCACCTGATGGTAAAGGGCTGCAGTCAGTCCATTAATACCTGCGACCGACTTCAATCGAAGAAGGTTACTAATGCATTGTTACCCCTGAGGACTAAGATGGAATGCCTCTCAGCCCTTTATTAAACTCGCTCTCTATACCTTTTATACCGGAACCCAACAATTGTTGCACTACAGCTTAACGGCAGAAATAGGTTAGAGAATGGTACGTGTCCAGTGGGCTTCTGGGAAAAACAGAGGTCCTAGTTCCTGGTGAATGAGTGTTTTCGTATGTAACTTCGGATTGTGCACTTTCCAACAGCATTGATAACTAAGTCACTTTACGATGGCCCGGCAAGCAATCCAAGAATATCCGATCGAAATGCTTGTTCATAAATAGAATATCGGTCATGACTGAAATAACGTCTAGGCTTTATCTCTTAAAAAATTTCAGTCACAAATGTATACGAAAAGTATTTCTAGATTGCTTCTAATATATATTAGATGTACTTTATCAAACAAATAACACATTTTACGTATGTAAAACAAATAACAAAAAACATTATTAATAATTACTTATTCATCTCAAATAAATTTAACTTCACTTTTTTACTGGCATGCGTATCAATTGAAATTTTTATATATATTTTTTTTTATTTAAACAGGCCGAAGAAGGTACAACTCGGACGTCAGAGGGTGAAGATAACGAAATCAGTGAAGCACAGGCTTGTTCCTCGAGGGCGCTTTCTGCAACTACCTCCCGTGAAGAGGACGATGACTCTAGTAAAGACGCTAGCAGTGAAAGCAAGAGTCCTGGACAAAGGTAAGCAGCATTGAGCCAACCCATGTTTAGACATTATTCTATTTGTTTTTATTCGAAATAAAATCTGAGCAGCCAGATGACTATAGCCTATTCCATTTTATAATAATAATACAAGGCATATATACAACCAGAGAGTAGTCATGACGTATGAGTATTTATGAGAGTTCTGATGGGAGAATTCTTAGTTTCCATCGGAAAGAAGAACAGAATTCTTTCCCATGAACCTGTTTCAATGAAAATGATTTTTACTTGGTTACTTATTTATGTCCTGTTTCTTTCCTCTATCGAATTCCGTTTCATTTTATCTCTTTTTATGAACAATAAGAGAATAAAAGAATTATGAATAAATGAAGTTTTATGAATAATAAGCCTGTGGCAGAAATGCTCTAATAGTTTTTTTAACCAGAATAAATACTCACGTTTTAACTTTGTGTTATGGCATTACACCATGTATATGCACCTGTATGCTATACACACGTATAATTAAATATTTCAATAAAAATATTTAACGATATACCGATGTACAATATTCAACCAAATAAATAGATTTCTAAATATTTAGTTGATATTAATGTTACATGAAAATTTTATTAAGTTTTAATTTATTGTAATATATTAATTTTCAAGGCGTAAGGTTAGCGATTTGTCGATGGATTAGCGTATCTCTGTAACTAATGAACAGTGTTTGTATTTCGGCTCGGTGGCGTTTGGACTGTCTGGATCCGATTCCCGCACGGCACAAGTAAAAATACAATGCGTACAAATAATTGTTCATGCAAAACTCATGCAATCATCATGCAAACTGCCTCCACCACATAATAAATTCCTACAGCGGGAGTAAGTTTAAAAAAGTTTTTTTTCTCTTTATTAATTATATAGGGTTTTGTCACGCAGTGACCACGTCACCCCAATCGTGCTACTTATAACAATCTTCTCTTAAAATACTTAGACACTAATCTATAGAGTACTTTTGCTTCTACTGCAATTGGAAAAGCAAGAATACTGTTAAAAACACCAACATTCTCTTGTTTAAAATTTGGAAAACGTATGAAAAAATTACATCATTCATCTTCGGACCGCCGACATTCGTTTAACAAAAAAACACTGCACTATTATATATAATAATAACAAAATTATATAGTAATTACCATTGACATCACCTTAACAATAATGTTAGGTTTATATATCTCTCATTTTGTACTTATGTGGTTGACATTGACTCGTATTGTTACTAAACTTACTTATAAGGTTTCGACACGTTTACTGCTTATGCCTATACAGCGTACAAATTACAGCCGTAGTGATTCACTCTGTGTTAAGTATTGAAACTAACTTCATCATTCATGTTTTACGATACACTACAGAAAATGTAATATTAACAATTGTATAAACAAAAAAATTGCAATGCGGAGGCAGCGTAAGAAAATCTATCACCTTATCTCATACTGTGAGTGTCGTCAAATTCGACTAACAGAAATCCCATAAGTACACACTGCTGCCGACAGATGGCGGAATGGCCTCGGAATATCATAATTTCTGCATGTCATAACTAAACATAGTTTTAGTGAACATATTCGTCCCCCAAAGATTGCCACAAAGACCGTCCTGAGTCGCGTGCATCCATAAACTTCCCCTAACACCGTGCAAGGTTGTCACTCTAGAACCTTTCTTACCCAACGGTTGTCAGTTCTGCGAGCCATAGGGGAAGTGGCAATAGGCCTATGATAATAATGATAAATAATTATATACAAACCTCTACTCTAACATCGACTCGAGTACAAATGTTTGTTTTCATCATAGAAATATTTGCCACTTGCGGGTTTTGAACCCGAGAAACCCCTCAGCTTCGAAGGCGGGTAACTATCAACTAGGCTATTGGGCCGTTAATTATGAATTTTTATTATTATTTATTTATTATGAAATATTATTCACGTGCCTATGGTCTGCTAAGAACGGCAAGGCAGTGAGCGATCGGTAATCATTTCTTTGATACGCTTCACAGAGTAAAATTTAATTCTTCACATATTTACAATTTATATGAGAAAAGTACTATTTAATTCTAAACACTCATTGTAAGTTATATGAGTTACTAGCTGTTACTCGCAACTTCCTTAAATTATAAATCCTTACCGAGTCTAAATTCGAACTAGATATATTTTCAAGACTATTTTTATTCTCTCCGATTCTTGTGAAACTCAGAGGATGAAATCGGACGTTAAATCGCCTTAAGCCGCAACATTATTTTGTTTTAGATATGTCTATAATGCGATATTTACTGTCTTACAAATTTAGTCTACTCGTGAATTTGTATAATATTGTCACAACAAACCAACCTTTTAATTACCAAAGTAACAATTAGTCACTATCTGGCGTTTTTACGACACTTATGCCTTGATTGGCTTTCGTCTCTGTCTCTGATCAAGGACTGCGGGCTGAAATCCCGAAGCGAATTGAATGTGTTTTTTTTTAAGGGAAAGGCGGCAAACGAGGCAGCACTCACCTGATGGTAAGTGATTACCGTCGCCGAAGTACATCTGCAACACCGGAGAAGCTGCAGTAGCGTTGCCGACCTTTAAGTATATTTGGGGAGGTAGCATGAGAAGGGAGTAGGTCTCCGGTTACCACGCACGTCGAACGAAGTTCAGAAGACTGTAGTTCTCGCCGATATTCTGTTTGACCGTGGTGCTACCCCGGTCGAGCCCATTCGTGCATTAACAAAAGCCGATGCTTGGCTCTACCATTATGTACGTAAGAGTCGCACTTGTATGTAGAATTGTAAATTGATTATTTTGTCAAAACTGTGCGAAAAGAGGACTAATATATGTTAGAGTGCGGTCGGTGGCGCGAAGAGAATTAGTTCTTTGGTAGTCAGCTGGTCTGCGCAACCAGGGTGTACCTCTCCCGCGCGCCACACGAACCTCTTGTTGGAGACCGGTCGGGGCGTTGAGGTTCAAACATGTATGTATAATTTTCATCGATAAGTTTAGCCCAAGATACAAGTAATCATAATTCGGGACTGGATGACGTGTGTGTCAAATATATTATTATTATTGATGAAAAAGTTTGGTTGGTCCCTGGATCATAAATAATAAACTAAATTTATGCTCAACACGATAACCTATCTTCTTCCAATTTTAAATTAAATATCGATTGTTTTATTCTTGGATTGTAGGGCACTTGGTGACATTGAAATCACAATATCTAGACTAAAGGTTAAAAATAATCTTTCTAGATTATAAACTCGTAATCCTTGTCTAGGAAAGCGTAATTACGGTACGGTACCTGCAGACCTTGCATTTCACACGCAGCTGCTCATCAACACCCCCTAACTTCTGAGGGGCATTTTTTTAAAATGCATGTTTTTCTTCGGAAATGGGGACCAACGAGTTAGCAGCTCACCTGATGATAAATGATTGTCGCCCGCATCTGCAATTCCAGATGAGGGACAGGTGCGTTGCCGGTCTTTAAGGATAATTGGGGAATGGAAGAGATGATGAGGAGAAGGGATGAGGGAGAGGGAGAGCGATCATCCAGTTACCTCACTCACGGAACGAAACGCAGATGCTCAAGATGGCTCTACTTCACGTCGGTATTCGGCGAATCGTGGTACTACCCCGGTCGCGCCGGTTCATTGAGCAGTAGCAAAAGCTTGGCTCTACCACGTTTATATTTCTATCTATCGGAATACATGACAATCACGAAATGAGACTGTGTAGATATTCTTATGCAGCCACCACCGGGCGTATTGCCAATAATACAATGAACGACAGTAAACTTAGGTTACATTGAATAAAAGTAGAATCGTTTCCTATTCTAGTTTATTTTGTATCGACTTGATCTGAACATATGAAAACAAATTCGAATTTACAATTACACATTAGTCTTCATGCCACATAATTGCCGGAGATGTTTCAGGTGGTGAATATTAAATTTCAAAAGACAATACTTTACCGGTTAAGGTGTGTATAATAAAAATATCCTGCACTGTAACAAATCACATGCACAAGCCACGAATGTCCATAGTATACACAAACTATCGAAATGATTATTTTTACACAATCGATCACTAATTAAGCACTAGTTTTGAAACAGCATATTGCTGAATAATTTTAAATGAATATAAGGAACACGCATGCGTAAATACAAAACCAAATTATGAAATAACAAATTTATAAAGTTTCTTTCTTCTTCGGTTTATATTTATTAATAACTAGTTCTCGTTAATTAAGAGAATACGATAATAATTTATATTATACACTAGAAGTTCAATTATATCGTAACACAAATGAACATACTCGTGTGTGACTTATATCAACGTATAATATAGGGTTACATGTTATGGTATATGACACTACAAATAAAATATGAAATTTAGCATATTCCTGTATAAGACAACATAATATTTTGTTCAAGAAAAACCATCTGATTAAGCTGCCAGAGGTGAACAACCCAACTAATACAAGAGTACACTAAAAGCTAATGAGTCAGTATATGAACGTCCGTTCTGCCAAACTTTCTTTGTTGCAGACTATGGCTGTTATTTAAGAAAATACGATAATTAAATTTATACGTCTAAATGAATAAGTTTATATCGTTTGCCAACTCATTACGATGTATGCAATTGAGTTTTAGTTAGTTTTTCAGTTGCTGATGTTCGTTTTCATTTATGTTATATTATAATATAAAGGTACAAATTTAATCTCATAACTAAACTAATTTCTAAATTAAAGAACGATTTAATTATAGTTATAAGGTTATAACATTATAAGCTACCGATATTCCCTTATTTTAAATTTCTTGTCACCAATTCCAGAAACATGAGCATGAAATAGATTTTAGAGTAGGCACTATCTATTACTTTTTACACAAATATTCGTCCTAACATTTTACAATCAATTAAAACTTTTTTCGAAAAATAATACACATAATTTATCAAGTAATAAATCATACTAGCTTGTCACGAATGTAATGCAATCAACAAAAATAATGGGAATGCGACCCTGCCTGGAACGTAGTGGGTCTAAGATTTATGAAGAAATTTATTTTATCGATTTATCTTGTTATTTATTACTATTTAACAAATCAATTAGATCAAAATTTCTATGTCTCCATTTTACGTTGGCGGACTTCCCTTGTCCTCGAAAATTATTTTATGACTCCGACATACAGGTTTACTTATGATATTTCCTTCTGACGCCGGGCCACTTAGAACTGAAATCAAAAAGTTTAGTAGTGTCAACTCTGTGGACCGAACCCAGGTCTTTACCTTACGACAAAGATTTAAGACGAATGCCTGGTACCAAAGCTCTTTCTGTAAAAATACATCATCGGTCGGCATCGGCATCGTCAACTTAACATCAATAAAAGAGTTCGACTTATCCGGGAAATGTATTGAATTAGCCAATTCCTTTTTTGACAAGATACATTTTTGAAACAACTGAAAAGTCTAATATGCATGCATGGTTTAAGTAAATCTAGTTAAGGGTGTAATAGGACAAGGAGAATTTACGAGTGGCATCGTGTTTACCGGTATTAGTCAATAAGAAATGCATCAGGACCGTAACTAAGCCAACGTTTTCCAAACCCATTTAGGTTGATGAGCAAGTTTTCATCATTCACCCCAAATGCTCGCCCAGATGATATGTAAGTGGCTACAAAATTGGCATCCATTGCTTTGGAAACGCTTAGCTGCGACCTTGGCAGTGAGGACATCCCATAACAGTTCGCTGATTACGTATGTGCATAATACACCAATTGACATGGTTATCGCTGTCATAGAAAAATTTACTTCTATTTGATATTTCATAAATGAAAAGAAAATCTTGGAGCTTTAACTTGATAACCATTTCAATGCAATGACTTGTACGTAATTGGTACTTTTGATAGCCTGCCACAAGAATATATGTGCATAAAGCATAGTTGAACGTAATTTGTAGCTACACTACCCTGCACAGCTGGACGTATAGACGTCACTATAACTTGAACACACCGATGTTCAGTCCGTGAACGAATTTAGTGAACGGCTAAATTATGCATGTTTTTATTTTTGTGGAGTCTAAATGAAAAAAATTGTGAGTTTTGGATACTTACTTTGTTAAATATGTTAAGGAATAATAGAGCTATAGTTAAATTATATGGATTTCAATTTGCATTCTCGAAATAACACTATTCGAATTGAAATTTTTGATTGTATAAAAAAGCTTAAAGTAATTCGAAAAAAATATTTATTAAGTTTTCGTTTCTTTTACAAAATTACAATCTTTTACAGAATTATTATTAGATTTTATCTCTTGAGATTGCTTCTACTACATCAGTAAAACCTTTGCAAGTTTGCAAAAATTTACAAACATATTATTATACGAAGTATGGTTCTAAAACTCACAGCATAATCTTCCACGTAACATCTGCATACACTGTACACTACCTGCTACGAGTAACCCCCTACATCCCTTTATAGGCGACCGATCATTGCATCGAGCTCGTCAAGCTCTCACAAGTCCATCCAGGACTCTGAGAGGCATGGATCTGACTCAGACAAACGCGGACATAAATGGAGACACGTCCAAGCTGTCATGGCATACTACCAGGCACTCAGGAAAATAAAAAGGTTCGATTCAAGGCGAGACAACGGTGAAGCCGCATCGTTGTCAATTGTTTTGATACTTTATATCATTGTATGTTTATGATTTCCCACTAATGTGCTACTCATACCTTCGTCTGTGTATAGGACTTCGAGAATGGTAATACTGGATAATGTGTGTTTATTCTTGTGGATATTGTGTCTATTCTAGTTTATCTTGGAGTGTCTATACTTTTCTATTTTACTTGGAAAATCGAAACTCTTAAATCTTATTCAATGTTTATTATTGTTTTATTGCATTTGGACGTTTGTCATTTCAATAGTCTATGAAACTTAGTGTTTTATAAATTCTAAAAAATATTTTAGATTCAGTTTAGTATATTTTAGTTTTAGTTACGTGGTTTTTTAGAAGGCTCACTGATCTTACTCTACAAACATATACTTTTCATATATTTATAATGGAATTTGTTTTGTTTTTACTATGTATGGATAATGGGATGTCGCATGACATTAAAGGTAGATTTTATTTGTTTGCACGTATAAGTGAAGTACAATCCAAGTTAAATGTGTGAAAAGCACAGTTAAAGTAAACGAAAAAGTTTGAAAAATTACTACGTTTGTTCTTTAAAATATCCCTCTAAAGGAACTTCTTGAAAACCCAAAGTTTTTATTCAATAATTGACTTAATAGACTTGCCTTTAAAAGTTCTTATAGTTCTCTCTTATCTTAAATTATCTTTAAATACTTCTTAATATATGTTAATAGCCTTAATTTAATTATTCTGTCGACGTAATATTTGAAACTTCTGGGCGCATGTAAAATTTTGCTTAAGGGCTTTCTATCTATTTCTTTTAATTATTTTGTACCGTTTTTCTAATCTCTTGTGGTAATGCAGAACAAAGTCTAATCAGAGATGGATGAAACTACGGACCACGGTGCAGTTGAGCTCCGCCATACACAAGAAGCCTACGCTAAAGAGAGAAGATTCCTTCCTCAAGAGATTTTCCACTCGCCAGATACCAGAGACACAGGAAACAGTAAGACTTAATTTACATGTAGTAATTTATTTTAAAATTTTCACCGATATAAACATCCAAATAAAAAACTGGCTTTCCTCGACTCTTGAAATCGTAATAGACTGAATATCCCATTTCTGAATAGACTTTATTTCTTTTTCATAATTTAAGGATTTTATTTGAAAAAGTCTATTTTGGTATTTAATCTACTAATACGTATTTGTTACATTCTTTCAACAAATTGGCAGGAGCTGTTAGTGAAGAGATTTTTTTTTCACAAAACTTTACACTCATAAATGTGGTTATTCTATTAAAAAAATCATTGGGAATATTGTTATTGTAAATATCCAACAGGTAGAAGATACAGGTTCTGAGGGTGCAACTGGTGAACACAGAACTACCAATAGACAAAGAAGGCGCAAAGTTAGAGTGCCACCGACTGTGGTAAATCCGGACGAGAATTTTTATTTCTATTGGCTTTGGGTCATAACTCTCTGTGTGTTGTACAATCTGTGGACCCTCATTGTTAGACAGAGCTTTCCTGAACTCCAGGTAAGTACAGTACTTTATTAAATAACGTACGTAATTATTTATCAACTTTTATTTAAGTCAAGGAATTTGACTTAAATATGTAATCAAAAAGTATGCAGTCTAGATAATCATTTGCCCTTTTATTAATATCTATTTCGGGTCGTATTGTGTACTTCCCGTGTCTCTGACACTGCATCTGAATCTTCCTCCGATCTTATCGCATAAGCGTTACATCGGAAATGAGGAGGTAAAGACATGTGAATGCCACTGTGTATGCGTCTACACTTACGGCACTATAATATCTCCTGCGCAGTTGACAACTGTCGATAGTATTCGATAAGTTGTCGCCGTGGTCCAAGTCGGCCAGGAGGATATTGATATTTAGACAAATATTTAGACATAGTAACCATAGTTGATCTGTGAAGGTCTACCTTTCGAACCAATGTAGATTTTAACATTCATTTGAGCTTCTAGTAAGCGTAAATTAAATAAAAAAGTTTGACTTTAATGAATTAGCAAGTCGTAAATCATTTTTAAAGTTTTCATAATTACAGATAATTTGGAATAGTTTTCGTATGGCAAAATGATTGTTGATAGTCTGATTGAGACTATGTTTGTTGGTGAAACTGGGCCTTAATCAAACCACTAAATCCTGGTTTGATTAATAACCAATTTTAAATTAGAAGAATAAAAAATAATGTTAATTGCCAAGGATAAAACTTTGATTTTTTTTTTCAGATAATGTGCCATTATTTCTGGCTTACCTGCGATGGCCTTGGTGATATAGTATTCGCGCTCGATCTAATCGTGCAATTCCGAACGGGTTACTTGGAGCAAGGGCTTATGGTAATCATATGTCTTTACTTTTTTTATCTAATCTATGTAAAACCATTTGTCGTAAGTTACCATCCATTCTTGTTTAACAATCAAATGAAGATGTCAGAGTTTGACAGACTTCTCCTAGATTTGTCATTTTCGCCACGAAGGCAAGTCTGCGATCTCAATTTTAGACACCACGGACATTAGAAGCTGTGTCTCGTTGTTCCGAATAAGCTCTGAACTGCTTGAACTGAACTGTGGATTGACACGACTAAAGCCGATCAATTAATTTATAACTAAAAATCTTTTTTTTTTAAATAGATTTAAACTTTCTTTAAACAAAAGAAATTACCTACTGAAGTAATATTAATCTTATTTTTAGAGTACATGTTTTGAGTTATTAAATATTCATATAGATAAGATTACAAATTGACCTTAAACTTCCAGGTATACGACTCGAAAAAGCTAGCAAAACATTATCTTACTTCAAGACCATTTTTATTGGATATTGCCGCCCTGACTCCGTTAGATCTTCTCCAAATAAAAATCGGAACTAACCCAATTATACGCTTCCCTAGATTTTTGAAGGTAAGGCTTACTTATATTAATTTATTAGATTAGTTAAGTTAATGTTGTCCTGTTTCTGTTAAATTCATCATCATCATTATCCACCAATCACTGCGGAGAGAGTTCTTCTGACTTAAAGGGTATACAATGAATCGCGACGCTGGGCAGGAGAATTACCAGTTTAATTGTTATATACTTAATTGTGTAGTGACCTTAGAATTCTCCCACCGTGACCTGGCCCGAGTCTCAGGCCGCTCCGATAAGGCTTAGCGAGTCCCCTTCGAATGTCACTACGGGGACTATATGAGAGAGGGAGAATAGAGGTGTCTCGCCCTTAGAGGAGGCTGAGGCGGCCGTGAGGTGGTCGCAGCTGTATGCGAAATCATTCCAGTGGCCCAGCCGTAATGCGGTGAAGGTGGAACAAGCCCGATATAACCCTTCCTTGCCATATCATTTCTAAAAAAGGAAACTGACTGAGTGAAACGCCAAATAGAATAATGGGCTTCTGATAGAGTAGAGAGATTGTAAATTGGATTAACATCATCATAAGCCTGTAAAAGTCCACTGCTGGACATAGGCCTTTTCGTGAAAGCCTAAACAAAAGCTGGCAATTGCGTATACTCACTACACTAAGCAGGCGGATTAATTGATTGAGAGCAGTGCTGGTATAATCGCACTAGATGTGCTGTCCCGGTCACTAGTCCGGGGGATGGCTTATTTAGATAGATTTTCTGCTACACCCGCGTGCAGGTGAGGTTGCACTTTGGAGAATCAGGATGTTATATTTCCCCTTACATCCATTATTACAGTTGAATAGTGTACAAATATTTTGTTTTTTGATATTAATTTGCATTTTAATTTATTTCACAAGGTGTATAGAGCAATCAGTTGCTATTACATGGTGGAGTCGAGAACGGTCTACCCGAACTTCTGGCGTGTGATCAACTTGATACATATTTTGTTAATCCTAGCTCACTGGTTTGGCTGCTTCTATTTCCTACTGTCAGAAGCGGAAGGCTTTCAGGTTAGGATCAACAATTACATAAGTATATAATTATATTGTTCATCATTTATTTTCAGACTTGGGATTAGGATCATTGTTTTATGTGGTATGTAAGTAACAGAAACTTTAAAATGAAACAAAATCCAGAGTATCTGGGAACCTGGCAAAGAGAGTTCAGCTCACTCTATCACCAATCATCAGCTGGACTGTGTTTAAGTTTCTTCGCACACGTCTTACCAAAGACTACTTTCTTGCGCATGATTACTTTAAAGTTGCCCATGTTTTGGTTGACTAACATACTGTATGCACTGCAATAGCGAGTATCCCCCAATGAGGCCCTGAACACAACACTGTTATATTGTATACGAAAGAAGTTGTACGCTTTTTATGTAAATTTGGTCCATAAGTTTTTCGTATAGAATTACATATCGTAACCTCAATCTCACTAGCATATTATATCTTTTTTACCATTTTGAATCCCTTATCACATCACATCATATTAGATCCAGGCAATAGCTATTATAACTGAGGAATCAATAGTTCAGCTCGACCGCGGAAGGACTCGCAGAGAAATAGCGCCATCATTTGTTATAACATTTGTTGTTTGTATAGCAAGTGATGAACTGAAGATTCCTTTACTGGTATCATCGTTCATCTTTGTCCGAAGAGCCGACAACGCATCTACATATTGATTCATTTTAATAAATAAATAAATAATAAAGACACTGCTTACCCAGCATGTTGAGAATAGGCAAACCTTCCAAGATGTTTCTAGGGCATCTCCAAGACAAGCCTCGCAAAGTCTTGTCCAAGAATCCTTTAGTAGGGCTTTCTTGTAGTGGCTCTTGTTCATCATTCTACTAAAATAACCTGATAGTAGGGTTTGGTTAACAATTTCTTACCAATTACTACCATCATTTCAAATATGTTTTTTTCTTCATCAATAAATAAGCGAAATAATATTCTTTGTGTATAGTGTATCTTACTTTATTCGAATGGATTGGGTTGACAAATGAGCTAACAGACCATGGACATGGACTGCAAGCAACTGTCGAGAAGAAAGTTGTCGATGCGTTGTCATCCTTGTGGACTAAGATGGAATACTCCATAATCCGTAATTATACTGGCTCTCTGTCTATCAAAACCCACGCAACAGTAATTGCATTGCTGTTTGGCGGGAGAAATGGCTAAGAGAGTGGTAGCAACCCAGATGAACTCGACGACAGATAAGGAATCTACCACCTGTTAAACAACTGTTACAGTTGTACTAGCTGCTTGCTTAAGCCATTCCCCAATATTACATTGTTCATTGATTTCTCAAATCGATACTAAGGAGTTGTTCGAATGACCGTGAAACGACTCTGACAGCTACAGTTAATTGTTTTATTTTAATTTTGTATTTAAGATTATAAATAATCACGTCTGATGCCGTGACTTAATCCTTGAATAAATTATCTTTTAAACATAATAATATTTACTTCAATGCGGACATAAATAATATTCCAGTTGACCACAGCTTGAAGAGTCACACACCAAGAGTTCGTGTTCGTGTTCAATCAAAGCTTCGCCACTTTAATTAAAACTCAATAGTGGAGAATTGTCTATAAATTGAATACAGTAGCAACATAAAGCAACTTACATTACTACAACCACGATTGGAAAATCAAAATTGTCTATTAAGACAGTGCCACAAGATGGTTAGCCACAAATTGGACATGACCGTTGCGCTGAAGAGATTAACCGTCTTTGGTAAAATTAGACTTGAATGAATATTATTGCGAGCGATGTAAAGTTGTTTTTTAATATTTATTTTTTTTACTTAAAAACTTTATTGTTTACACCTTAAAGTATAAGGGCGGACTTAATGTCTGTTGGCATACTCTGCCAGTCAACCCCTGGCGAGGTGAGATAGCTAGTGAGATAGCAGATATTTTTGTCTTTTTGTATGTGTAATAATATTATCCACATTCCGATAGGTACAAGAACTTTAGGTTATTATCTATAGCTTTAGTAAATTTTATAGAATACTTGTCCTTGTACTTGTTAAAAATAAATTGTCACGAAACATCAGTAAATATTCGTAATTATTTATTTCAAATTGAAGAATATGTTATATTTAAAATTAGTTACATTAGTGATGACTTTTTTTATTTTCACAGGGCGATTGGTCTTACCCTTATCGACCTGGTGATTATGCCACACTAACAAGGAAGTATCTTGGTTCTCTTTACTGGTCTACGCTGACTTTAACGACTATTGGAGACCTGCCTACACCTGAAACTAATGCTGAGTAAGTACATGTACATGGTTTTCAATATAATTTCTATCACAACTTTTGTTACTTACGTTTTTCGCTCTTACTTAATCTTCAACAGTATTCGGGTTAAGGTCGGTCGTTGTATGGGTTGAATCTCTTGCAAGTAATAGGATTTACATATCTTTTTATAACAAGCAAATAAAGTGATGACGTGTCATTTGAAGAAGTATTTATATGAAGTAAAGCTGTAAAATTGGTTTCTTTAATCGCTTTTGTATATATAAAAGCGTATGATTAGACTTTTTAATTAAGAAATAACTATGGTTTTGTAATTAAATATTAAAGAATTGGACGACGTAGAACCATTTACATGTTAAACGTATGATAATATAATTAACGTTCAGGCGGAATGCCCAATTAGATTTTTTTTTAACAATCAATATAATCAGGAAACTCGGTTTGAGTTTAATTTACAAAAAATACTTTCACTTAATTAGAAATAATTTTTTTTTACAAAAATTAATGAAACTCGAAAAAAATAAAATACAGAAGAGAACAATTTAAGTATTTAACGTTTAAGCGAAGTTACTCGAGTTTGTTTTTTTACTACTTAATGCCAGATTTTTAATTTTAAAAAGTAATGTTTCTTAAAACAGATATCCCTATGCACCTGAATTTTGATTATTTACAAATTTTTCATCTGTGATTTTTGAGGTTACGTACGATTCCCTATAACTAAGCCTGCGCCGTCTGTCTGTTCTAAAATTAAATATCTTTTGAACCATAACAGAAAGCTGGTTGTCATTATCACAGAATATGTATGTTAATGGCGGATACACAGGGAGTCCTAATCCATAAAGAAAAATCCTCCTCGTTTTTTTTTTGTTTTTGCTCTCGTAAAAACGGTAACACATACAAGTGTCAAACTTGGTGTGATTGTTGTACAAACTCTAAAGTAAAACAACCTATAATTAAAACCGGCCAAGTGTGAGTCGAGCTCGCCCTAAGGATACCGACCTGAATGAAAGAAAACAGGTAAATAGAGAACAGATATATTGTCTAGTTATACGGAGCCTCCGGTGTGCGAGTCCGACTCGCACTTGGCCTGTTATTTATGAATTTGCGTATTTTTGTAATTATAATATATAATTAAGCCATACTTGTTAACTATTATAATTACTAAATTCTTAAAGGTACTTTACTTTCTCAGATCAGAGAAAAATAAAAATATTCTGTGCCTGCCACTGCCACATTCTGCCACTAGCCACACCAAATAAATAAATTGTCTGTCATTGTTTTGTGGTATCAAAAAAGAACATTAGTTTCTGAATTACCTATATTACTCATTCTCACACATTCAGGTTTTTATTCTAGTTTTAAGAACGTAGTTTTAAATTACATAACTAGGTTTAAAAAAAAACTTTAGTAAAATACATTATTTTAAGTGTTTTAACACAAAGGTTGTATGTACTAGCGTGCTCGGAGGTCCCAAATTTCTGCCACGTCGCGGGCTCAAGTCCCGCTTGCTGCAGTTCCGATCCAACCGAGGGTACGTTTTTGAACGGCGGACGATTGGTCGCATCATATATTTGCTCTAAAATAACAAAAAATGTTAAAGCAGTAAAAACAATTCATATATAAAAAAAATTACAAAGAATTTTTCAAATTTTCAGTCTTTAATAAAGCTTACATCAATTACACGATGTAAAACGTAACGCTCTACTTTAAACAAATACTACAAATCAAAATCAGTAGTTTCTAATCCAAATCGTTACGGACCAACTTACAGAATGTTTAAGAATTAAGTACCAAAACAGAATTAATGATAATAACCCATATTCTGTTTCTAAATGTTTTAGTGATATGATGTACACACGCTCATAATATTGCCAATATTCCAATTCACACACTAAGTTTGAGCGTAAAACCCACAAACAAATCTAACATAAGGGTTGGAGTCGAAGGAGACAAGCACTTTAACCTATTAGTTTATTTCATTACCTTGCAATAAGGTCACCCGAACAATGGCGGATAATCCATCCGCATTTGCTGAACAAATCGAATTAATGCAATACCATTATTAATAGAAGAACATAATCACTAGGCGAGGGTACCAACAGTGCGCTCACCAACCCGTTCGTTCTCCCAGCGGAGTGATTATAGGCGACCTTCCAAAAAATGTATGGCGACTTATAATCAGCAGTAGACTGAAATAAGCGGATGTATTAGTTGTAACAAAATAGGATGTAAACTTTTAACTGTGCGTTAGTGGAATTTGATAACAGAAAAACTGCACCTCGTTTTCCAATCAATTAAGGCAAACATATATTTAGCGATGCAGCTCTCAAAGCTGGGGTCATAGGTTTAAACATTTTATTCTTTACATTTTAAATTAAATAACAATCTTATGGAACTTAATATGTCGCAGACACAAACGTCAAAAGTATTCGAAACGTCGTATGGCTCCCGAAATATGGACAATGACCATTACTTTACCTAGTCTAATAATTATTCAACGTGATGAGCAGCAGCATCTTTGTTTCTATGTAGGCACTATATGCAATGCGATGGCAAATCCTGCCAAGTATGGCGATTAAATAATCTTCTCAGCTTTGAAGAGGCTAGATGAATATATATGAACACATCTTACAAGATAACAGTGGGATAAAAATAAATATGCTTTCTCTTGTTAAATATAATGGAAAGAACCTAATACGTACTTGTAAACAAATTATAATAACGTTTGATAATTTGCCGTTGTTGTACTATTATTTCTATTACGTATACGTATATACGAGAAGTAAAAGCTTTTTATGAATATGGTATCGATACCATATTCATAAAAAGCTTCATAAATTTTATTAATTAACTGATCCCAAGCAGGTGGTAGCATCCAGTCATCTTCTGTATTGATATTTGAATTACTCTTTTTTTAATTAGAAATGACTATTCAGCTCCTTCTTGTAAGATTTGTGCAAAGTTTTTATGTTATCAGTCTATTAACAATTTATGGCCATTGCTCGAGCAAGAGGTATGCATTAGAATCATTGAGTCTGATTATGTCAATATCAATGTAGCTTAAAGGGAAGAAGTCAATTCATAAAACTGTTAAACGTAAATTTAGTCTGATCCTAACGTAATTAAACTTATGAATAAAGACAATAAGAATGGCTTTTATAAATAGTTAAATTACGGCTTATTCTTAATATTACGCACTTATGCACACACTAATTAACTTGGACTTTCCATAAGTGCGGTAACAAATGCTGGGGCGTCTTGCATATTCCATTCGTCGTTCTACTTCTATTTCACTACTGATTTTGTTATTCTCGCGTGGAAAAGATGCAAACACCTACCTGTCACTGTAGTCAGTGACCGGTTATGTCGAGATCCGCGAAGTGCCGGACCGACTAAATCCCCCACGGAATTAGAGATACGCTGTTGGTCCGGAGGCCTTGACAGCTTGGCAGGCGTGTGGCACTCTCCGTCATTAGTCTTCAGAATTTTGGTACCGGACATTTGGATAGATTTTCCACCATCGGTCGGTCGCCAGTATTAATCGGCGTTCAGGATCCTTGTTAACGTTTAAAGGAAAATTACTACTCCCTTATTTGCTTAAGTTATATTATTAATTATTAAATTATATATTAACTAGTGGTGCTTGCACACATTTTTTTAAATATGAAGAAAATAACATAGTCCTACATTTGATATATAATGTCTAGCCTCCAAAGAGTCCACTGCTGGATATAGGGCATTTCTAGATTGGAGACATACCACAACCGCCACGTTTGTCAAGCGAGTAGTCGATCGCAGTACCAGACACTTCGCACCTTAGGCGCTCCTATCCGTCACCAGCCATACTTTAGATCTGGCATATTTTATATGGTTATTCCGCCATCTATCGAACACTATGAGAGATTTCTGGAATTTCCCTTATCCATATCGCAACCCAAACCCAAGCACATCGGCATGCTAAATAATGCATGCATGTATGCATTCATGCGTAAACAAGATGGTTACGCTGCCATCTATTAGAGGTTATGTAATTTTGGAGGCTTATGGTTTTGTAAAAAAGTTACTGCTCAAATGATAATTTTGTATTTGTCACAATAAAAATATACATAACTATTGACATTATACACTATAAAAAACGAAACATATTAAAGTACTGGTGTGTTTCTTCTATTTAAAAGAAATAAACTTGCCATTAAAATTAAATGATATGACCAATCGTAAGCCGTTGTCGTGTTCTGTAGTTTTTTTTTTCATTACATCTATTTAAAAACTAGCTAAATCCCCCGGCTGTTAATAATATCTAGACAATGTTTGTGTTGTGAATAAATTTTTATGATGCAGAATATATAAAAGTCAAAGTTTATATGATTACTTCATGATTGTATTCGTCAAGAAAACAAAAGAATAGGGGATTGTTATTAACAAAGAATGTATATATTTTTACATTTACATGTACATTACATATACATGTATTTGTGAGCTATTATTCATTTGATATGCAACAAATGCACGAACACGTGACACAAACATTGTCTTTGCTGCGAGCGATCGTTGGAGGGAAACAGCCGTTGTGGAGTAACATTTGCTTAAAATGGCGGCGGCAGAAATTTGGAGGCTGTTCGCTTTGCAGCGAAAACTTCGGGTAACGACAATTGATGTGACTGAAATAGTTCTATTGTCATGAAACTGTTTTTATTTGTTTCTTTTATTTATTGCTCATCGACGTCAGTAGTCGACGAGAAGTCCTTAAAGTTTTCGAACAGCCTTCACTGATTGAAACCGCCATTTTGTAATCATGTCGCTTGTTTTTCCTTTATTACTTTTGTGGTGTTTTGTACTAATGCAACTGTTCGAAAACTTTGCACAATTTTTGGTTTTCATATTTATAGAAGCTTTTTCAACATTATCTAGTAATTTTTTTTTATTGGTAATCGTTCTACTAATGATTTAACTTCTCCTTTATTTTGTTTTATTATATTTTATTTCATCTTTAATAAAAACAAAACACCAAAAAACCAATTAGAGTTAATTTTCTTCCTTTAGATTTTTGATACTTTTACTTTCACCGAAAAAAAGGTTTTGAAAACTACCTCGAATATTATAATTTTTTGTAATGTAAACATAACATGCAACATCTTTTTAATAGTAAATGTTAAGCGCTTTTTTTTAAATTAATGTTTCCTTTGAAATTTAAGAGATACACAGTCCCATACGTCTGTAATGATGATAAAAATATACATATCATGTATATGTATATTTATCACATAAATAAGATATGTCACATGTATATAGATCCATACGTAAATAATCACACAAATATTAAAACGTATTCATAAATTAGTTAATGATATTCATATTTATGCAATGCACTACCTTTAGGCAATTATTATCTTTTCAATTCACTGAATTATTTTATTTTCTTAGCTTCTAATAATCTCTTTAAAATTTCAATCTTGCTGTCCATCGTGTACATGCAAGTTGTCATTTCTAATAGTACGACTCTTTTTACTTATTTATTTAAACACTCGCATGCTTAAAAGAGTAGGAGCTCCTACACAAAAACTTCCAACTTTCTGAAGTACTTAAGAAAAATTTCATGAGCTTAACTTACATACACTCATAATTCATTAAAAAATAACGTTTTCGTTTATTCCGCAGATACATTTTCACTATTGTGAGCTACTTGATCGGAGTGTTCATTTTCGCGACCATTGTTGGTCAAGTTGGCAACGTCATTACGAACCGGAACGCCAATAGACTTGAGTTCGAGAGGTTGCTCGATGGTGCCAAAACGTACATGAGACATCATAAGGTAAGTCATTACGTCGTTTAAGTTATTACGTCTTCTTTTTAATGCAAAAATATAAAATGTTTCTATTCTCTGGCTATTAAATCAGCAAAGTGATTTAATAGACCTCACGAGTATATTCTGTGAACGCTGAATGCTTAAAGTAGGAATAACAGAGCGGACAAATGTTTTCTTAATTAATTTCAATAAAATTCTTAATTCGTGAAAAAATTCCAATATTAAATGATATAAGATTAAAAAGACTTACATAGTTTATTATAGTGCAAACGAATTATTCAAGGTTTGATAGATCCGTCATTACTTAAAATCTGACCATTGCATTACGTTTTAATCTCCTGGTCCAAGTGGGTGTGTAACCCAATTGGGTGTTGTTGCTAGTGCAGGAGATAGAGATAGATAAAGCGACAACCAGCATGCCAAGCGTGGCGATAATGAGAGGTCTACCTCCAGTACTGGACTATAAGAAGGCTGATGAACTATTAAAGATTTATTCTTTCCAGAGTAAGTAGACGACATTTCTTTAAGCTAAAATAGTTTGTCTTTTCCCAGAGCTATTCTTTGATTGTAGGTCCCTGGTGGTATGAAACGGCGCGTGCTTCGATGGTACGATTACTCTTGGTCACGAGGTCGTATACAAGGTGGAGGAGACATTAATACCGCTTTAGGACTTCTGCCTGATAAACTAAAAACAGAACTCGCTTTACACGTCAATTTGAGTGTTCTCAAAAAGGTAAATATAATTTCAAGCATTATTACAAGTTGTGAACACGACACAATCCATAATATCCAGCCTTAATTGAGTAAAGGAGAATAATCTTTAGGTTACGAACTCCAATACTTTGACTAAAGGAAACACTTCCAGCGATACTTCGTCGTTTGTATGTAAAAAAAAACGATTTTTTTCCCTAACGACGACTATTGACTTTTTGCAATTTGGCTTTTGTAGTTATGTAATGATGGAAATATCTGTAATGTTTAATCAAATTCTGAATTACTTTATCAAAATCAAACTGGGGTTATATTGGTACGACTCAAATTATTCGAATAAAAAGAATATTATTTATGAGATTTCAAAAGATTTTTATAATTTTTTTTTATTTAGTTCGCAAAATTTTTCGATTATTATTATTTACCTTACACCTATATCTCCGATGTTTACTAGGTATATAATAACTTTAGGAATAATTTTATGTTAATGTTAATAATTTATTGTGTAAAAATAAAATGAAATGATGAACACTTATAGTTTCCGAGGATAGTTTCATTTCGAATGTGTAGTGTTCGCGTAAATATAAAAATCATTATGTAAACTGTACTATATTACATTTTACCCATATGTCATATTGTATGGTTAAATAGTACTAAATGTGAATATATAATACATACATTATTTGTAAAGCATTCGTGTACAATTAAACGAGCAGAAGATATTTCGTTTTTTCTACTTTCTTAATAGCGATTATTTCAATACAATATTTTTGCCCAGGTTACTATATTTCAAGAATGTCAACCGGAGTTTCTGCATGACCTTGTTTTAAAGATGAAAGCTTACATTTTCACCCCGGGAGATTCAATATGTCGGAAAGGTGACACAAAATTGTTTTTGTAGATTATAAAATTTGCTTAATTTAAATTGAAAAATTCTTTATTCTAAAACCATGTACAATTCACTGACTACTATTAAATATGTTATGTCTGCAGGTGAAGTCGCTCGAGAGATGTTCATCATAGCAGATGGTATTTTAGAGGTGATATCTGAAACAGGTCGGGTATTAACTACTATGAAGGCAGGCGATTTTTTCGGAGAAATTGGTATTTTAAATCTTGACGGACTTAACAAGTAAGTTCAAATTTAATACTAACTCGGCACAAAATGTTATTGTTTCTTGTTAAGTTTTTGGTTTTTAAAAATTCACTACGTAAACATACAGACGTACTGCCGACGTCCGTTCTGTGGGATATTCGGAACTATTCTCGTTATCCCGCGAAGATGTCTTAGCAGCAATGAAAGATTACCCTGAAGCCCAGGAAATTCTTCAAACCCTTGGTAGAAAACGTCTACAGGAAGCAAAAAATATGTCTCGTCAAAAAGTTAAAGGTAAAAAAATAGTAAAATAACATCTCAAATAATAGAACAATGCAACTATTATATATTAATAATAACAGCCAAAGTAACTGAAACATACAGGTTATAGACAATTTCAATTCTCCATTTAAACACAAACAAAACTTGATTGTTGATTTATAGCATATGATGGTTAAAACGCTTGATTTTATGAGAATATTTAATAATTGCAGGTGAAACTAGCCCAGACAAAGTGGGAGGCGATGACAGTACATCAAAACGAATAGTGCACAAACTAAGGACCGATGTTAAGGTAAATATCATAAGAATGAGAAATATGAAAAAAAAAAAAACTTGTCCCTAGTATGAAATTGTTTTGAGTTACTTATATTTACAATAAATAGAACTTACCGTAAAAAAAGAACTAAGTTTACCTTTTAAATTGTTTAAAATGCCTCTTGGATAGTAAAATGAAGAATTTGCGAAACTAGTACCATGTGAATGAACAATTTTTTTTAAACTAAATAGTTTCAAAAATGTAACATCTATCTTTCGAACTCTGTAAATCTATGACTAGTGGATGGCCATCCAGTTTGCGTAAAAAAATGGCTTGCTGTACGTAAAAACGTTCCTTTTAAGCGGGCTTTAGAGCCGGTTATTTTTTATTTCTCAGACATGCTGTTTTTTAAATTTTTTCAACAACAATCACGTGGTATGTGAGCACTTAAAAAAAATTTAGCCTTGCGCTCAGCAAGGATGATACTCAGGTACCCAATTTCATTATATCATTCAGTAAGTCTATCACTGCTGTAAATGATCCAAAAAGATGAAATTAAAAGGTAGCTGTAATATTTACGTATTGTATGTATTAATTCGTAAATAGGGATTACGCAACGCAATACGGAGTAGATCCCGAGCGGGCCGTCGATCGGGAGAATCGTTGGAGCTCCATGCATTATCGGGCTCGGAACGGACATCTGGTGGCGACGCCAAGGTATTGAGGAGGATGCCTCGAGTTGAGAGCGATGACTCTCAGGCACATAATCACGAGGTTTGTGAAATAACTGCGAATGATCCACCACACAGGACCCTATCATCGACGAAGTTACTACCTTTACGATACCTTTCTACACAATTAAGAAATGAACTAAGTTTGTAAAGCCAAGTATCGTTTATTTTGTTTCTTAAACTATTTAAGTAGCACAATATATTAATTATTCTTGACGTGTTGAAGCAATACAAATTTTATTGTTATTACACGTAAGGGGTTAAATAGCTTCTACGTATGTATATAGATATATATATCACCCGTCTGTGACAGCTGCGTCACCTAATCCTCAATGCACTTATCATCTAAATTATGGGTCATGGTTCAAATCTCGACTGAAACCAAATTTCAACAACACATAACGAATCGATTTTTTCAGACTGTTTGTATTCTATTCTGGTATTATTACATAAGTACTAATTGGGTCATGAAGGTGAAAACTAATGAGTACCTCTGTGCATGTACGTTTGCAACACAGTAATGTGGATATATTTAGCACTCTTTTTCTTTTTTTTGTTTCCTATTTGAATTTTGGACCTCCTCGATGGAGGTCGAAATCTTTTAACAGAGAATAACATAAACGAATAAATAATCATTTTAAATCTTCACAGGACCACATTGGCGAAATAACATCAGGTAGTAAGGATGTTGAAAAATGCATATCACCTATAGGCGCCGGATTACCATTATTATCACGACTAAAACTATTGAAAGAGAAACAAGTAAGTCAACATTTTTTGGTTAAAGTTAAAGTTAATAACGTTAAAACTTAAAACAAACTCCTGTCCTCTGTACTACCGCAAACCTCGTTTTAAATTTTATTTAAAATTAAATTGCATTGCATTCTACATACTTTTTAAGGTTTTGTTATACTCTTAATGCTATAAAATATAACTTATATTCCTGATCACTAACACTTGTCAGAAAATAATTCACGAAAATAGATTTAGGCTCAAACTGGGGCTAGAGATCTGTTTACATGCTTTTCAACAATAAGATAAAAATATAAAAAGATAACCTTAATGTACCTAGGATCGTGAAGAAAAAGTCGCCAAACAGAGGATTTCAACGTCTTCAGTTGCATCAATACATACACCGCAACCAACGCCATCGACCAGTTCGGCTCCTGATGAAGAACCTGAAGTCATTGGAGCAGGACTCCCACTCCTTCAGCGGTTGCTATTATTAAAGGCTAAAGAAGAAAAAGAAAAAAATAAACTGACTCCAACAAACAGTAATCAGCAGTCTAGCTCTGAAACTATAAGTCCCTGTTCGATAAAAAGTCCATTAAGCCCTACCGTAAAAGCATTAAGTCCAATAAGAAAAGGCTCAGAATCAAGTTCCCCTGGTAAACTAAACAGCCCCACTACAAAAATGTCACGAAAAAATTCTTCAGGATCCAGCGACAGCACTTCACGTCCAAAAGTGAGCTTTAAAGATAAAATTCTGCAAGTACAAAGTGACGGAACAGCTGTTTCTCAGCCTCTTGTTAAAGATTTAGTTGAAAAACCAGCTGCAGAAACTACACCTAAAACAGAGAGTAATCTAATTTCTATTCCACACTCTGTTGTTAGTAAAATTAAGTCACCAGCTAAAGCTGTTAGCTCAACATTCCGTGATAAACTGAAATTGCTTCAAAACAGTAGTTCTAAGGAAACCGATACAAACTCCGTAGAAAAAAATAACCAGATTACTGAAAAACCTTCCGTAGAAGTTACGCCTGTTCAATGTATCGAAAGCCAAGATGAAGCTAAAAAGGAAAATAAAAAACCCTGGACAAAACTTAAAAAAGCTGCAATATTAGGAGATTCCAAGAGTCAAAGTAAGTCGTGTGCAGAAGATAAAGCAGAAGATGACATTCTGGAAGAGACAGTCTTAGGTACACAAACTAATAGCCCAGAAACATCCGTTAATATTTGCGTGCCTGCAGTTACTACAGCGGAGCTTGTTAAAATAGACAATAATAATGTTGCAGTTGATAATGATAATGTAAAGCACGATAAACCTAAAATTAGCTTAACAGGCCCTTCGGAATCCGTCCAAGAAAAATCATTACATTTGCTGCCAATGTCTCCAAAAAAATGTAACGCTACAAAAATCAGTGACATAGTTAGGCCAACAATTACAGCGGGAACCATGCTATTACCAAAAGTAAAAAAATATAAATCTATAGATGATTTATCTCCTGAATATGGAGGACTTCCATTTGTAAAAAAGTTAAAAATTTTAAATGAGAGACAAAAACTAGCAGAACTTGAAAAAGTTGTTAAATTTAGAAGTTCAAGTTTAGATTGTGCAAGTTCATCCGAAGATTTATTATGCGATACACTCACTAGAAGTCATTCTGAAGGCAGTACAATGAATAGAAGGAAATTTAAAAGAAAATCAACAGATTCATGCGGTAGTCAGGAATTGAATGAAACGTTAGAAAGAAGAACACTTAAATCAATATTGAAAAAATTATCTGAAGATGGCACTCCTGTTCAAAGCCCAGAAAGAAACAATGAACTGAAAAAGCTAATCCGGGCACCAACTTTAGAAGGTTACGCAGCACGACATTCAAAGTTTGCAAAAAGTGTAACATTTCACCGTCATACTTTACCATCGCCTCCTGCAAGTGCACCATTAGACATCGACGATGAAGTATTTCATGCTCCAGAAGCTAAAAACGGTTCTATTCCACGCATATCACCACCATCAACTCTTGACAGTGATACTATAGAACCACAAAATCAATTAGTGAGAACTAACAAAGACACAGTTCCTCGTCAAGAATATAAGCTAAATGTACGAACTGAATATCATTTAGAACAAAACATCGGTCCCGTGTATGACATAATGAGTGAAAATATACAATCATTAAGACCTGAGGAAATTGAAGTGCCTTCAGAAAAACCTAAGCTTAAATTAATTTCAGCTGTCACTAATCAAAGGAAATTATTAAGAGGTAAGTACTTTAAATATTTTTCAAAATACTGGAAAGCATCTAAGTTCTACGAATAAAACACAAACCATTTTACCTTCTTCAGGTTCATTAGAAGATCAGGAATATTTTGGAGAAGTCCTTTTAGGTATCAAACAAGTAATTCAAGGACATTTGCACGATGTTCAGGGTAAATTTCAAGAAAGGTTTGTATTTAAAGAAATATTTAATCAAAAAGGTATAGATTAATCAATCATTATATATTATACTTAAACATAATCAAATCTTTTAGATTTAATAGCCTAGAAAATGAAGTTCGGAAACGTGATGAAATTATCAACCAATTACAAAAACGTATTCAAGAATTAGAAAAATTACGCCTGGCCGGCATAAGTCAAGCAGCTCCTGCTGACGTTGAACATCGTGTATCAATGAGGAATACAAACGTTTTGAATCATCCTTCTTCTAAAAACGGAAGCTCAGGAAGTGAGGAAGCTTCTGGAGCCGAGGAAGGATTTATGGTAAAACATTGCACTTAAATTTTAATGTCAATCATTTGACTCTCATCATTAATCTCACCAGGAATGAAATACTTAGAAAAAAAAAATTAATACTTCATGAATATCGAACAAAAAAGAAGTTATTCACGTAATTTATGTTCATTATCAGTTAAACATAAGATACGATAAATCTTTATTTGCAAGGTTAATTAATAACGTCTACAATGGTTATTAATGCTTATATACAGGGTTTTTTATCATAATTGTTTAATATTCACGTTGTTCTGTTCAATTCGATAACCGTTAGAGGTGGATAGATGTCAGTGGTTTAATTTTTTTTCAGTGTGTGATGAATAAGAGGTACCAAAAATTTCTCATAACGCACTTACTAAAATTTAACTTATCAATCACTTTGCGTCAAAATATAAATAATAAAGACAACAAATCTCTGTACTTAATATAATTAGGAGTATATTTTATTACTGTAACTACTATACAACAATCACATATTATATAATCTAATCTATTATTACAGAGGGGTGATTCTCTAGATACTGTTTTCGCTACATCTCCTCCAACTGTAAGTGCTGAAGAAGATGAAAATAAACCAGTGTCGGTAGAAGAAACAATTGTTGTAGCACCAAGGAAAACTGTCTCAACTGATGATTTAACGGATGAAAAACTAACAGAAATGACTGGTGGGATTGAATTAGCAAAGTTATCGTATTCGGAATTACAAACCCTCGCAGAATCTTTATCAAGTAGAAATAAAAACATCATCTAAAGAAAAATGGACTGTGAGTAAATCAAAGAGACTGGATTTAAATCTCGATGGAAAAGCGGGTACTTATTCCAGAAAACGAGCTGCAAAATTAAAACAGAGAAAATCGTGGGAAGACCAAAGTGATCAAGAGAATATGGAAATGAGAGATCTAACAAGGTTATCTATTCAGTAATATGCTTTTGAATTTTTTCCATTAATTAGATAAAAATATTCGTTTCCATTTGTTTTTAATAATTATATTCAAAGTAATACTCTAATAACAATATTTAAATCTTATGTATATACTAAAAATTTCTATATGCTTCTTTGGCTATTGCAGCTTGCAATTCAAATCGTTATGATTAACTACATAAAGTATCTTTTCTCAGACCTATAACTCCACAAATGACATCAGAAGATCGTTCACTGCTAAGTCCTGAACAATCTAGCCTTCGCAGTGCAAGGAGAGGAATGCATCCCTTCCACTTCTTTGGTACTCATTTGGATAACACTAAGTCGAAAATTAAAAAGACTCTTTCAGTTGACACTGGAATGCACCACACTGGCAGAAAAGATAGAAGTAAGTTATGTTTTGTAACCACAATTTCTTAAAGGACTTTATCTACTGAGCTAAAATCATAAATTTTATCATATTTTAACGGTATAATAAAATTTCACTGTACATGATATTAGAGGATTTTGGTTTTCACTAAAAGAATTTGAGATGTAATCAAAGTGCTTCTCCCGTCGCTCTGGCGATGTTAATTCCTCCATTACTTGTTTTGCGAGGTTAGTCAGCATTATTGGAAGATTGTGGTTCAGTTCATAGAGCCTCTCGCCAGTCTGCTTTATATCATGTTACTAAATAAAGTTAAATTAACATAAGATGCATTCGTATTCTAGAGGCGAAATAACAGGTTTCAATAGAGAGATTGTATAATAACATTTACGTTATTTTTTATATATGATAATGTTTTTTCTTATCTATGACAAATTATAAATACGAATATTGATTTGTTTTCGTTACTTCAGACCGTGGGCAACAGCGTCAGCAGCGAAAGTTTAGCTTAGGTTCGTTCTTCGGTTATAATCGAGGAGCTCAATCGAAACAAGCCAGCAGTTGTAACGAAGTAGTGCTCGACCTTGGTAGCGATTACAGTTGGAGTGACACGTAAGTTTTACCTTTAATTATACCCATAAATTCATTACATAGTTATTTCTTTTTCATTTTATTATACAACATAATCCTAGTCAATTCGAATACTTCATCTTCATAAGTAGTCAAAATTTGTGAAATACATAATTCGGGTTTTCTATATTTTAATATTTGAATACCGCAATCGAAACTTTTTTCGATAGTATTAACTAATCTTATGAATGGTTTTTAATTTCTCTTCAAAGAGGGATTTTTATACTTTTGTTTTTTTATACTAATTGTAAGACACGAAAGATGCATTGCTGTAACTTTTTGGAAAACGATAATAAGCACGCATATCTACGCAATCTCTGTATTTGTGCTTATTCATGTTTAGGACATCTACATCATCGAGTAGCGATTCTGAATCGATACCAAGAACACCAGTGTTTGAGGAATTTGTAGAAACTACGTCCCGTCGAGGCCGTGCCGGCAGCTCTAGTCATGGAAGCATGTCTCCCATGCGAGGTATTGAAATTATATTGTTTCTGTATACTAAAAATATTAAAAATATAATATTCTAAACATTCGTAAAGATCGTGTTTCCTAAAAGTCCAAATAGTGATTTTATGTTCGTAATCACGAGATTACCCCTGATTCTAATTCTTTCAGGAAGTGGAAGTGACTGGGAAGTCATGATGTTAGCAAATGAGTTAGAGAAAAGAGAGCGAGAAAAAGAAAGAGAAGAATCTAGGAGGCATCATTATCCAACCACTCTTAGAGACTTAGAAGAGGCAAGAGTTTTTTAACTAATATGTCTTGAATATATTGCTAGATTTTTTATTCGTTTTTAAAATTTCAATAAATTTATCAAATTTATAATATACATTTGTACAAGTTCTTCGTTAAAACTCCAGAATGTGTAGGTGGAAAGAGAATTTTTTTTAAAATATAACCATAACAAACGAGCTAACAGCCCTCCTGACGGTAAGTGCTTACTCATGCCCACTGTCATATGCAACTGACTTAAAACAAAGAAAACTACAGGTGCGTTGTCGCCTCTGAGGAGTAAGATGGAATGTCTCACAGGTTGTAATTATTACAATGGGTTCCATAACCTTCAAACCGGAACACAACAGTCGTTGCATTGGGAAAGAGGTGGTATTGGCCTAGTCGGATTTTAAGCAAGGAAAGGTGGTAGGACCCACGTATAAAATAACCTACCACTTTTGCAAATTAATCCGTCTAATAAAAATCATTTTCATTTGGTAAAAAATTGTCAATTTAACATAAAATGTAAATTTAAACAGGAGTCAGATACGCCTCAAAGAGAAGACAGTCCCGACGAATTTTCGAACATTGACGATTCCAACTCATCGTCCACAACCCACCTACTATCACAATCGATAAGCGAACCATCGCAGAGATCACTGGAGACGTCGTTCACGGAGCGAAACAATCAGCCGATGAGGGAATCCAGACAGCAGCGTATCGGATCTCTAGGAGAACAGGTAGGTGACAAAGATTTTGAACAAATCAAATCAATTATTTCATATATTGCTAGGAAGTTTTCTAGATTTTTCTTTAAGCCGCCTCTTACGACACCCAAGATGAGAAAGGGATGAATTCTTATCCAGTTACCATAAATTCTAATTCTATTATAGACATTGTCGTTCCGAAATCCAATCTCTCTACAATTCCGTGACCGATTTTGAGCTACATCTCGTTTCCGTATATAATCATTAGCAACTACACTTTGATTAAAAATAAACTCATCTTATAATTAAACATATTTAACGTAATCTTAAACAGCCTACTCGAGAGTTGTCCCTACATCAATCAAGAGGTCTAATACTGCGAGCTGCGAGTCTAGACAGAGAGACGACACCGCCCACTTCTCAAACTAGGCGCTTCGGTTCCTTAAAGAGTTCCAGTACTAAGCACAAGAGGCTCTGATCCGGCACATCATACCGGCTGAATGTACGGTCCGATAGATTGGAAGAAAAAGAAAATAAACAAAAAAAAAATCAAAAAGAGAAAAACACGGTTAACGATTACAAACAACACGTGAGCAATGACGACAGAAAAAACAATAATCAAAAACTAACAAACGGGCTAAGACGTAATGAAAGAGAGAATTTAGATGGATCTAGTTATAATGACAACCAACTTGTAGTTGGAAGTCAAATAATCATAATAATAATAGTATTTGAAAATTTCTTTACGTTCGTTATTTTAATCATATAAAGTGAAATAGTAACAGCCTATAGACTTGCCGCAGCCTGGATAAACGCTTTTCCCATTTTTATTTATGTTATCAGTATTGTTTTTCTATATAGATCTCGAACTTTTGCATTTATAAATGATAATAAAATTATTTGTCATTTTTAATTTAGGCTTATACTTATGTTAATTTCAAACTTTTAAAATTGTAACAGCTTGCACAAATAACTGTATAATTCATATATGAAATAGGTCTTTTGAATGTAAATTAAATTAAATTTGCTAAATTGTAATATTTTTTTGACAGATGTAGTTGTAGAAAGTAATTACATTTTTTACAAAATAAAAGACACATTACTTTTTAAAAAAATCCGGCATACCAACAACGCCAACATTGCCACGTAACAACAGAATATAAATCAAAATGTTTAAAAATATTCGAGTTAGAATTTTTGTTTATTAACTACAATATTAGATAACTACATATAGATTAAATTACATTATCATTTAAATTAAGATTGATCAAAACTTAGCTAGATTATACAAAATTAATTATATACAATTCAGATTAAAAATATTTAGGTTAACATTAAAAATGTTGTGCCAAAATAGTGTTGTTTTATTATTTTAATTACATTATAGAACTCAACAAATAGCCTTAAATACTAGATTTATCTAGTATCTACTGTAATGTACATAGAAGCATTTTTTTAAAATACTAAATACTAAACTTTATGTCAACAGTTGTATATTAAAAAAATCTGATATAGTTATAGTCTTTTCTCTTGAAATCAAACACGTACGTCAGATGTAATATTGCATACAGAAAAAATACGTTCGTGCAAATTATATTTGCACAATTTCAAGATTCAAACAAATTAGACATTAGTACAAAAAAATATGCTAAGAAGGTATTTCGTTGTATTTTCAGTTGAAAAAATAAGTCGAATTTCAATCATAGATCTGGCAACATTATTAAAATGCAAAAAATAAAGAAATTACAATTTTTATGTTTATTTTACCATAATTAGCGAGAATGCGTACATATTACTTAATAAGTCTATCTTCGAATCTTTTAGTTTTAAAACAAAAACTACTTACGTTTTCAGTGTAAAATTAGCACAAGTTTATATGTATATATAATTTATCTTAAAATTTATCATAGAAATATATGTTTAAAAATGAACAATTTTAATATTACGATGTATGATTGTTATAATATGCAAGTAGTTATCGAGATATTAAGAGAAATACTAAACTATTTTCAACTCTGATCATAGTTTAGGATTAATTTATTGTGAATGAAGAGAAATAAAAATAAAGAAAACTTAACATTCATCTTTCATTTAACATCGTGAGAGATTAACCTAGACTCCTTTTTATCCAAATAAGTAAGCGGTTGCTATTGAGTATCAATTAAGAATCAAGGTGATTCACAGCCTATAAGTATACTGTCTCTTGACGTGCTCTGTAAACTCTTCTCTCTAAACGGTATAATTATAGGCTGTGTAGCATCAGTACAATCACTGTTCACAGAGTAGTGAGGTGTAGAGTGATCTGTGGTTTTACCGGTGCTTAGCAGCAGAAATAGGTAACAGGTTGGTACCTACCCCGACGACTCCTGAGCATAAAACGAGCCATATCCACGAAATAATATTTTTTTATTATTTCTCATACATGCTATGTTTCCTCACGATGTTTTCATTCACCATCAGGCACGTGGTAAATACAGCACTTAAAATTTCTATTGACAATTTTAGTGGTGCTGGTACCGGGGATCGAACCCGGGTCACTCGCGCACTATGAGCTCTAAAGTGAGCAAAGCTACCCAAGCTCTAAAAATTGGTTTTCGCAAATTACTTATATTGTGACCTTCATTGCAGTAAGTTTTTTATTACACAAATATAACTTACGAGCAAAGTTACCTAATTTTCTACATAAAGGGCAAATCAATAAACGGATCAAGTCACATCGCACAATATCTCAGCATTTTCCTCACGTAGCTTTTTTGATTGGATCACAATAATTGATGGGAGATGTCAGCTGATCTAATCAGGTAAAGCTTTTTTAGGGCCAACAGAGAAACGGAAAGTATGTAGGTGCGCCGATCTACAATTTTAATAAAGATAGTTTAGTTAGGAACTTATGATCAATTACATAATGATTAGTAGACTATGATTTATTATTAATAATAATATTTGGGATTGCATACATTGCTTAATTACTTTTTAAAAAAGTTTCCAGCGTTCCATACATTGTCGGGTATCAACAAAATAAAAATCAAAATGTTTTAAAAATATTCGAGTTACAATTATTGTTTATTTACTGCAATATTAGGTAACTGCATATAGATTAAATTATCATTTAAATTAAGATTGATCACAACTTAGCTAGATTATACAAAATGAATTATACCCAATTCAGATTAAAAATATTTAGGTCAGAAAAAAAAATTTTGTGCCTAAATAATGTTGTTTTATTATTTTAATTACATTATAGAACTCAACAAACAGCCTTAAATACTTGATCTATCTAGTATCTACTTTACTTGTAATTGGGAATGCTAATAAAATTCCTATTGTATTACAGTTTTGAAATTTTTATTGTCGTGTGTTGGAATATAATTATCCCCTCTCAGCTGCTAGGTTTTTAAAAAAAAAATAAAAGAGACAAATAGTTTATAGTTCTATGTCGAGTTTATTTAAAAAAAAAACTGAGGCTTACGGAACATCGGCGAACAAATCGAGTGAACTGAAAATACTTCAACTTGGAAATACAATACTAAAAAGAACGTATTTTTCAAATAACAAACGTCTTGAATAAGAAATCTCTTCAATGAGACTTGCCTCGATATCACCCCAGGATGTAATTGATAAAGAAAACTCCGATTCGAAGGAGATTCGACTAAATCCGCCAGAGTTATATGGCTAGGCTGACACGGTATGCAAATAAAACAGATTTAAATCTGTTTGGTTTGAGAAATTCGAAGAATGAATTGAGACTTTGAAATAAATTTAAAAGGAAAGAAACCTTTTACTAGCTGAATGATTTATTATTTAGGAAGAACTGAATCTCACTAGATCTCCCTAAAACTAACATGTAGTCATGTATGGAAATAGCTTATATCATATTTTTCATTATAATGTCAAGAAATATCATCAAGAATTTAAGAACCCGCCTTTATTTACAAACCTACTCTAGGTTAGACATAAACAGAAAAATCTAGGGTATTCTTATTTAATTTTAATTATTTTCTATTAATATAACCGCGATTTCGTATTAAGTTTTATAAAATAAAAAAAAATACCGGCGTGTATCGTATAATAAGGAACTTGTTCACGTGTTATTTTCAGCCGTGTAATTGACAGACAAAACCAACATATCTCTACGATTGTCAATCACTTTGCTTATCGTTGTTAAAGTAAATGGACGCTTCGTTATTTTTGCTTGTAAATAACGGTAGTTGGTGTTTTTCTTCTTTCTTTATCTCCTTCTCAAGGGCCAATTGGCGCTCCAGCATGTAAATTTGGGAGCGGGACTAACTTCTATCAGGCCAGGATCACACCGGGATTAAAAGAAAAATAGACTATAATTTTGTCCAAATGCCAACTTCCACTGCACGTGCTGCCAACAAAGGAGGCTCAGATGGAACCGACTGATGACGGATACTGCGATGCTGAGCGTGGTGTTTATGAGCGTTTTACTTCAATAATTGAATGCTGTGTTGCTAGTGCTTTATGGAGAGACCTGCCATCAACAGTGGACTTTAAGTGGCTAGTGAAGAAACATCCCACTCCTGGAAACTAGAAGTCTACCACGCCTCAGATTACTTAAACTACGCTGTTCAATTACGGTTGAAGTTAATCTAAGTAACTTTTCCTTCACTTCACGAGGTAAATCATCATTGAACGTACAACCAACAATTTCTCTAAATTAATTTAACAATCTATTGCAAAATTTACCTTTTACTTTTAGTAATGAAAAATAACTGTCTGTAAATATCCCACAGTTGGGCAAAAGCCTCCTCTCAATATTTGAGAGGTTTTTGGAGCCGAGAAGGGCCTCCGAAATATTTTTATACCTAATATATCGCTAAATTGCATTATAAGCGTATATTCCAGTGAGTGTTGTGAGAGACGACTTAGGAGAACATTAGCCTTACAAATCTCATGGTAATATCTGGGAGATACGAGGCATATTATACCGCGACCGCCAGATCATGTGATCCATTTTGTACGTGATAGAGCCAAGCGGCGGCTTTTGCTGCTGCTCGAATGGGCCGGCTCGATCGGGTTGGTACAACAGCCTCGCAGAATACAGGTTTGAAGTAGAGGCATCTTGTGCTTCTGCATTTCGTTCGGTGGTTGAGGTAACCGGAGGCCCAGTTCCCCCATTCCCCTCCTCATCTCCCAGATATCTATAAAGGCCGGTAGCGCACCTGCAGCACCTCTGGTGTTGCAGATGTAGGTGGGCAACGGTAATTACTTACCATTAGGTGAACCACTTGCTCGTTTGCCGCCTTTCCCATAAAAAAAATCCGTCGTACTATTTACAGAATACTAAAGAAAATCAAGGCTTTCGACACTGACGATCAGAAAGGTGGTGGTAGATTCTTACGCAGATACCACATGAAAAGTAAGAAAAACGCTTTGAAAATCGCAATAGCCGACAGGTGGCGGAAGACCACCTCGAAAAGTAGCAGGCTAAAATAAAGCAGACCGATGATGGGTAGCACGGAAGCGCGAAGTATCTGGTACTGCATTCCCCCGTAATAACTAAAATAAACTATCCTGCCGTTTCAATATTAGTAAGACATCTTATTTTTCTTATAACATATGCTGCGGAGCTTTGCATCTAGAGTTATTCAAAAACTAACTATCTATAAGGCTTATCAAACTTAAAATAGATACTTAGTACAGCTAAGAGTAATTTAAAAATTAAACTGGAAACGTACCGACAAGAGCCAATTCGATGCTCAGTTTTATTAGGTGAAGACCTAGTAGGCTCCATTACTTTGAACTGTGAAACGGAAATCCGATGAAATACGTATAGTACCAGTTTTACATATTTTTTGAATATTATTCCCCTAATGATTTCCCTAGTTTGACAATTTCAGCCATTTCAATTCTTTGTTATTGATCTACGATCCAATAAATACATTTGCACAATGAGCTTTAGCATGTAGAAATGCTGTAGGAAGGATATTGGATTTAGTTGTGTCAGAATGAAGATATGCGACTCCAATAAACCTGATAAAAGTGATAACTTTTCACTATGGACTGATCATTATAAATTAGTGCATCGTAATTGGAAAACCATTAAATAGGTAAAAAATTTGTTCGTCGAACTTTCATTTATTTAAGATTATCATTATTAAAATAGTTAAGAACCCCTGTAGGACGACTAAATGAAAATCCATTCGAAATGTAGAAAGATTATAAGATATAGTTTCCTAAACTATATTAAATTGCTATAAATACTTAAGAACGGTCCACCCGAGAAACTGTTTCTAGTAATCGATTGTAGAGCAAAAGATTAAATTAAATACTGACATGATCTAAAAAAAATAGTATGATTTTTGAAAACTGTATTTTTCTAATTTCATTTCTATTATCCCTACGTGTGAAGTTTTAGTTTTTTTTAACCCGGTATTTGTTAATTTTTTTTTGATTATTAATCAAAGATTGGGAATCAAAGATCCATATTAAATAAAAAAAAACTATCGATGCATTGCAAATATAGATGTATTTTTCAATATTTCATTCATACATCTATGTTACCTTGCGATATACCATTTTTTTTATGTCCATAAATCAAACAAATAGAAAAACTTCTATCTTTTGCGAAATTGATCGCCATCTCGCCTGAGCCCTGTTTATTTAATATTCTGAAGAAAACGAAGCCATTACATTGCTACTAACTTTATCTTTTGAAAGTTTGAAGTTAATTTAAATTAGTAAAGCGACAACTCTAAAAGTCTGTTGAATTTTGATTTGATTTATTTATAGTTCAAGCAAGGCTTTACGACTTTGAGAGCATTAAGCAAATGCGTGTAGATTGACAGCAGAAACTGTTAAAATGTAGTTACAAAAATTAATAAATTTTGCTTCTTTACACTCATTGAAAGTAATTGTTATAAAAATAACCAGAAGTTTAAGTCGTGGCAGCCTAGTGGTTAGGATGTTCGCTTTAGTTTCATAGTGCGCGAGTGACCCGGTACCAATGCCACTATAATAGTTAATATCAATTTAAAGTGCTGTATTTAACATGTGCTCGGCGGTGAAGGGAAACATCGTGAGGAAAGGACCTGCATGTCTGAAAAATTAATTATTTCGAGAACCCACACTGGGGCAGCAGGCGAAGGCGGGCCCTTCCCGGCTCCAAAAGCACTCTCAGACATTTGAGAAGGAGCCCTTTGCCCTGCAGTGGGCACTTTTACGCAGCTACTTCGAACAGAAGTTGTCGCAGTGGTCGAAGTCGGTGAGGAGAACGTATAAATTACATGTAATAATTTGTACACATTACATGTATACATGTATACATGTAATGTGCACATGTAAGTGTGATAATTTATTGATCTTAAAATCACTGAAAACAGTTCGAATCCTTTGATTAATGTTGTATTATATAACGTTTTCACATTAAACGTATTTATACATGCGATTGTAATTCTTTCAAGCTGTAAATCTTGCAAAGTGTACACTATAAATAAATTTTCTAATTTCGAAAATTCTGCGTAACAGATAACGTTCCTCCTGAATCCTCCCCTTTTAATATATTAAATGTAAAGAAGCCGTTTCATTCCCACAACTTATCTCTTCAAAGTTGGAAGTTAATTAAAATTAGAAAAGCGATAAGTCTGAAACTTCGTAAATTCATTAACCTTATTTATGTAGCCCCAAAATTACGAGGAACGACACCACTGAAATGATTTAATTGAAACACGTGGCATTGTATTTAAACTTAGCCACGCCAGGAAACAGTCCACTTCTGGATATGATGATGTACTCCTGACCCCGATAACTAGCTATTACATATCGGCAGGAGACAACTGCGCAGGAGGTATTATAGTGTATGCCGTATGCGTACGCGAAAACACAGGGGCACCCACTCGTCTTTACTTTCCCGTATCCGAAATAAAGCTTGTACGATAAGATAAGGACGGGTCATATGGAGTTTTAGATACACGGGACACAAGACAACAGGACAAGACCTAATAATTTGATTTTGCACAAATATTGGCTTCGTCTGGGATCCGAACCCAAGTCTCAGCTAGTCCCTAGTCAGGTAAGCTAACCACTAAGCCACGCCGTCGTCCACTTCTGGATATAGCGGGATTATCTCTCCCAATAAGTATATAACATACATAACGAGATAGTTTAGATCTAATTGCTCACATCTCTCGGGGTTTCTCACTGAAGGTCAAAAAACTTCACGTGTTTACAAACTGAAGTGGCTATGTTCGGGTCACAGGTCACTTGTGGCGTAGTCCTCAACGACCTACACAAGAGCATGTCTCGTGTAGACCGTGAACCTGGGACCGCGTGTTCGTCGATGTGCGCGGTATTTGTTATATGGTATTCAATGAAGTTCTTGCTGTAAGACGTTTTGGCTTTCACAGCTTCATAGGAATGCACCTGCGTCCTGCGATTCCTTTAATTGCGAGTTTTATATCAGTAAGGATGACTGACAAGCGTGCACATAAAGTCAATCTCTTGTCAGGGATTTTTGTATTTTTTCTAATACCTTCACGATATTTACAATTCTGTATTTCGTTCGGATCGTTCGTGTCGGCCTTTCTGCCCGACCTCCCGAGAAAAAGGCGCTCCCGCGAGAGCTGCTGGACACCCAGGAAAACTAATGGACTCCGTCGAGGCCTTCATAAGTCGCCGCCCTCAAGCCGGTAAGTCAGCCGGGCTTCCCACCTAACGGGGGGACACCGGGCAGATGGTCGGCAGCGGTGGCGATGCGAGGTCTGAACAAGATAGCTCACGCGAGGCCACTCCACTGGTCATGAATCCAGACTGAAGTAAGGACGTGCACATATTGATGTGCACCGAATAGATAGCACTGAAGGGGGCAGAGCACCGATACAGTACCCCGTTCTCTCCACTAGAGAGAACAGTGAAGGCTACATGTGTACCTTCGCATTCGTGTAGCACCCAATGCCGCCGCATGGCTTTACCACAGTGAGGTTGGTATTTGGGAAAAAAGACAGTATATTCCCCCTCATGTGCAAAAAGGGGAATCTTATTTCCATTCCATATTATCAACAAAGTATATCATCTCACAGATCCTGAAATAAATTTAGCAGTAAATATTGGAAAATCCAAGTAATTAGACAATAGACACGGCTGTTTCGAATTTTGTTTATTCCAGAATTACTATTGGCAACAACTTTAACAGAAAACAGTAACGTTAACTGCTATTTTCTTTCGCTCATTTCTAATTCTTCTCTATATCCTGCTTTTTAATTAAAAAAAAAAACTTTCATTTGATATGAAATGACTCTAAAAAGGGAGAGTTTGTTAATTTTAATAACATGATATACAAACATAAAACCACTGATGTAATAAGATGTATAAGAGGGAATATTCCATTACTTTCTCCAATTGTGCAAAAAACAACAAACTGTCACCCGTACATGCTGCACCCTGCTCTGTTAGCAATAGACTCCGGTGAGCGAATGACGGAGAAATATTCATTCGGATTTAACGAACCAGAATCGCATAGACTAGTGAAAGAGTTCGGCAGACATTTTTCGATATATTTATTCCCCCATCTGTGTTGAATGGTTTAAAGATGACGTTACATCAATTTACAGCAATTTGTGAAACTCCATCGTTTCATTTATATTTTGATCTATACCTTAGAAATAAATATAAATGAAGAACAGGAATATTCTAATTTATTTTGAAGAAAACATAGAAATTTCTCCTGTAGGTAGTTAACATGGTCAGTGGGTGGTCCTCGGTGGGGTGCCTCTTAAGCGGGTTGATAAATTTAAGTACTTGGGACACATTGTAACTGGAAACCTCCGGGATGACGAGGACATGGAAAGGGAGCGCAGGGTATTGGCGGTAAGAGCCAATATGCTTGCTCGCAGGTTCACTAGATGCGCAAATGCAGTCAAGATAAGCAGCTTTTTAAAGCATACTGTCAATCATTTTGCTCTTGTGCCCTGTGGGTGACATATACGAGTCGAACTTAGAACGCCTACAAGGAATCGAAATCGAGAATACAGCCCCAGCGCTGGGGCCAAAGGCTTAGTCACTCAGCCACCTGGGATATATTATTCTATTTTAATAACTGCTTCTATTATATTTTTCTGTGTGCTTATGAAGTAGAAAACCTTTTCACAAATTACACGAGATGTTTCCCCAAAAAGTGTAATAAAATACTAATCTCATGTTGCAACCAGCTGGGAGATGTATAAAATATCACACGATTTTGTCTCTATATTTATTGAATTATATTATTCAGTTATCCTAATTAATTATTATAATGGAGAACATACCAGATTTTCCTTAGTACCTTTTTTACTTATATCTTTACCTACGAGTACACATGATACAGATTACGCACCTACGCACTGTTTGTCATAAACTCAACAAACGAAACTCGAAACTGTCTATCTGTCGCCACATAGACGACAAATCTATTCAAAAACGTCAAACCTTTATCCCACAGACCAATTATGAGAACAACTTTTACGGAACGCATGCTTTTACCGGTTCTTCCCAGGAATAGACTATGGACAACAGAGGACTTAGAAAAATCTGCCACCCCCTTTCTTCCATCATTCTTTGCGAGCGATGACGTGCAGCAGCGGCTACGGTATGAGGCATCTGCTACTGCGATCGGGAATCCGCTAGCCGAGCGTGGTGATTATGGCAGACCAGGAAGAATAAAAGTCTTAACTTTATATATTTATCCTAAGTGTAAGGAAGAATATACTATACTTTTTCTCCAAATTCCAACCTCTCCTTCATATATGACACGTTAAGAGATCTCCAGTGAAATTAAATATTTAATTTAATAAAAAAATGTGTACCAAGATATAAAACCTGTGAAGTAATTCATTACGAAAAACAAGTGGATTTGATGCTTAGTGATATACATATAAATAACATGTGATACGGTGCACTAAATTAATTCGCGTGAGCATTCACAGAAAATGTTCAATGTAGAATTTTATAAAGCAAATATAATGTAAGAATCCTTTAGCTTTGTATAAGCCCAATGCTTTATTTCTGTTAAATATTGCCCTGCAAAATTCTTGTAGTTCGTTTTGATGATTCTATAGGATTATGTTGTCTGAATGCGCTTTAAATTCGAAGACATACATGTGACATAGGAACTTCATTCCTATTCAGAATAAGCAACGCAATATAAACAAAATATGTTGTGTTGAATAAAAGCCGTTCCCAGGCAAAGATAATTTTTAAATTAGTACTAAAATATGCTAAAAATACTGAGAATTGTATGATTTTTTTAATTAAGACATTGAGCTCATATCGTATTGTAGAAATATACATTCTATAGTGATGACACTTTTCACAGGGTTAAGAACTTTTTCTCCGAATCTCACTCTGACTGACAAGACTTTGGCGACCGACTGATGGGAGAAAATCCTTTTAAACATCTGTCGAACCCAAATTCTGTAAATTATCACCAGCTGGGTTCACTGTCTGTCACTGGTGCGAGGGTACCAGCGCTGCGCTCAATAACCCGCCCCCCTAACGTGTTGGGTATGGTAGGTATGGAATTTTTTTTCACATTAAGCATGCCAAGTTTTGTTGGTACCTTCTTCCAAGAAGGTCACTCCAGTGACCATCAAACTAACAGTCCACCTGATAGTAAGCAAACAATTTGCAACCGAAAAAGATTACAGATGCGTTGTCAATCCTGAGGAATGAGATAGAATGCTTATCTGCCAGTAATTATAATTTCTCTCCTAGGATCGGAAATGGATCAGAGGGTGGTAAGTATTCAGACGGATCCTACGCCGGAAAGGAACCTCAGGCACCTTGTTTGCTCAGCTGTGGACTTGAAAAGACTAATGATTTTTTATCAAAGATATAATATACTCCAAACTTATATAATATACTACAAAAATGTATGAGGATGATTGATTGTCGGAACACAATTTGATTGTGTTCCCATAATCAATCGACATCGATTCGATCGGAACACAATCAAAATGATGTATAAAGCAGGATTTCGGATATCGCTGGTAACAAAAGTAACCGTTTTGTGCTGAGTAAATAATTGAAGAACTCACTTCACCAATAAATCGAAAGATCTAAGTTTTGTTTATTGTACTGCATATCCGCTTAAATGAACACAAAAGAACTATAATTTACAACAAGAAGACACTCACCGTGAAGCTTCCTTAGCTCATTGTCGCTTCACCGTGGGTGACCGAGCTCAGCTACTTAACCCTCTAATAATATTACCACTAACGCATAGTCAGTAGGGATATATTTTATATTGGATACCTATCCTACGTAACTGGTTTAAGTACTTTGCCGAATTTTATGTCTATTTAAATTTCGGTCCAATTTCGTTTTCAACGGATAGAAATTAATTTAAGTAGAGTGAATTGAGTTCTGTGAGCTGTTTTAGGATTTCTAATGTGAATAGAATTACTGTGAATTTTTTTTTTGGCTCCTCTGACAATCTATATATTTCTACAAAGAAATTAAGTATATATTTTATATTGGGTTATGTGTATTTTTCTGTCTAAAAGCATAAAATCCATAAGTGTTTTTTTTTCCACTCCCATTCTCGTCACTGAAATGAGATAGATTTAATATAAATATAATTAAGTAAACTTCTGAATTATATTTCATTGTTTAAACTATTTTTTTCATTGAATAATAGTTAAATGTTTTTTGTCTCGTTTTTAATAAATGAAATATTTATAATTATTACGTAATATAATCTATATTCTCCATCTTAATCACGAGTTTAAAAAATAATTATCTTGCATTATCTTAACGCGTAACCATAATAAATCTAACAGTCTCGGTATATTTATTCTCTCCTGGTAGCGTACAACAGTAGAGAGGCTTAATTCTGCACTATAAATAACCTTTCACGGTAAGTAAAGCCAAGCAGCCCTTTGTCCAGCTCTATACTTAAAAGCTTAAAATGCCACCTTTTATGTCCTGTTTCACAATAAAACCCGATGGTAAGCAATAAAACCCTACATACCATTAAAAAAATATTTTAACCAATACTATAAATAATTCTCAACTAAACGTTGTAAGCTGTGAGGTGTTAGGGAGGAATAGATCATATTTTCTCCCATTGTCAACCTCAGCTGCATGCGGTGCATCCTGCTTATTTACAATCGAGGCACTGGCCAGATTCGCGAGGATCGATGAATGGCGGGTAATCTTTTCGAATATGCCGAGCACAAATATAAGTGCAAGGGTAAGTCACTTTGTTCACCAACCTGCCTGGCCAGCGACTAACTAGTTAAATAGTCACCAAGACGTATGGTCAATGACGAGAATCAGAAACGACTACCATCAAATCGAAGACGAGAGGCATTCCAACGTCTCTCTTAATGGACATCAGGAGTCAAATCTTAATTACATTTCCATTGATTGCAATGGGTGATCTCGAACCTAAGCGAAGCAACGGAAATTCGCAAAAAAAATGGAACACCAATTCAATTAAAATCCTGAAGTGTAAATGACCCGTTGAAAAATCTAGTTGCCACTAGAGATCGGAGTATGACAAATACTGACATTGCAAGCGTCAACTTGATATGTTAGTTCTAATTGAAACGAACCTTTTTTTTTATGTGAAACGCGGCAAACGAGCTTGCGGTTCACCTGATGGTATGTCATTACCGTCGCCTACGTACATCTGCAACATGGTAGGAGCTGCAGGTGCGTTGCCGGCATTTAAGGGTATTTGGGAGATGGGAGGGAGAATGAGGAGGGTGATGGGAAGGGGGTGTGGGCCTCCGGTTACCTCAGTCACCGAACGAAACGCAGAAGCACAAGATGCCTCTACTTCACGCCGGTATTCTGCGAGGCCTTGGTACCAATCCGGTCGAGCCGGTCCCTTCGAGAGGAGAGAAGACAATTTAATATGGATAGTTCAATTATTTCTGAAAAGTGCTTTGAGCGTAACAGAAAATCCATTACCGCACTTTTTCATTTCCGCAGATCTAACGTCAAAGAAACGATGAATACTTAACAGGTACAAACGATTTTTCAAATTTCAATCTTTTCCGATTCATCAGTACCTTTACGTAGCGTTAGCGTTAATAGCTTTTAATGAAAAGCTTTTTTTTAAGTATCATCATCATCATCATTTCAGCCTATCAGAAGTCCACTGCTGAACATAGGCCTCCTCCAAAGATTGCCACGAAGCTCGGTCCTGAGCCACCTGCATCCATCGACTTCCCGCAACACTGCGCAGGTCGTCACTCCATCTTGTGGGGGGTCGACCTACACTGCGATTGCTTGTACGTGGCTGCCACTCGAGAACCTTTTTTCCTCAACGGTTGTCAGTTCTGCGAGCTATGTGGCCGGCCCATTGCCACTTCAGCTTGCCGATCTTTACGGCTATGTCGGTTACCTTAGTTCTGCTGCGGATATCATCGTTGCAGACTCTATCACGCAGAGAAACACCGAGCATAGCCCTTTCCATAGCGCCCTGAGCAACTTTGAGCTTCCTCATACGGGCTGCAGTGAAGGACCAAGTCTCGGATCCTAAGTCCCAAGTCTCGGTTTTTAAGTATACACAGGGTTATTTCGAAGTAAAATACAATACGTATTAATATTAATTATCAGTTGTTGTAGAAAGCCGCGTGTAGGTGCGATCTGTCTACGAATAATGAGTCCGAATTGAAGAGGATGGCTTGTTATCCATTGACAACTATGACAGTTCATAACCCATCGCGATTTTTATAATTTACTCTGGTGAAAAACAAAAAACCTTTGTACAGACCATTTCTTTCTATCATATTTCTTTTTTTTTTCGATTTACTTGTGCGTACATAATTAAATAAAATAAATAAATAAAAAAGAACTGGGTATACATAGAGCCTATATTATTTTACTTTTAAAAATTTTATCACTGATTGGTTCAAAATATACTAAATAGATGTATGTAAAAACATCACATATATTAAATTAAAAAGATGCAAAGTAGGTAAGAGTATATAGTATGGAGTAAGCTCATGAAGTAGCAATGGGCCGGCCACATAGCTCGCAGTACTGACAACCGTTGGGGAAAAAGCTCTCGAGTATCCCCCACACGATGGAGTGGTGAACTTCGCAGCGTTGCGAGAAGTCGAAGGATGCAGTTGGCTCAGGTCCGAGCTTTGTGGCAATCTTTGGGAGAGGCCTATATTCAGCAGTCAACTCGTGATAGACTGATGATGATGAAGGTCATGATGATATTTTTGCAAATTACTTTTCTTTCATTATGTGTATAGTATAACCGCAACGATGGTATAATAAAACGATTATAATCATATATAAACGCACATATAATCAAAGTCGGAAACGAGTATATAATATTCTGTAGTTCGTATTCACTAAGGCTTAGCTCCATTTCATCCCCTCTACTTATATCTCGATTCGTATACAGTCAACCATAAGTTTTTTCGCACCATAATGAGCGTATTAATAATCGTCTCTAATGTATTTTATGTTAGTAATTATTAGTTAAACCTAGGACAGAAATAATGTTAGGTTAATTTAAACTAATTAACCTAACATTTGGATAAATCGCCAACACCAACTGATATGTGACTTGGAGTTGAGAGCGCACTCCGGTACCCTGGCATTGATGATTCTACTACCATCATTATTTCGTGGTGATGGTACTGGTAATACTACAGTCTGTCTGTGAATTCAAATACATATCTTTCTCTTAGGTCTTCAACTTTTTTTTAAGGAAGAGAGGGCAATCGAGCAAGCAGCGTATCTGATGGGTTACCTTAATCACTTATGATTACCGACGGCCCATGTACACCTCCTACACCACAGGCGCTGCAGGTGGGTTGTCGGCCTTTAAGGGTATTTGGGAGATGGGACAAAGGGGATGGGAAGGGGGAGGGGGCTCCGGTTACCTCACTCACCAAACGAAACGCAGAAGCACAAGACGCCTCTACTTCACGCCGTTATTCCGCGAGATTGTAGTACTACCCCGGTCGAGCCGGCCCATTGGAACAGCAGCAATAACCACTGCTTGGTTCTACCACGTACAAAAAGTACTCTTTTCGATAGACAGATATCTGGCGAACACTTTAAGATCGTCTATTCAATTACGATATAAAATTTAATGCAATTTAATTCAATCAGGAGACCCGAATTCGATTCTATGGAGAGTTCGTACCGAAGAGAGAAAAGCGGTAGGCTCGCCACCTGTCATGTTGTACCAAATAAGCATTGGTTTAAAGACTAAAATCAACGTCTAAACCAGCCACAGTCCAGCCATGTTTTGTCGTGGAGCCTTACATTTTTTTTTTATTTTAATTCTATCAAAGAAATATTAAATTCTATATTTTTGTCACCGTCTCACTCACACCGGTATAGACACGTAATTACATAAAGGATTCTAAGTTATGTCATCGGCAATCTGTCATGACATACAGAGAGCGAGTGACTAAGAAAGTTCACTGAGAGCATTTTGACGGGAACGAAATAAATCATTGAAGCGTGAGAACAACTCCGGCTGTTCCCTCGGGAGCGTTCCATTCGATGATATGAGTAAATTTATTTTTTTCCCCACACAAACGGTGCTCGTGACTGTGCGAGGAATTTTAAACAAGAACTGAGAAAAATCGCAACAGAGTGTCGGAAAAAAGAAAGGATAAAAATTTTTTTTTTTTACTTTACTTGGCGTGGCGAGGCAATGCATGATAATCTTCAACCCTATTTTCCCCCGGCTATATAGCTACGAGAGCTGAGGAGAGTACGCCAATATTAGCAACTTGGAAAGGCCTTTGTCCAGCTGTGTAGTCCGTCAGACTGAAGAAGATTAATGCAGTACTAAATTTTCTAACATACATTTATGTCTGACGAGAAGATATAATCGTATATCTTACACTTAAAAAAACCTATACTAGAAATCAAATGACATTTTGGCGTGTCCAGAGAGTTATTGACTGTTTCTTCGCAGTCTGTAAATGTTCTCATAAAAGTTATTAGGCTACAATTCATTAAGTCCTTAATTACAAGATAATGAAATGCCCTGTTCAAGACATACGCCAAGTAAAACTTAAGTCCGCAAGAAACTTATATCCGATAAGCGATTACAGATCTTATATGCAAAACGACAAAGTTCAAACTTCTGAGCTCAGAAACAGCGACTGGGTTTAATTCGTTGCTTTGATGGCACATGAAATGTTTGCTAACAGTGATATAGGGCCCTTAGAAATAATCTAATTAATGAGGTGTTAGTTATCGAGCTTTGTTAAAACTCGACTCGTTACCGTACTCATAAAGTATTTTGCTTAGTTAGTTTTAGTTGACCGAATAGTAGCGGAAAACCTTTCCCACTGTGCCGAACCCAATTTACAGATTAGTCATGGGGAGCATCACTAGCTTATATTAAGCAAAGTTCCGAGCATATCTCAATGGCTTTTGTTTTAGTGCTTATAGGTAGATAATTTTCCTTTAAATAATTCTTCCATGGCTCAATATTTATTCCATATGCTCTGTATTCGCCAGTTATATAATGTATGCCTGAATATTATGATTGAAACAAAAAAACCGTTACCTTCCACTATCAGAGTTTCTTCTGCTTAATTGCACATGAACAACCAAGACCCGGAACAATTATTTATATGTCATACAATACTTGTCTCGTGCAGGAATCGAACCCGCGACCCGCAGCGCCGTAGTCATATGCAGGCACTGTGCCCATCGAACCGTTTGCTTAACATGGCATGACACAAGTCATAAAGAGGTTGGTAATGATTCATATAAATTACTTTAATAGCAATCTCCGGGTACAAACCCGGGAGCGAGACTCGCAAGCTGTCACGCTCTACTTACCGGAGATGCGAACAGTGGGTTGCGGAAGCCCGTTAGGAGCTTGTATATAGGATACAATGCTTACTATATGTTACACATAAGGAAAAAGGGAAGAGGAAAGCTAACGCATCGATTAACCACACAGTTCGGTAACCTATTTTTAGTGCGAGTCGCTTTATTATCACGAGTACTGTCAGACACGCGAAGGGTCTCTCCCTTCAACGCTATTAGCCTCGTTTTCTGAAACAAACAAAATTTCCTAAGTAAATGACGTAGCTCTTCATGCGGGTTGTGTTAAACTTGTTTATATAGATAAACTAGTTACATTCCACGGCCTCGCTCTCGTGATCCTTTATTCTGTTCCACGGACCCGTAGTCGAGGTAAGTATGCTATTTATATCTTACTCCATGACGTAATTGACCATGAGGTCGATCATTCTCTGTACACGATTGAGCGAAAGACATACAAACTTACTTATACAATAACCAATCACATTTAGCTAATATGTACCTTACATACATAGCCTTTAATCCCAGGGTATCGGCACTGCGCTCACCAATCCGACCCCGCAGCGTGATGAACCAGTTCATTATGACCGAGGAGATGCCAGCTTTTGTTGGCATTTTCACACAAAGACCTGTGTCCAGCGCGAGACTTTAAGTCTCAGTCAAAGAACGCTGTAGGATAATACTGAATGATTATGGGATGCAAGATAGAATACAAATGGTGGAAAATTCATCAAGATGGAACCCAATATTACAGACTCACTAGTCACTATAGAAAGGTGCGTCACTGCTTACCCGGCGTGGTAAGCGTTGGTTCACGGATTCCCGGCCAAAATTTTTCGACGCTTTCTCTCGATCGGTAGAGAGACTGAGTTTTTTTTCTGTAATAAAATTAGAGTGTCAAACGAGCTAACAGCCACCCTAATGGTATGTGTCTACTAAAGCCCATGAACACCTGACGGCTCCTAAGCAGACTACCAACAAGCGTGTATAAATCTCTGACACGCGAACGATTGTATGGTTCCGTTTTCTCTTCAGAGATCCGGAATGCTAAGATCCAACAAATAAGATTTGTTTTGAAAAAAAATATAGAAGACAATGAAACTACTTTAGCAAAGTATTTGGCTTACTTAAAGCTGGAGGGATTTTACTAGATATTGCTTCGCTTCGTGAAAAATCTAAATTGTATTATTTCTGTATAAGAAATTTACGGAAATGAAATGAAAACAATCGTCAAATGAAACTTACGATTTATTTTCAAATCTTTCACAGGTTATTAATAAGGTTACTTTGACAGATAAAAAATAAGTATTCAATTTTGTCACTTTTTAAATATATTTAAGATGCAAATTGAATTCGTAATGAAAGGATTGTCACAGACCTAGGCAATCGACAATCGACGTAGATTAGTTTTATATTTGATCGGAGAATAACTTCACAATATTTTTACGCCATAGCCCGTAAGGCCCCTGAGACAGAATGCCTCGTTACCAGCAAAGATAAGATAAAGCACTACAAACATTTATTACCCAATTTTTTTGAACTGATCAAGTTCAACATTAAGCTAGTACTTAAATAAATATATATACATTTTTTTATCTTTTTGTGACTGATTTCCATAGTTCAAAGAGAAATTTTCATTCATACATCTGAGAGAAAGAGAGAGAGTAGATGTGTCAGATGAAATTTTTATATGGTCTTTTTGTGTAGTATTTTTGTTTTTTTTTAAACTGCAACCAAATTAAAATAATGATTACTGCCAACGTCCAGTCATTAAAATAATTAACAAAAAAGTCTGTTATTCTGATTATAAGCCTAATTATAATAACTATGATCTAATGAATTAATATGAAACTAATTGTACTAAAAATGTAAAATATATTTAAATAAATAGAGAAAAAAAAATCTAATTACTCTATTAAAAATATTGGATAGTACCAGGTCATCATCATCATAAAACAGATAAAAAACGAAAAATAAAAAAGTATTTTGCTTATAGATTAACTTTTATTCAGGCAGTTTTAATGTAGACAAATTGACTAAATCTTTCTGGTCTGTTACTTGTTCTTAACACCTGTAACGTAAAGTAGCAGCCTATAAGTGCCCACTGCTGGGCAAAGGCCTCCTTCTCAAATACGAGTATCAGAGAGGGTTTAGGAGCCGGGAAGGGCCCGCCACGCTGCTTCAGTGCGGGTTGGCGTGCTTCACATATCCTCGAAATAATATTGTTATTATTTCTCAGACATGCAGGTTTCCTCACGATGTTTTCCTTAACAGCCGAGCACGTGGTAAATACAGCACTTAAAATTTCTATTAACAATTTTAGTGGTGCCGGCACCGGGGATCGCACCCAGGTTACTCGCGCTCTATGAAACTAAAGTGAGCGTCCTGACCACTAGGCTACCACGGCTCTTAACACCTAAAAAGCAAATTGTTACGTGAGTCACACCATGACCTTCCTTGTTCGATAAGGATCGGCTCCCGCCGTTACATTTAATTTATCTCTATTCACATCAGTGTCCGGTGTTCATGATGGTTAGTGGTTAACTTCATAGTCTAATCTCTATTATATAATGTACAATGATGAGAAGAACCGCGATTGATTTTAATTCAGTGAAAGTTACACCGTTGTAGTAACAAACTCAGTTGATATCTGGATCTTAATATTATAGCACCAAGAAGCTCTTTAAAAAGGACAATCATTTTTTTTTTTTAATAATCAGAATATTACCTTGTAGGTTTTGAGGTAGCTCACCAAAGAACAGCTTAGGGTCAGACAATTACTTTTTAAACATACTTTTTGAACATACACTTATTGATAGTGTGTTTTTAATATCAAAAACTTCAAAACAATCTTTTTTTGTTTTATTGGGAAAGGGGGCAAACGAGCGGTTCAACTGATGGTAAGTGATTACCGTCGCCCACATATATCTACAACACCAGCGGTGCTGCAGGTGCGTTGCCGGCCTTTAAGGGTATTTGAAATTTTGAACAAAGGGGAAAGGGGATGGGGGTGGGGGAAGGGGGAGTGGGCCTCCGGATACCTCACTCACCGAACGAAACACAGAAGCATAAGATGCCTCTACTTCACGCCGGTATTCTGCGAGGCCGTAGTACCAACCCGGTCGAGCCATGTACGAACTTAACATTGTAACGTGAAAGTTACTAGATAACACAATGGAAAGAGCTCGACAAAAACCTGAAAAGCGTTGTCAAAATTTGTCAACATCATCACCGTTTCAGCCTGTCACAATTCCACTACTAACATAGGCCTCCTTCTAAGATTGCCACTTAGCAATGTCATTAGCCACCAGCATCCATCGACGTCACTTAAAATTCACCCATAAAATCATACAGTGTTATTTTTATTACATGATTTCGTTTATAGAGAACCATGTTTTGGATGTGATTTTGTGGAGAAATCTCTACACACGGAACTGTTGTGAAATATCTTACGGCATAGTGGTCCCTTGTACGTGGCTGCCGGTGGAGGACATATGTATACTAAGGCTTTAGAATAAGTATTATGTATTACTTGTATTATGACTAAAATTTGGGGCAATTTATATTTAGTTAGAAATAAATTTAATAAAGTTCCTGATTCTGTAATAGTTTTATAATTCAAATTATTCACATACCAGTCACTAAACAGCTTTGACATGTTCTGACGAAAACCACTTAATTACTATTTAATGAGCGTTTGTTGTGTACGTCATTTTTAATAATACCAATAACATTTAAATAAATACACAAATTTAACAATCCTAACAATTTAATGCACACTATTACTGGCAACACTATTTATATCCTTGATCCATATCCCTCCCGCTTCCTTTAAAATATATGTTCAATTACTCTCGTTCTCAACGCGCGTGTAGCACGCATGTACGCATTTACACCTTTAATACTCATATAACTACTCATCGAGCTTAATAAAACGCACTCTGGTGTAGAACTAAGCTTGTAAAGAACTAATACTATAAATTTATATAGTAAAGTGTTGTGGGAAAGATCAGTGACCGCGGTTAGACTGAGACATCGAACGACATCTCTAGCTTACCTACTTCCAGGTACCTAGCTATTTCTAAAGTTGTTTTCGTGTGGTATTAGAGTTACCCCTTTCTTCTCGTGGGTCATCGCAATGGCTAATCGACAGATGGCGGTATAACCATTTCGATATGTACCAGACGAATGACGGGTAGCAGCCTACAAGACGCGACGTGTCGATCGTGCCCATTATGGCAAATCCTCGGTATAGGAGAGATATAGGTCCTGCAAAGATATATTTATTATGTAAAGAATTATTTTGAAGTAAAAATATAGATAAAAAGCAGAGATAAAAAAGAGACATTAACCCTTGCCATTCGTTCCAAGACCCGCCATTTCTGAAATAAATCTTAAAAGATATTATATGGAAACCTTTTGTAACAACGCTATAAATAAAGACCTGTTTATCTGTCTTCAAGCATGTTATTTATTTCGGCGGCTCTTTTAGTAAAGTCTGTATTTGGTAGTGATAGCTTAGTGGTTAGGATGCACGCTTTAATTTCATAGCACGCGAATGACTTGGGTTTGGACCTAATGCTCCCCTCAAAATATTAATTACAAATTCTAGCGTTACATTCATCACGGTAAAGGAAAATATCGTAAGTAAACCTACATTTCCGCACTACCAAGCAGGGAGACCTAGGTTACTTTTTTGTATATTACTTTCTTGTCTTTTCAATCCACTCTTAACCAGGGCTTGTTTTATAACCGACGTAACAGGGAGATAGCCCTTCATCGTCTCAGTGTCCAAATCAACGACAACAAGCTCGCATGACAGTTTTTCAAAAAACTCATTGGTAAGAACCCTTCAGATAGGGGATTGAAATGGGGTTACCTGATTCGAAGGCAGTTTTGAGTTTATACGATTAGGCATTCCCCTAATCTAATAAACTAAAGAGAAATAAAAAAAAAATATTCAGATACTATGATCAAACGACAAATAAGTAAACAATGGTTCGAAATTGTGTAGATTACATTGAGTAGTTTAACAGTTTGATTGTAATTAGGAAACACAAACAATGATCAAATTGTAGAGCTTGGAAAATCCGGCTCAATGATCAGCTTAGCTGACTGTCAATTCGTCTGTCCAAGATACGAATCACCGAAATTTACTTTACACTGTTTTTTTATACTGATTGTATGATGTTGTGGGAAGGTTTATATGTCTATTGTCTACTAAAACTTAATTGTTAAAGGATTGGTTTAGGATATTGTAATGATATATGTATTATGGTTGCATATAAAAAGACTTTTTGTCTTAAAAACATGTACGTATCAGTGTTGAGTACTCTTGTAAAACGATAGGTCTTATAGGAGTACTTAATAATAAAATAGTTTACAGTTAAATTATATAGGAATAAAATATCTGGATATTTTTTTTTCCTTGAAAGCAAGCAATATTGACAAAAGGTTTAGCTTTAATCACAGTCAATTTATAGCGACACAGGTTACTAATATAAGAAGAGAGAACGTGAGTTTGTATTTATGTGTGCGTAATCTTCAGAAGTACTGGACCGATTTTAAAAAGTCTTCCTCTGTTTAATGCACGTTAATCCAGACGGGCATAAGCTTTATTTGTATTCCAGAAAATATTAAATTCTGTAAGAAATTGCGATATTGATATAACAAGTAGTCATAAAAATACTTTTTGAGGATTATACTATTATAATACGTCTGTCTGTGCGAATTTAGAACTGTTTGCTGAATTTTAATGAAGTAGTTGACAGGGCTGGGCGCTCTCTTGGTATTAATAGTAGGCCAGGAATCCGGGTATGATGTTTCGGAGAAACCCGCATGAAAAAATGCCCAAACAACATTCGGAGACATCTGTAATCCCCCAACTCACATTGAAGCAGCGAGGCGAACTATTACCGGATCCATGAATCTCTCAAGAATTGGAAAAGGTTTCTGAAATGTTTATATATATATCTATATATTCCATGTAGACATATGTTTTACTTTACAAATCTTTACTTTCCCGTATCCGATGTAATGTCTGGAGAAGACTAATATCACAGACACGCGACATGACTCAATAAAGTCAGATCCGAAAATATAACAAATCATTTTCAAATCATTAAACGACGTACGTGCGACATTTGCTGCTGCTCGAATGGGCCGACTCGAGCGGGTTGGTACCACGACCTCGCAGAATACCGGCGTGAAGTGGAGGCATCTTGTGCCCCTCCTCATCTTTCCTCCCATCTCCCAAATACCCACAAAGTCCGGCAACGCATCACTTGTCATCAGGTGAACCGGTTGCACGTTTGCCGCCTTTCCCATAAAAAAGAAAAAAAATATTGCCTTCGACTGGGATACGAACCCTAGTTCAGTTGTCACGCTACCACTAAACCACACGTTCGTCATGGTGTTGAGCATTAAGCAACGAGCGTTGGAGCAGTGGGTACGTTAAACCGAGCATTACAAACTCGCACGCGCGCACGAAGTTTCCTTGAGAGTGCGCACCAACGAAGCGTCCGACCGTTCGGCTCGCAATTATTTCACACTTGGCGTCACTTCGACGACCGCCTGGCTTAGCGAATAGCGTAGCTGACTGCAGAGCTATGGATCCTGAGATCGAATCGCGAAGTCAGTATTGGTGCAACACACATTCTTGTTATTCGGGTCTGGTTGTATTGTGTTGCGTCGCGCATCTCTGTCTCTGCATATTTTTTTTTTTTATGGAAGAGACGGCAAATTAGCAAGCGGTTCACCTGAAGGCAAGTGATTACCGTCGCCCACATACATCTGCAACACCATAGATGCTGCAGGTGCGTTGCCGGTCTTTAAGGATATTTGGGAGATGGTAGGAAGAGGAGGGGAATAGGGAGGGGATGTGGGCCTCCGGTTACCTCTCTCACCGAACGAAACGAAGAAGCACAAGATGCCTCTACTTCACGCCGGTATTCTGCGAGGCCGTGGTATCAATCCGGTCGAGCCGGCCCATTCAAGCAGCAGCTAAAGCCGCCGCTTGGCTCTACCACGCTTAAAATCTCCCTCCCTGCGATCCTATCGCTTAAGCATTACATAGAATGGAAAGGTAAATACGAGTGAGCGCCTCTGTGTTCGCGTGTACGCTTACGGCACTATAATATCTCCCGCGCAGTTGTCTACTGCTGGCAGTTCAGGATAGTATTCGAATGTTGTCGCCGTTTTCGAACTCGGTCGGGTGTACATCGTCATTTCACAATTAAAATTTCGAACGCTCGTCTCTGCCTACGCCTAATGGGTGGCAGGCGTGGGTTGCGTTTTATCACCCCTGAGGTATCCATGTTGTTATGCCCACAAACGGGCTAACAGTCCACCTGATGGTAAGTGGGTACAGCAGTCCGCCTACAAACAACTTCAGTCGAAGAAGTTTACACGTGCACTGTCATCCATGAGGACCAAGTTGGAGCGCCTCACGGCCCGTAATTATACCCTCTCTTTCTATAACTTTCAAACCGGAACACAACAGTATTTGCACTGTCGTTTGAAGTCAGAAATGGGTCAAAGTCAGAAAGGTCAGAAAAGGCAGGGTCTACCACCTGTTAAAACCTATTTTTACCTATTTTTATATAACTATTTTATTGAAATATGTACAAAACTATACTTAGTCATAGTCATTTTAATAATCAGACAATTATAAGCAATTTCCTAAGAGAATCGGAAAATATTCACATAAAAGTTCTTCAGAGACAGTTCATTAAGTCCTTAATTACAGTGTAATGACACGTCCCTGCTTATTACATACGTATAGTTAAGCCTTCGTCTTATGTAATGAAGATCCCAAACGCGACTATAGCCCTAACCAGCATATAATAAAGTCTTTTATTCAATGATTAATTTATAGGCGTTGTAACTTTCTTCCTCGCTTTGACGCCCCACAAAACGATTGCTAAGAACGTTATAGGGTTGTAACAAATAATCTTATTCATGAGTAATTAGCAATAGAGCGGTCTTCAACACAATTACCAATTTACCGATTTTACAAAGAATTCGTATAAACTGTCTAAAAATATATTTATTCCTTTACTTCTTTATATATAGTAACACTCTAGTCTGTCCACTACAGGGGCAGGCAGAGATAGGGACTTTCATCTAGCACGACTCTACAAAGCCTAACGGGGTTGAGAGCCTCGTCACCAGAATTGCTCCCAGAGATTGACATTATATTTTCAAGACATTTAGTTGCCTCTTACGGCACTCACGGGAATAAAGTACAAACCGATAAGAATGTAACCGGTAATTTTCGCAAAGTATTGTCTGATTCTATGTCTAACGTTATTTCTTCACACAAATCTCTAAAACCTTACGATTATGTTCTCCTAGCCGAATTTGTGCACAGCGACATCTATTGCTTAATGATTAAAAGATAATTTAACATTTTTTATTTCTTGTTTTGTTATAATTTCATATGCTAAAGTAAAATGCTTGTGAATGCAATAGTCATTTAGTTTTCTGAACACGCTCAAGATCATGTTTGTTTTAAAATATCACTCGTTCTTTAGTATGTTGTCCGCACCGTCACGCTATCAGACTTTCTAGGCACGTCTGTATGCTTCTATTCGTCGAGATCATTGTAGAACATACAAAAATAATATATAGATTGAGCTACGAACTATATCATGTATTTATTTTCAAAGCTGAAAACATAATTTAGTCTTGAACCCAAAATAAAAATTGTAGTATAGTTGATAACAGTGTTTATTTATTATCTCAATAACGTTCATTGTCACTGCTAATAGGTAAATAAAGAACTTTTTTTAAATTAATTAATTAAATTAAATTTAAGCAAGCTTATTAAAGGTATATGAGCCGTGGTAGCCTAGTGGCCAGGGCGCTAATTTTTGTTTCATTGAGAGCGAGTGACCAGGGTTCGATCCCCGGCGCCGGCATCACTGAAATTGTTAATAACAATTCTAAGTGCTCTGTTAACCACGTGCTCGGCGGCGAAGGAAAACATCGTGAAGAAACCTGCATGTCTGAGAAAGAACGAAAAACATTGTTTCGAGGATATGTGAAAACCGTGAACCCGCGCTGGAGCAGCGTGGGGGGTCCTTCCCGGCGCCAAAACCCTCACAGATATTTACCACACTGCTACTTTATGCAAACTTCTTCGTAAAATTAGATCTTATCTGTATTCTGTCGCTTGCTGTCTCTAACTGAAAAGACTAAAGCACGATGAACTGAACGTAGAATAATTTGGCTGTCTTTATATGAATCTTAATTATTTTGGAATAAACTTAATCGCCTTGTTAATACTTCTGGGACTTAAGTGAAACCGTAGACAACATCCAGTTTGTTTATTTAGGAAAGGAACTCTAAATTAATAAAAAAAAAGTCATAAATGTTGTACTTGCAATTGAGTCCAACTTAAAGATAATTATGCTAAAATAAGCGATGTAATATTAATGTAACCTTATTAAAAGTATACATTACTACGCTACACAGGTCCTAATATAAGCCTAATAATTGAGAATATTAGCATATAAGTAGAATGTTCACTTGAACAGTTCGTAAACTTTTTCGGTTGTTAATATAATATGAGAGTTGAATATAAATTAGCCCATTCCTGAGTTCAAGTCCAATTATTTTCAAAACTATGTTGGAAATTCTCGCTCTTTTGTAAGTCTCTGCCAAAGGTAAGATCTAAATCCTTCTCTAGTTTTTTTTAATTTATTGTAATAAGTAAAAATTGGTATTTATTAGTTGGTTATTAATACCTCTTTTTATCTTTTTATTACTAACGCATTGGACTGCCACGTGGGGTGCCGATCTCTTAAGACGATACTCCGCTACATTTTGAATGAATTAAAAATAATTGCGTTAAATTACAAAAATAAGTCACTGACGATTTCTCTCGAACGGTTCGATTCAAACCTTCTCCGTTAAAGAAAACATATTAAGAAATGATTGCGGACAAGTCAGTCCTTTCGTTGGAGAAACCTTGTCCTGTTGGTTACCATTGTCAGTAAGGATTGTCCAGTGAAGTCTCAAACCACTGTTGGGTTCCGGTTTGAAAGGTATAGAGAGCCAGTATAATTAAATATAATGACAACTTTGTATACGGGCTGAGCTCATGGATGACAGCGCATGTGTAAACTTCTTCAATTAAAGTTGTTTGTAGGCCGACTGCAGTAGCCACTTACCCCCCCCCCCCTCCCCCCTCTCATGTAAAGCCTTTAGTTTGTTTATAAAAACGTTGCCTTCCACTGTAGGAATTTCTCCTGTGTCGCGGAGGCAGTTTACTTACACGAATTGTACATGAACAAACACCCAGACATGGAACTATTATTTGTAGTCCATACAAATACTAGTCCCGTGCGGGTATATTAGCAATTGTGGTCTATATTTTTCCGTGGTTTTTATCACAGTTTTTATAACATTTAGTAGTTAGTGTAATTGAAAATTTAGCTGTAATTCCTGCGTTCGAAGCCGTGAATATATATATAAACAATGTCGAATATGTTTGATAGATAATACAATAAAGCAACTTATGCTATAAAGAGGCGACATAAAAAACAATTCAGCTTATGAAACCTTCTCTTTTTTTTTTCAATATCTGAACAGCTATCAATAATATCAACTAGGCCCGATCACAGATCGCAACTTCGGCTTCCTTTCTATTTTTCTTTACTTCATTCATTCTATTTTATTTATTTACTTCAAGGGATAAAATTGCTTTTTCTTCCTTTTTTTGATCCTCGATAACCACGTCTAGAAAATTATTATATTTTCAAATTTAGATATGTCAAAACCTGTAATTTATATATTATTGTAAGGAGTAACTCTACTTTAGCAATATACGCTTTTATCAAATGTCTTCACACACATATTACAAAGGCAATGTGAGTATTCTTAATATTTTTTCGCGCTTCAGCTATAATTTTACAAAACGCTAGCAGAGTTATATAACAACAATGTTTTTAGATAAATATATTACGCTTTTATATGACGTTATAATGGTTAGGTTACCTTAGACGTTAAAATAGTCGACTAAGAGAAATTTCAGGCGTCTGACAGAAAGTGGAGGAACAAGGCCAAATGGACTGAATCTTGAATATTCAGACGGTGACTGGAAGAAGCATCTAGGACCTGAGCCGTCAGATGCAATAGCCAATTAGTTCGCCATACGTGAACTATATGTTGCCAGCACCAGCACCACTGAAATTGTTAATAGCACTTTACCACGTGAAATTACTCTGCGGTGAAAGACAACGTCGTGAGTAAACACGCATCTCTGTGAAATAATGAAAATACTATTTCACGGACATTTCATATATCATTTCACATGTGATATAATATAGTTATTAGTTTTGTTATAATAATAAAGTCAAACCGTCGCCCATGTACATCTGCAACACCAGAGGAGCTACAGGTGCGTTGCCGGCCTTTAAGGCTATTTGGGAGATGGGAGGGAGGATAAGGAGTGGAATAGGGAGGGAGAGTGGGCCTCCGGTTACCTCACTCACCGAGCGAAACGCAGAAGCACAAGATGCTTCTACTTCACGCCGCTATTCTGCGAGGTCGTGGTATTAATCCGGTCGAGCCGGCCCATTCGAGCAGCAGCTAAAGCCGCCGCTTCGCCTTCTACCACGTTAGAAATTCTCTTTCTCTCCAGAAAGCTTCTGCTAAAAGAAAACTCTTAGAGAGTTATGCTTAAGCTACTTTGTACACATATTGTAATACATTTATTTACAAATTTGAAAATGAACATATTACAAAGAGTTTAAATTTAAAAAACAAAGATTGCGAGTGCAATGTGTAGTAGATAAAGTGATGACTTTAGATATAGTGCGACTCTAGAAATGATAGCAGTGATAAATTATTTGTGATTAGTTCCTGGGTTACTGTTACTATATAAACCAGATGATTTTCAATCTACATTATAGTGTCATAAAGTATACACGCGCAACTTTTTACAATGAGTTTCACAAACAAAGTAGTGTTTATGAGCGGCGCAAGTTCTGGAATTGGTGCAGCGGCAGCCATAGAATTTGCTAAAGAAGGCGCTAACGTAGTGATTGTTGATAGAAACGAAGCGAAGATGAAGAATGTATATAAGCAATGTGAAGCGCATGGTAAGAACCATTTGGTGATCAAGGCTGATATATCAAAGGACGATGAAGCAAGGGCATCTATTAACAATACAATCGCTAAATTTGGAAAACTTGATGTTCTTGTAAACAATGCGGGAGTTTTAAGATTTGGTAGTATTCTAGATGGAAATTTGCTGGAAAGTTATGACGAAATAATGAGTACAAATCTTCGTGCAACCTTACATCTTACGACGTTGGCTGCACCGCACTTGATAAAAACGAAAGGAAACATAGTCAATATATCAAGCGTTGCTGGTTCTATGATTCCGATCTTACCACAGTTCACGTCATATGGCGTCTCAAAGGCAGCGCTTAATCATTTTACCCGTTGTTCCGCATCGGAATTGGCTACATTTGGTGTACGGGTGAACGCTATCAGTCCTGGACCAGTTATAACTGATATACAACAAAATTCTGGCAACACCGACATATTCGCCAATATCAATGTCAAAACGGCGCTCAATAGAGTATCTGACCCCGACGAAATTGCACATTTGATTTTGTATTTAGCAAGCGACAAAGCAAACGCTATCACTGGTTCGAACTACGTATCTGACAACGGTTGTTCGATAACGAAATAATGTTTTTTTTTTTAAATAATCGATTCGGTTTGACGAAAATTTTTTTTATAGATTCATTATTTCATGCACGTATTTTACCTTTCTCTTCCTTTTGACATACTGAGTCTTTTCTTTCCAATTCACTATGAATAATTAATATTTGCGAAAATTTTACTATGCATTATTTCATACATATGCATACTAAATTAGTATCATTATTTCAATACGTGAATATCAACATCAAAATTGTTGTCAACGTATATCATTCGGAAGGTATTGTGCCATAGATGTGCACAAAAATTATTTGTGTATCTTGCTTCCGTTACGGCAGGTAAAATAAAGTAAACGTGCACACATATTTTTTCCATACAAAACTTGCAACGCGGTACGCGGGAACTTCCTCTATCCCCTATCCCTCTTTTTTCTCATAGCGTTAAGTTTTGACCGCAAGCGATACCAGTACAATAGTACTGTTTAAAACACGACGATAGACCTTCGTGAGATAGACGTATTTTTCACTTATGTTATTTAAGTTTTACCAACAGTTGTTACACTGGCACTTTGGAACATTGGAACACATCTAATTGGTGCAGCCGGTTAGCCGACAAACGTGGCTCTGGGGACCCAACGATGGCGGAAAATCCTTCTGAGTTCGCTGAACTCTCTGACTTGGGATGCGGAACAGCATCACCAGTGCGAGGGTATCAGTGCTGCGCTGCACCAATCAGCTAGCCCAATGTGGTGAGCATGGGCATACCACCCAAGAAATATATGCCGGCTTTACTGGCGCTTTAGAGGCTGAGTTAGAGTGTAGATAAATTTTAAGAGCAGTTACCGCGTAACCCGTAACTTAAGTTTAGCAGGTCGAAACAGTTAAAGCATAGCTTCAGTGCTTCATTAGCAATTGTGTTCTATATTTTTCCGTGGTTTTTGTCACGAAAAAACAGAAAACATTTAGTAGTTGTGTAATTGAAAATTTAGCTGTAATTCCTGCGATCAAATGTTTTTGTGTAACACAGAAATTACTACTTTTCGGGACTAGTAGTGTTGTGGATGTCTGGTGTCAATTAGCATCTGAACCTTTGAATCTAATATCCTATCTAGTCGCGTAAACGTCGCATTGGATACGGGAAGATGAAGACTAGTGAGTCCCCCTGTGTTTGCGCGAACACATTCCACCGCCTATATCTTGCGCAGCGCACTTGACTACTGTCCATAGAGTTTGGAGTTCTCACTGTGGCCGCAGACGGTCAGGAGAAAATATTGTAAGATAAACGTTCGGGGATATTTTAGATTTTTTTACTTAACATATGAGACCTTATTTCACACCTACCTAATTTCAAAATATTAGGTCAATGCAAATTATCCAATTGATTTTGATGGAATCATTACATATATGTAGTAAATACATAAATAATTTATTTTAAATACTCATTTAAAAAGAAATGTATTTAGTTAGTAGCTTGATTTTACAAGACCCTGAGGCCATAGTAGACTTTGACTACTTTGTAAGCTTTAATTTCACTTGTCAAACCAACGTTCTAGCAAAATACAAGAGCTATGTATGTTATATTATGTTATGTGTATGTAACTATGATACAAGAGAAATTCCTATGGCGGGAGGTATCGTTTTATCAATAAAGAAAAAAAGGAAAAAAGAAAATCTTTGGAGCAGAAGTGCTCAGCAGTGGACTCATGACTGATGATGATTGACGACCTGACTGTTGTTATTGTTCTTTTCGATTATCTTAATCTTTTCGATCCTAAAAGAAGCCTATTATTCTGATCCTAGTATTCGCAAATTGCTGGTTTTTCAAGTCCGGCTATGTTGTGTAAGGTCCCTTTCACACTGCATGTGACACTTCCTCCGATGTTGTTGCATAATCGCACATCTATGGCACTGAAATATCTCCAGCGCTGTCAACTGCTAATCACTATTTTAAGACCCCTACTTAAAACTCGATCCAGCGAAGCCAGCTCGACCAAGCTGGTTAATAAGTGATGGTCCTCAGTTAGCAAGTCCGCTAGCGACTCTGCTGGGGTCGAACAGCAGAGATGGTCACCAGCAGATATCTTCTGAGATCGATGTCACGTTAAAAAAAGTTTTGAGTAACCGAAATCCTTCAGGCGGATATTGTTACTGGCGAAGTTGTATGTACCGATTACGTTGGCAACAATACGTATAAATACAATCTTCTACGAATGTTATTTTTATAATATGTTACATTAAAGAGTGATACTGATGTTCTTATCAACTTATTACGATCTGTCCATATCTATACTACCGTGACCACGTTGATCACATTAACTGAGTGATTTATGAAAACAAGCCCATTTCATTGACCTTCACGTTTTATCTACGGTAAATGAAGTAGCACTTAATATAATTAAAAAAACATTTGTCCGTATACTACACGATGATAAGTGAATACTTATAATATCTTGTAGTACTTTGAAGTTTTATTGTCGGCTAGCTTCCGCCTGCGGTATCGCCGGCCAGGTGATTCTTTCTGCGGCTTTCCGGTACTAAATAGTAAGTTATACTCTTTTTCAGTCTTCAAGCTAGCTCCGTACCATATCTCATCAAAACCGGTCCAGCTCTTTATGCTTGATAGAAAGACGTATGTTAGAAAGTTAGGAATTATTAAATTCAGGTCGACCGAGAGAAAGACTTAGTTCATAGAATAACACATTTTATCTCGAACATTTCGCTTGCGACAAAATTTAATATCACTCGAACGAAATGACTGGGAGTCGCTAGTTTGTCGTAAAATGTAACACTCCGTCATAAACTTATAGATATTCCTATTGAAGAGGCTATCATCGTCAATTTACACAATTGTTTGCTCTTCAATATGCAAAAACATATTATATGGTGATATGGTCCATATTTTCTTTCAACATATAAGCACACTGAGATCTGTCATGCATCCCCTAGGAAGGCAAAGTTTTTGAAGCAAGCCTCGTCGCCGGATTCGCTTCCGGAGAATGCCATGAAACTTTATAAGCTTTTATCTTAGTCGTCTCTTACGACCTGAGGAAGAAAATCTAATTAGATATAATCTTTGTAGTTTCGATAGATGGCAGGATAAGCATCTTAAAAAAATACCCAGACCGGTGACTGGGAGCAGAAACTGAGGTACGCCAAGTGTTATACCACAAGATTATTGAGAACGCTCTGTATTCGACGGTGGACTATTAAATATTCACTATTAACAAAATAATCGTAATGCAATTAAAGGTGATATAATGTAATTATTAGTTTTATTATTGTAATAAAGTCCAATTAATAGTAGCGTTGTTTAAATAAATTCTTTGTTACATAAATGTAATTTATTATGTTATAATGTAATTTATTTTAAATTAAACTATTATTTACGGATTTCATCGCGTTTAATTTCTTTTTATATTACCGACGTTTTGATTGCTTTACAGCAGCCGTGGTCACGGGGGTCCGTAAACAATAGTTTTATTTAAAATGTGTAGTGTTCGCGTAAATACAAGAAATCATAGTGTAATTTATGTTCATATATTTATGTATGTATTTAAATGTTTGTAGGTTCAAGCAAAATTATAATTTTTCAATATACACTTTGTTTAGAGGCTATCCGTGGTAGCCCCGTGGTCAGGGCGCTCACTTTAATCTCATAGAGTGCGAGTGATCTGGGCACGATCCCCGATGCCAGTACCACTAAAATTGTTAAAACAATTCTAAATGTTCTATTTACCACGTCCTCGGCGGTGAAGGAAAAAATCGTGAGGAAAGCTGCATGTCTGAGAAAGAACGAAAAACATTATTTCAAGTATATGTGAAGCCCGCCAACCCGCACTGGAGAAGCGTGGCGGGCGCTGCTCGACTCTAAAACCCTCGCAGAGGCTACTACTTTTTACACTTTGTTTTACCCATACGTATTCACTCTTCTCTCCAATCCAAGGTTTCCCAGAAGAAAACTCTTATAGAGTTAAGCTTGTATACATTTTTTAACACAGTGTATACAACAATTATAAATAAATATGAGACCTTAAAATTAAACACATAACAAAGAATAACAAATTGCGACTGCAATGTTTAGTATCTAAAGTGCGAACTCTTGAAATTATATCAGTGATAAATGCTTTGTCGTTAATTCCTGGGTTACTGTTACTAAATAAACCAGGTTATTTTCAATCTACATTATAGTGTCATAAAGTATACACGCGCAACTTTTAACAATGAGTTTCACAAACAAAGTAGTGTTTATCAGCGGCGCAAGTTCTGGAATTGGTGCAGCGGCAGCCATAGAATTTGCTAAAGAAGGCGCTAACGTAGTGATTGTTGGTAGAAACGAAGCAAAAATGAAAAATGTATACAAGCAATGTGAAGCGCATAGTAAGAACCATTTGGTGATCAAGGCTGATATATCAAAGGACGATGAAGCAAGGGCATCTATTAACAATACAATCGCTAAATTTGGAAAACTTGATGTTCTGGTAAACAATGCGGGCATTGTGAGATTTGGTAGTATTCTAGATGGAAATTTGCTGGAAAGTTATGACGAAATAATGAGTACAAATCTTCGTGCAGCCTTACATCTTACGGCGTTGGCTGCACCACACTTGATAAAAACGAAAGGAAACATAGTCAATATATCAAGCGTTGCTGGTTCTATGATTCCGATCATACAACAGTTCACGTCATATTGCGTCTCAAAAGCAGCGCTTGATCATTTTACCCGTTGTTCCGCATCCGAATTGGCTGCATTTGGTGTACGGGTGAACGCTATCAGTCCTGGACCAGTTACAACTGATATACGACAAAATTCTGGCAACACCGACATATTCGCCAATGTCACTATCGAGACGCCGCTCAATAGAGTATCTGACCCCGACGAAATTGCACATTTGATTTTGTATTTAGCAAGCGACAAAGCAAAAGCCATCACAGGTTCGAACTACGTATCTGACAACGGTTGCTTGATAACTAAATAACGTTTATTTTAAATAATCGGTTCGGATTGTACGATTTTTTTTTTAATACATTTATGTACGTATTTCGTACGTTAATGTACCTTTCTCTTTCTTTTGGCATACTGAGTATTTCCTTTCCATTTTACTATAAATAATTAACATTTACAAAATTATGACTATATGACTTCACATTTGAAATGAAACCACTATTTACGAATTTTATCACGTTTAATTTTGTTTTTATATCGGACCAAAAATTAATAAATTAAAGCTGAAGGTAGTCAGAGTTAATTATGACATCTGGACGTCTAACACCTCAGTCCCCCCGTGACCGCTGGTGCTGTAAAGCAATCGAAACGTCGGGAATATAAAAACATAATTAAACGCGATAAAATCAGTAAATGGTGGTGTTATTTCAAATGTTTAGCGATAATTGTGTTTAGTGAGATTTTTTTAGTAATCATTATATTTTATGATATTAATACCGTACTAATTGATTCGCCAGTTCTTGCCTTTTGGCAGTTCCTGCCAATGCAGCAGCAACTTTCTAAATTAGAGCCTTTTTCGCTACTGCAGCAGGATTATTATTTTAAGTACTTAATATAAGAAAATGGTTAAGTTATATTGAAATTTTTATTGTACTTTAGAAAACGAAATAAAATATTATTCTATTTTATCCTATTTCGACCAAACCGACAACTTCCCAAGTTTTCAGTTAACAAATGCGCGTGATATTTATTAGTAGCGGCACTCGCACGTCTTTATCTCCCCGTGTCTGGGAAAACTTATCGCTTATGCTGATCATTCTCCCGGCAGTGTTCCGAGATATGAGACGTAACACAACCTGAGTGGAAAACCAAGGATTTGTGTTTGTGTCTGTTTGTGATTCAATATGATAAATATGGATGTTTTATTATATACGTGTATAAATGACTATATATCTGTGTAGTAGGTATATGTATAATGAAAATATTACGAAAGAAAAAAAAAATTTTCTTTAACTAAATAGTGTAATAAACTAAATAAAACGCTTTTCGAATTGATTAATAGTTTAATGACCTCGGCAAGAGCGGCGACTTCGAAGTATTTCATTGTCGGTGCTTTGGCGACTTCAAACGCAGGCAAGGTATGCCGGAGTGGACGATCGATAAGGTCCTTGACCTAGGTTTCTTTGGCCTAGTTGATTAGTAGCGAAAATATATGTTGAGGCGAAACAATAAACAATTATACTAAAACGAAACTACTGTACCTATATAATGGATTATTGGTAAACTTCGCGTCTACCTTCGTCAAAGACAACTAAGGAAAGCTCTATAAAAGTCTCGTCTTAAATATACCAGTCCTAAAATCTCAACACCGGTGACGGACAGCAATGTTTAAGGCTCGAAGTTTGATCGCCAACTTGCTGGGCAAGTGAGTTGATTTACGGTTCAAGGTATATAAAATATTATCGTATTCGCATTTCGATTCTGTTTCGAACCTTCAGTTAATAAAGTTTCATCAATTACACTTACAGCACATTTAACACGATTAAGGTACAACGGCGTTACACATTCAGCGGGGGCAGTTGTCTACTAATGGAATTGAACGGCAGTTTTGCTCGGGGGGCAATACTTAAGATCCCGCACTCAACCTTTATTATTACATACGGGTCGTCGAGGGAAATAAAGGAAAAAAGGTTAACTCAAGAATAGTACGATATTAATACAAGTACAAACCGTATATTCATCATCATCATCATCATCATTTCAGCCTATCAGAAGTCCACTGCTGGACATAGGCCTCCCCCAAAGATTGCCACGAAGCTCGGTCCTGAGCCACCTGCATCCATCGACTTCCCGCAACACTGCGCAGGTCGTCACTCCATCTTGTGGGGGGTCGTCCTACACGGAGGTCGTCTCCAAGATTCTCGAGTTGCAACCGTATATTAAAAATCCTAAATTACAATTACAGTTACTTATTACCTTTGTGTTAAATTATTATATATCGACCTAAATGATTAAATATCGAAATAAATACACAAAAAAAACTCTTTGGGAAAGAAAACAATACGATGTATCATAGAAAAAAAATCTGCTATATCTTTGCACAGGTCAGGCAAAGAGTATATAATCACAGATCTGGTTTCCATTGAGCGAATTCTTAACTTGCGGGCCTACTGCTCGCGAGTCTTTACCGCTGAAGCTGTAAAGACCACTGAGCCAACAGCATATCTACCGTGGGGGTTTTAGTCGGTCATCATCTTCAATGCTGATCACGACATAACCAGTCACCGGAGACGATGACGGGTCGTTGCGAGCACCTTTCCACCACGTTATCCTAAAAAATAAAAAAAAGCATTGAGCAAATAACTAACAATTGACACATTTGTCACTTTTTTGTTTTGTTTAGTGCACGGCCATACATTCTTGTTGCGACTGTTTATTTATTTAATATTAATGGAAAGTTTTGTGTTTGCACAGTTTAATATATATTATTTTTTCCTGTAGTTTTTGGTTAATACCTTAGTTTTCTCTCTCAATAAGTTAACGTTTTTAAACTTATGAATGCCGAAACACGGATTTTTTTTAGAGAATCTGATGTTTTATATGATACTGTGATAATAAAGAGTTTCTTTGTAATGACTTACGTAAGAACGTAAATTAAGGTTTTCTTAAGCTAATTTTGCTAACTTAGTGCTACTTTTATTTTTTTAACAAGGCATTAAATTTATCTTATCTGGAAATTATTACTTACGCATAAAAAAGGGCTGCTTAACTGACTTAAAAATGGCCATTGATTAAATTAAAAGAGAATGTTGCAAACGAAAGAATATTTTAAGAATGGTCAAATATTTTAGAGCAAGACACATAGTTTTATTTATTTAGAAACGCAAGAGCTTATGTTTGGTCGTCTGTATTTGATAATCTGTACGATCAACTATAAAAATGCTTTTTCATTGGCACAAGTAAAAAATCCAAAACACTCCTTTAACTCAAATAAAATGGTTGCAGTGTAACAAAAATCAAAAATTAGTTTTTAAGATTTTTGTTTGTCTGTCTGATCTTATCTTGGAAACGGCTTAACCAATTTTGAGGGAACTTTCACTAGAAGAAAAAGGTCATGCTTAATTCCTTCGCAAAAAATTTTAAGCCTTTGATTTAATTTTCAGGAGAATTTTGGTGGAACATAATAAAATAACCAACTGTAATGCCGAGTTCTTTTATAAGAATTTTGCTATTGCAGGGGCAGATTTTGCTTTAATGCATAGTAGTTTATCTACCTTTTCAGTTGACACATACAATATTGCTACAATAAATCTTTCAAATGGGAAAAATAATATTGATCGTTATACTATTGCAAATTGGGTTGAATAATTTTTTTATTTCAATAGCTTCGTACTTGTGGCCTACATCAGCTATATGTTCATCACACGGATTTCAACCAATCAATATTTTGGTTTACCCTATGCAAAAGGCACTATATTCAAAATCGAATGTAGCATTATAGTATATCACTGGGCAATCGATGAAAACGTAGGGAATTAAAAAAGTTAAATTAAAGGCTACTAACAACAAAAGACCAAATATAAATTATCTTCTGATAATAAAATGTACGGAATATCTAGAAAATCTCTTCAGTATCGAGACCTTCTTTATTATAGGCCGATATCGCTACTATTCCGTCTGCTTTTAGAGACACACAAATCGTCTAGCCAGCAGACTTGACAACTTCTAGCCTCTCGCACAAGATTTGACTTGACTCAATATCCTATGTAATCCTCATTTGCGTTCAGTCTTGATCTTCGCGCTTCACTTTACTCCAATGTGAGCGCACTCAGTGCGATAGCAGGTTTTTTTATGGGAAAGGGGGCAAGCGAGCAAGCGATTCACCTGATTGTGTCGCCCACGTACATCTACAATACCAGAAGTGCTACAGGTGCGTTATCGGCCTTTAAGGGTATTTGAGAGATGGTAAGTATGAGGAGTGGGACGGGGAAAGGGAGCGGGCCTCAGGCTACCTCACACACCGAACGAAGCGCAGAAGCATAAGATGCCTCTACTTCACGCCGGTATCCTCCGAGGCCGTAGCACCAACCCGGTCGAGCCGGCCTATTCGAGCAGCAGTAGACGCCGCCGCTTGGCTCTACCACGTATTGTACTATACTAAAAAAATCTCACTGAACGCGACGAAGGAAGAAGGTTTATCGGGGACTGCCTCGTTTCCTCTTGCCTTGAGGTTTCCAATCTAAGGCCTGTTTAAAGATATGATTGAGAACTCGCCGCAATGTGACCAATACATTTCCACTAGCATCTCTTGATCTGCTGGACGATAAGTGTTTGAGCATCTTGTCAACAAAGTTGGTAATTTTCACGGACTCATAGATGCCAAGAATTTGACAAAGGCATCGGTTTACGAAAATCTTTATTTGGCGCGGGATGTCGATGACATTCCGTGTTAAAGCAGCACGAATTTTACGATCGACCCAAAAATCTTGACTTTAACCTTCGGGTCGGTTTCCGTAAAATAATCTTTCAATATGAAATAGGAAAATCAAGAAATAGTTACAGTAAGCTTTGGTTTTGGCTAAAGTTGATAAGCTATTGCCATAAGACTATAACGTCGACAGCATATTAGCATACAATGTATACCCTATGTCAAATTTTGACAATTTAATGTCAACAAATGGGAGGATTGGCTTGGAAAATAAAAATATTGGTCTTGTTTTTTATGTTATTCTTGTGAAATGTGTAATAAAAGATCAAAGCCTCTGAAACGTTATTATTGTGGTTCTCACACTGGTCGATTGTATTGAGCATTTTGGCAACTTTTTATTAAAAATCCAAAATGTCGCCTCGGAAACAGCCTAATAGCTTATTCAAAATATGTGTTAAGAGTTGTATTAGTTTAATTAATTCTGCTTGTTATGTCATTGAAAAAAGTTATCCCGAAAATAAATTTGGGGAATGTGAGAACGAGGCATTTTCTTTAAAATGCCACCTGATGTCTATGCTACCAGCCAGGTATTTATTATTAATTTATACCAATATTTACAAGAAATGCATAATCAATATGAAGGTATATATATAAATATATATATATACCAATATATTCACATAAGTTAGTGAGAGAAATATAATATTAAAGATACTTACTGCTTTTTCTCTAATTTATAATGTGCTAACTACAATGATAATGTTAATGTTAAACATTATTTCCCTTTACAGTGGAATTTGCTTATAATGACATCAAAGGGAAATATAAACTACATCATACTACCCCTTAGTATGATATAGTTTATATTTCCCTCAAAGTCCCTTGTCATACAAAGTTTAATTTGGGGAGCCTCTTTGTTCAAATTTTTAAAAATATTGTAATGACTAACAGCAAATTCCTTTGCTAGAAATGAGTTCTCTGCTTTATGATTTCATTGCAATGTCAGAATTAGTGCTTAAATCACTATCACATTAGACTAACAACACGTCACTAAGGATCTAAACAAAAACCAGCCACACACCCCATGTTGCTGGGAGGGTGGAATGGGTGAAGGCATTAAGGGAGTGTTAGGAATGTTTGACATATCTTCTTAAAAATAGATAAACATGTCACTTTAAGCAAAGTCATTATATCTGTACTTTGTTTCATAGAAGTTTGTATGGAAACTGAACTTTGTACGCGAAGTACTTAGCCTACAGTAAACAGATGTTTGTTAAAATATCCATGTCCAGTTATGGTACTAGTTACTATCGGAATTTGGGGCTTATTCAGGCATAATAGCATCTTGGTTATGCGATTATTAACCATAGGAAGGGCTTCCATAGCCTTTCTACATTCTACCTGGTTTGTCCATGAACCAGCATGCTGGATCATAGTGCAATTTCGTATTTGTGAGCAAACATGTCAAAAGGGTATTAGGATGATGGGTTCTGGTCCAATAGAGCACCGACCAGACCCACCCGGGCAAGCTTGTCCGCCGCATCATTACCTCGTGAACTACTGTGACCTTTTATCCAATGTAAGATTATATTGTTGAATTGACATACCTCGTTTAAGCGCTGGTAGCATTCATATATGAGCTCTGATGTCATGACATTGCTGTCGAAGTCCTGCATAACTGCCAGGCTGTCAGATAGTATCCTTATCTTGATGGATGCACAAAAAAGTTTAATAAATTGATATTGAAAATGGTCTGTGCAGAGTCCCAGCAAATCTGCTTGACAGCACAGTTTCTTCTACTCAATTCTGACTCAGCACTGTTTTCAGTGCCAAACTCGATGACATGTGGACTAAGACAATTGAACTGTATTTATCAACCAGAATTTAAAATGTCCATCTCTTTCTGTAGGTTTGTCTAAATTAATTTAGGGAAATACTAAAACTCTTAAGCCATCTGACAGATAAAAGAATCATCATCATCATTATAGCCTGTCAGAAGTTCCCTACTGAACATGGCCTCCCCCAAAGATGAAGAAAGAAAGAACAAAGCCAGAACTTGAGCCACGCACTTATACATGGTAGAGCCAAGCAGCGGCTTTTGCTGCTGCTCGAAGGGGCTGGCTCAACCGGGTTATCACGACTTCGCAGAATACCGGCGTGAAGTAAAGGTATCTTCTGCGCTTCGATCGGTGAGTGAGGTAACCGGAGGCTCACTCCCCTCCCCATTCTCCTCCTTATCCTTACTTCCATCTCTCAAACACCCTTAAAGGCCGGTACGCACCTGCACCATCTCTGGTGTTGCAGATATATATGGACAACGTTAATCACATACCATCAGGTGAACCGCTTGCTTGATTCCTGACTCCCTCAACACCGCAGGTTGCCATTCGATTATCTGTGGGAGTCATCTTACCGAAGTACTGAAGAAAGGTGTTCCCAACCTTTCTGCCCTATCAGTTATCAGTTCTGCAAGATATGTGATCCAGCTTCCCGATCCTCATGGATATGACGTCGATAATGGAATAACCATACCAATAATGTTTGTCTGGTACGATGGTAGGTCTCTGGTACAATGAAAGCCTAGCCGAAAACAGGGCAGTTACCACAGATCGCTTTCGAAGTAGAGGGATGTAGACTGTATAGAGGTTGATAATGATAGTAATTAATGTAGTGTGTATTATTGATTGTAACTAAATTAAAACTAAACCTAAATAATTGAAACATTATTGTAATTAATTATTTTACCTTTTTCAGGTTATTTGATGTCCTCTGTTTAGAAAGAACCTGTTGCCAGTACCGCGGCGACCCTCGAGTTCAGCTTCATGTTTTAACACACCCCAACATGACAGTCTTCCGCAAATGCGATTTAGACAATGGTATACCCCAACATTTCTGGATACAGAACCTCCCGAATTTCACTCGTTTAGTCGTCCTGGACCTTAAGTTTGTCTGTACGGACGAAATCCTTCAGATTGTCGGTACAAATTGCCTACTGCTCGAAGAGATCAATGTAGTCTCTAAGGTTGATATTTGCAAATCGCTTATCAACGCTTCAGTCTTAATTAGGAATGTTTCGGACGCTGGTCTGTATTCCATAGCTAACTTGAAACATCTGCGCATACTGGCGATGGATCCACCGCGAAATGAGCGGGCTAGTCGGGTAGGGCGCTGTGTGTCACAAGCTGGTATCATTATGTTGGTGAGTGAGCTTCCATATCTAGAAGAGTTACGTATAGAATCTTGTGATATTGGTGCGACATTAATAACAACGGTTGTGGACATAGGCCCATTAAGTCTAAGAAAAATTAATTGTCACTTTGCTTCAGCTGAGGGTATTAAGAAGTTAATCAAAATTTGCCCTTATTTAAAAGAATTGTCAGTCACACATTTATCAGCACACAACAAAGACGCTATTTTAGAGCAGCTTTCTCTGAGTGATTTGAGATTAACAAGGCTAGATTTGTCTTTCTTTTCCTTCTCGGATTCAATGCAACAACTATTATTAGTGAAAGGTGGTTATTTGACGCATTTCTCTCTATGGGAAATTGAGCATTCCTTAACTTTAGAAGCAATTGTTTCTATAGGTGTAAATTGTCCTAATCTCGTCACACTCTGTCTCATGACACAGTCAAAACGTTTAGTCACACCTCCATACTTTAGAAGACCAGAGAAGATCTTCAGTCAGCTTAGAAATTTGACGATAGGTAACGAAAATTACAGTATTAGTAGTATTCTGACGTTCTTCCTTGACTGCACGCAAAACTTACAAAAATTAGTGTTAAAATACCAAACAAAAATGAATATAGACGACACTATATTGCTGTTAATGGAAAAGGGTAGATTAAAAAATTTAAATTGCTTATGGCTGGACTGTACGTTAGAAGTATCTAAGGATGTAGTGAAACAAGTCATACAACGGTGTGAACAACTACAAATGTTCACTGTAGATTTTAATGAGGACATGAGCGATGTTCAGAGATACATTTGTGAGAACAATTTGGACTTAAAGCTGGGTGGTTACTAGCCGTAGCCTTGTATTTATTGTAGTTTTTTTTTTAGAAATAAATATATCATATTTTATATACTCACACGTCTTTAATTTCATAACCTACAAATTATCATTGTTTTCCTTTAACACTACCAAGTGTTTATGGGGAATACATTCCCTATGATACCACTATTTTTTTTAACAGCATATTGTTCCCTTTGGTATGTATACATTATAGATCCAAGTAATTATTTAAAAAAATTAAAATAAATCAAATTTTTATCATTAAGTCAATACCTGTTTAATGAGATAAGTGGTTTGGAAAGATTTCATGACATTTTCCATAATTGTTTAAAAGATTTGTTATCAACCAACAGTTGCACAGATATTGGACGTAATACAATATTTATGTATGTCTTTAGTAATTATTTTCGTAGATTCGAAAGGGTAAACAATAGAAAAATATTTTTTCGCATTTCGCTCATCGGCCGCATACAGAAGTACATCAGAAGTACACTTACCACATTTTAAGTAAATATATTTGTCATTTGGTTGGCGAGATAAGGGTGGTAGAAAAAACCCTCAGGCGTATTAAATTTATAGAAATGTTCTGTCCTGATTATTTCACTATAATTTTCAGATGTTTGTTTTGCCATCTGCCAAATTCATTGGACCGATTTCTAGCAAATATTTCACAAATTATTATTCAATTCTACTTAGATATTTCAATTATACTTGATTACTGATTCTCTGTGACACGTTTGGTAAAGTCAAAAATATATGTATTACTTTTACATTTTACTAACTTATTCGAATTGAAACTTACTGTCATAAAATTTTGATTTTTATATTTTGGAGTATTTATATATATTCTCATTAGGTTGGGCTACATATATAAGTACATCTACAACTTAAAGTAAAATAAATAAATCCCAACACAACGGAAGCCTACGGCAGGGGTGAGCAAACGGTTAGGGGGAAAGGGGAAAGAAACCGGCAGAGAAGATGCGAGCGGTATTAAGGAACACCGCCTTCTGCTTTAGAACTCGGAGCGGTCCATCAAAGAGTTCCAGCCACCGCGGATATCCCAAGAGACTGATTATTTATTATTATCATGGAATATCATAAGTTATATGTAGGTAATAATAACTGTGACAGTCTATGGGTCATGTTAATACAATAAGCTATATACCAATTTTAAAGTTTTTTATTTATATACGTAATTTTTGGAACATTGTGGAGCCAAGCGGCGGCTTATGCTACTCGAATAGGCCGGCTCGACCGGGGTAGTACAATGGGCGACGGTAATACATATAATCAGTTGAGTTGTTTTCCCCTATACACATAAAAAAAAATTAAGCTCTCACGGCCGTATTACCAATACTTTGGTGGTCAGATGTGTTTTCTAGCATTTAGTCTTTTCAAGCCACATTTCAAAAGAAGAATGTCCACGTCGACGATATAAACCTTACATAAGTTTCGTAAAACTTATTGATATTATAACCTTCCACATCCAGAGACAGATACTCATTAACCAATATATTAATCCGCAATTACTATGAAATGAGACTGTTTTAAGACCCTTTCAAGTTTAAGATAATATTGTAAATTTATAAAAACAACTTTGTATAAATATATTTTACTGCAAAAGTATTTTACAATTATAGTACATGTATAAATATTAAAACCATTAGGACAATTCTTGTTCTATTCATTAACAACGATCACTTACAATCACAATTATCAATATAAACTAAAACATACATAGGAAGTTACTTTACCGATTTTACTTAGTTCCATAACACTCTCACTCCGATTGGATAGTTGATACTGCCGAAAATGAAGAAATAATGAATGCATACTGATGAAAATATGGTACCCTATAAGATAAATCAGCCATACATAAAGTGTGGTCCGCGAAGCCCCGGGGCTCCGCAAACCTCTGCAAGAGTTCCACCGTTATAACCGTTATTATAACCGAATTTGAAGAACTCGCTTAAAACGAGATGAGACGTTAGTACCTATTAACGGGATCGGTAAACGTACGACAGATATCGAGGACAGCAGTCGGCACTACCTGCGGCCTTGAGAGGCGTGGCGAGGGGAGAGGGATGCTCCCACCCTTCACCTCACAGCCCCGAATTTGTATCATGTAACGCTTGGAGACACAGCGTTTGTAAAATATTACTTACATCACTCAGTAAATTCGTATCATAAAATATAGATGACACGACTATTGACAAATCTATTTTATACATATTTGTCAATAGTGGTGACAATTTTTAGACAGTACCAACCTTCTAACGATATGTGTCGAAATTTCATGACATTCCGAACATTCGTTTACAAGTTCCAGTGGTTTAAGTGACGCTATACAATAAAAATATCTGAATTTCGTGTGTTGATAAAGCATAGCTTTTTAATGGTAAAAATACAGTAGAAATAAATCAATGGTTTGACATGTGTTCTTCGGAATCTTCTCCATCGTTATTTCTTTTTTAAATAAGGAAAGCCACAACAAACGACTGAAAAACTATCCCTCCGCGTTTGTAGAAATGAGATAAGTCCAAATCTCAGAAAGTTCTTTCTATAGCAAAGATGGTCCGAATAAATCAACAACTCTAGCTGACTACACTTGTTCGAGCTAGTGAGAAGAAAATATTCATATTTCTCCAATACATTCAGCTATACGATGTCCATATTTTATAATCTGTTCACTTCTGGATACCTCAGATATCGACATGACACAGTTTCATCAACATCAGCAAATCGACGAAGAGATAAGTAAGGGTAAACATTCGAACAATTAAACCAAATGATCTCCTATTATTGTACGATACGCCCGCCATTTGTGATAACTGCGACGTCTTATCAATTTAAATCTCGTAAAGTACACGACGGTGCTTTGTAAGTTAGTGTACCTCCGTGCGAGCGAGCCGCGTGAAGTCGTCGCGTGTGTGCCAACTGTGGTGTACTTCACGTCGATCGAACTTGCGTACTGTTCTGAGACGAGTGTTTATACACTAGAGTTGCGACTGTTTAATCAGCGCAAACGGTGAGTTCGTGTCAATAAATCGGAGAAGTGTTGTTAAAACAGCTCATAATTGACGATTTTAACGTAATCAAACGCTCGGATTATTTAGTTTGTTTGCGAAACGATTTTATGAAACTTACGCGAGTTTGTATTCACTATGAAGCTATTAGTAAAACACATGTAAGTTTTATTTGTAAATACTAGTGTGAATAATAATAATCATTGTTGCATTTAATATTGTTTCATTTCCTTTTATTCGTTTCTCTACCTACTTCTAATCAAAAACAATTGAATACCTAATACCTATCCCGTTAAAGTATGAAGGAAAAGTTAGAATTACTAAATTTAGTCGATACAATTAGCATGGTTCTGTTAGTTTCTAGCACCTACTTTATTACCTAAACTGTAACCCGATAGAATCTAAACTAATTGGAGGTTACGAGCAACCACATTTATTAAACATAGTATTTTTGATTCTTGAAAATTATGTCCATAATTTTATGCAAGATTTCTGGAAACTTCAACTTGAAATCACTTTTTCATTACGAAGTAACGAAAAATTCTGTCTCAACTTTTACTATTTCACGTATAGATTATATATGTTACTGCAGAAGCCCAAACTACGGTAAATTCTAGAAGTTTCCAGTAGAACCAAAGATTGGAGTGGTCAAATAACAATTCTGTTAACCTAACCTAACCAAAACCAACATTTACCTGCCGTCACAGGTAAAACATTTTTCATAAATCCTTACATTTACCAACTCATGTCGGTAAATCCTTAGGTTTACAAGTAAAACCTAAGAATAACCAATATACGGTATTTTACAGTAACATATATATTTCAACATTTTACTACTTAATATAAATATGCTTCGAAAATGAAAGCATTACAAACAACTGCTATTATTCGCAAGGCAATCATTATTTAGCCTATTTTAAACTCTAATAAATATCGTCATAATTTTGTAAACAGCTATAAGCCATACAAAATGAATTCATAACATTTATCACATATATCCCAACAATGTTATATAGTTGCTACTTCTCTAATTGATAATATTTATTTCAAAACAATTGAAATATCATAAACATCTAACACACAAACCATCACTGCTACTGTACGAATAATTTAACTTTGTATCTCCGAAGTTTGCAACAGATAACGTTGCAACCTTAACTTTTAAGGGTGATTAAATACAGCGTTTAGCGCTATAACGTAGACAAAACGCGCGGCGAGTACTTATTTATCTCACGGTTGGCGCTAAAAATATAACGAAACGAACGCCGATCGTTGAGTATACAAACACGAGAAAGCATCTAGCGCCGCAGCGGTTGCTATCTGACGCGTCACGTAATAAGTTTGCATACCTTATAAAAAACCTATTAAATAACGCGTTGAAAAATTGTATAGTCCTATTCGTATCAGTTAGGGTTGATGTTTTTGATAGCGTTATTATTATTCATTTATTTAAGGTACATAGTTATTGCTATTACGTTATCTTTCACATCTTTGCTAGTGTTACTTCTTAATGTTACTGACACACGATATATTATGAACGTTTTTATGTGACAGTACTTGCATAAACGCTCAAAACCATCAGCATTCTCGTTATTGCTCCCTTTCCCATAAAAGAAAATTAATAATACTATTAAACCAAACCAGGCGATAATCTGACACCTGACCCGTAGACAGCAATATGGCAGTTAATTTAATTTTATCCAAAACATCTAACAAACCCATTAACATTATCTGGGATATATTAACCATCACCTATAACAACCTCAGAAAAAAAAATGCATACACAAATATGAAAATGTCATTTACAATTAATTAATACTATTTGTCCCCTATCTAATCATTTATCTAAAGATACATTGTGATTAACTTTGTACAAGTTAAGAATGGTTTGACTGACCTTTCCATATTCATAGAACACAATCTGTACTAGGCTGAGAGAATATGAAGCTATGCACAGAATCTAGCATAGCTTAGTAGCTCATATAGACATTGTTTTTAACTTTATTTTTAAAATCACATTAATTAATTAGTACAATAAGGGTTTTTTTATTATTATAAAACACATAATTTACAATTACCTCATCAGCATATTAATAGTTCACTGCTAGCTTAGACCACTAATTGACGATCGCCATGGGTTCTGGGTTCAAATCACATCCAAAGCTAATATTTGTGAAACGCACAAATTATTCAGATCTGGTTGTTTTGTGCAATCCATGTCCCGTGTGGCACATCGGATATGAGGAGGTAAAGATGAGTGCCTCTGTGTTTGTGCGTTCACATATAGCATTATAACATCTCATGTTTAAGACAATAAGAAATTTCACATAGCCCATATGGGCCATACATACACAATTATTGTTCGTAATTATAGAATCTATTTATGTCATTTTGACTCTGAATAAAAACTACTCTACAATAATGTCACTACAATAACGTCAGACTCAAAATTTGTCTTCTCACCTAACATATTTATACAGGCCATTGTCGCCAGTTAGCTTGTGATTACCTTGAACAAAATAATGCCCCCACTTCCTGGTGTATGCGTCTCATTTTCTTAAGTATAATAGAACTAGGGTACAAGCTATTCCATGAATTGAAGTTCACGCCAGTTTTTCTACAAGATGTTTTGCTTCACAGCTCAGAATACGGTGAGCTACACTTAAATTGGAATCGCCAATTCCAAAGTGGAATTTCAGCTAAACCCAAAATCGTGAATATAACAGGAAACTCATTGTGATTAATCCTTGCTCTACAACAATAATACGTATAGAGGCTACATGAAGTGTTTTCTGTACCTCTTATATCCCTTCCCGTGTCAAATGATCAAGGGATCGGTCAAATCGTTCGTATGCTATGGCTCCTTCGTCTCTGTTATGGTTTCCTTCTCGTTATCCTTATCGTCCTCGTAGAATTCGTTCTTCGGCTCCACCATCTTATCAGCTTCCTCTTGACTCACTCTCACATCCGGATCCGGTTCGTCTTTTATCTTATACTCCTCTGGAAAGAAATCGCCTGAAAAATTCAAGAAATGTGCTTAAGCATACTATGGCAGTCAGTAATTTTTGTCAATAACCCAAATTATTAGATCGTGAGGTTGCTGCGCTGCCGGTTGCCGGTTCGATTCCTACACGAAGCAAGTCTGTGGTTAATGGTGTCAGATCTAGGTGTTTTGAATACAAAATTCTTATGAAGTTTGTTCTCTCTATATCAACGACTTTAGTATCTACATACTGTCATTTATTGTGCTTACTATAAATAGATATATTTATGTCACTCAGTAGGCGAAGAGCAGTGGTCAGGGCGCTCACTTTAGTTTCGATGAGGGCGAGTTACCTGGGCTCGATACCCAGTAGCGGGCACCACTAAAATTGTTAATAGCAATTTTAAGTGCTGTATTTACCGCTAACTCGGTGGTGGGGGAGAACATCGTGACCGACATTTCAAAGAAATAATAAAAAATATTATTTGTAGAACATGTGAAGCCCGCTAACGTGGCGGGCCCTTCCCGGCTTCAAAACCCTCTCTGATATTCCTACTTGAGAAGGAGGCCTTTGCCCAGCAATGGGCAGTTACAAGCTGCTACTTTACAGTAAGCGAAACACGTCATCGATCTGCGTATATACAAATACATACATATAGGATATACAAACCGGAAGAAGTGTAGATACAGCGATATGCTGTAACAGGCAATAATAATACTAATAGTTGGAGGTTCTAAGATTTTCGATTTGGCAGAACGTTCGAGAGGTACGCCAGTTGTCTATTTCAAGTACTGATTGACCACCTGTTTGGTGGTAAGGATCGAAAGGCCACCTCAAGACCGTGAAAAATTTTTGCAATACTGGAGTATGTCCAACTTATGCCAGTCCCATAAACCTCAAAAAGGTCTGCATTTTTCTATAATTCATACATAACTGAGCTATGTGGTTCAAAAGCTGCTGTCAATATTTAAAAATTTTATTTAAAGTTCTCACAATAATAGTGAATGCACAGACGATACACGATATAAGAAGACTGAAATAAAATTAAAAGTTCTCATCATTTACATGCGCACCAAGGCCATCTTAAATATTAAATAGCACTTGTATTAGTTTTACCTGGTATATGCGACATCTGTACAGCAGGTGAGTGCTGGCACATCTTAAGATTGTCATAGACATGCTTACTTATAGCCTCCAGGTACTGTTTAGTATTTGCATTTGTTGTGCTTTCTGGCCTGGAATTGTTTAATATACTATACAACATATATTCATATAATAATAATAGTATATATTTACAATAATTAAAGTTTCTGTTTCTTTGACCCTTAGTGACTCGCAAGCCTCTTGACCGATTGTGCTCAAATGAATAGGTAATATTCAACTCAACACAGGCAAGGTTAAAAAATACGAATAATAAATTCAGTACTTTTAACATGATTCATCTAGTAAATTATAAAATTGATAATGCCCTCTACTGGCCAATTTCGACACGATAACTTCCGAACACAATCGGCAATAAACTGCGCAGAGATATTATAGTGCCATAAGAGTAAGTCCGTGCAAGAACAAAGGGATTCACTCATCTTTGCCTTGCCATATCCGATGTACCGATTATGCAAAAATATGATCGGGGGATCGGTTGCAGATGTTGTGTCAAAGACGCGGGACGTAATACAACCAGACCCGAAAGCCAATAATTTACGTTTTTCACAAATATTGGCTTCTGCTGGGATTCGAACTGAGCACCCATGGCTTGGCGATAGTAATGTTAATTCCTAAAAAATCTTAAATCGCTTGCAAAGACAGCAGTGCATTGTTGATTGAAAATGATTCTGTGTGATAAAAATAAATTATTTACCTGCTGATTTCTGGATGCAACTGGAAATCGGGTGCAAAGAATTCTAAATACTCCGTATAGGGTAGTTCATTTGATATATTTTCATCAACCAGCAAGGAGGTCTCGTAGGTCCAACACCTTGCCACGTTTCTTAAAGTATAACTAGAAATGTATGAAAAAAAAAATACTGCTTATCAAACCCCAATAATTGATTGTTTATTTATTGTACATATATTTTTAGTATATTTATTGTTTTAATGAGGACATCATATTTGATGCAACATCTAACATCACAAGGGAAGCTCAGGGGGATAAATGACAAGACTACATCAAGAAAAAATTTAGTGAACCCACACAAGATGAAGCTCATACCTCTACCCAAAGGAAACAATAAGCTTTAAATTAAGGTAGGTTCTTGTAATAATCTCAAATAATTTCTAACTTGAGGAAATGTGTTTCCACTATGTTATAGGGAATAGTTTAAACATAGAAACAGAGTAGTCAAACGAAATAAATAAAAAGCTTTCACAACAGTGCACCCAATACTGTAGTGAATGTGTTATTTTCAGTTGTTTCAACCCACTTGACTATCGTGGCATAGTAGTCAAACAACTGAAGTTTAATTATTATTACTCTTCATTATCATCATCACGCAGTCTTCTACTGACATAGGCCCTAATTAGTAGTGCCACTTAACCCGAGGATAGGGTTTAGTACATGCAATGTGAGACTTTATATAATTTTAGCCATGATAGACGAGTGGTAAAGGGAATCTGCATCAGATTCAGGAGACTCGAGTTCGATCCTTTTGATGAAGCACTTGCACCAATGAATTTTTCGAAACTTTATGTATGATTTGTATCATTGGCCTTAACACTAAGAAAGCACCAGATTCATCTACAGTCACATTGTCCCTAATAAGCTTTGATGAAAACTAGATTGAAAGGAATGTCTAGACCACCAGTAAAGCCAGTGAGTATACAAAGTTGAAAACTTTTTGGGTTACATAATTTTTTTATACATTACAACTCACAGTGCTGTTTTTCAGACAAAAACATATTTAATGCAATCATGCCACAATCCCCATGCACTTTCAGGAATCTGCTTACACTTACCATCCCACTTACTCAATCTTTAATCACAATGCCAAATCAAATCATTTATTCAACATAACAAACGTCAATCATTTTTTTTAAGTCAAACGTAATTTTTTTTTTTAAATCTACCATTTCGTAATGTTGAAGAAAGAAAGGTATCCGCTTTTTTTGTAATTTTTTCAAAACCGTTTAATAATCTGATATTACATAATTTTTTTCTACTAACAGCTTGGAAGCGATCAACTCATGCCAAGGGGTTATTGTCATCCAAGTATTCCTACATATTATAATAACTCTTTTTATAAAATCGTTGTTTACCAAATTTTTAAAACAGATTTTGTTGTTGAAATATATATATTGACCCATGAACAAGTTACTTAATCTAGTGAGTCTAGTAACTGGCATCACAAGCCACTGGCACGCCAAAGCTATACACGCCATTATGGGCAAATTTTCGTGATTTAAACAAGTCCTAAGGTAAAGAAAAAGGGCAGCTAATAAAAAATTTTAGTTATTTTTTCACTTACCCTCCACCACCAACAACTAATGTAGGTATATTAAGATTCTTCACAAACTTCACACATTCTCCATGTCCTCTTGTCGAAAGTGAGAAGCAACCGAGACGGTCACCCGCCAGCGAGTCAGCACCACATTGTAGCACTATGGCAGTGGGTCGGAAGAACTCCATCACATTTGATATAACAGGTTTAAAAACCTAAAATTTACATTGAATAAATTAAAAAATACATAAAATAAAAGATTCGTAGAGAAGTAATAATCTTCCAATGTAGCAGTACCAAAACACGCTGACCTTTAATGAGCAGCAAATGCTGCAGTTTCAACGCATCTTTCAATTAGTCTATCAATTCAAGAATACTGCAAATGCTTCTTGGGAGAGGCCAGTGCTGGACATGTGTGAATAGACATATACAACTATTTAACATTTGTATAGGTTAACAATTTATAAATTTTTGCAATATTTTAAAAATACTGAAGTATTTTTTTTTTTATTTATTTATGTACACACAAAAAGGCATGAAAAACATTAAAACATAGTGTTAGTACAAGGGTACTACTTATTCCATACATTGAAATTTCTTCCAGCAGACCCTAACAGGAAATTTTATTGAAATGGCAAACTTAGTGCGTACATTTCATAATATGTAATATATAATAAATACATAAATAATATGTATACAATTAAATAAATAGGATTACTTATAATTAAATAATATACATAGATATATTTAAATAAATATATATATATATATATATATATACATACATACATGCATAGATAGTCGTAAATATACAATATATATTCTATTAACACGAAACTAAGTAGTGGTCCTTTACACGTTTCTTAAATGAAAGTATAGTTCCGGAATCTCTTATGGTAGGTGGTAGTGAGTTCCACAACCTAACTGCATGGACTGCGAAGGAATAGGAATAAAAACTGGAATTATGGATAGGATAATTAAGGAGTGTCCTGACATGCGATCTGCATGGCACATCTGGAGGGTGAACGAAGGAAAATAGGTTCCTGAGGTATGATGGAGAGGATGGGTTGTGCAAGATGTTATAAAGGAGATATAATAATCGAGTGTTCCTGCGAAGTCGAATTGGGAGCCACTTGAGGGTCTTGCGAAACTGAGATATTCGGTCAAATTTCTTGAGTCCAAAGATGAAACGGATTGACAGATTTTGCAAGCGTTCAAGTTTATTTAGTAGCTCCTCTGTAACATCCAAATACCAGGCATCAGCATAATCTAGTATGGGCTGAATAAGAGTAAGTGCTAGTGTGATTTTAGTTTTAAATGGCAAGACATTTTGAAGGCACTTCAGCGAATGCAGGGTAAAGTGGACTTTTCGACTAACCACAGCAACGTGCGCGGACCAGGATAAATGTTGATCAAAAGTCACACCTAAGTTATTAACAGTATTGGCATAGGTTATAAGAATGCCATCCAGACACATGCAAGGTAGTGTTGAAAAATCTAACTTGTTTCGTAGGTGTTTGCTGCCTATTATTAAGGCCTGTGATTTGGCAGGATTTACTAAGAGGCCAAAGGAGCTAGACCATTTACTTATGCGTGACAAATCGGAGTTCATAGCACCGATTGCCTCATTAGTATCACCCACCGCGAAATGTTGATACAACTGCAAGTCATCCGCGTAAAGATGGAGTTTGTCTTTAATTTAATGATATTTTCGTTATTATTATTAAATTACTATTATATATTTCAAAATCAAACTCAAAGTTATAATGATCATAAATCTTTATAAGTTTGAGTTTGATTTTGAAATATCCATGGTATTATTTCAAAAAGATACACTGAAGAATAATAAATACTTGCCTGAACATAACTTTGATCATCTATTCCCTCCTTCAAAGGAACATTCACTGAGAAGTATCTCCCACTCTCTGCACCAATCTCGTACATATCTCCTGTGCCAGGGAAGAAGTAATTCCCGTACTTGTGAAAGCTTACTGTCATCACTCTATCTGTCAAATAGAAAGCTTCCTGGACGCCATCACCATGGTGAACATCAATGTCAATATATAGCACACGAGAATGGTATTTAAGTAATTCTAATATTGCTATTACTATGTCATTGACATAACAGAAACCTGAAACAAAAGATTTTAGATGAGTAACCCAAAACCTGCATTTTGGATTTATAGCCAATGACATTGACATGCAAATATAATGCATTAAATTATTTATTCGAAAAATTAGGACATTTGAACAATTAATCATACAGACATAACAATGAAAATCATAAAACTAAAAATCAAAAGATCAGTAATCTCACAGGTACATGATGGTACATCCTGTTAGCTACCAAATAAGGCTCTGGTAACCGAATAAGGGCAAAAAATACATGCAAATCTGCCAAACTCAAATCCCTCTGAATAGTGAAGGGGAGCTCCATCACTAATACTATGTTACTCCACTCACCAAACCCCTTGTCCAGCTTAGTGAGAATGAGCAAATTTCCAAGAAACATGTGTTGACTTTTGGCAGCACTTTCTTGGAGACATAAGTTCAGCAGTAGTGAAAAAGGTGATGTATCAGTAGTAATGATTACATTGTCACTTACCAGAAGGTTCAAATTTCTTTGCATGATGCAATCCTCCTGACCAATTAATGGCAATATCACATACATTATTGTTAAGTTTCATTGCACCTTCTAATGATGCTCCAGTATACATAGAGCAGAAATCAAAAAGACCTTCAAATACTGGGCAATCATCTCCAACATTATAGTGCAACAAATCTTTGGAATAACCTGAGAATTATGATAAAAACATTGATTATTGCATAATCTACCCATGGCTTATTGGAGATGCTACTGGCTAATATACCATCTCTCTGGTTAGATCTAAAAAAGTTATTCTAATAATAATATTGGAACAGATTTTTACAATTTACCGATACCAAAAATACAATGGGAATAGCCTCCCCTGGCTTCCAATAATCCGTATCTAGTCTTTCATTTTATGACGCGCCTGATAAAATATTATAAAATTATAAACGGTTGACATTATTATATTATGGAGATAAGAATATGATACATACTTTGAATATTCTGTGGTGTTACATTTTGCAAGAACTCTATATAATCTTCACTGTGAAACCTGCACATGTCGTGTGCATTGGCCCGATAAGGTTTGTATATTTGCATCTTCTTATGAAGACCATAGTTAAGAACTAGACTATGTGTAACAGCAAGTCTATGAGGTTTCATAGGATGTCCTGGACCGTAATGAAAGTTTCCCACATCCGCGTTATAGAAATATGCAACACGCTGCTGACTCATTACGAAAAATTAAAGACGTATTCCTTTAAAATTAAAATAATGCTAAGAACCAAAGCAATGACTACTAAACGCTTGGTTAACTGAATATCACCTAACATCGTACAGAATTCATTTTAACGTTTTAAGTGAATCTTTGTTGGCATTGAAATAGCAAAAAATAAATTATACTTCTACAAGGTCAATACATCAATCACAATAGTTCAGTCAAAACAAAAACATCAGTAATTATGCTCGTAAAACAATCTTAGACCACAATCCACCAAAATAACGCTAATTTGACATTATTTTGATACTTCTTTCGATTTTGCACAGAATATACACAATAATTAAATATTTGACAGTCCGAACTAGAGACGCCATATAACATAAAACAAAAGAAACTATTCATTCAGTTTTGTAATGATTATTTAAATCATGCTATTATAACTATAATTAAAATTACTATCAATTAATAGATAAAATTAGGCTATCAGTACATTTCATAGTTTTAAAGTGGCTACGCGGCTAAATTATTTATTATTAAACGAAGTGAGAGCTACAAAGCCGATTAAATTATTTTGTATACATGTTATTTCTTTATATTTATGAATATAACTAAAATACATAAATGTGATGAAGCCATCGTTGAATACTTAAATAATAAATTGTAATAAAAAAATAAACTTGTGTGTATTTATGTACTCATGTATATAAGAAGTTATACTTCTTTAGCGTAAGAAAACAAAAATAACTTATAATAATAATTAGTATGTAAACAAATAAAAGAATACATACGGACAGTTAACCTCAAATATATAAACCCACTTAAAAACTCAGAATAAATTACCGTTCACCGCCATACATAATTTAAAATCACACAGAAATATCCATGTATATTTATATATATATTTTTATCTCCACTGAAATTAAACACGTATACACACATAAATAAACATACATATGTAAACACGAATATTTGAATAACTACCTTGAATATATTTATCAGTTCTCACGAAAACTTGAGAGACAATTACCAACCAATTTCATGGTGTCGCTTTTAGGTGTCGGTGTAACAAAAGCAAAAGCAAAAACGCCAAAAGAAGTATAACTTCAAAAAAAAACAATGTCATTTGACACCTTAAAAACATCTAACAATATGCACCAGTTTAATTTGAAATTATAATGAAATAAATATATACGAAACAATTTTTTTACGTAATTAATAAAATTCTACAATAACTACAGTTTGTTTGTAATAATACTTCTAATACAACTCCCCATACGAAGCTTTGATTTTTAATTAGGAAGTCATTCCTAACATTAACAAATTTCCGACGTATTCCTCTGTATTTACGAGTGATTATGAAGCTATCATGAAGGCATTGTCACATGCAGGTTCCCGTAGCTTCAAAAGGACTCATTACTCACAGACTCTTTTAGCTACTGCGTCTAAAATATAATTTCCCCTACTTTTAAACAATAGAGACTTTTCGAAAAGTATTAATTAGGTACTCAGTGGATATATCTTGATGGTTTATTTGCATTTTTTAATGCTAATACTTCCTATCTAATAACTTGATTTTTTTTGAACCTGATATTTGACTATATATTTTAGATTAATAGAAGATTAGCAATAATGTTCTTACTGAAAAATCGATTAACAGATTAATTAAATCGATATCGTGCATCCCTACGAGGAAGGAGAGGATGAGAGAAGCAGAAGTAAATGATAGCGACGGCGATATTGAATCGAAAGGGGTTTTAATTTTCACTTTTGTGGTTTTCTAGTTTACCTTGTTGATTTAGAATATATATCTGTGGTAAGTTAACAATAATATTGTTTTATATTAATCTTGGCATAAAGATTTTTTTTATAAGACAATATCATTTTATAACCCCAGTATTAGCCAGAAATGCATAACATTTCTTGTATTAATTACGTAATTCCAATGTATTGTTTTTAATTTAAATTTGCTTAAAATTGTAGTCATATTTGTTAATTTGCCTAAATTTATTTACTTGTAATGTAAAAGAGAAATATCAAATCTGTCACCTTTTACCGGTATTGTAGGTACCATATCGACATACGATGCTTTAGGTTTAGGTACTACTTTACCCGTTCGTATTTTATGGTTGCCCATTTAATTTTCGACATGCTCTTCGACAACCCCTAGGGTGTAATAATAATTAAAATTACAGTATTGCTACACAACAACAAGTTCGTTTTACATATTTTTTTTTAATATAATTTGTATTTGTCTACATTTTAAAAAAAAAGTGTCAATTGCTACTAGGTACGTTTCATAATCTAAATTGAAAAGGTGCGAAGACAGAGTATACCAGCTAAAAATCTACCATAATATTAGATAATGAGTTAAAGGAAAAACACAATTTCTTTTAAAAAAATTTAATCAGCCATGGAAATTCAAGCCCATGATGTTTTTTATGAAGTTTTTTAAAGTTCCATTCCAAATAGGGGTAAAAGTTAATATGAGGATGGAAGTTTTTTCTTGTACTTCACTGGCTGCTGCAACGGTAATATTGCTCATGGGTTTGGTACTAATTGAAATAGTGAAATACAACACATTACCAATAACCAATTCATTTTCTTAGTTTTTAATAAGCAAATATAGTAATGACCATGTTTTATTATTAATTATTATAATAATTATTAAAAGCCTTCTAGGTCCTATTTTTGGGTAACAGCCTACCCACACTACGTTCCTGTGTTACATAAGTTGTTCCGCCATCACCACCTTGGTCTACCACAATGCCTTTTCCCACTCTGTGTATTGTATTCGGTGCATAATTTTTGTTAAGATTAGATGACCTGTTATTTAACAAAGAAATTTCACAACTGCTCTACATTGGTATTCTTTTGAAATGTATGTAAACAAAGCTTTCAAGATCTGACAGTCTCACTGTCATCCTCACAAACACTTATAAGGTTAGCATAGGAGCTTCAGTATTTTTTGAAATCTCAGACATTATTTATTGTGACTGAACGCAGGAGGTGTGACATGACCCTGAGTTAGAGTACTCCTTTACCACTGTACTTTTAATTTTTATAGATGCGTTCAAATTTTTCTTATGACCTTATTTCCAACGGTCTTGGAATTCTTTTAAATTTTATAGCCCTTTATATATTTAATGTATGTGGTGAACACAATGTGTATTATGGTCAGTTTTCAAAATATCCATTTTGAACATAATATACCAATCATTGTTAACTATTCATGAGTCTACTTTGAAGCAATTAGAATTAGATTGTTATGATGTTGTTATGCAATCGGCTCACCTGATGGTAAGTGGTGAGGATGGGGGACAGGGAGAGGGAGTGGGCCTGCGGATTACCTTACTCACCAAACGAAACCCAGAAGCACGAGATTCCTCTACTTCACGCCAGTATTCTGCAAGGTTGTGCTACTATGCCATTCGAGACAAACCCATTCGACCAGCAGCTATAGCCGCTGTTTGGCTCTAGCACATAAAAATATGAAGATCTAACACACACTTACACATTATAAACACAAACACACACAGTAAATATTTTACACAGTATAAATGAAGCAAAAATAAACATCCTACAGCTAAGCACATGGTTTGTTTTAAGAAACATTACTGTTGATGTTACATGTTCTGTATTGCACTGACACAAAAGAAAAATTGAACCTATGCTTATAAACATTCAGATGCTACTATCGCGTGACTCAGGATCGAGCTGCGGGTCATGGTTAGGAATCCCAGCTAAGCCTAATATTTGTGCTAGATTATTATTGGTTCTAAATTCATCCTGAATGATCATGTCGCATAAGCATTACTTTGGCGGATGGGCAAAGGGCTCCTTACAATATTTGAGCACCTTTTGGAGTTGGGAATGGTTTGCAATGCTGCTCTAGTGCGAGTTGGCTGACTTCACAGGCCCTATACATATTATATACCTACACAATATTTTCTTTCAACATCAAGCAAATTGTAAAATCAGCTCTTAGAATTGCTATTAATAATAATTTTAGTGTATGAAATTGTAATACAGTACCATAATAACTATACCCTGCACTTATCTCAAAGTATTGTTTAGACAGCCAGGTGACACTCACCTACCAAAATTGACTGATTATAATAATATATTGGATTCAATATTTTAGTCCTTTATTTGAATAAATAATGAACAACAAATATTTATAATTGTGTTTACTATATATTAGCACTTACGTCTTCGGTATAGGCAGAGATTGCGGATTTCCATTTGGCACGACTCTCCTCTCCGGGAGATAGATCGTTAGGATAAGTCGTGACGTTCGTCGTCGGGTTCGCTACCAAAGATTGCCATGAGATTTTCAAGGTTTAACTCTTACGACACCCACGGGAAGAAAGGGAGTGTTTACACGGTTATCAAATATACACATTCAATTCCTTTGAATGTATACAGAAATACTGAAAACCTTGGGACCAGTAAGTAGTGCGTCTATGTGTATTAGGTACAATATGTAGCGTTGTCTTGTGGCGTAGCCTCCATGAGACCTTGACAATATGAAATTACATACTAACTTAAGGACAAGTTACTCTATTACATCTAATAAGGGAACTCTAGTATGAAGGCCGAGGTGGAGTGTCCTGTTAATTGTGATACAATATCTATGACGTTTTGACTTCCGCAACCGATAGTCTCCATTGATCAAACAAGCTATCTAACTTTAAAATCCCATAATAATTTTAAAACTATTAAATTTCCTTGCAATAGGTTTTACCTTTTTTGATTTTCTTATTCTGAACGCTAGACTAAATTATCCTTGGATATCTTGCCAAAAATAGGCAATCTTTGAAGCTGTGTCTTACATTTTTCCCATAACATTTCCAAGTTATATTTACTGTCTCGAAAAGTTACTTACAAGCAACATGTTTGAAGCAAGTCTAATCTCCCCATTCATTTTAAAAATTATGAATTGAAAGTGATGAAACTCGGTTGGATCCGCGGACTCTGGTTTAGTCGGGAATGAACAAGCAGATGCCTCGGCCAAAAATACTAGATACAGGTTGATACTATTATGATTTTGTTTGACTGGCTTATACTGATTTAAAGAACTCGTAGAATGAAGCATCGATTATATCAAGACGTATCTAGGGTTGTCACTGGCAGTATACAAACCCTAAAGCCTTCGTTCGCGCATACTCCTGATCATTTATTAGATGCGTTTTATAGAATGCGGTCTGGAGAAAGCACACCAGAGCACATATTTTTTAATTGTCAATCTCATCCAATTTCATTATGATATATCCCTAAACAGTTACCTCGCTGTACCAACTTTTATATAGAATCAGACTCAGTACTCTTGTTTATTTTAAACCATAATAAACATGTACTATATAAAATTATAATTGTATCTTGTATATATAATTACATATACATATATGCCGTGAGGTATCTGCATAAGAATCTGCTATACCCTTTCTTTCCGTGGGTGTCGTATGAGGCGTCCGAGGGAAAAGCCTAGATAATCGCAATGGCCATGGACAGATGGCGGGACTACATTGAAAAATATCAGACCAATATAAGAAGAGCGATGACGGGTGGCAGCGTCTAAAGCGCGAGGTGTCTGATCCGCTTGTTTAGCGTGGCGGTTATGGCAGATCCTTATGGGAGAGGCCTATGTCCTCCAGTTTACTATTTACAGAATGTAAAGGTAAGGTATATATATTAATTGAATAACTTCTGTTCAGAAGAAACACTCGGTTCCATATTTAAACTTTAATGTTTGTTCTGTCTTTAACTCTTTTTGGTGTTTGTTTTAGGTTTTGCCATTCGCCATAAACAGTTTATCACACACAAGCCTCAAAACAGGACGTGCTACATTACCGAAAGACTCAAAACTATTGTGCCTAAGCCACAGTATCAAAGACGATTATAAATAAAAAAAAAGGTATAGTATTTGTACAGAGTATAAAGTCGAGCAAATGTCAACCTTATCTTCACGTCATTGATAAGTGTGAGATGTAATCTTAGATGAAGTATGTTTGTATATCTTGTAAATAACTGAGCGGAAAGCTATTTATACAGATAGCGCTTTGCGCTCTGTGCATTTGTTGGTCAATCCGTAGCTCGATCAGTCGTGGACAGATTATACACAGTTTCTGTTTGTGAGCGTCCAGTCACACGAAATGGGGCGAATTTTGAAAAGTATAATTGTTTTGTTATTAGCAGACAGCACTATGATCAATTTTAGGGTGCTCGCAAGAGGGATGGCCACCGTCGCGAAATCTTTCGCCGAACACGCTGTGGTCCCGGACGTGGTTCCAGTGGCCCCAGCGGCTCTTTTGAAGGTGAGTGCATGCCGCATTTGTTAATATGATTTTAATTGCCGTGGTAAAAATTTGATTCTAATAATAATTATTCATCTATTATAATTAATTCTTAAAATTGAGATGAGTACAGAATAAGCTATTGATGCATCATAGAAAGTCACAATCGATTTTTCATAAATATTGTTGTAAACTGTTACAGTATGTTGTAATTTTAACAAGCAGTTTTCAACTTTCCATCTTTGACGACACCTTATATAAGAAACCAGTTATAGTATAATGATTGTGTTTGTCAATGACCGCCATAGCCCAATGTAACGGGAAATCCTTTCTACTTAGCGTCTGTTTCGGTCTGTTTTGGTGTAGAGCAGTGTGTTGATAGCGTTTTCGGTCTCTTTTCTTTTAATTAAATAAAGGAATATAAAAATTATACCAATTACTTAAATATTAGTAAACATATCTATAGTTTATTATACGTATCGTATGAATTGAATTCTTGAATAATAATTAATGTATAAAAGGCAATTTACACTTTATTTATAAATGTCGAGTTAAAGGAATCTTTAAGGTTGTTTTGATAAACTCCATGGAGCATTAATTTGCGATGAAATTTTGGACGAATTTCCGATAACTTTTATCTTATACTCAATTAAAAAACAATATGCTACAAGTAGTGGAACATTAATTAAAAGACAAATTGCGTGTATACGTTAATTTATTTTAAGTTTTTAGTTTAATTGGTTGTTCTTGTATCATGTCGATAATAATGGTATTTGCTGTGTGGGGGACACCTGCGTCCTCAATACTTCAAGCGGATGTCGCAAAATTGGAAAAGTTTCCAATTAATATTTTTGCATCATAAATAAGCATTACGGTATTTAATTGGGAATATAAATATCTCTTCCCCCAACTGCCCACCCCACCAGCTCGCGATGCTCCCTGCTAACTAATAAAGGAGGCTCTGGCGACGAAAAATGCATCCGAATTTACCGAAAAATCTCACTAACTGGTGATGGAGGATGGAGCAGCGTCACTAGTGCAATGGCACTAAGCTCACCAACCCTCTTTATCAGTGGTGAGTGTTGGGAAACATTTCAAGATAACGCATGCCGGTTTTTGTCGGCGCTTTCATGGAGAGTCCTATGTTCAGCGCTGGACTGAAATATTATGACTGACGAAGAAGTGTTATGAATGTGTTTGCATGGGGACGGAATTATTTTGTATGTGAAACGCGGCTATTGAGCCACCTCGTTTTGCCAATCCAATGGTTATTATGCCGGATAGTTATTTGTTTTGTTATTCGGTACTGCTGCTGTGGGGGATAAACAACCAAACACTCTGATCACCCTTCCCTATGTCACGGGACTTTGAAACAATTGAAGTTTTATTTATTTATTAAACTTCATATTGGTACATGAGAATGTATATAGGCGGACCTAATGCCTGAAGCATTTTCTACCAGTCAACTTTTGAAGTTCTGTTGTTAAGAGTCATCAGGATGAAGGGTGATAAAATTTTATTATCACGATTAATTTAAGCATCGTCAGAAAGTTAATGATTGTTTGCAATGTTTATTAACAAAGCGACCGCCCGAATGGCTTACAACCGCTTAATTACTTCTTATTATGTTTTACATGTTTGTCATGTCAAACACAATAGACGTTTTGATATTTTAACTCTTCGCGCGTCTTATAATTGAATAAATGCGGATCTCGTCGGGTCGTGTAACTCGTAACTCAGCTCAGACAGATTATAAACGACGTATAAAAGTTTCTCATGAAAGGATTCAAATCATGGTGAAAAGTACTTTTTTTTTTTAAGGAAACAAAAACGTTACCTTCCGCTTGTGTCGCGGAGGCAGTTTACATACATGAATTACACATGGACAAACACCCAGACCGGGAACTATTATTTGTAGTCCATACAAATACTAGTCCCGTGCGGGAATCGAACCCGCGACCCACAGCGCCGCAGCTAAACGCTTAGCCACTACGCCACTGAGCCGTCAAACATTGAAATCCACTTACAAGTTCTAAGCTAATAGATGTCTTCCTAGCCGATTTAGTCCACGGCGACCTCTTCCGAGTAATATCGGCAGTTGTCAACTGCGCAGGAGATATTATAGTGCCGTAAATCTACGCACAAACACAGAGGCACTCACTTGTCTTCACCTTCCCATAACCAATGTAACGCTTATGCGATAAGATCGGAGGAAGGGTCAGATGTAGTGTCAGAGGCCCGGTATGTGCACAGCACAACCAGACCCGAAAACCAATAGTTTGTATTTTAGCACAAATATTGACTTCGGCTCTTATTCGTTATACTCGTCATAAAAATGGATTAATTTTCTTATTAATGTTCGGTATAATTACTGTTTCTGCTTATTGAAGACTCATAAAGGTTCCAGTCAATGTGTACCTAGAACACGCGAAACTTCCAGCTACGGCCCTTCCGTCCCCTGACAAGATATTTCTGCAAGGGTTTCAAAAGACCAGTAAATAAGCTCTTTTGGGTAGTATAAGTTTCTATGTGCAATAGATGTTGCGTTTAGATTGCCTCAAAAACACTGTTAATTGAGGTAATTTTTTTTCTCTTCATATGGCTGATTTAATCTATGTTGATGGTTTATTTCGTAGTCTGAAAGACAAAAGGCTGGTAACGTTACACGAAAATAAGGTCAGTGATCTTGGACTATATATAGTACAGTTACATTAAATTAAATGAAAGGCAATCCTCGGATTGAGGGTACCGAAGCTGAATATTTGCATTAATCCTAGAACAGAAGTTACTTATTGTATCTAGTAGGTTTAGTTGTACAGTACGAATTTATATTACACCACCTACCTCTAGAGCTTTGTTTCTTTAGGTTGCGTGTAAGAGATCGCCATGCAGCGATAAGGCCACCAAAGTGTGCCTTCTAATGGACTGGCTGTTTTAATGTTGTCTCTAATCTTTTGTTCTGACGTGTACAAAAAAATAAAATAAAATCGTTCATTAATTCAAAATGAACTGTGTGTCTCCGGAGTTTATATCATCCGTCTCTACGCGCTATATCTTGAGAACAATTGATCATTTGAAAAAAAATACATGACCTTTTTGATAGCCACTTTTTTTTTATAAAAACCTCTAAATAGCTAGACTGAACCTGCTAGACGCAGGGGAAACGTGATATTTACGAAATAACTTTTTATTATTCGTTTGTCCGTATTGCCAGTGTTAAATAACTTTGAAAGAAAGTGACGCGCTATAACAAGGAACACAGAACAGATATTTGTAGTATGTATGATTAGGAATAGTAATCACAGCTAAAGTCGATGTGTACTATATAAATATAACCAACATGGGTAATTTCAACCCGAGTTTTCACCAGACCTTATTCAGGACAACGTGACAGGTGGTGCGCCTGTCGCCGTCATAGTTTGTATGCCAACGGTACGCAAGTTTCGAAAACACTCATTGGTACGTGCCATCCGCATGGTGCATGATACTGGAATTATTTGATTCGAGCGCAGGACCCTACCACATGGCTATAGTGACCTATATGCTTATTTGTGCGCGGCCGTGTGTGTGCGCGTATTTTTCTTCTGATAAAAGGGACAAACGAGCAAGCGGCTCACCTGATGTGGAAAGTGATAACATTCGCCCACGTACATCTGTAACACTAGCACCAGGGGAGCTGAAGGCGCGTTGCCGGCTTTTAAAGATATTTGGGAGATGGGAGGGATGATGGGAAAGGGTAGTAGCCTCCGGTTACCTCAACTCACCGAACGAAACGCAGAAGCACAAGATGCCTCTACTTCACGCCGGTATTCTGCGAGGTCGTGGTACTACCACGGTCGAGTCGGTATATTCACGTAGAGCGTACAAACTGTCTGACTGCGTGCGTCACATGTTGTAATTATTTCGTGTCACGGACATTACAATTCTAAACATTTATATGCCATTCACATAAGCGTAATGGGAATTGGGGATATGGACGCTGATGAGTCGTTCCGGTTAAGGGAAAACGGTTATCAAGTTCCTTATTGGACTAAGAGAACACGATGACGTTACTATCAGATCGCTGCAAGTAACCATATCTACGAGATTTGTAGTCTTGACTAAATTACCTGGGGTATAACAATTTATAGAGGGTATTTCATTCAAGCCTTTCCATAGAAGCGCCAATATGCGTGGTGGACTTGAGTAGGCGGGTTTATTCCCTCCCGAATCGGGGCCGCCGAGAGCGTTCGGATCTGGTGGGATCGCGGTTGGTTGCGAAAGCGTTCCCATGACCCGCCGACATGTGGTGAAGGTGGAACACACCCTGGGGTTTTAGTCGGTGAAAACCCGACATAACCTGACCCTGCCACCGAGAGTTATGCATGGGGAAATGCATAACGCATACCCTCAGTATGCTCAGTGAACTCAATAAAGGCCGGTTGATTGAGTTCACTGAGCTCCAGCTCTCTATCATACTAGTCTGTAGTATTTGGTTTTTCCATATTTGGATAGATTACCCGCAATCAGTCGGTCGCCAGAACCTCATTCATTGGACAGCCAGGGGTGCATTTTTTTTTATTGGAAAGGCAGCAAACGAGCATGCGATTCACCTGATGGTAAGTGATTACCGTCGCCCACATACATCTGCAACACCAGAGGAGCTACAGGTGCGTTGCCGGTTTTTAAGGGCATTTGGGAGATGGGAGGGAGGATGAGGAGCGGAATGGGGACTCCCCCGAGTGGGCCTCCGGTTACCTCACTCACCGAACGAAACGCAGAAGCACAAGATGCCTCTACTTCACGCCCGTATTCTGCCAGGTATTAATCCGGTCGAGCCGGCCCATTCGAGCAGCAGCTAAAGCCGCCACTTGGCTCCACCACGTTAGAAATTGCGTGCAGGCAAGGTTAATCTTTGCTGTGTAACATTCGTTTATCTATCATTTATCCCTTCGGTTAATGAGCAAAATTACATGATTTTGTAATCCACTGCTGTAGCATTATTGTTGAGTGTAAATAAACAATTCACGATAAATAATTGAACAAGCATAGCATCTCGTTACTCACGCTTGACAACACGCCATTATAAACTATACGTGTCAGTTATTCATTCTAATAGCTTACTTACTCAACAGCCTGTAAATACTACCACTGCAAGACATAGGCCTCACCACGCTCGGCAACCGGATTGGCGATTTCAGTACCAAACACCACGCACCTTACACGGTACTGGTCGTAATGCAGCTGCTTAATACTAGTCCGGTATTTTTCGAGACGCTTATCCCGCCATCTGTCGGTGGCGTTTGTTGTTTTTCCCGTAATCGCTCTCTTACGACACCCACGGGAAGAATGATTCCAACGCCGATACCACACTGTTATGAATATCAAGAATATTACCGGTAATTGATAAATTGTTAAAAAAATTGGTGCATTCTATACGCACACCATCATTTTAACTGTTAAGTTCGAACATACTTAAATTTTGAACGTTGCGATTTAACCATTTATAGATGAAATTTAATCTACTGTTAGCACAACTACGTTGTAAAATTAAATGCCGTGGCGCTAGAAAGCGATGCTGACAAAATTCTATTTGGCTAGACACTAGAGCATGTCTACAAATTGGCGGGAATAGAAGATAGGAGAAGAATAGAGGGTCTTGTAGGAAATATCGTTAGCTATAATTTTGAACAGAATTATATTCACGACGCAGCACCGTTTTAAAGACATATTGTTGTAGTATTTTAATATATAAAATGTTTATAAATGATGAGAGAATGATATAAGGCATTAAATCCGCCCTTTGTAATCCTATTCGTTTACACGATAAACTATCAATAAATTAATAATAATGGCCAGGCAGATTAACCCAGTTCTAATAAAGTTCTATGTCGAAAGTAGCCAGCTAAGAAGATCCAGATCCGACCGATCTGTTAGTTGTTAGTTAAACGTAACCTTACTAGGACTACATAAAGGCCGATAGAAGGTGTTCCCAGTGGTTGTGTCCAGACGCAACGGCTTACTTTTACACGACACCCGGAAGCTGGTGGCGAGATTAACGAACATTATGCTGTAAAGGGGGAAATTGCTGTAGTTGGCAAAATTGATACTATTGAAGTGTTAATTTTCCAATTTAGAGTTGGACACATGAATGCTACTATCCCGGTTAAGTACTCGGCTTACCCAGACGCAGACATAGTAATTTATGATTTTATTTATTTAGTTATTAAGGATTACCACCAAGGTAACAATTTTTTTTTGCAACCACAGAAAGCCAGTAGACAGATTAGTATAGTTAAATAGATATTAATATCATTCAGATCTATTGCTTATTTGAAGTAACACTATAATGAGTTATAAGAAACTACAACTTGATAACAATATTAGACGAAACAATACAAACGAAGAAAGATTAATAACAAAAACAAAGACAAATGTAATAATTAAGGAAATAAATAATGATAGATCATATATACAAATTAGTGTTAAGTTTACAACAATTGGATGGTCTGTGCATTTTATTAAAATATGGTTTTATTTTTTATTAAACATCTGTTAAAAAAAATTCCTGAAACTACATGGCCTAGGCACTGATTCTTCTGTATTATTCTTTATTAAGTAATTAATCCTACAGAACATATAGAAATGACGAAGTGTTCAATTATTTCATTATTGTTAATGCACTGCTGTACAAGCATATGCAGTCCGTGGACTGTCCGGACCTGTAATGTTACAGGTTCTGATACAATGGGCTGGGTTTTGTATGTCCATAAGTAACGGTGACAATGGGAACCACTCACCTTAGTGGTCCCCGTGGTCTAAGACCAAGACGTGCAACCTCCATAAGGAATCAAAATTTAGATTTACCTTATCTTAAGTTACCACTTTGTAAATGTCCACTGCAAAACATCGGCCTCACCATAAGGTCAGGTACTGCGATTTTCAAGGCTTTTCCCTTGGTCTACTCTCACGACATCCATGATAAGAAATAGGGTGGTAGATTCGTACGCCGAAACCACACGCTCAAATGGCGGCAGCAGTATCACAAGTGAAGGTACCGACGCTGCTCTCACCAATCCGCTTGCAAAGTGCATGCTTGCTTTTGCTGGCGCTTTCTCGGTGAAGCCTATGTTCGGCAGTGGAATTTAATAGGCTGATGAAGAAACACTAATTTGATCTTCGGAACTCTGTGAGCATTGCTCATTGACAAACTGTCGTACCCTTAATTTTAGGTAAACTACCCGAGCGGAGTAGAGGCGAAGGAAGGCAATGAGCTCACACCTACTCAAGTGAAGGATCAACCCACTGTGTCCTGGGACGCCGAACCCAATGCCTTCTACACAGTCGCCATGACCGGTAATTAATCAATCAATCATTCGGATTAGACTTAACTACAATAACTAATAGTTTCTATCATTAAAATACAATAGGTCATTGACATCGATATGGAGGACACCCACTAACATACCCACTGATTTTAAAATATATAATTGCTAGAACTTTCATGGTCATAAAGTAAATTTTATAAAGAACAGCACTGTAATAACATTACAACCCTTTTGGATATGGCCTAATGATCAACATTTGGGCCTTTCCCCTCTACAGTGTCATTAAGCACGGCATACCGCCCACTTTGTCCAGTCGTCGCAATCTTTAATTTCCTACTTTCTTAGCTCGGCCATCCGTGGGCTTCAGTAACGTCGATATTTGTTATTATTCCTTATTAATGACTGTGCTATTAGAAACATTTACTGAAAAAAATATTACCTAGTATATAATTTATTATAATTCTTTATGAAAACTATACAAAGACAAACCCTTCAAATATACACAACAGTGGTTGCACTGCTGCAAATGACAATCGAAGGAGAATACATATGCACCTTCACCCCTGAGGACTAATATGGAAAGCCACGCACCCTGTAATTGTACTGTGTCTCTATACCCTTGAAAACGGAAGACAACAGTAGGTAAACTGCCGATTGGCGGCAATAATAATTTAGAGTGTGCAAAACCATCTAGGCAGGAAATTACTACTCTTTGGTTTTTAAATGTCAAAGCCAGGCGGCGACTTTAGCTGCTGCTCGTATGGGCCGGCTCGACCGGGTTGGTACCACGCCCTCGCAGAATACCGGCGCAGAGTAGAGGCATCTTGTGCTTCTGCGTTTCGTTCGGTGAATGAGGTAACCGGGGGCCACTGCCCATCTTCATCCTCCTCCTTATACTCCCTCTCATCTCCAAAATACCCTTAAAGGCCAGCCACGCACCTGCGTTACCTCTGGTGTTGCACATGTACGTGGGCGACGGTAAACACTTGCCATCAGGTGAACCGCTTGCTCGTTTGGCGCATTCACATTAAAAAAAAAACCTACTTAGTTGCTTTTTCGTAACATACATTCGTCCGCTATCAGACCCAGACGCACCGTCACGCAAGGAACCGAAGTTCCGCGAGTGGCACCACTGGCTGGTGGGCAACGTGCCCGGCGGCAACGTGTCCGGGGGCGAAGTCCTGTCCGCGTACGTGGGCTCGGGCCCACCGCCCGGCACCGGACTGCACCGCTACGTCTTCCTCGTGTACAAACAGCCCGGCAAGATCACCTTCGACGAGAAACGTCTGCCTAACACGTGAGTACGATGGCGGAAACTATATGTTTTATTACAGCATCTCCCATCTGCATCAATAGATTATCCGCGAGTGGATATGGTACCACCGTGAAGACACCTTATATACCGTGAAGATAAGATACCTTTTTGTTAATAAATATGGTGCGTCTAATAAGTAACTAGTAAATAATGGGACATGTCTACACTATTATTTCGGTGTATCTAATCCAAGTATCGCTCATCAAATCCAAGGGACCGATTTTGATAGGGTTCTTTGTGTTTCTATAGATTGCGAAGGACATAGGCTCAATTTGTATATATCAATGTGTATATATACAAATGCACATATAAGTAAAGTTGCAGTCTAAATGACCATTGCCGGGCAAAGGCCTTCTCCAATGTCAAAGAAGGGTTTGGAGCTGGGAAGGGCCCGTCTCGCTGCTCCATTGCGGGTTGGCAGACTTCACGTGTCTTCGTCATAACATTTTCTTTTATTTCTCTAACACGCCATTTTACTCCCGATGTTTACCCTCACCACCGAGCACGTGGTAAATTAAGCACTTAAAATTGCCATTAAAGTATGTTAGCGGTGCCGGCATCGGGGATCGAACCCAGGACACTCGCGCTCTTTGAAACTAAAGTGACCGCCCCGACCACTGGGCTACCACGGCATATATATTATATAGTTATTACTTTATACCACTATTAATTTGATTCTTGGTTGGACCTGTACTTATATTTATGTTTTAAGCATACAGCTCTAGAAGTGGAATGATTTATTCATTTACGCAACACAAAGGCATAGTTACAAGAAATACAATAAAACAGTAAAAATATTGAAAGGTAAAAGCAAAAATTAATAATTTAAGAGAAGCCTCAGACTACTTTTACTTTATGACCCCCTGTCGCGTCAAATGAAACGGCACTGTGTCAGCACAGTGTCGCGGGTTGTTAAGCCGCAACTTTCAGTCAGCACCTACCCTATTTGCCCGACGTACTTCGCATAGTCTCACAATCGCAGTACGCAAGATATGTTTGCTTTAAACCCCCTGCACTTCCATGATCTTCGTTCTTTATACAGGCATAACTAAGTTGTTTTTAACATAGTATGATAAAATCAAAAATGAGTATATGAAACGAAACAGTCTCTAAAGTCGATTCATAATTAAAATATATACTCACCACAAAACACTAGGTACATCATCATCATCATTTCATCCTGCTGCAAGTCCACTGCTGAACATAGGCCTCGCCCAAAGATTGCTATAAAGCTCGGTCCTGAGCCACCTGCATCCATCGACTCCCCGCAACACTGCGCAGGTCGTCACTCTATCTTGTGGGGGTCGTCCTACACTGCGTTTGCCTGTACGTGGCTGCCACTCGAGAACCCTTTTTCCCCAACGGTTGTCGGTTCTGCGAGATATGTGGCCGGCCCATTGCCAATTGCTAGGTACATATAAATGAGAAAAATCTACCGTAAGGATATCTCTTTATGAGGGAAAATCGATCCAGTTTGAGATTAATATTTTTAGTATATTATTAAGAAACGGAGTATGAATAAATAATAATAATTAGATTGGCTATTGCAAATTAAATAAATATAGACGATATAATCTTTTTAACGTACATTTAGTTTTAGCCTCGCGAATAGGGGGTGTTATGCAACATTTACATGCAAATATTTTATTAATAACGAACAATTTTTACTTATTTCAGTTCTGGTGACGGCCGGGCCAACTTCTCGATCGCCAAATTCGCGACCAAATACAACCTTGGCAACCCCGTAGTCGGCAACTTCTACCAAGCGCAATACGACGACTACGTACCTTTGCTATACAAGCAACTTGGCGACTAAATGTTACTATAATAATCTGCAAGCCCTGAATATCGGTCTCATGATACGGCAATAATAAAGACTGAATTTAGTAACTTCAAGTTACTACCATCAAATTTACTACAAAATATTTTTTTCGAAATGTTTACGAACATCCAAGCTCGTTTTCAGGGTAGCCATAAATATTAAAGACAATGCTTTTAATGTATGAAATCAACTGATTTAATCGGTGGTTTTGGGAATTTCTTTTACTCTTCTTTTAGTCTAGATATAAGTAAAGTTTTTTTTGCCTTCAATAAATATAATAAAACACATTACATCAGTTTTTTTTGTTTCAAACCAATTAAACCAGATCCCTAGTGACAGTTGCAGTTGATAAAAGGCACCGGCAGGGTCTGCATAACCGCTAACCTAATTTTAAATTGCGCTATGACGTCATACCGTTTTTAATGATATCTCCGTTTTCGGTTACCCTAACATATTTCGTTACCGAAGTTAGTATTTCGAAGCAAGCCGCCACTGGCCCTCTGTTCCGAGGGATTCCTGTTCCATTCCCCCGCGGTTAGTTTTCAGTGTAAAAGTAAGAAATGGTTTTCGAATGCTTATTCGATGCTGAAATATAGAGATACAGACAGACAGATAATACAATATGTTGGATTATAGCAACGAGAAGGCATTCGACTCAGCTTTATGGTGCGCCAGTTTAGATACAGCGCTGATATTCTGCCGCTGTTCTTGTTAAATGTTAAATCTCGGGAACAGTTAAACGGACACCGTTAAAACAAAAAGAAACAAAATAACAAACATAACTAAATAAAGTGAACATGTAAGGGAATACCATTTAAAATTAATTTAACCTACCTAATAAATTTAAAAAACTATAATCTGCTAAATGTACACCACAGAACAACACCTTAGAATAACTTTTATAAATAAAAAGAAACAAAAAATTTATCAAAATAATTAATAAAATTCTTTTTAAATCTTAACACAATACTATTATGTCCATATTTCTAGTTTCCTTTAAGGCCTAAAAGAAATTATTTATACTTTATTTTAAAATGAGCCAAAGATCTGGTAATTTTGTTATTTAAACGTACCGTAATACATCACCAGTTAAAAAATAGTACAAAGCGTAAGCGTAAGAATAAATACTTGACCGACACTGGGCTCACCAATTCGCCTGCCCAGCAAGACGATCAAATATTTTTTACCTTCTATGATAGCTATTGTTGACATTTTATTGAAAAGAAAAACGTGCAATGGTCTAAGTTAGACAAAGAAGCTTCAATCGTCTCGTAGGGACCATATCGTAAGTTTAGACATACAGTAGAGAACTAAAGACAGACCCTTGAGATAGACCCCTCCTAAATGTAATAAAGCATGATTCCTTTCGTGTTTTATCAATCCCTATGGTTGATAGGTTTCACGTAGAGAATGCTTTTAGCATTATGCCCGACTTTTGATCCTATATTTTATAAGGCTTAAAAAAGTATAAATAAAATAGGTCATGTTATCATGGTGACGAACAAAAATTTGTCTTGGTAGGACAGAATGCTTATTTATACGCGCAGGCTTCCTCTTCGGGAGTCTCTTCCACCGAAACTGCAAATATTTTTTTTTTTTTAGTTTAACGTGAGGGAAAAGTGCTCGCACCTACCTGCCACCGTCTCCGGTGACTGGTTATGTCGGGATCAGCATTGAAGATGATCAGGCGGACCGTCTAAAACCCCCCACGGTAGATATGCTGTTGGCCTAGTGGCCTTTACAGCTTCAGCGGTAGAGAGTCGCGAGCAGGAGGCCCGTAAGTTAATTCCGAAACTGTAAATGCCGGAGGATCGACAGCGTATTTCCATTTTGTTGTGCTTTTATATTTGTGGTAGTCGGTTTGCAGAGTCCGCTGCCGTCACTGCTTTATATGACAGATATACGGTTCGCTCATTTTACCCACGTGTCGAAAAATAAACCAAACCATATAACTGTCCACCTGGTAATCTTGGCTTTAGCAACAAATAACCCAGAGAGCTGTCTATTAATTATTATAATTAAAGGTGTGTTGCCAGTGATGACATACGGATCCGAGACTTGGTCCTTCACTGCAGGCCGTATAAGGAAGCTCAAAGTTGCTCAGGGCGCTATGGAAAGGGCTATGCTCGGTGTTTCTCTGCGTAATAGAGTCTGCAACGATGATATCCGCAGCAGAACTAACGTAACCGACATAGCCGTAAAGATCGGCAAGCTGAAGTGGCAATGGGCCGGCCACATAGCTCGCAGAACTGACAACCGTTGGGGAAAAAAGGTTCTCGAGTGGCAGCCACGTAAAGGCAAACGCAGTGTAGGAAGACCCCCCCGCAAGATGGAGTGACGACCTACGCAGTGTTGCGGGAAGTCGATGGATGCAGGTGGCTCAGGACCGAGCTTCGTGGCAATCTTTGGGGGAGGTCTATGTTCAGCAGTGACAGTGGCTGAAATGATGATGATGATGAAGGGGGGAAAATAATGCTTTTCCAAAAGTACCTCATCTGCACGTGCACTGCTTTCTGCAACCGTAGCTCTGGCTACCGAGATTGCATAAAAAACATCCGAGACCCAAATCCCGCAGACTAGTGGACATGGAGCTGCATATCTCCAGCCCTGCGTGGTGATTATGGGAAAATCTTCCGTGTATGACATGTGTTTGCTTCTTATTGTCGTAGGGATTAATAATGGACTGTATTAGAAAGTATAATTCGTATATTGCCAATAATTATCAAACTTGTACAGTTCAATGTCATAAGCTCTTGACTAGAGTTTATTCGGAACAACGTTTCAGCAGTTCTCTTCAAGGGCATTCAACTAGGGTCTTCGGATTCGGAGGTAGGTCCCCATTCCGCAATAACCATTCAGCAATCGTGACTTCATTGGTTTATAACTGAATTTAAATTTATAGACGCTGTACGCCTTTAATTAAACTAGTATATTCTGGTTATTAATATTTTGTATAATTGTTGAAGATTTCGCCGTCAAATACAAATTCGGTAATCCCGTATGTGGCAACTTTCTCCAATCAAGAATTAACTATTGGGCGGTTAATCTTATTTTAAAACATAATTAAAATGTGGGAGATTTAAGCTGGGTTGCAATATATTTAGTTGACTTAGTTATATGGCGGCATTGTGTAGTGTTAATCTGCATTGGTAAAATAGATGATCTATGCATTTATTCTTTATTGTTGACACCTTGAGCTATGGGTATATACCTTAACTAAGCCGACATTATTGCGTTGTGGGATTCTTTATCAGTCAATCCCGGGTGATGGGTGAAAAATAAGTTAAGTAATAATATTAATTATTCTACTCACGATAAATAAACGTTCAAAATAGATTATGAAATATAACTATTATGAAAATAGTACATCATTTAAATTAATTTGGTGGCCGCGCTACACAATCTATGTTCCAGCACCGCTACTTTAAAATCTAATAACACTTTTAATTGTATCTTAATCAATGTATAAAAGACGTACATAGTAAAAAAAACAAAATTGCTAAAGATATCGGTAAATTTTTCATATGGCTTTTATTTCGCCTGCTTCTTCCCCCTCTGAGGAACTTCGTTACAAAATGGAGGTAGATTGTAAACAAACATTAATAAGAACTGACATTTAACTTACGAAATTATCTTTCGTACGTCGAAGAATAAACAATTTTCTTTCTTTTCTGTTATTACAAATAGTAAGTCGTCGTAACGCCTGGTAGAAGTTTTATAGCAATATTGTATATCGTAGAAAGTGCGTTTTCTTTTTAAGGTACATTTTTGTACCTGCATGGAAATAATAATAAATGAACGGTATAGTGATGACTCCCCGGACATACGGATGCGCCTTGACTCTGAAATATTGAGCATCCTCTCATCACTTGTAGACTTAACTAAAAAATAAAGGCATACAAAATAAATTATTTAAGAAATTCGTATCTTCTACTAAAACTACATCAGCCTATTTTTGTCCACTGTTGAAAATAGGTTTTTCCAGCAAAAGCTGGCATACATTTATAGGAAGGTTTGCCCGTACTCAGAGCGCGTACATGCAGAGCGCAATGCCTGTACCCTGGCACTAGTGATAATGAACGTTCGGTGGTTTTCGTTCGGTCACACCGCAGACTGTCTGTGCTCCGAACAATATTGCTTATGTTTAATAAAAAAAAAGTAAAAAAAAAGTTTGTTGACTTTGTTTTCAATAAATAAAAAAAAATAAAAAACTATCATTAATTTTAACATCACGTCAACCCGCACTTGTGCAGTGTGGCGGCTCCTTCCCAACTCCAAGAGTTTGAGACGAGCGAGCATTAACAGCCTGATTTTTTACTTTATCTAAATTAGTCACAGACATTGAACCACTATATTGAACTTGATAAATATTTTGATTTGACTAGGTCGTAGGAACTTAAAAGTCACTTGACAAAAGTAATTTTTTTAATCTACCTTCTAATTATACGATTTCTGTTTGGTTTCTGCGACTCACTTTTCATCTTTACGGGAGATCTGATTTTTTTCTTTTTACAAGATACTGGGTGTTGGAACATTCGGTGGCTGGTGGTGTTGGCTAATTTCTCCGCCTATGAAAGTACTACTATTATAGTCAGTATATAAGTTCAGCCAATTATAGTCTGATCACAAAAAAATATGAAATGTTTCGTTATCCTTTTTCATTACAGTCTCGGTAGTGAAGATTTTCCATCACGATTTGACTCGCTGTTGGGCGGTTAATTCTTAAATATCCTGGAAGACACAGTGTTACGAGGGGTTGTGCCAAATAAAAATATTACAAGAATTCGTAAGCCTTCCTTTCTCCTTCCCTTATTCATGACATAGAGTAGTACAAAAAATTGCCAATATATGTTTTCCCTCCTTGTAACGAACATTAAAAAAAAATTTTGCGCCCCTCGTGTCAAATATAGGTCTGAAGATAAAATTTGTAATGCTGAATCAACCACCACTTTCTCCAAATGCAAAAACCATCTGCACGTGGTGCTCACAGCAGCAAACAAAAAATAAACGAGACTATGGAAACCGAATGATGTCATTCGAATCTGGCGAACCCAAATCCCACAAACACAGGGAGCAGCATCACTAGTGCTAGGTTCATCAGCACAGCGCTCACCTTCCCGCTTGCTCAGCTTAAGAAATGTACGACGGCATGAGACTTTATGGAAGCAGACTTTTTGTTTTGAAACAGATGAAAGAGAAATCTGTCTCTAAGTTTCGATAGTCTGTTCTTGCTTATTGTGAATTAACTTGTCGATTGGCTTGTCTGCATCTAACACAATGGAACACGACAATCTATCCGGTGGCGCAACTTCTTCCTCATCAACGGCTTGTATCCATTACAGACAACCTTTCACGCTTATCGCAAATCGATTGCAGTGGGTTTGATTTATTTTAGGATTTTATAATTAAGACATGATGCCAGGGTCTGCTAATATGGTCTAGATTACAAAAAAACTTAATAATGTTTTATTGCAATAAATATCATAACAGACAGTATGTACTATTATTACATTGCCTGAATTCACAGGACAGAAATGAGTGAAAAAAACGCAGTCAATTTAAAATTTCGCTCATTTATTCGATGGCTCTTTAGTACGAGACTATAAACTTTAAAATATTTTAAATACTTAAACATATACATGTATGTCTGTTTTGTTAATCATACTTTACTGCCAAATTTCTTTTAACAAAAAATAACAACATAAATAAACATAACAATACCTAAATCAAGACGAAGTGTTTGTACGAATGACAGGACATTATCGCAGGCACAAAGGTTTTTAAGTATTTCCGATGTCATTTACGTAATCGATGTTTTGTAAATTGGGCTTTTAAGCACCGAGGCTCTTGTAAAGCTGTGGCACGTAATCATCGAATTGCGCGCGGTAGAAGTTGCCCGCCACGGGTGCGCCGAGATTGTACTTCTCCGCGAACTTCTTCGTTGAGAACGCGGCGCGGCCGTCGACCGATCTGTTGACAAATATAATTACAATAATCCGTCTGATGAGGTCCACGCTCAGATCAACTGTAATTTAAACCGTAGCAGTTCTGTGGTGTAAGAGGGAATATACCATCACTTTCTTCAAATGTCAACATCGGTTCTTCGTGGTGTCCCCTGATAACTAACAAACGAGGCTGTAACGACCGAAATGTGTCAGAATATCCATCAAAATGTGCAAAATGACAAGAGATGGGGAGAAGCGTCACTCGTGGGCGGATACTGGTACTGCGCTCATCAATCCGCATGTATGCGCCTTACACACACCTCGCGCGGTGGGAGAGGGTTAGGTGTATTCCCCTCACGGGAAGAGGGACTGCCGGCTGGGCATGGCGGCCAGCACTGGGAGGCCCTGGGAAGGCAGGCTTGAGTTTTCCCGCGTCCCTTTCCGATATGCGGCGAGGGAAGACCGTGCCGTGAGTGCGTTTGCAAGGTGCTAAGCGGTGCAAGCCACGTATGAAAGATTCCTTACGTATATTCCTACGTAAGTAAAACTCACTTGTTGGTCAATATCTGCTCATCGAAGCTAAGTTTTCCGGGCTGTTTGTACAGGATGTATACGTAGCGGTGAATGCCAGTGCCCTCTGGCGGGCCGGAGCCGATGTACCCGGACAGCACTTCGCCAGCTGTCACTTTGTTGCCAGGGATGTTGACGACCAGCCAGTGGTGCCACTCGCGGTACACTAATTCCGGGCCATCGTAGTTGTCTGGGTCTAGAATTGAATTACATTTTTACTGGTTGCTAGTTGCTATAATTAAATGTAACAGATACTTCCTGGATCCATAAACGTAAAATCCGGTTCCTATTATTTCCTCTCCATTTAACTTACCCGTAAAGATCAGAGTGTAGTAAGCTTCAGGGTCCGCGTCGTAAGTGACGGTAGGTTGGTCCTTCACCTGCGTTGGAGTCAATTCATTGCCTAACTTAGTTTCAGCGCCGCTTGGGTATTTCAGCTGCAAAATGTCAATAAATGATTGTTATTATTAGAAAAATATCCACGGTGTTGCTTGCCTTCCTATTCCACTTAACCCTAATTCGAATTAATTGTCTTTAAAACAAAACTCATAGCGCCATCTGTTGGTCTAAAAGAGAAGCGGCAGTGCAAGCGCATCTCATATTATGTTTCCAAGACACAAGACAATTAACTCAGGGGACTTTTTTATTGCTATGTAAAATGTAATTTGAATTTTTAAGTATTTCAAAACTTATTAGTAGCCCGGGGGCTCGCTAGTGTAGAGTAAGAACTATTTGCACACACCTTTGTCCCCGATATATTAATCTATTTTATAGTAGGAAGACCTTTTTAATAAAAATGTCTTTAACACAGGTATACTACTCGTACGATTACATAAACAAATCACAATATTTCTCCACAACCTGGGTTGACTGGCGGAGATTGCCAAAAGGCCTTAAGTCGGTCATTTGTAATACTTTATGATGAACACAATAAAGTATAAATAAATTTCCGGAGCCAGCCCCACAACAAACGAAAATGTCATTTTTAAAATGGTCCCGATTTACCACGTGCTCGATTGTAAAGGATAACATCGTGCTGAAACCGTCTAAGAAATAATGTCTGAATAATTAGAGGACATCTGAAATCCATCCAAAAACTCGGCTCCAAAAATACAAAAGTAAAATACTTTACTCAGCAATGGAAAGTAAAGTAAAATTAGCAGTCTATAAGCTGTTAAAAGTAACCTTAACTTATCATCACTATATTTCTTTAGTCAACTTCGCTGGCACCAAATCAAAGAAATTACCTACCTAACGATATTTTATGGATGTTAACTACACTGCAGAAAGAAGGATACTTCTGCTTAAAAACTTTTAGCACATACAATTATTCAGTAAATTTATGTTACAGTCAAAGATAAATAAACGAATTCCATTCATTTAACAAAACCGCGAACTTACAAGTGTGTTTATGTAAGTACTTATGAACATAAAGGATGACCTTGACGGATTATAGCATTGTTTCGGTCTGGCGTCGCAGATCCTGCGGCCTACCGATTTGATTAAAAAGTTTTATCTTTACACATGAATTACCTAATGTCCTATCATTGATTGATGCATTCGGAATTATTATAATTAGACAGACTATTCTTATTACGTAAATGATTATATGCGATGAATGATGATGTTAGAGAATCCGCCACTAAAAGAAATGACGGATAATTTTACTGAAGATTTGGCAATCGCCGTAACAGCGGTCTCGTCATCTTTCGGAAGCCAAAAGCTTGTGACGACATTCCCTTAAATCGTATTTTACGACACTCGTGGGATTAGATGAAGCGGCTGTTTCTTTTCTGTTGCCACCACACGGTACAGGATACATTTAGGATATTTTTTTATAAACGCTGTAAACGAGCCTTCCTTATAATCGACGCATTCAGCTAATTACTCAAGTTGAAGAGCGCGGCATAAAAATCTACAATAACGCATTGCGGAAACACGATAACATAATAGTTAAAAGTGACGTTACTAATTTTCACTTTAATTTATGAGATTTTGATGGTCCACTGGCTGGTTGACATTCGGAGAAAAAGTTACTATCCCATTGGGAAAGGTCTAGGTGAAGCAGTGGCTTAAGTTAGTGTTAGTTAGACAATAAGAATTAGTGAACCCATTGATGTATTGTGACAGCAGAACTATGGTGATATGAATTTGGCACCATGGTGGTATCTATCTAGACAATTACAACCTGACTTACGATATACATACTTTAAATAGTTGCAAGTATATAAACGACTTACCCCAACGGTGGCGGTCGGTGCTGATGGGATAACGTCAGGAACGATTTTGCTCGTCACGAATGCGTTTGCCACGGACATCTTGTTGCTTTAAAAAAATATGAAATAACATTTGATTGTGTTTGATAACCTATCCGACTTCTTTGTTTGAAATTATTACAACTTGTATCGCTTGTGGTTGAAATACGACCAATTGTGTTTAAAGTAACGAAATTTAATTTGTTTTTCAGATAATCGTACTCTATCATTTAATTAATTAAAGTCTATCATTTTATATGGAAAAATCATGAATGTGTGATTTTTTGCACATCTCTAGCACAGTAGCTTTAGATTGATATAAGTTTCTCTTTTAAAATAAATATTAAATTTAATTTCGGAAGTTCTTTGTACGAAAATCAAAATGTCTGTTACTACTGAGTCAGTTAGGCGGTTTTAGCTATGTTGTGTTTGATTTAATCTGCTGGGATATAATTTCTATCCTGTTCCACTGAACAGGTAAGATTCACTAATCTTCTTCTTTAGATTGTCTAAATCCATTACTGGAGATTACCTATATATATCTAGGCACCAACAAGCTGCTGTCTTGTCTACCACAGCAGTACCGATAGCTAATTTGATAGTTGATATTGGATACGACGTAATTATTCGAATAGATGTTAATCAGCAAGGTACACAGTGTGCAAGTGCGGTTGATATTGGGAAAAAAAGGTGTTAAATGCCACCTTACACCGCAGTGTATGTTATATTAAAAAACATATTTTAGTCTCAAGACTATAGAATAGTAATAAACGATCATATCATAAAGATGTCTTAGGTAAATAATTCATAGTTCAGTGTTAATTTGGGTAATCTGCCTTACTACAAATTATTCTTTGGACTGGGTTGACAGACAGAAAATGCTAAAAGACTAAAGACTAAAAGCCTTTGTCTAAGTCCGCCCTTTCTAATAATTTTTTAAGGTGATAGCAAAAGAGTTTAAATAAATATTCTACATATAAATAGACCATCCTACAAGAAATTCGTTAATAATTCTTCAGTCCGGTTTATATTAATAACTTATTGGGTCTAATCTACCAAATATTTTTTTTAATTTTTCTTATAGAATATTCCGTCTACGTTGTACCTTTACAGTTTACAACATTTTTAATTAATTAAAAAAAAATGGTATTATATTACCTTTTCAACGTTTTTCTCACACAAGCACCAAGAAACAACTGAGCAATGATATTAAATTTGCTCACGATATCGTATGCTCACAATCAAAGTATAAAGTAGTTTTATCCGGTTATCTTAATTTTTTTTTACTTAAAACAAAATTTTGATAGAGGGTCATGACTCTGTGATATTAAATAACTGTTCACTTTTTAACAGTGATATCTTTCTATATCTACAGGGTCCTTATCTTAAAAATATTAATATAAACAATATTTTTATGAAAGTTATAAATTTAATTAGAAGTATGGGCCATTAATCTTGATGCACTTATGCCATTTTAAAGTTCACTGCTGTCTCTGGTATAGAAAACCTGGGGTCGGGAATCGATGAAACACTTATAAGGAGCATTTAACGCCTTATCGGAATTGAAGTTTTCCTCTTGAAAAACGTTGTCTTAATTCCAAAAGAATAGAAGTAGTAAGAAGAATGTCTGGCGAGTCTTTCTATTCACAGCCCCAGAAACATCGGGACAGTTCTTTCTGCAGTGTGTAGTGTTGTCGAGGAGAAACAGTGAACGAGAGTAATTGACTAGTGTCGGTTCGATAGCGAGCTTGTCCGTCATCGCCTCTAGAGGCTGTAGTGAATAATGCGGGCTCAGGTCCACTATTTAGACACAAGGAGCTTTTTTTGAGATCATTTGAGTTTATGACATGGTTTGGCTGCCTCTCCTGGGTCCAACCAGTGCCACAAACGATAGATACACATAGATATATAGTTTATATAGAATATAAATATTGTATTTCACATGATTATAAATGTATGTATGTAATGTGTGTATACATAATATAGTATAATTGAATGTATGTGATAAAAATATGATTATAATCGAATAACGAATACATAACTATTATGATTATCTATTAATATTAATTTATTACTTAATTTTATCATACAACATTTTTTCTTTTATAACAATATTGCGCACGTACAGCGTATTCCTCTCCACCACGCAGGGTTGACTGGTACCATGTGGCAATAAGTGCGCCCATTGGATGCAACAATGCAAAATAAATAAATAAATTGTTGAATACTGTAACTGTTCTAATAATCTACATTGCATTTTGCCTTTTCTTATTGTATAATGATTTCTATTTACGCGATTACTACATATTTGAAATGAAACCATTATTGAGGGATTTATTAGCACTTAATTAGATTTTCAAAAATCCTGTCCTGATTTCCGATGCTTTCGAACAGCAAAGCAGATTTAAAAAATAAAATTAAACGCTATAATATCTGGAAAATATTTTCCTACAATATTTCTAGGTCAACTTTTTTAAAATTTATATTTATTTACATTATGTCATCTATACATGATCTATTTAATAGTAAAGTTACGTCTACAAGCCTTCAAATTAATTTGTCATTTTGATTTTGATTTTTTTTTTATTTTAGAGATTTTATGATTCTCTTCTATCTGGTTCTACGACAGCCCACCCTGCTCAGCCTAGCTGGTTATGGAAAACCCTTCTATTGGACGGCATCGTCCAGTAATTGACAATTTTTTTTGAAAAAAGCATTGAATTTCGTATTGATTATTGGTTATAACTCATTATGTTAAAATTTGTCGACTGTGTAGAGTATTTTCAATAACAATCAAAATAATACCAGTACGATATCTGTAGTATTATTACTTCGTTTTATTTAATGTAAAAATAAAATAGAATTAATAAACAAACATTTTATTAATTTACAAACATTTAAGTCAGAAATAAACAATTAACAACAAAATAAATCCGATAATATTAAAACCATGATTATGCTACAAACGATATTTTATAAATTCTTAAGCTAATAAGGAATTACCTACGTAATATAATATTATGATGACAATAATTATGACTTTTCCTTATAACAAAATTATGAAACACATAACGCTTTACTAATTTATCCACAACTCAATATTCATACATTAAATTATTCTCGATTGATAGCTAAATATAACATAGTGTAATCAAAAACATTAAGTAATATTAATATCTTTGAGTTTATAATATTTAACATTACATATGCTTACATCGATATATTATTTTTTTAAATTTGACAATATTTAATAACGTTTTGACGTGATGAATCTTCTCAACGTCAAAAAGGGCGTAAAAGTTGTTGATAAATAAATTTGTTATAGAAAATTAAAACGATTTAAGACATTAAAAGAAACGTAGAAGTTAAATAAGAAAAACAAATATTGAATACTTTAATTTGGCTCAAGTTTTTCAAACTTAGTAAACGTTAAATAAATATGATACATTTATATTTTGGCGAGTAGAAGTAACATTTAAAATATACTCAGAACTGTTAATTAAAAATACTTAAATTCGCGGCAAATAACTTTTCATGTATGAACGTAATAAATATCGTGCATGTGGAATGTTATGTCAAAATCATACGTAAGTTTTTTACATATATTCGTCTGGTTATTGTTTATGATAAATATTCACATAGAATAAATAAATAACAATATTATATTATTTTAATTTCTATCATCACCTGAAACTGACCGACAGCAATCTCTCAAAGATTGGTGGCATTTCAATATTACTTTATGACATTACAGGCGTTGCATCAAATTGGCACAAGCAGAAGTTCTCAACTGTCAGATCAGATTCAAATTAACAGAAATTTTAATGCGGAATCGCTAAAACCACTTCTTTGCCTAATAGATTTATATAAAAAATATTGTACGTTGATCTCAAATGTTGCATTTCACGTAAACCATAGATTTATAGAAAATCTTTGTAGAATTCCTTTACTTTTTTTTTAATTTGACTTTAAACTACCCACTCTAGAGTTTTGTTTGACACGAATCATACATTTGTAATCAACTAGTTATATCGAATGATTTATTTTTGTATTCAGGTAAGATAAAATGAACGTCTTAAGACGATTTATTGAGATGCTCGATAGCATCGACACAATCATATCAAATATTATCATGATAATTAAATGTATTAGTCAAAGAAGTTGGCGATATATTAAAAAAATAATCTCTAATCTTACCTAAAAAAGGGTACCTTTTAACGCGTGCAAGAAATATACTGAAATTGATGCCTGACAAAGGTGCTTAAAGCAAGCCACTGTTCCAATATATTCAGAATATTTGGAGAGTCGCTATGGAAATTGTGCAGGAAACGTGCATGTGAAAAGGATGAAAAAGTAATAAAAATAAGAAGACAAAATAAATAAGAGAATTAATACAAAATAAATATAAGAAATATTAAAAAGTAATGCTGAAATATGAATACTTGCTAAAAGCTGGCTTATTATATAGAATTGGAAACAATATCATTTTATTGATATAATGAAAAAGACCTACTTGCTATTATTTACACAGGAATCCCGGCCCATTTTAAACCTTACGTATTAATTAAAATTTATAAAAACCACGCTTACATACAATTTACTAAATATGATAGACTTAATTTTGCTGTTGCTTTCTTTTTAAAAAAGACTATTATGTTAATTTGTTTGTTAAAATACATTTCATACAAATTAACAGAGTTTAATTTAACCTCCACTCATTTAACAGTACATTCACATGAATGGTATAATCACTTGATTTTTAAGACAAATTATTAAATAACTTAGAAAAAGGAAAGTTTACACCACTTGAACTGTGGCGAATGCGCTGAATGTAACTTTCTTTGGCGGTTCAGCACTACATGTCCTAACCACGGAGCGTTTTGCTCCATCGTGACCATTGCTCTTTAATACTGGCTTTAGATTCGTCACGTCACCGTGGGACTGGGCCTTAAACCTCCCAATAGTATTGCTCGTCGTCCCCAAGTCCCTTAATTTGTTCGTCAGTCCTGTAATCCTATTAGAAATATTAGAATAGTTCATCCTCTTCGGATCGTTCTGTTTCTTGGGTTCGCTCAGCTTCTTAGGTATTTCCAGGCTTTGTAGCGAAGCGTATTTCAGATGTTCTGTGCTTATGTTCCACTTTAACTCTGTATTAGGTCGGGGTAACCTCGGCGCTCTCGGCAAAAATTGTTCGGTCTAAATGGTAGTGGAGTTAACTTTGTTTTGGACTCGCTGGTTAGTCGATAATACTGTGGCGCTGGGTCAAGTCTTTGTGGTTTCCTGAGCGTCATCGCCATCGCCATTTTGGTAGGACGTGCGAGACTGTCGAAGGCGGTAGTGGAGAACTGCGAACGGCTGCTTCTCCATTCTTCCCGATCAGAGTCGTAGCCGGTGCTTGCTGGAAATTAGAAAAAAATATCATGAATATGAGGTTATAAATTTATTTATTAATACGTTAACAGTAACGCTTCATATTTGTAATCGTAATATCCCTTTTTAACCATATAATAGATAATTTCAAGACCCCGCCCTGGTACGCGGTGGTATCGTTTTGCGCGACACACTCCAAGCCGTCGGCGAGGGAAGGCGTCGGCGGGGAATCTACGTCAGGCCGGTCACACAGATTCCTCTTAATTCACCCCGCCAAGACAACGAGGTAACCCGTTCGGGGGGCGGGGTTGTCCGTAGCTAAAGGCGACAACCCCAATAAATACGCAACGAGTGGTTACAAAGCACGATATTTGACCGTAATTGTTGTCCTTTTGACATCGACTCCAATGCAGAGGTTACATCAGATGTAATTTTAAAACACTATACATTCCGAACACGTAAATACTTCCGCCACACCGTGCATACGAATTTTGTTGTCAAACGACAACTGCTATGACCTAGTAACTTCAGACGCAAGGATTTATGCAATGACGAGAGGAAAATGTTGGGACCTTATTCAAAAGACATCTTGATGTTTACGTGACAGCATAAAGAGCCACTGAGAGGAAGTGTCTAATCAGTTTTTGTTTATCTAATGTCTATTGCTACTTACATAATATATAATATTACTTACTTACATGTACCAACAAACACTAACATATGGAAGCGAAAGCTGGGTATGGCAGAAGAGGCATGAAAGCAGGATAAATGCAGTAGAAATGAGAGCGTTAAGAAGTATGATTGATGTGAAGATAACTGACAGGGTTCGAAATAATGTGAAAGACGATGTAGTGACACGAATTGAGAAAGGGCTGGCTGGTTTGGACATGTGGAGAGGATGAATGAAAGTAGGTTAACGAAACAAATATATGAGGCGAGTGTAAATGGTAGAGTCGGGGGCGGAAGACCTAGGCGAACATTTCACGATCAAATCGGAGACGTTCTGAAAAAAGGCCAGGTCAAGAGTACTCTAAACCAACGAGTATGCATGCGAAGATTGATGAAAGTGGGAGAAGCGAAAGACGTATATCAGGACCGTAGCAAGTGAAAGAAGTTTCTCTCTGCCTACCCCGTTGGGAACAAGGCGTGAATATATACATACATACATGCATATTGCTACTTGATTATTTTATGGTTATTTGGTTGTGAATGTTCGATTTATAAACCCCTATTTTTTAAGATGTATTTTAATATATTTTTAATAAATTAATTTTTAATAATGATTTCTTGTATTTATGCGAACACTACACATTTGAAATGAAACTATTATTTAGGTATTTTTATCGCGTTTAATTTAGTTTTTATATTCCCGAAGCGATTGCTTTACAGCAGCCGTGGTCAAAGGGGGACTGAGGTGTTAGTCGTCCCGATGTCAAAGTTATCTCGGGCTACCTTCAGCTTTTATTTCAGGTCATTTTAAATATTTTTAAAAGTTTATTAATAATAACATGTTATAATAAGATAATATAATAGGCTTTTTGGTCCATTTTAATGATAAGATTGTAGTTATTGTAAATATTATTGTTATATTGATTCTCTGAATTAACAAGTGATCGCTTAGAATTTTTAAAAGAAAAACTTGCAAAATTAAAGGCATACACTTCGTACAGGTAATCGCAGTGTAGAGATCTATATACGATATAGTAGACCTTTACTGCGTGCCTATGTTGGAATATTTAACAGAGGTCTATGATCATTAGTGCAATTATGAACGGATGCAGCTATGTTGGTGAGATAATATTGAGTTCCATGTAAAAGATAATCATGCGTGAAATTGACAAATGCTTTATTAGGTCCTTGTGTTTTAAATAAATTATAGATGTGAAGCAGTTAAGTGGTATTACTTTTGTTTTGTAAGAATAAAACCAACCGTCTGATGGTAAGTGACTCCCGAAGCTCACGTATATCTGCATCACCAGAGGAATTGGATGCGTGTTTCCAGCCTTCGAGAAGGAGGGACGAAGAAGTGGACCTCCGGTTACGTAACTCACCGTACGAAACTACGAAGGCTTGGCTGGGGTAAAACCACGTTTAAATAATTATCGAAACTGTTTCAAAGAACGGCCAAACTTTTTCATTAAATTGCAACTTGATAAGTTTTCAAGTTCTCAACAAAAAAAGCTATCTTCGTCGAGATAACACAGAGGAGTACACCAAGGGTCACGTTTGGACCTACACTATAAAGTATTTTAACCTCGGTTTATATGACTCTCGTTACCTACGTGCCTCATTTAATGGATTGTTTTCTTTCACAACCTCACCTTTAACCTATTCGTTGTTAACGGCGACCTTAACTTTTATATCAAGTGCTTACATAACGAAGCTGATTATTTTCGGTTAACGCGGGTTATCTAGCTCGATAGCGTTTTAAATTGTTACGACTCGGGTCAATATTAACATAACCAGGCATGGTTGATGATGGCGAAAAATCCATTTGAATTTGGTGAACCCAAATCCCACAGACTGGTGATGGGGAGCAGCTCCACTGGTGCGATGATACCGGCACTGTGCTCAGTAACCCCTGGTGGCTAAGGCGCGGTCGGTATGGGCAAACGTTTAAAAACGAAATGCATTCTTGCTTATACTGGCTCTTTCTTGGATGTCCTTCTAGATGATTATAAAACTAAATAAATCTGTTATGATCGGATCTTAGAGGATTTTTGGAACGTAAATTAGTACTTATTCATTTTTAAATTTTCCATCATACCAAACTAAAATTGTTTCTACCGTATATAATATTTAATGAATGTATATACATTTCTCACAATTCAGCAGCCAGGTGCAGTGATCACTGAGCTATATTGCTACTTGACTGCTGAATTATGAGAATTGGGTCCGAATCCCAGCAGAAGCCAATATTTTTAATTTTTAATTTTAATAATGATTTCTTGTATTTATGCGAACACTACACATTTGAAATGAAACTATTATTTAGGTATTTTTATCGCGTTTAATTTAGTTTTATATTCCCGAAGCGATTGCTTTACAGCAGCCGTGGTCAAAGGGGACTGAGGTGTTAGTCGTCCCGATGTCAAAGTTATCTCAGGCTACCTTCAGCTTTTATTTCAGGTCATTTAAAATATTTTTAAAGTTTATTAATAATAACATGTTATAATAAGATAATATAATAGGCTTTTGGTCCATTTTAATGATAAGATTGTAGTTATTGTAAATATTATTGTTATATTGATTCTCTGAATTAACAAGTGATCGCTTAGAATTTTTAAAAGAAAAACTTGAAAAATTAAAGGCATACACTTCGTACAGGTAATCGCAGTGTAGAGATCTATATACGATATAGTAGACCTTTACTGCGTTGGAATATTTAACAGAGGTCTATGATCATTAGTGCAATTATGAACGGATGCAGCTATGTTGGTGAGATAATATTGAGTTCCATGTAAAAGATAATCATGCGTGAAATTGACAAATGCTTTATTAGGTCCTTGTGTTTTAAATAAATTATAGATGTGAAGCAGTTAAGTGGTATTACTTTTGTTTTGTAAGAATAAAACCAACCGTCTGATGGTAAGTGACTCCCGAAGCTCACGTATATCTGCATCACCAGAGGAATTGGATGCGTGTTTCCGGCCTTCGAGAAGGAGGGACTAAGAAGTGGACCTCCGGTTACGTAACTCACCGTACGAAACTACGAAGGCTTGGCTGGGGTAAAACCACGTTTAAATAATTATCGAAACTGTTTCAAAGAACGGCCAAACTTTTTCATTAAATTGCAACTTGTTGCAAAAAGTTTTCAAGTTCTCAACAAAAAAAGCTATCTTCGTCGAGATAACACAGAGGAGTACACCAAGGGTCACGTTTGGACCTACACTATAAAGTATTTTAACCTCGGTTTATATGACTCTCGTTACCTACGTGCCTCATTTAATGGATTGTTTTCTTTCACAACCTCACCTTTAACCTATTCGTTGTTAACGGCGACCTTAACTTTTATATCAAGTGCTTACATAACGAAGCTGATTATTTTCGGTTAACGCGGGTTATCTAGCTCGATAGCGTTTTAAATAGTGACGGCTCGGGTCAATATTAACATAACCAGGCATGGTTGATGATGGCGAAAAATCCATTTGAATTTGGTGAACCCAAATCCCACAGACTGGTGATGGGGAGCAGCTCCACTGGTGCGATGATACCGGCACTGTGCTCAGTAACCCCTGGTGGCTAAGGCGCGGTCGGTATGGGCAAACGTTTGAAAAACGAAATGCATTCTTGCTTATACTGGCTCTTTCTTGGATGTCCTTCTAGATGATTATAAAACTAAATAAATCTGTTATGATCGGATCTTAGAGGATTTTTGGAACGTAAATTAGTACTTATTCATTTTTAAATTTTCCATCATACCAAACTAAAATTGTTTCTACCGTATATAATATTTAATGAATGTATATACATTTCTCACAATTCAGCAGCCAGGTGCAGTGATCACTGAGCTATATTACTACTTGACTGCTGAATTATGAGAATTGGGTCCGAATCCCAGCAGAAGCCAATATTTTTAATTTTTAATTTTTAATTTTAATAATTTATTTAACCTAACATAGGTTCTTTATTTTTAATTATTTTTTTACATAGTCTTCTTGTAAGTCTACACACTTCTCTCAGCGATGCTCCCACCTCTTTAACCCCGGCATCTTTCTGTGCACAATAAGTGTTTACGAAGATGTCCTCCTCATTTGACAAAAATCTTGGTCCTCCGAGAGCAACTTTATATATACTCGTATAGCGGCTCTCTATGCCATTCAAAATGGAAGACAATAGAAATGGGTAAGATAGTTGTACATATCCAGACAACTCCTAAGCTGAGATGGAGCCGACTACCTAGTGAAATGGTATTGTGATTATCATGTATCAAAGTACAACGGTATGGGAATGCCCTGCACAGTTGATAAGCCTGACAGTCAAAATTTAGAATGCTTAGAATTGTGCCAAAGATATTTTGTTTTTTTTTTTTAATAAAAGCGTTACTGTAGAACAGCAGGAATTTTTCCTGAGTCGCAGAGGCAGTTTACATACATAAAAAGCACATTGACAAACACCCAGATCCGGAAAAATTATTTGTAGACCATATAAATACTAGTCCCGTGCGGGAATCGAAACACTTAATCACTACGCCACCGAGTCGTCTTTAAAGGATATTAAACTATATTTGTATTCTATCGTATAATTAACAGGGCTTTCAGTTTTATTGCTAATAAAACGGAGTGTTTGACTATATTATAATGAGAGAGCGAGAGAGAGGTAAGTTGATTGTATGCAATATTTGCCTTCTACATTTTGGAATGCCCTGTCCATAACCTTAAAGATTTAAGTGATGAAAAACTAAAGTTCAAAAATGAAATCCGAGATCAAAAACGTTAAAATTAGCATAGCAATACAATTTAATAATCAGTCACAGTATAGTAGTTTAATAAAAAACGCATTATAGAGGTGTTTGTTATTTCAATAACAAATTATGCAATCCTTCTATACGTATAATAAATCTGAAAAATATTGGTTTCTGTAATACAAATATTTTTCATAAAAAAAATATTAGTGATCCTGTTTCGCGCAAAACCTTCAGGGTGTATTTAAATTAATTTATTTAGATAAGCAGGTTGTCGACCCTGGTCATCATATACTCTACTTTTTATCCGACTTCGTTAATGTAAGTATGAGTATTCGTTTTTCAGTTACTTTTGTTAAATGATACGTTACATTTCAATTTTTACACAAGGATAATGAAATACGAATTTGCAATTTAAAGCAACTAAATCAGTACCAAAAATGGCCAAGTTGAACTCGTCGCGAACATATTTGTTATGATAAAATAGTATCAAAAATTGATTATCAAGCATGAGTAGGAATCGCGCCATGATCAGAACATCATTACGTAATCATAAAAATTGACCAGCATAGCTACCTATAGTCTACATATTGACGACGCTTAATAGCAAAGTAAGCACAAAAGCTGTGGACTTTGTTATATTCACTCAAGGATTATGAGTTGGGAATCGTTGAAAGGGAGAATATACATTTCTTTCAAATGCCAATCTCACCTGCATCTGATGCCCTAAGAAGGTTTCAGGACAGATTATAGAGTAAACAAAAAAAATCGCGCCTGTCATCTCACACGGGGAAGGTATGCCATTACTTCCATCCAAGCATGATACTACATTCACGGAATGACGGAGATACAGTTCTCTTACGCCACCTCATAGCGATACTTTCTTTGAGTTTCTAAAGTTTCCCAAAGCTGGGCACGGGCTCACCATGCGGTTCTTTTTCGGGCATCTAATATTATATTATACATCTAATATAATATCTACCTTATTCAATATGAACGAAGTAGTTTTTTTTATACAATAGTCAACAGAACCTTGTTACAAATAGACCAACGAGCGTTTGTTCATAAGAACAAAAAGAGTCGTTGTCAAAGAAGTCTGAATAATTTTGGAGTTCGACGAAGTACTCTAAATTTACAAGAGATGGCGCTACTTATATTGACCTATGATATTTTAATTTATACGTGCGATTGTTATCACTCGGTGAAACTTCATCATTAAATAAATTATTATCATAATTTTCACTTGTTTATAATAATTTCCATTACAATTCTTTCTTTTATTTACATAAGTATGCAGATGCAGATAATATATTCCCATGTTGTGCACATTTACCACTAGACCCATTCCACGACTTCGTCCGGCTTAAAATATAAAAAGTAGCATAGCAAGGATATAACAGGACTCAACGTATCTCTATAATAAATTTCATCCTAATCTATTCAGCGGTTTGGTCGTGAAAACGTAACAGACAGACTGATAGAGTTAATTTCGCATTAATGATATTAGTATAGATTATTCATCTTCTCATCATTACTACTTAACTGACACACAAAGATCGCCACGAAGTACGGTCCTTAGTCAACTATACCCATCTCCCCCCAACTATATCAATTTGCCGCTGCGCTGTGCAGATCGCCACTCAATCTTCTGGGGCTTCATCCAGTAGCGTAACCAGCGTATTCGAGAACTTTCTTTCCATACGGTTATCAGTCAGTCTACACACACTCACCTGGTGGTGCAATACCTGAATACACATATCCACAAAGAATGCTTATATTTCTGCTACAACATCATTTTCCGACCGACCGGGTACGTACCACGGCCTCGCTGAGTATCAGCGTGAAATAGAGGCATCTCGTGCTTCTGCGTTTCGTTCGGTGAGTGGGGTAACCGGTGGCCTACTCACCCTACACATCCCCTCCTCATCCTCCCTCCCATCTCCCAAATACCCTTAAAGGCCGGCGACGCACCTGCAGCACCTCTGGTATTGCAGATGTACATGGGTGATGGTAATCATTTATCATCAGGTGAAAAAGCCATAAAGATAAAGCCGTAAAGATCAGCAAGCTGAAGTGGCAATGGGCCGGCCACATAGCTCGCAGAACTGACAACCGCTGGGGAAAAAAGCTTCTCGAGTGGCAGCCACGTACAGGCAAACGCAGTGTAGGACGACCCCCCACAAGATGGAGTGACGACCTGCGCAGTGTTGCGGGAAGTCGATGGATGCAGGTGGCTCAGGACCGAGCTTCGTGGCAATCTTTGGGGGAGGCCTATGTTCAGCAGTGGACTTCTGATGGGCTGAAATGATGATGATGATGATGATGATGAACCGCTTGCTCGCATGCTTTTCCATAAAAAAAATCTGCCAGTATAATTAGTGTAAGTATAATTATTTTTGCAATCACGCAATCTGTATAAGGTCATCTAAGTTTTCCTAACTGCAAGACCGAAATATTAATCCACAGGCTTCTTAGAAGGGTAATACGCGCGGGTAATCGAATACAAATGAGATACGATCCGAGCGTGAAGGGCAGGTTCGATTCCCTCGCGGTTCGTCTTACCAATCGCTTCCTCTTACATGTTCGATAAACGAGTAAGTAGTTCTCGGTGTTCATCATTGGTTTTGTTCGAAATTCAGTTCATTTATGATTTGATTATATTAACATTTCGCGCCTGTCACCTTCCGAAGACAGAGATTAAGGATTTCTGTTGGCAGGACTCCACTTTTCTCCTCGCTGGGAGATAGAACATGACAATTAAACTAAAAAAATCCTTCTGTGTAATACGGCTGCATCTTCGCCATCCCAAGATAGTTTTATAACCTTTCTGGGAGGACTATCAAGTTCTCGCTCACCTGAAAACTATAGTGCTGTAAGTATTAGCGCAAATATGCGAGGCACACATATGTAGGCACACGCTCGTGCTTACCTCACCATGCGAAGTAAAGATTATGCGATGATATCACAGGAACAGTCTGCGCTCTACTCTCTTGGCAACTGAAGAAGGGAATTACGATACGATGCGATGCGAATACATGGCTAGGTATGTATAATTCGCTTCGTAACCAAATATTCGGTGTGTTGCAATGGTTAATGTATATTCCATGAATGCCGGGATTCAAATCCAAATACCTACTTTCGAACGTTGGAGTAACATGGTCAAATCGGTGAGCAGCAGATTAATTCTTGAAGGGTTATTAGTTAACATAAGTATGTGTATTATATGGATACGTTTTCATCCAACACTCATACACACACACTTCAAACATACACACACCACACAACAACATATTTTTTTTTATCTGAGAAACGGGGCCAACGAGCAACCGGCTCACCTGATGGTAATTGATTACCGTCGCACCGAAGGAGCTGCAGGTTTGTTGCCGGTCTTTAAGGACATTTGGGAAAGGAGGGAGGACGTGGGCCTCCGGTTTCCTCACTCACCGAACGAAACGCAGAAGCACAAGATGCCTCTACTTCACGCCGGTATTCGGCGAGGTCGTGGTACTACCCTGGTCGAGTCGACCCATTCGAGCAGTAGCAAAAGATACTGCTTGGCTCTACCAAGTATAGGACACACCCCTCAACAACACCAACCATGGGATAGTTTGAAATACTAAATTAATAGTAATAGTGTCTTTTCTTATCTTTGTTGTTGTTTTGTATGAATAACAACAATTTCTATAGTTGTCTATATTTGTTGAGAGGAAGACCTAGGCGAACATTTCACGATCAAATCGGAGACGTTCTGAAAAAAGGCCAGGTCAAGAGTACTCTAAGCCAACGAGTATGCATGCGAAGATTGATGAAAGTGGGAGAAGCGAAAGACGTATGTCAGGCCCGTAGCAAGTGGAAGAACATTGTCTCTGCCTACCCCGATGGGAACAAGGCGTGAATATATGCATACATACATACTATATTTGTTGGAGCTGTTACATTATTTGTTTTGTTACGGAATAGTGGAGTCTCCTAATACAGATTTTTATAAACTTACTTGGAAGATCCTACCTCGGTAATCAAATAAATATTCTTAGGGGACATACAACAAGAAACACATACCAACTAATTTACAGTGGTTATATCTATTTAACTAAATTAGTAAAAGATGCGACACCCATATGTGTATCCAAATTATTTTATCTCTTAGTAGAGGCGAATGAGGAGATGAGCAGCGTCTCTCGTAATATGCATTGTTATGCCTTCCATCGATGCGATGATTTAGTTGCATTGTAATAAGGACGTTTATTTTAAATCCAGGTTAGTGAGTTGGCGATTTTCATTACGGTTTGTTATTTTCCGGGTATTATATAACAGTGTTATGCAATATTATGTTTTCTTAGGAATCATTAGTTGAGATGCATTAGCTCATCAGCTAGGAAGTATGCACAGAGAGAAACAAAATGTACCCACGAGTATTTATGTCTCAATGCGTTTGTGCAAGTCTTCGTAACCCTCTGCTGTCGCGCTTACTGTGATTTCTCAACATTTGTGACACAGACACTCAAATATATATACGTGTATGTATGTACATGTATATATATATATATATATATATATATATAAACCTATACACATATATGTATATATATATATATATATATTTCAGTGGCGGGTGTAAAAATAGATTAATTGGGAAAAAGTCGTTAAGGTGTTTTTCTCGTATAAATACGTGTCCTGTTCCAGAATCGATTCCGCGATACGAAACCAAACGTAAAGCTACTACGTCACTGAGATATATTAAAATAAATATTCCGGATTGGAACCGAATAAGTACGAGCTAAAACATTCAGCAATATTTTAACAAATGTCGGTGTAGATTTTACAAGTAATTTAAAGTTCGAAAATGACGACATTAATGGAAAATAAATGCATCCATGAACATGACATGAAGCATGTCATTAAAATCCCACAGACTGGTGTTGGGGATCAGCATCACCAGGGCGAGGCTACTGGCACTGCGCTATCCAACCCGCTTGCCCAGCGTGGTGATTATGGGTAAATCTTCCTAGAAATGTACGCCGGCTTTGACGGCGTTTATATTTCTGCGACAGCGCGCAAATGCGCATTCGGCTCACCTGGTGGTAAGTGATTACCTTCACCTACGTATATCTGAAATACCGGAGTAGCTGCATGTTCCTTGCCGACCTTTAAGGTTAATAGGGAGATGGGATGGGGGTAATGGGCCTCCGATTACCTCATTCACCGAACGAAACGCAGAAGCTCAAGATGCCTCTACTTCACACCGGTATTCTGCGAGGGCGTGGTACTACCCTGATCGATCTACGCTCAAACAATAACTAAAACCGCCCCTTGGCGCTACCACGTGCTTTTCTCCTTGTACGGTTGCCTAAACTCACCACGCAGGGCAGACTGTTTGGTCAGCTTCGACAAGACAGAATAAACACCAATAAAACAATTCGTCTTAAACTCACTTCATAGCCGCTGTAACATAACCTCTCTACTGAATAAACAGCATTAGATCTCTTAGACACAACGACCTTGTTTAAACAAACTAAGTGGTTGACGTGTAAACAAAATGGTTGCCTAAACGTACGCGACTAACTCGAGCTTTTTAGGCCGTACGTGACGTATTGATAGCTAATAAGTTGCAAGCGGTGGTGAAGCTTAAGTGCAGACGAGATATTGCTAATTAAGAAGTAGGTCACACACACACACACACACACGAACTATTATAGATAGACAAACGATTTGAAAGCCACGGTCGACTTTGCTTCGGTCGGATTACAAACTTGCTGAAGCACGGGTCTATGGTTCGGCACCCAGCTGAACTCAATTGTGTATAATAAATAATTGGATTTCGGTAATGGTAGTTTGTGTTGCCTCGTGTTCAAAATGCACAGGCGCGGAGGATTGAGGATGTCAGTTTTTTCGCAAATTTTTTTAGGTAGATAAGTTTTAACCGACTCCAAAAAGGTGGTTATCAATTCGACTTTATTTGTGTGTACATTACGCTATATCTTTGCTGATTGTGAACCGATTTTGATTATCTTTTTTTTTGAACAGGCCTTGAGTATGGTCTCATTTAATAAATTTACTTAATTCCAACCCCAAGAGTGGGACAATGGGGTTGGGGTCGGTTGTTTCTCCAAAACTTTATTGTATTTCACTTGTCTGAAAACAGTATAAGTTACTTGTCTGGTTAATTGCAGCCGATTTCTGTTTTGTTTTCGCGCCACATCCTGTAATAGCATTTTCCTGCTGCTCCAATGGGCCGCCACAACCACGTTGGTACCACGGCCTCGCAGAATACCGGCGTGAAGTAGAGGCATCTTGTGCTTCTGCGTTTCATTCGGCGAGTGAGGTAATCGGTGGCCCACTCCCCTCCCCCACCTAATCCTCCCTCCCATCACCCAAATACCCTTAGAGGCCGGCAACGCACCCGTAGCACCTCTGCTGTTGCAGGATGTACTTGGGCGACGGTAATCACTAACCATCAGTTGAACCGCTTGCTCGATTGCCGCCTTTCCCATAAAAAAAATAAATAAAAGAACTGGCCATTATTTATAAATGCACTCGAAATTCTTTGTCACAAAAAACGCCATTAACTACAATTTTTCCGACCCAGCAGATGTCATAAAGGTTCTTCCGTCACATCAAACTGCAAGTATGTCAGATAGAGATAGTCTGATATTTGTTATGACTACTGTCGAATACATCATATTTTTTTATAATGAAAGAATATGCAGACATTTGTTTCGGTTCTTTTAGGTATAATATCTATGCTCTTAATAATAATAATTCGCTCGTCAACAACAAGCTCATTCTGAAAGTCTCTGCAACTTGTTACTCTGTGCGGCAATGTCACGCCTGCAGCAAATATTTCGCAAGACCATATCGAGGATGTCACTTTGTCTCATTTGCAATACCTATTTGCAGTCGGGAGTACACTATGCGCGCCTACGCAATCATCGACTACGTGCTATTGTACGTATTGCTTTGTATCTTCATGAAACGACACTTCGGAAATTGTACGTGCAAAACCTAATGGCGTGCTGCAGAGTTCAGTGACCCGAAATTGTTTATTTAGTTTGTCACGGAGAGTTGATTAAAACAGGGCTCACACCTGAACAAATATGTTTCATAAATTCATAAGTTCACACACAACAAGTTGTGAAATGTTTTTTTTTAACGACAAAAGAAACTTCACTTGTCAATCGTAATTTTTTTTGAATCTACCACCATTTCGTAATGAGAATAAATACTCTGACGGAGAAGACAGACAGACAACAGAAGAAATTAAATTTTTTCTCATTTATATTTTAAATAATACAGTAATATTTTCAGATACAGCTTGGGAGCGAACAACTAATTTCTAGAGGTTATTAGCATGCAGGTGTTCCTTTATATTACAAATATCATTTTTCATATAGTCTTTGTTTAATAAATGCTTTTAACCTATTAATAGGAAGACTGAGCACGTACAGCAGTAGGCAGCAGTAGTCCGGTGCATGGCACTCTTATTACTACTCGAGTGGGCTTCGAAGTATACGGTTCGTTTTCTGCTGAACAATAGCCCCCTGGTGAAAGGTTTGCCCATACTCCTGGTTGTTGTACCACACTGGCCCGAGTGAGCGCAGTGCCGATCCTCTAGAGATGAATTTGTGTTTGGAAAAAAACGAATAGATTTTCCGGCATAATTCGGTCGACATAGTCTCGTTTGTTATGTATCAGGTTGCACCACGTACACGTGAGTATTGAAACGAAATATGGTACACACTACTTACACACTATAAGTTATTATACGGTTCGTTAAGTTCATTATACAATGTAACGTGGTAGAGCCAAGCGGCGGCTTTTGCTGCCGCAGGAATGGGCCGGCTCGTCCGGATAAGTACCACGGCCTCGCAGAATACCGGCGTGAAGTAGAGGCATCTTGTGCTTCTGCGTTTCGTGCGGTGAGTGAGGTAACCGGAGGCCTTCTCCCCCCTCCCCCCTCCCCAAATATGGTAGCGGTATATAATTTTGAGCTACCCCAGGAGGGTACCAGTACCTACGGTTCTGGAGAATCCCTCACTGAGCATCCACGTTCAGGCTTTCCTACGCTACCTAATCGTGGATGCTCAGTCTGCCCCGCGTATTCTGGGGGGGGGGCAATATTCCGCTCTCTTTCTTTCCTACTCGAGGCAAACGCAGCAAGGAAACTATGGCATCCCCTACCGCGCTCGCCGTGGATTTCTGCAATATCAGGGGACTCCACTCGAATCTTAGCGCCGTTCATTATTCTTGAAACGGCGAAGCCAACCTTGCTTTTTCTTACAGAGACTCAGATATCGTCTCCGGCTGATACCTCTTATCTCCATTACCCGGGGTACAAACTAGAACACTCCTTTGTGCCCCGTGCCGGAGTTTGCGTATACGTCAGAGATGACATCTGTTCTCGACGCCTCGGTGGTCTTGAAGGTTTGGACCTATCTACCGTTTGGCTGCGCATCGACAGCGACGACCATCCGCGCGTCTATGCGTGCCTTTACAGGTCCCATAGCGGTAATACCGTAACTGACCGACTCATCGACCACATCCAAATGGCTACAGATTCCGTGCTACAACAGATCCCATCCGCAGAGATCGTGATTCTCGGCGATTTTAATGCCCACCACACCGATTCGCTCGGTTCTCGCATAACCGATCATGCGGGGAGATCTGTTCACGACTTTGCATTAGCATATGGCCTGACACAACTGGTAACCTCGCCGACACGGATCCCAGACGTGGAAGGTCATACACCTTCCCTGTTGGACCTTTTGCTGACCTCACACCCGGACGGATATTTGGTCTCAGTCGATGCTCCTCTTGGCTCGTCGGACCACTGTCTGATCCGGAGTGTAGTGCCTATCGCGCGTCGATCCCGAACGCGATCTGCGGGCTTCCGCCGTGTGTGGCACTATAGGTCGGCAGATTGGGATGGAATGCGGTCTTTCTTTGCTTCCTACCCATGGGGGCAGGTTTGCTTCTCGCTGGATGATCCCAACGCCGTTGCAGATTCTGTCACCGATGTGGTACTTCAGGGAATGGAACTTTTTATTCCGTTCTCTGCAGTGCCTGTCGGAGGTAAATCCCAGCCTTGGTTTGGTCGCACCTGCAAAATAGCGTCACGCCGAAAGCGGAAGTGCTACCAGGCCTGGGCCGATGCATCGGCGTCTCGGGATGCAAAACCAGTGCTCTTAAAACGAGTACAACTCTGCCTCCAGGTCCTTCAAAGAGTTATCGCTGCGGCAAAGTTAAAGCACATTGGCAGAATTGGCGCGAGACTAGTTCGCCTCCCATCGGGATCCCGCGCATTCTGGTCTCTCGCCAAGGCTGTCCAGGGGAACTTCTGTCAGCCATCTCTCCCATCTCTACACAAGGAGGATGATTCGCTGGCCCATACTGCAAAAGAGAAAGCCGATCTCTTGGGCTTTTTTGCATCCAACTCGACTCTTGATGACCGGGGAAACTCTCCACCTACCATCCCGTGGTGTAAGTGCTCCATGCCGGAAATTCAGTTTCTGCAGAGCTCAGTGCGAAAGGCACTCCGCTCCCTGGACATTCATAAGTCGAGTGGGCCGGACGGAATCCCTCCAATTGTGCTGAAGATGTGTGCCCCTGAGTTGGCACCGGTTCTCACGCGTCTTTGCTGGCACTCCTACTCTTCAGGCGTCGTCCCGGAATCTTGGAAGACAGCATTTGTGCATTCAATACCCAAAAAAGGCGACCGCTCTGATCCGTCCAACTACAGGCCTATTGCCATCGCCCCCTTGTTATCTAAAATAATGGAGTCACTCATCAACACCCAGCTCCTGAGGTACCTGGAGGAACACCAGCTCATCAGTGACCGACAGTACGGTTTCCGTCACGGACGATCAGCTGGTGATCTTCTAGTTTACCTGACTCACCGATGGGCAGAAGCAGTTGAGTCTAAGGGGGAGGCTTTGGCGGTTAGTCTGGACGTAGCGAAAGCATTTGATAGGGTTTGGCATAAAGCGCTTCTTTCAAAGCTTTCATCTTACGGGGTTCCTGAGAGATTGTGCAACTGGGTCACCAGCTTCCTCACAGATCGGAGCATCAAGGTTGTTGTCGACGGTGCATGCTCGGACCCCAAACCCGTGAATGCTGGTGTTCCACAAGGCTGTGTGCTATCTCCCACTCTGTTCCTTCTGCATATCAACGACATGCTACAAATCAGTAGCATTCATTGCTATACAGACGACAGCACGAGTGATGCCCTATATACAGGCCGTGCGAATATTTCTCGGGAACACGTCGACGAGTGCCGGAACAAACTTGTGTCTGAAGTCGAGACCTTGTTATTCAAAGTCTCGGATTGGGGTCGACGTAATTTGGTCCTATTCAACCCCAAAAGACACAGGTTTGCGCGTTCACCGCTAAAAGAATCCCTTTGTCGTTTCTCCTCTTTTGAGAACATTCCCTTATTGCCTCAGCCAGTATCAGAATCCTTGGCGTTGACATATCGAGCGACGTTCAGTTCCGTGGTCACTTGGAGGGAAAGGCCAAATTGGCCTCCAAAAAGCTTGGTGTGCTCTGTAGAGCGGGACAGTATTTCATGCGGGTCCACCGTTTGCAACTTTATAAGGCGCAAGTTCGGCCCCACATGGAATACTGTTCTCATCTCTGGGCAGGGGCACCCCAGTACCAACTCCTTCCATTTGACCGCATCCAACGTCGAGCGGCTCGAATTGTCGGCGACCAAGCTCTCTCTGATCGGCTTGATCCTTTGGCCTTGCGAAGAGATGTTGCTTCTCTTTGCATTTTTTACAAAATTTTCCACGGGGAATGTTCTGAGGAATTGTTCGGATTGATCCCAGCTGCTGAGTTTCACCATCGTACATCGCGACAGAATTCGAAGTTCCATCGATACCACCTAGATGGTTGGCATTCCACCACAGTGCGTTTTAATCGAAGTTTTCTGCCACGCACTTCGATTTTGTGGAATCAGCTGTCGCCAGCAGTATTTCCGAACAGTTACGACTTAGGGACCTTCAAGAAAAGAGCTTATTCCTTCCTTAAAGGCCGGCAGCGCATCTGTAGCTCCTCTGGTGTTGTGGATGTTCGTGGGCGTCGGTGATTACTTACCATCAGGTGAGCCGCACGCTCGTTTGCCCCCTTCTTCTTTAAAAAAAAAAATAGCACCAAGTTGCCTAGCGGGCTATGGAAAGGGGATATCCACTGTGTTTCTCTGTATGACAGAGAGCAACTATACCATACTCAGTAAATCTAGTACATAGCAACATAGCGTCATAGCTCGTAGAACTGACAACCGTAGGCGAAGGTTCTAAATTGGAATCCTGTTATAAGAAATCGCATTGTATGAGGCCTCCATTTCTTAACACGGCATGTTACTCTAGTCCGACTAAAGAGGTTTCGGTTCAATACATAATTGTTTCTTAGAATATGATAAGTCGTTAAATACTACTAACATTTAAGCCGTGGGATAGAGAGAGAGCGTAACGAATTTAAATAAAACATCTTGTGTGAAGAATCTACGAGTGTGAATTGATCTGGTATTGATAAAAATAAACTGGCTGTGAAATTAGTTAAGAGTTTATTGACTCCTGGAACATGTTTTCGAATTCTATCTTCCTTTCTTTCTTTCTTAGAAAAAACGCTTTAATTCTTAATTATAAGCTATTGGAGCTTAATTAGTCTCACTGCCTCATTGCGAGTTGTCGGACTTCACATGTTTTTGAATAATAATACTTATGGGGAATGCGGATTTCTCATGATGTATCTTGCTCGACCTTCATTGTTAAGCGGGGGATAAATACGTTCTTAATATTTACACGTTTTTACTAGAAGTAGTGAATTTGCGTTATTTTATGTTGAGTGATACGGCTACCGGCACAGACGTACAACGGTTCTGTAGTACATTTTATTGAATCAACCTTACCAATAATACGATATTGATGACGATAAATTAAGCTTAAACGTCTACCAATTAAAGTTTACAAAAAAACTAAAAAACAAGCTTACACATCCTTATCACCACGTGCATTAGCTAGATCTCCGGAAACGAAACCCATCTGCCTCGGGTGGTAGGTATGGGCAAATATTCGTTGCGTATAATGCCTGATTTTATTGCCTCTTTCATCACGGGACCTGTTCCCAGCAGTGGACTTCCACGAGCTGATAAAGAAGAAGAAGAAATCCATTGCATAACGAAATAAACAGATGTAAACGATTCTCTCAAATATTGAGACGAAGCTTACGTTTGCGCATTACATGTAAGTCAAATATCCGCATTGACGTCAGTGCTGTGCAAATAATTTTATTTAACACAACCAACACTTACGAACTTTCGGTGTGGGCGTTGTTAGCTTGACCGACATAGAATGAAACAAATTACAAATACACTGATATTACATCAAGTGCAATAAACGCAATAGTTAAAACTACCTTGGTACTAGACAGGCCTAACGATTTCCACGTGAAACTGCATGTTACCATAAAAAAGCTAAAACACATTTCTCGCGATTGTTGATTAGTATAACTAACACGCGATCTGAATGTTGTATTAGATATCTGGCCGTGGCTTAGCTCAGAGGTCACCTGTGTTCTGAATTCAAATCGAACCGCTCAGTATTTCAGCCGATTAAACATGTGTATTGATTGTGCAAGGTCTCATCTCGCGTTAGGGACAGGTTATCTCGCGTTTTAAACGAAACGTTATTTAGACCGGCGACCAGTGAGACGATTTTACACCGACTACATTGGACTATGATGTTAAATTATTACTGCTTATGTGGTAACCCCCCAGAACTGTGTCTGAATCTCGGGTATTATGAGCAACAACACGAAGACCATTTCCAGCAAAAAATTTAAATGTTGCAATTCTCTGAAAACTATTTATTCTGCTTCTTCATCAGGCAATCAAGTTCACCACTGGCTAAATATATTTCCATGAAGGAACCCTCACGGGCACATTATCAACTCTAAGGGCATACGCCTGGGTAAGCACAGTGGTACCTACGCATTATCAATGCAACTCAACATCAAGTAGTCTGGGGGATTTGGATTCAGATTCGATAATGGATCGATCACCAGAGCCTTGTGCAATAATTCATCTCACTACTAACAATAGCAACTTTTACCCTTGACCAGACATCGCTGATAACCTTAACCTTATCTTAACAGCCTGTAAATAGTCCACTGCAGGACATCGGCCTCTCCCTTAAAGAGGATATACCATACATTTTTTAACGTGGTGGAGCCAAACGGCGGCTTTGGCTGCTGCTCAGATTGGCCGGCTCGACCGGATTGGTACCACGGCCTCGCAGGATACCGGCGTGAAGTAGAGCCACCTCTGCGTTTCGTTCGGTGAGTGAGGTAACCGGAGGCCCACTCCCTCTTCCCATCCTCCTCCTCATCCTATCCCCATCTCCCAAATACCCTTAAAGGCCGGCAACGCACCTGCAGTACTTCTGGTGTTGCAGATATACTTGGGCAACGGTAATCACGTATCATCAGGTGAACCGCTTGCTCGTTTGCCGCCTTTCGCATAAAAAAAAATAATCTCAACGCATTCAATCACTCAATCATGAGGATTGACAATCGAAGTACCGGACAGCACGCAGACGCCGCTGCAGCCGACGCAGCTGCCCGTCATTGGTCTGCTTAATTTTGATCTCGTATTTTTCGAGACGGTTATCCCGCCATCTGTCGGTAGCCATTGCTATTTTCGAGACTTTTCCCTTAGTCACCCCTTATGACATCCACGGCGAGAAATAGGGTGACAGATTCTTACGCCAATACCGTACTATAACTAGTTAGCAAGCTTACGTTCTTGCTGAAGCTGTTTCGGGTAATTTGATTACATGTTGCTACGTTCATAGCGCTGATAGCTTGCTTGTAATCTTTTTTACATCCTATCGCAAGTTCGCCGCTGAAACAACGACTGTATTCGTTTAGCGACCATTCAATGTTTATATGTGTTCATGTGTATACATATTAACCCAACCCATAATCTCTGTCGTCGACCGTCTAGGATAGACACATTTTAGGAAGTTGGAAAGATACGCTTATTTTCTAACTCTTTAACGATACGAAATACAAGCAAGAAGATTTAGAGTTTGGAAATTAAGTCGGAGGCTTGTGATAGATGCTTTACACATGGTCAAGGTTAGGCTTAATATGGTTTGATGTTGATAAGATTGAGGGAATCAGGAAGTTAAAGTATTACGTATATATGACATTCAACTGCTTTTTAAATGTCAAGATTGTAATGCTAGAGCGCCCTTTAGTTTCGCTGTCTACGGTGAAAATAGTCGAAAGTTAAACAACAACGTCCAATCAATCATTACAGAGGAATTATAAATCAATCGTGTTCAGTATTTGTTAGCGTATAATTCAATTACTAACTTGCGCGGGCGCATCTCGCGATTAAAGAGCCACAGAACACGGAATATCAGAGTCACCATGCGCTGGGATTTATCTGGAGTATATTTCAATACTGCGATAACAAATTAAAATATTCAATTGTATTTTAAGCCTTAATAAATACATTCATTTAATTTGTTCCTTTCCCAGAAGAAAGGAAGTAAAGCCAAAAATGCTTAATTTTATACACTGTCAAAGTTTGAACACCTCTATTGGAAAACGCTTTATTCGCGATCCCGATATCCGAGTGATTAGCTTTCCGCCTCTGGCTGAGAATCAGGAGACAATTAAAATACAGACCTATTCAACCTCTCGAAGCATTAGCGACGGCACCACATCGTTGTGGCATATTGTGGTTATGAATTGTCACCAGTGGAATAAGGCTCTATACTCGTGAAAGATGTGAAAAAGCTATTCGTCCGTGTTCAAATTTTCGCGTCGGTAATCACTTACCATCAGGTGAGCCGGGGACTTCAAATCTCCTTATTCGTCCAATACATTTAAAAAAGTCGCGCAACAAATTGAAAATTTTTGAAGTCCATTAATTATTTACTGTATGGCTACCCTAGTGAACGGCAGCAAAACAAATTTACACTAAATTGGTCAAATAGACGTCGGGTTTGCGAAAGTTACACGAAACGATGGGGAATGATTTCAAGTATGTTATCAGTATTCATATAGAAAAGTCTTTGAAAAATTAGATGTGAAAGCCGGATAGACAGACAGACGTGCGATATACGTAGCTTATAAAAAGTTCCTTTTTTAATTTGGAGATCCTTAACCATCAAAAGCTTTCTTTTTAAAAGTAAAACAGGTAAGAGATGTATTTTAGTCAGTTCAAAATCTGTAGGAGTTTCTTTATAAAATAAATCAATGTTGACACTTTGTTTTCGAACGGAAAGAGATGCTGATTTAATCTGATTGTTCAATTGAATACTTCGGAAGCGAGTGAACGGCCGGCACATTGCGCAACAAGAGCGGCCAGTCGGACTCGACGCGACGCTCCATCCGCGACCTTGGCTTTGTTGCATCTAACCAATCGCTCGTGAAATGAAATTGCTTGGACCGCGGTTATACATTCAAAATACGATTTTAGAATAAGTCGATAGTTTTGGGGTTTCGACACGAAATTCACTTAGTGGAGGGTTAGCACAGCGATTCAATTGTCTTTCAATGTTTTGTTTTGTTCGAGATTGTGTTAGACATTTTGACTGTCCTAATCTATCTTTCTTTGGCCATACTCATATTGTATAAGGTGTTCTTTAAACACAAGTTAAACAACTTCTGGCAGGTACGTCTCTAGTAAGCATGTGATCATAGTTGCAATCGGCCAACGACTTAGTTTTATACAGCGCAAGGATTTGATCTACGGTGCCGGCACCACTAAAATTGTTAATAGCTATTTTATGTGCTATATTTACCACGTGCTTGGCGGTGAAGCAAAACATCGTCTGAGAAATTATATAAAATATTATTTCGAGATGTGAAGCCCGCTAACCCGCACTGGAGCAGCGTGGCAGGCCCTTCCGGGCTCCAAAACCATCTCAAATATTTGTGAAGGAGTACTTCGCCCAACAGCGGGCACTTACTGGCTGCTACATTACTACTTCTACTTAAAACCTTTTTAGATATCTCTAGAAAACTAAATCATTGTACATGACACGTATATATTAAAAAAAAAACCGCGATAAATTGTTTTTCACACTTGCTTGTCGCGTGTATTCACAGTCGCCACCTGACCAAATAAAACGACGTCGTGATAAAACATGCTAATGAAATGAGCCTTTTGTGTGTAATAAAACCATACGATAGCTATTAAGAGAGCTAAAGTCACCCTTACCACCGCGACAAGGACATCCATACCTGCAAATGGAATGCATTCGAATACTGATTGCAAACTCGATCATTTAATACTGAGGTCGCATTTATCATTACAATTTAGAAATACTAAATACTTTAATATTTATGTTTAGGTGAAGTAAAGTAATGTAGCAACATGTGAATGTCCCACAACTGGGCAAAGGCTTTCTCTCAATATTCGAGACGATGTCGGAGCCGGGATCGAAGAATCTGCCACGCTGCTTCACTTCACATAACCTCGAAATATAAATGAATAAATAAGATCCCAAGACCGTAAAGCAAATATGTGAGCAGAGATTATTAGACATTTATTTATTTAAAATCACATTTCGCCAGAGGTAATTTAGAATAATCTCTTAACAACTCGGTTATAAAGTCTATGAACATATTGAATGTGTATGTATGATGCCACCATTTACCATTTATATAGTATTATAATAAAACTCGTGTTTTATGATTATTAGAAAAAGAATCATAATCGTTAGCAATATTAGTAATATATATGTTTGAATGTTAAATAATTATGTTCGACCTGAATTGTTATTCTTCATGATGTCGTAACGTCTGCACCGTTTGTTTCAGAAATTCAAACATGTTTCCTTATTACTAAAATCTTCATAATATTAAAGTTACGCAACTCTGTGAACACACAGCAGTTCTTAATAATCATCAATACGATTAAACAAAACTTCTTTTTGATGTATTTAATTGTCGTTTGTTGATTTTTTATTGAATATTAAAGTTACCGCTTATATATTGTTATTATAGTTTTGTGAACACTTTCCCTGTCTATGTAAAAATGCGACTATGACTACCGATTATGTTTTACTTTGATTGACTGTATTTAGTATGTTTAAATATACAGGTTTTACATATTACTGAAGACGCAGGCATATCGCGTTAATTTTTAATAATAGGGTTTACTTCACTCACCTTTATTGCTGGCTGTCCATAGATTGCTTGAGGGGCTAGTCTTTCTGGGTTTGTTATCTCTGAACATGAGAATATCGGGTATTTTATTTTGTTTGTAGTCTTTAGGTACAACGTCAGGTGTTCTCTCAATGTTAACTCTGACGAATTCACCTTTGAGAACTTTAGGAGTGTCTTTATTCAGCAGGAGAGGCGGAGACGGTGCTTTAGATTTTTTATGGAAAAATCTTTTCCTTTCTGGTTTGGTCGGAATGTCGATATCTGTGTAAATGATGCTGTCTATCTCGCCAGTATCGCCAAAGTCATTTTTTAAACCTATCAGACTTAAAGGCTGGTCGAATCGATTTGAGCCTTTCTGTTGCACTGATATGTGAGTAATGCCATCGCTGTCAGTTGTTTGAAGTACGTCAAACTCCGATCGCGTCTTATCGTAAGTATAATCGTCGATGCTATTCTTTCTACTTTTAAACAATTCGTTCGTTCTTTTTTTGGAGAATAAGTTATCGCTACTGGAGTAATTATTTGTATTATTCGTCAGTCGGTTCCGCATTTTGAAGTATTTGTATGTGAAATATATCCTTTTAAAGTCCTGCTCGTTTTCGAATTTAATTGCGATAGCTTCCCTAATGTTCTTATTAACGTAGAAAACTAGAGTTCGGTCACCGTTCGGGTAATTTTCAATGTTAACACAATTCGCGATTTCGTCTATTGAGATGTTTTCATATTTTTTGTTTACATAATCATTGTAGTCTTTGATCGGCTTTTGTTTTTCATCGTCTTTTATGTCTTCTTTCGTAAGTAACTGAAGTTGGTCTTTTTCATTGAACCCGACGATGATGTTATATGTTTGAAATGAAGATTTGCTTATGGTTGTAAAATCAAACTGCTGATTGCCGTTGTGCAGCTTCTGCCTGGCGACTATTGAGGCATAGCCGCCGGAACGGCCCGCCTTTTTCACCGTCATCGTGGACCTGTTGACAAGCAAATTATTTTATAAGCATAAGAGTGTATTTAATAGAAAAATAATATTCGATATGTCACCCACGCTTACATGGAGAGTTGCTCTTGCTTGCTGACTAATGGATGAGCACTTAGCAACTATATCTAACCTAAATCTCACAGACTAGTATTGGGAGTAGCATCTCTGGTTTATCTGTACCCGTGATAGCCTTGTGGTCAGGTCAGCCGCAGTGAAAACAGGCGCTTCCTTATGTTTCATCGAGTGGAAAATGGTCTGGGTTCGATTCCACCCAATATTGTTAATAGTAATTGTAAGTGGTAAAACATAGTGAGCATTATTATTATTATTTCGAGGGCATGTGACGTCCACAAACCCGCAGTGGACTTACTTATTATTATGTTAAAATCGGGTAGAGTTGAATTTTTTTTATGTAAAAATAAGGTAGTTTAAAGTTCTTTTATTACACGCCAGAAGCGTGTGAATTAAATGTTTTGTATAATTTGTAATGTATAAATTTTTTTTTGTTTAAAAAAAGGACTCGTACAGAAACTCTTTCACCGGTTTCTCTCCGCCTGCGAAATGCTGGTAGATTTAAAAAAAATGCTGAAATTTTGTTTTTCGCTGGTACTACGTTAGTACGAAAAGAAGGGAATGGAAAGTAAATAGCCTATTCCAGAACCTAGGTCTCAGTAGGCAAATACATTGACCAATAAATACCATTATCAAATGTTTTGAAACAACAGAGCAATTACGAGTAGACCGCGAACGTTAAAAAAGCATCATGCAAAAGCCAGTCTTGGATATCCACGTATCCGAATTTCAGTATAGTTTTGTTAGTTCTACTGGCACATTTTATTAACCATATCCTATCGGCGCTGAATCAAAAACTATGCTATCGGTGTCAATGTAGCAGATACCGAGGAGCCGTAGTTTTCTAGAACTTAATTTTATTTGATTTGCGATTTATTTGATATCGCATTGGTTGTACTTTCACTAACTTTCTTTTGACTTTTCGAAGTTCTTGTGCATGTGTGATCCTTTTTCTTTGGTTCTTGCGTTTGTGGTAAATGTTAAGTAACCTTTATCAACGTGATTTCTTTAAAAATACCAGCTTACTTTAATAATTTAACAGATTTTTAGTTGTTCAATACTTTATCACTATTTCAAACTTTCATTTTGCTCGATACCGTGCTTTGTGACAATCTTTGGGAGACGCCTATATTCAGTAGTGGACTTGTGGGAAGCTGAAATGATGACGTAATAAATCATTTCTAGAGAGAATTTGTTCTCTGAATATTCCTTCCTTTATTCTTTTTTTTTCTTTCGTTTACGCTGGTACTATTGTTATAGACATATGTACATTTGAAAATATTAAACGTTCTAATCTATTCTTGTTTAAAGTATAGTTCTAAAATTAAGTAGATTGTTTACTGTTTAAGTTGATTGGACTACATAACTTGATTTTCAAAAGTGCATATAAACGTAATACGTCACCTTAGGGTATGTTTCTCAATCGCTCGATCTCTTAAGAGTTCGTAATTATAATGATTCATTGCTAAGGAGAAAGCTCTCCGCCTTCGTATACGTAATATAAGAAGTTCCATTAAAACAATAGATTTGTTGTAAGCGTGTGACGGCCGAGATAGGAGGAACTCGTTTCCTAGTGATGAGTAATGGGTTACCATCGTTGTTGGTAGTTGGTTTGGGTTGTGGTTTAATTTATAAGCGGAGCGTATGTAAACTACACACGCTCTGGTTATAAATTAAACAACAAACACAGACAATACAATTTTTTCCGTATTGCGATTATAATATATTGGTGTGTTTGATTATGTTTATTCGTTTTCATTTAGCGCTACTTTCGTTTTGACTAATGCATTTTTATGGTTATTAAAAATTAATATAGAAGTATCAGCAAGCTTTATGAATAATTATGAACGGCCTCATTAACGGTTATCACGGGAAACTGGGAACCAGGACTGTTGGTAAAGGAACGTTTACAAGTAGAAATCTTGTACAAGTAATCGCATCTTAGGACATAGCACAAATTGGTCGATTTTGTGGCAATCAATAAGAAAAGCCTTCGTTCAAAAGGGGACTTGGACGTGGAAAGACGAAATATTAGCAGTCAAAATAGAATAAATAGTTTCAGATAGTTTTTAATAGCCTAAAACACCAAAGGGCGGTGATGCTGGGAAGCATCATGATAAATAAAACATTTCACCAAAATTGTAGTAACAAAGGGAAATAACTTTGTCCCGAAATATCCGTTGTGGTTTTGTAAATTAGCGGTTTTTTAAATATATATTTGCTAGGTGGCTGGATTTCTTTTTTGGTCTACAAGTCTCTTCGTTATATTGTTTCAAGACGGTTACGCCTACTGCCTAGCTCCTGTAAGATATAACATGATGATATATATCCTAGATCACCTTTTTTTCAAAGCAAGAGCGAAATGAACATTTTTTACAGCGTGGTGGGCGCATGTTTTTTTTTAATTGGAATAGGAGAGAGAATAAAAATAAACACGTTACAATAATATAATATAATTATTATAGTACATACTAAATGATAACAATATTAATAATAAGGAGGCGATTCTGAAAATGTGTGAAACGCTGCTGCTGTCAACCGCGATTTCTCCTCATAGGTACCACCCTTAAGCAAGCGGAATCGGGCTGTCTGTATTTTGGAAATCTTGCAGCGGGCGCATTACAGATCAACCGTGCGCGCACTTGCGCCCGTGGGCGCGGGGTTGGACACCTCTGTCCAAGATGTTACGCAGTCCTCAACAGTGAAAGTCCTATCGAAAACCGTTCACTGATTTCTGCGTGATGCGTGATCAGACAGGCAGACCGACAAATAACTTTTATATTATGTGCAGATTTATTTTCGTTTGAGTTTTTATGTTCTTCTAACTGAACCCTGTCATTCACAGCGACCATTTTTGTAACACATGTTATTTGAATTTTTTTGTTCTTTCTAATGAGTACAACTTATGAATTCGAGCTCAATCGACCGACTACTTTTTGAGTTTCGCGTTCACAAATATATGCAGGATGTATTTTTATATATGATAGTTTTAGATACTTATTCATGCTTCAAATACGTGCCGGAAACTCCGTATTTTAAATTTATTTCGACATACCGTTCTGATTAAATACACTTAAAACTCGCTAGCTCTAAACACTTGGGACACACTGAATGTTTTACAACAATTGATGGGACAGTATTTACATAACATCGGCTGCACTTCCGAGATGAAGCGCTGGTGTAAACTGGGTGAACTTTTGAAATGTGGACTAATTATTGCAAAACAGAGAATATTTATCTATAATCGCGGGCTTGCATGCAACCTCTCCCCTCCTCTACCTCTAATATTACGATTCAATTATTACAAAACAAACTAACCACTAGAGAACCATCCCGCCCCGGGGGGTGGAATATTTTCGTCAAATTGTAAATATATAGGACCATTATTGAAGTATAGCCTAAATAAAGTAGCAGCGTGTAAGTGCCCACTGCTGGGCAAAGGCCTCCTTCTCAAATATCTCAGAAGATTTTTTGGAGCCGGGAAAGGACCGCCACGGTACTCCAGTGGCAGACTTCACGTATCGGTGAAATAATATTTTTCATTTCTCGGATATGCAGTTTTCCTCACGATGTTTTTCTTCACATGCGAGCACGTGGTGAATACAGCACTTAAAATTGCTGATAACAATTTTAGTGGCACCGGGGATTGAACCTAGGTCACCCAGGCTACAAAGCATGCCACAGGAATAGACTTACATATACACATACGAAAAACATATACCTGCTTCTGGGGCAGTCGGGTAAAAAGAATTTATCAATAAACAAAAGGAAAATAAATTACAAAATAAGTGATTAAAAAGGTAAACAAAACATTAATATAGGATGAATGCATATCATAAGAAAGTAATAGAATAAGTAAATAAATACTGTAAAGTAGTGGGTGAAAAATAAAAGCAAACATACTTAAAACATATATTACGTAACCCAATAACAAATGCCCTGTATGGTGAGCACGGGCCAATCTTTAGGGCATTTTATAATATTTATATTTTATTAACGGCAAAGACATAAATATGAACTTTCATATCTTCATTATTTAAAAAAAGGAAAATAATGGAACGTGGACACAATTTTTAGGGAATTATATAATATTTATATTTTATTAACGGCAAAGAGATAAAAATTATAGTCCTTATTTAAAAAAAGGAAAATAATGGAACGAAGACACGATCTGTAGGAAGTTTTAAAATATTTATATTTTATTAACGGCAAAGAGATAAAAATTATAGTCCATATTTAAAAAAAGGAAAATAACAATAAAAGGGTTACTTTCTGAAATTAATGAAATCGTACTTATCTTACAAAAATGTTTTATTTAATATATTCAAAAACAATTATTCTATGAAGTCATGTCCCTTGACCATGAATTCACGCCAGTTTAAAAAAAATAATGTAAAACAACACAATTATAAACATAAACTTAAACATTCTTTCCCTTCTTTGTAAAGAGATTAGAATCTCAAAAGGAGGCAATTACCCAAAGGGAAATTAATTGAAATAATAACAGAAACAAACACGGAAACACCTTTGGTCTTTCGAAATTATCTCGACGAAGATCTCGGAGGTTTCTCAGACACATTGTCCCGATGTGTTTTCACTGGTGACAATGCTTTTTCACATAATTATACACTTTGATGCTAGTCTTAGGAGACATAGAAAGTTCGCAGAAGAGGCCGACGGCTTAATTGAATAATTTCTATTGTTAAATAAATATATAATAAGAAAACAATTAAAATTATATGATGTTATGTTCGAAGCTTTGTTGTGAAAAGCTCCCTCCTCCACCTTCGTTATTTAACTACTCCTAGTGAAAAATCCGGTGTTTTATAATAAGTAAAACATAATAGTTATTTGAAGATTCAAGTGTAGATCAGAATCACGCTCTACATTCATGTGTCAATTTTCTTTTTGTGGCAACACTGCGAGGAAAATTAATTTAAATATGGCGCCTAATTTTAACACTTATTAAATTTTTCATCAGCGAAATGTAGCACTTTATAATTTTTTAATTGTCTATCGGAATCTAGGGTTTTAGCCGAGCCAATTTAGCGCTAAACGTTTGGACAGAGGTGGAAGCCTTAGTTATCACATAGAAACTAGCCCTAGAAACACACCCGTAGGATATAGCTTCCTACAAAGGTTTTTTTTAATTTTGCGACTAGGTTTTTTGATAATTTTAAATTTATGGCCTCAAACGGCATAACTATTTTCAAATTAATAGTAATTTGCAAAAAGTTTTATCGTTTGTATATAGTTTTTACAACTTTCCTTTGACAAAACGCCTGTGTTCATTGCTATAAACCAATACTTCTAAAACTAAATCTATATCAGATCAGATCATCAGATCTTAATCTTCAAAATAGAATTGAAAAGAACTTAACGGAATCTATCGCGTTTAATTTTAAATTTTTACTACCCGTTGCTCCCTGCAGCACCCATGGTCTAGTTCCTCTCTGAATTCATTACGATTCATTATATTTTAAAAACAGAACCCACAACTCAGTAGATGAAGTCGACAGTTTGCGCTTTACGACTTTGAACTTAATATTTTACATAATAAAATGTAAATTACTCATAATAAATAAATCACGTGTATCAAATAAAAAGTGTCTTGCAAATTAATAAGTAATGATGATGACATAGCGTAAGATGCGATGACCACAGATAAAAAAACATGATCACCTCCGCAATGCGCACACGTACGGCTCGTAACATATGATTATTGAAGGTTATCGGCAAAACGATACGGGTTTTATTTTTAACTAAAATTTATATCGCTGCTTCGAGAACTTAATACGGTAATGCCAATTATAAAAACAATATAGTAGTACATACATTTATTAAGATAGGTATTTTATTCTATAATTTATATCCATGGAATATTCTTCGTAAGCCTGTTATAGTCCACTGCTTGATTAATCACAGTACTACCACAACATCAGCCCACTACCAAGCGCCAGCAAAAGCCGCCATCTATTTCCTGGTCATTTTGCCTATACGCTCACCAAACCAAGGTATTCAGCTCAGTACCTTGGTGTGGTGAGCGCAGTGTCGGTACCCGCAACAACAACAACAACAGCAGCAGTTACTTCCCAACATTAGTCTTCTTCTTTCTTTCTATCCCATATACTAATGACTAACCACAATTTAGAAAATGTTGATTCCTGAACGCTGTATCTGAGATACTTCGCACCTAACGTGCTGCTGCAAGCCGTCGTTCTGTATATGACATTTTTTAAAAAATGGCTAATCCGAAGTCTTTCGGATGCCATGAGATTTTAAGGCGCCTCTTACGATAATGATTAGACAGTAGTTACTACGGTAAGAAAGGGGTGGCAGATCTCATTACACCGACACCACACAGCACAGATAGATAAAGAAGGTTGCGCTATCAGCCTTCGTATTCTGAGTGCTCAGGTATGTAATCTATATGTTTAGTGTACAGCACGTAAGTGAGGTCATGTTATGTGATATTCATAATATAAGACAGAAACACCGATTAAGAGTTGTGGCTTATCAAAATACGTAAGTGAATTTTGTTTGTCTGTGATTTCGAAATCGGAAATGTGTTCGAGATCGAAGCTGTGGTTGAGGACAAATAGGTCATTAATCAATCACCGTGCAGTAATATTAAGCATCAAAATCGAGAAAACCTTTTATAATTTAAAAAAAAAACCTTCGTTGGTTTATTAATAAATGGTGTCCTTATCCACTAGGTCAATTGAATGACGAAAGTGGAAGTAGCGCTTGTCCTCACTACCGCAAAAGTCTCTTCCGAGATAATAAAAATTGCCATAAAAGACATTAATGACTGCGTCAGAGTATCGACCTTGTGACTTGTGTCATTTTGCCCCTATATCGTCGAAGTGTAATTATGGACGCATATTATGAAGTTGATCTTTCTTCGTGGGAGGAAAAAAAAACTTCGTCTACGTGGGGGTTCAAGGTCAGGTTACGTCGAGTTTGCACCGACTAAAACCTTCGGTGTTCTTCTTTCACCGAATAGATAGGACCACAGGAATACTGGCACACGCATACTCGGTCCACCAGCATCAGCCGCTCCAAGAAAGATTTGATATACTTATGGCCAATCTATTTTCTATTGGATTTAGCTGACAAACGATCTGACAGTCCACCTGATGCTAATTGCCTACTGCTGTTCAGCTAACAATTGTGTTCTCACCTTTGGACTAAGATATAATGCCCCACAGTTTGTAATTATACCGGCTCACTGTAACTATATCTTTCAAACCGGAACACAACAGTGGTTTCACTGCTGATTGTCAGCGAAGAGGGTGGTACCTACCCAGGGGACCCCTAGGTGCCAAACCAGTCTACAAGGAAGGCCTGGAAGGCAAGCGCACAAAAGTTGCATCCTCGTTAGATCATCTACAACGGCTCATAATTTCTGACAATTGGATCTTAAACACTATTTCTCGTCATAAGTCGTTTATTAGTTCTATCCAAGACACCAAAGAAAATGTAATCATTGTCTTAATACTGTTATAATATTTTAAATTTAGAACATGTTATAAATGCAGATAATATATGATATCTATGCACGGCTTATAACACCAGCTTACATACTAAACTTGAATTTACAGTATCATTAATTAGAAAACACACACATACTGTTTTAAAACTAATTACACATAATCTTACACAGTATAATGGAAGAATCTCAATCTGAAATCTTCGTAAGGCAACTTTCTCGACTATCTCTGGATGCTCCGGTGATATTTGCCTGGGAACACTACACGATATAGCTATTGTATTTTCAAAACAAACTTATTATGCACTTAAGATACACTAATGTAAACTTTATTCCATAAACTTGTTAGCAGGCGTTAGAAGCTTTTTATAGCAAAGTTAAATTTGTAATACATGTTTTGTGTCACCTGCTGCTCCCCAGTAGTGCTCCTCTAGTCTGGGTTTTAGGGATTTGGGTTCTTCATATTCGGATGGAGTTTCCGTCATTAGACAGCCAGAGCTGGTAAGTCTGGCATTGGGAGAATAATTTTATATAATCCTCATTTCTAAATGTAACCAATTGCCTCCGACAGACGGCGCAATAGCCGTCGCAAACATACTGGACCTAAATTACGGACGACTAAGGTTCATAATGGTTCAAGGCGGCAGGCGGCTTGGATGAAATTCTTTATTTGAATTATAAGTAGATACTAAGAAAGTCAAGCAGAAGATCTTTTTTTTATGGAAAAGACGGCAAACGATCAAGCGTTTAACCTGATAGTAAGTTATTACCGTCGCCCACATACATCTGCAACATAGATGCTGCAGGTGCGTTGACGGTCTTTGAGGATATTTGGGAGATGGGAGGGAAGAGGAGGGGAATAGGGAGGAAGGAAATGACACTTAATAAATAGCATTGATAGTATTTTTTAAAAAAAATCACACACACATACACTTACGCCTGATAGAACGTGACAGGAGGCGAGTCTTGTCGTCAGGTTTCCTCCATGAGAATGCTAGCATTGTCATAGCCATGGTCTAGCCTTATATACCCTTATATCTATATATACCCTTAGTCGCCTCGGGAAGTAAGGACGTTCTAACGCCGCTGCCATACGGAAATTTTTATTAAACTCACTAATTAAAGTTATAATCCCTCCTAAATACTACAGCGGCGTCAAGTATAGACCGTTTATCATAATCGTCATCATCATTGTAAAAAAAACAACAACATTTAAGACTCACAGATTAAAGTTATTACAAAAATCTAGTAAAATTTCACTTTCTTAAAAAATAAACCGAGTGTTTATGGTCATTAAAAATCTAGGTTAAGTTTATGCCGAACATTAAGTCTAAGTATTTTAATTACGTCTTTTTGTATTGTCCCGCAATAATTTCACACAAGCAACACTTAGCGACTTCGCTTTGTTTTATAAGTTATTTAATAGCCACATAGTGAAAATAAAAAGTAAATTCTAATTTTCTTTAAACTTTTACCGAGCTTACCTAAAAGCTTGGAAAAACTAACAACTTTTATGTCAAAAGTATTTTGCATAATTTTAATGAACATTGCAAATCTAAGTTTAAAAAATCGTTTTCGTATGTTACTTTAAATTAAAATGAGAGAATTTTTATTTTTTAATTAGTTGATATTTTGTTCAGAGGTCAGCGAGAACCGGACTCTATATCAACACAAGTAAAGCACTGTAATTAATGGTTATAGCATCCTAAATGTACTGTGAAAGTCTATTAGTTCGTGATTTATTTGAATCACCCTCCGAACATCGCTTTCGAAGATCAATCGTTCAATTTGAATAAGGAAAAGCAAGGAAGTGTAAGTGTGAAAAGTTTGCACGGACAGTAATGACATTATAATATACACATATTGCAAAGTCGACGTTCGCTTGCTTAGTGGTTAGCGTACCTGACACCCGAGACGTGGGTTCTGAAGTCCCAGCCGAAGCAAATGTGCAAAAACACAAATTATAGGTTTTCGTCGTGCCAGTCTTGTTTTGTTGTGTCCCGTGACTCTGACACTTCATATGAACCCTCCTCTGATCTTATCGCGTATGCGTTACATCAGATAAAAATTGTATGTCTGTTCTTCTGTATATTTCTTTATTTAAGTTTTATAATTTTATCTTACAATATGTTTCAATTGCCTGTGAGATTATTCGTTGTTATTAATTTTGTATTATTTGCTATTTATTTTGTACTATCGGAGTTTTTTTTCGCCTGTTTCTTCCACGTCAGAGGAATCTCATTTTAAAATGGTAGAAGATTGTAAACAAATTACCATCGACAAACGATATTTCCTCTCATGCACAATTTAAAATGTTGTCAAACAAAGCAAATTATTTTCTGGATAAGGAGAATTCATGCTCAGTAATTAAGTAATGGTGTTTGGCTTTTATAATTTGTTTTTTATAAAAGACCTGCACCATTTTAGATTTAAATGAATGTCATTAAAATGAACGATTTTTTTTTCTCCGGCTTGTTAGAAATCAATTTTGTGTTATTTCATTCAAAGGCAACAAATATTACGAATCTAATAAATGGTGACTAAACGCGCACTGCGGCCTATTTTTACTATTGGCGCGCGGAATGTTAGTAAATAAAATAACTACACGGAAAGCTATAATTTTTTTTTAATTATTAAAATCCATTAAAATTTGATTTATTACCAAACTGATCTTTGTCAACCGATCTGTGGTTGTGTCAAGCTCACTCTCATCAATAAGGTTTGATTAAAAGCGTATTATATAGATATCAATATATTAAGGTAAAAGAGGTTAAAGATGTGTGGAAAAAATTGTTAGTCTACATTATCATACATGCGCGCGCTCTACCATCGTTGAACGATTTTGATGAATGAGATATCATTTTAAGTATCTTCATATTCCACGTGTAATAAAATATATACAATACGTCAAGTTCAACTAGCCGAAACAAAATGCATAATTTAATGGAGGAAATAGAGACTTGTTTACTTTTTCACTTGCTTTAATAAATCGTACTTATAGTGAATTTCCGACTCTACATGTATTGGCAATTGCCTATTAACCGACTACACGAAAAAAAAAAGAAATTTCTAGAAAGTATCTATTTTCCGCCGGCTCGTATATAGTCGTTTCATAATAATTCAGATATAATGAGCAAATCTCGTTTTAAGACGTTACACACAGTTGCGCAGGAACGTCTATCTTATTAACAAGATAATCCGACACCGAGATGTAAGATTTATCTTTTTAAAATTACTTTATGTCGAGTCTAATAATTTCGTTTATTATTGTGCTAGTAACATTATTATTAATCGATGGCAGAACAATGAGTATATTTGTTTGGTTCACATTGAGCGAATTTTTTTTGCATAATTCTGGTACCAAAAAATAGACAAGATAATAATGACATATTTTAACAATGTATGAAATGAAACTATTATTTACGGGATTTTATCGCGTTTATATTTGTTTAGTTTGGTATCACGGCTGCTTTAAAGCAGACGAAACTTCGGGAATACAAAAACTACTAATTTAGTTTAATTTTAAAGGATGATTCGCGAGGCTATTGAAATCAAAAAACATCCTAATTTCAGTAGAGAAGATGGCTGGGTGCTTCCACCGGCTTGGGGTCATTGTACGTAGATCAGACCAAAATTGATAATTAAAAGCTGAAGTTAGCACGAGTTGACTATGAATGTTATAGTTACCACCTATCACAAGGTCCTCCAATGACCACGGCTGCTGTAAATCACTCGTAATTTCGGGAATACATAATAGAAAAATTTAACGCGATAAAATCCGTAAATAATAGTTTTATTTCAAATGTGTAGTGTTCGCGTAAATCATTAGCATATTTATGAGACAATAGTAACATAGCAGCTTATAACAGCATGCAGTACAGTGTTCTGTACGAGTTCTTTTTTTTTTTATTGTCACGACCCCTCTAAATAGAACGATTAAATACTTAGCATTGCATCTACTTGATCCACGCCCGAATCAGGAGACTCGAGTTTGATTCTTTATTTGAAGAGCTAGAAGAAATGAGTTATTCGAAACTTATGTCCGATTTGTACCGTTGACCTGGCCTCTAAGATGGCGACAGCCTCACCAGCTGCCACGTTTTCCAAATTAGCTCTAGAGAAAATTGGGTTTAAACAAGTTAAATGACCTTCATACACCACAATATCATGAGAGATTATTTTTTTATTCTTATTATTTTATTTGAAATTAAAATTAAATTTAACTATAGTATTGTTGTTTTCAAATTATGTTGCTTAATTCACATAGTTTAAGTACGCTGTGCAACTTTTTTTTTTTAAATAATTGGAAGTGATTACATTGCGGTGTAACGTGCAGCCACCGCGATCGGGCAGCGGGTTCTTCTACTTTTACTTCGTATCACGTTGAGAAAGTAATAGTGTGTGATAAATGTCCGCGCATGCGTCGTCTGGCACCCAAGTATTTAAAAATTCTCAAAACATGTCTTGGTTTCTAAATTTACACATGTATGTTTTATTAAACTCGAAAATTAATGCCATGGTCTGTTTAAGAGAAATAAATATATGCCGATACTCATTTAGTAACACGAAAGATAAACTAGTAAAGTAAAGGCAATATAAATACACGTTGCTTATCTAGTTAACACGCAAAATCGTGTGAAAGACAAACATAAACAAAAGTAATTTATCAACAATAATATTTTGGGGATAAAGTATGATGGGTAAATAAAATAACTTAAATTGAAATTATTTATTTTGTGTTGATAATCATTACTTCGGGTTGTTAATATTTTTATTCTTATTAATTTATTGCCATATTTCTTTTGGTGTTTTTGCAACTGTACATTAACAGTTTACGCAGTACGTGTTTTTAAGTTCTTTCTTTTTCTATAAGTCTTTAATTATGTCCACAGCTGGACATAGACCCCTCTCATAAGGTGATTTTCCCATAATAGCCATGCTTGGCGAGCAAGTCAATCGCAGTGTCCGACACTTTTAGTGCCCCTTCACCGGTTTGTGTATTTCTGGTCTGGCATTTGTTGAGATAGTTATTCCGTGTTAAATGGACGCCATTACATCTTTGAGAGCTTTTTTCCTTACTGCTATTTTGTGGGAGTCGAAAGAAGGTCACAGTTGTGGATCCTTGAGGATAAGATAGAGTGTCTCTCTGCACGTATATATACTGACTTTTTATATCTTTCAAATCGGAACATAATAGTGTTCAAACTGCTGATTGACCCAGAGAACTCCTAGGTAAAGAAGGAGCCTACCACATAATAAATATAAGTAGAAAATTTACATAAGATATTCATTACATAAAAGGTAATCTTATTCATAGGCTTAATTGATTCAAAGTTAATAAATTTCACGGTACAATGGTACCAGGCTACCAGGAAGCAGGAGCGGTGGCGAGCGCCGTGGGACCGCGCCTCTCCCACGGGCTCAGATGCTCCGCCGATGCGGACCGATTATTTACGACGAAACCTGAACCCCTCAGTTGTTTATAATGCTATTAGTGCTTCGGTAGGCGTTTTAATTATAGCTGAACGTTCCGCTATTTTATACAAACGGTTATTATGTATCAAAATAACGGGAAAGGGATAAGAGACCAAAGAGATAGGGATTTATAAAAATCAATTGTTTATGCGAATTATAAACTGAACGAAATGCAATATTATGTAACGCCATGTTTAAATTTAGTTAGTAGTACTTATAATAGTTAGGCCTGAGATCATCATCAAATAAACGGACGTTTAAGGTCAAAACAGCAATTTATCTCTAGGTTTCATAAATATAGAATACATATTGACGGTAAGTGAACGTTCGCTGGCTTAAGAAAATCTATGTAATATAATATCTATATCTATATAATATTTAAGAGCCATGGCCTCCCATAAGGAGAATGTGTCTTAATCGCCACGCTCGGCAAGCGGATTGGCGATCACAGTACCAGACACCATAAACACCGCTGCCCGTCATCGGTCTCTTAAGTTTTGGTCTGGTGTTTTTCGACATGCTTATCCCGCCATCTGTCGACTAGCCATTGCGTTTTTCAAAGTTTTTCCTTTAGTCGTCTCTTACGACACCCACGACACATAATGTATTTAATTATAACATAAATTATCAGACTGTTATAAAGTAAATATCACAGTTAAAAAGACTGTCAAGCGCGAATCAATAAGCACGGGGAGAGTCCCGTATAGAGTATCAAGGTATGGAACTGCGTTTTGTGTTCCTGTAGGCTATATCTGCTCATTTATTAGAAGGAATTACTACAAGTTTTAAACTTGCAAAACTGTTTTGATATCAAATACATGTTTTTAAAGCAATCATAAGGTACGTAACGTTTATTTGAAATAAAGATTAAGAAAACAAAGTTTTCAAGATGTCAATTTTCGTCCGTTCTCACCATAAAGGTTCCTTCAGCCTTAAAGACCGTAATTTAGAGACCGTAATAAATAACATTAATTGTAATCAATTTGAGAATTCAATCAGTTATTATGCCATCACTTCGCAATACATGTCGACCTTACTAACAATCAACGACCATTTATAATTATTGAGCTGTCTAAACATGTGAGTAACTTATAAAACTGGTCTTATTTCAATTATAACTTAAATTAGTAACGATTTATCGATATGTATCGATTTATTATTTAAAGCATTAAGATATTGTCTTTTTAACGTTTAAATAATAAGCTTGACTTATTCAATGACTCCATTCCAAAATTCAAAAAGAAAATATTGAACACAGCTGTTGAACCCTAATAGTAACTCATCTCTTTTATTCATAACAAAGTACTATCTGTATGCTTGTTATCATACCTGTTATATTGTATTCAGTTTATGTTGTGTTCGCCTGTTATTAAAATTACAATTATCTAATCACAACGGAACATGTCAATGTGTATTCATCATTATAGTCTCTATTGGTAATCTTTGAATAAATAAAAAACGTTGGTTATGTTACTAAGCTATTTCGCAAATTCAAACTTTATTCGAATTTCTTTTGTAGTATTGAAATAAAAGAGCGAAAGTGTCAACTATATTTATATTTGCACGTCAAACTATGGCAGAATAACAAGTAAGTAAGGAAAAATGGAGTAAAAAATGTATGAGAATATTGAATGTAACACAAATTCAGACAGCAAACGGTATTGATTATGATTAGTACATAGACGAATTAATTTGTCTATGGATAAGTAATGATGAACAACGGCTATCGCTTGGGGAAATGTGGTGCAGGTTGATTTTTAAATGAATGTAACAGGGAATGAAGCATAAAGTGACTATCACCTGATAGTAAAGGCAACCATCTTAAGATCCTTGAGTCACCGGATTTAGTTTTTATACATTTTTACATTATTCACCTATAGTGTGAGTAGAGACAGTCTTAAGAAATACCAACGTCCAGAGGCAGTAAGTAGTAATGATATTTTTTTTCAAATGGTAAACATAGATAAAAAAAAGCACAACAAGGCAACGATACTGTAATAGTGTAAACTGCCAGCTTGCAAATTTCGTGTAGGCAAGGCCACTGGGCAAGTGTGGGTTTTGATTTTGAGAGGATTTTGGAGACGCGAAGAAAACACAAGAAGAGAACAAGAGAACTACACTAGTTGAACTGCGAGTTGGCGGAGTAGGTTGTCTAACCATGTCTTCCATCACTGAGCAAGAGAAAAACATCAGAAATATACATTTCAATTGATATTCTTAATTGAAATGTTTCATCAACATCATCATATCAATCTATCGCAAGTCCACTGCAGAGCCTAGGCCTCCCCCAAAAGATGGCAACAAAGCTCGGTCCTTAGCCACCTGCATTCATCGACTTCCCGCGAAACTGCTCAGGTCGTCACTCGATCTTGAAATGTTTACGGAATGTTTTTAAGGCGTTTTGACACTAAACGTCGTATCGTCGCCAATGTGAACATCGAAATCGTGAGTCGTAAAAATTATACAGCGCTTTTTCACTCTACACCTCGATATCTATTCCCTGTCTGCATATCACATGTCACGACATCGATGTATCGGTATCGTTCGCAAGAAATCATCGCTCACAATTTTTTCCTCCTTTTCTACAGCCTGTCACAGTTCCACTGCTTAACAGAGGCCTGCCCCAGAGATTGCTAAAGAGCAAGGTTCTGAGCTGAACTGAAATTATTAACTTTTTACAACAATGTGCAGGTCTTCACTCAATATTGTGAAGGCTCATCCTATACTGTGTGTGTTTTTGTACAGAACCAGGCTGTAACTCGAGAACCTAAATAAAAAAAAAATTAAAAAAAAATTAAAAAAATTCTTCCTTCGCAGTCTCTAAACAGGCCACTACTAAACATAAGTCTATAGGAATATTTTCCATTATTGCCAGTCTTAGCGCCTAGATTGGCGATCACAAGATTACTGAAAAGCTGATTAAAAAAAATCCCTTACTGCACCTCGAGCCAACGAAATCAATTGATGTGTTATATAGTAACATATTTTTTTTGGGTAAGGCGGCAAACGAGAAAGCGGTTCACCTAATGGCAAGTGATTACCGTCGCCCACGTACATCTGCAACACCGGAGGTGCTGCAGATTCTGTTGCCTGCCTTTAAGGGTATTTGAGAGATGGGAGGGAAGATGAGGAGGGGGATGTGGAGGGAGTGGGCCTCCAGTTACCACACTCACCGAATGAAACGCAGAAGCACAAGATGCCTCTACTTCACGCCGGTATTCTGCGAGGTCGTGGTACCAACCCGATGCAACCAGCCCATTCGAGTAGCAGGTACCTTTCTTTAGTATCAAAAGATTTCGCAATTAATAAGTAACAATAATAATGTATTGATAGCTGGATGGTAATAAGACATACATACATATACCTACATAGGTAAATAATAATATATACATATGTATATGAACATCCATGACTAGGTTACAAGCATTCATATTCATCGTACAAATATTTTCCCCTAGCGGGATTCGAACCCAAGACCCACAGCTTCGAAGGCAAGGTCCCAACTTGACTATCGGGCCGTTTCTATAAATATAGTATAAAACTAATATATCATATTTACAGAAAACTCTATAATAATGCTACCACACCACCCCATGGGTTGACTGGCAGAGAATGCCAATAGGCATTAAGTCCGCCCTTTGTTACCTTATACTTTAAGGTGTAAAAAATATAGTTTTAATAAAAAAAAAAAAACTAAAAAATTACAAAATGTGTATAGTAATAAATACCTACGGAGTTTCTATCGTTGTTTTCTTCTCCATCAGAGGAAACATTATTACGAAATGGTGGTAGATTTCATTAGAAAAAATTACGTTTGTCAAGTGAACATTGAGTGTCTTATGTCATAAATTATTTAATAATAGAATGTCTCTACTCTGTGTGGAATAACAAGCAAGTTCTGGTATCCAGCGGTCGTCCCTTCCGTGGTGGATTGCGGCTAGGAAGTGTTAGGAGCGCAGGTAAACGGTCTCAGCGTGTGGTCCCACGCTCGCAGCACCATCTAATGCATATTACGTCGTTTTTGCACGCAAATGGGCCGAGGATGTGCACGGGCGTTATGTAATATGCATTTGATAGTTTGTGCAAGGAACTCTTTCGCTTGACCTCGCGCGAATCTACCGATGGGTTTCGTAACGGGTTTCGCGGACATTGTCGTATGCTCAAGCATTTTATTACAAAGCTTTGAATATCTTGGAAATAATACAAAATTGTCTCTTAAAAAACTGTGAACTTCAATATTTAAATACATAGTTTTAAAATTTAAGATCACAATTGAATAAAAGTCTTAAATAAATTACTCTTTTAGTTTATCAAATTAAACGAGGCCTAGGATAATGCCGATTGTGTACGTTTTTGTTTGGCTCTACCAATGCGGCGGTAACCGGACCCCCCAAACGCTGCTCTTCTGGTGTTTCAACAGGCGACGGTACATCAGGTGAGCCATGCTCACATGCTCGTTTGCCCCCTAACCCATTAAAAAAATGTGGAACATACCGGAAAGTAATTTTCTATATTCACACCAAGCTTACAAGTTTACCGTTTTAACGATACTGCAAAACCAAAAAAAAAACGTTGATAAACACGTTTTGTAGGCGACCCTTAATTTTAACTTTTTGTTAAATTTTACTAATTGTTAGGATATTCACCATTATAACACATATTCTGTATAAAAATCAACCAGCTACCTATTAAAGTTCAAATGATACAGCCCTTTAAAGTTAAAACGGAGGGACGGACGGACAGACGGCGTAAGGTAAGTAATAGAGCTCCGTACGGAAGTTTATCTCAATGTACGTAGAGTTTTCAGAGACCTCGTAATGTTATATAATATTAATATTGTCACGAATACCCGATAACGTCTTGTCAGTTCCTACGTCTTCGAATGACAAGTCAAGAGAAATAATGTCTTATAAATTGCCAGTCGACGTTAACGAAACTCTTTGGAAAGTAAATAAGGGTACCTTTACACTGGATGTAAATATAAGTGTAATTTTATTCTTCGAAAATTTCTTCTGGAATATTTTGACAATCTATATTTGTCACTATGTAAGGAGCACTGGAGCACGCTAGCAAGCAGATCAGCGATGGGCTCCGAAGTAAACGAAAGAGGAAGAACATGAAGAAGTAGTGACGCCAAGGAGAGATAGAGTATTGGTTACCGACAGGAAACCCGTGGAAGATCACGCGCAAGCCACACAGCATCGGCGAATAAACTCTACATCCTTTGTAAGTCGTGAAATAAATAGAAGCTAAAATATTAGGATTAATTTTTATTTATTCTGTGTGGTCTACACCTTATGATAAGGGACACATTGAGCGAACTTAAAGCCTTGTGGCATTCTCTGCCAGTCAACTCTGGTTGTTGAAGAAAATTAAATTTCAAGTTTGAGCAATTTTTAAACAGATCTTATATATAATCTGTATAGTAATAAAATATGGAATTTTAATATATGCAAAATACACAATTGAACAAAATTTGAATTAGCAAAATTACTAAATATTGATGACGTAGTACATACGAGGACACAAGATATACAATATGTCATGAAATCTGAGCCAAAAAAAATATGTTATCGGATTTTCATGCGGAATTTTTCATCGAATAATACTGTTGAAAAGGTTTTCAAAGGTGTTTTTATTTGGAGCTTTTGGTGGTTTATTATTTTTTCTTGTCATCATCGGGGTTGGTGTTCCAAGGATCTGGATAAAACACATCTGCATAATCAAGAATGAACCCAAGCACAGAACTGCTGTTTCGTGCGAACTGACCACTGACGATATAAAAGATATGAAAGAGGGTGTCTACGGAGTTTCTTTCGCCTGTTTCTTCTCCGTCAGAGGATTCTCGTTACAAAATAGTGACAGAATTTTACAGACAGAAAATTACGATTGCCTGTAAAATTTATTTGATTTGATTTGATTGAGCTTGGGCCGAAAATTAAGAGAAGTTAGGAAGAAGATAAGGATTTCATGGCATTTTCTAATATCTAGTGTGACTTTATAAAAGCAGGGGTAGCCAAAACGAAACCCCGATTTATAAACATTCGGGAGGTTATGATTTGTTATGAACATATAGACATGCTTCTGTACACAGGCATCCAGAACTTGAGACAATAATGGTAGTTTATATCCTATATGATCTGCCATTTATTGGCATACATATTTTACAAAAATCATATGACTTTTAAGATATTATTTTTCGATAGTTGGTTGGGACGGTAAGCCGCTTTGACAGGACCCTCGCACCGGCGACGCTGCTCCCCATCACTAGCCGCCAGAGCCTCGTTTGCGAACCAGCAGGGTGCACTGCGTGCATGCTGTCAAGCATGGCGATTATGACATTTGTTACAATTTTGGAAAAAAAAACTGTACCTGTATGGTAAGCCATCTTATAATAATAGACAGGAAGGTATAGGACCAGTTGGTAGTTTCCTTTACTGTCCAGGAGCCGTTTGGGTCGCTACCACACTCCATTTCTACCACTAAACAGCTGTGAAATGACTGTTGTGTTCCGGTTGGAGTATAGTATAATTTCTATAGTTTTACATATACAAAGCGATCTCGTGGATTAGAGGTTAGCGTACCTGACTGCTGAGACATGGGTCCACGATACATCTTGACCGAAACCAATTTACGAGTATGAGCAAACACACGCTATTGGTATCGGGTCTCTGTTGTGTCTAACACTGCATCTGACCCTTTCTTCAATCTTATTGTATAAACGTTACATTATATATCGGAAGGTAAAGTCGAACGAGTGCCTCGTTATGTGCGAGTACGCTTACTCTTTACTTTACAGGAGGACATCATATTAGTTACTTTTTTGTGTAACGACAGAATTACCGATTAAAATAAAACTTAAAAATTACATGAAATAAAGCTAATATACTAACAACAAAAATGGCAACACAAAGCGTAATTCAAAACATGTTACAATGCCCGCTTAAAATTCGACTCCATTATCCTAAGAATGACTTCGTAATCTGCAAACTGCAATGTTGCAATACCGTAACAAATCAAATGTTACATAAAAAAAATATATTGATCTTGTAAAAATTCACCTTTCGATCGTCGGTCAGCGCGCGCTAAATGTCAGACATTCAAAATGTCAAACTCATACCAATAGAAAAGTCAAATTAAACATTGGATCTACCAGAGTACTCGTAAGTTGTAAAGATACTCTGTGAACTGTAAAGTTACTCTGTGAAGTTGATCAACGTCAATAAGTAAAAGGCTACATAAGGAGTCGCATTTTGCAGCTCGAACAGAGTAGACGTGCATCAGACCTGGCTGTATGGACTAAAGTCCTTTGCCTTTTCCATTAGGGATAAATTAATATCATCATCAAGGCTACATGATGGCTCCATACCAAATAACAAGTTGCTGTAGATATACGAGTATAGGCTTGTATTATATGATACGTTCAGAAAAATATTTATTGGATTGAACTCATCTCATGTAATAGAGCTTGTTTTTAGAACTCTGTTTTCAGTGACTTCGCAGGCATTGACGAATCGTTTTCGTATTAATTCAAAATTGCCATTTTGTGGTTTTTCGCGACTAATTTTTGTCTTTTCTACTTATGCCTGGAAGGGGATTTTTTGGCTTTAGTTATTCTCAAAAAAGTAATGCAATCGTCGTCTTGCCGTAAGTTTCGGCGTGACGGTATAAAAAAATGCTGGAAAGGGCAAGAAAGAGAGGAATATTTAAAAAAAAAAATCGCTGCAATTAATTAATTTATTGGGACACAAAATAGGTTGGCAATCTATCTTCCTTGTATATCATTTCTTATATACTGGGTCAGGAACAGCTACCGTCGAAACAAAGTTTTATTTTTGAAAGCATGTATTCTCAAATGGGTTAAGATCTGGCTTAATTTTTACCCTACTTCCTCGATTAAAAACAAAACTATGGCTTCTACGTCCGTAAAAAAGCCAGATCATTATTCCCAAATAGAGCATTCCACTGAAAACGACTTAGTAAACCGAGCCACTGGAAGTGTCTAAGTAACAAATCAAAATATTTACATTACATCTAGTTTCTTATGAATTTACGTTAACGGTAATTATAAAAAGAAGGGCCTCAGAAATCAAGGACAAAGGTCATTTGAAAATGTTGTTTTAAAAATGTTGCAAAAGACATTACTCTGTTAATTGCCAGCTCCACTAACATAATTAACCTGATCACGTAGCTTTAAAACATAATTAAACTAAATTGCGTATGTACATTGTAACCCTTCAAGACCGGGGTTCCGGCGACCCCGCACGTTTGAGCTTATTGTAAATTGGGTTAGCGACAAGAATGAACTGTACTCTTCTATACAAATGAGTGTAAAATGTGTATATTTCTATTCACACCGGTACTCTGATTCTGAGTAGGAGGTAGGAGGTGTCCTATCCAGAAAATGAAGAACAGTGTCTACAACCGCTTCTTGACGCTTACTCAACATTTATCATAAGGAAAAACGATCGAGCATTATCTATGAGCTATGCTATTATGTAGCAAAGAGAGAATGCTGGGGAATACTAGGAACTGTTTTTTTTTTATGGAAGAGACGGCAAACGAGCAAGCGGTTCACCTGATGGTAAGTGATCAACCACATACATCTGCAACATCATAGATGCTGCAGGTGCGCTGCCAGTCTTCAAGGATACTTGGGAGATGGGAGGGAAGAGGAGGGGAATAGGGAGGGGGTGAGGGCCTCCGGTTACCTCACTCACCGAACGAAACGCAGAAGCACAAAATGCCTCTACTTCATGCCGGTATTCTGCGAGTGCGGTGGTACCAATCCGGTCGAGCCGGCCCATTCGAGCAGCAGTTAAAGCCGCCGCTTGGCTCTACCACGCTTAAAAGCTTGCCTGGATAAGTATTGCCTTTATGTCTATTTCTGCCGCCAGTCATCATTGCAACCACTGTTGAGTTCTAGTTTGAGGGGTATACTGAGCGAGTATAATTACAGGCTTTGAGGTATTCCATCTTAATCCTCAGGGATGTCAACGCACCTCCTGCGATTGTAGTTGTTAGCAGGCGCTCATGGGCTTTAGTAGCCACTTACTGTCAGGGCTCTTACGTCGTCTGTCACCCTAATCCATATAAAAAAATGCTTTTGTCTTCGTAAACGCGTAGTTCGATGTTAATTAATTAACGCGAAGTTTTTTATGGTAACACTTAAATTGTGATATGAAGAAATCGCTGCACTTCTGTTACTGCACCCTATACAAACATAAAATAATGACAAATAGATATGGAATAGGTGCAGGGATATACTAATGATAATACTTATTTCGGCGATGATTATTTAACTTATAAAACTTATTTACTTCTTCTACATCAGCCTATTTTAGTCCACTGCTGGACATTGCCCTCTCCAAGAAAGAGCCAAAAAAGTCGTTGAAATTTTTATTCATACTCACCAAGCTGGGCATGCAGGTTGGTGAGCACAGTGCCGGTACTCAGGCACTAGTGATGTTGCTAGCCGTCACCTGTCTGTGGTATTTGGGTTCGGGAAATTTGGATGGGTATTTCACTTATAAGTTCGCCAGAGCCTCGTTTGTAAGGTAGCAGGCGTGCACCCTGTACGGTTGCAAACATATATATATATATATATATATACTATCAGTATAATATCTTACTTAAGCTACTTATCCATCTAATTTAATATAGCTTAGCCACTACGCCACCTCGGCACCAGGGCTCGTTGGCGTAGTATGGACTACAAATAATAGTTCCCGGTCTGGTTGTTTGTTCATGTGCAATTCATGTATGTAAACTGCCTCGGCGACACAGGACTAATTCCTACAGCGGAAGGTAACGTTTTTTAATAAAAAAAAACTAAGAAAACAAAGAAACAACAATATATTCCTTAATTGACGGCCATTTTTCATATTAAGCCATATAGTTTTGGTTTAACAAGGTGCTGTATTTACCTAGTAATACTTGTACAAGTCATGTACAGCCACATGACTGTTTTTGTAACATAAAATATGTATTTAGAGGTGAGAGAGAAGTTATTTTCTGCGTTTCAATGTAACATGGCCGACATAGACCTAGACATTGTTTCCACAAAATATACAAAGGAATTCAAACTAATATAGTCATCTAAATAAACCATCAACTGCAGTACATAGGTTAATATTAAGCGCGGTAGAGCCGAGCGGCGTCTTTTGCTGCTACTCGAATGGGCCAGCTCGACCGGGTTGGTACCATTGCCACGCAGAATACCGGCGTGAAGTAGAGGTATCTTGTGCTTCTGCGTTTCGTTCGGTGACTGAGGTAAACGGAAGCCCACTTCCCCTCCCTATTGCCCTCCTCTTCCCACCCATCTCCCAAATATCCTTAAAGACCGGCAACGCACCTGCAGTATCTATGGTGTTGCAGATGTACGTGGGCGACGGTAATCACTTACCATCAGGTGAACCGCATGCTCGTTTGCCTTTACCTTAAAAAAAAATAGGCCTCTACCATAAGGAGGATTTGTCATAATCGCCACGGTATTGAATAAGCGATCGCCGTACCGCTCACCTTGCTCCTTAAACGTTGCTGCCCATCATCGCTCTGTTTAATTTGAGTCCGGTATTTATTGAGATGTTTATCCCGCCATGTATCGGTAGCCAGTCAAGTCACGACTTTTCCCTTAGTCGCCTCTTACGATACCCCACGGGAAGAAAGGGCAGTGGCAGATTCTTACGTCGATACCACACTATTTACATTTACATTTACCGACAAATAATCCTAAGAATTCAACGCACCGTATACAGCTAGTTATCGTAGGACGTTGCAGGAAACAATGGCGCTATTACTATGGTACTTGCCATAAAGGAGAATGAATCACACTGCATTGTGCACCGCTTGTCAATCAAATAAACAGTCTGCAAGGTCGTTGTCACAAAGCGAGCCATCTTCGCGGAATCTCTACACGTTCATCTAAATGTCTAGAGAGCTATTCGCGGTTGTGTTATAAAATGTACAGTTTGCTCTGTTGGTACTGTTGTTACGTTGGCTTTTAAACATGCTTGGCTTAAATGTGTTGCTTTAACCTTTATACCTGGTTTCCTACGCATATATGTATAAAATGAAAAATTAGCGAAAGGATCATCTTAAATTTATATAGTATTAATGTACAAAGCCAAGCTATGTGTGCGAGAGTTCAAGAGACCCGAGTTCCATTCCCTACGTGGAATGAGTTTCTCGAAACTAATGTTCCATTTGTATCGTCGTCGTGAGCCCTGAGACGGCGACAGGCTCATCACCTGACGCGTTGTTCCAAATAAACTCTAGTGAAAAGTGGGTTGTGGTGAAAGCTCCGTGTATTTCTATTTCGCAATAGAATTTTATTTACTTCCCTGTGCCGAGTCGTGCAAAACGTATTATAAAATTTAATTTATATACTATAGCATAAATGACTATAAGCGCCGTAGTAGACTAGTGGTTAGGGCGCTCACATTACATTCATAGAACGCGTGTAACCAGGGTTCGATCGTCGGTGCCGGCATCAAAGTTGTTAATAGCAGTATTTACCACGTGCTCGGCGGCGAAGGAAAACATCATGAGGAAACCTGCATGTCTGAGAAATAATAAAAAAAATGTGAAGCCCCCCTACCCGCAATAGTGGACCCTTCCCGGCTCTAAAACCCTCTCAGATATTTGAGAAGGCCTTTGCCCAGCCCTTTGGGTACTTACTATTTATTGTCGGTATTGCCCCCCATGTATCGCACCTTATTGCGAGTTAGTCCAGGATTCGCTATAGTCTGTGGAGCTTGACTGCCCTTTGACCATGATCTTTTTCGCAAGTGTTTATCGTAGGTAATCAACCTTTCATTACCAATTTTCAATCTATTCAAAAACGTTTCGGTTTCATTACGTTTCAACAGAGAATCGCAAATAGGTTTCTGTCAGTAAGCTTATGTGGCACCCATATATCGAGCTTTTTTGCATCTTCAGACTATTTTAAATGGGTCAAAGTGGTTTTGTGGTCTACCTCTAGTTCTTCAGCTATGTCGTTACTGCTAATATGCAGATCTTGCTCCACTTTTTCAAAAATGGCGTCGACTTTATCCGTAACAGGAAAAATGGTCAACCAGAGCGTGCATCATCTTTGACATCAAAATACCCGGACTGAAATTACTTGAACCAATTTTGTGCTACTTTATTTTCGGCGACTTGCGTTGCATTTTTACCCATTTTTTTTATAAAACTTCAAAATGCATCAAATTTCTTCATTAGATTAACTCATTTTGGCCAGAAAAAGAAGAAAAATGGCGGTAAACCTTTTTATTTTTCTGTTTTTGAAATGACATCTAAGTAATGGTATTAAAACCAGTCAAATGCAAATAGTACAACCAAAGAGATTTTACTTCAACTTTTTACTTTATGCAATTTTTTACATATAACATATTAATTTCCTCGACCCAATATCTAAAAAAGATAGTTATGTTATATGTTTACTATATGCGTATATGTTTTAAGTTACAGTCACGCTTTAGATACTAGCTCTGACACGCTCTCTGATAGTCCACGGGATTGAAAAGATAATTAGTTATCGTGGCTTAGTGGTTAGCGTACCTGAATGCAGTCATGGGTTATGGGTTCAAATTACTGCCGAAGCCTATAGGTCTGGTTTTGTTGTGTCACCCGTGACTTTGACTACGCATCAGACCCATTCTTTGATCTTAGCGCATAATGTTACCTCGGACATGGGAAGGTGAAGACGTCTGAGTGGCTCTGTGTCTGCGCGTACCCTTAAAGCACTATAATATCAGCAGAAAACTGCCGATTCTATTCGGAACTGAACATTGCCGTAAAACAAACAGGGAAATAAAATAAATAAAGAATTACGTAACCCAGCGTATAATTTCATGTAATCCCCCCGCATATAATCTGGTCCTATTTAAAGAAATTAGCCTAAAAACACGTAAATGCATACGATACAATATTGCTCCAATAAATGTCAGTGTATAGGAATTACCTAAAGAGCTGCACGATTTTAGAATAAAACAGTGTTGACCGTAACACAAAGCACGATAAATTTTGTAATCTCTTACAATAATCTCTGGCAATGCAAATAGAAAAGTAAACGACAATAGAGACGTGCGTTCGGAAATCCAACTCGATATAATTGTATCGATTGTGATAATCGAGAGAAACGTGACGATAAGCGCGGTCGGAGGAGTCACGCACAGAGATTGGGTTATAAGTGGTAATTGGCAAATGAACTGTTTCGCAACGCTCGTCGTTATTATTATCATGTGTAATCGGTCATGCTTTGACCTAATGTGCGCAAAAAACAAACAAATTTTATAGGCACTGAAAAAAAATTTAAATAAATATTATTTATTATTAATATATAATTGATTTGTGCAGACGAAGGTTTGCCCAAAAAAGTAGTCTACCTATTAATTTAATGGACAAGTCAGATGGGTTTTCATTGGTAAATATTCAATAGTCATATCTTACTGTTTTTTTTACGTCTATGTTATTTATATTTTATATCTATCATTTATATCTCTGCTTCGAGCTTAAAAGGGCTGAAATCTATTGCGTAAAGTCCATATTGATTAAAAATGACGTAATAATCTAATGGGTTACATTCTACCTCTGAAAATTTTACTCTTTAGGAGTTCTTATTGAATAGATGATTGATGCAAGACAATTATTGGCATACGGAGAGTTATACCATCCCTTTCTCCAAATACTCACCTCTCCTGCACACTGTTATCTAGATAACAAACGAGGCTTCGGCGATCGAATGACAGCGGAATATTAATCAGAATTTGCCCAACCCAAATGTCACAGACTAGTGATGGGGAGCAGCATCACTAGGACGAGGATACCGGCACTGCGCTCACCGACCTGCTTGCCCTGCGGGGTGGGTATGGGCCAAGAAAAGCATGCTGGTTTTAGCTGGCCCTTTCTTGGAGAGACCTATATTTAGCAGTCGACTGACGTAGAATGTTCCGTTTGATGCTCTATATCCCACTGTGGAGACTGATGAGGACCTTTACAGGGTTGCCAATAACGCCGAATGAAATGAGGGATTCACTTTTAAATACGTTATTAGTATTAAACCTTAAGAGTGAATTATCTAACAGAATTTTTTTAACAGTTATTATATTAACTAGTCAAAATGAACATTGTACTTTGGACATTAAACATACCTAGATATGAACAAGCCGGCTTTTACTGTACGTACCTGAAATAAATAAAAAAATTATATCATTAGTAATTAAACATATCAATATTATCAGGCTACTTTACCAGAAATCCTTTATTATATCATTCGTAGTTAAAAGTTACGTCAAATCAATCAGTATCAAATCAGTAAAGTCAATCTAGTGCCTAGGTGTCTCATTCCGTGTATTGGACTTTTTGAAAAACATTTTTTATTCACTTCTATATGTCCTCTTTAAAATCTCAATAAAAAAGTACGTAAAGTTTACGTGATAATTTGTATTAAGTTCTCATCTCGGTGAATCACAATTACATTCTAAGAATGAACCTATTTATTTTTACTTTGTTATGTGTTTGTGTACATCAATAAATAATTTAACTATGACTAAGCAATGCGGTGAGAATGAAATGTGCATTTATAGGCTACTTTCTTACATTTAAATAGGAACTTGGTGTTTTAGTTTCTATACGCTCTTCAATTGGATACGTTAACTACAGACACATAGATGTACAAAGTGATCGTAACGCTCCATTTATTAGTACAAAACCTTAAGCAAGTGGAATGGTAAAATATAAAGCACTGCAGAAACCTTTGAGTGCGCACACGAAGGATGGTAAGGACATTAATACGTCACCGACCGCTCCGTAACTAATTCAATGAAATATTACGTCCTCCGATATAATGCTATTCCGATCAATGGTAGAGAGGAATTCCTAGTTCGTTGACATGTCGTAAGTCTTTCTAACAGTTCTCCGAGAGCTGCTCTTAGATCATTGTGACAGCTGCTTTCTGTCCCTGAATACATATTTCAGTTCTATACTATTTAACATAGTTGTTTGAAGCCTACTAAATTTTTATAGATCCGAACCCAAGCGTTAAAAACCATTATGTTGAAAATTACGGTGTCTGTTTGTACGTCGCTTACGTGTTTCTCAGAAATTATGATTGATAACGACTTTAAATTGAGTAGTTGACACTATCGAAAATAAATTACAAAATTGTGTTACAGCCTATGTGTCAAAAAGTCAATCATTTTATTTCATTATATATTTTTTTTTAAAACATGACATTTATTTCTAATTTAGTGTGTGTGCTTATAATCTGTATGTCACATGACTCCAAAGGCCTTTCAAGTTCAAGTATTGCAAAATTATTACGACAATAATATTGACTCGAAATAATTTACCAGCGGTTAGACTTGTATTATTGTAATTTACCATTACGTACCGGCGATATTTTATAGCTCGGCCGTTTATAATTTTTGTACGTAAATAATTACTTCGAAATAGTTTTCTGCTTCGTGGTATAGATACCCATTGTTACAACAGCGGCCATCGGTGAAGGTTTAGGCGGCAATTTAAATTGTTTAAATAAAAAAAAAGATTTTTTTTATAATTGGTGTGAGTGAGATAAATAATTAAACTAAATAATCGCATTTCCCGATTTAAACAACTAGATAATGTCGATAACAATGTAGATACTTTTTATAGCAAGCATGTTGAGCCTCTATCAAATCTGATGTAACAGTTCGGGCGATCTAGATCTGTAAAAGAAAACAGCAGACGTGAAACACCTACGCTCTAGGAAGACTGCAGTCTGTGGTCATGTCCTAGATCGCCCCAACAATTACATCAGATATTATAGACCACAAATCCACGCAAAAGAACAACAATTCCTGCCAAGGATGATTCGCGAGGCTATTGAAATCAAAAAATATCCTAATTTCAATAGAGAAGATGACTGGGTGCTACCACCGGCTTGGAGTCATTGTGCGTAGATCGGACCAAAATTGATAATTAAAAGCTGAAGGTAGCACGAGTTGACTATGAATGTCATAGTTACCACCTATCACAGGGTCCTCCCATGACCACAGCTGCTATAAATCACTCGAAATTTCGGCAATATATAAAAGAAAAATTGAACGCGATTAAATCCGTAAATAATAGTTTAATTTCAAATGTGCAGTGTTCGCGTAAATACAAGAGTTTTTTTTTTTTTTTAAAAGAGCTTGCAATGAATATAAAAGAAATAGATTAAAAATGTCAGAAAATATACGAAACACTATCAGTGACTGGCCAGTCTTGCTTCAATAATGAAGGTCCTTTACGTTTTCATCGCTTACTTTCCTAAATTAATATTCCTATATAAATAAAATTTCCGTATCGTAATAAATATTTAACATTTATGCCCATCGACGAATAAATAATCGTTTAATATTTAAACAACCGTTTATCACGAGTTTTCGTACAGAGAAATAGTCTGTTAACAAAATATTAACTGTCTATTATTTATTAGTGACTGATAAATGACATTTGGCTCTACCCACACGTCGCAGAGCCAAGCGGCGGCTTTTGCTGCTGCTCGAATGAGCCGGCTCGTCCGGGATGGTACCGCGGCCTCGTAGAATACCGGCGTGAAGTAGAGACATCTTGGGCTTCTGCGTTTCTTTCGCTGAGTGAGGTAACCGAAGGTCCACTCCCCCTTCACATCCCCCTCCTCATCCCATCTCTCAAATATCCTTAAAGGCTGACAACGCATCTCTGGTGTTGCAAATGTACGTGGGCGACGGTGATCACTTACCATCAGGTGAACCGCTTGCCCGTTTGCCGCCTTTCCCATAAAAAAAATTACTTCGTTTCTGTTTAACAGAAACTTATTAATTTCGAATCATAATTACCTTGGTGTGCTATACACGTTTTATAACTAAACCTAATGAAGTGTCTTCAGCAGCACTTTCCGTATATCTGCATAAGAATCTGCTATTTCCTTACTTCCCTTGGTCGTCATAAGAGGGGAGTAAGGGAAAAGCTTTGACATTCTTCTCTTGTCATCCGCCGTGTTCCGCAAAACAGTGTTGCGGGAATCCATAACATAAACTGAGCGTATACCCATTTGTTGCATCACACTGTAGCGCAGAAAAAAAAAATATTTTAAAATCTTGACGTTTTTTTAGTTTTTATTATTCTTTTAATTGTTTTCTTAATAAAATCTAATTGTGGAGTAATGAATAAAGTTTCTTTCTTTCTTTCTCCCAGAAACCTGTTCGGCTACGCTGATTTGTGCAAATAATTTCCAAATGGAAATCCGTAATATTTGTGACAATATGCGTAAATGCTTATATTATGAGCAAATAAACCACATCATGCATTAACATTATTTTTCCAAGACCGATTTGTGAATGAATATGAACACTTTAAAGGTTTGTGTCAAGATTTTAGTCTAAATAACATATGTGAGAGCAAACATTATACGTGCTTCCGTAAATATGAAGAAAGAGCAAACGCGATTGATTTTCTTCCGCTGTTTAGTTTCCGATTAATTACTCCAATAACCTACTTCACTGCTAATTAATAACCGTATATTCTTTAATTAGTAGTTTCTTTACTTTTGTATCTACGTAATATGTCTATTTGTAAAACTTTTTTAATCTAATTCACTTGTTACATTAAAAAAGTTTTGAAAGGAAAAATATCTTTCTACTAATGACAAGCTTTCATTTGCAAAATTAAACCCTCGAAAAGATCCTTGAACTATTTTTTGTTTCAAACCGGGTTTTTATATTTTAATTTACAAAGCTGGTAAGCCGAGACATCCGTTTTAAATGCATGTTTATATAACGACTTAATTATCGATAGCTTTCACATTGAGCGATCCAAGTTATGTCCGTCCGGTCCGGTTTGGTCAAAGCTTTGACTAGTCCTCTCTTAATTCATGGAGTTATTTTATTATTAGTGTTTATTATATTTTGTTGAGTATCGTGTGGCTCTCGGGGTTAAGTCACGCGCCATATATTTACTATGTTGTCTAAAAAATAAAAACTATCTATGAGCATGCTTTGACACGGTGCGACCGGTGAGTGAGGTAACCATTCCCCCTTCCTTCTTCTCACCCCCTCCTCCCCCACACCCAAATATCCATCACCTGCAGCTCCTCTGGTGTTGCAGATGTACGTGGGCAACGGTAATCACATACCATCAGGTGAGCTGCTTGCTCGTTTGCCCCCATTCCCGTTTTAAAAAAAAACATTATTTCAAAATCAAATGCTTCGATAATGTAATAGTAAAGTAGCAGCCTGTGTAAATGTCCAACTGCTGGGTGAAGGTCTCCTCTTAATATTTGAGCGGAGGTCTTCACCAGTTCAGTTTTGTAGCTGGAAAAGTGCGTCACTCTGCTCTAGTGTGGCGTTGGGCTTCACAAGTCTATTGAAACTATTATTTACGGATTTTATCGCGTTAATATATATTTTTTTAAATATCTATTAGGGCAAGAAAGATCAATAAAACCGGCTTCAAGGAACACATAGTTGATGTTAAACATTGACGCTCTAGGAAGTCTGCAGTCTGTGATCATATGACAGGTCGGCCCAACCATTACATTCTATTTGACAGACCAAAAGAACACCGATTCCTGCCAAGGATGATACGGTATTGAAATTTAATACCACGTAATTTCAATAGAGAAGATGGATGGGTAGGGATAGAGATCTGCTTAGTAATTAAGAAAATTAAATCCAAGATCGAGCATACCACTGCACGACCTCAAGAAACCGTGAACTCATTCTGCCTAGATCGGACCAATTTTTTTAATTATAAACCTGACGATAGCCGGGTTAATTATCACGAGAAGTTCCACCCTTATGTTGTAGACATTCCTCCATTACGCACGAGGCGGTTTGCCTCTTCTTTCTTTGTGCGGACGGCTAAGGAGTGGAACTCTCTGCCGAGGTCGGTTTTTCCGGAGGCCTATAACCTGGATATCTTCAAGGCCAAAGTGAACAGACATCTAAGCAAGCGTGTACCATCCTAGGCCTCATCTTCGCTTTCCATCGGCCAAGATTGAGGTCAAACGCAGGCCTATTTTTTCATAAAAAAAAAAAAACATCAGGACGTAAATTTTAGTTTCATTTCAAATGTAGTATTCGCGTAAATATCTATAATATCTAACAATCAATCAAAATAAGAAATCATTATAAAATAGACAAAATCAATTCTTGCTCAAAATATCTCTTTGTAGTTTGTTTACTATTTTATGTTGTACGAAAGAATTGCAGATTATTAATGCTCCTTTTTTAATAGCCAAGATGTTATAATTATTATAGACATGAAACCTATGACAAAATTAATGGTGATAAAAGAACGTCTCCATAAATAGACACAGCCCCGTGCCGTCTGAATCAATCTTTTAAAAAATTTGGATATTACATTTGCAGGTACAATAATGGGACTCCCTTTTTGATTTTTTCCCACTGGATGACGATTCTACGAGGATTTTTTTTCTTGATTTATAGACCTTAAAGGTTACAATGGCAAATGGTATTCTCTGCCAGTCAACCTTGGCTATGGGGCTAAGCTACTGGCACTTTAGCTTGCTGACCCTTTAAGCTTTTTCAGTTTGATTGTACTTGTTGGTGATTTTAATAGTTTTTGGTATGTTTTATAAAAAGCATTAGAATTTTAAAATAGTTATTCGAAGTTCTATGAATCGTAATACAATACTTATATCTATATATATGTATATATATTAATCAGCACACACACCTATAACACTTAGGGATAGGCAGAATTACGAATTTCCATATAGAAACAATTTCCATGCTTCTTTTCTACCGCAACCTATTATTCGCCCATTCGGGAGATCGAATGTGAAAGGTGGCGACCCTCATCGCTGGGTGTATTCGGCGAGATCGGCATGAGATTTTTCAAGGCCTTTCTCTGAGAAAGTACTTACAACACCCACGGGAAAATACACTTTCCCGTATTACATAAGTAAACGCATGCGCCACCGATCTAACTATCAGGTCTTCTTTCAACTAAGATGAAGCGGGATAACACCTTTATAAATTGTTACTTACTGGAAAAAATATAGTTTTATGATCAGTTGTAAGCGTGCTCCAAGTTCGATCCTTTACGGGGACGACCCGTACCAATGAATTTTTCGAAATTTATGAAGGTTTATTTCTTTGACCTGGACACTAATACCATGGACGGTCACCATCCCTCAAATAAGCATTGATGAAAAGTGGTGTGATCACCGCAGCTGTAAGTTATCAAGTCATCCAAAACAGCAAAAGGTCATTGAACACGCGGCCTCCACTTCCGACATGTTTCAATACACCAGCGGTGTTATTGATGAGCACAAGAAATACCCGACCACCGGCGACTTACCCACACGTACACACTGTCGCTTTCTACTTAACACCTAACCTTATGGACGCATAAGCCATTTGTACGCATGCATTTATGCATATGTTTGTCTTCTTTTGTCTTATGTGTGTCTGCGTTTGTCATATTCAAATTGCGACCAAGCGAGCAGAAATACTAAAGGGTTATTCGAGTTTAATATATATAACTTTATAAAATATAATTAAGAGAACAAAGTACGAACGAAACCATAATAAAGGTTAAGAAAAAGGTAATTTACTTGTAAAGTAACAAACAACAAAAAGCTCGAAAGTCGAGCACTCGTGTTTAGTTTCATAGAACGCGAAACACGTGGGTTCGATTCCCAGTTCTTACTTACTACAACAATTGTCAAGTGTTGAGTGAACTTATCTTAACCCCAAATAGGGGTGTATGTATGTATGTATATGTATATATTCACGCCTTGTTCCCAAGGGGTAGGCAGAGACAATCTTCTTCCACTTGCTACGGTCCTGACATACGTCTTTCGCTTCTTCCACTTTCATCACTCTTCGCATGCATGCTCGTTGGTTTAGAATACTCTTGACCTGGGCTTTTTTCAGAACGTCTCCGATTTCATCGTGAAATGTTCGCCTAGGTCTTCCTCTCCCGACTATACCATTTACATTTGCCTCATATAGTTGTTTGGAAGAACATATCAATATTTTCCTCAAACTGTACCAGTGTCAATGCCACTAAAATCGATCATTAATTTCAATTTAAATCAAAAAGTATCTGATGGTGAATGAGATCATCGTCCTCTTAAAAAACGAAAGGAGACCCTTGCCGTGCAGCATATTTATGGACCAACCATTTCGATAACTTTTTAATAAGTAAAGTAAAGAGTTTTATCGTCTAAACCATTTCCATTAGCTAGCAATGTAATGGGGCCTGAACTGGCCCATAGACTGCAGTTCCGTGTTGGACGGAAACGCAGGGTTGGATGCAATCTGCGAGGCCATGCGTCGGCTTTCATTTCTACGAACAGCCGCGAGCGATGGGCAAAAACTTGAGGAACGAGCGCTGACGGGTCAAGCGGTAAGCGGTTGATGGGTTTCCAATGTCCGTTAGGAGACGTCTAAAAGAATTGTAAAATTGATTTTCAGTCAGCATTCGCAATCAGAACACAAACCTCTTATTAAGAATTCAATTGACATTAAGATATACGTCTGTATGATAGAGTTTCGCTACAGCAAGATACTGGCTGTAGTGGTTCCTGTTACTTGACCGGAGAAGGACAACGCTCTCTTAGAAAACGAGTCTAAGGGGTAACGAGTAAAGAAGCAGCCTCTAAGTGTCCACTGGTGGGCAAAGGCCTCCTTCTCATATATCTGAAAGGGTGCCCGCTACGTTGCTCCAGTGAGGGTTGGCAGACTTCACATATCCTCGAAATAATGTTTTCGTTATTTCACAGACATTTAGGTTTCCTCACGATGCTTTCCTTCACCACCGGGCACGTGGTAAATACAGCACTTAAAATTGCTATAAACAATTTTAGTAATACCCGCACCGGGGATCGAACCCAGGTCTCTCGCTGCCACTGATCTACCACGGCTCTCAACGAGTAAATACTAAATAGACAATTTAAAGAAAATTTATACTTATAGCTTTGGCTATGTCTAGCAGTTGACTTATAAGAATGAAAGAGATGATTATTTAGAAATGTCTGATCTGACGTCTTAAATTTTAGGTTTCAATATATACGAGTTTCTTAATCCATCAAATTATAGCTCTGTACATGCATAAAGTAAAACTTCGCAGACATTTTTTTTTTAAAAAAACTGCTCGAAAGTTTCGTCCCAAAAGCTCAAACTGACGGATAAGTGGACAATGGATCTTTTACCGGAGAAAGTGAAAGGGTGTAGATTTGTTGCGATACGTTCGCGGGCCTTTGATCGGACGCCAGCGGCGCGTGCCCGCCCGCTGGTCTCTTGAGCTTATTTCATTGCTCGCACTGCCCCTACCCGGTTTTTTTTGTCTCGTATCATGTCTAGCAAATTAATTGCTGATAACTTGTTTACATACCTACTAACTACTTGCTAACTGCTTTTTTTTTAATAGAAGAGTGGTGGGCGGAGGACACGCGAGCGAGTGGTTAACCAGATGGTAAGTGATCACTGATGCCCACTCTACTACACTACACCGAAGGAGGAGAAGGCTTGAAGATCGCTATTTATTCAGAAATAAAACTGGCGACAGCTGATAAACATTACTTAAATCGTCAATTTCGAAAGGTATATTATTTGTAAAACCTTTCGAAATTTACGATGTACGTGAAGTAAATAAAGTAAAATAGCTACGTTTAAACGACCTCCTCTCCATTTATTTTAAGAGTGTTGAAGCCGGGAAGAGTTCACGCTGCTTCTGTGTGGGTTATCGCATACATGTTCTCGAAAAAAACATTCTACACTACTAAACATTCTAACTAACAGACAGATATTAAAAAACAAACGGACAAATTATTAAAAACGTAATTCTTTATTTGTCCTTTCACGTGTATATTACATATAACATACATCAGAATTTCTATTATTTCATCACGTCAAGAGTATTTGATTTTTACACACTTATTAGTTATATGTTATTTTATTTTAAATCGTTCTGTTACGTATTCACTGTAAAGAACGCAAAAGAAAAAAATAAGATAAATAATTTATGCAAGTATCTTTGTTATAAATATTATGTGTATAATAAACATTACACCTTATTTTAAACTCGTACTATTAAATTTTTATTTTACAAGTTTAGCCGAAGTGCGAGAAAAATTGCAACCATAAACGGGTTCCCTTTTTTAAGCCAACAGAATATATCATGCATTTTATAAAAGATTTGCCCATACTCAACACGCTGGACTAGCGAGTCGGTGAGCGCAGGTGAGAGCATGGCGCTGATGGTACTGCTCCCCATAACTAGTCTGTGGGATTTGGGTTGGTACGTGCAGGTAAGGTTGGCATTTGGACATTCTTACGCTTACGCCCCTTCTCTGTTTTATTGAACACCAAATGTATGTAGTTCACACAGACTAACAGTGACTGTAGGACGACGTACATATTTAGACAAAAAATCAATTTCACGGCATCGCGTGTTGATTAGGCAATTCAAATACTTCGATATTATTTTCAACAGAAGCTATTTCAGGGATTGGTTAAAACGCTATTACCAACATATTTGCCAATGTTTAAAGTAATACGATTTATTTTCAATCTACATTATTTATAATATTATAAAGAGGTAAAGTTTGTATGTTTGTAGAGGGTAATCTCCGGAACTACTGATCCGTTTCTGAATTGTTTTACACTGATAGAAAGCCATGCTGGCTGTTTCATTGTGATAGCAATTAATTTTCAGTGCTTACTAAATAGCCATATTTGTATATCAAGTCGGAGATATACTGTTATTCACTGCTTATCGGCGAGCGATGTCCCAATGGTTTGATAGAAGCGAATATTAAAATTTCGCAAAATTATTGGTTTTCAGAAGCCGACACTTTATATTTATAAATGATAAATAAACCCCTATAACGTTTTTCATGTTAAAAGTTAAATCAAAATTACAAAGTAATATTTAAGTACGTAGTAGAGCCAAGCGGCGGTTCTTACTGCTGCTCGAATGAGCCTGCTCGATCAGGGTTACTACCCTGATCCCCGGCCGCGCAGAATACCGGCTTGAAGTAGACACATCGTGTCCTTCTGCGTATCGTTCGGTGTGTGAGGTAATCGGATGCCCCATCTCTCACCCCTCCACTCCGATCTTATACAACAAATACTATTCCGTAATATAATTAAAAACTCATTTAAAAATCAATCACAGAATATTTTTTAATTTAAATGGTAGGTAATTTCGAAAATAATTTTATTTACATGTGAGGATTTTTTAATTATTTTTTGTGTATCTTATTTATATTTATCTATCTATCTACATATATTATTCGTATTCATATTCATTACTACCGCCCCATGGGTTGACTGGCAGAGAATGTCAACAGGCATTAAGTCCGCCTTTTGTCACCTCATACTATAAGGTGTAAACAATTTTCGCTAATGAGAATTTTTGTCATTAGCGAATCGTAAAAAAAATTTAAACTTGACCGCAATGTTGACCGTTAAATCCTTTTCATCATTTTGATATCATATACTCTCTTAAGTAACGGACAGACAGACAGGAGCAGGTGTAAATTGACAAGGGTATTATATCTAATTAGTAAGCCCATTTCAAGAGATGTCTCTGCCACAAAAACATTACCATCAACCTGGAAAAAAGTTTGAACAAATGTAAATGACAGCATTAAAAATGTAAATGCCATAATATGTTGTCCATGATATAAACTGTTCAGTAAATTCAAACTTCGAATATCATGGGGACAAAATGAATATCGCGTGCCACTATTCAATCAAAAATGGAAACAATAAGAACACACGTGTCGGTTCAGGGGCGAGAACGATAGTGATGGAAACTGTTACAAATAACTGGTTATTGTAACAATAATATAAAGTTTAATGAATACGAAGAATTTATAATGTGATGTTAATATAATAGAATCTACCTCCCTATTTTCGTAATCTATTAATGGAAATAGCATGTAAGTAATTATATATCTTTTACTTCACCATTTTGTACAAATACCTATACTATTTAAATAATATTATTTAAAGTTTCATGATGATTGTGACAGAACAACGCACAGGTACGGTATAGGTATTTGTACAAAATGGTGAAAAAAAAGGTATATAATTACTCACTCATGGGCAGAACCTGCTCTCATTTTGGAGAAGGATAGACAAGTCGTGACAATTACTACGTGGTTCTACTGAGGACTCTAGTTTAGCGGCGACTTTTGCTGCTGCTCGAATTGGCCGGCTCGACCGGGGTTGTTATCACGGCTCGCAGAATAGCGGGTGTTTCAGATGTACGTGGTCGAAGGTAATCACTCACCATCAGGTGAGCTCCTTGCTCGTTAACTAAATATGTCTATATTATTGTCTGATAATAGAAGACAAAAATTAAGTTAAATGCTCGGTAAATTTATCTAAGGAGACACTATGAGGCGTGGCAATTGAAAATAAATGTTATTTAATAAATTCCGCAATAAACATCATTTACCCTTTGCTTTGGCAACACTATCACCTTGATTTAACATGGCCATTACGCAAATTTATCAATCCCTTACCAGTCTAATATTTTCCCATCATGTGACATGCTTTTTTCATTATTTTAATGTATGGGAATTGTTTCATAAAAGAGTAGCGACGCTAGATATCTCTAGCCCCTTCCTTACCGTGGGTGTGTAAAAAAAAATCATAGTAAATCATTTGGCGTAAGTCAGATGGCGAATTCATCATTTCAGCCTTTCACAAGTCTACGGTTGAACATAGGCCTCCTCTGATGATTGCTACAAGCACGGTTAAGAGCCACCTGCATCCATCGACTTCCCGTTATACTGTGCAGGCCGTCACTCCATCTTGTCGTCCCACACTTCATCTGCCTGTACGTGGTTGCTACTCAAGAATCAATCCGTACTTCTTTGGAATGCGCTCCCGCTCGAAATCAGAGTCTAACAGTCGGTACAGGTTTAAAATGAAAGCTATGGAACATATCTTTAACAAAATGGCAGAATCATCTCAGTAATAGTCTATTTTTATATATATTTTATATTTTAGTTATTAATATTTAAAACAAATATAAATGTATATATGTACGTGTGTATGCATTTATTATTTTATATGTATTTATTACTGTATGTGTATTTAAATATTGTATCTAAATATAGATTTACATTCATTTTTCTTGTTTGTCTCTTTAGTACTCTCTATTTTATCACCTACACCTACTTCATTTCATCTCTGCATCGTCCAAAGGTTGACTCTACTCCTCCGGCGGGGGTAATACTGCTCTGTGGGTTTAGCGAGCAAGTAGCGAGCGAGATATGTAGAGCAGTCACCCTGTGCGCGCGCGCATCATAATATTTTTTTTTTCATACAATCCGATAGAAATATAACTTTAAAAAGAAGTTAACAACTTTAGCTTAATTATCACTAATGGTTTTAGAAACACCAGGAAATACCAGTTCATGGTTTTATACTCCATGTAAATATGATCTCTCTCTCTCTCTTTTAGGCTGTGTTCATCTATAATTATAGGAGAATTGGGTATATATATACTTATATTATATTATATCCTATTAATTTAAGCCACGTTTCAGTGTTTCTATCTAACCTTTAATCTACGCGCTGCTGCAAAGTAGCCCGTAGATAAATTCCGTACAATTTTGTTACTTTCACAATACGTAACAGACGGATATAGTTAATTTCGCATTTATAACATTAATACATTGTATGGATTAGTAAAAAATCTCTTACTTTGTGACCACACGGAAATGACAATAATTATCCATTAAATTAAAGCAGTAACGCTCATACATATGCAAATTTACCTACAAATATAATAGCATATTTTATACCTGATTTTCCTCAATTCGAAATTTTAACTAGTGTACTCGTTGACGTGTGCAGGTTGTATGTTGTTGTTGTTCGATATTTCTATATTTTATTCATATATACTAAACAACTATTAGAAAATACAAGCCTTAATTTCTGAAAATAGGAATCTTTATAACCTTAATTAGATATAATCAATAACAAACTGCGGAGACCGAACCCTAGATAGACCTACAGGTTTAGTGCACATTAGGTATGGGACAGGCTTCTTCATCATGCTACGTAAGTCTAGGTTATGCTGGACATTGCCGTTTTCATAGAAGCACCAGAAAAACCTGGCATGATATGTGTATTTACCCATACTCGCTACTTTAGACAGACGAGTTGGTGAGCCCAGTACAACTACACTAAAAATGCTGCTCCCAATCACTAGTTAGGCATATTCGAATGCATTTTCCGCTATCAGGCGGTCACCAGAGCCTCGTCCATTAGTCACGCTGCATCGCGAGGAGGTAACGTTTGTTTATTTATTTAATCCATACCTTACCTTGACAGACTAAAAACAGTTTACTGCTGGACATAGACATCTTCTATAAGGAGGATTTTCCATAATCATACGCTCGGCAAGCAGTATCAGACACCAGTCGCCGCTGCCCGCCATCGGTCATTTTAGTCTGGTATTTCTCGAGATGGTTATCACGTCATTGCCATTTTTAAGGCTTTTGCTTTATTTATTTATTTATTCTGTTCTAATACACAAAGCAGACTTAGTCAAGCCATGATAAATAAACAATCTAAAAGTTTTAAATAGTCACAGGCCAAATAGGTTCAAAGGTTTTTGGATTTTTATTTAGGATTGCGAAAAATTTTGTAAATTCCTTCTTAACACACAGACTACAATACATCTATTTTATTTATTACACCGATGAACGGGAACTTCTTTGGTTTTTAAATCAATTGCCATTAGTCACTTTAGTCGTCTCGAGGCGTTGTACGTAAATCCGTTTCTCGTACAACTATTTAAAGTCGAGTATTAACTAAAGTATTCCGCATTATTTTTTTACCGCCATTAATAAATCGAAGCCAGCAAACAAATGTAACGAGCTAGACGCGTTAAATTAACTCGCCTTTCACGCAAGCGGAAGTCATCTATTGATTGCGCAACGCAATTTACTTGAGTATGTGACAGGTTGCTAATCAAGATATTGTTTCTTGATTTTAGTTACGTATCATCAGTCTGATCAGTCGTACGTGGGACTAGGTGGCCAGTGTACCATCATAACTATTATTACAGCCTATCACAACATAGGCCTTCGCCAAAGATTGTCACAAAACAAGGTCTCAGGTGTATCGTCAGCGGTATCAGTGCACACAGGTGATTCATTGAACTTCCCGCAACGCGATGAAGATTTTTTTTATAGAAAACGGGGCAAACGAGCAAGCGCCTGGTGGTAAGTGATTATCATCACCCACGTCCATCTGGAACACCAGGGGCGCTGCAGGTGCGTTGCCGGCCTTTAAGGATATTTGGGAGTTGAGAGAGAGAACGAGGTGAGATGAGCAAGGGAGTGGGCCTCTGGTTACCTCACTCCCCGAACAAAAAGTAGAAGCTCAAGATGCCTCTACTTCACGTCGGGATTCTGCGTGGCACTACCCCGGTCGAGCCGGCTCATTCAAGCAGTATCAAAAGCTGCTGGTTGGCTCTGCCATGTATAACTATCGATATGATAAATGAGTAGTACGGAGATAGTCCACAATTAGGGTTGCCAACTATACTTTATATTATGTATATACCCGTACTAACATAAAGTATTGTACTGTATTTCGGGTTTGCATACTATATACAGTTGTAGAAATAACACTATATTTTAATTTAATGAATCAATCTTGTTTTACAACACTGAAGTGAATAATAAACAAATTCATCACTTTGTAAATACATAAATAATCAATAAACATGCCTTAGTATTATCTTTACTATTTCCAAAAATAAATTTTGCAGCAACCTATAATTGTTAAGTTGTCAAACCAGTCAGTGATCATATAGTCTTTTTAAATCAATCTAATTTAAAACGCCGTGAAAGTTAAAGACTGCATAATTTAATATCAACATACAAAATAATCTCTTTCATCGTACAAACATAAACAGAGGAGGTCAGAGACCGCGACTCGCGGACACGCCGTCCAAATAAGCTCTTTTATTTCGTTAGAACGTTTGCAAATATCTACGGGTATAACCATAAACGATAGCGGACGCGTGCCAATGTAACTACTCAGCTTCTACACTCACGTCGTATTCTGAAGCCCAAAATTACGAAACTCCGCATGCTGAGTAATGAGAATGCAGCAAAAAGTTATGCAGTAACTTGTTCAAGTCTATGATCTTATGGTTGCGACTGATTATAACACTTATAACCAAGACTATAGGTTTTGTTTTAGAATGTTTTAATGTTAAAAGAATTCGGTTTAATTAAAAATTTACATATGTATGTGTCAATTAACTTACCTTATATTTAAAGCGAGAAATGATAAACATGTAAAATGGAAAATACGTAAAGGCATTTTTTTCTTTTAACTCTCAGTGGGGACATGACACGTAAGTAATGGCCAAGCCCAAACTCAATTATTTAACAAAAAAGTCCTAACAGCAGCATAAATTATTTGTATTAACTTTATATGAAACTGGACGAAGGTTTAGTAAATAAATAATAACATTAAATTCCTCTTTAAATGTAGTTGACAGGTTGCAAAAACTAAATAAATAGGATTTCTTCTAGATTAATATAACTTTAATTTTGAAATAATAATAATAGTTATATGAGCAAAACAAAGCACGTACAAAATTCACAAGTATAAATGTTCCCCGCCCCAGGTAAGCGGCTTACAAAAAGTACATTTTCCAAACATTCTTTCTGGTGAGCATGAATACAATTATATCCTAATGTGACTTTTTTGTTAGCTAAATTTTAGGTTAACATTGCTCGAACGTTCATTTGGCCTTTATAATAACTACTAGATTTCTCGTTAAAAAAAAAATAATAATTTTCAGATACAATTATTCATGAAGGTAAATTGAAATATTAATATTTAATTTCAAAGTAATAATTACCTTCAACGTAAAATTATTAATGCAGCACTGAGTATGCTTCGGTGTATTTAGAAGAATGCTACCATCAAGGGTTTCATCGCACACTTAATACCAACTGCGATTGTAGTCAAGCAATAGGTCTTGTGATAGCATAGTGATTGTTGTCGAAGAGTGAAACATAAATATTGTTACTGTTTTTAATGCTTAGGAAGTTGATTAAATATCTATATGTAATATATAGGGGCTACTTACCCACTATACGTTTCTCGACTGCCTGGACCCTCGCGGAAGCAATTTCCGAGCTAGTGCGCGCCCCCCAGACTTCGATTGTAACTTAAACGATAAACTTTAGATTGCAATTTACAGTGCTAACATTGAACAGCGAGTTCAATTTAAAACGTAGCGCTCTTTTCACGCTATAGCCGTTAAGTTTTAAATTAGAATTAATTTAAAAAATAATGTGCGCTAAAATCGTGCTGTGATACGAAACTAGTTTCGTGACTTCATTTGGCGGTTTATGAAATATTTGGAGTCAACTTACATGGAATGCATTCTTGAAAATAAAGAAAATGCGAGTGATTTATCGTTATGGGAAGTTCGCCATTTTAAAGCACTATACAAAAGATCATTGAGAGATTATGTGAAAAAATACTGAAAGTTTTATTTTGTTTATTTATTTATTCTTTTATTGTTGACCTTAAGCTTAAGGTTACAACGAGCGGACCTAACGCCAAGTGGCATTCTCTACCAGTCAACCCTAGTCATGGTGAAAGGTAGTTGTCAGGTACAAAACAAAGAATAAAATACTATAGGTAGGCTCCAAAAAATAATAAGTTGATATATTATTTTTATACATATAAGCACACTATGTAATTAAATAAATATTTATAACATAAAATACACAAATATGTATCTAAACGGCTAAAAGATATGAAACTGTTTGAATCAAATACAACTATATCTTTTTTAATTTAAATATAAAAACCTTTCGTCGCTATCGATTTTTTTCTGAGACGTGGAGGCGTTAAATATGAACAAATTGGACCAAGACCTGGAACAATTACTTTGTATATCATACGAATATTATTGCACGCGGGAAAGGCCTTTTAAACGTGGTAGAGCCAAGCGACGGCTTTTGCTGCTGCTCGAATGGGCCGGCTTGACCGAGTTTGTACCACGGCATCACAGAATACCGGCGTGAAGTAGAGCCATCTTTTGCTTCTGCGTTTCGATCGGTGAGTGAGGTAACCGGAGGCCCACTTCCTCTCCCCATCCCCCTCCTGATCCTCCCTCCCTTCTCCCAAATCACCTTAAAGACCGGCAACGCACTTGCAGCACCTCTGGTGTTGCAGATGTACGAAGGCAACAGTAATTACTTACCTTCAAGTGAACCGCTTGCTCGTTTGCCGCCTTTCCCGTAAAAAATAAATAAAAGAGCTGGCCATTATTTATAAATGCACTCGATTACGAAAAAGTTCGCAGTATTTTTTTTTATTATTTATTGGTCAGGTGCCAGCATTAATGAATTGTATTCCAAATAGCTCTCGTAACCAATTAAAATTAACCATAAATTATTAAAGAAAAAAACTCGAAATCTATAACAGACATTTCTAATTTATTTTAGTGTTAACAATTTATTACAAGCTTCTATTAAAAATTTACAACCTCATGATCATCCAATAACCCTCGAGAAAATTAAGTAAATGATAAGCATGAAATACACCTCGGCGCTTTCTCTCATTTTGCTTCGGTTAACCTGTCCGTACATTGTGTCGCGGTTATTAAGGTGTGCTATATGACATGTGGGTCACTGGTTTCCGCTACTGCCTCATTGTAAGGTTTCCTCGAAACATCACACCCAGTTAGTTATATAGGTTAAACAAAATAAAAAAAAGTATTTTCAAACTACGAATCTTAAATATGTTATACATGGATGAACAGTTGTTACTGTCCTCATTTTGATTTATAAACCATACTAAAACAATACAATTATAGAATAGCTACCTCACTGGGTAAGCAAAGATGACAAAAACTGCTAGTTGTTTAATTATAGTTTTATTCGTTGACAGTTGATCCTTCACACACTATCAGGATGTTATCAGTCCTCTTCTGGCAAGACACATACATTCACGTAGGTGTTAAAGTAAAGCAAAATGTCCCGCTGTATGTAAAGGTACACGATACTTGTAAGTTAAAAGTAACAAAACTATTGTTTTTGTGCGTTTTATATACCAAAACCAACGCAGAATGCATCTTCTAGTAGTCTTTTTTTTTATGTAAAAATAGGCTTGCGTTTGACCTCAATCTTGCCCGATGGAAAGCGAAGATGAGGCCTAGGATGGTACAAGCTTGCCTAGATGTCTGTTCACTTTGGCCTTTTGCTTAGTCTGATAACTATGTCCACTAATAAATATTTTCTTCACTTTTCGAAACCTTTAGCTATTGTTTTATTTTAAATAGGTTGTGATCTTCAACAGAATCCACTAACCCATAGCATGCAAAGACCCCAGATATAATGACGGAATTACTAGCTGTTATGTTTAGCTTGCACAGGCAAAGGGAAACCAACGATAAGCAGAAGGTTTCTAGATGATAAACTAGAAATTCTCGATATGAAATCACGAGTAGATACATATTATGTACGATGTTATTTGTACTTATTTGCACAAGGAACGGCCAGTCTAAATGTATCGCCACACAGCAATGTAACAAATAGTTCTGACGACAAGATAAAGTTTTCAACGCGGCCAAGGAAACGGCCAAATGCAACTATCAGTCGAATTGCAACGTTTTAGCTTTGACAAATGAATCGCTTCAATAACTCGCGTCTGCGTGGGATTATAAATGATAAACAGACGAACAAGAACTATTGCTAACTTAAATTAATTTCCTTTTCCATAATGGGACATGTTCTGTTAATGTAATGTGCTCATTTTTAAAGTTCTTTGGACAACAATGGTGTTACAATATTTTTACCGTTACTGTTCGGTTTATGTAGAAAACGTTTTACTTTGTTAATCTCTTCATCCATTTTCGGTTTTTTAAAGTACTTTCTGTACATTTTATTTTTCAATAAGACTGATACTACCGTACGAAAAAGAAGTTTTTTTTTTATAAATCATTATTATCCCATTGCAGGTATATTCTTAGATATGAGAGAGAAGATTACAAATGGAAATTAACTCAACATGAATGTGTAATACAAACAGGAACACACCTTACGCTTTAAAATAATAAAAGCATGATTTCAAACCCATTAGTGTTATCAAGAAAAATTAGACTAATTTAAATGTGTACTTCATTGAAGACTTGTTAATTGATTTTTAATAAACGGATTTTTCCTCAAATAATAAAAGTATATTAAAATATTATGAGTTTAAATAACTTTGTGAAATTCACTATAAAATGACTGAGGATAATGGCTATGGAGCCATATTCGATCCGAAATAAATGTAAAACTGAAGTATGTTAATTTTAAAATACTTTTATGACTTTTCTTAAAAATAATTAAAAACAATATGTTTATATTTTGTCTTTAATATATCAACTACTATCACACATCAATATATTAATTAGCGAAATATTGTGATGCTGCTAACTGCCATCGGTATGATCAGTCTCAGTTAGACAACTTTATGATCCTTGTTGGCTGCAGATGAGGGGAGAAATCTACGCCAGCACACGGTATTCATTTTAAAAGTAATACTGAATAGGCACTTTACTTAATTCACTATAAAATGACTGAGGATAATGGCTATGGAGCCATATTCGATCCGAAATAAATGTAAAACTGAAGTATGTTAATTTTAAAATACTTTTATGACTTTTCTTAAAAATAATTAAAAACAATATGTTTATATTTTGTCTTTAATATATCAACTACTATCACACATCAATATATTAATTAGCGAAATATTGTGATGCTGCTAACTGCCATCGGTATGATCAGTCTCAGTTAGACAACTTTATGATCCTTGTTGGCTGCAGATGAGGGGAGAAATCTACGCCAGCACACGGTATTCATTTTAAAAGTAATACTGAATAGGCACTTTACTTAGTTAATGCACAGCGGTTACGTATGCGTATTAACTATGTAAATCTTTAAAAAATATATGACGTGATGTTTTCTTGAACGATTTCACGGCGGTAAGATCTTTCGAACTATATTTAGCTGTCGACTGCGCAGGACATTTATTGTAGTATATAACACTGCCGCAAGTTTGCTTCACGAACATCAGCTCCGACTGGAATCGAACGCAGAAGCCATGTCTCAGCAGTACGCTAACCACTTAACCATGCGGCCGAAATATTAATAGAAATTAATCCATGATAGAGAGCTTTGATCGATAAAGGATTCTATTTAAAATAGGTTTTTTTCAAATAAGCCAGATAAGTATAGATAGTTTAAAGTTATGATGCAGAAAGAATGTCAGGTCAGTGACCTTTAAGCCAAGAAACAGGAAAATTTAAATAGATATATCGTAGATGTCGCTTGTTCTAGTTCGCCATTAGACGATAGTTTAATTTGAGACGTTAACAGGAATATTTATAATGTTAAGATCATTGTTAGTATTGTTTTCGAATACAACTTTCGGTAAGAGGCGGAACAAAGCCACGGCTTTTACTGCTGTTCGAATGGACCGGCTCGACCGTGATAGTACCAAAGCCTCGCAGAATACCGGCGTAAAGCATCTTGCGCTTCTGCGTTTCGTTCGGTGAGCTAGGTAACTGGAGGCTTAACTCTGCCCTCCCCTAATATCCTTGAAGGCCGGCCACACACCCGCAGCTCCTCTAGTGTTGCAGATGTAGGAGGGCGTCGGTAATCACTTAGCATAAGCTAAGCCGCTTGCTCGCTAATCGCTCGCCTTTATCATAAAAAGCCAGCAAACAGCAACTTCTGTTTTTTTTCAGGATTTTCTCTGTCTACGAGTAGGTCGCTAGAGCCTCGATTGTTAACTATCAGAATTGAGATAGCCGTTTGGATAAAACGATGTTATACGAATCCTTTCAATTAAATTACAATTCCTATAATTGAACCGATATCTTAGAAATGATCTAAACGGTAATATTTTTAATAAAGTAGTCGTTATTTTCAATGTTTTGTACTGCACTCTACCAGCTATGTGAGTTTTAGTGTAATATATTAATGTATTGTAATATATTCTACCTTTCTTGTTTGATAGTTTTATATTAAAACAAATTGATATTTCTGTTATACGTGTTCGGTGTTCACCTACACGTGAACCGTTGAACCGGATTCAATATATGGCGGTAGATATTCTAAAACTGCATATTAATTCGAGAATTTTTGACCATTTCGTATTATTCACATTTTAAATGTCTATGTGAAGAACAAACTTCTTAAAACTGTTAATAATTTTATACTTAAAAAGAGTTTTTTTTAGATTTATGCTAGTGGTCGCCCCCACGGTTTTGTCGTCGCTGCTTCACTCCTCGTAAACTTGGCGCGATGATTTTATAAGTATTAAAATTTGTTCATCATGTCGAATTTTCGAAGAAACATAGTCGTTAATAAGCAAAAATCCAAAAGTCATTGATATAGGTTCGGAGACATTCCTATTGGTTCTTAACTCTGATAGCAATTGGCTGGATTTTGCAAGATACTTATTTGGTTTAGTTAATTTGTTAAATATTGGCATTTTTACACTTTCATAATACAAGAGATAGATCTCTTATCTCTTATTAATTTAGGCTTAAACTTAGCAACGAGCCCTGGGCCTAATTTTTAGACGCCAAAGTTTTAACTTCAACGATCGAAACCCGACTTGTTTTTCGGATGGCGGAACTTTAAAACGTTTTTCCATGTTTTCATACTTCTGAGATGTAAATATTTCAAGAGTTAAAAACTAGGCGTAGCTTTTTAACATATATCAGGTTTATATTACCATATTAATTGTATACCGTTACAAGAAGGGTGTATTAAAGATATAGGCCTAATTTAATACAACATAAATCCTTATTTGTACCAAAAATTACAGTCAGCGCTGCGCTCAGCAAGGCAGACTCTTACTCCCGTTACCTTAAGATTAAACCTTTCTAATATACATGCACACTTTAATAGGCTATGGAATGTGGTTCATAATGCCATGGAGGAAGAGCGAATATGGGATATGTTTTACGAGATCGATATAGATCAAATATATCGACTCCATGGAACGAAATAAAATTACATACAAAAATGAATTCTGTAGTCGAAGTCTTTTACGGGTACAAATTGCTATTTGATCATCCAGACTTGGAACAACTACTTGTAAACCATATAAATATTTGTAAAGTTAGGCGATCATCACCGTCTAATTAGAAACATTGCTGTCTCATTCCGTCAGAGAGCTCGGAGGTTACTCGAAAACGTTCGATGCGCGTGCGTTCCCAATGTGATTTATCTAGTCGTCAAATGAGAAACCTGATGAGGCTTTAGACTTTACCGAGTATCGCGTGTTCACAGCGCCCAACATTTCTATTTTCTGCAAACACGTCTCCAGCTTTCACCCTGTGAGAACTGAGCAACAATGAATTCGAAACCCGGCTTCAGACACCGCGCCAAAGGCGACAGCGCTAATGAATTGCATCAGTTGACAAGCTTGTTTTTAAAAGAAAAAAAAATCAGCTCACATGACCGCGTTTCAACCCATTCTTCGCCATAGCTTATTTTGGTACCATCATGACAGGCAAACGATAGCAATAGTACATAAGTTTCGCTTACCACTCGATTATCGTGCCTATTTTTAGTATGTATATGATGAACAAAATGTATATGTATATAGTAATGATCTTAAAGAACAATATAGGGAAGGAGAAATATATAAGTAGTTTAAGGTAACTCGAGCACGAAAACTATCAAAAGACTCCTGTGCCTTCTTTCACAAATAATTAAAAAGTATATTTATTACAAAATTAACTGTGCATTTCCGCTAATCTCAATGTTTTAATTTTTAGTGGACATTGGTATGTTCTTTATTTGAGAAATAAATTATTTAAAACCGACACAATGGTTTAATGGTCCGCTTTGTACTCAGGCCCAAATTCAAAGCCAATATGTACGCAACACACGCAGTATTCAGACTAATCACATGTTTTCGGACATAAATCTCAAGGTGCTTACGACTTATATAGTATATCTTGGGTAGAAGAAAATTATTTCCGTGATCGAAAATTATCATCGAAATTTTAAATGTCAACTACGTTACAATTATTACATCAGCCTATTTTAGTCTACTGCTGAACTTGGGATTCTCCAAGAAAGCAGCCAAAGCTCAAAATGTCTCGTGGAAGGTTTGTCTGTACTCACCACACTGGGCAAGCGGATAGTACCGGCAACCTTGCACCAGTGATGCTCTCCATCACTAGTCTGTACGATTTGGGTTAGGCAATTATTCGTTCGGCTAAACTATTAACTAAGTAATTTCTAACATGGTAGAGCCTAGTGGCGGCTTTTGCTGGTCCTGGAACGGGCCGGCTTGACCGGGATGGTAGCACGGCCACGGAGAATATCGGCTTGAAGTAGAGGCATTTTGTGCTTCTGCGTTTCGTTTGGTGAGTGAGCTAACCGGAGGCCCATTTCCTCTCTCTATACCCCTTTCACCCACTCTCCCATCTCCCAAATATCCTTAAGGCCGGCAACGCACTTGCAGCACTTCTGTTGTTGCAGATGTACGGGGGCAACGCTGATCACTTACCATCAGGTGAACCGCTTGCTCGTTTGCCACCTTTCCAATAATAAAAAATAATGTTTCGTTAGAACTATTTGCTTAAATAGTTCTTTGCCATTTCTCGATCTAGCAGGAGCTAATAGGAAAAATTTTTGAATAACATTTATAAGACAAATGAACCTAGAAAAATCACCAAAAAAAATCGTAATTAAAATATCATAGTGACTAATATTTTCTGCGAATTGTCATTAAAATACTTTACCTTATATATTTTAATATTCATATACGAGTAGTGCAATACCTGAAAGAAAAATAAATATAATTAATAATATGCATAATTAAAAATTGAATACTCCTTAAAATTGATAATTAATATTGTTAAAACCAATCGCGATTAAATTATATTTAACAATGAGTAAAAAATATTAAAAATATAAGGAAAATTAAATAGTGATTTTAAAATTATTTATGATGTGATAGGTTATATAAATTGAAGACTTTTCAATTAGAAACTAAGCAAAAATTTTCAAAACGTACTTTAAATTATACTTGTTCAAAATACACTGTAATATTGTATAGAATAATTATGTACACGTTTCAAATTACGTTCAATTCTTGGTATATGTTGCGAATAAGTATCCGTGGCAAAGGGAGCGCGGTTGGGCCCGCACGTTCTCGTGGAATGCGGTCACGCGGTGCAAATTGTAAACATTGCTTGTAGGCTTTGCTGCAGGTTGCTCGACTCGGTACAATTCTCGAATAATCGCAACGAACCTAGAACCGCGGTCGAAGGGAGAGCGCCATAGGCTAAATTAAACGAACGATATTATTAAATGATATAGATATATGTAAACTCAGTAAAAACTTTTCTATTTATTATAAATATTATTCTTAAGCTTTCTTAATTTTTTTAGACAAATGGTGAATTATTAAAAGAATATATAACTGATTCTTTACACCCTGTCGTTATGTAGGTGTTGTAAAAATCGATTGTCTCACAGTCGGCAATTGTTAATGAGATGATAATAATGTTTTTTATAAATAAATAAAAGCAGGCTTTTGAATTTTTTTTTTTTTTACCAAAAAGGGAAGCGATCGAGCACACACTCCAATAAAATAGAGAGTGGTCGCTGTGGCCCATACACACTAATAAAGTAAAGTAGCAGCCTGTAAGTGCCCACTGCTGGGCAAATGAGGCCTTCTCAAATATCTGTGAAGGTTTTGGAGCCGGGAAGGATCCGCCGGAGCTACTCCAGCGGGGGTTATCGAACTTCACAAGTCGAATTAATATTTTATTATTTCTCAGTCATGCAGTTACGTAAGTGGTAAATTCAGCACTTAAAATTGCTATTAACAATTTTAGCTGTGCCGGCATCGATGATCGAAATCAAATCAATCGCCCTCTATGAATCTAAAGCGAGTGCCCTGACCACTAGGCTACTACACACCTACAACTTGCCTAATGCAACAAGAATGCCCAATTCCTTACCAGTGAACCACCTAAAACATTGCAGAACAGCCTAAAAAAAATAATTAAGAATGAATATACCATCAGTTTCTCAAAATGCCAACTACATCTGCAAGTAGTACACTCTGCCGGCCAAGAAATGAGACTCTGGCGACCGAATGATGGTGGAATATCCATCCTAATTTTCCGGACCCACATCTCAAAGACTAGTGATTAGGAGCAGCATCACCAGGGCGATGGTACCGGCACTGCGCTCACCAACCCGCTTGTCCGACCTTGGCCCACCTCTCACCTCTAAATTTTGCTAACGCCTTCTTGGAGAGGCTTATATTCAACAGTGGACTAAAAAAGGTCGATGAAGTAGTAGTAGAAACAATGGAAGGTATTGTTTTACCGAGACCTCAAAATCAAAGAAAGGAAATTTCTGAAAATGTAAGCCTATCCACATTCCGGATGGCGTAGACAGCGGATATATGGATTGAGTTTGTCATTAAAATACAAGCGGGAACAATGAATAAACATTATGCTAATTATCCTGCAACGTGCCACAACTAAGAAACAGCTAGCTAGGTCAGAGGCTCTGATCGTTTTAGAGTCACTTTAAATAACATAATCAGTGAATAATTGTAATTAAAATCTTGAATCATTTGTACCGAATACATATCCGCATATATCCTAAAGGTAATAGGAAATTCAAAGAAGCATTATCTAGAATAACAACAATTATAATATTATAATCAAAGACTACCATCAAATGAGGAAGACATTGAATGTCAACGACAAAATTAAACGGAGAACTATTGTATGTGTAAATATTTTTTTATTAATAATATCGGAAAAAAATTATTATGTAATGTGTTGTGTTGTAATGTATTGAAAAGGTAAAAAAAAATCAAAAAAATAAGTTAAGAAAAACAAAATTGTCTTTATTGGAATGGTGTGAATATCGAGCGATCAGTCCACCCGATAGTAAGTTTCTGGTCTAGCCCATGGTTACCTCCTCAACCGAAGAAGTTAACAGATGCATAGTCACACTTAGGAACTAAGATGTGATATCTCACAGCCCGTACACTAGCTCTCTGTAGCTATCAAACCGGAACACAACAGTAGTTTTTGTACGTGGTAGAGCCAAGCGGCGGCTTTTGCTGCTGCTCGAACGGGCCGGCTCGACCGGGTTGGTATCACGCCCACGCAAAATACCGGCGTGAAGTAGAGGCATTTTGTGCTTCTGCGTTTCGTTCGGTGAGTGAGGTAACCGGAAGCCCCCATCCCTACCCACCTACCAAATATCCTTTAAAGGCCGTGAGCACCTCTGGTGTTGCAGATGTACGTGGGCGATGGTAATCACTCACCATCAGGTGAACCGATTGCTCGTTTGCCGCTTTTCTCATAAAAAAAAAGTGGTGGCAGAAATGGGTAAAAGTGTGGTACCTACCCAGACCGACTCCTAGGCAGAGAAGAAAGTTAACCGCCAGTTAAATCTAGATATTCCGCGCATACCGGCATCATGTGCGAGGGTGCGCTGGATTAGATACTATGGCACATCACAAGATCGCCGACGTTCCTAATCTATTAGTATTTAAACACCCTTTCATAGTTTACAATATTTTAACCAAAATTTACTCTAAAACGTAAACTTACCCTACTGCTGTTCCAGAGTCACACATTTTCAATTTGTAATTTGAAATAAAATTCATTCTATAATTATGTGTTGCAGGCAATTTTAAGTGGTGAAAATATTACATATTCGTTAGTAAACACAGCACGTGAAAACTAGCATGTCTGAGAAGTTATAAAAAATATTACTTCAAGGAAGTTTGCCTACTCGAAACTCTCAAATATTTGAGAGGAGACTTTCCCCAGCTGTGGGTATTTAGAGGCACCTTACTTTTCTATGCTACCTACTATCATACGTTACTAAAACTCCAATAGATTCCTAACGCCATTTTCCTTCTACAGCAAATAATGACTGAATATCGTTTAATTCACAATTTATGGTACATTTACATAGCTTTTATCTCGAATTACAAATCTAAAGGTAGATTTCTAGCTCTCTTGGCCTTTGAAACGTAATTTCATTATAGTCACATTAAACAGCCTCACTCTACTAAGGCGTTTGCTTACTTCTCGAAACTGTGTACGGCAAAATAATAACTGGTGTCTTTGGCTCATGTTTTATTTGCAAAAAAAAACACAACTGGTTGCTAAGAATTCTGTGGCACACGACACTGTTCGCTAAAATAAACAAAAAAAAAATGGTTTAACACTTTGTTTTAAAAAAGGAAGAGAAAAATTTTATTTCAAAAAAACAAGCTGTGCCCCGTGATTTCAATGACGTTAAATTTGGATAATACATGCGAGTTTCATACACATGAGTGTGATAAACCTAGGCTTATGATTACAACTCTACACCTATGTGTAGTAGCGTGATATGTGCTGCCTATATAATAACGTTACTCAATAAACGGGCAATCTAACACATAAGGATTTTTCAAATACAATGGCGGTTCCATAAAAATATATTAAACTAGTTTCGTTCCAACCACAGAAAAAAAAGTGAAAAATCATAGACGTAATAAAAATTTTCAATCTTAGAATATACTAGATAGATAGTAAGTACCTTGGTAGTACGATATGACGGTAAGTTGAAAACTTTTTCTTCTAATATTACTAAACATTTACTATTACTTTATGAAAAAAATTAGTTATTACTATACTGAGGAATATATGCATGATTTTTTGTATTGGCGTGAAAAACGAGCTACCGGACCCGATGCCTGAGCTGATGGACACTGCAGCCCATGGACACCTGCAGACTACATCAATTGCAGAAGGCTACAGATGCGTTGTTACCCCTGAGGATCAAGATGGAAAGTATCACAGCGGGTAATTATACTAGCTCTGTATACCTTTCCGTTCTCCCTTTCTATACCTATAGATGCATTATCACACTAAGGAACTATGATGTAATATGTCACAGCCCGTAGAGTAGTACCCTAGCTCTCTGTACCTTTTCCAGCCGGAACACAACAGTAGTGGCAGAAATGGGTTAGACTGTGGTACCTAAACAGGCGTGTCCTAGGCAGAGAATAAATCTACTGTCTGTTTATGTATGGACATAAAAAAAAACTATAATTTTAAATTGAATGTAACCAACGTGGTGTGTTGAGGTTTGTGAAGGTAGAAGACAGTATTATTATTAATAAGCCATCGGTCGAGAGTAATCAGGATATAACTACAGACAAGAATACGGCGGAGAAGCGGCGGCTATGATTGTCCATCTTAAGAATATTTACATTATTTGAATAAGGAGTTACACGCTAGCGAAGAGGTACGTCAAAACAAAACTACTTATAAAAGCTCGTATTGTCTCGAGTATTTACCGTATGTTAATTTTCTTTATTCTTAATTTTTGACGTGATAGAGCCAAGCATCTGACTCTGCCGCGTACGAAGACATTCTTTTTATTGGTCTATCTATTTTATGATATCATCCTGTTACCAAGATACAGCGTTTAGGAGACGCATTTGTGACTGGATGAAAATGTTTGAATCTCCGATAAATTATTTTACAATCGCACTTCTAAGTTTTTCATTTGAGTCCCTAATTCTTTAGTTAAAAGGATTTCTTCTCTTCTGAGAAATTACCTATTAAATTATTAAATTATTAAATTAAATTAATTCGATACCACCTAGATGGTTGGCATTCCACCACAGTGCGTTTTAATCGAAGTTTTCTGCCACGCACTTCGACTTTGTGGAATCAGCTGTCGCCAGCAGTATTTCCGAATAGTTACGACTTAGGGACCTTCAAGAAAAGAGCTTATTCCTTCCTTAAAGGCCGGCAGCGCATCTGTAGCTCCTCTGGTGTTGTGGATGTTCGTGGGCGTCGGTGATCACTTACCATCAGGTGAGCCGCACGCTCGTTTGCCCCCTTCTTCTATAAAAAAAAAAAAAAAAAAAAAACTTGATATAAGGTTTCAACCAAAAATCGGTGTAAACGAGTGCTCACAAATACAGTACATACAGCATATACATTAGTAACAATTTATCAACATAACATAAACCTAAAATTTAATAACAAATGTTTATAACCGAATATATTTCATCCCGACTTTTATAACCGAAGTTATAGACTAGCGGAGGTACCCGCGCTTTCCTAAGAAATTCTACAGTTAATACAGTAAAATATACTGGCACGACCAGTAAAAAGCTGCATTTAAAAAAAAACAAAGGAGCAAAAAGATAAACGTATGTGTCAAATTTTGACTTTCTAGACTCTTTTGTTCTTGAGATATCAATGAGTGAGCGGTTGCAGTATTTATCCATAGATGAAAAAAGATTCTCGCCTTGGATTCGTAATTTTAGCCAACCATTTGTTTTATCGTACTAAGTTTTTAATTCTCCTTTCTTTCCCGTCTGCTTATTCGCCCTGTGACTAAGAGTTACCGCCATCTGAGTAAACACTTCAGCGAATTTCTTACAACCATAAACTTCCTTTATATTTTGCAAACGGATAAAATGGTGACGAATGGTTGAACGGACGAAAGTTACGATGAATGTGAGCGGATCTTACGAAACCGACGGAAGTACGGTTTTAAGAAAATTCACATAGGTTAATGTTATACAGAGGAACGACCGTGTTACTAGTAATCGGTATAACTGACCGCTGAGTCGCCGGTTCCGGGTACGAAATCACGAATACCAGGAGATCCGAGTTCGGAGCCCTATGTGGATGGCTCATACCCTTGAGTGTTACGAAACTTATGAAGGTTTTGTATCGTTGGCCTGAACACTAGTACGAAAACCTCCTGTCTCGTTGTTCCAAATAAACTTTGGTAGTAAAGTGGATTGAAACTACAAATATAAGTTTAGAACTCTGACCACCACGGAATTGGATATACGGTCGTGAGAGCTTGTATTATAAATACCAGGTGTCTGGAAGTATTGTGATTGTCCTCGTATTTCTAACATTGCATACACGGATGGAGATACACTCCAGGGTTTTTTAAAAGTAATCCGATTGTAGGATTTCATCCAGACCCAGAACAACTATCTTTAGACGTAACGTATCCCGTAGGCGGGAGTCGAACGCGCAGCCCAGCCACTGAGTATCAGCGTCACGTATAGTGTAAGGTGGTGCACGTACATTCACGGCACTATAATATAACCCGCGCAGTTGAAAACTAAAAGTTTTAGTCGAATCAGGCTACGAGAATATTATCATCATCACCAAAAAAAACTCTTTACTTAAATATTTTTTTTCCTTATGTCGTTGCGATGCTTGGCGAAATTTGTATAAGTAAAATACGACTTCACTCATCATAAAATTCTTTCAGTAGATCACTAAGATGTAAAAGGTACAAAAATACCAATAAGTACTTTATTTAAAAAAAAGGGAATATTTCTTACTTTCGTTCGACATTGAATAGGTTAAAATTTCCACGCGAACAAAGTCAGGGCATACGCTAGTATACTATAATTGACTATAATAACTTGTTTAAACAGATGGACGTATACGTAAACTGTTTGTCTTCTCACAACTTGAGCAAATATAAAATGCTCATACGCGCGCTTGTGAGGTACGAAATGGGAAAGAAATCGTGTTTGATCATTTTTATATTTTACTGTTCATCACTTACAAAATTTACCGGGTTTATAAATATTATCGAAATTGTCTATTTTTATTATTAGAAACCGCTCAGTAATTTGAAGTAATTGAAATGGACAAACCATTACCCTAACTTTACCTTACCTCTCTCACCAACATTGAGCAAACTGCAATTTGCAGGTCACATTTTAATATTTCGATCTCCTTACTTTTGCATTTATATACATATTTGAAATATGTGAATTTGTAAAAGGATACTCGGATTTTTATTCTCGCATAGGAAATGAACCCCGACGTTATGATTCGCGCCTTAAATTAAACTAGACTACTTAAGTAAAATTGCATAGTTCAGGTCCTGGTATCTAAATGTCTCTATAAATATATAATAAATTACCAATAAGAAAAAAAAAATTAAAAAAAATACATCAAGTATTTGTTAAACAATTAAGAGCATTTCTAATAGAGAAAATTGAATTGAATTGAAATTAAACATTGAAGAATATTTCGAAAAATAACATTTTCAGATGTCTGACTCTCATACATATTGTCATTGACAGAGTTCGAGTTGGAGGATCTATAGTACTTAATGATATTAGACATTGACACAATGAATCTTGTAAAGCAATGTAAATAAATAAATAGAATGACATAAATAAATAAAGGCTTATATTTTTATCTTATTGACAAGTGAAAAGGTGAATTCTGTAACTGAAGGAACGTAACATAGGTAGATGATAATTTATAACATTCTAAATTCTATAACTTCAAAACGAAGTTGGTTCGTAACAACTGTTCGTTGCCAATCGCAAACTCAACCGCAGCCCATCGCGCTAAGCAACGAACGAACTATCCATGGCCGAGTAACCTGATTTTCCTCTTTCTCAATAAATGGTTAAGTACTATACTAACTTATGCTTGTTACTCTGTCTGAGAATCCTTGAAATCTCATTACGATATCAAAGAAGAAACTCGGCTTTCATTACTTTCTATCACCCGGAGAGGCGAAAAGTAGGTTGCGGAAGCCCTTTAGGTTGTGCCGAGCTATGTCAAATAGGAGTCCGAAATCTCTTTTCTTTTTGGATTAGTTTGACAAACACACTAAAAGTCCACTTGATGGTAAATGGCTACTGAAGCCCATGGGTAAACAACTTCAATCGAAGAATGTCACAGGTGCGTTGTCACCCTTTGAGGACTTATATGCCTATTACAGGCTGGTAATAATACTGGCTCAATATATCTCAAACCGGAACTCAACTGTGGGTGCACAGCTGATCGGCGTCAGAAATAGATGAGAGGGCCTACCCATCTCTGGCTACCTCTTTAGGTGGCGGGCGTAAAAGCTTAATTGAGTGTAAGATATGTCGACAGATGAATAAGATAATATTAAATAAAAAGACGCCACAGAAGTATGTCCTGTGTTAAAAAATTCAAATGGTCTTAAAATTAAAAAAAATATTTTGAACATATTTCTTATTTTCCATAATTATTGAATTTTTTGTTATTATTTATATGTACATTACATATACAATTACAGTGTTAACAAATTCAAAACCAGTCGACTACAGTATAGCATCCAATATATTCGGAAGTAAAAGGTAAGAGTGAATATCTTCTTTACTAACGTCATTACCATCTTGGGCCATATCACCACTTACATTACCAGCCTGTAAATAGTTCAAGCGGATTGGCAATGGTAGTGCCAGACGCCTCTCACCGTAGACGGTGCTGCCCCTCATCGATCTGCTTATTTTGCTGTGATAATTTTCGAGATGGTTATCCCACCATCGATTAGTAGTAGTTAGGTAGCCTTTGTGATTTGCTTTTCCCTTATTCGCCCCCTTACGACACCCACGGGAAGAAAGGGGTGGCAAATTCTTACGCCGATAGTATACGGCCAAGGTTTAATAGAAGGTGGGATCTTGAACAAACATTGGTCTATACACAATAAAAAATAAAAAAAAATAACGTCTAAAATATGGGCCGATGGTAATGCCATCACAATATATTCAGCCTCTACAAATAACGATGGCAGGCAATCAAATTTCACTTCGGTATCAATCATTGCACAATCGTATCAAACAAAACAAATACAATGGCTTCATTGCGCCACACGTCTACTCAATATGTTGTTTACTGTAAACACGGTACGCCTTTTTCCGATGTATAATAAGCGACAGGTTTATGTTGCCATGCCGACATCGGTGACATTTGAACGGAATTCATTCTAGCATCCATAGATGGATGGATGGTATAGGAAGGGGTATAGGAAGCGAACGCAGGTTTATGAACTAAATGTTCATAGTAATCATAGTAATAAAAGATAAGGAACTAAGCCTTGCTACTAATATGTATTATGGATAAATCGGAAATAATTCTTTCAGAGGCTGTCGCAAGAGTAGACTAGAAAACCTCGTTGCGTCCGACCGTTGGTAAATTAACTATCTCAAACATTGCAAGACCAAAAATACCCAGACCGAACGGACAGCAGTGCAGTTTAAGGTGCAAGGCGTCTGTGAACTGCGGTCGCTAATCCGTCCGGCTAAGACTTTTTCTAAGTGGCTTTTGGCAAGTCCTGGCACCACCATTAAAAGGATTTATACAAAATTAAACCGTTTGGGGTAATGGTATTTTAAATAAGTATGGTTAGGGTAAGAGACGCACAACAGGTTTAATGTTTTCTTTTCTTTTCTTTTACAGTCAACAAGCGCCAATTTAAACTGGTATGCCATCTGTGAAACTAGGCGGGTTGGAGAACGCAGCGCCAGAAACCTCGCTCTAGTGATGCTGCTCCCCATTACTATGATATTTGATTTCGGCATGATTAATCTGCATATGCGCTAACCAGTGCCTCGTTCTTATGGCGACTGCACCGCGCACAATTTAGGTGAACCTTAGGACAAACAAATGGTAAAATCTCTACATATTAAATTACAATAATTACTCCTTTATTCTGATCTTTACCACATAATTAACTGTTGCAAATAAGAAAAAAACCGGCCCAGGATTATTTGAAAACGCAACATTTGATTCTTTTTTTTTAAGCTTAGTGTTTACCAAAAATTATAGAGTGAATATAATTAGAAATTTATACATTGTCATTACTCTATTATTCCATAGACCACGAGCTTACAATCTAAGAACGGCAACCCAGTAGGCGTTTGACCACAATTTCTTCCATTAATATCTATTATCTAAGTCAGTGTGTGTATTTTTTTTAAATCTATACTAATCCAAACCAATGTTATAAATTAGAAAATAAAATTTGGTACCCCGAACCCCGGGGGAAAGACATAGGCTACTTTTTAAACAGAGTATACCGCATGAAAATTTTCCACGCGGATGAAATCGCGGGCGGTAACTAGCAACACTATATATGCATGAACTTTTAATTAAATAATACTATTCCCGCGAGATCAAACGCTAATCGACCAAGTAAATGTTCCTAACAAACCGATATACGGAGGTTATCGGTTTGTTAGGAACTTTGCTCCGTATCTTTGCCATAACATTGACTTTCCCTTTTTATTCATCGACCATCGTCAACACACTGAGATGTTTTTTGTGTCTGCTTATTTACGATCATAGATCAACGTACAAATAAATGAAACAGTATTATATTTGATTTTAAAATTAGAACATTATGATACTTTTTCTTATAATAAACTTTACAAAAATACTACAGACATGGACTTGAAATTTTCATGGATTAACATCTTTTTTATAAAGCTGATTAAGTTCACTACCCATTCTAAGAATAAGACCTCGCCAAGCGGGTTTGTGCACTAGGGATGCTGAGTAGTATATTAATTGGGCATATTCGAACAAAATTTCTGATATAAGTCGATCTATCGAGCCTCGTTTGTTAGTCAAGTCGGTGGACCTCGAGCAGGTAAGAATGACATACAAATAAAAAGATGGAATTAGAAAAAAGTCAAAGTCACAACATTTTTAAAATGTAAGCTTGTTTAAAGGTCTTATTTACATCAATCTACACCGATTCGCAAAACACGACATTCACAGAGAAGATCCGGGATGTTTTTTTTTTCTATTGCCAGGTTACGATGTTATTTAAAATTCGAAGATATGAGTCGTCTATTGGTACTGTCATCGGAAACTCTACTGCTGAGCACAGCGATTACATGAGATTCTGATTTTTTTTTATTTCACACAAAATTCAAAATCCTACCCTGACTGATAGAAAATTTTCAAGCATTTAGCATACACAATAGCGAATAGTGAGTATGAACCAAAACTAAAATTGGCCATTTTCTGTCTTGTATATAATTTTCCAATCGCTTTAGGCACATATTTTATCTATATTATATATTGAAACTCGAAAATACACACAAACATTCTACAATAAATAACGCTATCTGAGAAAACTAAACTGGTATTACAAATTCCGATCTCCTTTACTAAATCACAGCTAGTACCAGGCTATTAGGAATTCGCGGTAATGGAAAGTTATCGTTCAACAACTCGGACGTCTAATACAAGACGTGACTACTTTCAGTGTGCCGTCAACGTGTTAGGGTTGATTCACACAAACTGTACTAAGCAGGACTCAGTAATACCAACTTATAAAATGTAAGAATAGAGTGAATTATACCAAGCTTTTATTCTCAACTAGCCTCTCTGCCGGATGTTAACAAATAATGGATTAAAAATTTTCCAATAAAAGTTTTTTCCCCATTTTTGTCATTAAATGCACAGGTTCAAAAATATACATATCAAATTCCAAGACTTTATCTCATTTAATTGGTCAAATGACGTATGTGAAATGTTTAGACCATATAATAATAAAAGTTTAAACAATTTAAAATATTTTTTCGCTTTTTTGTTTATATCCGCATGGGTTCAGATATAAACATATCAAATTGCAATCCTCTATCTCTAATAAAGTAAATAATACAGAAACAACAAAAGGATGAGTTAAAAATCATAGTTTTTACAAAAAACTTGCATTTTTTGCAAAAACTTGCAAAACTGGCATTTACAAAAAATTTATTTACTTATTCGGTCATTAACAGTGTGTTCATTTTCATTTACTCAGAAATATTTACAAATTAACTTTATTCCTTATCGATATCAGACGATTACGGTGCATCACTAATGCGGCCCTGTTACATTAAGAAAAAAAATATTGTATTAGTATGTATAAAAATTGTTGCTATCTAAGTACTTTCTTATTGTTATTAGACGTTGGTGCTTGAATAATTATATTCCATTTAAAAAAACTTTATTATTACCTTATTTCACTTATTTATCCTGGCAACTTTGGTCTAAAAGTACCTAACTACATCTGCACTACTCTTTCTGAACATGTTTTAAAATAAATATCTACGCAAAGGTTCAAGAAAGTTAGATATATTTATCGGTTTATTTTATAAATCCTAGATTATGACTAAATATGATATGACTAGTAATTTCACCACAATTCCTATCACATTGAATTTACTGCTTAGGAAAATCAATCAATAATATTAAAGAAAAATAAAGAATAATATAGTCCCTGTACTTCCGGTATCACCATTGTCTGACGCGTCAGGGATCACAAACTTGATTTTGAGTTGTTTAGTTGGATGCAATAATTATGATACATAAATTATAAAGAGAATTTTTAAAAAATATACGTGATTTTCTTTTAAATAACGTTTATCTTAAGAAAGCCTATGTCAGCTTCATCACAAGCATTTATAGGTCAATGCTGAACATAGGCCTGTTCTAGAAAGCTCCAGAAAAAGCCCCTAAACATTTGTTGGAGAGATTGGTGGTTGGTGACCGTATGCCTGGTGCACTCGCTATAGTAGTGATACTGCTTTCTATCATTGGTCCAAAGGATTTGGGTTCGAAGAATCCGGATATATAGTGTCCTTTACTAAAACACAAAATAGAAGCCTATAATATTTTAATAAACCTTTGATTAATTTATTTTACAAGACAAACAAAGAAAAGTCGTAAATCATTCAAAATTATACAATCACGTAATTTTATCGCTAATAATGACGTTGCACACGCAATGGTATTTTTAATGGTTTTCTTGAAACGCATACAATAACGAGTTTTCAAATTAGGCATTCTAGTGCGGAATTAAAATGCCGCTTTTTCTTCTAATAATCAGCTAAATGAAAGCATCTTATACAAATATTTGCATTGTTCAAAAACAACAATGTAATTATTGAATAACATGCTTCATCAAAATAAATCAAGCGAACCCATAGTGTAAGTCTACCAGCAAACGTTAGGAGTTCCAATAATCACCTACTAATCATGACACTGGCTCGATGGTACTATAATTATAATTGCACTGTCCCATAATTACATACATTTCTTTACAGACTTACAAGTAGGTACAGATAATGCTTATATAAGAATGTTAAAATCATCTTCAACCTGTACCCTTTCTTTCTTGGTGTAATGAGGAAGTTTAATTATCTAAAATAAATTATAAAACGGAGAGAAGAGGCTAATGACGATAATGAAAGTCAAATTACTTTTTTATTTCAACATTTTTACATAACAGTAATCTACGAAAGATGGAGACGTTTCAAGTCTAAATAACGCTACAAATGAATAATAAAGATGGTCGGTTAGCGATTTTTAATTGAACATTTTATTATGTCAGAAATCGATTTACGGAAAAATGATATATAGTTTGTTTCGTAAGGCTTATGGTAATTTAGTGTCTCATGATCATAGACCAATTAACCTCATGCACTCGAATCTAAATCCACGTGGATTTAGATACGTGATAGAGCCAAGCGCCGCGCTTTTATTACCCCTTTAGATTGCCCTCTCACTTCCCCTTCCCCCTTCCCCCTTCCCCTCCCCAAATATGTTTAAAGGCCGGTATCGCACTTGCAACTACTCTGGTGTTGCATATGTACGTAGGCGTCGGTAATCACTTACCATCAGGTGAGCCGCTTGCTCCTTTGCTCCTATTCCCATAAAAAAAAAATATAAAACCCATGTATCACAAAAGGGAATTTTGTCTGTTATCGTAAACAAAATGATATCTGAAGAGCAATATCGCTCTTCGTCAAATTAGCTCGTTTATTTTAAGATTATTAATATATTATTAACACATTTATTATAATTTTCTTAATACGTATAAGATCATTGTAAAAGTTTAATAAATACCTATTTATTAAACTCTTAAAAATATTGAACCCAAATTAGAACGTCCATCTCAAATTTTAGAAAACCAACGCATTCATAATTTATCAAGACGTGGCGAATACTGACCGCGTTCAATTTAAATATTAAATTTAATTGTTTTACCTCGGTGTGCCGTTTTAGTTAAAACTGAACGCCGAATGTAGGTAAGTATTATGTACTGTAGATATAAAAAGCATCTCTTAATTGACTCTCCTACGACTATAACCGTTAGCGGCCATATTGTAGATTGGCTTAGCACACTTAAAGCTCTCCAAATACTATATGTAGCATTTCCGATATAGTAATCTAACTAAATAACTCGAAATTCAAAATTCAGTCCATTGTGAAAGAATTTTAGTATCCATTATTAATATTAATGTTTAATCAATGTCAACGTAGAAGCGAATAACGGTAGTGCATAGAATTACGTATTGACACATATCTTCACTTTGCAAGCAAGAGTTGCTTACAAAGTAGCAATACTGGTGGTTGCAAATAAATTGATCGGCCGGACCGGGAGCTATGGACAGATGTCCCTTCATAAGATTGGTCAGGTTAGCTTGTTTAGGCCCGTGTTTTGTAGCAGTTTAGGGATGCTATAAAGAAATGAATACACTATTCGACGATATATTAATTACTTAGTATATTCGTCGACCCGGTTGCCCAGTGGATTGTGATCCTACATTCAAAACTGAGAATCGTGTCTCGAACCCAGTTAGGGTAAAACATTCGTATCCTTCTGTTTGTTGACGATCGTTTGGCTTATTCGTGTGCGTACCTGCCTGGTAAGTTAAGGATCCGAATCCCGCCCGAAGGGTTAAACAGTATGCTATTTCTACTTTATTGAATTTCTTCTTTTTTGAAGTCGATCAAAACTTTACACGACCTACTGTAAGGTACACGTCGCATCTCATTGATTGGGACTTTAAAGATTAATGTTTACAAAGGACTAGTTGATAAAAATTTTATACTCGTAGTGAAATTATATGCGCGATTAACTAACAAAATAATGCAATGCATATTTGTAATCTTCTGTTAATAAGAAGACATCGCGTCGAAATTGTAGGTGGTTATTTATAATAGGGCCATTAAAATTGTTACAAAAACTTGCGGCTTCTTCACTTAACATCAGTTTTTGCCCCCTACTTTCACTGCCCCTGTTACGTCACTCCACACTTACATAAAGCGTAACATTTGGTCTTCCATGTGAGCGGTCCAACCGCGTGGAACATCGTGGTTGCCTAACGCATGTTATACATTTAGTTTGCAGACAGATGGCAATCAGACATTTGGCAAGTTTTAGGGTTATTTTTGCGAATGTTTGTTGCGATGCGCTATTATGCGTGTTGACGTCGCGCCTGTGGCTTGTGTTATAAGAAACCAATGAGAAATACTGAACACATACGCTTCGGTGAGTTTACTCAAGGTAGAACGTAAACAATAATTTCAGAAACAACTGGCTATAATCTAGGGATTTAAGAAAATATTTCATTGTTTAAAAACTGTTCCTTTTTGGAAGGTGCACTTAATAGAGGCTTTTCTAACATATTACAAGTTTCATATCTTCGTAGGTTTTTAAAAAAAAATGAAATGTAATTTTTATCAAGATTGTCATCATTATATTGTCAAATAATAAATAACGGAAACAAGAAAAAGATGATGGCACAACGAGTACGAAAGTAAGTTGGTTTGCGTATTACGTTACTTCAACAATATATAATAATGACACCTGCTCTGAAGCAATCCGTCGCAGAACCTATACGGCGAAAATCACTTTTCTAATGCGATGTTTGATATGCACGAATTAAGAAAAATTAAGAACCTTCATATATCAAAATTGTTCCTTATTCTGTAGCCCTGTAGGTTATAAATTTAAAATGTTTGTTATAAAATTTTAACCTGCGTATGTTAGTGATTGTGTAACCTTTGAACGACATGACCGATTGAACATTTATGCCTTCAATCTGCTTGTATTGTGGTGACAATACTAAATAGCCATACTAGGATAGTTGGTGCTGTAGACAAGTTATTAACAGATTCTATAATTATGAATCCAAATGACACGTATTCACAATGGTACCGACAGGTGGCGCTGTGGTCGTGTTATTAAGTAATTAAGAAATCAAACTCATGGTGCCAGAACAACGTCAGCTGGGCCAACAAATTTGTAACGTGCATACAAAATAATACTTATGACGGTAGTTTGAAATATTTTTATAGTTTTTTTTATTATGCCAATGATATTGATTGGATCACATATATCGAAGTGCTCAAGTGTATTTCATCATTACAAATTCGCCGTCATCGTACGATTCGTCTCATCCCATTTGTGATGTTTCACAACAACTTGTAAATGTCGTAAAGATGTTCAATCGACAAAGTTATATAATTATTCGGACCCACAAAACATGTTTTCTAAGACGTGTATATGTGAAATAAGCATTGCAATTTTTTGTCATCTTAATATGTTTGTTTACGGCCTCACGCCTTTTCATACAAACTTCATCCAAAATCTTCGAAATAATGAAACCGATTTTAATAGAACTCTGTATGCATAAGAATGATATTCGTAAGAAGGATAATACGATAGGAAGGTCTAAAAAGTTAGTAGAAAACATTTTCGAAGCTAATATGAAATATTAAATAATAATATATTATGCTAATACAAAACACATAACATTAATATAATAATATAATATGTATACTAAATAAGAACGATATTAAGTTTTCCATGATGACAGATAATTATAATTATCGCCTACTACTATTAGTTATTTCGAGACCGTATACCTATATATCCTATGATTTTGGACTTAAAAGGTTGTATAAAAAGCTTCGAGGTGTAAAGGTAAAGGTAAAGTAGCAGCCTGTAAGTGTTCACTGCTGAGCAAAGGCCTCCTTCTCAAATATCTGAGAGGGTGTAGGAGCCGGGAATGGCCCGCCACGCTGCTCCATTGCGGGTTGGCGGGCATCACATATCCTCGAAATAATATTTTTTTATTATTTCTCAGACATCCAGGTTTCCTCACGATGTTTTCTTTCACCGCCGAGCACGTGGTGAATATAGTGCTTAAAATTGCTATTAACAATTTTAGTGGTGCCGGCACCGGGGTCGAACCCTGGTCACTCGCGCTCTGTAGTATGTAAGGCTAAAGTAAGCGCCCCGACCACTAAGCTACCACGGCTCTTCTCGAGGTGTAAACACTCTTTAAGGTACTCATTCATAAAAATTTATTACATTACAAAAAAGTTTAGAGCTGTGAGTGATTTAGTATGTTTGTGCTGTGACATGCGCGTGGTGTGTTTGTAAAAATGCATCTGTGAAACGAAACATAAATTTCAATGAACCAAGTGCATACCTACCGCGCGAGCACAGATGCTCACGTTATCAAATTTATCCTCGCACGGAGTCGAGCCACTAGTCGGAGCAGGCCGTGACCCACCACCATGTCTGCACTCACCTCGACCATGGTTACGATATCCCTGTGACAGGTAACCGCACCTGTCACCTGTCCCTAACCGATGTAATAATGACGTGATAATATCAAATAAATATTTTTTTTATGGTAAAGGGGGCAAACTCACAAACGTATCACCTGATGTAAGTGACTACCGTCGCCCACGTACATCTGCAAGACCAGAGGAGCTGCAGATGGGTTGCTGGCCTATAAGGATATTTTAGTATGGGAGGGACGATGGGAGGAGAGTTTGGGGGAGGGGGAGTGGACCTTACTCACGGAACGAAACGCAGAAGCTCATGATGCATCGTCGTATTACCACCCCGGTCGAGCCGGCCCATTCGAGCAGCAAACCCAATAATATTCAGATAAATAATATAATTAGAATAAATATTCAGAGGCAACATCGAATCAGGCTGTGGCTTAATATTAGATTCAGTATAGATTCGAACTCGAGACCCACAATTTATAACACGATTATACCGACTGCTAGCAAGCAGTAAAGATGTCGACAAAAACATTAACACGTACGTTAAAGATACTTCCTTATGGCATCCTCATTTAAACATGGGAACATTTAGAAATTGTATATTCATTATCGCATCGTCTATTGTTGCATCCAACGTGTTTATTCACCTGTTACTGATTAATCGGTAAATTATTCGATTATTATTTGACGCAATCAATCGATACGTTCCCAATGTGTTGACACGCGAGTTTTTTGCTCCGTATTAATTAAACTATGTAGCAATTGAGAGTGCGACGTAACAATCTTCAAAGTAAAAGACGAATGGTAGCAAATGCACACCGCATACTATAGAGATAATTGTGAACATTCTTCAAGGTTCAGCTTCAAACACCAACCCAAAAAATATCCTTAAACAACCCTAAATTAATCTACTTTTCCATCACCCATTTAATTACAGAAAGCACCAGTGAAAATCGGCATGGATTTCTTGTAAAGGTTAACCCATACTCATCACCCGGGACCAACGGATTGTGAGCGCAGTTTTGGTAACCAGGGTTGCCTGGAAGAGGTGCACGCTATGCAGCGATAGGACCACCAAATTGTACCTTCTGTTATTTTCACCTGCACAGCTACCTCGTACAGTTAAAGTATGTGCATATAATATTCTAATGCCTCTGCTGCTCCGCTAGTGCTGCCTAATTAAAAAATAATTTTAACCTTTGTCTTTTAAGAAGAAAAGAAATGCAATAAGGCTTAAGATGGAACTCTGCTCCAATGTCATAGTCAAACTATAAGTTGAATACGTCGACCGCGTGGTTTAGAGATTAGCGCGCCTGACTGCTGAGACATAGGTCCTAGGTTCGAACCCAATCCGTAACCTATATTTGTGCAAAACACAAATTATTGGTTTTCGGGTCTGATTGTGCGGTGTGACGACATCATCATAAGTCCATTACTAGGCATTGGCTCTTCCGTGAAAGCGCCGCCAACAGCTGGCACGCATACATGGAAGCTTCGCCCATTGTCACCCAGGCCTACCGCGTTGTTAAGCGCAGAGCCCCTCCACGCCATCACTGGTCTGTGGGATATGGGTTCGGCAAGTTTGGGTGCATTATTGCCGTAAGTCGTTCGGCCATGCCTCGTTTGTTCTTGCGCAAAGTGATCAAATGTGGGTGAGGTTGACCTTCGGAGAAAACGATGGTATATATACCTTTGTGCTAACTTATTCGCTTATATCGTAATAAAATCGCTTACAGAAAATCAGGAGTGAACTTTTGTGGCAACAAAAATACTTTAAGCGTTATATTTGCGTAGCACAAAATTTTCTTCAGCTTTAAAATTAATAATCTCATGTAAAATTAATCCTATATCGAAGCAATAGGAAAATCTATGAATAAAATAGGATATTGAATTATATAAAGAATGGAAATCCTATCAAATAAAAAGCGTGTCACAATCGATCCGTTTCTCTAAATTCAAGGGCGTGTCATCTAATTCCCATGGAAGGTTGCGTCACCTGGTTTCCGGTTGAGTGAACTTCCGGTCGTAAATTTTGAGGCATCATTGACGAGTCCTGACAGAGACTGCATTGTGGTTTTCGTTAAAGTCATCTGTTATACACGTAAAGTATCCGAATTGTGCATCAATTCAATCAACAATCATCTTTTACTTTATAGTTAGCGTACTTCACTGCTAAGCTATGGGTTCCTGGGTTTGTAGCCCAATGGTAGATACAATTTATTTAAAAAAAAATTTTTGGTTTTCTGGTATGATTCTGTTATTTGACGTCTCAGTCACTGCATCTGATCGTTCCTTCGATCTTATTGCATAAGCGTGGCTCCGGATACGGGAAGGAAGCACAAGTGAATGCTTCTCTGTTTGCTCTGCGCGTACACTTGCAAATCTAATCAAATCAAAATCTTTATCCTTCGACATACGAACATAAATTTCATTTTTTATCCTCTACCGTTTCGTTATAATATTCCTCTGGCGAAGAAGAAACAGGCCAAAGAAACTCCCTAGATATCCTCTTTTTATTATTATTTTTTTAATCGTGGTGTATTATATTTTTACAATAGAACTTTTAGAAACAACTTCGACGCGAGATATTGATTCTCAAACTGTCATTCGGTGTCCAATAAATACTTTCAATGATTTAATGAATTGTAAACCGTTAAAAATAATACTTAATTTTAAATATATTTAATTTTAGATACTCGATCAAAGATTAGTAGCTAATTAGAGATCTTGCCAATTCGACGACATAAAGACATCGATAGTTGACACCAGCTGTCGCCGCTCTTTAAAGAAGGTAGCCATTTTGCGTTTGGCGCTGGTCAGGTTATTCGTGTAGGCGACGGCGGGAAAATTATAGCGCGCGTAGACGTTCATGATTACACTAGTTGTCTATACTAAAGAGTTCACGTCAACTCTTTTTGTCTCTCTTTAAACTTGAACAATTTTTTATTTACGGAAATGTATTAAATACTTTAAAATTTTGCTAGAATAAAAATTTATTATGTGGACAAGAAGTCGACATAATTTTTCATTAAATGTAATTTATCATTGTAATCAAGATATATTACGATCAAGATTAATATTCTTAACACTCAACTACCGGGAAATAAGGAACTACAAGGGGCGATAAAAAAAGTGAGAATGCTGTACAAGCACTATGAAAATCCCAATGAATTTGCTTTGCTTTAAAATTTGCTGAATTTGCTATGTGGTCGACGATGAAGAAAAACGTCGTAAGTAAACTTGCATGTCTGTGATGTAATATAGAATGTTATTTTTAGGCGGTGTGAAGTCAGCCAACCCGCACTGGAGCAACAATATTCGAGAGAAGTTTACAGGATATATATATAATATAAATACAGGCTGCTACTTTCACCTTACTTATTTATCCTCTAATGTTACCCACGGCTAGGTTTGCTTAGACTTTGAGCCTTCCTTGCAGTTTTCACCATGGTCCTAAGCTACCCCGTTAAAAAAATTATATTGTGAACCCTATTTCCTATTTGGACTAGTCTATTATAAGATGTCTTACAATCCATCCACTCGACGAGCTATTAATGCGAATATGTAATAAAATTAAAGTTGACACATTAGTTGTTTTGCAGCGTAAGAATGACCCTCTGTTTGTTTCCACGCCACCTCTCATATCCAATCTGCCATGGAGCCAAAAAGTTGTTTGTGGAAACTCGTTTGGATACGCTGAGTCACTTTTAAACGAATATTACGGATTTCCATAGTCTCTGTCTACTCCTACGAGTGGCATCGTATTATAAGTAAATTATAAATTATACTAGCGGGTGCCAGCGGCTTCAACCACGTGACCACAATTAAGAGTGGTCTTGTTCTAAGAGAACTCTTAATTGAGATAAAATGTATCCTAAATCCTATTCTAGATCTCTGAGAGAGAAAAATCTCTACCACACTATGCTACTATCCGTTCAGTCTGCACGACAAACATTCACATAAGTAATATCAAAAAATAAATTGATAACGATTTCTTGTATTTACGCGGATGAAACTATTATTAACGATTTTTATCTCGTTTAATGAGATTTTTTAAATCCCGACGTTTCAGGTATTTTACAGCACTCGTCGTCACGGGGCGACTGAGGTGTTTGACGTCCTGATGTCTTACTTAACCCGGCTACCTTCAGCTTTATAATTATACATTTTTGGACCGACGCAGAATGAGCTCCCGATATCTTGAGGTCGAGCAGTGGCATACTTGGTCTTGGATTTAATTTTATTATTAACCGGATCCCAAGCAGGTGGTAGCACCCAGCCATCTTCTCTATTGAAATTAAGATGTTTTTTTTTCAATTTAAATAGTCTCGCGAATCATGCTTGGCTGGAATCGGTGTTATTTTGCGAGGATATGTGGTGTGTCAAATCTAATTTAATCCAAACCATGGGGCCATGCAGAATATGATAATCGGAAGTCTGCAGTCTGTGACCATATGTAAAAAAAGTTTGACCAAAATCCATCAAATGGCTTTTTAGTCAAATCCGTTCAAAACATACATACATACAAAGAATTTAACATATTAGTATAGATGCGTGTGTGTAACAATTCGCACAGCAACACATATTTTTCTTTTGTTATACTAATCTACTTATGTCAAAGAAAATTGCCTCCAGCCAGTATAACGATTCGTTATTTTATTGCCATTACAAATTACGCGAACAATAAAGGTTAAGTACTATTCCCATATTGTGGGGTAAGTAACGGACGTCAACACTAGCACATGTTTAATGGCAAAAATCTAGATTTTTCGCTCCAAATTTCACGGTCGCGAACGATATCTGTCGGTCTCACGACACTCATTCATCTCACCATGAGTTCTTGATTCCTAACTCTGTTATGATAAACCATTTGGAATTTTCTATTGCATTATCTATTAATAACAAAATTCGTGTAATATTCGGCTTACGAAACAATACTAAAATGTTGACATAAACATGTTACGCTCTGTATTTTAAATATTTGATAATACCATAAACGTTATAAATCAGGGAAATAAGTACAAGTGCTTGTGTTCGTACCAGATCTAAAATATCTATAAATATTCTGTAGTCTCTATATTGGAATTTATTCGTTTACATTTTTTCATAAGAAATGGGGCAAACGAGCAAGCGGCTCACCTAATATTAAGTGTTTATCGTCGCCAACGTATTTATGCAACACCAGAGTAGCTGCAGGTGTGTTGCCGGCCTTTAAGAATATTTGGTGGATAGGAGGGAGAGGGGGGTGAGAGCCTCCGGTCACATCACTCACGGAACGAAACGCAGAAGCACAAGATGCCACTGATATAACGCCGGTATTCACCGAAACCGTAGGACTACCCCAGTCGATCCCGTCCATTCGAGTAGCAGTAAAAGCGCCGTTTGGCTTTACCATGCAAAAAAAGTAATTGAGACATTCTTCTAACAAGGTACAGCGTAAGTTATCTATTCCAAGCTTTTCAAATAAAATCCAGGGAAACCATACTAATCGAAAAAGGTTGCATGTTGCTCAACAGGGCTTTGAGGATGTAGCAATTGCCTTTAAAAACAAAACAAAAAATCCTCCATTATAGTGTTATTTAAGTATTTTTTTAAACTAACTAACACACTTCACCATATCATACGAAATTAAATTCTATAGAAATTGTCTGTTCCATCAATAGTTGTATAATGTACAGTTAATGGTGGTGATACAGCGAATAAACCATCTCTTTCTCCAAATGCCAACCTAATCGCACTTAGTACAGCTGCTAACTAATAAACGAGGCTCTGCCGATCTAATAATGGCGGATATGCAGCCGAATTTGCCGTGTAATAATTACAAATAGCGTATAATATAGAAATGTATAGGCACCCTCGGCCAGACAGCTAATACTGGAGTAGATCTAGACATATTAGTCGTTTCAACTCACTTTTCGCCAGAGCTTGTTTGGAACAACGTGACATGTGGCGATACAAATCGTACATAAGTACCTATATATAGAAGTTCGAACTCGTGTCTCTTGATTCGAACGCAAATCCCTTAAATAGCCGACGAGCATGTCGTAGCATGTTAACAAATAGCGTGTTACTTAATAACACGCGTACGTGTACGTGGAGCTTATGCACTTTTACATGAACCTTTATAATTTACCTCGCGAAAGGCGTAGCCCGAAGCAACCGGTATTCCCCGTTCAACCCCCGCTAATTACTAAAGCACTTCCGTTTCCGTGCTAGTCGAGCCTCGATGAAATGAATAATTTTAACTAGGACTACTTGTTTGCCGCTGTAATACGATCTACACCCGACAACGACAATTGCTTATTTCAGTATGTAAAGTCACTAATTAGAAACCGGTAAGGTGGCACCTCCGGCAGCTCTTATTTATATACACTGTAAGTTCTAGTTGAATGATATACTTTACTTTAATATTTTTTCTTTTTAATATTTTGTATGCATAGAATAATAACTTATATATCCATTTTATAAGTATTTATTGTTGAAATTAACAGGAAACAAAGTTTTTAATGTTAGTAAATTAAAATAACCTTGAATATATGCGTTAATGTCAATTAATTAATCTGCTGATTTAAATAGCGTATGACTGCACAATGATAATATAACATGCGGTGGACATATTATTAAAACAGCAAATACTTATTTACGTATTTTCGAGAATTAAATTTCTGGCAACATCGTTAATATCCCTCGGTGACTTAACACGTACCTACATTTAAACTTTCATAGAGATCGTCCACAATAAATTTTAACTACCATTGTTTTAAAATCTTTATTTAAAACAAACCATAATAGATTGCGCATCGAACGTGGTAGGTTAATGACATTAAATTTACGCATAGAGATCGCAAAAATTAAAAACACATACTCAATTTCCGAGAACATACAGTAACATCAAAACAGTTAAGCGTTAAAAATGTCCCTAAAATTAAACAATAAAAAGTAAATAGAAAGTTTTATTTATTATTAAGGCTGCTAACAAACGTAATTTCGTGACACTTAAGTAGCGTAAGCAGCGCATAAAATATTCAATATGTTTGAAAAGAGGCAGTATCGACAACTTTGTTCAAAAAATTGCTTCTTTTACCTTTTTTTATAAGCCCCAATGTGTAAATGAAGTGTTGTTGGTTTTATCTTTCACATCTTAAATGACCTTCTCATAAATTCTTTCTTTTAACTTCGCTTGCAATCTGTTGGTTACTTTCAGTTTCTGGCCTACAGCATGTTTTTACTACTTGCTACTGAATAATAACGTATGAGTATAAAAAGAAGATCAAATCGAAAACAGGCTACAATAATTTCCAAGTCCACTACTGAACATAGGCCTCCCCAAAGATTGCACAAAGCACGGTCCCGAATCATTTGTATCCATAGATTTCCCGTAACATTGCGTAGGTAGTCACTCCCTTTAGCTACATGTTCCGGCATTCTTAATGTCGCTTAGTCTTTTATGTGCCCGCGTAATGATTCGGTTCGCAAGGTCGAATTCTGTTCGGCTTTTGTTTCCCGAAGGATTCTTTATAGAAATAAAAATAGGCTATAGCGGTATACAGCAGTAATTAAAAAAGTTTTTATTCATTAATATTTATAATTTAAACTGTAATTTATCAATTTACTGCGATTATTAGAATAATTGACTGGGGTGTGGATAATTGAGTGAAGTTTCTCTTTTGAACAATGTTTTTTTTCTTTTACTCTATGGTCAACTTTTGGTTTCTTAATCTTAAATTTCCTACTTCATTTTGGAATCTAAAACTTTATCTAATGTTATATAAATATATTGTTCACTCCCAGCCATCAACGATCTATGGAAGCTAATGACCGCACACGGTAAGTGTTGCCACTACCTGTACGACTACGATTGAATCGAAAGTGAAATGTTACCGACCAACCTTGTTTAACATTTTGAGACGCGCTTTTGACCCAAATACGCCAACTTATATTCCGATAATTGGATATGAACGCAAAAATAAAAGCATTTGCGTGTTTTAATAAGTTTGCAACCTTTGTTTAAATTTGAAAGGCCTCAGTTTTAAAAAAAATCTGATCATCGGCCTCTAAATTTTCTGGTAGTGAGAGAAGTGCTATTAATCTTCTCGTCGGACTAGGTAATATTTGCCATTTTATTGTTTGCTCATGCAGAAAGTAATTTCTACTAATATCTTTAATCGAACTTTTCTTCAAGAAGAAGTTTTTCTTTGAGTTTCAAGAATTTTTCTTCACTTTATCTTTCTTAAAGGTTATTTTCCCTCTTAGTTGGATGACTTAGTGTCCTGGAAGTATATTCCTCTGTAATATGGTCTGAGAAATAGGTACTAAGATAATCCTTGATAAAAAAACTTTTCCAAACGGCGAACAAAGGAACTTCGGTTGCTTACGAAGTGTAAAGCTTTCCAGATATTAAAAATGTCCTTGTACTATATTTGCTTTTCTCCACTTGGCTCATACATAACTTTACACTTATACAAACCAGCGATGGTTATTATTGTCTGATGCAGCAGGGGTTGCACGAAATATTGGCTCTAACATAGCTTTTATGATGATGAAGTCTTCAACGAGAGTCAAAAAAAACATAGCTACACCTCACCTACACATTGAATTTTTTGGTTTCCTTTCGTAAGTTTCAACTTATGTGTGCATATTTAGCGACATAGTGCGGACTTTGGCAGACCAGACCCTCGAGTATCACAAGTATCTACTTGTGATGTGATGTGCTGCGTTTGTCAGCTATTCCACAGAAGGACACATCCTATGCATTGCTTTTTTTTTGTTTCTATGTTGATTTTTTTTTAATTGTGTGTCTAAAAATCCATCTAACACTAAGCTTTCCAAATACTAAAAATGTTCTTGTACTATACTTGCTTTTATATACTTGGCTCATACCAAAACTAACACTTTTATTTTATTTACAAATTAGCGGCGGTTATTCTTAGGTGCAGCAATAGTTGCACGAAATATTGCCAAATGGCTACGTCATGGAATGTCACCTAAACTCTACCATTTTATTGTTAAACGCTTGAAAATTTCAAAGTGAAACCAGATCGAGATAGATCACAGTTTCAAAATTCTTTATAAGATTATTTTTAATATTTTGCTTCAATTATTTCAGGAAAAGCTAAGTACTGAAAGAAGCCAGCCAGCGGTTATTAACCCTGGTCTATCTTGTTTGATAACAAAAGTATCTCAAATGTTTCAACACGTCAAGACATAATGCAGCACGTAGGCAGCAGAGCTGACTGTGCATAAAAAGTTTGTGAAATTGATATTTAAAATATTTATAACGCAGGGTATCTTTTAAACCTTGTGAAAGCCTTGGGGTTTCCTTAAATTCTTTTTAATGTTAAGTCATGCGAGTTACAGAAAAATAGGAATCTTTGGGAGAGGCCTATGTTCAGCAGTGGACTTCTGATAGGCTGAAATGATGATGATGATGATGATGAGGAATTCCCCTTTTATCGAATTATAATTGTTTTCATATATTTCGAAAATGCTGTTTAAAATTATGGTTCTTTTCTGTATCTATTTCACGGGAATTTCAACTCGTATATGATACCCAATACCGTCATCTAATTTGTCCCTACTTTAACTTCTATATGAACTAGTGAAAATGGTGAACCATTGAAAATTAATAAGTGATTAATTTTCAATGGTTCCAAATTTCAAGTTCTTACAGCTCTTGGTAAGTGACTGCGACTGCGACTAACGGACAGATATGCGAGTGATATGTATAAAATAACAAAACAAAATGAAAACAAACTGGAGCATAACCATAATTTTAATTTACAATTGTACATTTTGACAGTTTAAACTGGCTGCCGTAATAAAACCGAACAAATATCGAGCATATTAAGAAACATGTTATTTGTATTGGTTAACCTATATTAATGCACTGAAGGTTATTTTATTAAGTTAAGGCACAAACTGAGCACGGGGCAAAAATAACAAAAATAATGGGAAAAAAAGACTTTATTTATTATGCGATCAAAAATATCAGTGTCCTGGTCATCCGATATTTTATTCTTCCATTTACTACGTCTACGATATAGTCAAACCAGCTCTTCAACATGATTTGTACTTGAAAATTTTGTTTTTCTTTATTCTTCGAAGTAAGTCATTTAATTTCGTTTGTCAAATGCCAATAATATTTTTTTTAATTAATCAATCTACCTTACAAATCGCATTATGGCAAATCCTCTTTATGGGAGAGGTCTATATCCTGCAATGAATTGTCCAAATAAGACAACCCGCCACACAATGATAATTAAATGCTCGGCCACGCGGACTTTACAAATAAGAATAAATAATATCAAAATTAATTACACGTGTGGTTGTGGCTTAAGAGAATTTGCCACCACCTTTCTCCCCGTGGGTGTCATAAGAGTTGAGTTAGGGCCAAACCTTGCCAAAGCGCATGGAGTGATGCATATGATGGATCTATTTGAAAAAATACTAGACCTCAGGAATCCGGAGAGGTCTATGACCAGCAGTGAACTGTCTTATACAGAATATAAATTAATCGAATTCTGGAAACAACTCTTTGTGCGAACGCAAACGAACAACAATTTATTCTTTTGCCTATTTGTAATGGATAATAGTTATTAGTATAGTTAATGAAAAAACATGAACATTCATAGCGTTCCAAAAAATTACAACAATAAAAATACCGACATGTAGCTTCAGTCTACCCAATTAAGTGAAAAAAATAAACAAAAAAAATGCGAACTTAGATTATAAACAAAGCATTGACGTTGAGTCATGCAACAAAAAAAAATTGCATAACACTACAAGTACGATAATGAATCTCCTAAAAGTGTTTTAAAAATAATTCTGACGTTTCATACGTGATATTGTCACGATTTGACAAGATTTTTTTTTTTGGATTCGGCTGCCAAATGAGCTAAACCATTCCTATCATTAATGTGATGAAGCTTCACCGAGCGACAACGATTGCAAATATAAATTATAACACGGTATGATTTTATCGTGGAATGACGCGGAAGTTCTGTGAAATATATTGTGACGTAGCGTATAATCCCCCTGTGAACTATGTGCTGAGCTGTGTCACTCTAGCTGATATAAGAAAAGATGTGATAGCATCAAACGGGTTTTCGTTTCAGGGGACGCAGCGCTTCATAGCAGCAGTCATCATCGACCCTTTGTTCAACTTGCGGGCCTCCATTCCCCGCAAGTCTCATTAGCTGAAGCTGAAGGCCTAAAACGGGAGAAGTGCTACTTGCGGGGCATTACTATATTACGAAGCGTAAGTACTTGATTCGAGAATGTTCTATGTTCTTTTTGCTCACCATTTCGTCCGCTCAGTAACTTTAATTAAATGTGATTAATTTAAAGATAACGTAACTGACGGCCCTATAGCATTGTTGACAGTACGTCGCCGGGCAAAACCTCACCTTTGAAGCTGAGAGTTACGGGTTCCAATCCGCGCGATGCAAAGGTTTTTTTATCAGAGGCAGGGCCGTTAATAAATATAGCATATAAAATAGCAATCAATAGTTTAGATAATATCGGTATCGGTATTAGATCTTGGATTGTTAGCTTTACTATGAAATTTAAAGCAAGCGATCGATCTGGGAAATACAAGGACTCTCCATGATCACTGCTGAAAGGCTGGTAGCGTATACCTTGGAAGGTTTGTCCATACTCACCATGCTGGTCAAGTGGGTTAGTGAAAGCAGCGCCGGTACCTTCGCAATAGTGACGCTGCTTGGCATTCGGAGAAAACGATACTATACATTTTCCTTAAGAAGGGCTCTTAACAATAGATAATTTTGTCATAAAATGTCTTTCCTTTAAAAGAAAATCACAAATTGTCTTACGAAAAACAAATATAACGTACTTTTATTAAAACAACTCGTAAAAGTTTTAGTTATATTAATTTACAAAGTGCAAAATTTGCACAAGTATATAAAAGTTATTTTTTATCTATCAGTACCTAAATAAGTTGGGAACAAGTTAAACTTGTATGTAAATAGAAGCAATTGCTTTCCCTTGAAGGTCTCGAGAAACACGTTCGTTTTATTTTTAACAGTAGGGTTCCATAAAGTTTTGATGACTGACTAACACTCTAGTAAAGTAAGAGTACCTTGGAAATGTGGAATCGTTTAAGACACGGAATAGGGGTTTATTATGGACTTATTGGGAATTATTTTTAACTGGCGATGCCCGCGACATCGTCCGAGTATACTTTAAAAATCATTATGAACCACTACATTTAAAGAGATAAGAATGAAACTGCTAGTTATAGATAATAATGAGATCTTTAAGATGATTTATTCGCAGGACCCGTCTTCCTGCGAATAAATCAACTTAAAAGGAACTAGCCAAAGTTCACTCGTTCGTTAATTTTTCTTAAAGTATAAGATATGTGACATGACATTATTCAAATTTATGTTAACGAATGTTGTTCTATAATAGGTTATGCTTTTTGGGAAAGGAGGCAAACGAGCAAGCGACCTGATGGTAAGTTTACTTCGCCCAGAGACATCTGCAACACCAGGTAGTTGCAGGTGCGTTGGGGGCCTTTAAGGATATTTGGGGGATGAAAGGGATGATGGGGGAGAAGGTTTGAGGCAGTGGGAGTGGGCCTCCGGTTACCTCACTCACAGAACCAAACGCAGATGCTCAAGATGCGTCTACTTCACGCCGGTATTCTGCGAGGCCGTGGTAATAACCCAGTCGAGTCGGCCCATACGAGTAGCAGCAAAAGCCGACGCAAGTCGTATGCGAAATAACTCGAACGATTGAGCGATGATCCCATCGTACCACGCGATGCGACGCCATCGCTGCTGCCAAGGTGTGGCCGAAAACAGCTTCGCTATGTTTTATTTTTATAGCCCCATTTAGCGTGCAATAAACAACAACGCTAAATTTATTAATAGTTTTAGCACTACGTCACTTATTTAGTTCGTCATTTATTAAAGTCCTATGACTTTACGTATGCAACGCGACATTGAAATGAAAGTTTATGTATTTATTTAGAATAAGTATTAACCGAGTGCACGAGGCTGATTTCTCACCTAGAGCTATTAACATAATATATGTTTAATAATGATTTCTTGTATCTACGCGAAACTAGATTAAATCGATAATTATAGTTTCTTTACAAATATGTCTAATAATGTTTATAAGTACAGCTTAGTCGCATCCTCTTCGCCTTCGGTTAGGCGAAATATCATCATGGCGAAAGAAGTATGCTTAGATCATGTCCCCTAAATGTCTAAACAAAATCGAGCTTCACTTTATCTTTCAACGGATAAGTGTAGGTTAAGGTCACGATAACCACTCGGTTATCGTAACCTATCCAGTCTGCCGGAGTCCGGGGAGCTGAGGCAATCCGATGAACGCCGATTTAGGTGTCTTAAATGTAATTACTATTTAGTAGGTTATTTATGCACACAATTAATACTTAGTAGTTGAGTGCATAAATGACATTGTTAGGGGCACTATATTTTAAATGTCACCGTTTTTTAAAAACACAGTAACACAGGTGTGAATGTTTTAAGATCATATTGCAGTATGTGGATAGTTTTTTTTTATTAATAATGGTGATGTCCTCCTGGTCGGTAACAAGCTCGACGAAAACTTGATTTTATTACTACCAGTAAGTTCTTTAAATGCAAATGGGTTAATGTGCTTAAAAGCACGGCGCAAGGTCGCACCTTAATCGTATGAACTTTAGAATTCTTCTAAAGCAGAACGAACCTCTTTAGTTATTTCTTTACATGAAGCAAAACTAAGTAAATTCCAGAGTTATTATTTCTAATCTGGGGAAAATTTCATCTTTTGACTAAGGATCTGCCTTAGTTTCGTTAGTACTCTCTACGAGAGAATAATGTTTTTAACGAACGACTGACATTCATTTTTTAAATTTGATTATCTGATCTAAATTAAAAGGGTAAAATACGAGCTTTATTATAATTCCATGCATATTTACTGTTTAAATCTTAAAGTAATTTATACAACCAATATTGTCCAAGCAAACAAATTTACTGAAGATTCACGCCCTACTCGGACATTCTTAAATGTCAAGGTGAACATAAAATTGCGTTTTAATCAAAGCTGTAGGCAAAAATACGCTAAAAGATAGCGCTTCTGCGTGTCTTCGTTTTTTAAGCTTTTAATTGAGTTTTACTTTTTTTGGAATACATTAGCATATTATTATTGAATTTTTTTAATAATGTGACACTAGTTGTACCATTTAAATATAGGGGCGTACAGACTATATAGCAGATTAAGGTGCCATGTTTTTATTCAAATTCAACCTCACCTAGTACGTTTCGAAGGACTTACGATAGGGTACACTGGTGATATTTATCGCTATGATTCGAACATGGAAAATAGTCCCAATAGAGACGTAACCTAAAAGAAGAGACGTTAGACCCGGCCTTAATTAAACATGAACATAAGGTAAAATAGTCCGGGGAAGTTTCATTGGATGGAAATTGTGTAAAGTGCAGATACGAGAGCGATAACGGGGTGTTATCTTCGCTGTTGGGGCTTTGACGCAAGCCGTAAAACCTCGACAGACATTAAATGCATGCCTAGTATATTTTGAAATGCTAAGGCGCCATCAAACTTTCGCCATTAAACATGTAAGGTTATTTCGAAATTATATTTTTCATTATATTTTCTTTTAGCACTTATTAAATAACAGTCGTTTTTTATTTTCAAGTACTTCATATACTTCAATTTACTGAATAAGAAAAAACTTACAAATAAGTATGATCTGCCAGTTTGAAGATACGATATATCAAAAGTTAACACTTAATAAAGTTACCAGAAATATTTACGCATAATTTATTTATTTATTTAAACTTTATTTGCACATTACGGAACAAAATGGCGGACTTAATGCCAAAAGACATTCCCTACCAGTCTACCATTAAATTGAACAGACAAAATGTAAAAGGGTGCACAAAAATATTTGTTCATGTATATATACTCGAATATTATACTACGATATAATACTTAGATTTGACGGTACTTAGACATACATGTAATTATAGTGGTTCATTATATAAAAGATATTACACACTATACATACATATTTATATATATATATAAAAACGTACATACGTAAACTTAGATGAGTTTCTTATGTTATAAAAGAAAAAAAAAATTCTTTAACTGCACTACTATTGCATCGCTAGGTAGTAATCCCAAAGTAAACGCTTGAAAGTGCCTTTACTGGTGGCTGTGCGTATACTATTTGGCAGCTCGTTCCAGAGTCTGACAGCATGATGGGTAAAAGAATTGTGTAAGAAGCCGGTGCGGCAGAAAGGTACATTAAGAGATGCATTATCCGCAGAACGGAGACTGCGGTCGTGGGAGTCACCCTGATATTGAAATTTGCATTTCAGATATTCGGGGACAAATGATATATGTATACATAATGTCTTTATTTTACGATCTTCGTACTATGTACAGTTGAAAAAACCGTCCAATGTTTTATAATTACTTCAGCGCTAATTATATACAGTTATTTTCCTAAAATGACGATGCGAACCCTAGTACAATTTGTTACGATTAGAAATCGTAAAATATAGTTAATAGCTAAGTTACCGACAGCTTTCTTTAGAAATATTATTTTTTTGCGCATCATCATTGTACATAATTCCGAGTTCTGCGAAGGGAAAGGTCCCTTTCCACCCAAGAGGCGAATTAATGGTTGTGTATTTTGATTAATTTTATTATTTCTGTAAATGTGTGCAATGATTGGAAAGTTCAATACATCGCAATTTTCTTTTAGTTTGATAGGACAACAAATATTCATAAAAAGTTAACTGCCATTTTTCTTTTGGCACGTGCTCGCAAAATTGTAGAGCTATCTTATATTTAATTTTGTAATTTCTGTTATTTTCGTGTTAATATTGATAATGTATTATACAGCATGTGCTCGCGAATTTGTAGAGTGATTGGAAAATACAATCATCAGTCAATTCAGATTTGTTCGTCAGTAAAAGTGAACTATAATTTTACTGTCTATATTACAGCAAGCTTTCAAACAATCAAAGTTGAAAAATCGAAAGAAATATCCAAATTGTTTATACGATAAACTTTGACAACGGCAGAAAGTAATATCTCATGACGTATTAACAGAAATATTATTGTTACGGCACGTTAAAAGATATCAACTTAAACTGTTGCCATAAAGGGCCTCCGAGCTGGGGAAAGGAAAAACCATCGTTTTAGTGTCAATATTCTAATATTTTTCAAGCAATCGCCACTGTCATAAAAGGCATTTACGAGTATTTAAAGCTTACATGCGATGATATTGGAGAAATAGTCGGGTGCAGTGTCAAAGAGAGCGAACGCAATACATATTATTAAACCAGAAAACCGCAAAAGTTATTTGGGCGTTGCACAAATACTAGCATCGCAGGGGATTCGAAGCAAGGGCCTCTTATGTATGAAAATGGCCACTACCATTCAAATATTTTGATCCAGTAATTTTTTACATTAAAACTGGTTTCAAAATCAAAGCTTTGCTCTTCTTACTTAATTTTTGTATAGTTTATTTTCCTTTCATTTGATATTATTATATCGAAAGTGTATTGAATAATATATCCGTACAAGTAGGAAAATATCCTTTTAAAAAATGGAAAATATCGTTTTATTGTAGTAATTAAAATAAAAAACAAGTAATCTCTTTTGTTTCAGTATTCATTTCACCGTTTATGAATTAGAAGATATAAGGATTTTTACTATTTATAACTTATATGGCGCATAAAATTATTTATATTTGGTTCTTTGCCCCTTTGCCCGCTTTCCTAAGTTGCTTATTACTTTTATATTTACGACCTAAGTTTCGTTAACTGGAGTTATAAAGAAGCCGAGGTTTATCTTTAATTTAGCCATTAAAACAAAACAAAGATTAATGTTCTGTGACAACTTTTATGCAGATCATAAAACATTTTATGCGTCACGTGTATAGTATCTTTATTAGAAATACGTACCCCTATTTTATAGCATTTAGTAATCAGTTCTTTTATAACTTTTTTTTATGGAAAGGGGGGCTCATTTGATGGTAAGTGATTACCCTCGCCTATATACATCTGCAACACCAGAGGGCTGGAGGTGCGTTCCGGGCCTTAAAGGATATTTGGGAGTCGGGAAGGAGGATGAGGATGGGGGATCAGGAAGGGAGTGAACCTCCGGTTACCTCACTCGGTACTCAACGCCGGTATTCTGCGAGATTGTGATCCCAGATCGAGTCCATTCGAACAGCAGCAAAAGTATGTAATAGATATATACTGAGCATTGAAGGCTGTCACTCATAGGGGAAGACTTCATTTCGCCTCTCCGGGAGATAGAACGATAGATAGGTTTTTCCTTTAGTCACCTCTTACTACTCCTATGGGAAGATAGAGGATGGAAGATTCTTTCGCGGATACTTCACTGCAATTGCATAAATTATTGCTTTGCTTGCTTGAAAACAAATATATAAAAAAAAATAAGTGCATAAAATTATAAGACATCAGCATGTCGACCATACAGCAAAGCGAAGCTGAGAGGCAAAACATGTATATAGTCATGTTTCTACGGTTTTAGGTGTTATGTACATATGAATACTACCACTAATGCTCGATAACTTCATAGAATGACATGTCCAAAGCAATATTTTTTTTAAAAAGTACCCGTTGTTTTTAACGAAACCTTTTAGTAGGTAAATAAGGTTGGCTGTACACTGGTTGATAAATATGCCTATTTTCTTCAATAAAAATAAAACATCTTTTTGGGAATATTCTGGATTAATCGAAAATAAAAAAGTCCGGGATTATATAAGGAGGACTGGAGCTCCCTAGGGACTTCCGAAGTAAGTGGAAAACGAAGAGAAAAGGAAGGAAAAAAGGAAATTGAGAAAAAAGAAAGAAGAGAAGAAGCGAATGCATGGTGACCACTACAGTAAAAAAATCTATATATATACATAATTATGTATATTATATATATATATATAAATATACTACTCTCTATAGCCCCTATTTCATTGTCATATCGGAAAGGTCAAGGCACTTTTATATTTGTCTCTCGATTCGGTTTTAAATAGCTACATCATCTGTACTACGTAGTCGAATGCGTGGGTTTCACCAAAATGTCGTCTGACCTCCAATACATGATAATTACAACCACAAACAGTACACGAACCTAGGACTACCACTAGTAGAAGCTTTGGTTCAAATAAACTACCCAACAAAATTGAACGGACATATTACTGTCGGTGCAACTAAAGCCTTCCTTTAAGTAATTATGTAAATTACCTCACCTCACGTACCTCATTTTTAATTCCTGTATAATTAACTGAGAGTCAAATTAACAAAAAAAAAACAAAATTAAGCGGCATAGATGACCGTCAATACAACTGCCGTATATGCTTATTATTAAAAAAGAAACACGACAACAGTATATTAGCGGTATTACATGTATGTATTTCGTGGATATACTTACATATTTCATGTTAAAAAAAATCAAATAAGAATTTGACGGCCTCAACGAGCCGCTATTATGTTGAAAACATGTAGAACACGTTGAACGGGTCACAAAATACTTAAAATTCTTCAAATAATTTTAGCAACCAATAGCCCACCTTTTGCCTCTACGTGAGGTAAAACTTGACGGGGCGAGTGCCCCGTCGCGCAGTTTGCTATCGGAATTTACCAAGCAATTTTGATGTATTTTCCTTAAGGCGCTCTTCACGACACCCACGGATAGAGAGGGGGTGACAGAGATTCTCACGCCGATACCACACTATCGAGTTATTTACGTTAACGCTTATAGCATGGATTAGTTCTATAATATTTCAATTCACTTTTTAAACATTTAATTTTAGAATGCAGTCAATAATTATTTTTTAAACTACATATAATTCGAGGAGGGTCACAATGCTGCCAGTACAAAGTTGAGAACGACTTCGGCACGTCGACTCGTGAGCTTGTGACTGACGTCTAATACATGCCGGTTTGCTGAGGTCAACACTTTCACGTATTTATCGAGACGCCTTTTTTTTATTTCATATTTGTCAAAGACGTAATACTTAGTTTCACATGAGGAGTAAAAGTTCATTAAAATACTGGCAAGTTAACCGTGCGAGATCTGTTCAACATATATATATATATTGTATATCCGAAATAGTAATCGGAAACAGTAAGAGAACGCATAAATTAAGGGTTACGAACGGGAAGAGGACCTGCATTTTAAAATAATGTTAGTCTAGTGTAGTAGTGTTTAATATTATTTATCTAGTCTAATAAAAAAACATAACCTTAAAAAGCATTTTTTCTTTTTAATATTGTAAATGCCACTTCCGTTACAGAAATTTCTCCAGTGTCGTGAAGGAGATTTACAGTCATACATCACAAATGGACAAACACAAATCCGGAACAATTATTATTTGAAGACCATATAAATACTCGTCTTGTGTGAGAATAGAACTCGCGACCGTATTAACTGAATGATGTACCGTGCCAGCTCTGTGGTCATTGTGGTCGCTTTAGTTTCATAGGTCGCGAGTGACCAGGGTTCGATCCCCGGTGCCGGCACCATTGAAATTGTTAATGGCAATTTACCACATGCTCGGCGGCGAAGGAAAGATCGTGAGGAAACCTGAAATTTATTCGACAACATGTTTAGCACGCCAAGCCGCACTGGACCAGCGTGGCGGATCTTTCCCAGCTCCAAAACCCTCTCAGATATTTGAGACTACTTTACTTTACTTATCAATTAAACAGCGTGACCCGGGTTCATGCCAAAAAAAAAAACAGGGTTCTTATCGCTTATATACGGATATGTAGAACAGAATGTTAAACCAAAAGATGGCAGTGGATAAGTTAATCTTACAACCACCGGAAGAGAATCTGCCACTCTATCACATCGCGAACGTGTCATAAGAGCAGACTAAGAAATTACCATAAAAGCTCAACAACTGATATGACTAATTTCAATTTGTTCCAAAATTATTACGCGTGAAGGGTTAAAAAATTCCAGACCGAATACTTTGATACGGTAATGTGAGTTGTATCTAGTACTGCGATCTACAAGTATGCCAAACCCTCCCACGGGCTGTCAAAGAAGTATATAGTTTCATAGACCAACGAGTTTGCATTACATTTCCAACAGAAACTTTTATACTCTTAGATCTTATATATTTAGTAATTTACGAAGAACTCAAGTTTATGTTGTAACGTTAATTGTTTTTAAATCACCAAATTCTAAAGTAAGTTATCCGTAATTAAGTATTGCAAAATTAAAACTATAAACTAACGCAGCCTAGTTAGATATAAATAAAAACCTGTATTGGTGACATTCCTATGTAGTATAAGTAGTTTAAATATCGATATGGTATACCTACATTAGGTACCTACACCGATGATAATGAAACAGACTAAAGCAAGAATAATGAACTCGTAAAAAAGAATGATCCGATATAAGTTTGCGCAAGTTCAGAATTTTATTAAGTATTTCACATTACCATCCTCATATAACATTAAGGCCTATTACTTTCTTAAACGTAATTGTACGTTTGAATTACTATATAAAAGATAGAGGCGATCTTAAAATATGTTAGCGCTAATATATAAATAATAAGATCTTACTTTTATAGTACTTATATAGGTAATACGAAAGGGCGGCTGTGGTGGCGGCCTAAGAGAATATGCCACCACGTCTCGTCTCGAGGATGTCGTAAAAGTTGACAGATGGCGAAATAATCAAATGCTGCGAACGGCAATCCGCCTGGTCGGATAAGACTAGAGGTTAAACATTCATTGTTTTTAATAAAAAAGGCGGCAAACGAGCAACGGGTTTAACTTGATTGTAAGTGATTACCGTCGCCCACGTACATCTGCAACACCAGAGATGCCGCCGGTGCATTGTCGGCCTTTAAGTGTATTTGGAAGATGGGGAGGGGGAGCGGGCCTTCGGTTACCTCACACACGGAACAAAACGCAGAAGCCCAAGATGTCTCTACTCCACGATGGTATTCTGCGATGGCGTGGTACCAACCCGGATGAGCCGGCGCGTTCGAGCAGCGCAAAAGCCGCCGCTTGGCGCTACCACGTATAAAATAGTAACATAGCCATAGTAAGACCATTGTCATTCTAAGTCTAAGTCCTTAAAATGGAAAAACTTTTGGGTATATTTTTACCCTGATTTGTTATGAACATATGTAGAGTAGGTAGAGAACTTAGGAATAACAACAGAACTGCATTCCAATGACCTAAATTAAATTCACGGCTCCGTTGGTGCAGTAGCAAAGCGACTAGCTTCAACGCTCTAGGTTGCGGGTTCGATTATAGGAATATTTGTTTAGAGCGAAAAACAACCGACTGCAAAAAAAATATTACGGGTTTGAGTATTTATTCGTGTGTGATTTGTCTACCGTCCACAAATTAAGGAATATTCCAAATTGGCGCAAGATTTTTTTTCTTAAGATGTTTTTTTTTGTGTTTATGGCTTTTAAGGTGCCAATGTGAACTCCGATTGTACCATCACCCGACGTACCTGTCGCGGAAGCGCAGAGGGAGAGTCGACCCGCTCTTCCGGGCCTTTTCCAGTTTTCACATCCACTCCCACTTGTGAGAAGTAAAAATTCCACAGAGAAATAACAAAATACAATGTTTATACGTCACAACACACAATAATATTAACACGACATAACAAAGTTTATGAACACGACGGATCAAAAGTGAGTACCTTTTCTTTTTTTTTAAACGAACGCTACGCTGGTATTGGGCAAAGAAATCAAATCGAATGTCGTAACGTATCGTTTAAAAAGCGGCGTGTATTGGCGCGAGCGTACTCATCGCGATGCGGTCGGTTATCAACTGCAGGTGAGGCGCGACAGGTACGGTAAGCGAGAGGCTGGGTGTGTTTGGGGCTACGCGTGAATGTACACACACGGGCGACTTCAACGTGCGTTCTTTTATGATACAATATAATCAATGCCTATACTAAATACTAAAATTAAAAAAAAAATGCTGTTACAATAGTCGAGTCAGTAGGGACCTATCTCCAAATAGAAGGAAAACAGACTTCGTTCCTATATATTTTTTTTATAGAAGAGCATGCGGCTCAACACCAGAGGAGCTACAGATGCGCTCCAGGCCTTTTAAAAGGAGGTCTCGTAAACAAACCCTACGTAAGTTTCGTAAAACACGTTGATTTTTCGTAACTTATGTATGATTTGTGTATGTCACCCGAACGCTTAAATGGCCACAAGCTCCATCCGTCATGTTGTTCCAAATAAACCCTGATGAAAACTGAGTCAAAACGTCTTGTGTTTAGACCTATGAACACGCAGTGAGAGACTACAGAATATATCATTGGCGCGGAGCCAGTTAACTCCGATGCAATTTTTCTATGATACTTTAATGAAACTAAGCACAGATAATCTATGTAGTGAAAAGAGAGTGTCTCTAGACATGAAATTTAGTCTTTTCTTCTTCATTGATATAAAAACTTAGATTTTAAAATGCACACAAATTTGTATGTAAATTATATTACAAATTTTATACCCCGTCCCACCTTAGGTCACAACATGGACTAGTATTAAAAAGCTAACCTAAAACTATTTCATATGAACGGAAATTATTATTTACCTTAAAAATTAACATGTTAGATATGTTTATTCAACAAGTACGTGAAATGTATATCACGATAATTCCTAAACTAATTTCAGTATTAATCTGCTACATATTCCGAGAATAAACATGCATCCTAAAGCTTTTGAGAAATCGCAAAGTATGTTTAAGCCTAAAGTCGACATAAGCGCGTGTGTCGATAGGAGCTACCTAGTTTTCCGAATGACCCGGAGTACTATGTCGGATGCTGGACATAGGTGTGTCAGATATGTATCAAGTTCTGCCTTCACCGGGAAGCACACATTTATTGCATTTCTTGTCGCTCTATTTCTCGACGTATATGGTTACGTCTACCCTCAATTTGTCTTAATAAAAAAATGCAACTTCTTGTTACATAAAATGTATTATATAAATTTATTATGAAAATATGCGTGCCTCACGCCTGCCATATGGATGGCCAAGATCTGAAATCTCAACCTACCATTGCATGGGTAAGGGTAAGCAGAGATCGCGGGTCTGGGCACACAGCTTAATTAACAGTATACAAAAAAAATGGAAAAAGATACTCATCCCAATTTTCGCCTATTGGTGTTTTCGAAGGTGACGGCGACGAACCTCGTCTTCGGATTCGCTGTCGGGGACTGACATGAGATATTTAAGGCTTTAGTCGCCACTTACGACACTCACGCGAAGAAAGACACTGGCTGAATCTAATGCCGCTATCGCACGACACGACACTTATATCATATCGTATCGTATATTGTGATCCGTTCTACTACCGAATTATTAACACATTCGCCTAAATTTGCAACATTGGAAGTTCAGTCACACGCAAAACTGAATGAATCGAATTGCACTGACCAAAAAAATTTACAGATTTTTTTTTTTCATAGGGCATTATGGTCCACTGGCAGCATCCAAAGGCACTCGCAGAAACAATTCGAATTTAAAATTCCTGCAACTCATTTTGGAGTATAAGAATTTCCTTGTTGTTTCATATTGTTGTTTTACCTACGCTGGGGAAATACTTTTCAGCGGATGTAAATGACTAAGATTAATAACTAGTAGGATTTTATTGTAAGCGGTAAAGCCTAAAAGCCCTCTGGGTCGGTACCACTGTATTATCTATTTCTGCAGCTAATCAGCACTGTAACCATTCTCATCCGGTGTCAGGGTATAGAGGTACAATTACCGGCAGTGAGGCAATCCACATTAGTCATCAGGGGCTGACAAATATGTACTGTACCTTACCTTAACAGCCTGTAAATAGTCCACTACAGGACATGGGACCCATGGTCCTCCCATAAGGTCTCCTTATGGCAGGGCCTATATATTTGTCATAATCACCAAGCTCGGCAAGCGGATAAGCAATCGCAGTACCAGGCGCCACGCACGATGTGATGGTGATCCCGCCATCTGTCGGTAGGCGTTGCGGTTTTCAAGGCTTTTCCCTTAGTCGCCGCTTACGACACCCGCGGGAGGAAAGTGGGGGGCAGATTCTTACCCCGATACCACACGGCAATATCGGTCACCTTTTCCAAATGTAGTTATATGCAAGGGCAAATAGTAATAGGCTTGTTTGTTACTTTAATATAAAAAAGCTTTTATCCAAATTATTATAATTGTTGTTGTGTTTATTTCATTTTCAATTGGTTTTTATCTTTGGCGATTTATACTTTTTTTTTTATTAAGCAATATGTATTTTTGTGCTAAATTATTTTTCTTTCTCTTTGTATTGGATCTGCCTTCGTATCAGGAGACTCCAGTTCGATCCACGATGACTAGACCTCATGTCGATGAGTTTGGATTGGACACTAACACGGCGACCACACTGGTGAAAATTTGGTAGAAAGGACCAAAAACTGTTGTGATATTTATAAACATCTCGGAATATTATTCGCTATAACAATATTTTACATCCACTATCGTCGGGAATTACATCTAATATGTATGTCTTGCCTCTAAAGGTAATATATAACAAGGCAAGGTATTATAGTTATGATCACAATTATGTTACTCGTTAACTTACTGTGAGAACGTCGAGAGATTCACAGTCATACATCGATCCTTTTTTGTAGTAATAAAAATTCACACAGACAGTAGAGCGGGACAGTATTTCATACCGGTCCACCGTTTGCAACTTTATAAGGCGCAAGTTCGGCCCCACATGGAATACTGTTCTCATCTCTGGGCAGGGGCACCCCAGTACCAACTCCTTCCATTTGACCGCATCCAACGTCGAGCGGCTCGAATTGTCGGCGACCAAGCTCTCTCTGATCGGCTTGATCCTTTGGCCTTGCGAAAAGATGTTGCTTCTCTTTGCATTTTTTACAAAATATTCCACGGGGAATGTTCTGAGGAACTGTTCGGATTGATCCCAGCTGCTGAGTTTCACCATCGTACATCGCGACAGAATTCGAAGTTTCATCGATACCACCTAGATGGTTGGCATTCCACCACAGTGCGCTTTAATCGAAGTTTTCTGCCACGCACTTCGACTTTGTGGAATCAGCTGTCGCCAGCAGTATTTCCGAACAGTTACAACTTAGGGACCTTCAAGAAAAGAGCTTATTCCTTCCTTAAAGGCCGGCAGCGCATCTGTAGCTCCTCTGGTGTTGTGGATGTTCGTGGGCGTCTGTGATCACTTACCATCAGGTGAGCCGCACGCTCGTTTGCCCCCTACTTCTATAAAAAAAAATTGGTGTAAAACCCGACAGATGACGGAACCACCTTCACTTTAAGGCGTGACATGACCTTAAATAACGAGACTGGTGGCAGTTTGTAGTGTCGAAGATGCGACACATCTCGATCGACACAGTACTGTTATCTGACCGTCCAGTCGTGGGTTTTTAAAGTGACTCAATTTAGGAAAGGCTTCAGCCTAGCAGAGGAATACAAACAGCATGTTGATAGATTGACAGAAGTAAATGATCAATGGTTTGAAATAAAGAAAATATTTTTTTTCTTCGACTTAAGCAAGTATTTCTTTTAGCAATTCTTATTACTTTTTTTTACTCCGTTTCGTAATCAGGTTCTTCTCTCGGAGAGGAAACAGGCGACAGGCACTTCGTAGAGATCCTCTTTTGGATTTTTTAATAGTTTTAAGGCATACAATGAACTCGTTCACAGGTGCTGCTGACTAAAACTGAAATTGGAGACCTTTCCCAGCACTGGGCAAATAAATTTTAGACGAAAAAGAAATAAAATTCTAATGGAGAGCATAGCAGTGTGGCGGCTTAAGACCCCCTTAAGTCTGAGAGTATTGTCTCATGGCTACTGACACGCGATATCAACATCTGAAACATATCAGAAATTCATTTTTCAAACCGGTGATGGGCAGCACTATATTAGTTACTCTGTAGAGCAGCAGGGGTTAAGGTGCGAGATGTAATGGGACCGCCAACCCGCCTCCTAAACGTGGCCATTAGAATAAATCTGATGCAGTGCGAATCCTTGTTCGGGAAGTTGTTGGAAGTTGTCAAGTCACGCTAGATAAACAGTAAGTGTCGCGGCTTCGTAGCGATATCGATGTAAGTCCCTCAATCGGGAGTTATCTACTTTCCTAAAGAACATGAGAACCACACTTCTAGTCAAGCTTTGGGCGTAACACATCCGTGGATTACGAAATTAAAACAGTTGCTGAACGGCCACAAGTAATTTCGCTCAGACTGACGTCCGGGATGTCAACAGAACAGTGTCGAATGAGCTGTGTTTCTGGGTCATTACACAAAACGTAACTATTCAACGTTCATTTGACTGTTTCTTTGTCATAGATCTGTGGCGAACACTAGTTCCTAGTCATTATATAGAGTCTAGCTCTATATACTGAACTTATTTGTGATGAAGTCGGCCAGTGCGTGCCCCCTTGTATTCCGTTGTTACATTCCAAAATGCCAACTATTAGCTCATCGCCTTTTCCGTTACGAATCTCTCATTAACATTCACCTCCTCTTCCAGCCCCAAAATCCTCTCGTCGATCCTCAACCTAACCAAAATCTCAACTGGAGATTCATTGCACTCTGCTTTATGCTGATCATACCTAATAGAAATCCATAATTTCTGTTCACCACTCCGGGTGGCAGGTATGAGTAAGCACTCGAATCTATTTCAAGGAACATAAGAGATGTTTAAAAAAAAAAATTTTCGAACTAATTCTTGACGGAAAAGAATAAATACGAGTAAGTATGATTGTACAGTATATTTATTATTCTTCACAAACTAATAACTCTCTCTTCACTTAGATATAGTCACCACATATTTATGCTACATATATATACACTCTTATTATTTTTTGTATTACAGAAATCAAAGCTCGGGACATCTGGGAACCAAAGTATTTCACAGTGAAAATCCTATTCCTATCTTGATCAAGATAGGATAGGATTTTCTTGATGGTATCTTTCTTGATTGATATATATTGAAGTGGTTATTTTTAATAGATAAAAAATTTGTACTTGCATAAATTGTCTTTTGACTGTACATATTGTATGATTCTCAGAGGAATTATTTAATAGCTAGCCCCTCACTAGGCATATAGTTAACATACATAAACTGCAAATTGACAAACACCCAGACCCATAACAATTATTTGTCCATACAAATACTTATACCTTACGGGAAACCCCTGCAACCCCCAATGCCACAGCTACATGCTTAGCTACTGTGCCACAGGGTCAATCACTAGTCAGTAAGTTTTGGAGAGATTCTCCACCATCTGTCACTCACCAGAACCTCATTTGTTAGCTAGCAGGGGACATGGAGGTGAGGTTGGCATTTGCAGACAAAGGTGGTAAATTCAATTAATTGGTGAAATATCTTAATTAACCTTCTCAAAACAAACAGGAAATTGTTGAACAACACATCACAGATGTACTACTGTATCTGTGTGCTCATTTGGTACATTTATTATAATAAATAAATTAAGCTTTCCTCTGGCATTAAGTCAACCTATATTCATTTTCATGTATACGAAGTTTAATAAATAAATGATGTCATATACACTTCATAATTTTTGTTACAGAAAATTTACCAAGTAGTTGATGCAGGACATGTTGCAACAATAGAAATTCTATTGTAATGACATGTTAAGCATTATTAGTTCGTCATTACTTTGCAGAAATGATTCAGATGGGAAAAGAAATTAACTCACTATGATGCATGCAACTATGATCTGCATGTAACTAAATATACAAAATTACAACAAACACCTTAAATATACCAAATGCCAATTATCTTTCATTGACGAATGGACTCTACTATACTATATTTCTACAGGCTTCTGATTTGCACTAAAGGCACCATTCACATTACACAAAACAGTTTTAAATCCAATTTTTTCAAGCTATAAAAGTCTTGTAAAATTATCACCGATGGTGGAGCCCACCATATCTTCTTATATCCTATAACTGTGGTTTCACATCTTTATTAAGTATTAGTGCTGGGTTCTGCATGTCCAGTTGACATTGTGCTATGTCACTAAGTGCTCCCTGAATCTTCTCCAGTAGTATCTCACCTTGACGCACAACCTATTAGTTACAAAAATTAACATTATTAAAGATAGTTCAGCCTTTAATTTTCTTTAAAATTGACAAAGAATTGAATATAATTTTCTTCAAAACCTCATCTGCTCACCATACTGACCAGAAGATAAGGCATATTAAATGTTAAGGTATAAAATACATAAATGGATTATTTTATGTCCTGTTTGAATTGATTAAGTAATATAAATAGATAATCCACCTCTTCCAACTGTTCTGCAGCTTCCTTATTCTCTGCTTCCAGCCTTCTTAAGCTTTGCACTTGAAGTTCAGTAGAACTCTCTTCGCTAGGAAGTGATTCTATAAGAGTATCTATGTCTTTAGCACAACGAGAAATTAATGAGGCAAAAAGCATTGCATAGTCCTCTTGGTTCTGCTGTTGTTGTGGGGTTTGAGACCCACTGCGGTCGAATCCAGGGAATTTACTAGGTGTTGAGAACTGTTGTAGAATACCAATGCTATTGCAGAAATGTTCAGCTTGCTGGAATCATAAATTGGTGTAGAAATAGACAAATATTACATATAAGAAATTTATAACATAATAATTACCTGGTTTATTGTATCTTGCAATTGTGTAAGGCGATCTGCCATTATAACAAACTTATGAAGACAGAAATTCAAAACTAATAATTATTAAAAAACTGCGAACAATTTGAGAGTTACTGTTGAAGTTCTCGTATGGCAATGGCAAAGAAAAAAGTATTTAATTTGAACAGAGTGACCATAGACTAGTGCTATATTACTCTCGGACCAATTAACAAAGATGGAGTGAAAGCTTCAAAAACGTTACAATTTTTTTGTACATAAAATTGGTTATTTTTTGTTTTAATGAATATAACATAACAAAAATTCTAAAAACGTGTAATTATTTAATGTTTATAAATCCTCGGAATAATAATAGCAATAGTTAACGATAAAACAGTTGTTAAAGATTTACGTTGGAAATATAATGAACTGAATATTTTACGCCTCCTTTCATTGTTCTGGAGAAAACTAACTACACACGACATGTTTTTACTTTTTCACAGAATTTCTAGTCAGATCAATGCGATTTATTAAAATGTTTCTTTTATTCTTTACAAACCCGCAATGTTTTGACGGTCGGAAAGTCGGTCACACACTGACACGTTTTGAACAAAAGCAGCAACCGACGATATTCTATAACTCCGTCCAATAATTTTATAATACAAAAAGAGGTATATGTGTTACTAGTACACCGAAAATGAATCGTGCAAGTACTACAATTATAGTAAACATCCCGCTAACCGTGTTAAGATTACGTTTTATAGCTTCAAAACGTGTTATGTGCATTTACACGCAAAAACCGCAAAACTAATACGCAAAAAAGGAACAAAATTCACGGAATCAAATATCGCAAGTAAATAAGCCAAAATCATTATATTTTATACTTTTTTATAACAAATATGACGCCATGATACGTAACCTCAAAGAAAAGGACAACTGTATTGCATTCACGACAGGAGCGATAAGGACACAAAGCGCGTGAACTTAGGTCAACATGATGACATTCTCAGTTTTGTAGTTGTACGTGTAAGTTTCATCACATTTTTAAGAACATTTACGTTAGTTAGACAAAAGTTGTTGAGAGCTAAAAGTATAAAAGAATTAACGGATATCTTCGCTCTATTTCCTATTTTTATCATGCCAAAATTTTGCAATTTCATACATACGTAGATTTCTTTTTAGGGTTCCGTAGCCAGAATGGAACCCGTATGCTTTCGTCATGTATATAATGTGTACAATTATATCACAAATACCGACAATTTTTGAAGAGTGATTTTTGTTTTGTAAGTTTTATTGATTTATGCATAGTAATGTTGTTTTAGTTTTAGGTTACCGTCTCATGAACTAGAGCACCAAAATAAAATTTCGTAAACAACGAAGCGATCATGATTGGATATCCACGAAATGTTATTACGGGATATAAGCTAATACCATCCTAAGTTTTATCAAAAGCCATTCCGTTGTTTGATTTTGTTGTTGTGTTCAAAGGGCTGAAACAAAGAGAAAAAATATTTATTAGTATTAGAGTTATGTGTAACTTAAAAGTAGCAAACTGGAAAAAGGCCAGGTCAAGAGTACACTAAACCAGTGAGCATGCATGAGAAGATTGATGAAAGTGGAAGAAGCGAAAGACGTATGTCAGGACCGTAGCAAGTAGAAGGAGATTGTCTTTGCCTACCCCGTTGGGATAAGGCGTGAATATATGTATGTATGTATTCATAATTCATTATCATTCACGTCCATATATAATGAAAAATCACATACATACATGTATATTTACGGATGATTTTTTTTATCATCATTAATATAAAACACGTTTGTTAAAGATTACATTAAGATGACACTTAGAAACCAACTTCATCGTGTTATTTTTAGATGTCGGTATGCGCGCACATCATAATAATTTAAGAGACACTTAGAAATCAACTTCATCCTGTTAATTTTAGATATCGGTGTGCGTGCGCATTGTAAAAATTCATTGTCATCATTTTTCCCAAACGCGTCAAAAAAGCTTCAAAAAGCTAGAATTTTTTATCCAGGTGTATTCATAAAATGAATAAATGTACGACGATACGACATATTTTAATTCTTAAAAATGTAATCCTAAATCCGTGTACATTTACGTTTTTTTTTTTCAAATATCTATATTTTCTAGCATGGATATTTAGCATCAGACTGGCAAAATGTATTATTAGATAATTGTCTGATTTGATTGTTTGTCTACCTTGATTTTGAATAAAAAAATTGTTTTATATTAAACATTTTACACTGCCCAATATTGAGACCTTCGGTCCCTTTATACCTTCTGTCCAGATATTTTTGTTAGTATATGCTAAAAATGCGGTGATTGGCTGGCCTGAGTATCGTTTACATACACTTTTCCAAAATGATAAACACACAGCTAGTGTTTGTGTCCTTTTTGTTCTTATCGATCTAATAATTATGCCGTTCCTTTTGGTAATGTAGTAAAATGAAGTAAACTAAAAAACGGAAAAAATCAATTTCTGTATTTTTCCGAAGTAAAGGATAATACTATACAACCCACATTTGTTAGGCCTGTTCTACACTCTCAGCATGAACTTGCGGCGCAAACTCTTCCGCCAATCAGACGCCGCACAACGGCAAAATGCTACATATTTATATTTGATCCTAAGCGTATTGCACATAACATGCCAAATTTAGCATTAAATATGTCAATTTGGCACAACTACTAGTTGTTGTCTCTAAACCAAAAGATGATCCATACAGCCTACATTGCAGCTTCTTTTTTCTTAGTTTAGTTCATACTCCAGGAGATAGAACATGAAGGCTTAACATCCAGGCTTTTCCCTTAGCCGCCATGCCACCCACTGGAAGAACCACCACCTGCCTTGGGTGATTCTCGAGACGCTACCAATTGGCGGAATAACCATTTAAAGTATGCCAGACCATCCCCTGCTTGGAAGATTTGGTCGTACTCATGGCCGGGCTGGCGGAACGGTAAGGGCATACTATGCCACAGAAAAGGAATCCTAAGTATGATCAGATAATGAAGTAGAAGTAGAAGATTTGACCAGAATAAACCTAGTGGGTCATTTCTTAAGCTAAGATTTAGTTCCATGAGTAACATTATGAAATAATAAATTGTAATGTTCTTTATTTTTATAAGCAGTATACATAGTTTTGATAACACTAGAAGTAAAAATATCACAATCTGTAGTTTTACATATGCAATATGTACAGAACATGACAGAACCTGTGTTTTTAGTTACGTTTTCGCATAAGTATTTATATCCATCGTCTGAAAAATGAGTGTCTCTCATAACTATATTCCCAATAGTGGAGTGGTACGAGGTCTACATTATATTCTAGTCCCATCGATCCACTTTGCACTAACTAGGGCTTATTTTGGAATAAAGTGACAGGTGCTGAGCCTGTCGCCGTCTTTTTGTTAAGACCAACGATACAAATAATACACATGCTTCGAAGAATTCATTGGTCTCCATCCTATAGGAGATTGAGTCGGAACATCAGATTCGGAGGCAGATACCCTAACCACTCTGCTATCGTGACTAATTTGTAAATTTATTTGATACCTAAAATATTGTCACATGTTAAAAACAAAAGCTGTAGCTGAATACAAATAAAAGATTATCTATATATATTGAATACCATAAATCAAAAAGGTTAAGCTGTAGTGTGTGAAGTAAATTACCCTATTTATAATAATACATAAGTAGCAACGAAATATCACTACAAAATAACAAACATGAAATCACAGAATGTGTTAAACAGTTTAGTCATGTTACCAATACAGATAATACATATGATACTATTTTTAACATTTTATATGACTCTTTTTTTTTATCAAGCTTGCGAGGCACTATCTCCATTGTCTATGTATGCCACTGTTGCTCAACATAGTCCAAACACTTATTGTCTGCTTTGCAATGCTTTTTACGGATTTAACATTAATAAATTGTGAAAAGCTTGTTTTATATAATGATAGCTTGGTGTAGATTGTTTCATTTGATTTAAATTGCAAGCATATGTAAGCACAATGGGACTAACAGTATGAAGAACATTTTATGTTTATACCAAATGTTAAATATCTAAATATACTTAAATTTATAAATATTTAGACCTTATAACTAAACCTACCTAATGACTAGATGATATTGAAGTATATTTTAAATTAATAAATTACATGAGATTTATTTTAAGCTTCTAGTAAAGCATTAACTTACTTCCAACAAAAACAAATAATTATCTGCTAATTAGTAGAAAATACCAAAATGTATACAACTAAAAATTACTTAAGTGCTGTGTAGGTCCAATCTTTGTTTTATCAACAGAGACTATTAACTATATTAATACAATTTTCAATTAAACAAACTATCATAAAAATTTACTTAGTTAAGTATCTTGAATATAAATATAAAGTTGCTTAAATAACACAAGCTTGTGCAATCACCTAGGAGAATATAATAACTTGATAACATTTCCTATGAACATAAGGAGCACAAGACTTTTTAAAGATACTTAACTTTATTAGAAAAATCACTCTGTTTATAATAATATATATTTATAATTATAAAAGGATTAACATAATTAGAATTAAAGCCAAGGAACAAGATATGCAGGCTCGTGATAAAGGCCAAAACACACAACACATTGTCAAGAATGGACTTAAATAACAGTCTTTTAGGGTAAAAAAGTATAATTATGTACTAAAATATTTATTGTATTAGTTATTCTTAAATTATGTCAGATTCTAATAAAACAAATTAGAAGTGTGACTAAATGTGATGTAATATGAGAATTTTGTATGAAATCATATTTTTCAATCACAATATTGACAATGACTAGAAAAAAAAAATTGTGCATGACTAGAAATCTAAAGTATTTAAACACATACATTTTTTAAATTCAAGCATGTAATTTTGATGAAACTTAAGTGGTATTTTATACCCAATAAGTATGTGGCAGATCATTAAATATGAAATTACATTTTTTTACAATTATTGTGCTAAAACACCAAGCTTTTTCCTTAACTGTGAATCGGCTGGTAAGCCTAGTGCCCATTTACGTAAACCTACCAGCATAACTGAACTCAATACAAGAACAGCTCCAAACACAGAATATTTACTGGGAATCTCGTTAAAGAACATAATTTGCCACAGAAATGCAAATACTATATCCGCAGAACGTGCTATAGCAACGGGCCCTGCCTGTTCCATTTGCAATGACATTGTAAGCAATATTTGTCCTAAATAACTAAAGAGAGCAAGGCATACAACAAGAAATCTTTCAGTTCCACAATTAGGCATACATAGAATACCAAACATGAAGGAATAAAACAAAGTTTGCAAAATAGCAATAGCACCAAAGTTTGTCATTATTACTGAAAAGTGTAATCCTTTAAGAACTCTTAAAAGAACATATGCATTAGCTCCAAATATTGTGGAGATAAAAGCTGCCACTGCTCCTACTAAACTGCTGTAATTAGGATTCTTTTCTGCCTTATCACTGCCAAAAAATATTGGGGGATGTGTAATCAATATAACACCTACAAGTGTTAGTATTATCGATATAGTATTCCAAATACCACATGGCTCTTTCAAAAACACTCGAGCAAATAATGCCACAAAGACAGGCACCGAGAACACTATTACAGATGCATCTGCTAATGGCATATGTCGAAATGCGTAGAAACTTAACATTAGACCAACAGTTCCGACTACTGAGCGTAAACCGAGTAACATTCGCTTTCCTTTAGGAAACACTGGTTGTTCCGTATAAATAACTATTGGTATTGTTGGAAGCAGCACGCCTATGAAACGAAACATGGCAAGTTGCGTTGGATCTATATTAACCAGGCTTTTGACAATAACAGAGCACAGTGAGAAAAACAGCGACGACAACGTCGCAAGTATCAAACCAAGGTATGGACATCTTTTTATAAGTGGTCGCTTGTTCTCCAATAAATTTGGTAGTGTTTCATCACCGCTGCCTGCTGACAGGTCGACCAAATGTTGAAGTTCCAAATGTTCAGGCATATCGAAAGCGCTCCTCCTGAAAAAACCGCACCCGAAAATATTTGTGACAATAATACACAGAGTACAATAATATCTATCAGGTATATCTACTGTTTATAAGTATTTCTGTTATATTTATATACTTCTATATTTACTAGCGATGTTGTAAATCAATATATTTATGTCAACAATCAATGCCACTGCTTTTCAATTTAATGCCGGACGGAACATGATGGTTCGTAGATCATCTTCAAAAGAGTCTATCCTTCTTTTATTTTCTACTCAATTTTACAATTTGTAAATAAGTTTTCAAATGAAAAACTGGAAAAATTTATTGGCTATGACGTCTGTACTGTAGCCTGACCCGAATTATATACAACGTAGATAAATATGAACATGTACATAATAATATGTTCATTTCAGTATATAGAATAGTACTGCACTCTGTGGTTATATAAATTACCACAGATTCTTTTAAATTTAAGCTACACAACAAAAAGCCATTAATTACAGGGTAGTAATTATATTAATAAACATTAACTGTATTTGGAAATTATTTGTGAATAATAAATTATGAGCTGAAATAACTAATACATTTGAATTTTATTTATTGTCGATCGGATTCACCTTTCAAAGAATACAAGTTCCTACTATATCTGTCTACCTTATTCTCTATATGTCTCTCTTTAGTCAATCAGAAAATATTAAGGAAAGAAAGAGACAGAGCAACATCAGGTTATTTTACAACATAATATGATATTATTGCTTCTAATTCAATACACAACATCAAATTGTTAGACTAATTAAATATAATACGTACGTAACAGATTCGTTATGATAAATGTATATGTTACTTTATATATAAGACAATTATTTAATTCATAATGTATTGAGTAAAACTATACTTACAGGAGAAAGGGCAATATCTATCTCTTTCCCTCTAAGTAAATGTTAACGCTTAAAGAAAGAGATGACATGTTCAATGTTCTCATAAAAATTAATCTTATCTTGTTAAATTTTATATTAAAATCTTTTCATCACAGTCTGTTTAACTGAGTTAATTTATGCTATATATTTTAAATATGGTTTATGTATTAAAGATGTAGGTTTTATTAAAATTCATTAAAAAAATCTCTTTATATTGAGGCAATCTCTGAATATCCCCTCCCATGTTTGCATTCAATACTCGAGTGCTTGTCTATCTGTCTCACTTAGTTAAAGTCATCCTTATTACGTTCGTACGTTTTCAGACATTTGTGTATTGTGTTTAGTTTATCGTTTGTGCGTGATATTACAGTGAATTAAATGAAAACTACATAAAATAATATAATGGCATAAATTGCATTATTTTACTAATAAGTGCTAGCCATATTGGGCAAAATATTATTGTATAACAAGGACACTACTATAATAGCTGCACCTCAAAATGGCTGCTAATAAATCTCTTCCGCTGAATCTAGATAAAGTGTGTCGAGCATGTTTACAAATAAAAAAGGACATGCGACCTTTATTCGAACAACTTACTGCGACAATGTTGATGGGAATATCCAAAGTGCAGGTGAGATGACATACATTTTTGATATTTTGGGAAATTTATTGTTGTCCTTCTCGCACTCATATAACTCATGCATCAACGACGGACATACTCCTATCGCGCCATCTTCTTTAGTTAGACATGGTTTGATGGCAGCGGCCAATTTATATATGATTCTGGGGACTTGCGTATTCTCAGAATTTAATTGAGAAATGTGTGGCTATCCTTTTCTGTTCAAATAGGTTTTTAATTTTAAGACAGTGCGATGTCCTGTCTTCATAGACGAATATTTAAACACCCAAATTTATTCAAAATAAACTTTGGTACAATTCTATTATACTTAATTAGTAATTCAAAAAAGAGTTAAATTTATGTTCAAGCAAGCAATACCCACAATTTTTGTAATTGCAGTGTGGTATGGGTGTAACAATAAGCCATCAACTCAAAAAAAGAAAACTCATTAATATGAGTTATACACATTGAGGATCGAACCCTGGTCTTCTGATTCGGAGGCAGTCGTGGTTTTTCTTTTTTTTTATTTGTAGGTAGGTCAGTAAGCTATGCGGTCGTAAAATATCAATACGTAATCGACTACTTATGAGATTATGATTTACATCAAGATTATGATTTTTTTTCGAGGTAGGTTTAAAATTGCCGGCCGTCCTTCAATTTTACCCTGACGTCTATTTAGATCTGTTATCTTTAGATTGACCAACATCCGAACCACCACATTAGGTACAACAACATTTTTCTATGCTTCAAATCATCTCTCTATGAATGTTGCTGAATTTGCCACTCCCTTGAAAACGCAGCTTGGAGAGTGGGCCCCGGTTTGCAGTTGTGGCAATGTTTAACAGTACAGAGTGATTTTAGGTTGAAGTAGGCGATGGCCTCCCAGCGCAGTTGTGTTTGCAGTGTGTTCATCAGATATCTAGATGCCACGCCTTCAAGGAGATGGTCGAACGGAACGACGTCACACTGCGTGAGCAGGTTAAGGCAACGTCTGAGAAGAATCTAAAGAATGAGGTAAAATTAGCCTTTTTTTCGTTTTTCATTTGAGCTTATATTAAAAAAATCATGCGATATCTACCGAAGTGACACTAGAAAATAGAACCGAGTGTTAAAATTTTCAGGCTTCAGAACTTCGTACCTAATAGCTCCCAGGCGAAGACTTGGTATTCTCACAGCTGAGTCAATTTCGCGGTTCGATCAATACAATTAGTGTATAGTAGGTTTCCTTAGCTTGTGGGACACTGTCACTGACGCACATGTGATGAATAACAATTTTAGTGATGCACCGAGAATCGAACCCGGGTCACAGGTTTACCATGAAAATAATACGAACGCATAGCACTTCTTTTATTTTACGGTGTGGTGAATCAGTGACAAGCGACCACCCGCGACTTCCGCTCGCGTAAAGTAGTTCCCTAAGAAAATATATTTACCCAAAAATGTACTTTCTTAAATATAATTGAGTATAATATACTGCCATGTGGTATCGGCGTAAGAATCTACCACCACCTTTCTTCCCATGAGGTCGTAGAGGTGACGAAGGGAAAAACCTTGAAAATTGTTAGACTATGTTAATGACGCTGGTATTTTATGTGTCAGACGTAAAAGAAACCCGCCACCTTTGTCGTGGCGTAGTCGACTACCGGAAATGCAAAAGCTCGTCTCTTTCGGCTGTAATATTTGCTGATTTACCAACTACACGTAGAGCGGTCAAGGAGCTCGCTTTAATTACTAACTACGTGAGTGACCTGGCTTCGAATACCCGGTTCCGCCAACGTAATTTTACGCGCCGAGAACCGAAAATGGTTTACATATGGTTTCTCACACTCACAGTCATGGAGACGACAGTTGTTGGCGTGCTGGTTAACCACGTCTGCTGCTAACTAATAAAAGGGTGACTGCTCCTAGACACAAGAGGAGTCTACCATCTAATAAAACTAACGAGTACTGGAACGAAATAAATAATCCGTTATACTAACCCATAGTATAACGGATTAATTCAAGCTCCGAAACCTTAAGAAAAATAGAGTAGACCTATTCTACTAACAACATAGTGCGTATAGTACCGTTGCGTATAGTGCCGGTGCGTATAGTGCCGTTGCGTATAGTGCCGGTGCGTATAGTGCCGGTGCGTATAGTGCCGTTGAGTATAGTGCCGTTGCGTATAGTGCCTGTGCGTATGGTGCCGGTGCGTATGGTGCCTGTGCGTATGGTGCCGTTGGTATGGTGCCGTTGGTATAGTGCCGTTGGTATAGTGCCGTTGGTATGGTGCCGTTGGTATAGTGCCGTTGCGTATGGTGCCGTTGGTATAGTGCCGTTGAGTATGGTGCCGGTGCGTATGGTGCCTGTGCGTATAGTGCCGTGCGTATAGTGCCGTTGGTATGGTGCCGTTAATTATGGTGCCGTTGGTATGGTGCCGTTGGTATGGTGCCGTTGAGTATGGTGCCGTTGGTATGGTGCCGTTGGTATGGTGCCGTTGCGTATAGTGCCTGTGCGTATGGTGCCGTTAATTATAGTGCCGTTGAGTATAGTGCCGTTGAGTATAGTGCCGTTGCGTATGGTGCCGTTGGTATAGTGCCGTTGCGTATGGTGCCGTTAATTATGGTGCCGTTGGTATAGTGCCGTTGGTATAGTGCCGTTGAGCATAGTGCCGTTGCGTATGGTGCCGTTGGTATGGTGCCGTTGCGTATGGTGCCGTTGCGTATAGTGCCGGTGCGTATGGTGCCGTTGAGTATGGTGCCGTTGGTATGGTGCCGGTGCGTATGGTGCCGTTGGTATAGTGCCGTTGCGTATAGTGCCGGTGCGTATAGTGCCGTTGCGCATAGTGCCGCTGAGCATAGTGCCGTTGAGTATAGTGCCATTGAGTATAGTGCCGTTGGTATAGTGCCGGTGCGTATAGTGCCCAGCGTATAGTGCCGTTGAGCATAGTGCCGCTGAGTATAGTGCCGGTGCGTATGGTGCCTGTGCGTATGGTGCCGTTGGTATGGTGCCGTTGAGTATAGTGCCGTTGCGTATAGTGCCTGTGCGTATAGTGCCGTTGAGTATAGTGCCGTTGAGTATAGTGCCGTTGCGTATAGTGCCGGTGCGTATAGTGCCGGTGCGTATAGTGCCGTTGAGTATAGTGCCGTTGAGTATAGTGCCGTTGCGTATAGTGCCGTTGAGTATAGTGCCGTTGCGTATAGTGCCGGTGCGTATAGTGCCGTTGAGTATAGTGCCGCTGAGCATAGTGCCGTTGAGTATAGTGCCATTGAGTATAGTGCCGTTGGTATAGTGCCGGTGCGTATAGTGCCCAGCGTATAGTGCCGTTGAGCATAGTGCCGGTGCGCATAGTGCCGTTGAGCATAGTGCCGGTGCGTATAGTGCCCAGCGTATAGTGCCGTTGAGCATAGTGCCGTTGAGCATAGTGCCGTTGAGTAGTGCCGTTGAGTATAGTGCCGTTGAGTATAGTGCCGGTGCGTATAGTGCCTGTGCGTATAGTGCCGGTGCGTATAGTGCCGTTGAGTATAGTGCCGTTGAGTATAGTGCCGGTGCGTATAGTGCCTGTGCGTATAGTGCCGGTGCGTATAGTGCCGGTGCGTATAGTGCCGTTGAGTATAGTGCCGTTGAGTATAGTGCCGTTGCGTATAGTGCCTGTGCGTATAGTGCCGGTGCGTATAGTGCCGGTGCGTATAGTGCCGTTGAGTATAGTGCCGTTGAGTATAGTGCCGTTGCGTATAGTGCCGGTGCGTATAGTGCTTGTGCTACCGTCAGATGGTGGGGTAACGATCTCCAAAAATACCAGACCAAAAGTAAATAAACCGATGCGGGGCAGGAGCGTCATAGGTACGAGAGGTCTGGTACTGCGATGGCCAATTCGCTTGCCGAGCGTTACCTTTATAGCTAATCCTCCATATGGGAGAAGCCTAGGGGTATTACTTGTAGCGAGCTCTGCGCAGGCTGTTAAATTAAGGCTGAAAGGTATATTCAGTCTACCTGCTTAATTTCGTCAAAATCACGAAACTTACTCATTCCCCGGGAGTAAAAACGAACTCGTGCCTTATTTGCTTGAAGTTGCAATCTCGTGGACTGTTAGAGACTAGTCAGATTACATAAATTATGAACAATGTGACATAACTTAACAAACCAAAGGCACTGTGTCAGTGGTCCTATCAAAATCCGTCCACAGGTTTTGAAGGTACACTGCTGTCCTTCAATAGATCGCAGAGAGATAGGTTCGACGCCCCGAAACGCTATAATGCTTTCTATGGTATGATTATTCATGAATACTACCCACCCAATTTACAAGATAGCGTGAACATATTAAATTTACTATTTCGGCTATACTCTTTAGTAATACTGTATTGAAAGCTCTGTCAAAATTGTAGTGAGGTTTCTACGTTATAGATATCAAGACCATTACGCTCACTGCCTAGCTCCTATAATAGATAGCACGATGATATATATCCTATTTGTTGCTGGGTTCTTCAAGAAACTCAACTGTGAAAGTCCCATCAAATTCCATCTACTGGTATTTGCGCGATGCGTGGTCGCTGATAGATACAGCTTTTCCAAAAATTTGGATTTCGGCTTCTGTATCGGTAGTAAAATCAGATACTGAATAGTAATCGGGAGTAAATCCAATTAAAGTTTTGAAAGTATATTCAAGGTTTAGAATTAGTTTTGCTTGAGTTTTATTATTGGTAGATGTAGAACATAGTGTCAAATAATTATTTAAACAACTAAAAGAAGTTTTTTTTGCGCTTTATTCATCAACTACTATGTCAGAAATATCTAATTTAAATGTTCAACTCATTTGGTTGTTGAGATAAGGACGAGGAATGTTTAAATGAAGTTTTCATAATTTCATAGATTTTGAAAACAATATACACGTATGTTCTTTTGGTATTTCTTTTCCCGTAGAACTAAGAAATCAGTATTTTAAATCAAAATTTTGACAATTTAATTTAACCTTCGTATTTTTGTCAGTAACCGCATGGGTAAAGAAGTACACCTAACAAATTTCAAGTCTCTTTCTCATTCCGTAGTAGAGATAAGGGCAGTTGAAACTTTAGGGATTTTATATTTTTTGAAAAAAGTTCGTGTCCCTGCCGTTCAAACAAAATTATTTACTTATGTTCTGGTGTTAGTGTTTTCTACACATCAATCTAATCTCTACCCAGATTTTGAAGAAAATATGTTGAAACAAAAAAAAAATTTACAATTTTTATATAGTTGAATTTAATTTCAGGATAACAAACTGAACATCAGCTGCACGGAACAGCCCTCGTATATCCAGTACATCGAGGTTCCGGTGCTGAACAGCGGCAATCAAATGCTGGACGGATTCTTCACGAATACGGAGCAGGGGCAGAGCGACACGCAAGAGATCTTGCCGAAGGAGAGTTTTGATATCGACAAGGTAATGTAATGTACGCTACCTTTGATCCTACATTAACATTTATCAGTACTCATTCTATTATATTACATCGGAAATACAAACGAGTCAACAGTTTAAATGGCTGCTGCAGTCCGTGTACACCTGCAAACAATTTCGTTCAAAAAAGGCTGTAACCTTTTTCGTTGTCACCCCGAGGAGTGTCGAATGTCCTAATGTTATAATGGTATACTATCCTGAACACAACAGCAATCGTACTGCTGAGTAGCGTAATGGCAGAAATATGAAAGACGGTGGTACCCACCAGGCGATCACTAGGCAGAAGAGGTGTTCCATCAGTAAAAAAATTTAATTTAAATAGTTGAGTTAGTTTTTTCTTTTTTTTTCTTTAGCAACCATTTAATACTGCTAAATATAAGCCTCTTCCAGTTTGGCTAACGCAGTATCTGACACCTCACACCTTAGAGAGACCTTCCTATTTTTTAGGCTTTTTCCTTAGACACCTCTTACATAACACAGATATACGTGCCCATAAAAGATATAAAAAAAAACTTTGTATGAGTAACTTGTTTATTGCTTTTAAATACAAAATGAAGAACTGTAGCAAATTACGTATTGTTTATGTACTATCATAAAATAATTAACCTTCTATTGTAAAACAAGTCTTAATATGACTATATATATATAAAGATAGAATTTTAATTGTTTGAAAGGTATGAGACTTAAAGGTTACCATACTACGGTACTGTAGCGTATGCGTATACCCACATCTGCGATCCCACCATCGCCGACCATCCTAACCTCGGTAAAGGACTCCCCCGAGCCCGCCACCCGGAGGCTATGGAGATCGGAGGATCACGAAGGCGAGTGCTCCCAAACACCAGCCCACCCGGCACTTAGGGGTGCACGTAACACATTTAGGCGCATTTAAATACCGCGGCCGGCCCCCTTTAGGCACATCAGCGATGCAGCCCCACCGGAATAGCAGAAGAAATTTGTATTGTAAAATAAGCACCGCCAATATTACCCCTACAGTCCACCAACTTTTATCCGAAGTTACACTTAGACCAGTTACCTCTGGCTGGTCTCTCCAAGTCAGGCCATCCATTTAGGTTCTTCTTCGCTTCACCATGGAATACTAAGCCACCCCTCCACGACATAGGAAGAACCTCTTGGGGGATGGGTGGTCACTGTACTTGCCTAAAACCAGTGTAGCATTTATTATATTCACTCATACAATTATTTTAATTGCTGATATCAACATGATTCATTCACGAGTCCATCGACTTTCGTTGCCGATATTGTTAATGTAACAAATTATTGATATGACTATTTGTGATTGATCATTATCACGAAACAGCTGTGCGTATATCGACAAACCATTTCTATTCTTTGATCGGACCAACTTACGCCATGTAGGTAGACAGTAGACAGTGTACAGTTGACAATTCAAAGATTTTCCTTCTAAACTTAAATACGTTTACTAACAATAATTCTATTAAGCAATACTAAGTGCCATTGCCAGCGCTTTTTCTATAGTAGTTCTTTTTTTAAATTGTATTGCAGGTAAAACCGGACGAAAATCAAACGGCGGATCCGTTGAGTTTGGACGAAGACAACTACATGCAGATGGTGGTGTTCCAAGTGACGTCGTCGGTGTCGCCCGGGCGCCACGTGTGCAATCTCTGCCACAAAGAGTTCAAACACGGCCGCTGGCTGAAGCTGCACATGAGGTCCCATGCCAATTGGATCAAAGCCAACTGCAAGAAGCCACCGATGTGCTCCGTTTGTAAACGAACTTTCAAGGTGAGATATGAAAGTGTCCGAAGTTAATCTGCGTGTCTGTTTCACTAGATTCCCACCGCACCTGCACGTGCAAACGAGGCTCTGGCGACCGAATGATGGCGGAAAATTCATCCGCATTTGCCGAAGCCAAATACCATAGTTTAGTGACGGGGAGCGGCTTCACTAGTGCGAGAGCATGGGCTATAGACTCCAGTCCCATTGGGAGGGGATAAGCCCCTGTTCAGCTGTTAAGTATTATCCTGAGCTGTTAATTATGATCAGCAAAACCTTAAATGCAAAGCGTGGCGATTAGCATTTTAATATCCTTTTAAATAAGGTGTGATCTGAAGAGACTCGTATCTTACAGCAAGTTTCGGTTGCCTATGAGACTATTTTTTTTATCCTAATTTTATAGGCTTTTTTAATCTAATTTAACATATGGATAAAAAGAAGGGAAACATGAAGCACGAAGTCTTAGAAAATGATAAAAAAAATATTCCAGTACATGTAAAGTTGCAATATCCGTACTGAAGCAGCGTGGTTTACTCTTAAAAATGGTCAGTTTTTTGACCAACAGTGCGATATTTATGGGCTACTAACCGCCCGCAGCTTAGCCTCCTCTTCCTACAGCTTGCCTGGGTTAAAAGTTACATTCGCCAAGTTTTACGTTATCTCCATACTCAATTTCATCACAATCGGTTCAGCCGTGAGTGAAAGACAAACATCCAATAAGTAGGACGCTTTTAATTTACTTTATATTTGAGGAGATTGAATAGAGATATTGATGGAGAGGACCGCCATCTGTCGGATGTCACGAGATAACATAAAGACAAAAGCGTTTGCGCACTACATCGGAATGTTGGACCTACTGCAGTCTTACATTCGGGTTGGCGGACTTCACATGTTTTCGAAATAATATATTTATTTCATTAATTATTACTAGATTTATTAGATTTCAATGATCGTGTGTTTTAGGGCCCCGGCATGTTAAGAATGCATATGCGCACACACGAGCAACGACCGCCCAAACAGCCGACGTGCTCCGTTTGCCAGAGAACTTTTCAGACGAAGACGCTCCTCTACCGACACAGACAGACCCACTTCGAGCAGAAAACGCATCTGTGCACAATTTGCGAGAAACGCTTCTTTAGCGGCTACGCGTTAAGGTCGCATTTGGCTCGACACAGAGGCGAGAGACCGTACATCTGCTCGATCTGCACTAAGAGCTTTTATAATCCTACTGATTTAAAGGTGAGTGATGTTACCATTTAAAGTTTAAGAATATTACAATAGAAATATACTTCGCTTTTCAGAATGTTAACGTCACCTGTACAATGTTAACTAATTCAGTTTAATAATAAACATTCCATTAATGTTTGTTGTGTTTCCGCGGCGGACGTCACGCAGTGGGGGTAATCAATTATTGCTTAATAAGAAAGATAGCGCAGGCCCTAGGTGTAGTTGCATGCCAAGCTCACCTGCACTTCTGGGACACTTTGGCAGAACAAAAGGCGGTTCCCTCTCCCACGGGTGCGATGCTGTCATCTGTGATGATATACTATTTCACCCGTACCCTGCTAGCTGACAGACGAGGCTCTAGCTACTCACTGTTGGCAAAAATCCATTCGTTGACGATCCCTGATTCCAGACTAGTGATGTGCAACAGGATACCGACACTGTGCATGTTAGTCATGAACCATCGTTATTATTCGTTACTGCCTATCACAAGTCCACTGCCGAACATAGGTCTTCCCCTGAGATTATCATAAAGCACGGTCCTGAGGCACCTGCATTCATGAACTCCCCGCAACATTGTGCAGGTCGTCATTTGGTCTACGTGGGGGTCGACCTACATTGCATTTGCGTGTACGAGGTTACCACTATAGAACCTTTCTTCTCCAACGGTTTGCGTGTACTAGGTTACCACTATAGAACCTTTCTTCTCCAACGGTTTGCGTGTACGAGGTTACCACTATAGAACCTTTCTTCCCCGACGGTTTGCGTGTAGAGGTTACCACTATGGAACCTTTCTTCTCCAACGGTTTGCGTCTACGAGGTTACCACTATAAAACCTTTCTTCCCCGACTGTTATATGTATTAATTACTGTAGTAGAGGTAAATTGGAAAAAGTAGACATAACGACATTGAAGTATTTGTATAATAGAGAAATAATTGAAGGGGGTTCCCTTCAATTAATTCTCTTTATTATATATTATTAAAGTCAAAGAAATTTACAAAATAAATTTTAAGGATAAAAGTAATGTTTGTCTTGTTTACTCTGGGTATCGTAGAAAAGTAGTAAAAAGCAATATTTAATTTACATATAAATTATCACGAAAAAACGCTAATTAATCTTCTGCAGGCGCCATAAGTGTCCCGCATTCCATTTTCTGAAACTTTTTTTCGTCTTCCTCCAAAATTTTAAAGGCTTCATTGAATGCTTTTTTACTTCTCTTAGATAAATCCTCTGGGAACACAACCTGGAACCGTATTATAAGGTTACCTCTTGCCTTGTTAGGGCAAGCAGGTATTGGCAGACCTTCGTCTTCGACAATCTTCTCATAACTCGATGTGATTACATCGGTTATTTTGACGCGCAAAGTGCGCTGGTCTAACGTTTTCAAGGAGACAATAACGCCGCACAAGGCCTCTTGTAAACTTATCGTTCTCATTGTTAGAAGGTCGCTTAAACCCGACCTTACATATATGTCATGTGGCCGATCTTCAGTAACAAAAACTACGTCCGCTGGTATCCTGGTAGGTCCTTGATCGCCCTCCTCTTTAAATCTTATTTCAGTATTTGGGTACATGCCAGGTTTGATCGGTATCGATAGAACTTTCTCGTTTAGCTTCAGTTCGGTACAGGTTTCATTGGTGAACACTAAACGCTGTATTTTCATTTTCTTCAAACCACCTTTGTAAACTTCCTCGAGAGATAATGCGAGCGGTCGGACTATGGTCGGATCCTTTTCTCTGTAACCTTTACCAAGCGGCGAGTCGAACATCGGTGGTGGGTTCTCGTAATAATCAAGTAGATCGGCGTAAGGGTTGGACGTGCCGAAGAATTCGTGAAATGTTCTCGAAGGATCACCATGGTACGTGTAAGGTTGAATGAACCCGCTTGGACCGGGGACGCCCCTCTTCAACCCTTCCTCCCCATACTGATCGTAGACCGCTCTCCGCTTATGATCTACCAGGACTTCATAAGCTTCGGCTATCAGTGCGAAGATTTTTTTCATGTTTTCGTCGTCGTCGTACTTTTCCGGATTGTATTTGAGGGCGAGGCGTCGATAAGCGCTTTTGACTTCGTGTTGATTGCAAGAACGTTTAACGCCCAAAATGCCGTAGTAATCGAAACCCATGGACCTTTATTATGTAATTATAAATAAATACCGAAAATTCAAATAATTCAATAGTAAATGCCAAAATAAAATAATTTGCTATTTATGTTAAACTCATCGTGACACTGAAAAAAAAATGGAAAACCATAAAGCACGACGTAGTGATTACATTCTCTTTAGACGTGATTCTGATTAATATGATTTGTCCAGACCCGGACAGAATATATAAAAATCAGTAGGCGATATTTTTTAGTACTGAATAAAATACTATATATGTAGTACTAGAAATTGCAATTGTTGTTAAACCAAGTTTTATTAATATAACTTGAATGTGACTTAATGACCGTCAAGCCGTACATTGGGGTACTATACTTGTCAATCGAAATTTTAAGTTCTGAATTTACCACGTGGTTGGTGGAGCAGGAAAACATTGAGAATACAAAATATTTGGAGGATGTGTAAAGTCCGTCTACGCACACAGGAGCAACGTGGCGGACCCCACACGTATAGGCTGCCCTACTTGGTCATCGATTATTATAGGTTAATTTATTTAAAATACCTTTAGGTTCATTTTCGCTTGCACACCGGGGAGAAGCCACTGAAATGCACCGAGTGCAACAAGACCTTCCGTCGCCACTCGACGCTGTGCCAGCACATGAAGAAACACCGCGGCATACGCAACCACGTCTGCTCTGTGTGCAACAAGGGCTTCTATGAAGTGTCGAAGCTCAACGCCCACATGAGAGTCCATACGGGTAAGCCTTGATCGTTTTAAAGAATTATGCTTTAAGTATACGAGTATACGGCACTCAATCCTGTCGCACATAGGTGTAGGCAGAGATTACCGATTTTCACGTTCCCGAGTTTGCTCCCGGAGATTGCCAAGGTGTCCAAGGTCTTTCTCTCGTGGTCTTTAACTAAGAGGAAGATCTCTTAGTTGTTTCTTACGACACCCACGGGAAGATAAAAATATGCAACCCTCAGGAAGTGGAATAAGTACACACATATATATATATATATTTATGCCGTAATTGCCGTAATCGCTCTTACAGAGGCTTATCGCCAGCAACGGCTTAAGCAAAAGCCCGGAAGTAATTGCGCTAACCCGGGTTTCTAGTAGTACTAAACAGATCACTTTGCATACAGATTTTTTTTATATTATTTTAAATTTTGTGTTTACAATATAAAAATAAAAACTGTATGCTATCTTTATGCAAATTTGAAAACGTAATGTCAATAAAACATAACTATGTCCGGAAGGCGAGCGTCCGTTCGAGTGCCAGTACTGCGACCGCAAGTTCGCGCAGCAGTCCGCGCTGATCTACCACCGGCGCACGCACACGGGCGAGAAGCCCTACAGCTGCAAGCTCTGCCAGGCGCGCTTCACCACCTCCTCGGCGAGGAACAACCACATGGTCACCCACACCGGTCACAAGAGGTCAGCCCACGCCACGCTACGTTGTACACGAACAGTACGCGATGACGCCGGGCTTTATGATAAACGTTATTTTTAATTCAAAAAGATTTTCGTAGAACTACAATATCTCTTTCAGATGATGTTGTTGATGTATATTTTAATTTCGTGTTATCATATTTTATGATGTATAAGTCAAGTTCAATAGTAGATGATGTATGTACAAGATTTCTAAAGACTTTCCCGATGTGTTGAACCAATAGAAATTCTATTAGTTATTACACGTGAAGAAATTATTGAAAATATATAGTAAAGTATACATCAAAAATAAACAAGCCAAAATAATAAGGATACATAATGTAAATTTTCATTAAAAACTCCTTTTGAAGCCTTGTTCTCTTTTCTGGTAAGATTCAGAGTATATCTACGCGGGATATATTATAGTGCCTTGTATAGTGGAATGGTATTAAAGCAGAGATACTCACTTCTACACAGAGATATTCGACCTAAAGAGAATATCGTACAATACGACGACATATCGTACTGTGTGTAATGTATAAAATATATTTTCTTAACCGACCATACACAGCTAAGACAACGCTGTGGGGGGAGCGCCCGGTCTGGTTCCGCCACCTTCCTTATGTAGCTTGTTACTGTTTCTGTTTGTGCAACGAAGCGCAAGTCACATTAGTTAAAGTGACTCTGGATGTGTGATGTGAAGGGTCTGCAGACAGGGAACATAGGAAAAGCACGTGAATTTAATCTTTATGAGGACCTCTTTGAAAATATATCTAACATTTTATTAAAGAACATTTTTAGGTAGAGAAAATATTAACTATTATGGTCCGTACTGGACCATTGTGGCGGAAGCTTACCGATTCTAGTCTCTTCCATAAAATAATTTCGAGGAAGCCTTTGCCCAGCCTTGGGCATTTACAAATGGGTTCGATATTATTATTACATATTGCATTTAAAATGTATTGAAATTGAAAAAACTCGATTGGTGTGAACTCTACAGTTAATCAAACTGGAGTATTCTGATTCGGAGCCAGATTCCCTAACCGCTCGGCTGTGGTGGCTTCTGCGACAGCTTTTATGACTTTAAGATGAAGGAAGGTTAAGGCGACGTACGTTCCGCGGCAGGTTCGTGTGCCCGGTGTGCTTCAAGGGCTGCACGTCGCGCGCGGAGCTACGCGTGCACTCCAGCAAGCACACGGGCGAGAAGCTGTTCGGGTGCGAGCTGTGCGCGCAGCGCTTCAGCTCCGCGTCGTACCTCGCGGTGCACCGCCGGCACCACACCGGCGAGCGCCGCTACCGCTGCGGACACTGCGGCAAGGGTCAGTGTCTCGTGTACAGTTAGACACAAGTTAAGTTTTTATCAAGCCAACCGTTCATTCGCTCGCGTCCGCTCGCAGATGAGGGAGTCTGCCGATACTGGATGAGTTTTAAGCAAGCCAACCGTTCGTTCGCTCGCGTCCGCTCGCAGATGAGGGAGTGTGCCGATACTGGATGAGTTTTTAGCAATCCCCCCTTGGAGTTTGCTCGAAGCCTACTCCTCCTTCCCATCCCCCTCCTCATTCTCCCTGCCATCTCCCAAATACCCTTAGAGGCCGACAACGCACCTGCAGCACCTTAGTACGTAGGCGACGGTAATCACTTACCATGAAGTGAACCGCTTGCTCGTTTCCCGCCTTTCTCATAAAAAAAAGAGTATCTGTTCCCGATTTTCCGGTATCAAGCTCACCGTTCATCGTAGTAGTCAAATATTATAAACGATGGATGGTGGGTCTTCCATCGTCTTAAGTCCGAACGTAAGGCCTAGAAACAAACTTAACAAAACAAGGCTTTTGTTAATGATTTCGTAAACCAAGCCTTCAATAACATGTCACCCATTGTAGTCACCATATTTAACAGAACCGTTTTCATTTACAGCGTACATAGAATCGAGTGCTTACAAGAAACATTTGAAAACTCACGAACTGAAACACGACACGGAATCCATCAATTCCGAGACCGGTTCCGAAACACAGACCTCGAACAAAGATGAAGGAGAGGGTAAAATTGTCGCGCAACAGATTACGTTGAACGAAGAGCAAGTGGAAATAGAAATTCAGGGCCCAATCCAAGGACAGGATCAGTCGCTGCAAGGGCCAGCGGACAACGGGAGCAGCGGAACTACGCAAAAGAGATTCAAATGCGGCATCTGCGTCAAAACATATATGTACCTGCACAGCCTGAAGAAACACATGCTGACGCATATTCCGGTGCGTAATAAATGTCTTACACTCTATGACACATGTCCCCACCTCCAAAGAAAGAAACACTAAGTTTTACAATAATATATTGTCTGTGGTGATTTTATTTTTAGCTTTAGAAATTATTTAGATGGCAAGACATGCAGGATTCCTCAAGAAGTTTTCCTTTACCACCGAGTATGTGATAAGCAGGCACTTAAAATTAGCTGTTATTGATCTGACACATAGCTTCTGAAAGGCTACAAGTATTTCATTAATTCCATGATTATTTCCTCTGCCTTGATTATCGCAGACACCTCGCACCTTAGACCTGCTGTCCATCTTCGCTCTGCTTCATTTTAGTCGGATATTTTTCGAAGATGGTTATCCCGCCATTTGTTTGTAGCCATTGCCATTTTCAAGGATTTTCCCTTAATCGCCTCTTACGACACCCACTGGAGGAAAGTGGGGGGCAGATTCTTACGTCGATATCACGGCAATAATATTTACACTTGCGTAGATTTCCGGAGACGATGAGCACAGCTGTCTAAAAACACCAGGCGTAAGAAATGTGAAAATAATCGACCTTTGTGGAACTCCTGAAAAACCCTGGGTTGGTTGACTAGCGGCATTAATAACTAGATTATGATCGCTTTCTCAGGAAATCTGGTGAAAGGGTATTCCGTAGGAACCAAGTTTGAAATGAAGCCGTATGGCTTTCACCCCATAAGCTTCAAACAGAAGATTTTATAACTATCAAACCCTGTTTGAACACTGACTGCACATGGGCAGTATTCCTCAAAGGGCAGATATCATATTTGTCCGCATTTATTTTATCAATTCGGTCACAGTTAAAGTATTTTTGCTAATTCAACACCTCAACTCCCATAATTCTTCTTTAATCGCATACCTCTTTAGTTCCAAATCCAATGTGAAGGTAATATAATTTCGTTTTAAGTTGTTTCATTAATCAACATACATAGCATTGTAATCCATAACTCATGGCGTGTTGCAACTATGGTATTATGTACGTAATGGTTAAGTTGCCCCTTATTTCGAAGATTCAACTAAAAAATTACATAGAAAATTAATACTTAAATCTGTTGCTTTCTAAATTTCCCTCTCTCCCTTTTTATCTAGCAGCAACAACAGCAGCTGCAGCAGCAGCAACAGCAGCAACAACATCAGCAGCAACATCAGCAGCAACAACATCAGCAGCAACATCATCAGCAGCAACAATCACAGCAGCAGCAGCAAGCGACGCAACAACTGCAGCAACAGGCGTCGCAGCTGCAGCAGCAGGTGGTGCAGGTGGGCGGCGTGCCGCAGCTGACCGTGCCGCTGCATGCGCAGCACGTGCAGCAGGGCATCACCGTCTCGGGCGTGCAGGTAACGACGCAGCCGCGCCCGGTCACGTACAGCAGCAGTGCTGCTGGTGAGAGGCGTGCCGCATCTGTCCGTGCCGCTGAACGCATGGCCCCGCATCGCCGTCTCGGGCATGCAGGTAACGATGTAGCAACGCCCGGCGACGTGCAGCAGCAGTGCCGCAGCTGGACGTGCTGCTGCACGCGCTGCTCGAAATAGCCATTTACCAAAACAATTGGAAGTTGTTTATTACAAATATAACTGTACTTATTTCTTAGTTGGTGATTAAACCCATTTGTTTAGAAAAAGTGAACGACAAACATTGATGAGCCACAAACAAGCTTATTCTTGTTTACCAGTCTTTGTAAGTCCACTACTGGACATCTAGCAAGAAAAGGTGAGAGAGGGTTCGGTCGCAATTGCTATATCGGAGGCTGTATAGGAAGGCATGCTCCTGTCGATATCCGATGAAGGTGGAACATCGTGGTGTTTTAGTCAGCACAAGCCCGATATAATTTGTCCAGGTCCTCCTAACGAGTCAAAATGAATCAATTACTGATTGGAGACGCGCTTAAGCGGTTGGTATGAACTCTAGAATACAAAATACGAAAGGAAGAAATCTACATTTGCAAACTATTTTATTGAATACAGTAAAATATAAAAAATTGCAACGCCCTTTTAGGTATTAATCAAAAATCATGAAATGCTCACAATGGCGAGCGTTCGTTCACCATTTCATTGATAAACGTGATACGCTGACATTAGCAATTTTATTTTCAGGCTGGACAGCATACTTACCCCGTCATATCTTCGGTGCAGTCGTTGCAGTTGCAGCAAACTCATCAGCAAGTTAATACGGTAATAACACTTTATAGATTACTCTCATTATTGTGGTACCAGGTACTTAACTCCTTCGCTGCCTAGAAGTCGTCTGGGTACATACCTTTTACCCATTTCTACCCCCAATCAGCTACTGTACTGTGAAATGTACAGCAATTCGCAGTAGACTAGTGTTTAGGGGGCTTTTATAGAGCGATTTTTTTGGGCTCGATCCCCGATGCCGGCACAACTAAAATTGTTAATAGCAATTTTAACCACTTGCTCGGCGATGAAGGAAAACATCATGAGGAAACCTGCATGTCTGAGAAATAATAAAAAATATTATTCTGAGAACACGCGAACTATTATTGTAAAATGATGGTGTTAATGTAAAAAGTGTGGTGTTAATGTAAAAAGTGTGGTGTTAATGTAAAAAGTGTGGTGTTAATGTAAAAAGTGTGGTTTTAATGTAAAAAGTATATTGTTAATGTAAAACAGTGTATTGTCAGTATTTTATACACGATTGCCACGATGTTACGTTGTTCTTGCTTACGTGAAGGGCTCGTACCAATGAGTTTTTCGAAAATTTTCTCCGATATGTATCGTAGGCCTGGATACTAAGACGACTGGCACGATGTCCCAAGTGGAATGAAAGGACTAAGATATCTAGTCGTGTGACCAACCCAGTCTAGGGTGTACGGTCGCTTATGTATTTATTTTTATTATTAAAGTATGGGACGACCCCCCACAAGATGGCGCAGAGTTGCGGGAAATCAATATATGCAGACGGCTCAGGACCGAGCTCTATGGCAATGTTTGGGGGAGGCCTATGTTCAGTGGTGGTAGTGGACTAGTGATAGGCTGAAATGATGATGATGATAATTAATTTTTGTATTTGTCAACAGCAACAACCTCAGCAGCTGCAAGTCCAAACTATACAAATTCATCCGCAGCACCAGCCTATACAGATTCACGTAAGTTGTATAATTATTAGAACTTTGTTCAAAGATCAGATGTTTGCATGCGATTAAGTGCCCAGGGTTACTAAAAATGACAGCAACTTCAACTAATACTTTACTCTCTACAAAATATTTTCACACTTTTAAAAATTTTTGTCACGTCAACAAGAAATCTGAGCAGTCTTATTAAGAATGGCATTTCATAATATCTGTTTATACTCTTGTGTGACAGCCGTGTGTTTTTATATTTTTACTTCGGGAATATAAATGACTTAAGTAATATGATTGAGCGCAGTGTGAAGAGTAATTAATGTTTTTCTTTATGAATTGAGGTTATTTTGAAAGATATTAATTTAGACCTAACAGGGTGGTTTATTAAATTTTTCTTATCAGCCTATGTAAGGACTGCTCTGCTGCTACTGCATAGGCTTCTCCAAGAATAACCGCCATACATGTCTGCCCATACACAACACGCCGGGCAAGAGGGGTGGTGAGCGCAGTGACCCCCCTGTCTCTATCCCCCATAGATCGATTTTCCACGTTACGTCTTCGTTCGTTAGCCAACCGGGTGCACTGCGTGCAGGTGAGGTTGACTACTTATGGAGAAAAAGTTGGTTTGTTCAACCCCATACATACACACATACACAAACTGTTTATGATTTTATATTTCCAAACCTTTTCTAGAACAGTGGATAGAACGTTGAAAACTTTAATCAATCTTTTTCCCTTTGACACAATTTACAGGTTATACTGCCTGGTGTTAATTATGACAATTCACTACAGCGCCATACCTTCCTTATTAATTAGTGTTTAAATGGTGTCTTGCTTAGTTTTATCGATTCACGGAGTTTTTAACTTACAGGCGGTAGGTGTGCAACAGGTACAGCAGCAACAGCTGCACGTGGCGACGTCCAGCTGTCAGACAATGCTACCCAATATATTGCAGGTGAGATGATTGTACTCTATCAGTAAATAATAACTTTAAATTTGTATATAAAATTATCGAACGACGGTAGTCATTGGACTTTCAACCAATAAGAACAATCTTATATATAACCAGACCATCTCAAAGTTCTAGTACCCAGACAATTGACGGGAAGCATCGCCTAAGGTGCTCGAGATACTGCGAATGCAAATCGAGATTTTTATTATATGTTTACAGCTGCAACCTACCACAGTCGCGGTATCGGGCCTGGGACAACAGGAGCTAGGCGTGGGCCATCGTATCATACTGCAGCAGCCGCAGACACACCCCGCGCTCTACACCATACACCATTGAGTCATGTAATAGTTACGTATGCCGAGATATTTAGTAGCACAGATGTACATGTACTCACATGCCTTATTGCGAATTGAAGTAATGATAATAAGAGGTATAATTGAACTTGATAGCAACAGAATTTATGGTTTAATAATGTAGCAACTGTCCGCACATCCACGATAATATTGTATAGTAGATTGTTAAAGGTATATGATAGACAAACATTTTTTTTTATTTAATTTGATATTTACACAATTGCCTTAGTACTTTAATAAATGAATTGACTGGCATATTAGATTGCGGCTAGTTATCACCTATTAGGTTAGGTTAGGTTAGGTTATTGCGAAATGATCATGTACCGACCTATTGAATGGAAAGTTGAATACTTTGCGTTATTTACTATTGAGGTTGGATGCCGGCTATTGAGGTTGGATGCCGGCTATTGTGGTTGGATGCTGGCTATTGAGGTTGGATGCCGGCTATTGAGGTTGGATGCCGGCTATTGAGGTTGGATGCCGGCTATTGAGGTTGGATACAGACTATTGAGGATGGATGCCGGCTATTGAGGTTGGTTGCCGGCTATTGAGATTGGATGCCAGCTATTGAGGTTGGTTGCCGGCTATTGACGATGGATGCCGGCTATAGATGTTGGATGCCGGCTATTGAGGTTGGTTGCCGGCTATTGATGTTGGATGTCGGCTATTGATGTTGGATGCCGACTATTGATGATGGATGCCGCCTATTGAGGTTGGTTGCCGGCTATTTCGGGTAGATGCCAAAGCCAGCTTTTGAAGGTCGAAGCTAAGCGACCCATGAAGGGTCGTTGAAAATATCGGAAAAAATGGCGTACTCTATATACAACAGGAAAATCCAACTGATGGATAGGTTCAAGCAGATTGTTTTAATAAATTTACAGAGGTATTGTATTTTAGAACCGTCTGGGTAGGTAACCTGTAATATTCCGGTTTGAAGGGTATAGAGGAGGTAGTTGCTAGCTATAATTACAGGCTGTGAAGCATTCGATCTTAATCTTCCGGGATGACGACGCATCTGTAACCTTCGATTGAAGTTGTTTGCAGGTATCCACGGGCTGCAGCAGCCAATTACCATTAGGTGGAATGAAGGCTCGTTAGTCACCCAAAAAAAACACAACATATAACATATATCATCTTCTATAAAACATCCTGTGTCGTGTACACGGGGTTTAAGAGTTCAGTCATTTTATAATTTATTACGGTAGAATTATTATACCTACGACTGCCCAATATTATGCAAGACTATTAAACTTACGAAGTTAACCACAATAGCCAAATGGTTAGGAGATCTACTCCCGGATCAGGAGACTCGAGTTCGATCCCCTATATGAGAACTTGTAGCAATGAGTTTTTCCAAACTTCTATATCATTATGTAGCTTTGCCCTGGCCCCTAAGACAGCGTCGGGGTGTCCAAATTAGCTGTGATGATGTGTGGAAAGGCTAAAATGTCTGGATCTCTGACCATCCCGGGTTATATGGTTGTGGGAGTTTTTTTTTATAATTATTATCTGAAGCAATAATAGCATGGTTATTGATGCCTTAGTAATTTTTAGTATCACATACTATAAGGTTTTTCTATAATCTCACAATTATACACAAGTTACTTTAATTATTTTATTACAGCATGCACTTCATTCTAAATGTTTAGTATTTTTCTTTCACTTTAAGAGATTGTTTTTTTTATGAAATAATAAATATTTAATAATGTTACCATGTAGATACTTTCTTTTTATGTTTTAGTTGATGGTTAAAATAGGAGAGCAATAAAATATTTACCGAATACAAAGGTTGTATTATTTTAAAGGAATATAAATAAATCTACAAATTACTAAAATAACTTATATTATAACATGAACCAATTATATGCGACACTGCTTAATTGAATGCAATTCATTAACCAATTTCATAATACTAAGATGGCTACCAATCGTCTAGTACTTTTCGGACAGTTTCACTTGTCTCTATCCTCTGTAATGTCAAAATATCGTAATTTATGGTTTATTATATCGAATAGCTAAAGTTAAACATGCTTGTAATAAGAGGAAGCTAATGCGATTTAGTATTTTATACCCACGCGAATATCTCTTCCACTTACGTTTTCTAAATCTAAAATATACGTAAAAGAAAGTATATACGAAACTTTAACAATAGGTAGCCCTGTAAATTCTTGTTGAATATTTTGTTCAGAAATGACAAATACATCTATATAAATATTTACAATATAATACCGGTAATTTTATTGTTTCACATAATGTTGAATTGCAAACACATAATTCCAAAATTATACGAGTCAGTAGTAGAAGAGACTAATTTCAATGTCAAACTCTTTTAAAAACTTACACATCTAAAATTATTAGTACAATTTAAGTCCATGGCAATGTAACCATATTAATGATACCTTTCATATTCAACCAAAGACCTAAAGAAATAAACCAAAAAGCGAGATAAAGGAATTTTAAAGGGATCCTTTAAAATTGATAAAACCAGAAGACTATAACCCATGGAACAAAATTATAAGTCCTAAATGAACAATTATTGTAATAAGATATTTAGCCGAAGTGAACACTCAATGCACTAAATCTACTAGAAAATCTTCAATTGTTAGAATTCTAAAATACAGTTGCAAAATATGACTAATACTTACAAATCGAAACTATATGTATTAGGTCAGACCTATTTAACATTAAAATTCTAACAATTTTATGATAAAGCTAGTTTAAACAAAGGGAAAGGATTAGTATCGCATGACACTATTTTCTATTTGATCTTTAGACAAGGTAATAAGGCGCAGTGGAATTTTGACAGAAAAATTAAATTTAATAATCTGTCTGTTAGTAAGGTAAAGACCCAGTTTCCGACAATTTTAGCTTTATTTTGAATAAAAAAAAAATATCTTAAGCGAGTTAATATTTTTTTTTAATTTAAAATAAATTTATTCTGTACCAAATTAATGACAAGAACAATAATAAAAAAAATCTTAAAGTTTGGAGTGACTCTAGACTGAGTCGAAGCAGCAAATCAGTGCATCAATCATTGTCAGTATAAAAATATAATTAAATATATAAAAAATGGTTAACAATTAACTAGTATTTAGTTTAAAAAATCAATTTATCATATTAAATAAAGTTTTATTAATAAAATGTAGGTGTCAATAACTAGTCTCAATTTTATAGGTATGTCACAGTTGTTGACATTCTTACCTCTTATGCAGGAGATAATTTGTTTGTTGACATCTCCATAAAATGTACCAATATTTACATTAATTATGATTGTTATGATTTGATAGACTATATTCTATAATTACGGTGATAAATATTCATTTAATATTGTATTGAATAAACGAAACATTATATTCTTTATTAAAAATATTTCTTTCAAATACGAAAATGTTTGTTGTAAATACAATTTCAATGTTAAAACGATTATTACTGTGATAATTCATACTTTCAATTAAATTACTTGATGATACAAATACATATTTTCGAGAGTTCAACAAAGAAAGAAGCAAACTACAAGTGTTCAACTTAGAGCAAGCATTAGCAGAAGTGAAGGCTGGTAAGCCTGTAATAACAATTGCCTTGAAGTTTAACATACCAAGTGACCTTGTTGTACAAAAGTCGTGGACAATTATTGACTCCAAAATTGACAAACCTGGACCGGAATGCGTATTTCGAGAAGATAATGAGAAACATGTTGAATTGATTTTCTATATGAAGAATCATGAATTTCCTATTACTAAAGTTCACCTGAATAGTGTACGGATGTTGTAAAATTAGATATAATGTATGTATGTTGTAATATAAATAAACAAGGAAAAAAATATTTTTTCCGAACAATATGCCAGGTTGTTATTGGTACAAGACTTTTCGTCGTCGTTATCCGGAGATAAGGGACAGTATAGCTCAGAATCTTACAAATTAGAGCCAGGTTTAAAGAAGTCCAGAATCATCTTGAGCCATTAGATCTTTTAAATATTGATGGTACAAGAAAGTTCAATCTTGACGAATCAGCCTTCAAGCTGAATCCTAAATGTAATTCACAGTTCAATGTTGTTACATGTAATCAACAGTTCTCGCGTCAAAAGGTGTTAAAATTGTTCATAATATTGTTGGAAATGATGTTAAAGAGTGTTTAACCTCTCTAATTTGTGGAAATTCAGCCAGACAATTAGTTCCGCCAATGATATTATTTCCTTATAAACGAATTCCGCATAATATTGGCAGTAGCATGCCAAAGGATTGGGCAGTCAGATGCTCTGACATCTGGCAGTATATAACCAATGTATTTTATCCATGGTTACTGAAGATCCAAATACAATTTCCAGTGATTATATATCTTGATGGACATGCTTCTCATTTATCATATCCATTGACAAAGTTCTGCAGAGAAAAGAAAATTGAATTGATTGCATTGTACTCCAAAAAGTACCAACTGTTTATACCTCTGATTCTTGGCTAGAATATTATGAGAGTAAGGAAACTTGGTCCCCAAACATCACTTTTTAAATCATTAATTCGGTTCAAATAATTATATCGCGTATACGATCTTTTCTAGAAACTTTATGATTTATTACAATCAAATATTATTTTAGTTATCATAATATAACCACAGCTGTCACTCTTACGAGTGTCAGAAACTGGGCCCTTTACCTCATGCGTTATGTTATACATGTCATTCAAAAAATTGCGTCTAAACTTTTATCTCAGGGAAAATAACTATGTGCTGTACAACAATATATGTATGTACAAATCGCATTTCACGCGGTTCCGAACCGCAACTTAATTAGTTTACTTCGTACCAATGACAAAGCAACTTGTTGAAACAATTGTAATTAATTTTTTACTGTTTTCCACAAATAAATTTGACTAAAACTTGTTTACAAAGATACTCTTATTAGAAGTATATAGTGTTAAATCTTGAATATCAATAATAGTACTATAATATAATATTGTTTTTATTACATAATATATAGACATTTATGCAAAATTTAAAAGTCAGTCATTACAGATAGATGACATGGGCATGACCTGCGCAAATTTTAGGAAAAGTTCTTATGTTCTCCGGTGGATAGATACTAGATGGCGTTAGTAAGCAGACATAATTTAGAATAATAAATGTCAATGGTGGTGTAGATGATTTTCAGAAACTATACACGGCGAAATCATAATACTGTGTTGTAGTTTTACTACTGGTCGTAAATTCAATTTTACACAGTTTCACAAATTCATGCTGCATATTATGCTACGCTATAAAAAATTAACATTAGAACTCGAACTACAGAGAAATAACAAAATTCAATAAACACAACCCTCACTTATCGAGAACCCGCCAAAACTATTTTGTTACGGTTCACCATTAATGGCGTACTCGGACGTGCAATAATGTTTACCCTTAACATGTTATAACAATATAATTTCTATTGTTAAAACAGGTTATGAGTTATTTCATTAAAAATATTTTGTCACAAACAATGCGTCTCTTCATTTTACATTATTTTCTAACGACTTATTTTACGACACAAAGTAGTTTATATTTTACATTCATTTCAAAAAACAATATTTTCACATGGGAGACGTGTACTGTTAAGGATGGAAGAGTCTTCCCTTCTTTTCATAATGGTCCATCTCATATCAAAGCTACACAATATTAAAACTTTTACCTAAATACGAGCCCTATCAATATCGAGAATTAGTAATCAGACGGTATACTATTTTCATCCACACAAATCAAACATAACCTATACTGATCAATTGTTACTAGAGATTTACTACTGTTAAATATAACCTGCTGTTGCAAAACATGACCTATTATTTGCAAACTGTGGTCTAAAATTGTAATTAAAGGTAAATTAAGTCAAATCGTGTCACTATACGCTCTGCACACTGCTGTCCGTATCATTGGAGTTCTCAGGCGCGTATCTTATATATGCGGAGTGTACTGTTAGACCTGGTGGGAGTTTCACGTCGCGGAAATAGCGATGGCGGCGAGCGTCCTTTGCTGAAATACGACGAACCGGGTCGTAAACTAGCATTTTTTGAAGGAGATCCATTCCAACTTCGTCTAGGTTCTGTACCTGAAATTAAATAATTTATTTCTATCTCATTTGGTATATTTATTTTGCCATGAAAAAATTAATATGGGGAGATGATCGCATAACATATTAAATACATATGGACACAAATGTTTAAAATCAATAGACAAAAAAGGGGATTGTTATGTATAACTCACATGGTTATGAAGATTGAATGTGTTCCAATTCGGGAATGTGGGTTTGTAGTCTGGCAGAGATGACACTCCTGGCCATATCTCTTCTGTGGGTGTGCGCAACATTCTGAAAGTAGAAATAATTTCCCATGACTTGTTGAAACAATTATAATTAATTTTACTGTTTTCCACAAATAAATTTGACTAAAACTTGTTTACAAAGATACTCTTATTAGAAGTATATAGTGTTAAATCTTGAATATCAATAATAGTACTATAATATAATATTGTTTTTATTACATAATATATAGACATTTATGCAAAATTTAAAAGTCAGTCATTACAGATAGATGACATGGGCATGACCTGCGCAAATTTTAGGAAAAGTTCTTATGTTCTCCGGTGGATAGATACTAGATGGCGTTAGTAAGCAGACATAATTTAGAATAATAAATGTCAATGGTGGTGTAGATGATTTTCAGAAACTATACACGGCGAAATCATAATACTGTGTTGTAGTTTTACTACTGGTCGTAAATTCAATTTTACACAGTTTCACAAATTCATGCTGCATATTATGCTACGCTATAAAAAATTAACATTAGAACTCGAACTACAGAGAAATAACAAAATTCAATAAACACAACCCTCACTTATCGAGAACCCGCCAAAACTATTTTGTTACGGTTCACCATTAATGGCGTACTCGGACGTGCAATAATGTTTACCCTTAACATGTTATAACAATATAATTTCTATTGTTAAAACAGGTTATGAGTTATTTCATTAAAAATATTTTGTCACAAACAATGCGTCTCTTCATTTTACATTATTTTCTAACGACTTATTTTACGACACAAAGTAGTTTATATTTTACATTCATTTCAAAAAACAATATTTTCACATGGGAGACGTGTACTGTTAAGGATGGAAGAGTCTTCCCTTCTTTTCATAATGGTCCATCTCATATCAAAGCTACACAATATTAAAACTTTTACCTAAATACGAGCCCTATCAATATCGAGAATTAGTAATCAGACGGTATACTATTTTCATCCACACAAATCAAACATAACCTATACTGATCAATTGTTACTAGAGATTTACTACTGTTAAATATAACCTGCTGTTGCAAAACATGACCTATTGTTGCAAACTGTGGTCTAAAATTGTAATTAAAGGTAAATTAAGTCAAATCGTGTCACTATACGCTCTGCACACTGCTGTCCGTATCATTGGAGTTCTCAGGCGCGTATCTTATATATGCGGAGTGTACTGTTAGACCTGGTGGGAGTTTCACGTCGCGGAAATAGCGATGGCGGCGAGCGTCCTTTGCTGAAATACGACGAACCGGGTCGTAAACTAGCATTTTTTGAAGGAGATCCATTCCAACTTCGTCTAGGTTCTGTACCTGAAATTAAATAATTTATTTCTATCTCATTTGGTATATTTATTTTGCCATGAAAAAATTAATATGGGGAGATGATCGCATAACATATTAAATACATATGGACACAAATGTTTAAAATCAATAGACAAAAAAGGGGATTGTTATGTATAACTCACATGGTTATGAAGATTGAATGTGTTCCAATTCGGGAATGTGGGTTTGTAGTCTGGCAGAGATGACACTCCTGGCCATATCTCTTCTGTGGGTGTGCGCAACATTCTGAAAGAAAGAAAGTAGAAATAATTTCCCATGACTTGTTGAAACAATAGATATTCAATTGTAATCACACCAGCCTCCTAGACCACAGCTGAGCAAAGTCCACCCAGAGAAGATTCCAAAAAAACCTGATAATTTCATAGGTTTGCCTATAATCACTATCCTGGACAGGCAGACAAACCAGACCCAGTTTGAGGGTAGAGTAAATGGGAATATCCATCTTCTCCAAATATCTCAATCACCTCTGTGTACTCACTGGAGCCTGCTGACTGACAATCGAGGCACTGGTAAACCACAGTTAAAAAATTCATAATCTAATTTGCACAACCAAAATTCCAAAGGATTATTCACTCACCAACCCAAACTCAAAGGGTTCAAAGGGGAAGTTAACATATTTTTCTCGAAATGCTAACCTCAACCAACTTTTTTTTGCTTATTAAATTAGGGTGACAAATTAGGTAACAGTTTACCTGATGGTAAGTGGATACTGTAGCTCATGTACACTTGAAAACAACTTTAATCGAAAGAGGTAACAGATATGTTGTCACTCTTGAGGACTAGAATACCTTACAGCTTATAATTATACCAGCTAAGGCCGTTCAGTATCTTCCAAATTGGAACACGCCAGTGACTGCATTGCTGCTTAGCAGCAGAAATACCTACCTAGACAGTTCTTAGACTCTCTTTCGTATGGGTTGTATCCCTTCATTTATTTCCGTATGTATCATTCTCTACTGTCCTAGTCACCCATTACAGGCTTTAGGCTGTACCACATATATATAAAAACCTAAAGATACCTAAAGATGCGGAACAGCTGATCAATCTCGGAATCTCCTTGGAACAAAGGCTTCTTAGAAGACATCTCTGAGAATATGCATCCCACTGACCATATGTCAATGGGACATGAGTACCTGAAAATTATAATCACTTATTAATTGTGCTCATCTGCCACACCATCGCATGCTATTGGTGTCATAAAAGCCAGACAAATTACCTGAACTATAGTAAATGGCAAAATTCTCACATATATCCAAGACCCAATTTAACCTGACTGTAACAACAGGAAATGTAAGATGAAGTTTCAAACATCACTTTGTCCACATTTAATTTAAAAAGAAGTGATATTGAAGAGGTGTTTAATTTTTGCACATGTATCCTATAAAATTCCCAAGATATTCTGGTAAAGGTTCTGTCAAAATTAGTTCAACTACACTTAATGGACAGGATTAAACAGGCATGAACATAATTTGGCAGAGTTAAATTATGTATCTATTATGGAGTACAATATAGGATATATTTTATTTAAATGAATTCATACATTTGACTAAATTTGTGTCCACAATGGCAAGGCCGCTACTAAGATTCTGATTCTTGGCATGTAGTTATTCACCATTGACTAGACTGTTGGAATTAATTGTGTTCTAATGGAAAGATTATCTATCAGGAATTAGAAAACCTTAATGTTAACCTCAGTCAGTTCCAACTAAAGCTATGAGAATGGGTTGATATTACTATGGTGGTATTATAGTGTAGTAGTTTTAGTGGGTTACAGCATAAATAAAATCATTATTTAGGTAAATAAATATATCTAAAATATGATTAATGAATTATTTCGAGCATACCTTTGACTGCCAAGTAGGACTTCTGGAGCTCTGTACCATAGAGTAACGACTTCATGTGTGTACACTCTTACTGGTACACCAAAAGCACGTCCCAGCCCAAAATCTGCTACCTTGAATTAAAAAAAGGTAGTATAAATAATGTTCTGTTCTATTATATTCATATATTATTATTTTATGCTGTTAGCTATGTGGTAGCGGTGTAAGAATCTGTCTCTCCATGTCTTGTAATGGAAGTTGTGAAAGGTGATTAAGGGGAAAACTTTGTAAATCTCATTGCATTCCTCAAGAGACAAACTGGAAAACTTGCTCTCCACCCAATACATTTTATCTACCATGAAAGGGAAAAATGAGTTGCAAAAGCTTAGCAAAAAACTATGCTGAGTTGTGCTAAATGAAAAGTTCTAACTTCTGTCTACCCTTATGAGTGAATCACACCTACATATATTTTGTTATAACTATATATATTTTGCAATGTAATCTTAAATAGACTAAAATTATTCTAGCAACATATTGTTAGAATAATTTTACTAAAATAATATAGGTCAGATATAAAGTATATAGAGATATAACAATTGTTTGCAACTATGTTATACTCATGTTGGGATGCTTTCTTCGTGATACATCCTTTTGTAAATGAGTGCCTGTCTATAATATGTGCACAGATAACTACTATTATCGTGTAGATATCAGTGGGAAAAATAAACCATGAGCCAGTAAGCCATCAATATCAGTGCAGTTTTGCACTGGTTTATTACTATGGTGGTATTATAGTGTAGTAGTATTAGTGGGTTACAGCATAAATAAAATCATTATTTAGGTAAATAAATATATCTAAAATATGATTAATGAATTATTTCGAGCATACCTTTGACTGCCAAGTAGGACTTCTGGAGCTCTGTACCATAGAGTAACGACTTCATGTGTGTACACTCTTACTGGTACACCAAAAGCACGTCCCAGCCCAAAATCTGCTACCTTGAATTAAAAAAAAAGGTAGTATAAATAATGTTCTGTTCTATTATATTCATATATTATTATTTTATGCTGTTAGCTATGTGGTAGCGGTGTAAGAATCTGTCTCTCCATGTCTTGTAATGGAAGTTGTGAAAGGTGATTAAGGGGAAAACTTTGTAAATCTCATTGCATTCCTCAAGAGACAAACTGGAAAACTTGCTCTCCACCCAATACATTTTATCTACCATGAAAGGGAAAAATGAGTTGCAAAAGCTTAGCAAAAAACTATGCTGAGTTGTGCTAAATGAAAAGTTCTAACTTCTGTCTACCCTTATGAGTGAATCACACCTACATATATTTTGTTATAACTATATATATTTTGCAATGTAATCTTAAATAGACTAAAATTATTCTAGCAACATATTGTTAGAATAATTTTACTAAAATAATATAGGTCAGATATAAAGTATATAGAGATATAACAATTGTTTGCAACTATGTTATACTCATGTTGGGATGCTTTCTTCGTGATACATCCTTTTGTAAATGAGTGCCTGTCTATAATATGTGCACAGATAACTACTATTATCGTGTAGATATCAGTGGGAAAAATAAACCATGAGCCAGTAAGCCATCAATATCAGTGCAGTTTTGCACTGGTTTATTACTGTAATTGGGTCCCGCTCAAAATCAAATGGAGACAAACAAACAAGGCATTTACACAGTTTTTGATTAATATTCCAGAAAAAGGTTTTTACCGTACCTTAATAATTCCAGTCTTATCTATAAGTAAATTCTGTGGTTTGAGATCTCTGTGAAGTATGCGGCGCTGGTGGCAATACAGTATTGCATTGTTGATTTGATATAGATAACTCTTGACTACAGCAGGATCCATGAACTGGAATGGTGGAGGACACAAAACATATTATACTTAAAATAAACTAGAACATCGTGAAATTGGAACAAGTGAAGTTATAACTATTCCTGTATCTTGGATTATTAAGAGATAGAGAGGAGTAGACCTCTGGATACCTCACTCATCAAACAAAATGCAAAAGCACAAGATGCCCCTACTACATGCCAGTATTCTGCAAGACTGTGGTACTACTCTGGTTGAGCCAGCCCAATCGAGCAACAGCAGAAGCCATCATTTCGCTCTACCACATTATAGAATAAATTATATACAATAGTGCCTTTGTACAGACCATTTCCTATTATATATTTCTTATATATTGCTTTTTTTATGATTTACTTGTGTGTACATAAATTATTAAATAAATAAATTTCAATTATAATTTTTTAACATTTCCAGTAATGAGTCCAATATAACTTATAAAATAATCTCAATAGATTGAGTGGTTTGTGAGTCTTTAGGGGACAAACAAAGATTTAGAATTAGCCAGTTTATGTGACCCAATTTAAGGACATGTAGCATAATTATTCAAATAATATATACTATCACTTTGCATTTCGATTCACATTCTCCTATCATTTCAAAAGAAAAATATGAATAAACAACATGAAAAATAAAATTAAATAATTTATACATACTTTTCCTGAGCCAAGAGAATCCATGTATTTCTTCAAATCCATAGAGAGAAACTCGAAAATGAGATAAAGGCGAGATTCCTCCATCAGAACATCTTCCAATTTTACTATGTTGGGATGATTTAGCTCCTTCAATAATGAAATTTCTCTAAAATAAGATAGAGCATTTGATGTTATTGTTAGGTTTTAGGTTATGGCATGTGTATTAAACAGAAACTTAATTATATTGTTAAAGTTACGAATAGTATAAAAAGATCGTGAAGTATGGCAAACTATCCACACACCTGATCGCCGTGGACGGTATACCTTCGTCTTCAGACTCCAGTCTTATTTTCTTCATGGCCACAAACTGTCCAGTTATTTTATTTTTTCCTTTATACACTACACCATAAGTACCTTCACCTATTTTTTCGATTTTTAGAAAATCATCCATCTTGTAGTGAGGAATTTTGCTAGATATACTAAACAAGCTGCGGTAATAAAGGCGCTGACGATTAGTTACCGCGAGCAACTTTAATAAATTTGATTTAGGAAAGCATTTATAAACACTACAAATATTGACTGGAATAAATTACCACATTTATAAAGAAATTCTCTTGGAATAAAGCAAATATTTATTGCAAAAAAAATGTATGCCACAATCACAGCTTATAACGACTTTCAAACGAAAAGTTTTTAAATTTTTCGAACGATACGTTGTATTGAGTTAGCGTTGCCATAATATGTCAAAATTTTAAATTGAAGTTAGAAAACGGATGAAATGCAGGGTTACCCACATCAAATAGAATTTGACCTCAAAAACAATTAAAAGTAAATACCCAAAAACCGCTAAATTCTTGAATCCTGCTAAAATTCCTTATACATAACTATAATATATATAACTTCTTATCTATATTCTGTAAATTATATTGTTTTATAACAAGCTTTTCCCCGTGACTTCCCTCACTTTGAATTCAGGTTAACAATATACTGTTAGAGGCCTCTGTAAAACAATGCTCAGCCGTGGGACACTTTAGAATGTATAAGAAAGTTTTGCAGTGTGGTGGCATAAGAGAATCTGCCCCTCCATCATCCTGTGTCGCCAGGCCTTTGAAATTAAGATCTCCTTCAAAAAAATATTTTTTAGACCGGTGACGGGTCGCAGTATTAAAGGTTTAATGTGTCTGGTAATGTGACCACTAACCTGCCTACCAAGCTTACGATTACTATAAATATAGGACATTAGTGGACGACGACTGTTAAAAACAATGGTATTCTAAGAATGTAAATTAAAGGAATTACTATAGGTCTACCAGGATCTGATGGCAAAAAAAAGTTTAAAAAATAGCGATTTTCATATGGCAACAAAAAAAATGTCTTCTGTCAACTGAAATTTCCAGGAATTGTTTTTGGTTTGGCTTCAAATTTCCTTTAAAAAGTGGTGAAAATGTCGAAGAAACCTCTTCGATCGCAAGCAAGAAATATTGTTTTCAATGTTTATCAAATAATACTTGATGAACAAGGTCCAGAACAAACACAATCATCGATTTTTAGCCATATGCAAGCGTTGACTGGTTAGTAGGAATGACACGTTTTGATACTTTGGTTTATTTCAGGAGTCTCTAATACTACCATAAGACGAATTGTTGCTGAAGGCAGATCTAACAGAGGCGTAATTAGTACGCCCGGTAAAGAGAAGAAAGGTGGAAAAAAAAAAATTTACTTGGATTGTTTTGATTTAGAATTGATCAGAAACAAGATAAATGAGTTTTACACTGTTCGAAAAGAAATACCCACTGTCGTGAAATTGCTACAAATTCTTCGGGAGGAAATCAATTTCAATGGAGGAAGAGAATCATTAAGGTAACAAAAATGAATTTCATTTTCTTTCAGTTTGAATATAATCTAAAAACATAGTAATCTAAAAATAACAAACTTGTTTTGTCTTCAGACTTATTTTGAAAGACATCGGATTCGAATTCGTGAAGTGCCAATCAAAAAGGACTATTTTAATGGAGCGACATGACATAAAGATACACAGATTCAAGCATTTGAAGTCTTCCTCTTCCGATGAAGACTTTTTTATGGATGTGCAGTATTTGGAACCATTTTCAAGTTCTGATAGCCTATAATTAATTAATAAACTCATGCACAGAGTAATTGGAGTTTTCATCTAAATTTCGAAACCCACATTCGCCACAGTAAGATTTTCAATCCTTGATCATTGGATAATTATTTCACACACAGAATCAGCCGCTATGAGGAAAAAAAAAAAAAAAAAAAAAAAAAAAAAAAAAAAAAATACCTGGATAGTTTTGATTTAGAATTGATCAGAAACAAGATAAATGAGTTTTACACTGTTCGAAAAGAAATACCCACTGTCGTGAAATTGCTACAAATTCTTCGGGAGGAAATCAATTTCAATGGAGGAAGAGAATCATTAAGGTAACAAAAATGAATTTCATTTTCTTTCAGTTTGAATATAATCTAAAAACATAGTAATCTAAAAATAACAAACTTGTTTTGTCTTCAGACTTATTTTGAAAGACATCGGATTCGAATTCGTGAAGTGCCAATCAAAAAGGACTATTTTAATGGAGCGACATGACATAAAGATACACAGATTCAAGCATTTGAAGTCTTCCTCTTCCGATGAAGACTTTTTTATGGATGTGCAGTATTTGGAACCATTTTCAAGTTCTGATAGCCTATAATTAATTAATAAACTCATGCACAGAGTAATTGGAGTTTTCATCTAAATTTCGAAACCCACATTCGCCACAGTAAGATTTTCAATCCTTGATCATTGGATAATTATTTCACACACAGAATCAGCCGCTATGAGGAAAAAAAAAAAAAAAAAAAAAAATACCTGGATAGTTTTGATTTAGAATTGATCAGAAACAAGATAAATGAGTTTTACACTGTTCGAAAAGAAATACCCACTGTCGTGAAATTGCTACAAATTTCCTTTAAAAAGTGGTGAAAATGTCGAAGAAACCTCTTCGATCGCAAGCAAGAAATATTGTTTTCAATGTTTATCAAATAATACTTGATGAACAAGGTCCAGAACAAACACAATCATCGATTTTAGCCATATGCAAGCGTTGACTGGTTAGTAGGAATGACACGTTTTGATACTTTGGTTTATTTCAGGAGTCTCTAATACTACCATAAGACGAATTGTTGCTGAAGGCAGATCTAACAGAGGCGTAATTAGTACGCCCGGTAAAATAAGAAGGTGGAAAAAAAAAAAAAAAAAAAAAAAAAAAAAAAAAAAAAAAAAAAAAAAAAAAAAAAAAAAAAAAAAAAAAAAAAAAAAAAAAAAAAAAAAAAAAAAAAAAAAAAAAAAAAAAAAAAAAAAAAAAAAAAAAAAAAAAAAAAAAAAAAAAAAAAAAAAAAAAAAAAAAAAAAAAAAAAAAAAAAAAAAAAAAAAAAAAAAAAAAAAAAAAAAAAAAAAAAAAAAAAAAAAAAAAAAAAAAAAAAAAAAAAAAAAAAAAAAAAAAAAAAAAAAAAAAAAAAAAAAAAAAAAAAAAAAAAAAAAAAAAAAAAAAAAAAAAAAAAAAAAAAAAAAAAAAAAAAAAAAAAAAAAAAAAAAAAAAAAAAAAAAAAAAAAAAAAAAAAAAAAAAAAAAAAAAAAAAAAAAAAAAAAAAAAAAAAAAAAAAAAAAAAAAAAAAAAAAAAAAAAAAAAAAAAAAAAAAAAAAAAGTTTAAAAAATAGCGATTTTCATATGGCAACAAAAAAAATGTCTTCTGTCAACTGAAATTTCCAGGAATTGTTTTTGGTTTGGCTTCAAATTTCCTTTAAAAAGTGGTGAAAATGTCGAAGAAACCTCTTCGATCGCAAGCAAGAAATATTGTTTTCAATGTTTATCAAATAATACTTGATGAACAAGGTCCAGAACAAACACAATCATCGATTTTTAGCCATATGCAAGCGTTGACTGGTTAGTAGGAATGACACGTTTTGATACTTTGGTTTATTGCATTTTTCGTGTGTATTATATTATGTATACTAAACTTTGGTTTATTTCAGGAGTCTCTAATACTACCATAAGACGAATTGTTGCTGAAGGCAGATCTAACAGAGGCGTAATTAGTACGCCCGGTAAAGAGAAGAAAGGTGGAAAAAAAAAAATTTACTTGGATTGTTTTGATTTAGAATTGATCAGAAACAAGATAAATGAGTTTTACACTGTTCGAAAAGAAATACCCACTGTCGTGAAATTGCTACAAATTCTTCGGGAGGAAATCAATTTCAATGGAGGAAGAGAATCATTAAGGTAACAAAAATGAATTTCATTTTCTTTCAGTTTGAATATAATCTAAAAACATAGTAATCTAAAAATAACAAACTTGTTTTGTCTTCAGACTTATTTTGAAAGACATCGGATTCGAATTCGTGAAGTGCCAATCAAAAAGGACTATTTTAATGGAGCGACATGACATAAAGATACACAGATTCAAGCATTTGAAGTCTTCCTCTTCCGATGAAGACTTTTTTATGGATGTGCAGTATTTGGAACCATTTTCAAGTTCTGATAGCCTATAATTAATTAATAAACTCATGCACAGAGTAATTGGAGTTTTCATCTAAATTTCGAAACCCACATTCGCCACAGTAAGATTTTCAATCCTTGATCATTGGATAATTTTTTCACACACAGAATCAGCCGCTATAAGGAAAAAAAAGTATCAAAACGTTTTACTCCTATTTCCCCAGTATTGCCAGCGACAATTTCTTTTTTCCCTTTTTGCCATCAGATCCTGGTAGACCTATATATACTCATATAATATCATCCGAGTTCATCAGATCTCTCAATATACTTAGATTTTTAAGTAGCCTCGCAATGTCATATAAAAAATGCCCATGGGACTGGCGGAATTAAAGAATTGCGTCCGGTGGTGATCACGGGTGTCGTAGAAATCGATTCATAGCAAATATGCTTAATGTGTTACGATTTTTTCCTGGCCAATTTCAATCACGACGACAACTTTTAAATGCTATCAGTAGTTGCCATCTGCATAGGAGATTTAACAGTACCGGAAGAGTATGCACAAACACCGAGGAAACAGAAACGTACTGGTTATATTATGGTCTTTGGCACTTACTGGTATCTGATGTAAGAATAAAGCGATGTGATCGGAGGAATGGTCAGACGCAATGTTAGAGACGCGGGTTTAAGCACGGTCCCTGTTAAGACTTATGTAGTAGTACCACGGCCACGCTGAATAGCTGTGCAAAGTAGAGGTATCCTTGTGCTTTTGTGTTTTATTCGATGAGTGAGGTAACCAGAGGCCCGCTCCCCCTTCCTCCTTTGTTGAAACGCGTTCGCACCAAAATATGAATCGACCATTGACAAAACATTTACCTACAAATTTATGAAAATAAGACACGCTATTAAAATAGCTATGCGTTAAGCTACGTGCACATCAACTAATTTTCTCGTTAGCCACAATTGACGGCTCGGTGGCGTAGTGGCTAGTATTTGTATGGAATACAAATCTCCGGTCTGGTTGTTTGTTCATGTGCAATTCATGTATGTAAACTGCCTCCGCCACACAGGAGAAATTCCGACAGCGGAAGGTAACGTTTTTTTTTAATTAAAAGAAAAGAAAAAAAAGAAAAAGTATTATGTACTTATGTGCGCCCAATTTTTTGTCACATTTATCGTACCCGTACCTTCCGGCTTCGGGCTTAGACCGTAAGAGGAACTTGTGCCTCATCGTACCTTGGCGTGGATATTTTTCTTATTCTCATGTGTCAGTAAACGTTTTATTATAAACGGAAAGATCTGGGAGCCCATCGCATAATTATCCCAAGAAAACCTGTACCATTATTTATTTATTTATTATTTTTTTCTTTTTTGTTAGCCTTAAGCTTAAGGTTTACAATGGGGGGGCTTAATGCAAAGTAGCATTCTCTACCAGTCAACCCTTAATACCATTATGTGATTAATGAAAAGGGATCACGACCCTCAGCAATGAGGAATACAACGATAAATAAGTTCTGGTACACACTCATAGATAAGATAATAGTTGGCAAAACGTTTTTTTAATGTAGACATGGCTTATAGTAGTAGTAGCATACAATGCTTTGGAAATTTCTCGCCACTAAAGCCATGACTTTCATATTAAAGTAATATAACGTATCGATGTTAATTTAATGTTGTCCATGGGCTGCAGCAGCCACTTACCGTCAGGTGGACTGTTAAGTCGTTTTACACCTCAATCCAATAAAGAAATCATAATTTGTTGAATTTCGTTACTAAGTGTTTTAAAAACTAATAAAAAAATATTCAATTGTTTCGAAATTAATTATTTAAACAATGGATCTGCAGAAATAAATTGAAATTTAATTTAAACTTTTTAATATGTTGATTTGTTTACTGTAAAATTTTAACTGCACTGTGTATTGTTTTTATGTGATGGAATATGATTAAAGTACATAATATGCAAAAAGATCAGGTTATGACGTTCCGTCTAAAATTGCATCATCATTCACCTATCATCAATTCATCACTCACTAGGTGAACTGAGATGGAAGTCGATGGCAAACCCGTGAAACGTAATAATATCTTAACTAACACATTACGCGATATCTTATTGTTTTTAGTTTCATCTGAGGGCAAAAGTGTTCGTAACCTTCCAGTTATGTCAGGATCAGCATTGAGGATGCCGGACCGACTAATACCCCCTCCCGGTACTCGAGAGCTGAAGGCCTGCAAGAAATAAAGAGCAATGACGCTGCTGCCTGCTGCTGCATCGCGCTCGGACACCTGTTAACGAAAGAAAGACTCTCGACATAAACCTCGGCTCGGGTGTAATCGAAGTAGGGAGGACTTGAATCTTCTTGTTGATTGTTAGAAACGCCCTTGCTCACGTGTAAATCACGTGTATGGTGTGAATCTGTGTCGGGGCGTTCGACGATTAACGACGCAGTATGGGTGACCATATGTTATTCCTGGCTCCCACGCTGCTTTGTCGCCACTACAATATTTTATCGTACCGCTGTCCCATTGCAACAGGTAGATCTTTTTTCAATTTATCTGGTTGTGGGCAGTGTCGTCTAGGAGTTTGATAATTGCATTTGATAGTGACATTCATTTATTTTTTATTTTTTTATGGCAACATTTATTATTCAATTTTGTCAATACAAGGTGTACAACACAATTGTGTTTATCACCTCAAAATAGCACGAGTACGTGTTGTTATGTTGTTACATGACTTCACTCCTTGTATTCTTCCTCCCTTTCCTCTTCCTTTTCTTTCTGGTCTTCCACTTCCATTTACAAGCTTCGGAGTTATCACTGAAGTGTGCGCTAGCGCGCTCTAGAGCTTCCTATATAGTCCTGAATTTCGGTCGTCTTTTTATTTTCGATTATTCCAGAATATTCCCGAAACGATGAATATTTTTATTGAAGAAAATAGGCTAATATTTTAACTAGTGTACCACCCTTATCTACTTGCCAAGGATTTTCCTTAACGTTGACTGGCGTTGACTGTAAAACATTAGTTCTTTGTACTTGTAATTCGAAGACGTAAGTTTTGACAGCACGTTATCGGGCATTCGTGATAATACCTAACTAGCATTATAATTTAAACAGGTATGCAACAAAGTGAACAGACATCTAGGCAAGTGCTCATCTTCGCTTGCCATCGGGTAAGATTGAAGTCGAACGCAGGCCTATTTTTTCATAAAAAAAAAAAAACACTTTTAGAGACAATTAATTTTTTTTTATATCACGGACATGTACGCTTTTCTTTCGATGTATTATTTCACCAACAGTATAATCAACATGTTGATTCCATGCTGAGTTTAGAGATGCCTGCACCGAGATTGTACCCAGACCAACCTTAAAATTTTAATTCAGCTCTGCGACTCTAGATTACTGAACCAAGCATTTTTATTAAAAATAATGAGCATAAAATATACCCAATTTAAAGTAATTTATGAAGCACAAATTATTTGAAACACGTTAAATTTGAACAATTGTATTGTTTCGAACGGAGTCGACAATTTTGACCGTGTCGAATTTGAGACAAAAATCTAAGTTGAATCGAAAGATGTATAACTTACTTAAACTATCATAGAGGTACGGAATCTGACTCATATCCTCCGACTGCGACTTCGGGAGAATACAACAAAGAACCATCGAGATTTTAGAAGAAATAAAAAAAATCGATGTAACTGAGTTAGCGATTTAATTGTCGCAAATCGCACATCGCTAATTCAATGTGCCCGTCCGTGTGGTCCGTCTCTAGTGAGCCCCGCGTTTATCTATTTATTTCTGCACTCCTGAGGGAAGATTAATTATGCCTTTGCGAAAGAACTCTGGTTATTTGGATTCTACAAAGTCTATGAAGGCATTTGTACTGCTCCCTGAGAACGAAAATTATTTCCTTACCGCAAATATGGTAATCGGTTGGAGCTGGGATTAAGTATGGTTTTTAACTGCAGCTCTTGTAATGTTAAAACGGTTTATCGAGTAGTGTGAGGTCTTGCGTTATCATAGACCAATAATGGTGAAGATCGATTGACGTTGTTTCTCCGAGTGTTTCGCCATCATTGTTCGAAATTCTTCATAATGGACATCTGCTGTCTGTACACCGGATCTCGAAAAGTGAACTACACCATGAAATGAGCACCTAACAGTTACCATTGCTTTTCTATGTGTAAGCTATGATTTAGAGCAATGTTTCGGTATTTGACCTGGGTTCAGCCATTGCGTTTAAGCTTGCGATTAACGTAGAGAAACCACTTTCGATCACACTTATCTCCAAAATCTCTTCAAATTAACACAGGTATAGAAATCCGTACCTTCTCATCAAAGTAAGGCAAGCGTGCTCTTCTATCCACATCAGTTAATTCATAAGGCACCCATTTATTGAGTTTTTTTATTTTACCGATTTGGTGCAAATGGGTTAATTTTGTGGGTAAACTAACTTTAAATAATGACGCTTATTCCTTGGTTGTTTGATAAGGATCGGCTTCCACCATTATTTTTAACTCACCGTCCGTTCGTTAGTCATATTCTCTCATAACACCGCATATTGCGATCTGTGTCCGCTGAATACATTTGTATGAATGAATACATTCGTGTTTAAAAATTACAAATTTTTTGTGATCTCCAAGTTTACTCAAATACTGAATGTAAATACAATTAATTCAAACGAAGGAATGTCGTAATTATTTTGAATTTAGAATGTTATAGTTTTTGTGTAAAAAAAGTTTTAATCACGAATCTTGGTCCACGCGGATTTAATTTTAATTTAAAGTGGCCACTCACAGTTTACTGAACGTTACGAAATATTCCTGGATATTATCACTTATCTACTATGATGATTATTAAATATACTATAAACAGAAAAAAATCTTATACCAAGTTGGAGCGGCTTTTCAAAAATTCCATTAGATTTATATTCGGTTTATTTGCTCATGTATCTTCATATTGTGTAAAACATGCTTGCTTACTTGCACACTTTCTGGCGGATAAAAGAGATAGGGTTTTGCAATCTTACGTCACACAGACGGCGGATGGGGAGCAGCGTAATGAGGTCGACTGTTGCAGCATTGCAGTGCTGCAGTGCTGCCACGCGTGATTAACTTGTCCACCAGGAATGTTGTTCTATCGTACCGTGTTGTTTACATTGCGTTTGACCCTTACATCGAATCGATCTTTCCATCGAATACGGGAAGGTAAAGACGAATGAGTGCCTCTGTGTTTGCGCTTACATTTGCGGCACTATAATATCACCTGCGCAGTTCTTATACTATAATATCTTCTGCGTTGACAACTGCCTGTTGATAGTATTTGGAAGTTTCTGGTGTGGTCGAATTCGGCCAGTGGGACATAATCATCAGTGTTGTGGATTCTAACTATCAGAGTCTAGTTAAATCAAACACTATTAATCAATCAACTAGATAATTATATCACAGATCAACGTGTTTTATCCATGAGTTGACTTTTACGTATTCGGTCACGTACTGTGTCAAGCGGTCACAGAGTGCGTGCTTTATTAATTTCATACTTTATCTGTTGATATCTCTCAGATATAAGTGAGAAAAATTAACTATAATTAAAGATCGGAATAGGTGGCAGAGAGTTGCCCGAGGTGTCCCTATGTGATCTAACGCTGAAGATGTGGTGGAAAACATTTGTTATATTGCATTCGATTGTGCTTCAAAATATTGTAAGTTGTTTATATCGTATTTCCACAATTTGAAGAATTGTTTTCTTACCTCCATATCTCACGAAATATTTTAGCGGGGGAAATTTTACTGGCTGTTGATGATGATGTTGGATATTTTTAAAATAAGTGAAATGAAGATATTATTGAAAAGTGCAAAGGTGATTAAGTGACTTCAAAAATACGGGAGGTTAATCCATGGGAAAATTTTTCGTTTATTGTATTGTTCAATAACTATTCGGGAAATTCGGAACCGATTTTTTTATTTTTTATGGGAAAGGCAGCAAACGACCAATCGGTTCACTTGATGGTAAGTAATTACCGTCGCCTACGTACATGTGCAATACCAGGTGCTGTAGGCCGTGGTACTAATCCGGTCGAGCCGGCCCATTCGAGCGGCAGCTAAAGCCGCCGCTTGGCTCTATCACGATTTGAATGATTTCTTACATCCGTCAGGATACTCTCATTGCGGTCCCATGTAAACTTAGTGAATATCTGATTAAGTCCTAGGAGATCTGCGCATATGCGCACAATACACAATATTGTGTATTGTGATTAAATACAATTTTTTTGTTATACACGTTATTGTTAATGCCTTAGCCGCATTGGCTTAGGCACAAATATACGGGGGGTGACGGAAGGACAACTGGGGTTACTTGTTACTGTACTACCTTTTCCTTTTCTTTCTTTTTTGTATCAGTAATAATTTACAAACACCTTACAAATTCACTACTATTAATATTTTCTTTGCTTGGGTGAAACTTAAATAATAGGTCGAGAAAAAAGTTTTTTCGTATTTTATGAACAACTTCAAGACATTTTTTATCATACTTTATTTGGTTTGGTTATAATATGTATGGGCCATTTTGTTCGTATTTTGTTGTCATAACTTGTTGCCATTTTATATGTAGTGACATTTTATTTTTTATTTATTTTGTAACCTATGTATTTACAAATTTTGAGTAAAAAAAATTTATAGTATGCGGAAACCTTCATAGGCTTGTGTACATACTAGTATTCACTGATATTCGTTCAACCAACGAACGCGGTACCATTGCGTTATTCAATTCAACGAATATTGTAACATAGTTATGCGCGTATACTTCAAAAAAGAAATTAAACAAAAATAAAGGTACAGTGCCACAGTGATCTACAGATTTAGTGATTGGAATACTTATTGTTTAGTAAATTATTACGTTGCAAAGATCTACAGGCTGATTGGAGAATATTGATTTTAATTATGATAATAGGTTTATTACAGTAATATTAAATATATAAAACTCATTAAAATAATCTCATTACTGTAAAAAAAATGAGATATCGAACCAATAAACTGTGACAAGTAGTTTTGACAATCCTCTCTTGATGTTAACTTAACACTACCTGAAGAATTCTGAAGAGACCGAAACAGGTGAAAATCTGAGGGTGCAAGGTTTGGGCTTATATGGTGGATGCATTATCATGCACTTCCCAATTAAACTCTCAATATTTTCAGAGAAGCTAAATATGTGTGTGGTCTGGCGTTATCATGATGAAAAAATACCCTTTCTGTTGATCAATTCCGGCTGTTTTTTCTTTATTTCTTGCTTGAGTCTCGTCAGCTGTTGGCTGTAGAGATCCGATTTGATGGTAAAAGCTCATAATGCACGATGCAGCACACATAGTCTGTGGAGCTTGACTGTCCTTTGACCGAGATCCTTTTCACGCGTTCTTGATAATCCACTTTTCATCACCAGTGATCAAACTTTTCAAAAACGGTTAGGTTTCATAACGTTTCAATACAGAATCGCAAATGAGTACACGATTCATTCGGTTTCTTACAGCGAGTTCGTGTATTAAAATAAAGTCTAAATATCATGCATTATGTTCCTAATACTATATACCTAAATATCAAGCATTTTAGCATATCCAAACATTTTCAAATCGCTGAAGCTGTTTTGTGGTCAGCCCCAAGCTCTTCAGCTATGTCGTTACTACTAATGTACCGATCTTGCTCCACCTTTTCAAAATTGGCATCGACTTTATCCGTAACAGGTGACCAGAGCGAGCTTCATCTTTGACATCAAATTCCCGGACTGAAAACGCTTAAACCAATTTTGTGCTACTCTTACTGAGCCTGCGTTAAGTCCATAGAGATCGCAAATTTTTTTCGCGTTTTGTGTAGCATTTTTTGTAATAACTTCACTTCGTTCGTTAGATTCACTCAATTTGGCGGACAGAAACACAATAGAAAAATGACGGGAAACCGTTTTTATTCTTCTGTGTTCTAAAATGTTGTCTATTTAATGGTATTAAATCCTGCCAGATACAAACAGTACAACCAAAGAGATTTTACTGGAATTTTTTACTTATAAAATACGATGTCAACTTTTCCCCCGACCTTATACATTGTTTATGAATGATTTGGATTTAATGATTTTAAATTTTTTTTTCCTGGAGTGGGCACCGAATGTTGGGCAAGGGGCCGTGCTCTTCCCTGCTTCTATCTTACAGACGCCTATGCACTACTTTTGTGGAAGGCCTTACTCTTGTCCCTTTAATGGTCACGATTGCTAGTAAGGACTACGAATACGAGATCGGCCCAAACATCGCGTCACCTCTGTCTGGGCCGATATCGTATTTGCCTCGGAGATCTTAAGATTTTATTTTTGAGTATTTATATAGCAATCTTATCTGAATGGGATATATATTTATTCGTTTAAGATATATAAAACAACATTAAAAAGATATAATGAACAAAATATAAAATAAATAAATGAAACTCGAGAGACCAAACGGAGGAAAAAGAAAGAAACCCTCGGATGATGCGAGCGGAATCGAGAAGTACCACCTTTTGCACCTGAGCTCGAAGCGGTCCATCACGGAGTACCAGGCGCCTAACATTTTTGGAGAGGGTGACTGGCATTACCCCATTCGCAGATACGACTCATGGAATAATTTCCATAAGCACCCCACATGACGGTTACCTCCTAAGCCAGTACCTGATATTTTGTCCTCTTGACTTGTTTAGGCTGTAATGTCGACCAATATATCCTCGACCTAAGATATCAATTTGCAAGAATCGTCCTATCCGTGGCGATGGGCCGGACCCAGTAGAGCCTGCCGCAGTAATTTTCGAGCAAGACCTTCAGCGAGTACTTATAAGTAATAAGGTGGACTCCGATTCACGAGACCGTATTTCAGAGTGAGCTCATGATGTAGAACCCTAGCAACTAGATTATGTCTGTATTATAAAATATAACAGAGTAAGAAAGCGCCTAACAACCGAAGATGACACCTTAGACGCTACTAGCCGTACTCGGTCTGTTTAATTTTGCTCTAGTGTTTTTCGAGATAGTCATCCTGCCATCTATCAATAGCCATTGCGATTTTCAAGGCAATTCTCCCTTAGTTGCCTCCTACGACACTCACTGGAACACCCGATGTAGTATCAGCGTAAGAATCTACCACGACATCAAACGCATTTTCTTGAAAAAAGAGCGAGAATTCCGAACAACTTCAGTAACAACATTTTAGTTTCCAAATTTGATCTTAATAATACAGATTAAAAAATTTCGTTACAGATTTATTCTCAGCCAGTTACAGATAACGAAAATGCTTGGGGGCCTAGACAGACAAAGTTGGATGAATGTTGTCCTTGTCCAACGTATAAAGATGGAAGTAATAATTTTAGAGATCAAGATTCATTACCAACTTCCCGTATGAGCTCCTTTGTTCGTGTACCCTTGAATGATTATCCGTGTAGATTTGAGGGAGGTGACACTGAAGGATCTTCGTCGATATTTTACCCATCTGTGTTACGAGCTGTACAACCCATAGAAAGGTTTGAAATTTAATTAAAATCGATTAAAGACTACGCACACCAAGCCACATGCCCAGTGTAATGACTATGCATCAAAATCTTCCAAGCATCAGAGCCAGGTCTTATTGGTGCTTTCAAAGGAGAATATATGTCTAGTTGTGGGCTTACATATGATGGTAAAAAAAGAAGAGAAAGAGGTACTCGTTAAGAAACAGAATACAATTAACGTTACCTTTTTTTAACGTTATTGTCTTCTTTTGTAAGTGAGTCACCTGGTATTGTTTCGAAATATTAACCAGTGAAATTGTTTATTATATTATTAAAAATTATCTATATTAAACATGTAATACAGAAAATAATAATATTTTAATTAACTTTTTGACAAATTTGCATTTAATTGATATTATTATTTTAGGACACATGATTCGAATCTAGAACCGAAACTACTTCTTCGTCCTGAAGTAGGTCTTGCATCGTCAGTTTTGGAAACTTTACGTGAAGCCACCGATGAGGAATATCAAGAAGCTTTAGCAAGAGATGCAGCAAGGAGCGCACAAAAAACAGTCGAATCAGAGTTGCTGGATTCCGATCCTGGTAAAACAAGAAATTCGGTGACTATCGTATTTAATCCAAGAGACGATTCTAGCACGGGCGACGATACTATCCCAGAAGCATCACATACTCAAGAAACGAGATGTATTCATAATCCATTGGAAAGTACACATTTCGTGGGTCCTCGACGTATGACACCACCGCGGTTATCTAAAGAATATATTATATTACCGAAACGAAAGCCTACGAAAATTCTACACAAATCAATGGTCGATATGGATAATAGCCCTAGTAATATACAAGAAAAAATTCATGTTAATAATAAATATTCTTTAAGCAGTAAATTAAAAATGAATCCATTGTTACTTAATCAGTTTGAGACAAAAGCAGAACAACAAAATGCTGACGTTTTCAATACCGGGGAAAATTCTGAAACAGAACCAAGAACCATGCCTCCGGATAATTGTAATAACTTCAAGAGAGATAGGGAATTAACCATTAATCCCTTAACTAGATTAGCATCATTTAAGAGTAGGCTTCGTAATTTTACTGAAAAAATAAATGAAAATCGTTTAAACAACATTGATTTAAGCTTAAAAAATAATAAATTATATAATTTAGGACAGGAATTTAACAATTTTACTACAGAAGTAGTACCATTTAATGATAATACACATTATTCAATACTTTTCAAAAAAGCACCACTACCCGTAAAAGATATTTTAACATTGAAAGATGTTGAGCTCATACCTCCAAGAAAAAACACTAAAATTCATCAATTGGCAAAAGATAATATGAAACATACTGATTTAAATGTTGCTGGCACAGAAAATAAAGATGGTGTTCTTATGGTGGCCAAAAGTAACATAGGCGATACAGGAGAAAATTCTCGAATTAATCCAAAAGGAAGTGTACCAAAAATGGATGAAGTCATTCTTAATTCTTCTGAAATTCAATCAATTACCTGTGAAGTTCCAAATGAAACTGAAATGAGAAATTCAGGAAATTCAGACAGCTCGATAAATGAAAAGGGTTCTATTTGCGAAGAGAGTCAAACATATGATAACTCAATATCTACTGAAAAAGATTTTAATGATGAAATCTCTGAAAATAATAGCAAGATATATGAGGAAATCAAGGATCAAAGCCCAGACTATTTAGGAGATAATTCAAACGAAATGAAGGATTTGACTCCTGAAACTAGTAATAACATAATGGATCAGATATCCGATGAAGATATAAATATGCAAAGTTTGGACGAGGATATAAATGATAGTACTAATAATGAGAACAGTTGTCGAGAGGCAAAACTTTTAATTAATAAAGACAAACCCAATGATTTGTTAAAATATAAAGAAGAAAACAATGGAACTGTTAGCCCTTACGACCCCTTACGACTTAAAAGTAATAGCCTGACATCATTTAAAGACGACATATTAAAACGGCTAGAAAATCTCAAACAAACGATAAGATCAAATCTACAAGACACAGAAAATACATTAGAAATACCAAAACCAGATTCAAATAATAGGAATGCGTATGTGAGCACTAATTCGCAAAAGAAAAGTGGTAGTCAAGTTTCAGTTCAAGACTTACAAAAACTCTCCGATTCCCTTTTAAAACAAGAGAACTCATTAAGATATAAAGCACTATCTTCACAAGAAACAGAATGTAACAACCTTGCTTATGATTCTAATATTGACAATACTGGAATATCTAGCGATACTTTAAATGATAATGTAAGTTATCCTGAAGGATTAGATTATGCAGAAACCCAACTAGATGAAAAGGCATTGTTACCTGAAAATATTTCAAATTTTGATTATGATGCAACATCTAGCACTTCAAATCCAGCAAGTCAAGAAGAAATTGATAACACTAAGAATTTTAAACCGAGTTGTGATGTATTTTCTAGCGAAAATTCCTATGCTGCAGATAACATTCTTTCAAATGATAGTACAAATAGGAATGAAATGTCTCCTCAAGCTCAGCCTCAAGTTCAATCAGTTAATACGAAGAATAATATAGCTACAAACGAAATGTCTTCGCAAGCCAGTAATTCTAAATGTAACGCTGTACGCCCCCATGTAAACGACTTCACGCTGAGATCTTCACTTTCAGAAAATAGTATAGTACAACCATCATTTTCGGCAGAAGAACTTAATATATTTAAAAAACCTTTACAAATACCGAGTCTCGAAGAAATTAGACAAGGTATAACAAATATTTTAGATGAAGGTCAACGAGAAGCGGAGGAATCAGACACTGATACTATAAATGAAAGTTCAAATCGTAATTCAGTTCTGACTACGAATACAAATCTAAGATCAAAATTACCTAAATCTAACCGTTTGCAGGACATTGATATAGATTTATATCAACTAAGACCGTTTGAAAAGGCGCCAACTAAACCGTCAATAGGAGTACCAAGACTAAATATAAATTCATTTAAAACTAAACTGGCATTACCTGAGACTCCAGTTTTGAAACCATTAAAATTAGAATCAATTTTGGGTAATCGAGAGGGAATGCTCGGCGCATCGTTATCTTTAGGTTCAGATAAAATTAAATCTAAGGGAAAGACTGAATCAACACTAGCTTCAGAAATTTTAGGAACTTCTTTATACAAAATGCCTACATCAGACGATATTAGAAATTTGTTAAAAACGAACTCCCAAAATATTTTAAAACTGCCAACAATCAAAATTCCTAGAACTAATTTACTTAAACGGCCTTCTTTCTCCGCCCAGACAAACGCTCTTAAAAATGATGTAAAAGACCATACTGATGACGCAGTTAAAGCGATACAGACCAATCTAAAGGAAGCTAAATTAGATCATATGGGCCTACTAAGTAACGCTAGAGCAGATTCTAATGATTTATTAGAAACAATGGCACGAAAGCGGGAAGACATGAAAGATAAATTACAAGCTTTACATGTAGATTTTAATGATAGGCTTGCTTCAATTCACGAAAAGTTGGCTGATCAAACGAATTTGCAATCTCATAACATTCCTGTTTATAAAGAAAGTGTGGGTTTAGGTTCCCCTTACAGAATCGGTTCTGACAAAGACAGGGATATTAAAAATCTATTCCCTACGAGAGTATACGATACGGAACGTAATATTCTCTCTGAGCCTAATCTACCTTTACGAAATAAATTGTCTGGGAACAAGAAAATAAAACCACTTAGAACTCCTCATGCTTTTGACACTACTACTAGTAAAACCAATGATCAGCTCATGCTTAAACAAAGCATAAGAACATTTACAGATACGCCACTGTTAGAATTAAAGAAAACTTCAAATATAGACCGTGCAAATAAATTTAAGAAATTAAAAAATAATATCGGTAAACAGAGCAGTTTCACACCTTTAAAAAACAGTAAAGTTAAAATTTCATTTTCCACTACTACAATTAGACCGATAATTGAATCGAAATTGCAAAATAAGCCTACATTAGATCATTCTACAAAGTTTCCTTTAGAACCACTAAGAAAAGAATATTTAACAAATTTAGAACCAAAAGGGATTTTACAAAAATACAGATCCAGGTCAAAATATTTTGGGGACTTACATCATTCACCAAGTGAATTGATATCTGCAACAATTCCAACTTTAGAAAAACCGTCGTATGAATATGAAGCTCTGAAAAATTATGAAGATTTAAATACTCCGTTAAAAAACACAGTCGATAGAAATTACGGCGAGCACAAGCTTAAGAACACGAATCCAGATACCCAATTAAGAATAACCAAGAAGCCTCCAAAGAGTATTCAAGTTTCTTCTCAAGCTCTAGAGTCTTTACCTAGTTCGATTATTCCAAAAGCAAAGGAAAATAATTCATTGATATCAAATATAAGGGAATCAATTCGAGCTAGATTGTCAAATACAAAACCTCCTCCAAATACCTTACCAACTGAAGTTACAGTAACATCGACGATAGATACGGTTCATCCACCGCAAGATAATGTGGACGACTTTGGCTTAGGAAATAATTTATTAAAAGAAAACACATCTTACAAATGCTCTATGGTGTGTGTAAAAGATTCATAAAACATAAATACCTAGAGTTAACGAAATAATGTCTTAGAATAAGATTGTACATAAATTATTAGTAATAATGTTGTATTATATAATTTTTATACCTGTTATTTAATAAAATAGTTTTTTCAAAGTGTTGAGTGTGGTTTTTGTTAATCGCTTTCTTTAGGATTGTGTAACATACGTAGAATATGTCACAAATATACGTACCAATTACAAAACGACACTATTCAAAATGCGACTGTAATATTTTCTGAGAATGACTTTTTTCAGTGTAAGGAAAATACTATTTTACTAGTATAAATACATTAGCAGAAATGATTTACAAATAGTTCTATTATAGACGTATAGGCACATTTAGAGATCGCTTTTTATTTACTTATTTCATCAGTGCCTATATTAAATATTAAAAATAATCTATAATTTTTTTTAATATTTGCATAAAAAAATTATTAATTCTTAAAAATACTACATTTTAATTATTAAAATATAGCGAGCGTATAATACAATTACAGAATTAATATTTTGATAATTAATTACATATTTCTAAAGGCCTTGCTAGCAGCTTTAGCGGTCGGTTTAGGTTAACCGACTTTGGTAATTTATAACTATAAACATGGAGACTTTGAAAGTTTTTACTCTTGTGAGTGTTTTTTTATTGTTGGATTTTGCTGTTGTAACGAGTTTAGGTAAGTGTTATTTCGTAACTAAACAATAAAATATTCATCTAATTATTGTTATGTATCATGTATCACATCTATGATTGCCCGTCCCTTTTTCATACTTCACAGAATTTTCAGGAAACTTGTATATAAAAATATAAGCTAGCCAAACCAGAACCATACATTTTTTTAAAAAAAATACAAGAAGAGTCGTGGTAGTCCAGTGGTCAGGGCGCTCGTATTTCTGCGCGATTGATCTAAACTGAATGTACCAGGTACACGGCGGTGAAGGAAAATATTGTGAGGAAATTTTAAATAATAAAAATATCATATCGAGGATATATGAAGTATGTATATCCAAAACTCTCTCAAATTTTAGAAAGAAGGGCGTTGCCCTCCGTGGTACTTACAAACTGCTTCTTAACTTTTTTGTATTAGAAGTTACAAGTGTGCTCCGATCGACGCGGCATCGAATATTATTGACACGGGTCCGTCGTCTGACGTATCGCTGGCGTGAAATCCGCGTGTTGCGTGCAAAGTGTCGCACGAGACGAGGATGGCATTTAGCATTGACGTTGAAATCGACGTACTGCAGTGTGTTCAGGAACGTGAGGGGCGAGAATACCACGAAACACATTAGGTGAATAAGGGCGTACTGCACTGTCGCCGTGTAGAGGGTCGTTATCGTCGTTAAGAAAATGCCTTAAAATGAAAAACTGTGTGATGTTTGAACTACAAAAAGTTGATGAGAAGAAGAACAGCATGTAGACAACACTGCGGTACGTAGTTTGTGACAGTGGTCCGCAACACTTATAGAAAGGTTCTTAAATCCTTCCGTCAAGTTAGTGGTAATGATGAAATAAAAAAAAAATCAGCTGTGATTCTAATCCAGTACACACGGCTTATTAAGAAAGTATTTACCTTTCTGCCATACTGTCAATAAAACCAAATACTTTTGTCTCTTTCCATGACAGACAGATAAGTCTGCTGTCATGTCAAGGCCAACCAACCCATACCAACTAAATTAAGGTACTATAGTTACATAATAAAAAAAAAAATGGATTTAGTTTTTTTGTCAGAGAAACATCTTTGTGCAGAATTACAATGTGCAACGGGCCTCACAAGGGACACGCAGTGTGCGGCGAGGGTCATCAGCGGCAGGTCGATTGTATGTGTTTGCAACGAGACTTATTGTGATACAATCACCAGAGATGCACCTCCCAAGGGCAGGTACATCTCCTACACGTCTTCTGAGGTAAGACCCCTAATATATATTACGCTCATCGATTATGGGTACTCCTAATTTGGTCTTTATTCTATATGTTGTGTTGTACTCGTCTCATCTTTCTATAGTTGCTTGTTGAGGCTCGCGGAATAGGACAAATAGAAACGGAAAAAGAGTTTTAATTTCATAGTAGATACGCGAGTGCACCTGGGCTGGATCCCCGGTGCCGACGTCGCTGAAATCGTTAATAGCTATTGTTGGAAGCCTAGTGGTCAAGGCGCTCGCTTCAATTTCTCAGTACGCCAGTTACCTGGGTTCAGTCACGGGTGCCGGCACCACGAAATGTTAATAGTAATTTTAATTGTTAAATTTACCACGTGCTCGGCGGTGAAGGTAAACATCGTGAGGAAATTATGTAGATTAGAGGTTGGAGCGCTGATTATACTATAGCACAACCGACACACAATTGGCACTTATGATTTAAATTATTAAGAGTATTTAATAGGAAAACATTTAATGTGGAGGGTTCAGGTACACCAAATTAAAACGACCGTATTAAGTAACAATGAGAACCATTTATAAACTCTTAAACACTTACAACATTCAATTAATGTCGTAATAAAACAATTTGTATGCTCGCACATACATTATACCTAAGGGAGAATGCATACACTTCACATATTATAACAAGCCATAAATCCCGGCATCGCATCTGTAGCTCCTCTGGTATTGTGGATGTTCGTGGGCGTCGGTGATCACTTACCATCAGGTGAGCCGCATGCTCGTTTGCCCCCTTATTCTATAAAAAAAAAATCTCCAAAATTAGTAAGGCTAAGGCTATGAGGAAGCTCAGAGTTGCTCATCGAGCTTTAGTAAAAGCCCAGTGTTTCTCTACGCTCTGTTTATAGAACCTACAACGATGATATACGCAGCAGAACTAGGGTAACCAATATAATCTTAAGGTAAACTAAAGTGGCAGTGGGCCAGTCACGTAGCTCACAGAACGGACAACCGTTGGGAATGGAAGGTTCTTCAGCAGCAACCTTTTACAGGCAGGCGCAGTGTATGTCGACAAGATGGAGTGACAACCCGTACAGTGTTGCGGGAAGTCGATGGATGCAGGTCGCTCAAGACCGTGTCTTTCTTTTCCTTTTTAATCTTTAGTGTAGGCATATGTCCAGCAGTAGTCTTGTAATAGGCTGAAATTATGATAATTATGAGGCGCAAGGGTAGTATTTACTAATATCATTTGCTTTTTAACGTACTGTAGATGAAATCGCAGTTGTACCTCATTTTCTGAAATAATTTTAAAATGTTGACATTTGATTAAAAAAAATGTTTCTTTTTCAGGGGGGTTCACGATTTAAGAAAAAAAGCGGAATTTTCCGAAGCAATACAGCAAGTAAGTGAAGTTCTAGCGTTTAAGAACAAACGCTGACATAGACTCAGCGTTTCTGATTTGATTTCTGAGCTCCCTGAGTTCGAATCCTAGCCAATGCATACATTTGTGCACAGAAATGATTGCTTTTTAGATCTGACTATCTTTTTGGGTCCTTATACATTGCCGCTAATCCTTCCTCTGATCTTATCGCATAAGCACTCGTCTGTAGCTATCCTTATCATCGGATAGATAACGCTTCATGCGGCTCTTCTATGTTGCTGCACCTGCCCACCGCCAACTGCTGCTGGTATTCGGAAGCTCCATGTCACCATGCTGAAAGAAGACATTATTTAAAGTACCTAAAGATATCCCACTGTGTGACTTTTTAAGATCTGCGTAACTCTAGGCCAATGGGTTGGGTTATAATTTATTTATATATTTTATTTCACTTTACGTATTTTAATTATAATATATTTAAGAGAGAGTATATATCTTAATAACCCCACATAGTAATAAAAGTATTTGTTAATTTCTTCTCACAAAAACAGACCATACATGATTATCTAATGAATGATATACGTTATCTATTTAAATATAAATACACCTATTCAAAGTCTGGGATGTGTGAGTAGTAATTTAGTATGTGTGTTGTCCAGTACAACGTTTAAATTGTTTACAGAAAAAACCACATATACTTTTGAGTTGGATCCTGACACCAAGTATCAAATAACCGAAGGCTTCGGTACGGCTGTAACCGGCACGGCTGGGTACAATCTGAGGAGCTTGCCTCGTGCTGTACAGGATAATTTGATCAAGTAAATTATTACCTTTCTCTAATTGAAATAATCATTTTATCACTGTTTTTAGCCGTTCATCGTCTACTGAATGAATTAATGAAACCTCCAAACCCTTCGAGTAGAAAACGCTAAGTTAAAAGAAATAAACTTTAAGTCCCAGGTAATAAGTTGGAACTCGATCCCGGGGGCAAAGACAAATTGGGCTGGCACTGACTAAAACCCTACGGTATTCGACCGCTGCATGTCGGCAGGGCCACGGGAACGCTCGTGAACTTATCCGCGTCCCCTCCATCACCACCACCCTGCCTACTGCCTCTCTGCGTCATCACACAAGGTGTTCTGAAATTCAGAAGCGCCTTCCTTTACGATTACGAAGTGGGTTCACTAAGCCCACTCGCAGCGACCTCGGGCCGGCTCGCCCAGCTAAGTCAGCCCGACCATGTAGGTCCCTCTTTGTTCACCACGGGTGAAGGCGATTTAATTCCCCCGCCACGATTAGGTCAAGGACCATTGCGCTTTCAAAAACTACAATCATATGTTTGCATGTGAAAGTGTGCGAAGTAGCTTTTGTACATTATTGTACTTTACGATAAGGGAACGTTCTATAGTGATAGAAGACGCAGTGTCAAGTTTTAAGAAACCTCTAATAAAATGTTTAGATCATTTTGAAAAGATGGATGAAAACGGATAGGCGTGTTTGAATGGAAGTGGTCGAACTTGGAGAACTTAACATAATCAAATTATGATACTCTTACCAAAGAACGGGACAGGAACTCATCATTGATATTTTTGAAAGCAATTGAAGCGAAAGATGTGTATGTATCAAGATCGTGCAGTGCATGTCCATAGTCACAGCAAACATGTAAGATTGCTGTAACTATAGACATTGCTGCAGCTCTAATGGGCTGGCTCGATTGGGGTAGTGCCACGACCTGCAGCTCTTCTGGTGTTGCAGATGTGTTTTTGGGCTCACGGTGAACCCCTTGCTCATTTATCTATTCCCAAAAAATGGGCCTTAGCCAAGTCTCATGAAAATCTGTTCAGCCGATTAAATATCCAGATCAGATCAAGGTCTTGGACGATAAAACGGATATTTATTTTACTTTCACTTGAATTAATGAATTGAAGTGTGAATATAATCCTATGCTGATGCCAGGACAGTAGTGTCGGTGGCGTTTTAAATTTAAAAATTAAAACTTTATAGAAATTGATTTCGTTTACTAAACTTTTAGTGGTAAGTGCTTTTTTTTGTATTAAAGAAAAAATTTGATCAACGACCGAAGGTAGATTACATACACTAGCTGTAGCCAGATTACGAAACTTAATGTAATTTTATCATTCAAGGAAACTATTATGCAGCCTAACATGAAGAAATTGTCAACTAATTTATTTCGCAATTATTTAATACAAGCTGCGTTCGCGACTACGTCCGCGTTTCTAAGTGTCGCGCGCCACTCACCTAATCCCTGACACAAAACGAAAAGGAGACAACACATTCCTCTTTTCTCCATTTTAGAGTTCGACAATAAGAACAAATCTCGACCATTTCTTCGATATGGGCTTAATAAATTGTGTTACTAAAATGTATTCTACTGGTGTAACAGAATCGGCTATATATATTTTTTAACAAAGTCGAATTCTAGCAACAGTTTTGAGTTGGTTTCTATAGTTTTATTCATGACTATTGCCTACCTTTTTCATAAGATAGCACAAAGATATTAATTTACTGTTCCGGCTCGACTTTTTAGTAATACTGTGTTGAAAGCTCGAAATTTGTGGAGAGGTTTGTACGTTTTCGGTATCAAGACATTAACGCACACACCATAGCTCCTTTAAAGGTAGAAATTGCATTAGAATCTACTTAGAAGTTTAGAAGTGAGAACACTCAGTACGCGGTAGAGCCAAGCGGTAGCTTTTGCTGCTGCTCGAATTGGCTGGCTCGACCGGGGTGATACGACGCCCTCTCCTGCCGAATGCTGAATGCCGGCGTGAAGTAGATGGTCCATGTGCTGCGATACGCTCGGTGAGTCAGGTAACCGGAGGCCCACTCTCCCTATTCCCCCTACCTCGTCCACCTCCCCAAATATCGTTGAAGGTCGACAAGGCTGGTGCTGAAGAGTTGTAGATAAACGGGGTATCGGTAATACCACATCATTAAGTTAGCCGCTTTGTCACTATTCCGTTAAAAAAAAACTTAGGCGTACTTGGATTGTGATTTGGTTTTAGACTATTTAAACAGTAAGACCTGTTTTATTTACTAATATTATTAAGGAGCGATGCGCATAAGGGCCGATTAGAAGATGAAAACGATAAATGAAATGATTAACACTTTAATTTCAGGTCTTACTTCAGCGATAAGGGCTTGGAGTACAACATGCTACGGGTCCCGATCGGCGGATGTGACTTCTCCTTAAGCGAGTTCGCTTACAACGAGTTGCCTATTGACGACTACTATTTGACAAATTACACACTTTCCCACGAAGATTATGAATACAAGGTGTTTCTTTATGTTCTTCATTAGCGTTTTTATACTTCACTTCTGGCCATAGGCCTCTCGCTATGAACAGATTTAACGCATATTACGGAGGGAAGCCATATGGACACCTGCACACAACTATAATTGAAGGACTACAGATGCGTTGTCACAGCTGAGGACTAAGATGACGTTTTTCATAGCCTAAACCTATATTGGCTCTCACCTTTCTAACCGGATGAAAACAGTAGTCACAGTGCTAATTAGGAACAGAAATAGGTAAGAGTGTGGTGCTGACCCAGACGGCTCCTAGACTTAGGAGCCTACCATCTTCATCACCGCATTTTGTTTACAGCTGAACACAAGCCTCTTATGGGAAAGCGCCATCAATAGCCGGCATACATTTCTTGGAAGTTTTACTCACGCCCACCACACTCGGCTGGTGATCCTCGCGCCTTCGCACTAGTGATGCCCCCCATCGGTAGTCTGTGTGGGTTCGGTTAATTGGGATGATATTTCGCCGTAACGCCGTAAATCTATTTACAATGCTTTGTATTACCAAACCTACATTATATAGTGAAACCCTCATAGCCCGAGTACTACTCACATATACCCGTTTTTTTGGTTTTAGATACCGATAATTAAAAGGATGATGGAGTCGTCCAAGTCTCCTCTGCATATTGTCGCCTCAACTTGGTCACCACCAAAGTGGATGAAGTACTACACGGAGCACAACCCAACTTGTGGATACTTAAGAAAAGAATATTTTCAGACTTACGCTGATTATCACTTGAAGTGAGATCATGGTTACACATACTTTTTCCTTTTTTATTTCGGTCAGGGGCATCCTATCTCATTCCGCGGGTGTCTTTAATAATAGACTAAAGGAAAAGCCCAAAAAACTCTTGCGGCTTCAGACAGATAGGGGAATAACCATCTCTAATAAGTCTTGACGTGTTGAAACAATTGAAACCGTAAAATGTTCAGTGTCAAAAACAGCGTTCCCTTTTTTTTAATAAAAAAAAGCTAACATACGAGCACACTGTTCATCTGATGGTAATTGGTTGCTGTGGACTGTAGACACCTGCACACTCCTCGATATCCAATACTTTATGCTGCTATTTTACGTTTTAATTGTGTGATCAAAGGACAATTTCTTCGACATAGGCCTAGATAGTGTGATTGAATATAGGGCGTTTTTAATTTATTTTATATTCTGTGAGAAATGCGGTGGAACCGATCCATACATGCTAAATGCATGCCACATTCGTGGTAAATAGTCCCCTACAGCCCAGAGGCTGCTAAAAAGAGAAGCAAGAAGAAATAGAAGGGTAACAACAAAGCACACGATTTTACATACTATTCCATTAATCACTGCTGAACATAGATCTGTGTAAAACCTGGCGTATATTTCTTGAATTATGGTTCGAATTGGAATGGTTCGGTGCTGAGCATGGGACTCACAATGCTGGGTCCATTACTTGTTTTCGCGTTTAGTGTTATCATTAATCGCCAGAGCCAAGTCTCTTAGCCAGCAGGGAACAAACAATACGTCTATCCTTGGCAAGTCAAGTATATGTCGCGTTGTCATGGAGGATTATGGTAGTTATCTCTTGCTTGTAAGAGAGTCTCCATGTCTTTCTAATCACATACTAAAACATAGTAGTGACGTTGATACATTAAACTGGTATAATATCACTTTAGGTCTTTTGGTTTTCTGGTTTGGTAGTGTTGTGTTGCGTCTTGTGTTTCCAAAACTTTTGCTCTCCTTTATTGTCGATCCATGAAAGAAAGTGCCTTCTTACAAGGCACTTTACCACTCAAGGAAAACTTGTAAAACATCGTGGTTTCCGATAAATAGCGACATACCCATCTCGAAAATCAACAAACGGCATCAATGTCTAAGGTGCGAAGTTTCTGGTACTACGTTCGCAAATGCACGTGTCAAGCATAGCGATTACTGCAAGTCCTCTTAAGGGAAGCCTATGTCCACCAGTGGACTATTCAAAGACTGTCCGTAATTAAAGAAGAAAGAGAACCCGTAATGGAGCAGCATGGCAAAGTTAACCCATGTTTAAGGTCTTTTTAACAACGAAACAAACAGGGGTTTATTACGCCTACCTGCTTTTGTTCATGTAAATGTGTCGTACAGGTTTTTAGAACAGTACGCTGCACATGCTGTACCGATTTGGGGAATCACAACCACCAACGAGCCGACAATTGCCTTCTCCAATTTACCAGTAGACAGCTGCATTGGATGGACTGCAAACCATATGGTAAGAATACTCTATCTATTTACTATTTCCATGTCATAATGATGAAGATAACCGCAGCAGAACTAAGGTAATTTCCAAAGTCTAAGGGATCCAAATGCTGAAGTTGCAACGATAACCTTGTATAGACAAACGCTGTAAAGGACGACCTGACCTGACGTGGAATTGTGCGATTTAACTTTCTTTCTCGTCTTATTAACCGAGATACTGTCTGTGAGAAATCATGTTATTATAGTTTTATGTTATACTAACTGACTATATGAAAAATCTTTGTTTTCATTCAAGTCTGCACTTTGCTGAACATAGGCCTTTCTAGAAAGCGCCATTAAAAATTATTTCTTAAAAAGAGTGCCCACATTCACCTGACACTGAACAAGCGGGTTGGTGAGTGCAGTGCCGGTGTCTTCGCAATGATGCTGCTGCTCCCTGTCGCTGGTCTGCTGGATTTGGACTCGGCAATGGAAGGATGAATCTTTCATCATCATTTGGTCGCCAGAGCCTCGTTCGTTAGCCCCACGAGCAGGTGAGGTTGGCACTTGGAGAAAAGATGGTATATACGCCGTTTATCCCCCACTAGAAATGTTTCGCAGCCCCATACATTTATTTCAGGGCAAATGGATAGCGGAAAATCTGGGACCGACGATACGTAATTCAACGTACAGGAACACCAAAATTCTGGCGCTTGACGACCAGCGATACTCAATTTCCTATGATTTTTATGACGTAAGTAAATATTTTGACAGTTCGTGTTATTTAGCTATGCCTAAGTAGACAAGTAGTGTGTGCGGGAGTAGTTCCAAGCTATGCAGTAATCAGCGTAGTATTCATTAAAGTTTAAGTTAGGTTCTGTCAAACGCTTTCGCGTAATGATGAGTGCAAAAAGGTTATTGTTATAAAAAAGGTTAGGTTAAGCCCTCCGTGTTATTATTATGCTTCTAAGTAGTAATTAGTATTTCAAAGTAAGCAGGCGATAGTTTCTTCTTCATCACCTGTCTAAGTGATCTGAATTATATAGAATCTTTTTTGATTGAAGGTGAAATTACATAAAAAAAACATCAACAATTCGGATTCGGAATTTGCCGAACCCAAACCCCAGAAACTAGTAATGGACAAGCAGCATCACTAGTGTGAATAAAACACCCGCCCAGCGTGGCCAGCTTTTCTGGCGCTTTGGGCTTTGGACTAACTTCACTCAGTAACTCGTTCACCGGGAAATGTATACGTTTCAATAACTAAAAACAGGATTTTGTTGTAGGAACGTATACAGGAAGACAGTAGTCTACTAATCAATAGGTTTAAAAAAAAATAAGGACTTTATAAAGGGTTATAATAATATCGTTACGAAGCAGTTTCTAAAAAAATTATTATAGTAGTGCATAATAAAATCAATAAAATAGACGACAAGAGAAAGAATACCTACGCAGGTTTCTTTCGCCCGTTTCTTATTCGTCATAGGAACCTAATAACTTTTTTTGATTGGTTTTGATATTAAAATAGGCTAATGTAATAGAAGTAGTGGGACATTATTAAGGCTGATACTTTAGGCTTTATTTTTATCACTATAACTTGCTATCCTTATCAGATTATCAAAGACCATCCTCAAGTCCTGGACTACATAGACGGCTTAGCTGTCCACTTTTACTATGACACGAGTACTCCTGCGCAGGTTCTTCAGCAGCTGAATGAAATGTATCCGGATCTCTTCGTGATTTCCACGGAAGCTTGCGAAGGTAAACATTTTTTTTCTACCAAATACTAGGAATGCAGAAAGAATCAAAAGCTTTTGGTAAAAAATGTACTGGCCCGAGGTTTCGCTGGCTTCGAGCTTCACTGAGATACAAAGTAACTCAATATCATTTAAATCACTTCAGTTCCTATGATTAAAAGACAAGCATTCAAAATGTCACATATGTAACATTAAGTAAGGTAGGACATAGCAAATGTTTAATACTATACTATTTCTGGAATCGCACAAGGAACATTAGCACAAAATTCTAACAAAATCGAATCGTCAATTAGTTTTCAAATCAAATTCATTCAAACCCCCTCTAGCGTCATAAGGTCAGATATGATGATTTCAATTGTTTTGAATCAATCACACATGAATTGTTAACATTCCGAAAAATCAAGATCTACTCAATCAAAATTGGGTTTATTCGTTCATTCTGCTGTTGTGAAAGCGTTTTAAAGGAGTAAATTGCACATGGAGAAATATCCACGTACGCAGTAATCATTTATGGGCTACGTACTCGTGCATATAAAGAATTTCATATATTAGTTTAAGTATCACATATGATCAACAAATAAATATAAATAAATAAATATGTAAACATAGTCCGTTTGCATGCACTGGGTTGTGTATTAAGGTAATGGAAATCCGTTGTCTCAAGCTCATAGGGTCTATGTGTGATCGAATGCTTATAAATACCATGCAGTCGTGTTACAACTGATGATTATCATACAAACTTTTTCTAGGGTTCCAGTCGTTTCAGAAGAAAAAAGTAGATTTAGGATCATGGGAAAGAGCTGAGAGTTATATTAAAGATATCCTTCAGGTATGTTTGTTTTCTTTTTTATCTGTCTGTTAATAGTGAAGCCATGAGATGTTCGTGGAAGCTTCTCTTTGACGTCTCCTAAGACATCCTCAATTGGGACATGGTAATAGATTTTTTCGGTCGCCATCGCGTAGGAATCTTATTATAAAATCAGGGTAACCATAAATGCAGCGTGATATTGGTGAAACTTTGTAAAGGCGGTGGTGTAAGAAAACCTAACATCTAATTTCATTTAGGTGTCGTAAGATTAAGGAAAGGAAAAAAAATCATGGCATCCGACAAATAGCGGATTAAGGATTATGAAAAATGTCCGACCAAAGATGCACAGACCTGACCTATGACGCGCAGGAGCGTGTAAGGTACAGTGTCTGATACAGCGACCACTTATCATGCGTAACGTTATTCCGTACCATTATACCGTAAATTCTTTCTATGGGAGATGTATATAGGTTCAGCTGTGGACTATTTACAGCGAAATCAGCACGGAAAAAGCCTCAAGGCTAGCTTGTACCTGAACTGATGCAGGTATATTTTCAAAAAGCAAGTAAAAGTTTATTCATGTATTTATATACATACATAATAATTTGTTTTTAAAATGTGTATGTACTTCTATAATATGTGTATAGTAATTTTTATTTACGTTTTTCTTTGTATATCAATTGCTTTTATGGAACTTCCAAATTCATTTATAACAATCGTGTCCGTCCAAAGGTTGTCTGGAAGAGATCGCATTAAGCGATAAGACCGCCCATTGTACCACCTCTCAATTTTAATCACCTTTTGTAATATTTTTCCTAATTTTGGTGTGCAATGAAGCGTATTCTATCTATCTATCTAAAAGTAAAATTAAAGGAGCAGTCTATAAATGCCGGCTGCCGGGCGAAGACCTCTCAAATATGCGAGAGAACTTGAACTGGTTTCTCAAACCGGCAGGTTTCATTGCGATATTTTCCATCACTTCAATCCATTCCATCATTTCAACGTGGCAGAGCCAAGCGGGGCTTTAGCTGCTGCTCGAATGGGCCAGCTCGACCGGATTGGTACCATGGCAGAATACCGGCATGAAGTGGAGGCATCTTGTGCTTCTGCGTTTCGTTCGGTGAGTGAGGCTCACTTCATGAAAATGCCTATGTCCGCCAATGGACTTACAGGCTTGTTAAGAAGAAGATTAAAATGTGTACATTATGATTACACAATTTCTTCCTAAGATCTTTTTCACATGTGGTATCGGCGTAAGAGACTGCCAACCCCTTTCATCGCGCAAGAGGCTAAGGGAAAAGCCTTAAAATCGCAATAGCTACCGACAGACGGCGGGATGACAGTCTCGAAAAATACTAGACCAAATTGAAGCAGTCCGATGATGGGCGGCATGGTTTAAAGTGCGAGGTGTCTGGTACTGTGATCGCCAATCTGCTTGCCAAGCGCGGCGATTATGGCACATCCTCCTCATAGGAGAGGTGTACAAAATACTTACACATTTTGTACGTGGTACAGCCAAGCGGCGTAGAGCCGTGGTAGCCAAGTGGACAGGGCGCTCACTTTAGTTTCATAGAGCGTGAGTGACCTAGGTTCGATCCCCGGTGCCGGCACCGCTAAAATTGTTAATAGCTATTTTAAGTGTTAATAATAATTTACCACGTGCTCAACGGTGAAGGAAAACATCGTGAGGAAACCTGCATGTCTGAGAAATAATAAAATATTATTTCGAGGATATGTAAACTCGCCAACCCGCATTGGAGCAGCTTGGCGGGCATTTCCGGCTCTTAAACCCTCTCTGATACTAGTATTTGAGAAGGAGGACTTTGCCCAGCAGTGGGCACTTACAGGCAGTTACCTTACTTTACAGCCAAACGGCGACTTTTGCAGCTGCTCGAATGGGCCGGCTCGACCGGATTGGTACCATGGCAGAATACCGGCATGAAGTGGAGGCATCTTGTGCTTCTGCGTTTCGTTCGGTGAGTGAGGCTCACTTCATGAAAATGCCTATGTCCGCCAATGGACTTACAGGCTTGTTAAGAAGAAGATTAAAATGTGTACATTATGATTACACAATTTCTTCCTAAGATCTTTTTCACATGTGGTATCGGCGTAAGAGACTGCCAACCCCTTTCATCGCGCAAGAGGCTAAGGGAAAAGCCTTAAAAATCGCAATAGCTACCGACAGACGGCGGGATGACAGTCTCGAAAAATACTAGACCAAATTGAAGCAGTCCGATGATGGGCGGCATGGTTTAAAGTGCGAGGTGTCTGGTACTGTGATCGCCAATCTGCTTGCCAAGCGCGGCGATTATGGCACATCCTCCTCATAGGAGAGGTGTACAAAATACTTACACATTTTGTACGTGGTACAGCCAAGCGGCGTAGAGCCGTGGTAGCCAAGTGGACAGGGCGCTCACTTTAGTTTCATAGAGCGTGAGTGACCTAGGTTCGATCCCCGGTGCCGGCACCGCTAAAATTGTTAATAGCTATTTTAAGTGTTAATAATAATTTACCACGTGCTCAACGGTGAAGGAAAACATCGTGAGGAAACCTGCATGTCTGAGAAATAATAAAAATATTATTTCGAGGATATGTGAAGCTCGCCAACCCGCATTGGAGCAGCTTGGCGGGCATTTCCCGGCTCTTAAACCCTCTCTGATACTAGTATTTGAGAAGGAGGACTTTGCCCAGCAGTGGGCACTTACAGGCAGTTACCTTACTTTACAGCCAAACGGCGACTTTTGCAGCTGCTCGAATGGGCCGGCTCAAACGGGGTACTACAACGGCCTCGCATAATACAGGAATGAAGTGCTTATGCGTTCCTTTCGATGAGTGAGGTACCCGGTTACCCCTACCTCTCCTTCTCCTCTCTCTCTCCAAAAAAGTTGTTTAATGTCAGCAACGCAACACTTCTGCTGCAACTGCTTCTCTGGTTTTCCCAGAAAAAAAAAAACAATTTAGGAGATGATATGTTTAGTGGTGGAGGGTTTAGACGAATAGAGGATAATGTTGTTGATGACGTAACATTGCAGCGATGTCGATGCCGCGACCGTGGGCGTTAAGCTGGGCGAGCGGGTGGCCACAGTGAAGCTGGAAGCGAAATCAATCACAACGGTCGAGTTCAACAATGACGATTATAAATGGTTGGTAGTGTATAATCATGTTCGTTGTGATAGAATCTGTAAGGATGATGTCCGTCCTCAGTGAAACTACCCTGTCGGCCATAGGGATCAGCCGCATAGCTCGCAGAACTGACACGCGTGAAAAAAGGTTATGTTATAAAAAAAGTAATAAAGCGACGGTAATCACTTACCACCAGGTGAACCGCTTGCTCGTTTGCAGCCTTTCCCATAAAAAAAATTACTTTAAAGCCTCCACGGTTTTATGTTTTACTCATAGATTATGTATCGGGTGGTAGGTACCAATACCACAGATTAATAAGTTCGAGCAGCGACACTCCATTGACATTTAACAATCCCAGCCCGACGACGGCTAAAGCACGACCGCATGCCGAAGTTTTTAATTTCTCTTAGTTTTTGTAATGTTGCCGTCTTCAAGTAAAATTTGTACCTTTTTATATTGGTGTCGGAGTAGAAGGGGTTTTTTTTTCATACAAGAAGGGGGCAAACGAGCGTCCGGCTCACCTGATGATAAGTGATCACCGACGCCCACGAGGACACCAGATGAGCTACAGATGCGCTGGCGGCCTTTAAGGAAGGAATAGGTTCTTTTCTCAAAAATTGAAGAACTAATAATAATGTGTTTACAATATTATTTATATTATGGTATTTATTTGTATCTATATGTATTTATACCAAGAGACCCAACCCAACCAGATGAGAATATATAGAAATACCTCAAAAAAAATTGTTTACAGCAATTCCACGTCAATTATACTTCACGTGAAAGCGAATCCTGTGCTACTGAAGCTGAAAGCCGGATGTATTACAATACAAATCCAATAGTTGTTCTTTAAGCGAATAAGTTTGTGCAGTGCCAAGAAGTGGGAGTGAAAAATTAATGCCTAAGTTAAGCTTGTTGTTTTTGAAAAGGTATTTTTAAAAAAAGATTGTGTATCCGGTACGCGCTAATCCGACTTATTATTTTGATAAAAATAAACAATTTTATGAATTTATATGTGATTATTATTTTTCCGTTATTTTTAACTGTAAATACCGTGCCAGTTGCAGTAGCTTAGTGTAGTACTAAAACAATTACAACTAAAATTGGTTGTTACAATTTCAAGTACTTAATTTACCACGTGTGATGAAGAAATACGCCCTGACTCGTGAGTCATTTCTTAGAAATAATAAAAATGTTATTTCGAGGACACGTGAAGTCCGCGAACTCGCACAAAAGCACCGTGGCTAACCCTTCTCGGCGCCAAATATCCTCTCAAATATGTTGCCGAGTTACGTTTCGTTGTTTTTAAGTACGAGCTTACGGCCCACGTTAAAAAATTAATATTATTTTAGTTTTGGCGGCACTGAATGAAAAGATGTTATCAGAATACATATGTATAGTACGTTTTATGAGTTTAAAAACTGTCTAACTAACTTAGAAGTTGTCTTTAACGTCCTACTCACACGTCTTACCTATATAGGTATATGTTTCTCTCATAAATATATATATTATGTTTCTACGCTTCGCATATTTATATCTATATCTCGTAAAAGTACAACGCTAGATGTCAAGTGTCAATTAAAATCCATAAACATAAACCACCACAACTAACGATTACCATACGACTGTTATTAACAGGGACATTCCAGATAGCCAAAATTATAGTATACCCGTACGTTGTTTTGCGTGATTCGACGATCTAACAGTGGTGAAAACGATATTTGAGTACAGAGCCTTTGAAATATTATGGACCTCCCTGTTTATACAATACATAATAATATGTACTTTAATTTAAAGTTCGAAGTCACACAAAGAAGTAGATACAAAAACTCATTGTATTAGTTAAGTTGCAGATTACAGTTTAATTTTGTAACTATTATTTCCTCATAATGATTTCTTGTATGTACGCGAACACTACACAATTCGCTCGTTTGCCCCCTTCTATTATAAAAAAAAAACCAATTGAAATTATACAATTGTTTACGGATTTCATCGCGTTTAATTTTTGTTTTTATGTTCCCGACGTTTCTGGTGCTTAACAGCACCTGAGGTCACGAGGAATGGGGGAACTTTTAGCCTTCCTGATGTCATAATTAACTTTGGCTACCTTCAGCTTTTCATTATAAATTTTGGTTTAGTCAACGAAGAATGTGCTCACGGTATCTTGAGGTCGTGCAGTGGTATGCACGATTTAAGATTTCGAATCATCCTTGGCAGGAATCGGTATTCTTTTGAAAAGATGGAAAGAAGGATGGAAGGAGGGAAAGGAGAGAATTAGAGACATCTTGTGCTTCTGCGTTTCGTTCAGTGTCTTCCAGGTAAGCGGAGGCCCTCACCCCCTCCCCCTACCTAAATATAGTTATGGTATTGAGCGGCAGCGCATCTGTAGCTCCTCTGGTGTCGCGGATGTTCGTGGGCGTCAGTGATCCTTACTTAGCTGTGCCACATTCTCGTTTGCCTTATTCCTCAAAAAAACATAGAGAGGGAGTAAGTTAAACGGTAAACTTTGTTTGTCGTCCTAATACCGTTAAAAAGGTGTACCTTTGATCTTAATCAGTCGGAAGTATTACCAACTGTTAGTTACAGATTGTTTTTTGTAATTGACATTAAATGGCAAAGGTTAAAGAGCAAATTATGTAATCTATTTCGGTTCAGTTTTCGAAAAACTTGTCCAGTATCTTTAAATTTCGACGTGGTCGCCCTAACTCTGATATAAAGACTATTGAACTTGCATCTACATGCGATAGCACTATCTCTTTTTTTCATTCGTTATATGACAGGAAAAAAGTGATGACTACAGTTTTGAGTGTTCTTATTTAAATTTCAATGTAAGTCTGGCCACAATGCTTTATGCTTCAAGTGTATTAGTTGACTTTGAACAAGCTGTATGGAAGATATTTTACAAAATATTTGCGATATTCTTGTAAGGTATTAGTTATCAGGAACCAGTGTACAATGAAATTGTTAATTATAAGTTATACGTTATTTATTTATTTCGTCAATTATATCACTTCGGGTGAGTATTTTGGTTATTCGATACCTACAAATTCACTGTCAAAACAATAATCACCATCTACTTAACTTTACATATAAAACATAAGCTCTCACGACCGTATATCCAATAATGCAGTGGTGAGAGGTTAACACATTTATTTTAGTCGTTTTAATCCACTCTTCGTAAGCCTATCACCGTCTAAGTGTCCAGTACAACCAAAAAAATCGTACAAGTCGTAGGTTTCGAAACACTCATTGGTAGAAACCCGCCACATAGGTGATAAAAATTCAAAAACCTTCGGAGATTGATTACCTAACCACTCTATGTCCATAGCTATCGAGGCGAATAATCTAAAATGTTTACGATTTTAAGTATATATATTTGTAAAGGGGTTTTTATGAGAACCCTGCTAGCTAACAATTGAGGCTCTGGTGTCCAAACGATGGCGCAAAAACCATCAGAATCTGCCGAACCAGAATAGCATAGACCAGTGACGGGGAGCAGCATCACTAGGCTGACGAAGAAACATATTTATTCGGAGTAGAGGTGCGTTTAGATATTGGGTGTATTATATAAATATGTCGGTTCAGTCCATTTTTGCACTGTCCAAGAGCTAGAGGAGAAATTGAAGATGATGTATGTAGTTGTTACACGACACTTATTATTTAGTTTAATTCATAAAGCGGATTATGTTGTCGCCGTCCTGGGGAGTCGCTCCGGGATGTCATCTCCGGCTGTTCGGCGCTTTCTAACTCTGTACAGTATCTGCATAGACACAACCAGGATATATAGCGTGGATTCAACATCAGAAGCTGGCTCTGATATACGGTCTCGTGGATCGTAGACTGCCTTACTATTAGTACTTGCCCGAGGCTGTGCTTGAAAATGACCGCGCCAGTCTCTATTGGGACTGGCTTATCATCACGGTCAGGACGATTTTTGCGAATAACTCAGATATCATGTCCTTGTCCCGGGCACAGTCAAGGATATTTTGGTCGACATCACCATTCCATAGGACGAGAACCTCTCGAAAGCCGTAACAGATAAGAAGACAAAATCTCTGAACCTGGCTCACGAGGTGATCTGCGAATGAGTTATCTTATTCTCTGGTCTCTCCTGTCAAGAGCTTTCATCTGGTTGGGTTATAATTTATTTATTTTTTTCTTTTTACTTGTAACTATTCTATTGATGCTATATTTTGTGGTATCTTATTTATTTTAAAGTATTATATGTATTTATATATGGGATGTGTGGTAGGTGATGTATGTATATACCAAATAGATTATTTAATAAATATGTTAGTCGTCACATATACATATGTATATATACCTCCTAACCAGACGAGAATATATATAAATAATGCCAAACAATAATAAGTTTTATTATTTTATTTTAAAGGTCTTCGTTAATAATGAACTGTGGCGGAAGTCTCCTTTAAGCATGTAACTGTTCCAGGAGAGTACGACGCCGTCTCGTGGTCTATACGCCCCCCAATTTTATTCTGTGTCTATGTAAAAGAAGTTTAAATACACAGATGGTTAAATTATGTGTAAAAAAAAAGTAAAATGTAAAGTGGCAGGCTGTAAGTGCCCATTGCTGGGCTCGTATTTGAGAAGGCCTCCTTCTCAAATACGAGTATCAGAGAGGGTTTAGGAGCCGGGAAGGGCCCGCCACGCTGCTCCAGTGCGGGTTGGCGGGCTTCACATATCCTCGAAATAATATTTTTATTATTTCTTAGACATGCAGGTTTCCTCACGATGTTTTCCTTCACCGCTGAGCACGTGGTAAATACATCACTTAAAATTGCTATTAACAATTTTAGTGGTGCCGGCACCGGGGATCGAACCCAGGTCACACGCGCTCTATGAAACTAAAGTGAGCGTCCTGACCACTAGGCTACCACGGTAAATCGTTATTATAAGAAAAATATGTGCGAGTCTGTATTATCTTATTATATCTTGTGTTAATGGCTGCGAGCGTGTATTTGTGTGTGGGTGCGTGTTTTTATTTTATGCGTTGCAATAGTGTCTCCGACTCTTCGTAATTAAACGATCTCACTAAGATATCTATAAGCTACTTATTATATCTTGGTAAATGAGATTGGCATGGCCTCGTGTGTCCTGGACTATGTGATGTCATGAAAAACCAGAATTATCATAATCGCAGGATTAACTTGAATTAGTGGTTTTACGTAGTCAGGTTTAAGTTTTTTATACTTATTACTAACACTACGTACTTACAATTCGTAATAATTACATTACGATTAAGATACTTACATTAAGAAACGCTCTAATTCGAATCATTGCTAGGTATTTAATTATAACTAGAAGTGCCTCAGACAAGAGTAGTTCAAATACACAAACAGAGACAGAAAATTTACTATGCTAAATACGAGTAGGTAACGAGTAAATTTTTTCGGTCTTCGGATTCACATCCGTAAAAGCACATTTGCATGCTCTATTTCATATTCGGTTCGTGAAGTTATTAATGTCGATGCATGTTGTTGCAGTCTTTCTCTGTCATTATTGCCGTTTATATTTCTAATATCTTGCCAGTCACATCTCAAAGTAACTGACAACATTGCATAAACAAATGCGATGACAATTTAAGTGTTATCAGTCCAAATTACCTTGAACCTTTTCACTGATAACGCATCATATTGAGTCTAAATATAGAAAATTCCACTTCGAAATATAGAAATTCAGTACGTGGTGGAGCCAAGCGACGGTTTTTGCTGCTGCTCGTATTGGCCGTCTCGACCGGAGTACCTACCACGGCCTCGGCCTCAGAATACCGGCGTGAAGTAGAAGCGTATTGTGCTCCTCCCTCTTCCCGTCACTCTCGCCAAATATCCTTCATCTCCCCCATTTACCATCATGCCATTCCCCTGCCCCAAACATTCTTGAAGGCCGGCAAAGCACCTGCAGCTCTGGTGTTGCAGATGTACGAGGGCGTCGGTAATCACTCACCGTCAGGTGACCCGCTTGCCCATTTGCTCCCTATCTCATAGAAAACAATCTTTTTTTTTTCACCGAATAAGTCTCTTGCCAGGCGTGGCGAGTTTTATCCACGGAGCCGGCACAAATAATAGCGATATTTAATGCATGGCGGTGATAGGAAACATCGTGAGGAATTCTACTACGTCCCCATAATAAAAACTATTATTTCGGGGACGTGCAAATGCACGCATGCATAATTCCGCACTAAAGCAGCATGGCGGATTCTTTCCGACTGGAAAAAGGAGACATATATCCAGTAAATGGGGCATTTATATCTTTTGGTTTTAGACAAGCCATGCGCTGTGAGACACGTCCATCGACGCTCGGTAATGTGCGTGTGCAACTCGACCTATTGCGATGAATTCACGAGAGAGGTGCCAGTGCATGGCACTTATGTCACTTACACGTCATCGAAGGTAAGTTTACGTGATTACTTATTATTCTCGATTCATTAAGAACGAACCTCGTAATTTACCTTAGACCATAGATCTCCAAAGTTGTCGATTTTTTACTAAAATTTACCTCCATGGGTAAATTATTTTGGTAAGTATTTTGTATCAATAGGAAAAACTAGAGATAGAATTTTTAAAGTAATTTGGCTATGGCGGACTGAGGTATCAGTTTATTTTGGTAAAGGGGTTTTTTGCCCGAAATAGTTTGGGAATCCCTGCCTTAGACCATCAAAAGTGAAACACTTACATTATGGAGGCGTAATGGCGTATTCGTGTCTTTCTGGTCGATTTCGACCACGGCTGCTGCTTATGATATTTGCCAGTTCGACGTATCTGATGTAACGTTTATGAGAAAAGATCCGAGGAAGGGTCATATCAGATGCAGTGTCAAAGATACAGGGCGCAATACAACCCAACAAGACCCGGAAGCTTATAATTTGTGTAATGCATAAATATTGAATAAGGCTGGTAAAGAACCTAGGGCAGTCTGTCACAGAAAATTCGTTCGTTTCATTTCAATACCAGCATGTTGTCGCTGTGATTGAAATTGGCCAGCAGTACATCAATATCATCCATATTGCACAACTTCTAATGTGAGAACATTGCTGTGAAATAGAAGGGCTGGGGGGTAAAGTTTATCAAAAAGCATTTGTCGCTAACCAATATGTTGTGCGTTGCCGGCCTTTAATTATTTGGGAGTCGGGAGGGAGGATGAAGAGGAGGATGGGGAGGGGGAGGGGGCCTCCGGTAACCTTACTCACCGAACGACATGCAGAAGCACAAGATCCTTCTACGCCACGCCGGTATTCTGCGAGGCCATGGTAATACCCCGGTCGAGCCGGCCCATTAGAGCAGCAGCAAAAGCCGCCGCAAGGCTCTACCACGTGTGAAAAATTACCTCACGTAAGGAAACCTAAAGTAATGAAAAAAAAAGAACAGAAATGTTCATTCATCTGTTCAAACACTTTTGCTATGCTAACCTGTCCAAACATAATTAAAATCATGCAAACATTTTATTTTCTCCGTCATTTACAGGCTGGATCTCGGTTTTTGAAGAATACAGGAACGTTTCAGTCTTTGAATCAATCATGTAAGTTATTAACGGATGAATTTTAAACGCCAGAGAGAGTGCATTTTCAAAGTCAGAGTTAAAGCTTTCAATTAATGCTTGTTTAAAGCTCTTATGAACGTTAAAATCTACACCGGCAAGCAGAACAAGGCCTTCTTCAAGGGCATTATTATCGACTTTTCATGGTCATGTGATTTATCCAACTTCAATCGCTACTATGAATTACATAATAAACCATAATTGAAAAACCGACGAAAATACTTTTGGTTTTTCCGAATTTTCTGAGTCTATATTTAATATGTTAAATAAATAATAAGCTAAAAAATCTGCATTAACATTGATTTGAAAGCTACTATGAGATTTTGCATTTTTCATTGGTACATTTTTATATTCCTACCTATTTGAATAACAAAATTACATTCAGTAGCAATTTGTAATTTATCCGTTGAATAGATTTTTTCGGATCAACGAACAAATTCATAGATTGACATACAGATAAACGTTCAAAAACAATGTTGAGAGACCATCTCTACCAAACACTATAATACTACAACATTCGCTAATAATACCAACAATACGATAATAGAATGAAAACAATTGCATTGAATCTGTTTTTTTTTTTTGCTTTTTAACACGTTTTATCAACATCGTCACAAACCAGAGGTGCCCGCCTCTTCCTTTATTCGGATAAAGGATTTCGGAGAAAGACTTCTCGCATTTATCCTGCTTTTAAAAATTGTTAATTTTTTTTTTGTTCACTTTTCCAGCAGAACTATTGGAGAACATTAAGGACAGTTTTATAATAAATCCTCAAATAAAATATCAGGCGGTGGAAGGGTTCGGTGGTGCCGTCACCGACGCAGCTGCCATAAATTGGAAGAGCTTGCCAGAGAACATGCAACAATACTTAATCGAGTTAGTTATTACGCTATAACGGCTTCCGTAGTTGTCCTGTAGTCGAGGCATTGGTGCTCCACTGTTTTCGTTAAGTATCTATCTTTGTTAACAATAAACAAACTATATTTTGTTTCTTACTCATCAGTCTGTATAAGTCCACAGTATTATTCTTAAAAGCGCCAACAAAGGCATGCCATGCATGGAGAATTTGCTTATGCCAGTAAGCCAGGTAGGTCGGTTTGTGTGCGCTGAACTGCCACACTGGAGTTGCTGCTCCTTATCATCTGGTGTATTTGGGGTCGGTATTTTCTGATGAATTTTTCGTTTTTAAATGATTTGACATTAGATCGATCGGTCGGTGTTGCATGGCTCAGCATTCTACATATCAGTCCGCTGAGCTATCGGTTCTGTGTTCGAATAGATAGCAAATCAATATTGCAAGTCGCAAATGATTATGTGTTCGAATCGTGGCAGTCAATATTACAATTTGAAAATTATTGTATATTCGTATATGTATGTACTGGGTTCACTACGTGCATACCGAACACATACATCGAACCCACTCCCCCATCTTATCGGATGAGCATTACACGTTTATGGGATTTGGGAAGGAGAAGACGAGTGGCTCAAAGTAATATTGGCACACTAAGACACTTTCTGATTAACTGGTGATAAATGGTCTGTTAAATCATGTTCAGTCTGATACCTCCTATGCTAATACCTACTGATAATAAAAGAAAGATATACGCATCTAATAATAATTTTGACAGAGTCGGTTCGTGCAGAACGGTTCCAACAGAATTAATTTTGAACTTAAGTCTAATAACCTCGCACCGATCAGTCGCATCGACCACCTCGCACGCTAAAACCCTTTTAAGAAAAGAGTCTACGCTGACATAAGCTGAGTTGTGCCAAATGCCAATCCGTAATCTCTGCTACCCACGCAGAATACCGGCGTGAAGTAGAGGCATCTTGTGTTTCTGCGTTTTGTTCGGTGAGTCAGGTAACCGGAGGCCCACTCCCCCTCCACATCCCCCTCCTCATCCTCCTTCCCATCTCCCAAATATCCTTAAAGGCCGGCAACGCAGCAGCATCTCCTCTGGTGTTGCAGATGTACGTGGGCGACGGTAATCACTTACCATCAGGTGAACCACTTGCTCGTTTGCCGCCTTTCCCATTAAAAAGAAAAATACTTCTATAGATGTGTCCCGTATGTCTGAATTAGTCTATGCTACTCCTATAGATGTGTGTCTGAATATTTCTGCCTTTCTATTTGCAGTTCATACTTTAGTAGCAAGGGTCTCGAATATAATATGCTTCGCGTGCCCATCGGCGGTTGTGACTTTTCAACCCATCCCTATGCTTACAACGAACTGCCCGAAAATGACAGCGAGCTCTCGAACTACACCCTTGTATATGAAGACTTTTACTACAAGGTACTCGCTCCGATATTTCTAGATTTCTATAGTTCTTTCATTCTCTCTTTTCACTCAAGAGGGGGGAGTGATCCCTCGCCTAGAAGATGCGGACTTGAGGATATCGTCATCTGACATTTATAATTCTCTATAGAGATTTTTGATGATTTAAGACAGCAACAGCACTTCTATTATAAACAGGATATTGCTTTCTCACTGGCCCCCGAAATATCGGGATCTAAAAAATCTAAAATAAACGCGATAACATCCGTAATAAAGAAATAGTTTCACTTTTTCGTTTATAGAACATTCAAAACATATTTCTAGATTCCAATGATCAAAGCAATAAACAAAGTGGCTACGTCACCGGTGCATATCGTCGCCACGACGTGGTCGCCACCCAAGTGGATGAAGACGAACCACAACTTATCAGGCGTCGGACAGCTTAAACGTGAATATTTCAAAACATATGCCTTGTACCACTACAAGTGAGTATATTTGTTAGGTATATAATACTACTTGACCTCTCCGAGACAGCGCCAGCAAAACCCGATGTACATTTCTAGGGAGGTTTGCCCATACCCTCCACTTCGAGCAAATGAGTTGGTGAGCGCAAGGCTGATAACCTCGCTGCTTCGGGTTCGGCAAATTAGAAAGGAGATTCTGTCGACCGACTTAACCGACTGTTAAGTCGGTCGTCAGAGCCTCATTTGTTTGTCTGCGTGGTCAAAATACTTGTGGTTTGGATTTAGAGAAAGAGATGGTATATTTAGTATATAACAGATTTGTTGGAATTTAGTGGGACTATGCTGCTGGCGTTTATAAACTAAGCAGCGTTTAAGGTACCGGTCTGGTACTGGAATCCCCAACCCGCTTGCTAAGAGTAGCGATTATTTCAGACCCTTAGTGGGAGGGAAAGAGGATACCAAAAGTCCAGCAGTGAATTGTTTAGAGGTTACTTAAGAAAAATAAAGAAATATGTGGTGTCTTTTAGCCAGGATATAATGGTATCAGGCTATACTTAGTCGAAATCGACTAAGAGAACACAATGATGTATGCTAATTTACAATCTGAAGTTCTGAACCATTGAAGAAGTTAGGTTCGACAAGCAGGGGCTCATGACCGGGGCAAGCTTTGGGAGGCTTGAGTTCAGCACACGACTTATGACACGCTTTAATAGTGATGCTGTTGTCGTGCATGTTAATATTTATTCAAGGTCATATATCTCTGTCAAGTGGTTGTTAAATTAAAGGAGAGGAGATTCAAGGAATTCATTTGTTACAGGTTTTTAGAAAAGTACGCCCAGGAAGGTGTAAATGTATGGGCAATCACGACGACTAACGAACCCATTGATGGGTATTTTGGGCTGGCCAAATTTAACTCGCTTGGCTGGTCTATAGAAAATATGGTAAGAAATAATAATAAGAACCACATGAGAATATATATATAAATACCCCAAACTAATTTATATTTATTTTGTGTAAATGAGCGGATGCTAATTTTCTCTAATAGTCTACCTAATATATAGATGCTATGATGATGATATAGACCTTATCGGTTACGACCACGTCGACGACTTCCGAATAATATCCTTGTCAACTGTGCAGGCGATTTTGCTAGGTACGCCAATAAGCAATGCAACCACTGCTGAGTTCAGCTTTGTGCTGAGCCATTATAACTAAAGGCTTCGTGGTATTCCTTCGATTGAAGTCGTTCGCAGGTGCTCATGGGCTTCAGTAGCCATTAACCATCAGGTGGACTACAATCCAATGAGAAAAAAGTAAAAGACATTGAGTACAGCCGCGAGTGTACGGACAAACACAAAGGCACACGCAACAGGCACACAAACACACTCTCTTTACCTTTCTATATAGATATAGGAAGGTAATTTATTTTGAAAAGGTTACATTAGTAAATAAATACATAAAAAGAGTAACGGTCAAGCGATAAGATCGGAGGAAGGTTCAGATGCTGTGTAAGAGACATGGGACACCAGACAACTCGACCGAACCCGAAACGAAATGATTTGCACAAATAATCGTATCGGCAAGGATTAGAACCCAGGACCTGTCAGGTATGCTTACCACTGAGCCCCGCGATCGTCACGCTACCATCAAATCATACATAGCTAACGATAAACAAATTTCTCTTCATTGTTCTAGGGTAAATGGATTGTCGAAGATTTAGGCCCCACGATACGAAGCTCCAACTTCAAGGACGTGAAGATAATAACTTGTGACGATCAGCGCTTCACTGTACCATTTTTTTTCAATGTGGTGAGTACTGAATATCGTGTCAGCTGTTCAGTTTTTTAATGGTCAGGGGTACAAAACAAGCTAACTGCCCCCCTGACGGTAATTGGCTACTGCAGCCCATGTACACCTGCAAACAACTGCAATCGAAGAAGGTTACAGATGCAGCCCTGACACCTGAGGACTTAGAATGAAAGCCTCACAGCCCGTGATTACACTGGCTCTCTATAACATTCAAACCGGAACACAGCAGCAATTACAGAAGACGAAGAGTTAAGAGTATGGTACCAACCCAGACGACTCCTGGGCAGAGAGAAAATCTTCCACCTGTTTAAGTCCTAGACGAGTTATTGGATTTTGGGTCTGATTGTGTTGTTTTGGGTTCCGTTGCTGTTTGCGTTTGGACATCATCGTGTGGAAGATGATCTTCTTGCTATACAACAATTAAAAAAAAGGGATGTAAGGAGGAAATGTTCCTCTTTTCTCCACCTGCACCTCTCGACGCCTTGTGGGTGACTATTTCGTGTGGCCACCGGATTAAAAAAAATTGCACCTCATCTTCAGACCATAGATTAATAGTAAATATGCTCAAAAATGCGATCAGAATAAGAACAGTAGCAATGGGCAGACATTATTTAGACTTAACGCTTGACACAATTATGGGGGCTCCTAGAGCCAAAGAAACCAACATATCCGTTGACTATTAGAAGGATTAGTATCTACCACAGATTGTTGTCAAAACTTAAATTAAGATTTTTCTCGTTGTCATCTTCTAGTTATTGCGTAAGAATCCGGTTGCACTGGACTTCATCGACGGGGTCGGTGTGCATTACTATGCCGATAAATTGGTGCCAGCCGCTGTTTTAAATTTTGTATCGAATACGCATCCTAATAAATTTATACTGGCTACGGAAGCATGTCAAGGTATTTATTATATTATTATTGGCTTAGTGTGACAAACGAACTAACAGTTCTCCTGATGATATGTGGCTACTGGAGCCCATGTGCTTCTGAAAACACCTTCAGACGAAGCAGGTTACAGATACGTAATCACCCCTGAAGTCGAAAATGGGATGCCTCAAGGCTTTTAATTATACCGGCTATGTATATCATACAAGCAGGAACTCAGCAGCGGTTGCATTAATGATTAGCGGCAGAAATAGGTAAAAGGGTGATACCTACCCACGGCTCCCGGGTAGAGGAAAATGGTACAATATGTTATTGGGTACTTGCGTTCGCTACGTGGTGAAGAATATTCCACCATTCCCTTTCTCCTCATGGGTATCATGAAATTCGACTAAGGGAAAGACTTTTAAAATAACATGGTATCTAGATATCAAATCAACCATCCCAATAAATGCCAGATCGATGACGGGTAAGTGTCTATGGTGCGAGGCGTCTGATACTGCTAACACGCATTCCAAGGTGGACTCAGACCTTTATTACCCGGCCGATGATGCAAAAAAAATCACGTTTCAAGCTACTTAACGAATACCTATATCTACATCAGTCTATATTAGTTCACTGCTGAACACAGACCTTTCCAAGAAAGCGCAAACCAAAGCCGGCAAGGCTAACATTTCTTGGAAGGATTGCCCATACTCACCACGGAGAGCGAACGTATGGGTGAGCGGATGATGGCACCTTCGCACTAGTGATGCTGCTCCCCATAACACTGAGCGGAGGTGAGGTTGACATTGGGCAATGAGATGGTATATTTGCAATTAAGAATGACTGCTGTAAACACTGAGCAAGCGCACAACAGCATGATTCTGATATGACATCAAAGTCCTCAGGGATGACAATACATCTGCACGTCGCGGGTTCGATACCCGAACAGAACAGTTGGCCCACAGAATATTTTTACGTGTCGGTGTGTTTATCCATGTCCAATCTAAGTAAGTAAAACTAAACGAGATATCGGGCAGCATCGTTTCCGGTGCGAGATGACAGGTCAACCGTCAACCCCGCTACCTAGTGAGGAGACGATAAAACCTGACATTAGGAGGGGCTCATGTCCTCCTGTAGACAGTATAAACGCTGCTGAGAAAGATGAAGAAGTTGGAAAACGTATCACCTTCATCATAACGAAATATAAGCATGACAACGTCTCCTGCACATTGCGAATACAGAGTTAAGGTGAAAACGGGGAAGTGTGTTCAAATAGAAATCCGAATCCACTCTATTATGATTAACATTTTTTTCATTTAAATATTTTAATCAGGTACCTACCCGTGGCAAACCGAAAAAGTAGAATTCGGATCGTGGCCAAGGGCAGTCAGTTATATAGCAGATATATTAGAGGTATTCATAATTTATTTAATATCTTAGCTCACTAATGATTTGTGAAATATATTTTAATAACAATATACCATCTTTGTCTCCAAATCCCTACCTCACCTATGAAATTATAGTGAAAAATTAATTCGAGTTTGCTGAGCCCAAATCGCACAAACTGGTGTGAAGCAGTATCACTAGTGCGAGAGCCACCCCCACATTGCGCTCACCACTAACGAACCCTCTAGCCCAGCCTGGTGAGTATGGGTTTCTCAACTAATACATCCCAGCATATCCTCGAGCTTTCTTGAAGAGTGCACTTAAATAGGCTAATAAAGATAAAGAAAAGATTATTACTATAAAAATTAATAAAACAACATTACCGACCCACAAGAGCGCGTGGGGTGGCGCTTCTTTTCCCGGCGCCAGAATTGGTTTTTGATATATCGTTCACATTACATTCAGTCATAATGAATCTAAAAACCTCTTTCGGCTTTATATTCGACAACAGGCCTCAAGATCTAAATTTCTGAGATTCAGTAGAATAATGAAGCAGCAAATCAGCCGACAGTCACTTTTCCCCTTAATCAGTCTTCCTCAATGTTTTTAACTATTTACAGGACTTAAATCACAACGTTGTTGGCTGGATCGATTGGAACCTTTGCCTTAACATGCAAGGCGGTCCGAATTGGGCAGAGAACTACGCAGACTCAGCCGTCATAGTGAACGCCGCCAATAAGGAGTTCTACAAGCAGCCGATGTTTTACGCTATGGGACATTTCTCCAAATTTATCAAACGTGGCTCTCGGAGAATCGAAATCAAAGAGAAGAAGTCGTTCTTTGCGTGGTCCGTCAAAAATGTTGCGTTTTTAACACCAGATGACACTGTTGTGGTTGTTCTTTTGAACGAGTAAGTGTTGACTAATTGATAATATACAATACTTTTTTAAATACTTTCTTTACAGACGACTCTCCGGCTGGGCAAAGGCCTCCACTCAATATTTGAGAGGGTTTGGGAGCCGGTAAGAGTCCACCATGCTTCTCCAGTGCTTATTGAAATGCCCTCGAAATTTTTTTTAAATTATATTTCAGAAAGGTTTCTTTTACTTTACGTGTGATAAATACAACAATGAATAGTTGCTATTAACAATTTTCGTGGCGCCGGCAGCGGATTCGAATGCGACCTGCATTCGACTCGCGTAATATGAATTTGAAGCTAGTGCCCTGATCGCTGAGCTATCACGGCTCCGGCGAATGTATAGTGTGGGCCTCAATTGAAGTAGTGAAAATAATAGTTACTAGTTAGTTTAATTTACCGTATTTATAATTAATGTTCACTCATAAGTAATGTTATTTTCTGTGTTCAGAGGCGATGCGAGAACTGCGAGAGTGCAATGTGGAACAATGCATGCAATCTTACAATTAGAAGCTCACTCAGTTACCACCATGGAGTTCTATTGCGATATGTAGATATTTTAGATATTTACATTTACGAGTATGTTATGTAAGAAATAAGTAAATGTAATTTTTTAACTATGTCCTTTTATTTCATGTTAATATTATGCATTTATAATGAACTAATCCCTCAAAAACATACAGAGGGTTTCGTACAACCACACAATGTATGTGTTATGTGTACATACCAAAAAATTGTGTTTTCTTTTATTCAGTTCGGGATTCTTAGCGCGTGCTCGACTCCCACTTGGCTAATAATGTAAGCACATTATTTGTTTATTTAATCTATGTTCTATAATCACACCATGTTTGACGCTTTAAAGTATTACCGTTTTAACAATAGTTTAAAAATAAAAACCTTGCCCAGTAGCATATATTTATTATGTGATGGACCGGCTACCTATTAGGATTCAAAAGAAACGGCCTTTTAAAGGTAGGACAGACAGGAAGACGGACAGATGGCTTAGTAATAGGGCTCTGTATGGAAGGCTAAATTGCAGGCCAATTTCGCACCTGGATTTTATTAGCCGAAAAAAATGCGGCATGCAGAAATTATGCTAAGTTTTTTGCCTCTACACGCTTTTGTAATTAGCCGTTTCGATAAACGTAGTAAAATATTGTAAAATATAAGTTTACAGAACATACTTTCAGCACTTTCTCAAGTCTTAATTGATATAAAGCCAATAGGAGTCCAATATTTCAACTGCTTTAAATCTGCTTTTCTTCCTCTGAGTGTCGTAAGAGGCGTCGTCTCCTCTTACTCTTTAAAAGCCTTCGCTCTTTAGCCTTAAACATGTCGTGGCAATCTCCTATCAGCCCGTCACGTTCTATCACCCCGAGAGGTGAAAAGTAAGTTGCGACAGCCTGTTTGGCTACACTGAGTCGCGCCATGTTGAAATCCTCAATCCCTGCCGCCCTTTATCTTATTAAACTGATTTTTACCTTTTCTTTAATCTTATTTCCACGGAGTATGCCCAAAGAATATTATTATCAGATATTCACCAAATGTTTATGTAACCTCACGGTAAATATCTTTCGGAAGAAAAAAAAAACATCCGTGTCGCTTCAGAAACGTCCGTGTAATCGGTGAACATAAAAACAAAATCGAATTTCGAATTGGTAATCGTTTTATTTGAAGACGATGAAAAATGACTAGGCATCGATTCCGATATATGCTACATTACATTTATTGGAAACCTGATCGCTTATCATCGAAAGGTACAAAGGTAACAGGTACAAAGTACGATAACTATTATTAAAGCAAGTCTGTTCGGGCTTGACTCATTTTATGAAGTCATTCTACACATACCCGTAGGTATCGAAGTTACAGGTTCTAGAATTACACGTCGTTAACACGTTTATTTAAACTGTATTGCTCCTTTGAAAATTATTACAAAGGGCGGACTTTATGCCTTTTGTCATTCTCTGCCTGTTAACCCGGGTGTGGAGAAATAATGAATTTATTACAAAATAATTAATTATATATATCATATTAATTAAATATATCATATACACAAATAAATAGATATGTATTTAATATAAAAATATACCGTTACTTTGTAATATACGTTCATACATACTACAAATATTCACATACATACACAAACCTACTTATATCCATCTATAATATATAACACATTCATGGTTCTAACGCGTAAAAGTTTTTTTAAACGTTACTGTAGAAATTATTCATGTTTGTGTTGTTGTTTACATACATACATTGCAGATGGACGAACACTCAGAACCGGAATAATTACTTGTCCAAAATCGTGCGGTAATTGAGTTGTTAACCGACAACGCCACAGCCAAATGCTGAGCCATTCCGCCACCGTGCCAACAAGTACTTCAAGAGTTCTAGTACGACTGTTCGTTTTAGAGTTCGATAGTGTCAAAATAAAAACGGAACCTTTAATAAAACTTAACGCTCTCGGGCTTTTTCTTCTCTAAGAGCCTTTAAATAGTTCACAGCTGAATCTAGGTCTCTTCCACATGCCCTTATATTATGGAAGATTTGCCGTAATTTCCATGCATTGCTATCATTGGGATAGTAACAACGCCATCTATCAGAAGTGGAGAGATCTTACGACACCCACGAGATGGAACAGGGTCGCAAATTGTATTCAGCCAGCACACGGCCGCTATGCCTGTTATCTTAAAAACATCCGATATTATGGCACATACTACTTAGACTTCTTATGTTATGCATATATTCCTAGGAGTCAATGAGATTAAGGATCTGCAAGCAGAAAGCTCTAAACGTGATAGAGCCAAGCTGTGGCTTTTGCTGCTGCTCGAATTGGCCGGCCTTCCGTAGTACCACGACCTCTCCGAATACCAGCGTGAAGTAGAGGCGTCTTGTGCTTCTGCGTTTCGTTCGGTGAGTGTACGTAACCGGTGGCCCACTCCCTCATCCCCTAACTCCCTCCCTATTCCGCTCATCCCCCAAACATCCTTGAGTGCCGGTAACGCACCTGCAGCTCCTCTAGTGTTGCAGATGCACGTGGGCGGTAATCACTTACCTTTAGGTGAGCCGCTTGCTCGTTTACCGCCATTAGAAAAAAAAAATTGTGGAGAAATGTACAAGCGTAGGATTGCCACTAAATGTAGCTACATGGATGCAGGCCAGGTCCCAGGCCCAGATCGCTCGTTTGCCCACTTCTTCTATAAAAAAAAGACGAGTGAGTGCTGTCTTGCGCGTACCCTTGTGGCAATATAGTAACTCCTGCGCAGTTTACGGCCGATTGTGATTGGAAGTTGTCGGTTTATTTACAGAAACTTCGCCTGAATTCGCTTCGCTTCGTCGCAATTCTCTACTTCGAGTGTATAAAGGAAGCGCACGATGTTTGTAACAGTAGATAATGACAGGAAAATGTCATTTAAGCATCGTTAACCGTGCGAGTTCACGGTTAATCTCCCACAGGCTACTGACGCACTGGAAATAACGTAGGCAGCCGTGTGTTCTGTTATTATTATTATTATTATTATATTACGCATTTTTTAAGTGTTCAATTTTATCTTAGATTGTACATTAATTGCCTGTGTGACTATTCGTTGCTCTTTATTTTATGTTGTATTATTTGTATAGAATCTGTTTACAAGAGAGGCTACCTACGGAGGTTTTTTCGCCTGTTTCTTCCCTATCAGAGATAACTAATGGCGAAAAGGTGGTTGTTGTGCACCCGACTTTGTTCGTGTAGACTTTTTCTATCGCCGGGCAAGCGGGTAAGTGAGCGCAGTCCCGGTACCGTTGGTGGGCTAGTGTGGGCACTGCACAAACATGACAAATATGACGTCGGTTCATCGGTAGCTTCGAGCCCGTCACTCAACTATTGCCATGACTAGACCAACTCCTGAGAAGCTAGTAGTGTTTCTTGTGGTAGTTGGAGCAGTACACAGGTATTATAAAATGATATTACATCATAATATTACAGGTATAATATTAGTAAAGTTGATATCAAAAGAATGAAAACTCTCTATTTGACGTAAGAAATTCACATTTCGTTTGTCAATTGTAATTTTCTTTTTTAAATCTGCTTCTGTTTTGTAATGAGGATCTTCTGACGGAGAAGAAGCTCTGTAGATATCCTATTTTTTAAACAGATTTTGTACATTGCAAATAATATAACCGAAAATATAACATATTATTTGAATTCACTTTATTTGCATAAAACATGTCGATATACATTTTTACATACAGTGACATGTTTCGTTGCATAAATGACATGCAAATATTTTTTTTTTACATATATTATCTTTAACTGTCTAATTTTAAGATAGGCAATTAATAATTAAATTAATTAAACTATTTATTACATTTATATGTGGGGTAATTAAATATTTATATTATACACGTTTCGTAATTCAAGCATGATTGACCGACAAACATCCAAACATCTTAATTTATTATTAGTAAGATTTGTACGATAAGTGGTATAAACAAATACTAGTCTATCCAAAAAAGACTAAAATGAAACACATTTTAAACCTCCATTATTGTAATTGTAAAATATACTAAGATATTATTATCTATTACATGTAAACATTCGTCATCGCTTTGCGTATTCTTGCGGTCGTGCTACAAAGTGTCTGACTCATGATTATCGTTTTATATTACAGATGCCTTCCTCTTAATAAGAAGCCGGTTTTTGGAACGACAATATATATTACTTATATTTCATAAATCGTAAATTCGTTTATTTTAGAAGTTCTTTAATATAATTTCAATTAAACAAAATTTCGCATTATCCTCTTAATGTGCCCATATTTTCGATTAAAGTGGACAAGCGTCATATTTTAGTCCTGCACTAAGATAAGGTCATTGATCTCGTTAGATACCTACTGTATTTATTTCTGTATAAATGAATTGATACATACTTAACTTACATACGTAATTAGATATAATGCTTATTTTCTCCCATCTCGCTAAGACTATTTCTAGATCGTACCTACTCAAAATTAGATTATAACCTTTTTTTAACTTTTGTAATTTGAGTTCGCTGTAAACCTCACAGTACGCGACCTGGGTGCAATACCTACCAGCGTAAGATTGAAGCATAGCCCTCCTGGGCTTGCTTCAATCCTACTCACCTCGCTGCGCCAGTGGCTGGAGCCCAGTGCCGGTACCCTTGCACTGGCAATGCTGCTACAAATCACTGGTCTGTGGGATTTTGTTTTCGGCAATTTCTTGTATATTCCGCCATCATGTGGTCGCCGGGATCATTCGTTTCTTGTTTAGCAGGATACTTCACGTGCCGGAAGAGTCGGCATTTGGAGAAAGAGATGGTATATTCCACTTTACACACCACAGCCTAGGACGGTAAAATAAGAGTGGGAATTTTTTTAAGAAAGAGAAGAGTTAAACGAATTGTAATAAGAGAACTGTTCTGTTCTGAGGACATTCAGAACGTTTCGATAATAGCATTGTTAGTAGGAAAAGTAGAGCTTGTTGCTGAACTGAGTCCATTTTTAGCTGAAAGTTTGAAAATGTTTGCTCCACCAGGAAGGTAAGGCATATAATTTTTATCTAAAACAGTCTACGGAGAAATACGGCAGACAGTTTAAGTATGTTATGGAATAAGTCATAAGATACTTGCTAGTGGACTACTAGAAGTGTTAAATAATAAAGGTTAGCATGAATTATATTAAGAATATTACTAAGGTCTGTGACTAAAAAGGTAATACCAAAAAAAACCGAACTACTTTGATTGAGAAAGTGTTCCTGATAGTAAGTACTAGTATCATTTTAGAAGTTTACTTAAAATTTCGTAAAGCAACCGGATTAGTGAACCGGATGCATAGAATGAAAAAGTATAACGTACAAATTACATGAAGTTTGATGAAACTTGCTGATATTGTTTCTGTCATTATAAAAAAGACTGAATATCATTTCTAATAAGATATTGCTGGCGTATTTATCACCTGCAAAAAAATTGTGTCTGCCGAAATAACTGTTGTTGACATAGATATTCTGATTAAAGGAGCTGGTACACATGTTATTTAGACAGAAAAGATACTATATCGGATTCAGTTCCTAAACCCTCTCCTAAACATAGTTATTGGCTACAAGATGGCGCTTTCGAGTTTTCCACCTATTAACACAACACATCTAATGGGTTATATAACTACAATGAACTTTTTTTTTAAAGGAATACTAACAATGCTATTTATTAAGTAACATTACTTATATTCCTCTTAACCCTCCAACATTGCTTACAGCTTGTATCTGGACTGGAGTAGTTCATGACAATAGTGGAATGGCGGGCTCGAACTTACGACGTCATGTTTCGTAGTCCGCACCCTAACCCATTTGTCTATTGGGGCTTTGGCTCGTGTTAAAGTCGGAATTTTACAGTAACCATTAAGTTTCAATTATAATTCACAACAACGTGATTTAGTGATCAGCTGATCCAGATGAGCAGATCTTATCTACTGTGACAGTAGTAGACTTTCACTTCTGGACAAACGTACATTGGATATAGTAATCAACAAGTGGGTATAGTAACTAGTCGTCCATACTACACTACTACAATTACTAATCATTTTTAAAAACTTTCTCTGACTGGGAGTCGTCTGGGTAAGTTTCACACTCAAACTCTTAGATGCCGCCAAACAGCTGTTACTGTTGTGTTCCGGTTTTAAAGCTATCATTCATTATAGTTATGGGCTTCTTAGTCTTCAGGGGTTGTATACTAATCTGTAACCTTCTTCGATTGAAGTTGGTAGCATGTCTCTATGGACTTTACTGCGTGGTAGAGCCAGCGACGGCTTTTGCTCCTGTTAGAATGGGCCGGCTCGACCATGGTAGTATAACGACCTCGAAGAATACTCGCGTGGAGTAGATGTGCTTCTGCATTTCGTTCGGTGAGTGAGGTACAGGAGGCCGTCTCCCTCTCCCCCTACCCATCTCCACATCAAATTAGCCATCGGCCAAATATCCTTAAAGGTCGGCAACGCACCTGCAGCTACTTTGGTGTTGAAGATGTACGTAGGCGACGGTAATCACTCACCATCAGCTGAGCCGCTTGCTCGAGCCCATTTCTCATAAAAAAAGCTTTTCAATTGTTAAAATTTATTAAAAACAAAAGAATTTCAATTGTTTTAACACTTCACGACAATGACCTACGACGAATATCCAATTCATTGGTTGCTTTAAAATGTGCATCGCAATCAGCTTTTAAGTTTGTAGCTGGTCATAGAACTTTCTACATTATACTCCATACGCTCAATCGCCAGATTTGGTAAGCGCAGAGCCGGCACCCTCACACTACTAATGCTGGTCTTCATCAGTAGTCTATGGATTAGGTTTCGGCTGACACTTGTCTCTAAACTAGCTAAGTGCAGTGCGGGTAGGTTGGCTTGCATTTGGAGATAAAGATAGTATATTCCCCCTTACTTATTTGTATGTACTCGTACTTTGTTGTGTACTTATCTTGTTTGAAATGTTTTTTCTTAATCAAGCGATCAATATATACGGATTAAATTCATATTAGATCTCCGCAAACTCATCGCTGAAATCCGAAGTAAACCAGAAATGTGATACAGACAGAGCGTAATTATTAATTCATGTAAGCCGTAGCAACGATGAGAACAAACAACACATTGTTCATATTGCCAAATCTACGCTTTATTATTAAATGACGAAGTTTACAATTTCTTTCAGCGAACCGTTAATAATCAAATACTTCTTGGAAATACAATTGGTTCAACAGTTCATCACATTGAGTAAAAGTTCACAGTATTATACACGTTATACACGTTTTATTTGTTATTTAAATTCTCACCGGCTTGTCTTTATAGCCAGTACGCGATCGTACGCGTTTGAGAGTGGTTGTTGTGTTCGTTTTTAAACATAGTTTTTTTTTTAAAATGTATCGTTTGACTGTGGTTGGGGTTTTGTTAGGTTTTTTTGGGGGAGCTTTCGGGCATACATATCACCTGGGAGCATGTCCCGTTGTTGAGCCAATGCCTGGATTTGAAATGAATAAGGTTGGTATTACTACTGTACTAGTATAATGTTATTCAGATCTTCTGATATTCAATTATAGAACGTTTTTTTATTGAATAACGTTTCGGTACTTTAATAAGCGGATCTTTTATGCACTTACTATGTTATTGCTATATGCTGCCTATTATATTAGCGGATAATTTTAATTGTTATTTAAAGTTAAGAATTTAGCTCTTATCAATTATACCTAAGAAGTTGGTGAGCACATAGTTTCATAATGTAACCAACGATAAGAATTGTTTATTTTTTAATTATTATGATTATTTATGGGTATTCAATATACCTACTGATGGCATTAAATAACAAAAGTTAATCTTCGTTTTGTAAATATTGTAAGCATTAATATTAATAGGTACATTACATAATATGGCAATTGAATTAACAATACAGGCTAATTATGAAGAAGTATATTGATTAGTTTTTAATGTAAATTATCTATGTATAAATTTTAAAGTCTGTTTTAAGCTCGAGGTCTAAAATTTAAATCTTTATTTAAGAAGAATAAACGTTTGATTATTAATGCAAACGAAACGACATCGAAATTTTTACGTGGGTACAAAATAGTAAATCATTAATTAATCCAATGTTAAATCCAAGCGCTTGTCACTTAGAACGATTAATGTCCTACCCACATTAATATGAATATATTTAAGCGGATTTTGTAGAAAAACTACCATTATCCCGGAAGTCATCCGTATACTATTCGTTATTAGCTCATTTAGATACGTATATACACGATGTTGTTTTTGGCGAAATTCTTAATTTGATATTTTTTTTTATTTTGTTGTTACGTTTTTAGCACATGATAAGCCCACGAGTATAATAATACTAAAACTCAGCTCCTTATGTCCTCTTCTAGAGTAACAAGCCCACCAGATGACTCATAACAATAGAATGTCAATTGTTTCAACGTTAAAGGTTAAATTTGAAGATTTATCGTCAGCCTATTTCAGTGTAATGCTGAACAAAGACATCTTTCTAAAAGCAGCAGAAATCCGGCATATGTTTCTTTTGAGGGTTTGTCCATAATCTATCCAGGCAGACGTGCAGCAATGGCGAGGACAGTACCAGTAGCCCACACTAATTGATGCGGCTCCACATCACGTGTCTGGAGGATTTGAGTTTGGCAAATTCGAACGGCTTTTACGCCCAAAATTCGTTTGTAAGTTAGCACAGGGGACAACGAACAATGGCAATTAGGGTACACCTATGATGATCGAAATTTTTAATTAGATAATCACTCGTAGCATAAACATACGTGCGTTTATTTATATGAACAAAGTTCAAACTTATTCAACATTTAAAAGCAGACCTTGATCAGCAAAACAAAATTTAAAATTAAAGTATCGTTGAAATATCAAACCGGAAAAAACATCTTGTTAGAAAAAACAACATTATTGTATACAGGCAGGCTGACGCAAATAACTGCAGAAATAAGTAAACAATGAAAAACAAGATAGAAAATTGAAACGTTGACGCCTTGTATCAGATAAAGGCCGATGATTCAGAGATGTGTGATTGAATTACAAAAGTGTACTCATAGCCTATTGTTATCTATTTAAAAAGTCAGGATAGCAGAGTGGTAAGGGGTCTGCCGAATCAGGAGACTCCAAATAAGCTCTGACGCAACGACTAAAATTAATGCCTAAAGCTTCGGCCACTCCAGTAATATACGGTACGGTACGAGTAACGAAATACGGTCGTGAGAGATTATATTTTCACTAGCTAGTGTCCTTTGAACAAATCTTCAAAACACTCGTGTTTATTAGACAAAATCCTACAAGAATCTAGAAAAGTTTAAATGGTTTAAGAGTTATACGGTCAGACAGCGGACATACCAACAACAAATTCAGCGTTTATCCTATAGGGCTTAAAACCTAAAAATTAAAATCATAGACAAAAAATTTCTCAGTCGTATTAATCGACAGATGTTGATAATATCTAAAAATGTTTTCGTAGTGATATTATAGGTATAAATAAGAAGATGTAAGGGGGAGTTCTCCAAATGCATCTGTTTCTTCAAATGCTAACCACACCTGTGTGTGGCGCACTGGCACACAAACAAACGATGCTCTGGCGACCGAATGATAGCGGAATACCTGAATTTTATTCATCATCATTATCATCATCATCATTTCAGCCCATCAGAAGTCCACTGCTGAACATAGGCCTCCCCCAAAGATTGCCACGAAGCTCGGTCCTGAGCCACCTGCATCCATCGACTTCCCGCAACACTGCGCATATGGCGTCACTCCATCTTGTGGGGGGTCGTCCTACACTGCGTTTGCCTGTACGTGGCTGCCACTCGAGAATTTTAATCGCCAAACTTAAATTCCACAGACTAATAAATAATAAAGCAAGTTATAAAGCAATGGAGCGTCACTAGTGCGATGGTACCCGCACTGCGCTCGCCAACCCGCTTGCCCATCGTGAGTATGGGCAAACTTCGAAGAAATGTAGGTATGATGGCTTTTCCTGATGCTTCATTAGTGAGGCCTATATTCAGTTGTGGACTTATGACAGGCTGAAATGAATCATGAATGAAAAAAAACAAAAAGCAATGTTTGGTTGGTTAGATTTGTTAAAGATAAGGTCGCGATGTACGCGTCGCTAACAAAGATTGTAACAATTGAACGACGAGCAAAAAGAATGAACGAAATACCATTGTGTTAAAACCAAATACCATTGACAATTCCATTCATTTGTCACACACAAGTGAGGTATGTTATTGTAGAATTTTTGTGATAAATGTCTGAAATTATTTGTCGACACATTAGCGAACAGAACCAATTCAAAATGGGAAAATAAGCTTCAAAGTTAATTGATTTTACACTGACATAGAAATAATTCTGTGAAGCAAATTACAGTAAGTAATTTTTTTTTTTAAATTGTAAATTCTTTTAAAGTTTACTGGTCTATTTTATAGGCACAGGGCACGGGACGCGGTATTATTATTTGTAAGAAATATAAATATTTGTTCAGTTTTATAATCAAACCCACACGCGAGCGCCAATCGCTTAGTCGCCATTTGATCCACAAGGACCATCATCTATTCTGTAGTACATTTTTGGTGACTAAAAATTGCATAACCTTTCACGTGTCATAACTTTGAAACTATTGGTCATTATATTTTTATGAGTCATATCCGGTCATTTAACATAATAAGGCTAAAGACTTTTCTCTATTGATTTTGAGACTGCAATCGTGATTAAAATATTATTTAAGATTTCTTTTACTATTCTGCAGCTTCTCGGGATATGGTACGTGATACAAAAGACATCGACCGCATCGCACTGCATCACATATAACTTCACAAAAACTGACGAGCCCGGCACGTACGAGATAGATCAGGTCTCCCAGCACTTCATATTGGGCTTAACACCGCTCAACCACGATTATAGGTTTGTATATTGTAACAATCACACACGTAATCCAATAGTTCATCCTAACTAGGGTATCTAGGTAACTGGATACTGATTAGATTAATATACATATGCCTACATAGATATAAATAGTATGACGCGGGAGTAGAATGTACAAACATTTCATCATACAAATGATTTCCCCTAGCGAGATTCGAACCTTGCTTCGAAGCAAGGTCACTACCAACTACGCGGTCGGACAATCATTGTATACTAAACATTTTTTTATTACTATTGTATCCAGAATATACTTTAGTTTTGCCTGTTTTCTTACTCTTTTATTTTCTTCTTTCATTAATTTCACATTGTATGTATAAGTACCTAACATTTATAGAAAAATAATTACAACTACGAGTTTCTTTCGCTAATTTCTTCATTAGACCATGTGTACAAGCGAATTTTTTTACGTCAAAGAATTTGCGCGCTTTGTTAGTGCACGTGTTGATGTACAGTACAGTATAATATACAGTATAAAGTATAGATATACACTACTATATTTACTTTGCGACGATACTATATCCAGGCCGGATACAACTTTATTGACATTTAATTAATACTTAGTTAGTACCAGTGGTCGTAATTAATTTGCTTTGATGATGGCGGCAGTGTCAAGATGCGAGGTGTCCGATAATGCGATTGCTAACCCGCCTGCGAAGTGATTATGGCAAATCCTCCATTTTGAAGAGGCCTGTGTACAGCATACATACATATACGTACATAAACTATCACGCCTGCCTACCCCGGCGGAGACGATGGAGTTCCAGACATTCCTCTCTCGCCTCTTTCAAATCCATACATCTATGCATTATTCTCGTCGGTTATAAGTACCCTTGATTGGGGCTATATTCAATATATCCCCAATTTGGTCGATAAACCTCTGTCTAGGGCGTCCCATGCCGACTCTGCCACTCACTTCTGTAGCATTCATTTGCTTTGTCACTCTTTCCCCATTCATTCTATCCACATATCAAAACCACCGAAGCATTCCTTTCTTAATTCTGGTAACAAAAACTTATTGCCACACTTCTCTTATCACACATTTTCTCAGACTGTCATTCAGAGTCACACCTAACATATTTCTTAATGTCCACATTTCTACAGCATTTATTTCACTCTCATGCGCCTTCTGCCATTCCCAACTTTTACTGACCTTCGTTAACGTGTCCATTGTGGATAACCAAGCGAGAACCGGTCTTTTTTCACACATTTGGACTTCGCACAATGCCTATTATAGTCTATTTTTCAATCTAATCATCTATACAGACGCTTTATTCTTCGTCTCCACATCTATTAAAGTACAAACCTCATTATCCCACCATAAAGTATTACCGTTTTTGTCATTCTTTCTCCTACTTATATACCATATACTACGCCGAAGCAGTGGCAGAGGAGTTTTATGTAAGTTAAAGTACGAAATAAAATTGGTTCGCCACCAAACTTTATCTCACACTGTCTCCAGGTCCGAATTTTTCATATAAATTTTATCAAAATCACATTTTTTTTCTTACGCTTTACATTGATACATTTTTCTTTCACACATTCATCTCGTAAACTTTCTTTTCTTATACCCTTTAACAAATAATGTCCGTTGCAACCCCAACACACCATTTATTCGGTGTTATGACACGAAGTCACGATCCATTCCTACGTTGGACCTCCGGCAAGCCCTCGTCTTCGTCTGCTCATTGCGCTCTTCTTTTTCCATCCACAATTTATGAAATCGATCATATCTACATCTTGTGACGAAATAAAGTGGAAATCTAACATGCTGAAGAAGAATTTAAATTTGTCACAGTCTGTTGTCTGACATTGCATCTGAGTCGTATTCTTGTGGCGCTCCTGAATGGATTAGAGCTTGTTTGTTTGAGCTAAGACGATAACATATCCGGTGCAGATAACATTGACGGTCATAACTAATTGAAAGACGAGCGCAGTGGAAATGTTCAATAATATTATGTTCATGCAAATGTATAAACTTGTCGCACAATGATCAGACTCTCGGAGGTATTGGATTTGAATCGAATTCAAATTTAAAATTGCCTTTTCGGGTCCGCATTATTCCGTGCCTCTGATCCTTCCTCTTAGTTCTTCTTCTTCCCCATCCTTCATAAGTGGAATCCGGTAAATTGAAGACGAGTGCTTTTGTTTCTATTGTCGAAATCAGTGTCACTGCAAAGCCGAGGGGTGTGATGTACTTATATATTTATCATATTAGAATCCGGGCCCAGTCTCAATAACATGTCCATGTGTCCGTTAATAAATAGGCTTCCAGTTTCATAATAAATATTTAATTTGGCAGATACAAAGGGGTTCTGACTGTGCTTGACTCAGCTGTCCCCGCAAGAATGAAAGTGAGGTTTCCTTTAAGTAAGTATTTATTTATTTATTTATTTAAACTTTATTTGCAAATTCCAGAACAAAAAGGCGGACTTAATGCCAAGAGGCATTCCCTACCCGTCTACCATTAGATTGAACAGAGAAAATGTAAAAGGGTGCACATAAATAAAAAAGTGCTCGAATATTATACAATACAATACTTATATATGACGGTACTTAGACGTACATGTTATTATAGTTGTTCGTTATATAAAACACATTACATACTATACATACATATTTATATAGTTATCAAAATAAATTGAAGAAAAATCACGCAACTTATAATCAACAACAAATAGGCACTTAAAAACGGCAAGACTTAGGCAAACATCTGTAAAGACGTAGGTCTGTGATTGGTCATTTTAACTTTTCATAAAGTTGGAGAGCATCATTTAGCGACCGCGTGGAATAATTCCTAGCGTACCTGACTATTGAACTATGTGTGTTGAGTCCAGGGTTCTGATCCCAGCCATAGTTAATATTCGTGCTACGTACAAATCATTATTTTTCGGGGCTGCTTGTATTGTGATTGTACCGTGATTGCCACAGTATCTGACCCTTCCCACGATCAAGCAGAATGTAACCCACATTAGATACGGAAAGACAAGTAAATGCTTCTGAAGCTAACTCTAGTAAACGAGTCTCCCGTTCTACGTAAAACGCGTCATGTTAAAAATCTTTGTTTTTTTTTTGTAGGCGTCGCAGGCTCTGCAAGCTACACAGTTATGGCTACAGACTACACTACATATGCGGCCATATTTACATGCCAGAAGCTAGCATTTGCCCACAGACGTTCAGCTACTATTCTTTCACGTACGAAAGAATTGGATAAGATGTTTATTGACAAGGTATGCTCATCATGTTTGTCAGCGACAGCTTTTAAACAACAGCTGTTTAATATTTTTTTTGATTCGTCTTTTCACAAGCTCAGGGGCCTTATAGCAATGGCTCATGACTTTTGGGGTTGTCGAAGTTTGTTATTTAAACAATTTCTAAATTTATGACGAAACTCTAACGGCTTGAATATGTAAATTAACTTGTCGATATTAGAGGACGTTTTTTTCCCTATAAACTATGCTCATGTGTTTTTACAAGAGAATTTCTTTTGATGTAACACGTCAAGAACTGGCTGTTCAGTATTGCTTCCTGGGTAATGTATGTTATTATGGATTTAATTTATAATGCAATTTTTCGATACTATGTGTTTTTGTATCTTAGACCGTGTTTTCTTCTTCCATTCTAATGTTATTTCGTTAATGAATTTAATTACAGATATTTTAAACAAACAAAGAATCCCAAATTTTTTATAAAATGTTCTAATTTTGGTTTAATATTTTAAGATTGATAGTAACCATATAAGCGGTGCTGGGATGAACGAACGCTCAGGGCTTCCGATGTACCGCGACTCTAAATGCAAATTATATTTCTGCAGATGCGTACAAAGCTCTCGTCATTTGGCGTCGATCCCTACGACTTGTCCATCATATCTCAGAGTGATTGCCCGCAACACCCCGATGGCACCGAGGGAGTCAATATCAACATAAGCCCGGACACATTCTCATCGCACAACATCGGCGAAGCTGTCAGGAAGACCGGCGGTGTTATCGGTGAGTTAAATAGAATTTTTATTATCAGAACAATTTCTTTAGTCGATTTTTGACAGATTAGCAAAACTTCGCTAAAATATTTTCGTATTATACGTCACGCCAATTCCGAATAGTTAGGGCTTCCAACTCTCCTATGCACCAATCAAAGCAGGGCTCGTACCAATGAGTTTGTCGAAACATTAGTGCGATTCTGTGACGTGCGGCGACAGGGAACACGCGCGCCGGTAGTAAGCGGGTTGAAACGACTAATGTGTTTAGATATCTGATACGGTCGTGAGAGCTTATAATTTTTTGTAAATATAATTTCGTAGGTCCCCGATACTTATTTCTGTCGCTAATCAGTAGTGCAACCACTGTTGTCTTCCGGTTTGCAATGTACAGAGAGCCCGTATATAAGGACTGAAGCATTCCATCTTACACAGGGGTGACAACACATCTGTAACCACCTTCAATTGAACTTGTTTGCATTGTCCATGAACTGCAATTGCCATTTAACATCAGATGGAATCTTGGTCATGTCACCTCAATAAATTAAAAAAAATACAGTTAATGGCAACACGATTCTGTTAATTTCAGCTGATGGCGTGGAATACGTTGTGGAAGCTGGAAAGAAAGTATATCATAAAGTGACCGATAGTAAGGAGGACCTGACTGAAACACCAGGTTCGCACGTGGACCGCCTGTCGGCCAAACCAGACGATGATGCCGAATGGTTGCCGTAGATAATATTTAATTCAATATTTTACAAATGACTGAACATAAACTTTGAAGCTAAATAAGAAGCATTTAATATTATCTGTTGTAATATTTCGTAATAGATGAAGTGAATGGAAAGGTTTTTGAACAATAATAAGCGTACCCTATCTATTGATGACACTGTCGACGCTAGAAACCTCACATTGCCTAAATTAATAAAAAAAAAACAATAAATCGTCTTGTGTAAGTTGTCATAGCTAAAAAATCATAATGAATTTTCTTTAATTTTTACTTGACTCGACTCGAGTTTTAAAATCAGAAAAACAGTCGAGACAGGAACATAATTTCAGAAGCTTGAAATCGAAGGTTTTTTTGCAATGTATGTTATTCTATTGAAATTATCTCATGTAGTGTTCCAACAGTAAAAATTGTAGTGTTATGACACGTTGAGGGTTCAATTAATGAAATCGTATGTTTTAAGATGTTCGTTCATGTTCAATTTTATTTTATAGGTTATTACAATGAATAATAAATACTCGTAAATATAGTGTAAGTATTTACATTCCAAACTAGTTGCTTATTATTTGAATGTCATTCATATTGTTATAGGAAAAGGTAACGTATCTTCCCAATACAACATGTATTATTTATTGAGAGATCTGTAATAATTTTGATACTTTTGTTAAGAAATATAATCGTCTATGAAATCATCGTTTCATTTTATTTTTAAGAAAAAAATAATGCAGTAAGTAAATCGCGAACAAATAGTAAGTAGGTTCGATAAACTATAATGCTTAAGACCTCGTAATATGATGAAATCTACAATTATTATTTGAAAGAACCAATTTTCTTAAAATGAAAATAAAAGGATAAATCTTGTCGAGTGCACTACATGTACGATGACGGATAGGTATTTCATACTTAATTATAGCTTAGCTCTATAGAAATTTTAATATATGTAATGCGGTCTATTATCCTGTTATCTGTATAGACATTTGAACCTATATTTCTCACATTGTTATGTGTGAGATATTTTTTTTCCACTTTATTTTGAGGCTTTTTGGCCCATTTGAGCAGCAGCAAAAGCCGCCGCTTGGCTTCTACCACGAAAGTTAAGTTAACAAGTTGGTTGTTTTTAATTGATTCCTCTATAGATTATTCTAAAGTCACATTTATTTAGTTCTTATAAGTACTTTCATTGGTACATTTTATTTATCATAGGAGTGCTGTCATCTGCAAACATGATCTTGGAGTTATTAGTACATCCAAGCCAGATTGATGTGTTCACCCAAAACAATTCACTGGGGTACACCGTACACATTACCTGTTTATATATAATAATATTTGTAAAATGTTTCTTTTGTACTTTTCGTATTGATCGGAGCTATTTCGATAACATATCCGTTAAAAGTAAAGTAACAGCCTGTAAGTGCCCACTGGTGGGCAAAGGCCTCCTTCTCAAATACCCACGCTGCTGCAGTGCGGGTTGGCTGGCGGGCTTCACCTATCCTCGAAATAATTATTATTATTTCTCAGGCATGCAGGTTTCCTCACGATATTTTCCTTCACCGTTGAGTACGTGGTAAATTCAGCACTTAAAATTGTTATTAACAATTTTAGTGGTGCCGGGACCGGAGATTGAACCCAGGTTACTCCCACTCTTTGACATTAAAGTGATCGCCCTTACCACTAGACTACCACGGCTTCCCAAGCAGGCTTCACATGTCCGACAGAATGATATAATTTTAAAATATTGAAAATATTCCCCCTTATGTTATGGTCGACGAGAAAGTTTGATTCGCATTCTGGCAGCCCGGTTCCTTCACTATTTATTAATTTCCAATCTATTACATATAGTATATCTGTAAAAAAGTTTGGTTTCTCTAATTCTTATTTTTTGGGAAAAATGAGTAGAGTACTTAAACTTTTTTTACACTACTAAATCACTTCAATCACTTCACGCGTGGTAGAGCCAAGCGGCGACTTTAGCTGCTGCTCGAATGGGCCGGCTCGACCAGAATACCGGCGTGAAGTTTAGGCATCTTGTGCTTCTGCGTTTCTTTCGGTGAGTGAAGTAACTGGAGGCCCACATCCCCTCCCTATTCCCCTCCTCTTCCCTCCCATCTCCCAAATATCCTTAAAGACCGGCAACGCACCTGCAGCATCTATGGTGTTGCAGATGTATGTGGGCGACGGTAATCAATTACCATCAGGTGAACCGCGTGCTCGTTTGCCGTCTTTTCTATAAAAAAAAATCAGAACTAAAAATGCTTCAAGATAAACGAGCACATCCACTGTTGCTACGATAAAACAAATGTCACAAAATCTTGACGACAATGATGGTGACTTGAAAAAAAATGATGTTCAAATATGTGTGAAGTAATGCCACCAAGCTAGTTTCGTGCTATCGTAAAGCTCAACAAATAATAAACCAGTGCCATGTAGGTCTACATACTGACGTGATATTCCTTGTTATTTTTAATCTCTTAAATTATAGTCCTACTAGCTCTCCAGGTAGACGTGGTTCTTCCCTTTCTGGTATGTGGCGCGATCAGTGTTATGAAAAAATGTATTAATCAATCGCGTCACATAAACCACAGCGTCACCTATCGCGATCAGGTTTTGTGATTTTCTTTTTTGGAACTAAACCAACATATATTGTGAATATGGGTAATTTTAGTATCTATATTTGGATAAATATAGAATTAGTTAATAACTTGACCACTGGCTATGAACCATCGTCTCAACTGTACAAATATGACCTCAATCGTTCAATAGTTACATGATCACCAACACACGCACATAAAATATTTAGTTGACAGGCAAACGAGGTAGAACCTCAGCAGCATGCATCCTATTTATTTAGAATCTTAACATCAGGTATGAAAGTCTACCACAACAACAAACCAGCTGACGCTTGAAATTCCTCACGGGGTAGGCAGAGTTGCTATTACCTCCATATATGTTGAGAGTTATTATTCGCAGACAGCTGTAGCTACCATACATTGTCAAAAGAAATATGTAGATCACAATTAAATACCACCGCTTTTCTGTTAATTCAAATAATAGTGTATTAGCGGTTAGTGTGTAGGATCACGGGTCTGGTTATCTTGTGTTCCCAGTGTCTAACGCTGCGTCCTGTCCCTTCCACAGATCTCATTGCATAGTAAGTATTTAACGGGATACAGAGAGATGGAGAGAAAGACAACAAATGGTGTGAGTGCCTCTGTGGTTGCGCGCACACTGTTACATATCCAGTGCAGTCGAGACTAGCGGTGGGCATCGAATCAACGAACCGCTTTTTATCAGAAACTACTTAACTGTTTTCCTTTGGTTACGTGGATCACAGCTGGCAAAGCGCCTGCGATTCAGGTAGGGGCTAATAAAATTTAAAAACCTGAATTTAAAGCGAGCGAAACCGCGGTGAAAAACTAGTATAAATTAACTGTAATAAAACACTAGGTCTGATACAATATTCCTTTTTATTTAATTAGAGCAAGCTTAGATATGTATTTAATATAACTGGGTATACATATGCAATGAAGGGTCCAACAAATGCAAAAAAATTCAAGCTAACACTGGCTTGGGTACGTTTTTTTAAGGCGTACATCTTTCAAGGAAACGCGGATACAGACAGACTTCTCTGATGTGGTATCTATCGAGCAGCCAGCAGAGGAAGCGCTCCAGGCCCAGCCCATAGCCGCCATGTGGTACGGAACCGAATTTCCTCTGGTCCGTGTACCAGTAGTAAGGCGACGGATCGATGTTTTCGCGCTTGTAACCTGGGAATGAGGATGGCATTCTTTGTACTTAGTAAACAAACAACCCTTCCACATATCTACATATTTTTTTTCTAGGTTAAGGCGCCCTTCGTAGTAGGTAATTCTGAAGGTCATGTGTAGGTTCAGCTTCTAAAATACATCAACTACGTAAAAGTAAAAAAAAGCAGCCTGTAAATGCCCACAAGAAGACAAAACCTCCAAAACTCTGACCCAAACATATAAGAGTTCTGGAGCCATGGATTTGCACGCTACTCCAGTGCGGCTTGGCGGACTTCACGTGTCTTCAAATAATATTTTCATGCAAATATATATTTCACAGAACTGCAATACCTTCTATGAGCTCCTCGTTGTCCCAGATCCTCATGGAGCCTCCGACGATCTCCCCAACGCCTGGCATCAGCACGTCCACCGACTCGGTCAAGCGTCGATCCTCGGCACAGCGCGCCATGTAAAAAGACTTGATCTCAGCGGGGAACTTGCAGAGGAGGATCGGCACTCCGATGGCGTCTGTCATCTTGCGCTCCGGCATTTCGGGGATGTCCTGGAAGAGGTTGGAAATATTTACATCTCTGCCTACCCCGTTAGAGAGAAACGGGTTGTTTGTGACGTGCAATGTTGTGTTGGAAATTGTAGTTGTAGCATGATATACAATATCAGTAAGGTTTTGAGAAAGGGAATGAGTGTTGAAAAAGAAGAATAGAAAAAGGTTACAAGGGATCGATGAAAGTGTTTTAATGTTAAAAGACCATAGCTACTGAGAAATAGCATTCAGCAATATTATGCTTTAATGACATTGTGATGAAAAAGCATAGCAAATGTGCTTAAATACAGTGCAGCATAAAGTGTACCTCAATGTTGCTTAGCACACATTAATCATGCTAAAAAGCATGGATATAAAGCAAATGTTAACTAGGCTTAACAGGACTTGGTATGGTGTAGTTTAATTTCCTTTATAATCATATTCACGTTTTTTACATTTTTTTAATTTCTTTGATATACTGAAATGTTACCTCTCCAAATTCGTAGAAGGAACCGTCCTCTTTAGTAATATTGTTAGCGCGAAGATATTCTATCGCTTCAGTATAAGCCATCCGCTTGAAAGGCTTCTCAGGACGCTGAAATGTAAAAAAAATACTAAAAATATCCATCTTTGTTTATTTATGCTCAACTACTTGCTCTTACTTTAAATATAAACAAGCTCTCACAACCGTATACCCAATAATGAGATGCTCTCTGCCCACCCAGATTTTAGATATTTAAACTATAAAAACTCTTATCGGTACATTACATTTGGGTATAAGTATCTTGTGAAGCTGAAGGACCTGATGACATGTAACACGGTCACCACTTTGAACATAGACCGGCACCATTCTTTCACTAATGACAATCGCCTAACATTCATGTTTTTTCATATCATTTGTAGTGAGAAATAAAGAAAATGTATTATTATTATTTATTTTAGTCATTTCAATCCAATTTTTACCAGCGGTTATTTGGAACAATGTGGTAGGTAGAGAGCCTGTTGCCATGTTAGTGTCCAGTCAATGAAAAAATCGTATATAAGTTTCGAGAAACATTGGCATGACCCTCCCACATAGGGTCTCGAATCGAATGTCTACCGATTCGAAGGGAGATTACTTAACCATTCGATTATCATGGCCCTTATTGATTTACAGAAAAAGTAAATTAAATCATAAGACTGATATTTACTTTAAAGAGTATAATTCAATTTATTTGTTAAAATAGTAGTATTACCTTAAAGTTGGGGTTAAGTTCATGTACCAATTGTCCTTCAGGAGAGGCCAGTACACGGTCCACAACGTCTACTACCAAGTCTTCAAGTCTATCTAACAAATCCTCAAAAGTAATGAATGGGCACTCTGCTTCCACATGGCTGTACCTTTAAATTACCAATTACATATTACTGTAAGACTACTTTGATTCTCAAGTAATTTATAAAAAAACTAACTAACCGCCTGTTGTTTTAATTAAAAAAAAAAAGTACAGACACAAAAAGGTATCTCTTTACCAAATTTAATGAAAGTCTGTTCATTGGATGTGAGTGGTCGAATCGGGTAGAAAGACATTTATAAAAAAATAATAATTGGGCTCTCACGACCCTATACCCAATACTAGGATGGTTAGAATTGTGTAAGGATCATGCCACATAGAAGGCTATAGTCTCTGCCTATCCCTCTGTGTTGGGAAAGCCTTTTTTACTCTATTTCCTTCAATGCTTATGACAGGGACCTATTTTTGTGACATACCAATTGAGGATGTGTTGACATTCAAAATTCTAATTAGACATAATAAGGCCTATCTGCATTATCAGTGACTTACTTTTCAATGCCTTGTGGTAATGCTACGGCAACAACTGCACAGGACACGTTATTATACTCATTCAAATATATGGCCATCATAGACAAAACACATTACAATCGAACCCAGCCCTCACGCCACGCACTGTTGCCCTACGTACTTCTCTTTCGGCCGACTACATGGATATTAAGATTGTGTCTCAGATAAGCCAGGTTTCACTTCAATATTAACCTTTACTGCTATTCAATTTTTGAAATACTTTATCAAAACGATGACTTCCTTACACACTTTGGAATAAGTGGCACTTCGCGGTTTGCGCTAACACCACTAGCTTATGTGTATTATAAATATGCTGGACTTTGAACTTTAACCCTATGAGGCTACGCTATTGTGAGTTGTAAAATAATAGCTTACTTACTCAGCAAGATGGCGGCGAGTCCGAGATTGCTCGGCACGGTAAGATTGCGCTATACAGTACACATCGCCCAGTGCTGGTAAACATGTCTCCAGGTAGAGCTGCGAGCTTTGAGTCAGATATGCCTCTTCGCTGTTAATAAAAAAAAAATATTTGTATGAGGAAAATATACAGCACTTATTTTTATTGGAATAGGGTGAAAACGAACTTATAGTCCAGTCCAACTGGTGATAAGTGACTGCTGAAGCCCATGGACATTGTAGTCACAGGTGCGTTGTCATCCCTGAGGACTGACATGGAAAGCCTCACAGCCCATAATTACACTAGTTCTCTATACCTTTCAAACCGGAACACAGCAGTAACTGTGCTGCAGTTTGGCGACATTTAGTAAATAGCGTCATTATATCATTATATTGTTTTCAATTGAAAATTGAACCGCCAGTTACCTCACTCACCGAACTAAAGGCACAAGATACCTCAAGTTCACGCAGGTATTCTGCGAGAACGTGGTACTACCCCGGTCGAACAGCAACTAAAGCCGCTGCTTCGCTCTACCACCTCGGTCGCTCTGCCACCAAGTCTTAGTGTCCAAGCCAAGGCTACAAATCGTACGTAAGTTTTGACATACATAAACTCATTGGTACATAGGATAACTCATTGCTACATAGGGGATAGAACATAAGTTTCCAGAATTCGGAAATAGATTCCTTAACCACTCAGGTATAGTGGCAGTATGAAGGCATATTTATGTCAGAAAGTAGGAAAACAATATTTATAATTCAGGTATGGCATATTTGAGATGGCTATTCTTCTATCTGACATAATATCATAATCTAAGTATATCATGAAATATCATACCCGAAGAAGCTAAACTTGAAAAGCGTACTTCCTCCTTCGCACTGCGTTTGTACAAGTGTGGGCGGAGTCACTTCAGTGTAACGACGCGATGCAAAATGTTCGCGGAAGGCTCTGGTCACAGCAGCACGAGCACGGAGGACCTTCGATGTGTTCTCTCCGCGAATCATTATATGTCTGAAAAAAAAAAAGTATTAGATACAGTCCATTCTTTTTTTACACTGCAAAAGTTTTATCATACAAGTCTTCTACTTGATACCTTGTAACTTAATAATGCCATCACGGCGAAACTTGTCGGTATAGTATAAACAGAATACTACATCAACTCCTGCCCCGTACGAAATTTAAATGTCTACTGTCGGAGGGTTGTCCCTAACTCTTTTAAATTTATAGATAATAAAAAGTTAGATTTAGAATTCTCATACAAACATCTTAAGATCCCAGTTTTACATTACAATCGACTCCGAATAACTAAAACAATATAAGAAAAATACATATTAGCCGCGCACGGTATCATTCTATGATGATTCTCTTTTCTTAGTTATTAAAATAAAAAAGGAACAAGTGTGTGACTTTTTAATTCGCGCACAGTCGAACGAGTACCTGGTGTATTACCGTATATCAGAGGCATTGCAGACAAGATTGGCTATATTTTGAAGAGGGCTTTTATAAAAAAGTTATCCAAACCAGCGAAAAGATAAGTAAATTTTTACCATTGATTGTGAATTTGGTCTCTCTTACATAGGGCAAACTAAATTATCTGAAAGGACTCGCATAAAATAACACATAGTTGACGTGAAACACCGATGCTCTAGGAAATCTGCAGTCTGTAATCATATCCTTGATCGCCCCTACCATTACATCAGATTTGATAGACCACAAATCCTTGCTAATGAACACCAATTCCTACCAATTATTACTCTATTGAAATCAATAAACATCCTAATTTCAAATAGAGGAGATGGCTGTGTAAAAAGAAGACTATTGAAGGGCAGCAGTGCCTAGAGGACAAAGTGCCTGGTACTGCAATCACCAATCCATATGCCGAGTGTGGTGATTATGGAAAACCTTTGATATGGAAGAGGCTTATGTCATGCAGTTGACCATACAGCTGGTAAGGAATTAACAAAGTAAAACAATCACCTGTTATCCAACTGTACGTCAGGTAATGCTTCTTCATTCAGGATGGAGTCAGCCCCACCAGGGGGGGCGAGGCCAACCAGTTCCCAATAGTCTACAGTCAACTCATGGCCACCAGGAGCCTGAAGTAAGTATAAAAATCATTGACATATTATATTCTACTGATAGAGGAGAATGTTCATACAAAGAATGTTTTGAATTTTGTACACTTTTAACACCATCTAGTATCTGCGCAGTATTGCTGGAAGTTGATGAATGCAGGTGGCTCAGGGCAGTGCTTCATGGAAATCTTTGAGGGAGACCTATGTTCAGCAGTGAACTTGTGACAGGCTGTAAAGATGATTTATAATACTTACAGTCTTCCCCTCTGGAAGAACTTCAAGCTTTCCATACAAAATAACTGAAGACTCTGTAGACAGTATAAGTGCATTGTATGTCTGGCAAAGCACTCCATGTAAAACACATTGCAGGAATCCCGTCCCATCACGCAGTGTGAGGAAAGCGAGGGCTCGACCTTGTCTTCTCAGACGGTGGACCCATCCTCTGATGCATATACGCTCACCTCTGTGACCACTAGCTGTGAATAAGAAAGTAATGTAATTCTTATGACAGAAATTGCATAATGCCAAGTAATTTAATTAACAATCTCAGTCAGAGAAGAATGTGTTGGAACTTAGGTTCCAATCCATGCAGAAGACAATGTAGTACTTGTAACTACTTTTTATTTATGTTGTGTCACTTATTAAGACCTGTTTTTACTTATGAGCTATAAGTATAATTGATTAGGTTTTTGATGAGAAAGATGATTATGACAGAGTGAAGAAGCATATTTAACTTTGCAACACTTAATAATATGGTTCACAAATATATTTTAATAGGAAGCTGTATATATAATAATGTAGGATTATAATTATGTAGGTGATTGGAATTAACTAGGTGCTTTAAATTAGTGTCACTTGTACCCATGAAAAAAAAATATCAAAAAATTACAATATAATAAGAAAATAGAAAATACAAATATTCCCAAATATTTCAATATAACTATTTTTTGTGAAAACTTACTCTCATACTCTCTCAATGATGACAAAGATAAAATTAATAAGTACACAATACACAGTCAAAGTTGTTCTAACATCTCTCACCTTATTAATCCACAATTGTGTTGATACAAACTATTATAAATGAGACTACCCCACTGTAGAACAACTCATAATTCAGTTCATGTACTATAAAGAGTATATAGATGAGGAGAGCCAAGAGACAAACTTTTGCTGCTGTTACATTGACCAGCTCAAACAGGGATACCAGAAGAGATTTAGATAAAAAAAGTATTTATTGTAATATACTATAATAATAATCTTTATTATCATAAGAATATGGACCACAAAGTATGAATTCCCTGACATCCGTGCTAGGTTAAGAACCTGTGTTACAGAGGTCAGTGTCTTCTCCCAAGTTGATTAACAATAATAATTTCATAAAACAACAGCTAAAATAGTCGAGATATTAGTACAAAATTACAAGAAAAAATAAAAAAAAAAGTAATTAAAAAGTAACTTAACGGATGCTTTGAACTTATATATGTATATATATAAATGTATACACTGAGATTGTCTGTGTATGCGTGTGCGTGTGTGAGTGTTTGTGTGTGTGTGTAATGAACGAACAACTACTTTGTGACTCACAAGTTTTTAGTTATAGAAATTTAATTTAATTATTGTACAGTTATTTGTATTAGTTATTGAACAGGATAATTTTGCTCACTGGATTAAGTCCTCTGTTTGCTCATAGTTTAATGTAAGAAGCCATGTTCTCATTTTTCTTTTCAAATTATGAACTGTAAGTGGATATATATTGAGTCTCCGATTTATTTTGTTGTATAAACACTTAGACAAATGACCACGCTGCCGCCTTGCAATTGCTGTGAGATACTTAAAAGGTGTGTGGATGTTAGGTATTGTGCGTTTTCCATTATATTTTTTTTTATTATATGGAGTGTTCTAGAGTGTACTATAATAACCTAATATCATAAGTATGGGCAGATCTACTTTACTGGATTCCAGTTTTTTGACTATGTGAACTAGTGTAGGATAAAGATAGCACAGAATACAGTAACAGTTTATATTTAAATAATTTTTTTATTTTATTAACCATGGTGTTGATGTTGCCTATTTGTTTTTATGTAACAACAGCTTAGTAGGCAAATATTATTGTATTTCATTGTCACTAGATTATGATGTCACTGCAATGCAGTATTTCATCATCTTAAGTGAATATTTTAATTCGAAATAACTAGTCAGATAAAAGTGGAGATTAGATAACGACGACTTTTTCCTGCTTTTGCTTATATTTATTATAATCATTTTGTTGTATTAATTCATAATGTAACAAAGTCTAGTGAGAAAAGGATGAAAATAAGTCACCTTCAGAAATCTTTAAAATTTTTGCCTTTGGAAGTGTTGTGTCTTCTTTAATGACAATCTTTTTCGCTTCTTCCAAGTTTTGTTGCCTCTTTTCATTGCTTTCTTCCTCTGCTTTGGCTTTATCTGCAGCCTTATGACTTTCTCTCACCCAGATCTTTTGAATTTTCTTTAATTGCGATTTAGCTGCAACATCGTACTCGGTGCATTCATCTTTACCGTCGACGTATATTGTCGGAAAAGGCTCCTTGCCCGCGTGCCGCATTGCTTGCAGAATAGTTTTAAAAGGTTTTTCTCGAGTTCCATCTCCTGTTTCGTCATTACCTTTTTTTTCCGACGTGTACAGTTCGCCTAGAAATTTAGCTATTAAGAATTTTGCAAACGAAATTCGATCATATATTGATCTACGAGCATATGGTAAAGAAAATAAAAATTGACACTTTTACTTGCCTAGGGACAACCCTGCAATGTTAGGCATTGTAAATTATTACAATTTCTATTGTTAATAAGTAAAGTTTATTTTTTATTACTTTATTACTTAAGAAAAATATTTAAAAAAATACACCGACGTGTTGTTTCGAGCATGAAAATAAAATATTTTTAAACGTTTACGTCTAACATTTCATTCGTCAAAATTTGACAGCGCAATAATGTCAGGTCTAGTGATGTCGAAGTCTGGTAGAATCGTGTAGGTTGATTTCGAAATTAAGTATTCGAGTACAGATATTGTGTATTCTTTGTACTCGAGTACTCAAATCGCGTTCACTGTTATTGTCATAAACTCAAATTTGTAATGCATCTGTACTATCGCCATTTGTCGGTCGGCAGCACCCAGCTACTTTCCTGCCTGTTTTTACTTGTTTTAGTTTTGTCAGCGAGAGTTTTAGTGTTAAGATGCATTTTTAAATTATTTACATTTGTTTCGAAGTGTGACAGTCTGCCAAATTCATGTTAGTAGTACTTTTAGAAAGTTTAGACATTTTTAGAGAGCAAACTTTAATTTTGAATTGTGAACTGAATTTCACTTTGTTTCATTTCAACAACAGAAGCTAGAATGTTTGTGTTTCGTTGGGTAAATTTTTCAAATTATTTATATTATATTTAAATCCTTTTAGGGAAGACATTATATAGGTATTTATTACCAATGCTATAAAGCTATTCGTTCATAGATAATTAAAATAATTAACAACAGTACAGAACTTCTAATTATTTTAAAATATTAACGTTTTAATTTTGATATATCTTGATGTATCGAAACAATTGAAGCTCTATGGTATCGACAGATCAATAAAACAGATTTAATTTATTTTTGCTCTTGTTTTAGGAAGTGAGAAAAATGTGAATCCTCGAATCCAATAAGTTATACGAGTATATAGTAGTTGTTTAGTTTAGATTAACTTAGTACTCGAATACTAGATCGTAGTCAGAGATTTGATTCTCTTTATAACGAGTGCACAAGTATCAAACATACCGCTAACTTGATCATGACTAGTTAGGTCATTCTAGTAATCAATATCAGAGAGTTAGTGTCGCCATCAGTACAAGATTAAAAATACTGTTGCAGTGTTACTAATTTCCCGTTATCTACTTTATTTCTAACAACTGACTCGTTTCCCTTTTAATGCCGTAAGTCCTGTATATGACTCATAACAAGAGAAGAATTTCAATGATTTCAAAGTTACGACAGATGAAGGGTTGAGATTCAAAACATATACGTTCTTATTCTAAGGATGTAAACAAAGTGTATTATGGAATGTAGAGGAAAGGAGTGTATCTTTGCGTATAAAAAGTGTATATAAATATGTATGAAGTTAAGATGGCGCTGCTGTAACAAAAGGGTAAAGCTTAACTACTTCTAAATTATTAATTTTTATTTTTAGTGCTGTCATTAACTATTATATTCATAAGAATCGCTTTTATATTGTACTGTGCATCCTTTTGCATTCTTCAATAACCAATAATTTCCGGATCAATAATACTCTAGCTGTACTATAAACACCCTGACCCGGAAGAGTTATTTGTAGTTCATGCAAATACTTGTCCCATGCGGGAATCGAACACACGACCCGCAGCGCCACGATCAAACGCAAAAAAAAGTTTTCAGCTAGGAAAACTGATGGTTAAAACCATTGCTGACAATTATGGTGTTAAGGATTGTTATTTCTTATGAAATGTTTATGAGACCCACGAGCCAAGAGACAAAGCATTATTTTATGTCGCTACTACACGGTAATATTTGAGGAGGCCTTTGCCCAGCAGTGGGCACTACCAGACTGCTACTTTAGTACACGATAAGTGACTTACTTATCAGGTAGCTACTGCAATTCTATTCGCAACCTTTGTTCAGCCAGTTTTGATAGTTGTTGTGGTGTGGGGATCCATCTCAAACACATACATAACAACTGATTTAGTTATTAAAGTCTGTCAACAAGCTCAATGTGCTTACCCGCACTTACAATATTTATTAATAGTTATTTAAATTGTGACACTTCAATAATGCAGACTCAGTTGTGCAGATGGCGACAGGCTTACCAGGTCTAGATAGCTGCTTCAGAGATTATGTCATATACTCGTACTTTACATTATAATTTTTGATGTGTTATACAATATTCTTTAATATGTTTCTAAAACTATAGATAATACCTAAATATATCTTTTGCGCTTATTGCTATCTGCACTAAACAGAAATTAAAAAAAATATTAGTAAGAAAGGTCGGACTTGTAAAAAAATAAATAAAATTAATGTAAAAACCATTTATTGCAAAAGAAGCTTAATATTTATAAGGAGTGTAATAAATATTAAATAAGATATATTGTATAAACCTATATGTCGGTGGTTATTCATTCGGTGGATCATAATATGCTGGATCTGTGCTCATAAATGTATCAGTATTGAGGAGATAGGTATCGCAAAGGTTTTTCTTCTCAAACTCTTCCAGCAATGTGGCGTCAAGATGGCTATTGATGATAGCGGAACATCGCAAATCTGCAGCGGAATGCGTCAAAGGTGCGCGTAGCTTGTGAACAGTGACAGGATGCTGTGAGTAGCGCTGCAGGGAAACCGCTTCAGATGCTCCCGCAGACGATGCGGCTTGGAGTAATATTAGCTTCGAGCGCAACGCACGTGGTTTCGGAACATATCCTTGGACTTCCTTGATTCTACCATACGCACATTCGATGAGCTCCCGCGCGTACTGAGCGGAATGTGGCACTCTGCCTAATATGGTGCGCACGCACGCTTCAATCTTCTCCCGCCATGTCAACGCGCCGCTTAACGCACTTTCCAATCCGTCTGTTCTCTCACCAACCATCAGACTGTACATATGCCTCAACACCGCAAGCTGCAACGCTTCGTCTGTATCAAATTCTTTAAGCTGCTCCTTAAGAATATTTTGAAACTCTTCTGGAGATCCCCCGACACAGAACACCGTTCCTGTTAAGCCTGTAAGAAGTAAAATTAAAAATGTATAGTATGATTTTGAATGTTAATGATTCTCTAGGGATTAACTTGCTAACTAGTCTTTGGTTATTCTGTGTAACTTTCGGAATTTTATAAAACTTCCATTTTAAGTGTCGGTGTTTGCGTTTTGTGCACTCGTAAGCAACGACTAAACCACAGGGTTTCACTTTTGTCAAACATTTTCTTCATAATCATCAGCTTATTTCAAGCCCATTTAAGTCCACTGCTGAACATAACCCTCTTCAGTAAATCGCCGGCATGCTGCTCCCTATCACTAGTGTGCGGGATTTAGGTTCCGTAAATTTAGATGAATTTATATATATATTAATGGTTGCCTGGTAGAGATCGCTTCTAAGCGATAAGGCCGCCAATTGTACCTTTGTGTATTTTATGTTCCTTTTTTTATTTTTTTGCCTATTGGTGTACAATAAAGTGTATTTTATTCATTATCGCCTAATTCGTTCGCCGGAGCCTCATTTGTTAGATAGCAAAGATACCGTGACTATGCCTATTGTTATACCCTATTGGCGGAAATACCTAGCACATTTTAGGATCCAGTCCGGTCCTGTCAGTAATTTTCTTTACTTTTATTGGGTCTAGATCAAGTTGTATTAGTATAGGGTCAAAAAACTTTTATCGTGACGTATAACAATAAGTGACTAGATTTTCTGTACAATGTGTCTGGATAGTTGTTTGTTTATTTTTAAGATATTTTCGTACGACTCAGGAGAGCCCTGGTCTAAACTGATTTTCAAGTTCTAGAGTTAGGTTAGAGATTTTCAAAACGGAGGGTTAACGTATAACAATAATTACCTTGGTCTTCTAGAATAGCTGCCATTTCTAGAGCCACCAAAATTCCACTTCCGTAGCCCAACAGGTAAAAGTTGCGATTCAGATGTGTCTTCTTCAATAGAACCTACAAACAAAAGTTGTTTTTATTAGCTAAGAAATGTATGTTGTCATGAATGTGCCATCACATCTAACCATGATGTGAAACTGGACTTAGGGAGATGATATAAAAATCCCATGAACACTAATAAATGACATACAATGGTATAAAATGGTATGTCGTTTATTCATTAAGCTGTATAAGGAATGCCTAATTCAGACTTAATGAGACGGGTCATGTGCAGCGGCGTCTAAGATGCAAGAGATGTCTTTTGAGAGAATTATAAGTGCTGAATTTATTTCGTGCTCGGCGGTGAAGGAGAACATTGTGAGGAAACCTGGCATGTCTGAGAAATAATAAACAATGTTATTTCGAGCACATGTGAAGTCCACCAACCGCCACAGAAGCAGGGTGGCGGACCCACCTCGGCTCCAATCTCTCTAGGATTTTGTTACTAAAGAAATAAAGAACATGCGCTTATTCGCTAAAATATAGGCACACACTAAGTTAATAAAGAGTAAATACTCAAAAAAAAATCTTATGTAGAAAAACTAAAACCATCTAAAAGTACGATATGAAATTATGATACATGATATTATAACCTTATAAACTTGCAACTCATAACAAGGTAATGCAAACTTAGAATAGATTAAAAATTCTTGTAATGAAAAAATTTACCTCAGCGTTCCGCTGAGCGAGATCCGGTACGGTTTCATCAGGGCGATCAAGTCCTGGCTGCAATATTATGGCAGGCACCTTCAGACGTTCGGACAAAATGCGGAAACGTTCGTGATGCCCTTCCAAGCCCGGTATTATACATAAGTATGTCTGATTCACGTCGAATTCGTCGTCAAGCTGGAATGAGAGATGTTTGAGAGTAAAAAATTTGCTTGTTGAATTTTAGTAATAAAGTGCACAATTACTCCGGTAAAATAAAATAGTTGTTATTTTGGTTGCCTCCAGAAACTATTATGCACTCACAAGGAATTATAGAATAAATGAACATGGTGTAAGCGCACACGCCGCTTCTAGTTTTTATACTTATAAACACTTTGTTAGTGACGTACTTAATAACGTGAAAAGCGTTTACCATTGCAGAGTTATTCGCTAAGGTTGGCAGAAACACCATCTCGGTTGTCACAAGAAGTTCGTCAGGGTCCACATACGAATAAAAGGCCTCTAAGCCCTTTATTTCCTTAAATCCTAAATCAGTCAGGGTACCCTCTATTTCTCGTATTCTGCAAACGAAAGATTTCTATTAAATCATCATTATCATGTCGCTCAACTTATCTTTGAGAGTCATAAAGCGAAGCCTACTTTTGAATTGTTAAGTTTGGCACATCTTCTTCGGATAGGGATATGTCCTGAATTTCACGAAGGAAAGTACAAATAACTTTAATTTTATCTTCTTCAAGGCCCAGATCTGATAAAGTCAATTCCACGGCTACGTCATCTGTTACTTCGAGCCCTGAAATTATGCAATGCATTATGTAATGTATATTCATACAAAAGAATAATAATAAAATCATAATAAAAAGATTATGTGTTATGTGGACTATTAAAATGTATTTAAATAAAATCAGTAATAAAATTACCTGCAAGATTTGCAATATCTTGTAAGAGAGAACGAGACTGCGTTGGACGTGGCCGTGCCATTACTACGCGTTCATTCGACCGCAGTGCACGTTCGAACGCGTTGATAGCGTCTGTTTCGGATATTGGTTCTTGACACGTGGGGCTCAGATCAACACCCATCTGAAGTATTAACAGTCAACAGATATCAATTCGCTGAGGTATTCGAACGGTTTTTTACGAACCATACCTCTATATAATGTTCATATGCCTATGAAACAAATTGGTGTAAGCATTGATTATAGATTTCCATCCGGCACGACTAAGTGAAGCGAACTTTTCACCTCTCCTGGAGCAAGAGTTTGACGGATGGTAAATCTCGTTCCCCATTTGCTTTCGGAGATTATCATGAGATATTCAAGTCTTCACCTTTAGTCGTCTCCTACGACACACATGGGGAATTATCTGAAAGGGGTTTGGAGCCGGGATGGGTTCACGACGCTGCTCTAGTGCGGGTTGGCGGACTTTACATCCAGATCCTCTGCAATTGTAGATATATGTAAGCATCGGTCATCACGCGCTATGAAAGTAGAGTGACCTTGACAACCCGGCTACCTATTAATAACCACTTAACTATTAGTAATTGAAATGAAACTAATTTTCGTTTACACCCGTGATCACAGGCACTATAAAGCTCCCGAAACGAAATTAAAAAACAAGTTGTAATTAAACGGGTAAAATTAAAAAAAAAAAGGTACATTGGTTTCATCTCAATGTCTAGTAGTGTAATTACACTTGCATAAATACAAGAAATAACTATTAACAGTCTATAGATTTCCTTGTTCAGTTCTGGATCCAAGGCTATGGGTGAAATTACTATCCCCTAATTAAAACCTAGCGCGCCTGTGTTTACGATGTATACTCTATATTATAGTTAAGAATACTTCGTAAACACAGGTTGTCTCTGATGGAGTCAAGATTGTAGATGAACGTTCTATAAAGTATTTTTTGTAAGTATACATTTGTAATTTTTATATTGGTGGCGGTATAATAATATAGAGTGGACAGCTTAAACGTTACTGAAATAGAAGCGTTGATAGCATTAAACGTCTTACCTTTTTAATTTCCGGCATTTTAATTAAAGTCACGGGCAATCCATCTTGAGCTCTAGAGACACAAACCTGGAGACCGGTCTCTTCATTAAAGTTGATCACTCCAAAATACCTACGGAGAGAAAAGGAATCATCATCCGCCAAGAAGGTGCTTTAAGTCAATCAAAAAGTATTTCAAGAGCCATTGGATTCTTATTTTCTAGCAACTTCTCCAGTGCAAAAAACTATATAATACAATTTAATTAAGTTAGTGTTTAGGTGACTTCTTTGTCTTTCCGTGTATCCGAAGATTAGACATAACACTTTTGCAGATCTTAACTTTAACCCTAGAAGTAACTTAATGCCATATATGGTCATTTCACCCCGCCACAAGTCGAGCTAAACATGGCCTATGTTTGCCTCCCCTAAGATCTTGCATGGGGTCGTTCTGCACTGCGTTTGTCTGTGCGAGATTGCCTTATGATGCTTTCTTTCCCAACATTTGCCAGTTCTGCAAGGTATTTTAGCTTCCTGATCGTTAAGGCTATGTCTGTTATTCTGGTACTACTGCGGATATTATTGTTGCAGATAATATTTTACAAATAAATAGCGAACCTGGCTCATAGAGTAATGCTTAACTTCGTTACACGGCCTTCTAAATACTTGATTGATTGTAACACCTTTCTAGATTTATGAGTTCCTAAGTGAATACGATCAAAATGACTGAGGCAGTAGGTTCTAAATAAAAAAATTCTTTACTATGAATTTTATGTACTCACTTAATGAACGGGCATAGTTTTCTTGAAGCTGAATCCAATTCTCTAAACACATTGATTTCAGCATAAGATTGCTCATCTTTGGCTATAACGTAAACACCTTCTATGGCGCCCAAATCATTGCACTTATTTAACAAGGCGATTATATCATTTTTAGTCTTCAAAATTTCATTACTAACTTTCACTTTAGCACCGTGCTTTTCAAAAGAACTGTAAATGAAATGTTCGGTAAAATTATTAAAATCACAACTATAATTATTCTATACTATTATGAGATACTAAAACATACCGGATTTCATAATCAAGATAATTAGATTCTTTCAAACAGTGCAAGAATATTTTTCTAGCGCCACGATTGATCAATCTCTTAGCAATTCGCAATCCGAAGTAGTCGTTGTCGCATAATATCAGGTGGCTTGAATCAGGGGAGCAGTTCAACCTGAAATATAACTCAAGCATTATGCTAGATGAAATTATTACACAGATGTGTAAATACGTTATATACTTTGAAAACTAAGAATATAAAACAATAAACCGTAGTTGTGATATAGAAGAATCCGCCGTCCCATCTCAACCCGCAAGTGTCGTAAAAGTCGATTAACGGAAATTCCAGAAAAATCTCAATGTTTTTTTATTGAAATAGTTTCAAAAATGTTCTAACAGTACACCTTCTAAGTGATTGCTGCAGCCCATGGACAGCTGAAAAATCCTCTATTCATCTTTTTTAATGAACCTAATTTTGGTTGAACAAAAAATTTTATTGTTAACTAATATCTAATAATTAACGAGTGAAAAACAAAATGCTTATATAAGTAATATGATTAACTTTCTGGTTGAAGTAAATGTAAAACGTTATTGCGAAGCTTTGTACTCCATATTTATTAAACTTCAACAGAAGTGGGCGAGTGTCACTGCCGCGCACAGACTATCGTTCATACACGATTGTATAATACGGCCGTGACGTGGCACCACCTGGCGTTCTCCGACACGCAAACTGAATACGGAGATCGGAGATGTTGAATTATTTGACATAATACACGAAGAGCCGTTTTGGCGTGTCCAAATATAGTGACATAAGCAGAAAAGTCGAGGTATCCTTATACTGAAGCTAAGTTGGAATATTCCTGTATATATATATATATATATATATATATATATGTATATATAGAAACCCCCACTAGTATTGTCAAAAGGCGGTTCCGATGCAGTGCCGCTACTTTATAATTTTTTTGCTGGTTCTCAAACCTAGACCTAATCCTGACTCAAGATCATGATGCACTTTTGGTAGATTATGAGTCGTTGATGATGGGTAGTTAAATGATCGAGATTGTCGTGATCAGGACAGTACGTCTCCATCGCTCAGTTTACGATTTAGAACTTATATAAAAAGATTGGCGAATATTCTCATAATGATATTAGCAGACGAAACGATTTCATTTCCCTGTTTGAATTCAGCCAATATTTTTTTAATTTTTTATTAGGTCTACTAAAATGAATACATTGTACATATATGCTTACACATAACATAAAAGAAAGAAAAATCATTTAAATTGCATTCTGATTTGAGCGCTCGATTTGATGAGCGTGCATATCGCATGATAACTTATTTGATACTTAAAGCATAAATTTTAGTATTAAATAAAAAAAAAAGAAACACGGACTTAAAAACACTGAGTTAAATATATAGGAAACATAAACTCGTAACTCAGTTAATTACTTAGAGCTTATGATGCCATTCGGGCCTCAAGTTATGTTTAAACTGAACTAGAAACTTTAATATAAATTACCTAGGTTCAGATTGTGGTAAATTATCGCCTTGCGCTCGAAGTTGAAGTAGAACGCGCCCACGGTGGCGGCTGGCAGCAAGCAAGCGGAAGGCGCGTGGGGCATCTTGCGGGGCGTAGACGACTCGGGACAGTGGCCGGACGTAACCGCGAGTAATGCCCTCAGACACCATCAGCTGCAGCTTCTGTTACAACATCATTGTTCCGCAATTAATGTTAAAATGTATCTACATATAATCGCTCACGCCTTTCACCCTTAGGCACAGGCGTACGGATTTCTATTTGGTAAGAAACAGCGTAGCCATATTGGCTCTGTTTGTGTTTGTTTCCAGAGATTTTTTTATCACATTGAGTCGAAAAACGATCTAAAAGTCCACCTGATGGTAAGTTGCTACTACAGTCTGTGGATAGCTGCAAACAATTTAAATCGTAGAAGGTCACAGACGCGTTGTCATCTCAACAATCCCGCCCTATGAAACAAAGATGGAATGCCTCTCAGCCCGTAACCTCTATACCTTTAAAACCGAATCCTTATAATAAGATATATCTGTTTTAAATTTTAAAATAAATTAAATATTACTCACCCTAACTTCGTCATTGTTTTCTAGTGCAGAGGAAAAATCAACTAAAGAGAAAGACCTTTCTTTGGTCAAGTGATTCATTCCGAATGAAAAATTGTCCTTTATTGGAATCTGCACTGTATCGAGCATTACGCCAGATATCGCAGCACATTTGAGAGTAGTCTGAAAGCAAAAAAATTATATTATTAAATATATCTGCTATTTACAAAGGGTTCTTTTTAACCACTTAAGAAAACTAACTCACGTTTTTGAGATCACCCGTAACGCAACTTATAATAACGTTACAACCTTCACCATTAGTCGCCAATAATATCATGTCCCCGAAAGTGTGGTCACGGGAATTTCCTATATGTTCATCTAAAAAAATATTCATACATTTTATATCAAAATATATACTTGAAATGGTTGTGCAAGAGGAGCCATTGTTTTAAAATAAAATAGGAACTTTTTGACAACTCTCGTGGTTTCGTCTGCGTCAAAGGATGATCATCACTCCTTCAAGTATATAATTTCGGGCGTGAATTACCTTTAAGTTCCGGGAACAATTTGCGGAGGAAACGTTTTTTGTTGACGTCACTAACTGTAGTGAATACTTTGCAGCCGTTCCCCAAGGCAATCGAAATCACAGCTTGGCCCAATGCACCTGCACCGCCGTGAACAAGCACGGTCATCCCGCGATTAAGTTGATATTTGCTATTCTGAAAAATAATTGCAAATAATTCATTTTATTTATTCGCCATTGAAGTTACTTAATTTTCAATGTTCCCTTACAAAGTTCATCTGGGGCCCTAACTTTTTTTAACGGTTTACTGTTTTATGGCAGTATGTGTCAGCAGACAGTGTTTCTGCGAGTATATACATAGTAAGAGAAAAACCAAGTGAAATTAATATTTTGTGTCGCGCGCACATTTTTGCATCTAATGATAGTTTTCCTGACTTTGACAATATTCTGAATCTTCTTCCGATTATATTTAGGCACTGTATGAGATAGGATTCATTTATATTTAATATTTTTTCTTGTTAAAGATTGGAACAAATATATTTTCATACATTACATTGAGTTTACCAAAACAATTAGTAACAAAAAAAGTTATGGCTATGAACTTACAAGGCAGTAGAATGCGAAGCAGTAGGCAAGGGGCACTGTCGCTGCTTCCTCCAGGCTCCAATGCTTAGGTACAGGCCACAGTAGCTCTGGGCGTGCGAAAACACATGAACTTACCGCACCACCACGAACTAGGCCCATCACACGATGTCCGCTGGTAATAAAGAAACAAAGAATTTGAATTTAGTGTATTAAAAAACAGTAAATGACTGTGGAGCGTTACGATAATATATACCGTATCTATAATGTTAAATATAATACAAACAGTTTTAATGTTAATTAAATAATAAATTTTGATGTTATAACACCTTATTTTCGTTACCTTGCCGTCAAACCGCTAAAGTCCATCCCGTACTTAATTTGATTACTTTTGCTGTCGAGAGGAATTATACCGGCGCAGCGTTTAACATCAGCGTCATTCAAACCAGCATAATGTACCTGTTATTTTAAAATGTGTTAAGTTTATGAATACTTCATTGAATATTTTATGTCTTATATTGAATTCATCTAAAGTTAAACGTACAGTAACTTTAACACCGGGTCCATTAGTATTGAGCATTTCTACCCAATGTAGGGAATTGAAATCGCCAATGCGGGAACTCTGAAGAGTTATATCTTGTGTTGTGGATGAGGTTTGCTGCAAAGGTACAAAGAACTCACCGCCCCATTGTGCCTGCAAAATTAAATATTGAATGAAATCGGACCATGCTCTGTTACATTTTTCGTGATAACATTGAATAAAATTTATCTTACTTGATCTAACACATTAAATGCTAAATCCAAGTTAGGCAGTTGGTCTAAATTTTGAAGTTCGGATATTTTATTATTGATCATTATCAAATAGATTTGGTTACGGTCTTCTCTCCATTTCTGAACGAGAGCTTTCAGCCCGTCTATGGGGGGATAACTTGAGATAATTAGGAGCTTGTGACGTTGTGGTAATGCCGCTTGAGTAGAAGACAACAGAGCGAGATCTGTAGGAGTGCGGACTGTGAACGCGCTCGTGGCGGTTGCAGTCGTTGTCGGCCTCCACAGCACCAGCTCCAGGCGCCGGTTGTTGCAATTCTGCGCACTGACAGTACGATAAAGTGCTGACGGTCTATTTAATACAACGTCCTTTGAACAATTCTCTTTGTTTACTATGAACGTATCCCGGCAAAGTACGCGGTACAAACTTTGGCACAGCTATAAAATAAAGAGGCAGTTGCAGTAAATTTATATCAATATGGTAAGTAATGCACACCGTAAAATCAAACCTATACTTACTTTGTCATCATTAGATAAATTTGTTACAAGCAGTACATCAACATCATTTAAAAAGTGACCACGTTCTTCTAAGACTTTTTTACTGTGAATTTTTTTATGTTGAACTTCGATTGTAGGAATCATTTCAAAAACTTCACTAAGTTTCCCGAATTTAGATTCGACATTTTCGTTGTCACACAACTCAATTATATTAATGGAATTTTTATTTAAGTTTTCTGCAACGATTTGCAAAAATACCAGCAGTGCAGTTCGAATCTAAAATAAATCATATCAGTATATAATAACATATGTTAATATTCTTAGTAAAAATATTCAGTGAAGAACGAGATATTGCTTCTGCTTACATCTGTTCCATTTTGTTGGAAGTAAGGAACAAATTTTAAAGCCATTAAATCTGTTTCCGTGTTTAATATTGGTAAATCGCGGAATTTAACATCTTCTATTAATACACCTCCACATCTGTAATTGATAAAAAGTTGTCTTGATTCTTTATTATATTACGTAATAGTTGCCAATCATGGGGAAACAATAATCACATTTCTTACAAATTTTATAAATGTGTGAAAATTTGTAGGTTTCGCTTAATAGCCACTAAAGGATTAAATGGAATAAAATGAAATTTTGTAGAGCGGTAGATTATGCCACGGATTAAGAGAATCGAGTGCTATAATTTTTATACCGATCACAGTTTCTGCAAAGTCTACATTTTAAGATCATTCAGCGATGTCGCGCGTACTGAATTTCATATTCGTATATCAGCACAGCCTGATGCTGTGGAATGTATGGAAAACATCAATAAGAAAATATTAAAGTCGAAAACAACTTTAACATTCCAATTTTGTATTAATATTATTAATGTTATACTACATAATAACACATAATTTCTTGGCTCAAGTTCACCCTAACATATGTTCATTTTTAAATAATACAAATACTAACCTGATAAAATTGTGAATTTCAAAAACATTAGAAGTCATGACTTTTTCGTCACCAATAAGTTTGGTTTGACTATTAAAGTGTCTTTTAAGATCAATTATGATCTTTCTTATATGCGTGGGCTGCGATACGGTATCATTAGGATGTCTTAGATCATTCAGTTGAAGCATAGCATCAATCAATGTTACCCAATTGTCACGCCAAAATATCTGTGCTTCCGTGAGAGACTTGTTCGCACTATGAATACTTTGGAATTCACCTCTGAAAATAAAAAAGAATACTTAATATTTACCGTGACACTTATTTAACACCATGTGTGTACACAATGTAATATTAAAATGATGTAACTATATTAAAATCTGTATTATAATATGTAAGAGCATCAGACCTGTAGTCGTAACCCCTCTTATACAGTATTTGATAAATATCCTGGGATTTTAAATCCAATTCTTCAGATGAGTTGAAATCAATTGCAAATTGTCTGTCATCAACTACCTCCCCCTTGATATAACCAGTAGCAACCTTAGAATGGTCATCCATAATCTGAAATAAAAGCAGCGTTTTACCAGCTATGTAAAATTTTCACATTTTCACATCTCGTACAAAATGAAGATAAAGTCCATTTTCTGTTGTAGCGTCTGTACGAACAGCGTTACCGTGGTGGCGGCTGAAGATTATCTGCCACTTCCTTGCTTCTCGTGAATGTGGTAAGCGCTGAATCTGTCTGTCTGGTACTGCAATCGTCCAACCGTTCGCCAAGAGAGTCAGTTTGTAATTGAGGAATTGAGGAATTATATCTTAGTACTCTGGGGAGACGCATCTATAACCTTCTCGATTGAAGTTGTTTGCAGATGTTCATGGGCTGTAGTAGCCACATACCAGCAAGAGGACTGTTTGCTCGTTTTTCACTCCAATCTGATTGATGTTAGAAAAATTGACCATAACCTAACAACCTAATGGTTGACTGGGAGAGAATACCTCTAGGCATTAAGTCCGCCATATGTACCAATTTGTGCATAAAGATTAAATAAATAAACCTATACCATTGGTAATAGATCAAAGGTAAAAAAGGCTTACCTCAAACTGTCCGGTACCTCTGTGGAGAGAGACGAAAAGTCGTAACTGACGCTGATCATGCAGAATAGGCTGAGAAAAAAGCTTCACATCTTGGAATTGAACTGATAACTTTTTTTTCTCCACTCCAATAGTCATCGCTAATATGTCCCAAGCTGCGACTAGTGCAGCAGCAAATGGGAACATAGTCTTCCCTGTTAACGTTAAAATAGTCCTTTTTAATATACGTTTGACTGCTGTGTCTGTGTATGAGAATCTACTACTTCCTCGTGCTTAGCGGTGGAGGAAAACATCGCGTGTAATCAAAAAAAAATCAAAGTTTTATGCTCCATTTAATGAGCCTCTCGATTACAATTTGATGTTTAGATTTAGTAGAGCTTGCCATTTGCGTATTCTAGAAAATTAATAGATTTACGAATAGCTAATTTCGAATTAAAAAAGAAATTGGATCTTACCCCTTAAAATGTTCCCGGTTAGGAAGTTATTTTCTACGTCATGTATGGAATAGACGAATTTACAAGAAGCAGCTACTTTTTTATGTGCAGACACGTACAAGGGAATAGTCCTATAAATAGAAGTTGACACAAGTTTTAACAAGTTATAATAAATAAGGACAGTACAACATTTGCCACCTAAAATTTACCATTTTTCGTGATGGGCCCATTCCACTAGATGGGAGAGGAATGGCGTTTCAGTAGAAACAGGAAATTCGATTTTGGGATATAGTGCTTGCACTTTAAGATTGTATCCATCCATGTGTAACCTGAAAAATACAGATTATTTAATGTAACTTTATACATAAATATATTGTGTACGTCAAAACCCTTCAGGAGCTGAGTTCGAGATTAAGGTTTTTTACCGACTACTGGAAACATGTTTATCTTATACATAATCTTCATACATAATGTAGCAAGTAAGCAGCTTGTAAATGCCCAATGCTGGGCGGGGGCTGGGCTCCTATTTGCGCCAAATATTTGAGAGAGCTTTGGAGCCGGGAAGAGTCCGCCACTCTGTTCCAGTGCATAACAGTATAGGTCGTGGGAGGCGGCAAGGAAAAAATCTTAAAAATTACGGTGAAGAGTCTCGCAAGTTTTTCTAATAAATTTTTTTTTTCATTTACGTAAATTCTTTATCGAACATTTTCATTTTGTTGCACGTAGGGTAACATTCTACAAAATATTGCAGAGTTTTTAAACTGCCGCTAATTAAATTTTAATAAATTATCTTCTAAAACTGTGTCAAACTTAAAGTCGGTTACTGATAAAATTGTCGAGACAGTGACATACAGGCAGACATTTGATCCTATGGTATCGGAAACCTAAAATAAATGTAATAAAAAATAAAAACTACTAACTTGCCAATAGCTTCTAGTAAAAACAAAACACTATCGGGATGTCCTCGGCGCGTGAGCGGTACGTGGCTGCAGGTATCTGCCATTGAACGCTTGAGAATGGCTTGGAGCAAACCATGAGGGGCTATTTCCACCAACACAGCGTTTGAAGGTATCAGACGTGATGTCTCCTCAAACAGCACGGAATTCTGTACGTAAAGAAAACAAATGTTAACTAAACAAATATGTACTTCGTTATATTGATGACATAAGGATAAACTTAACGGGTAACGTCGGCATTACTACTTCTGGTACCGGGGGTATATTGCCTAATTCTGGCGGTTTCTGAGTAAACTAAACAACTCTACGATGTAATCTTTCAAACTGACAATATGTCGTTTTAGTATTAAAGCTAAAATTAAACTGATCACGAATACGATCGATCCCAGAGTTGCGGAGTAAGGGAGCAAATTAAACCTTATCTTCTAAGATGGTTTAGAACAAGAGGTGGCAGTACAATGCATCAATAAAATACTGCAACGAGGCACACAGCTGTTTACTACACGGTAAAAGTTTTTTTTATTAATTATTATACTGAATACCAAGAACTCAATCGTAAGATACGCAGCAAATGCCATCTTACAAGCCTTGAAATGGTATGAAATTGGTTGGGAGTCCATAGAGCTATTCATGAAATGGCACAGTTACTTCCGAATTAATAAGGAAGAAGACATAAATGCATAATCCTTGCGGATGACACTGGAATCATTTTACTTGTCACTGATAGGAAAATGTATGCATACTACAAGATTTGCGTAAGGCAAAGACTAGAAAATGACATGGAACAAATAAGATTACTGCTGATATTTTAAAGTTACTGGAACATAATAACATCGATGCTTAGACAAATATCTTCAACTTGATTTAAGTCTCCGGCTACTTACCAGAGCACACACTTTACCAACCAAGCTAATGCCATGAAATACCTTATGAATTATGTATTAAAAATCTTTCTCTCGATAATACATGATCGCATCAGATCCAAATGTGATTAACAGCTGGTGATGAGCCTATTTGATTTGGCAGGAACCAGGGGCGCAGTTTGCACTGAACGTCTCCGTACAAAAATGCCGAAATAGGTAACAAGTGTTCATCTACTTTTACTTCGTTTCCCCATTACTATTCAATTTATATTCGGAAACTATCAACTGGAAAAAATGGAAGACGTTAGTAAACGGCCTAATTATTAACAACTTTCGATACGCAGACCGGCAACCAATTAAGAAATCTTTCAAGATATAGTCGACGGAATTTTGTTGCACGCTAATAGAGTGCTATTGAGTGTTAATTTATCCAAAACCAAAGTGATGATGGTGATGGTAGGAATTGACACAAATATACGAATTGGAAATAACAGCATGGAGAATAACGACAAAGACAAATATTTAGGCTCGTGTTTATCCGAATCTCGGGGAAGCGATACCGAAATCCGAGCATATAGCGAAATAGCCTCGTACTGTGTAGTCGATAATTCTCAATCAAGATCAGAATCTGGATCCTACAAGAACAAGATATAGTACATCTGGCGCGACTCAAAGTTATGAAACAAATTAAAGTGGTATACCTCGGGCACGTAATGGGAAATGTGAATCGTTACTATATCGCCATGGCCAATGTACCATGCCATGTATATGGCATGACCAATGTACCGTGGTCAATACACGGCATGGTACATGCCATGGAAAATCAGTAATAACGACGTCATTACGCGCCGGTGTAATGTTCTCGTTAAATATTGTAGTTTCCACTTACGAGCAAATTATTCGTGTGATATTCAGCCGAAGAATATTTCGCTGCGGGCTCGTGCCATCTATCATACGGAACTGACGTTGATAGCCATCGTTCGCTACGGAGTTTTGGCGTCTTGACGACTTCACTCAAGTATTTCAATAGCCCGGGACCTATAATACGGATAAATAGGATTTTATATTTTTTCATAACATGTAATTTATATTTGATCGAGATGAGTTACTTAATTATTTAGGCCACCTGCGATCCCATCCCAGTAACCTCATCGACCATCGACCATCACTTCTAAAATTGTTATTTCATAGTATGGGTGCTGTTCACAGTTACTACGCGGTGAAGTTGAGAAGTTGAGTCACGTCAGTACTGTACACCATGCGCGAGTCTGACGAAACTCATTATAATTTTCAATTTAGAGGAAGCGCTTTGATATTTTTACTGTGTCGCTTTCTTATACATGTTATATTCACCACAGCTCACCTGCTTCTGCGATGTATCGCGAATGATAAGCGATATTTGAGCAAGGGACCTCCTTGGCAAATATTTGCTTAGCAGTAAGTTGAGCAACGAACTCCTTCATAATGTTCGCTGGTCCCGATATGGTACTGGAATCTGGACCATTGTGACATGCAACCTCAATTTCGGGAGGACACATCTTCATCACCTGCAGGTAAGATAAGGTTTTTATAGTAGTTGCTTATTACTTCTAAGTTCTGGCATTTTCTTGTGTCAATATTGACAACGATAATTGCGACAACAGTGTTATTTATGAGTTCCTAGTTGTTCTCTACGCAGAACCTCTATTTTTCATAAAATTTTGCAATATGGTTACAAGTAATACAACAGCTCTTAAGATAACAATAATATTATAGATACCTGCTCATATCCAATGCCTACTGCAGCCATGGATCCACGGATAAACGGAGTTTGTACTGACACAAGTCCACGATAGTAAGCTGCAAGTATCATCTCTTCGGCCGTAAAACATCCATCTGCGTATGCGCATCCCAATTCACCAACGCTGTGTCCTAAAAAATTATTACAGTGTTCAATCTTATATTCAACATCATTCTTGAATATAAGATTGATCATCAACATATCGATTTTTTAAATTCAATGGAATTGGAATTTGAGATATTTTACCAATTATTTTATCGGGTACAAGCCCCAGTTCCCGTAGAACATCAGTGAGTCCTATTTGAACGGCTGCTATTCCGACAAACGAGTTCAGAATATTGTCGAAAGTAGATTTATCCGGTGATGTAATAATGTGAACAATATCAACGCCTTTCGGCTCCAAAACACGGCGGCATCTAAAAACGATAGAAAAATAATTATAAACATCAAACTAAAAAGTTATAGGTAACGAATGCGTAATTTTAAGGATAGCCATAGCCGTGTGGTGGCTGCCTAAGATGATAATCTGCTATCCAATCTTATCTCAATGGGGTTGAAAAAGTTGACTAAGGCAGTAACATTTCTAAAATCGCTTGAAACCTTCACTTTTATAATTTGTTTTAGATACGACATTTTCAGAAATCACTCCATGAAATTTTTTTGTTATCCCTCCACGTCTGACATAAATGTGATGATACGTGGAAAATGTGTGAAAAAAAAAATAGAAAATGGTAAAAATACCGTTCAATAGCAGCGGCGAATATGGGAATGCGCATCAGCTGTGTGCCCATGCCCGCCCACTGCGATCCCATGCCACTGTACACGAACCACAACGGTCGTTGCGCGTCGTCAAAGTAATCCGCCTTTTCGCAGAGGCTCACTGTCTGCTGGTCTGCGTTGGTATCTTCAAAGAGTTCAGTACGTTTAACACATGTTATCCATTTTCCGTAAAGAAGTGGTATGATAATCAGTCAATGACTGCATAGCCTACTGGAAAAATTATAAGCTAACACACGAAAGGCTGGATCTATGGTTCACATAATAGCTATTGGCTACTATATAAACAATATAAACCTGCAAACAACTACAAGCTTCGGGAGCTTATTTGGTGTCAAGTGGTGAGTCTGTTGCCGTCATAGTGTCCAAGCCTACCATACAAAAAGTGCATAAGTTCGAAAAACTCATTGGTACGAGCAGTTCACATGAGTGGATCAGTAGATCATCATCTGGGCAGATGCCCTGACCACTCGGTTATAGAAAATAATCATCTGGTGTGAATTTAACAAAACTAGAGTGTTTATGTCTTCAGAAATTACTCCATTTCAAGTTTTCTTGGGAGAAATAATAAAACAGAGTTTATCAATTAGGTATTATATTTATTGTAATAAATGTTTCGGTACGTTTGCTTTACGCGGTTTATATTTCTATTCAAATAAATGACGGTCCCTCTCTTAAATTAAGAAAAAAAAAATTGGATTTTTTTTCTCTTTAAAAAAACGTTACCTTTCGCTGTAGGAATTTCTCCTGTGTCGCGGAGGCAGTTTACATACATGAATTGCACATGGACAAACACCCAGGCCGGGCACTATTATTTGTAGTCCATACAAATACTAGTCTCGTGCGGGAATCGAACCTGCGACCCACAGCGCCGCAGCTAAACGCTTAGCCACTTCGCCACCGAGCTGAATATTTCTTTAACGACTTAAAGTGATTTAAACTTTAAAAAAAAGGGGTAAATAGAGTCCAATATAGACTCTACTTCTAGCATTTGCCCCGATACTGAGGTAAGTAGTTTTATAGACAAACTGGTAAAAATAGGTATGGTGATTATTTTCGTTTTAATAATCCAAGTACCTGCCTTTGAAATATGCTCAATGACAATGTCTTTAATTAGATTTTGCCTTAAATTAATTATTTCCGATAGTCAGTAAATTAAGAAAGGAAATGAAGATTTAACATAAGTTACTATGACACTTCAAATATTTTTTTTGAGAGCGATTGGAGCCGGACAGGGCACGCTCCTTGCTTGGCGAACTTAAGTCCGCCCTAATTGCTTAATTATTTGTGTCAACACAAATAATAGTTTCTTTTATTTCTCAGGCATGCAGGTCTCCCCACGGAGTTTTCCTTCACCGCTGAGCAAGTGATAAATTCAGCATTTAAAATTGCTCTAAACAATTTTAGGATTCGGGATCGTATTCGTGTACTATGCAATATCATAGTATTTACTGCGTTTAATAAAAGCGAACGTTCTGACCACTAGGCTTACACGGCTCTATTAGTATTATAGAAAAAGTCATATTACCTAGAATAGTAAATCCTCTGCCCAAATGACCGGATATTCTAGTTTCATGGATGTTGTGTAATAGCGCAAGTTCCTCTGGATCGATGGGACGTGACTTAAGGTAGTTAAGAACATTTTTGACGGAAAAATCTTGTCTGGCAGAAATTGTAACTAAGTGAGGTATGTTTGACTTATAGCGAGAGAGATCCTGTAAAGAAGTAAGATTATGAATAGAAATATTCTAACACAGTCGACGAATTTCCTTTGGATGTCGAAATAGAACGATCGCAACAACTATCTGATGGTAGTTATTATTGAAAGCTACTAATGGTAAAATTGCCGCATGGTAGCGACGCACGAGGCGACTAAGGAGAATGTCAGGAAAATATCATGGCTTCTGACAGATGGTGGAATACACTAAATTAACAAACTAAGTTGTTAGCCAACTTAGTCTGGTATTTTTGTGATATTATTTACAATAACTTAACCATGAATTACAGTAAATAAATTCTTGTGAGATATCAATCGTCTTAAGTTCTTAAAGTCTGAAATTGTGAACACCATACCGCCTGCGAAGTATGGTGTTACAACAATTCCTCCCATTGCGAGAGGCCAGAGTCCAGCACTGAGCTATTCAAAGACTGCTTAATAAGAAGAAGAAATTTTTGATTAGAACCATATTACCTTGGGTTTATAATGCCCCTGCAACAGTATGTGGGCGTTGACTCCGGTAATGGATAAACCATTGACAGCAGCATAGTTGCGGTCGAATGGCTGATGCTCTGTGAGTATACGCATGCGCCCTTCACGCAACGCTTTAACATCACTTCTGGGATTCTCACAGTTTAAGTTTGCCGCCAACACACCCCTGTGGTAACCCAGAAGAACCTAAAAAAATATGCTTATGACTAAGGTGATAAAGTTATAGTCTAGTCCAACTCCTTCACCCATAAAAAGCATTGAGTTCTATGTAAATTGGAAAGGATGGTTATTAAAATAGCAAAGTCTACGTCATAATTATGTTATCTTATTTTTAGCGTGGTAGAGCCAAGCGGCTTTAGCTGCTGCTTGAATGGGCCGGCTCGACTGGATTGGTACCACGGCCTCGCAAAACACCGGCGTGAAGTAGAGGCATCTTGTGCTTCTGCGTTTCGTTCGGTGAGTGAGGTAACCGGAGGCCCACACCCCCTCCCTATTCCCCTCCTCTTCCCTCCCATCTCACAAATATCCTTAACGACCGGCAACGCACCTGCAGCATCTATGGTATTGCAGATTTATGTGAGCGACGGTAATCACTTACCATCAGGTGAACCGCTTGCTAGTTCGCCGTCATTTCCATAAAAAAATTGCAATTCACAATTTTGCAAAGAAAATTGTGAAACAATCTGTTCGCACATTCTTTTCAATCATAATGATGATGATGATGATTACATTCTGGCCGATTTCGATCTCGATAGCTTCCGAATAATATCGGCCGTTGCCACCTTCGCTAAATATATTAAAGTGGCTGCAAGTGTAGCGAGCAGACACAGAGGCATTCGGGGAAGAAATACTTCAGAAATAACGCTTACGCGATAAAATGGGGAGAGGGTCAGATGTCGCGTCGTAGACTCGGATTCGCGAAGTAAACAATCAGACCCGTACAACCAATAATATGTGGCTCACAAATATCGGCTCAGACCCGGATTCCAATCCGTAACCAATAGCTTGACAGTAAGATACGCCAATAACTAAATCACAGTTGGTAGAAACGAACAAGAAATATTACTCCTTTGTAAAGATTAAACTATTATCAATCACCTTTGTAACTGCAGATATTCCTGAAGCGGCTTCTCCATATCCGATATTAGACATAACGCTGCCAACAAGAAGTTGATTGTTTCTGTTCTTACAAAAAACTTCTTCTATTGATTCTAATTCAGCTTTATCAGCTTCGGGTACAGCTGGAATATGAAAAGATACATAAAATTTAAATAATCCTTGAATATTTGTGACTAAGAATTCACGAGTAATTATTTTTTAATAATTATCTTTATACCTGATCCAAAAGCTTCTACATATTGAACAGCCTGTGGCGGGACTCCTGCCTCTTTATAAAAGTTTTTCAGAAATTCAGCCATGTTCATAGGATCGCGGTAAAATCCATATCTTGGACCTTTCTGGCCTTCCAAAAGAGACGTAAACTCGCTTTTTACGTGAATCACCTTGGCATAGATTCTAAAAAGTGTTATTTTTTATATTATTGAACGGAGATTATATTATATATCTAATCTAGTCCCTGGTATTAACAATTTACAAGTACAATAAAAAAAAATTATAAGATTTGTCGAGTTTTAGAAAAATAAAAAAATTGTCGCTACAAAAGGTAGGTTTTCAGGCATAACATTTGGTTGTGTGGTGCGTTTGATTGATAATTATTTAATTTATTTAGCAGACTTCTTACCTCAAAGCATCCTTAGCCTTCTGGAGAAATAAAACATTAATAGCGTCAGATTTTGCACAACCAGATGCTTTTTCGTCAAATGATTTAGTTTTCCCATCCATGCTTATTGTCATTATTCTGCAAATGTAAAATATTTTTTTTTATTAGTAGTTCTGTCTTGCTTGGAATTTGACGTTCACCATACAGCACATAGTGGACATTATGCTATTGACCTTGTGCTGCTATTTCATAAATTGGTCCTTCGTGGGCCGATTTTAGAATTGTGTGCAACTGACCGTAATTACCATAGTAAAAAAAGTAAAACGTCGACTCCATCTTACATTAAACCACTTAACACCACATTACAATACCGTCAGTTGTAATGTTGCTAGTGTAATATACGTAAAAAAAAAACACCGATCTCTATTACCTGCCATAATGCACGGATGACTGTGGATGCAAACAAATATTGCCACCGCCGACAATGGCCGCCTCACAATCTCCACGCGACAACGCAAGGTAGGCTTGCTCCAGAGCTGCTATGGAACTGCAGCAAGACTCGTCGATGGACATCGATGGTCCCTTGGCGTTCAACCAGTACGAGATGCGGTTCGCGAACATCGATTTATTGCATCTGTGAATTGTTAATTAAGTTATAATCTTATGTAAATTTCTACAAACAAACTAGATGGCGGTTTGCCTTTTATAAAGGTAATAAGAATGTTGATTTAATATGTTTAAATATACCAGCTCAGACCAGTATACATTTGTTTTGTTTATTTAACAACCCTTCGAGTGTACACAAACCGTTCAAAGCCCAGTGTGGCTCATAAATACAATTTATCTCCACTTGCCCGCGATGCACCCTTCTGACTAGGTAATTCACTTATCATCAGGTGAGCCGCCAGCTCCATCCCCTTTCCCACAAAAAGATGATTACCGTTGAAGGCGGCAGTTTTATTGGAGCTTTTATGGAAACGGAGCTATGTCGGTCAGTGAACTAAGTCAGGATCATTATCCTGACTTAGTTCACTGACTTACTCCTCCACTTAGTTCTCCATTGAGAAGGATAAGAATGTTCATTTTCATCGATCTACCAAGTCCTTTTTCAATAAATCTAAACTCAGTATCTAATTTATACTAACCCTGCAATACCAAAGCCGGTCCTGGTACAGGCAACGTAGAAACAACTCTTCTCACTTTCAGAGAAGCAAGTGCCAATGTATACTCCAACTTTTTTTCCAGAGAGACTTTCCGGGCTCACACCTGTCACGAAATTATCAACACATAAATATATCTTTTATTGGATGATGTCTTTTTTTTTTCGTGAATTTGACCGGGAACTTATTGATGATTATGATATTCTCCTGGCCGATTTCAACCACAGCGACTACTTCCGAACACTATCGGCAGTTGTCAACTGTGCAGGAGATATTATAGTGCCTTACTGTACGCGCAAACACAGAGGCACTCGTCTTTATGTGCTTATATTCGACGTAACGTATAATTGATGAGATCGGAGGAAAGGTCGGACACGGGACGTAACGCAACACAACCAGACCCGCAAACCAATAATTTGTGTTTTGTTCATATATTGGTTTTGTTTGGGATTCGAACCCAGAATCCATGGCTCAGCGGTCATGTTCGTTAATTACTAAGCGACGCGGTCGTCTTGTTAAGTGATGAGTTGTGATTTGTTAGAGTTAAGTAATGAGGTCAGGATTGGTAAACACTTTAGCCTAGGAGACGCACGTCTTTTGCGTTGCGTTGAACAATCCCATGGTTTTCTAGTTTGAGACCAGTTATAGATTAAATTGAAGAATGGCAGCTAAATAAGGCATCTCATAGTCAACCCACCCATTTAAACAGTAGATTAACTCTTTAAGCTACTAATATTTAGGTTAAAAAAGGCCGAGAAGAACCAGCTACAATCATTGCGTAATTACTTATACACCTTTTAACTAAAATAATATTTAATAGTTTTTATTTGTCGGTACGAATACTATATTAGACTTCCTAGAAGATCAATCTCAAAGATTTCTTAAATTTGGCGTAAGGCTATTACGCGTTGCTGGTGGATCGGCAATCGCAGTAGATCTGTTGTACGGCCCTTTAGTCGTCTATTACGGTATAAGATTTGGCAGTAATTTCTCTTACTGTGCCACTATAGGTTTGCTATATTTAATTATCTGCGGAATTTTAGTGACTCTGGCTACGGCGCCGCGGGTCGCGGGTTCGATTATTAATTCCTCCGAGTCTGAGCGTCTATCTCTGTAATATTTATGTCCGTGATAGGCCTCTACTATGCAACTCTCTTGCATAGTAGAGGCCTAGTATATATACGATAGAGACGGTATTTTCTTGAGGTTAATACCGTCGGACGACGTCGGTAGAACGACCCCCCACAAGATGGAGTGACGACCTGCGCAGTGTTGCGGGAAGTCGATGGATGCAGGTGGCTCAGGACCGAGCTTCGTGGCAATCTTTGGGGGAGGCCTATGTTCAGCAGTAGACTTCTGATAGGCTGAAATGATGATGTTGATGATGATGAATACCGTCGTATTTTAAATAAAAACGTTAACTTACCGGCATCGTAAATCGCTTGGTAAGCTTGTTCGAGTATTTTACGCGCCATTGAATCCATCGTGTGCCCCAGACGATAGTGAACCTTGAAGAATTGGGCGTCGAAGAGATCCAAATCGGGTACCTTTCCCGTAAACTGCGCCACTTCCGGATGATTGTACTTCCAACGCGGATTCGCAGAAATAGGGTTTTTCTGTTTGAATAATATTTAGTTTTTTTTTTTGGAGTATTTATTAGTATTATTGGTTTTTGTTGTAAAAGAAAAGTAAAAACTTATATGATTCGAAAGGAACTGAAGATGTACATCAAAATGAAAAACATGTGTGTATGTTATCGCAAAGGCAGGTGAAAGAAAGTAAACATACAGACATGATTTTTCAATACAAAACGTGCTACGCGGTATGGGGTAACTTCCTCTTTCCCAATCTTTCCTCAAAGCGTTTAGGTAAGAACGAAGGAATTTAGTTTAAATTATTGTGCCATAATTCAATGCCAAAGGTATTTAGATACTGTCAAGAGTCTAAAAACCTTGTACGTCGTCGTCGTAAGTACGTCTGAATGTTAATGAAGGAGTTCATTAACATTCAGACGTACTGATAGTCACAAAACCAGATGTCTGAATAATTTAAGTCTGGCCACTGTGGGCCGGGGGCCCTAGCGCTAACGCTCGCGTTCTTAGCCCCTTTGGCGCGGCGGGCCTGCCGATATGTGGTGAAGGTGCCACTTACATAACCGATGCTAGCCCCCGCGTAAGCATTAAGTATTTTCGAACAAGGTTTTCGAAACCTACGAATATCTGTGCATATATATGTACTTGGTGCGGGGTCGTAAGAGCATATTTATTATATTGAAAAACATCCAAAATATTTATAAAAAAATATTTTTATTAAAAATGTTTGGTCTCTATATGATACTGCCATTTTAACTTCACAATTAATTAAAGTAGGAAAGGTTTATAGGTCTAATTATACATATAGAGTGGATTTAAAATAATTTGTAATCAACGTCATTAGAATACTTATATTTAATTTACATATTTAGTATTTACAATTGATCGCTTTGATTTTAGAATAGGTATTTTTTTCTACTTACAACAATAACAAGCACGCAAAATCTTTCACATCGAGTTAATTTTCGTTGCATCTTGCAACCTGACTCGTCTGCATTAAGCTTACGCTTTTAGAATTACGTGCCTGGTTGTGAGTCTACCGCCGCTTTTCCGATATTTCACACGATATGCATATATGTAAGGAAAACTAGTCATAATGCGCCTCTTATGAAGTAAATTTTGAGAAAAGTTTTGGTGCAATTCTATCAATTTGAGCGCGAATAGCCTGTTGGGTTGGGGTGCGGACTACGAAACATGACGTTGTAAGTTCGAGTCCGCCATTCGACTATTGTCGTGAACCACTCCAGATACGAGTTGTAATGTTTAGTTGGAGGGTTAACAGGAATATTAGTAATGTTACTTAATAAATAGCAATACTAGAATTCTTTAAAAAAAAATGTCTTGTGAATTCTATAACACTGCCAGTAACACGGAAACGTTGGTAGATTTCCCTGCCTAGGAGTCGTCCGGATAGGCACTACACTCTTAGCGATTTCTTCCGCCGAATACGAATGGTATTACTGTTGTCTTGCCCTCGGAAAAGTTTAAAGTGCCAGTATAATTGAGGCGTTCCTTTTTACTCCACAGGGGTGACAACGCATCTGTGACCTTCTACGTTTGAGGTTGTTGGCCCGTTTTGGTTGTCTGCGAACTGCAGTGGCCATTTACCATCAAGTGGACTGATCGTTTTTCACCGCATTCAAAAAAAAAAACGAAAGCTTGCAGAAGCAACAAAGGACCACTCTATAATCTGCAATGAATGACCATTTCTCGGCTTCGTCAGCATTGGTTGTGTATTTTGGTCTTGAGGATTTGAAGTATACTCGACGAGAAGGCGTGACGGATTCGTCTATTAATTGGGGAAGAAAGGTTCTGGAATGGCAACCCCGTATAGGCAAACGCAGTGTATGAGGACTCCCTAAAAGATAGAGCCACGACTCGCTCAGTGTTGTGAGAAGTCGTCAGACACAGGAGGCTCAGGATCGGGCTTTCTGGCAATGTATGTGGGAGACCTATGTTTGGTAACGGACTTGAGACTCGTTAAAATAGCGATGTTACACCAGAACATTGCAAGGCAATTTGTGGAAAAAACTATTTCAAGCCAAAAATGTGTTTAAATGGTTAAATTAACTTTACCTTATTATACAGTATATCGGCAAGGTCCATCACGTGGTGAGAATTGGGAAAAAGGCCGGACATGCCCGAGATGACTACTCTCTCGGAGGATTTGCTGCCGTCTTCCATCTCTTCCCGAGACGCAGCTGATTCTTGCGGCGTCGGCACCATTGTCTTTTCTGTAACCTTGCAGTAAACATGCCATAAATGAAAATAATATAACATTTACAGTAGGCTTAGCCATGGTAAGTTAGGTGTCAGGGATTGATAGATATACTTATAGGCTGATATCTTATTTATAGGCTACTTTAATGTTATGTCTTGTATTGTTTTTCTTAAACTAAATAATGAGTATGAGGAATATGTAAAATCAACGTAAAAATAATTTTTCTACAATAATTATATAGATTCGATAAAATCTATTTTGAAATGAATTAGAAAAATAGTAATAAAAACAAGGTATTTAACATTGAAATATGAAATTATTCAGATATATGTTATAAATTGTAAATACAAACCTTTCACGGCCTAATATAAGATGACTGTGAAAGTCTGAAACGAACGAACGAACGAATGAAACTATACTAATATAAATTAAAACGTTACACCTTAACACTGCCACAGAAGCACTAACTATAAACAAGAAATATATTTCTCTTTATATATTTAGTATTAGGGTTTCGTACTAAAACACAACCATAAAACACTTATTTCTGTTTATCAACTTATAAACAACTTCCGAATACAATCGTTTTTTGTCAACTGCATAGGAGATATTATAGTGACATAAGTGTCCGAGCAAGCAGAGGCAATCTCGTCTTTATCCTCCCGTTACTGATGTATTGCTTATATATCGCTTATGCGATAAGGTCAATTTAAGAGTCAGATGCAGTGTCAGAGAGACGGGAGGCAATACAACATAAACAGAGCCGAAAATGAATAATTTGTGTTTTGTTCAAATATTCGCTTTCGGCTTTGAACCCAGGGCTCATGGCTCAGCAATCAGGTACGACAACCACTGAGCCACGCGTTTCTCGATAGTATAACTGTAACATAGGTGTCTATCAACAGGGGTCAGAAACTAACTTCTCGATTAGTTGGAAAACTCTACTTCAAGAATAGCACAGAACTTGTAGACAGGAAAGAAGCCTTCCACTAATAAGAAGAACTACCACTAATATTCTATAATGATACTGAACCCTTGTGGTTTTTCAATGGTACTCGATTCTATCTTCTTAAATTATTCACAAACATGGATTAATTCCAATTGTCTTAGGCACATTAAAAATAATTAAAAATGTAAGAAAGTTCACCAACATTCCATTAACACACAATAGTCCTAACAGTGTTAGACGAATGTATTGAATGACTAGTTAAATAAGCATTTCATTTATGTATTTGATCGGTTCGTTTGACGCCGTAGTAACACTACGCGGGGCAATGTAGGCTCGTCTGACTAATCACAAACCAACAATAATGCAATAGATAATGTATTGGACGATACAGGCGGAACAAAATCAATATTTTTAAATAAGTACTGGTTATTAAAATTACATTATAAGTTGAAAACTTCTTAGCAAAATGAGTATTTATTAAAAATACTGTGATTCGTAGGCTTATTAAATCACTGCAATATTACATCGGAGAATTTAATATTGATATTTTTTTTTTCAAATAGTTAAATCAAAATAGTAAAATCGAGCGATATTTTGCGGAAAAACGTTATTTAAAAGATGTTAGAATATAGGTTACTTTGTTAATTCAGTATGCAAAATAAAAAAGAGCGTACATTACCCACTTCGAAGAGACGAAGAACAATACCCTTCCCACAAATACGTGCACTATATTCGTACTTATTATATTACGTAACTTTTATCTAACATCTTAACTTAACTAGCAGGCTTTCTGCTCGCGATTCTCTAGCGCTGAAGCTGTATAGGCCACTGGGCCTTCGATGCTGATTCCGATATTACCAGTCACCGGAGACGCTGACGGGTAGATTTTGTTACATTTGATTCAAGTTTATGCCAATTTTCTTATTTATCGAACTGCCTGAGTCGGGACCTGGTTACAAGCCTATACCATAAGTCGTTACGGAATCGGGGGTCTGTAAGCCCATGCTTGCGGCGGCAGTGGGAGTCGGTCGTGAACTTAACATGGGCAACTCCACCTGCCATACATTAAGTATGGGCCAGGGGAGTTGCAGAGGAGGTGGTGACACTATCTGACCATGGGATGATGGGAGGGAGGACGAGGAAGCGAAGATGGCCTCCGGTTACCTTACTCACCGAACGAAACGCAGAAGCTTAAGATGCCTCTACTTCACGTGGGTATTCCGCGAGGCCGTGGTAACAACCCGGTCGAGCCAACCCATTCGAGCAGCAGCAAAAGCCGTCGCTTGGCTCTACCACATATCAAAGTTACTTAATATTCCTGTGTATAGCACCATCTTATTTTATATTTTTCTTTTATTATTATTTTTGATTTCTTATTGTCTTCAGTTTTACCTAAATCCCATTTAGTTATATTACTTCTCTCTGGTGATGTTTGCCGAGTGTATTATAATTATCGAAATGTGCTAGATAAGCAAATACCACCAATCACCACCACCACCGCAATCGAAATCTGGATACAGCTAGTATTAAAAGGAGTAGTTTCCGCTTTTCAAAAGAACATTATCTTGTGGCAGTACACGATTAAAGATTAATTAAAGTTTTCTATATGCGTTTTGCATTGAATACAAACACAAAGAAATTATTGTTAATTTATTTGTTTCCGAGCTAGAGGTTAAAATGCATGAATAACTCACAGGAGGTGAAATATGCTACTGCATCCTGTTGACTACAGTAGACATTTTAATTTGTCTATGACACATAAACGCACAGGTTTTACACGGGTAGATCAAATGTAGACTAAATGTTAATGTGTTATCCAAATAAGCCTATCTCGTGAAATGTTCTACATGATGAATGAATGAATGAACTATACTTTAATTGTACACACACGGATTTAAAATACAAAGATTAAAAGGAAACAAAAAACAAAAAGTACAATAGGCGGCCTTATCGCTAAGAAGCGATTTCTTCCAGGCAACCCAGAAAGAAAAAGGAAATATGATGAGTACACATAATATAAAGTAAAGTGAAGATATAGTACATACACATAATATGCAAATAAAATAAATACAAAAAATATACATAATATGAATATATGAAATACATATACACGTATATACTATTACAGAGATACAAGTCAACGACATTAAGGAAAAGGAAACAAAGATTAAGGAGGCATAAAGTATTTTTTAACAGGCGCTTGAAAACAGGTAATGATTGTGCTCGCTTAATATGAACTGGAAGAGAGTTCCAAAGCCGAACAGCTTCAACGGAAAAGGATTTAGAGTAAAAGGAGTGAGGTGAGAAGGATTTCTGAGTATTAAATTGTCATCAAAGCAAAGAGAACGATCAGGGTGAAAATCACAGAGATACTCAAACCGCTCTTTTAGATAAAAAGGAGTGGTCGGATTGAATAGAACAGAAAACAAAAGTGATAAAAGATGAGTATTCCTGCGAAAACGAATTGGGAGCCACTCGAGCTTATTTCGAAATTCAGAAACATGGTCATATTTACGAAGGCCAAATATGAACTGTATAAACAGATTTTGAAGGCGCTCAAGTTTATTTATATGCTCCATACTTAAGTCTAAGTAACATGCATCAGCATAATCAAGAATTACATAAACAGATATGTACCCTATGTTTTGAAGTAGAGTAAAATAGCAATCTCAAAAAAAATCTCATATATTTGTCAGAGTTTGGAGAACCGGGAAGGGTTCGTCTGATGCTCCAGCACATGAGCCGTGGCTCCAATGAGTGCCGTGTTCTATGTTAGCCTTGTGCCGTAGCCGGCGGTGATGGAAAACATCCAGAAGAAACCATGCATGTCAGAGAAATAATAAAAAAGATATTATTACGAGGACACGAGAAGTCTGAGAATACAGGGGTAGTTAGACATTATAGTCTTTTCAACCCACTTCTCACCAGAGCTTATTTGGGATAACGTTACAGGTGATCGCTTGTCGCCGTTTTAGTATACAACCCAACGTTACAAAGCGTAGTTTCGTATTATTGGTCCAAGCGTTCCACATAGGGGATCGAACTCGAGTCCCCTGATTCGGAGGCAGATCCCCTTAATAATTTTGTCATTTATATTTTCAAAAACTCGTCAGAGTAAAGTAATATAACTAAATAGGATTTAGGAAGATTTGTTAATTGAAGATTTCTCTTCACAATATTTGTCTTCACAATAAGAAATTAAAAATAATAATATAAGAGAAAATTTACATAAAATAGTGCTATTTGCAGGCATATTAAGTACCCTATTGAAATAGCATTACTAATATTCTCTAACAGTACATTTTCGGTAGGATTTAAAATAATTGTATCACTAGGGTTTCTCATCTAAATCATCTTATCAGTGTAAATCTACAGCTGAACAAAGGTAACGCATCGACGGTTTTCGTCATTGTAGTAATTTAACCTCTAAAAGCGATATCCTGAAACGTACCATTGTTATTTATTTTGATAAACACTTTCTGGGGTCTTCGGCCTGTACATTTTAATTTTATGATAATTAACTTACACTATACTAACTTCAATAAATGGATGTCAATGAACGATACGTTATTCAACTTAGCAATAAATATTAGAAAGATATTAACAGTATACGGTGTGACCACTAAAACATATGTAGTTTATGTTTTGAAATAGAGTAAAATAGCAGCCTGTAAATATCACTCTGCAGGGAAAAGACTTTTTTTTATATAAAAAATAGGCTTGCGTTTGACCTCAATCTTGCCCGATGGAAGGCGAAGATGAGGCCTAGGATGGTACACGCTTGCCTAGATGTCTGTTCACTTTGGCCTTAAAGATATCCAGATTATAGTTTTCCGGAAAAAACAGACTTCGGCAGAGAGTTCCACTCCTTAGCCGTCCGCATAAAGAAAGAAGAGGCAAACCGCTTCGTGCGTAATGGAGGAATGTCTACAACATAAGGGTGGAACTGCTCGCCACGTCTAGTCGTTCGGTGATGGAAAGGGGAAGGGGGTATCAGGTTATGCAAAACCTCCGCACACTCTCCGAAATGTATCCGATAAAAAACCGAGATGCAGGCCACTCGTCTACGGCTTAGAAGATTTGCCTCTACGAGTAAGTCACTGCCTATGATCCTCTTCGCTCGGCGCTCCAACGAGTCCAAAGCATCAAGCTGATGTTTAGCAGAACCATCCCAGAGGTGGGAACAGTATTCCATTCAAGAGCGGACTTGAGCTTTATATATATATAGATTTAAGAGCTGCTCCGATGTGAAGTACCGTCTCACCCCCGAGAGGATACCAAGTTTTTTGGCAGCAGTGTTTGCTATAGACTCGATGTAGCGACCGAAATTTAGATTAGAAGAGAGATCTAGACCTAAGAGCTCAAGACGGTCATTAATCGGAACGGGGATATTCTGGAATGTCGGAGTCAGTTGGAATGGACTCCGTTTCGCCGAAAAAAGACAAGCCTGTGTTTTTGAGGGGTTAAACACGACCAAATTGGCATCACCCCATTGGGAAACAGCCTCCAAAGTCGAGTTCACCCCCTCAATCATCGATTCCCTGAAAGACTGGACTTTTGCCCCAGACTTCGCATCGGACAAGTATCTCCCCGAGACTGTGCTGTCATCTGCATACCCAATGATATTGGGTGTTACCAGCAGGTCGTTGATGTGCAGCAAAAAAAGAGTCGCGGAGAGCACAGATCACTGAGGCACACCGGCATTAATATCACGGAGATCGGACGAGGCGCCATTAACGACAACCCGAATCGATCTGTTCCTCAGTAAATCCTCGATCCAGATGCAAAGCTCGGGAGGAATACCATACGCCGGAAGCTTGCCAATGAGACTTGCGTGCCAGACCCTGTCGAAAGCCTTAGAGACACGGCAAGCTTCACCATGTCTCTCAATGGCTTCGCTCCAGAGGTGAATAGCATACACAAGCAGATCCCCAGTAGATCGGCCTCGACGAAACCCGAATTGACGGTCACTGAGGAGGTCGTTGTCTTCCAGGTATGCAAGGAGGCGGTGGTTTAAAACACGCTCCATAACCTTACAGAGTATGGAGGTGATTGCGATAAGTCGGTAGTTGGCAGGGTCGGCACGACTTCCTTTCTTAGGTACAGCTTGGACATTGGCAATCTTCCAAGATTTCGAAACTTGACCAGTCCTCAGGGACAAGCGATAGAGGCGAGTCAGAACAGGAGACAACTCAGCCCAATACGGCCAATATGGTCGAAGCGGGCCTTGCGGAGGGAACGTTTGCAGGACTTGGCAGCACTATTGAAGGCTCTTTTCAGTTTCGGGACATTCGGCGCTTTGCGGGCTCGAGCATCCGCCCGCTCTTGGTAAGCTAAGTGCTTAAGTGCTTCGGCACTATCACACTCAGAGTTGAACCAAGGGCGGGCTCTCACATGGAGTGAGATATCAGAATATGGAACAAAATATTCCATAGCCTGATATATCACTCCAGAAACAGCAGCCGCGCAGCACGCCGGGTCTTCAGAAGAGAAGATGGATATTAGGGAGAATTCTTCACATTTCCTCTAAAGATTTTTTTAACCTTTCTCAGTCATGATAACACATCTTGACTGAGAAAGACACCTAAACCAAACACGTTAGTAAATTCAATACATATAATAGAAATTAATAATTTTGGTAGTGCCGGCGCTTGTCGGACTGGGGTCACTTGCGTATTCTGAAAATGGAAGCGAGTGACCCCTGCTTGCCACGGCACCGACATCAAATGTCACCTCATTTTGAACACAAAATGAACGGCTTTGAAATGGGAACTTTTATCTTCCTGAATTGCTATGTATCAATAATTAGGTAATAATCAACATTTATTATTCGGATTTAGCAGTTATTGAAGTAGGTTGATGTAATAGATCGAGCAAAAAGTTTTTTCGAATTTTGTTTACAAATTCAAGATATCATAGTTTTTTTTAGATTTGCTTATAATATATATGTTCCACTAAGTCGAAAACTTGTTTCCATTTTGTAGGTAAACATAATCCCAGAAGAAATTTTGTGACTTCTGATCAAAAACCTGCGAGGAGTAGTTTTGACATTTCCTCTCTTGATGTTAACCTAACAATTTTGAAAAATTAAAGAAATCATAAAAAATTCTGAAGAGACCGAAACAGGCAAAAATCTGAGGGTATCTGAGGGTGCAAGATCAGGACTATATGGTGGATGCATTAACACGAGAAGTGGACTCTCAATATTTACTGAGTGGCTAAAGATGTGCGACGTGTGGCGTTTATACAATGAAAAACCATACCCTTTCTGTTGATCATTACCGGCCGAGTCTCATTAGCTGTTGGCCGAGATCCGAATCGATGGATTTTCCCGGCGGTAAAAGCTCATAATGAATGACGCCCTTCCAATCCCACCTTACATACAGCATCACCTTATTGCTAATTGACTGCCCTTTGACCATGATCTTTTTCGCACGTTCTTGTCGTATAATGTATCGAATTTATTCGTTAGATTCCCTCATTTTGACGGACAGAAAATAATGGCGGGAAATCGTTTTCACTATTTACTTTTATGTTTTTAAAATGTCTGAAAATGTTAACCAAAGAGATTTTGACTGCATCTTTTTACTTATAAATAACGAAAAAACTATTTCTCCGTCTTAATCGTAATAGTAAATATAAATAAATGAATTAAGTCACGAGAAAATACGCGAATATTTTAGTAATTACGAATTTATTGGATTGCTGTTAAATTCATAATTTCCGATATTCCGAAATAATTTGACAAAAACATAGTAATTTACCGTTCGCTATCTAACAAAATGCAGTTTCAGATTGCTTTAATTAAATTTTTGCTTATTAGGCACATTTGCAAAATGATAAACATATTTATCAGTACTTGCCCTCCACAACATCCATGATCGGTACTTGCAATTAATTCATTCGGACAGCCACACGGAACTGCCAGAGCGTCGTCTATCAGCCACTACTACAAAAGCTGCACAGTTTACATCGTTTACTGCCAACTAATAGATGTTTGAATATTATTTTTAAGATAAGATTCAACAAACGAAGAGATTGCAAGAGCAATCTCTTCGTTGGAAGACCAAATGACAATATTTGAATTTAGAAAGGAAACTTATTTATATCCTTATTCTGTTGCGGATATGCTGATGATATGCCGAGCATAGCCCTTTCTGCTGGCAACACGATCTAGTTGTATACTTTGTTTTATTTCTTGCGGTTTTGAGATACACTCGACAAGGATATGTGACGTGACTTGACTATAAATGTGTTGGAACGGGCATCCCCCAGCATCGCTATGGACCAGCGCTATGTAACACCAATGACGTTCATAGTATAGTAAAAAAAGAAATTATGAGTGAGTATTCTTTCTTTCTTTTTCCCATTTTCATATAATGTTATTTATATTCTGTACTCTAATTTATTTGTAATATTATTTAATACTCTTCATGAAAAAAATTATGAAAAAAAATGCCAAAATTAGTAGTTTTTGAAGAAATTTGAGAAATTTCCATATCCATCCAGAAAATAACGTTTGACACACGAAATTTCAATTTCTTCGATAAACTCGTCGATAAATAAAGAGTATTAATTTTCATTCAATCTGAATCTATTTAACAAAAAAAAAAAAATATGCACAAGTGCTGAAAGAATCACCGTATGTTTGAAAAGTGTAAGAACAGACTAATATGCAGTACACTAAAGTAAAAAACGGATTGAAATGTTCAATTTATTAGTAGGACCACTGTTAGATATTTTGTGGTAGGACTACACATTATTTAAAAAAATACAAAACATTCATTATTTGCCTATATAAGTACACTGTTGCTATCCAGTACCGCCGCAGCATTTAATCAGAAAAAGTTTTTGACAACTTATCAACTAATATCCGTGTTCTTTCTGATAAATACTGATCTATCTGTCCCAGTACTTTGACTACATGCAGCAGCTTTTGGACACCTTTTTTGAATTTCTCCATTTTCTCTGCGCTTGATTCTTCTTCAATATTTTCTCTAAACGGAGAGAATGACATGGCTGATCCCACCGAAGGCGCCGATATAGGCTCGCGTAATGATGGCTTCAATTTTGGTACGTTTATTTTTGGAATGCTTAATTTAGGAGCTTTAAACCTGTTCAAACCCAACCTAGGTACGAAACCTTTTGGGGGCGATATTGCAACTGGTACTTGAGAGTCGGCGTAACCCGTCTGGTCATATTCAGGTTCTATGAGGACGAATCTGCCATCTTTGACTGCTTTAGGGATTGCTCGATGAATCATACTGCAGAATGAATCAATATCGAAGCGCGAAGTGTCGAAAAGCTCAGACGAGGAAGATCTAACCATAGGTAGATAGCCCTGAAAAAAAAAATTACTAGAAACGTATGTTATATAAGTAAAGTATCAGAGAGGGTTTAGGAGCCGGGAAGGACCCGCCACGCTGCTACAGTGCGGGTTGGCGGGCTTCACATATCCTCGAAATAATAATTATTATTTCTCAGACATGCAGGTTTCCTCACGATGTTTTCCTTCACCGTTGAGCACGTGGTAAATACAGCACTTAAAATTGTTGTTAACAATTTTAGTGGTGCCGGCACCAGGCATCGATCCCAGGTCACTCACGCTCTATGTCACTAAAGTGAGCGCCCTGACCGCTAGGCTACCACGGCTCTCATATATCTTATATAAGTAAGCTTATTGTATACTACACTGTAATGTACATTTTAGTTATAAATTGAAATGTAGCCGGGGTAGGAGAGATCGCACGGTTTAATTTAATTTAATTTCATAGATACAATGCGAATGGCAGGTCCTCGATCTCCCGAGCTAGCACTACTGAAATTCTTGATAGCAATTTAAGCGCTAAATTTACTGCGTCATTCGCGGTGAAGAAAAAGAATGTGAGGAAACCGGGACATCTGAAAGACAACACAAATTTTTACTCGTATTTCTTGGACCCGCAGTGGAGTAGGCTCCTGAGCTCTCTCAAATATTAAGAGGAATTTTTTGGCCAGCAGTGGCACATACAGAGGCTGCTATTTTATGATGTACTTATAATCATCATTATGAAGTAGGCTTTCTTCTGCTGGATATAGGTATAACTTTAGGTGGTATAATCTGTAATCGCCACGCTTGGCAGACAAGTTAGCGATCGCAGTACCGGAAATCTGGCACCTTAGACTGCTGTCCATCACGATATGATAGGGTGGTAAATTCTCTTACGCTATAATCCTGTGACTTGAATTGACAATTCTTTGTTTTTTGAGTTTTACACCGTATATATAAAAATAAGGACTAGTTTTTTTTTTAAATTTTACGTTTAAACTTTTATTTTTTCGTATGAAACTTCGTGACGGTCGGACAAATAAGGTCACATGCCTTCTGTAAATTAAATATTTAGAGTAAAATTATGCCTGTAAATATCGAAAAATGATCAATTTTACATACCTCTTCATTAGATCCGCAATCGATGGTCAAACGTAGCGGTGGAGGCGCGCACTCATGGAAACGCTCCATCTGAAATGCGTACAATAAATAAAAACACTTTTTGCACACCAAAACAACACAGATAAAAATATAAAAAGTATACTACTGATCAACATAATAAATATGAAATTATACAAACACGATCCGGTCAATGAATACATTTTTGAAATCGTAATGAGTATGTAGTTATGAATCAAATTCGATTTCGGATACCACGAAATACCAACCACAATTAACGCAGCCATTACCGTCACGTACCACGGCATGCTCGGTGTTCTGTGGCCGCTGCATTGTGCGATATTAAAGAAGAATGGCGATCGGTCACGTCTCGCTACAATTTCAATCGAATCCACTGACTCGGCACTTCATATTTTTGTACGATCCAATTCGCAAACGTATGCAAGATTGCGTTTTGTGTATCAAACCCTGAGAATCAGTCGGATCTTATCTACCGTACGTGATCGTGTCTCCTTTAACTTAATAGAGGCGTTGAGATTCAATAATGCAGTGGTTAGCCAGTAGCTGCTATGCGGGAAGTTTGTTTTTCTATCTCATTGTAAAGTTTTATTTCGAAAATGAAATTAGGAAGTCAACTCGTCTGCTTTCTGTTGGTGATTGCTGTTGTTACTGTCGCGGAGGTTCGTATCAACTTGGTTTTTTTTTTAATTATTATTATTAATCTATTCATTTGTCAGTCAGTATCGATGCCAAGAAAGAAACAGCGATGAATTATTGTTGGTCCCTTCTTACTTTATTTACATTGAAGGGTTATCTTTTGAACCGTAATAGGAAGCCGGTTGATTTTTTTACAGAACATGTGTTTACATCATAGCGAATATCCTAAAAAATAATAAAATACAAGTAAAAATTAAAGGTTAAGTCCATATACAAGAACATTTTTCAACGCTTTTTTGTAAAATGGGAATATAAAGCATCAAACTTAGTTCAAAAGCATAACAATAATTGATAAAATCTGACTGGGTAAGATAAAGAAACGCGGTAAGTATTTCGAACTGAATTAAATAAAACACAATTTTTTGGTAAATTCTTAACACAGATATATTGTGTGGGTTTGTACGGAACCATCGGTGCGCGAGTACGACTCGTACATGGCTAGTTTTTTTTCTTGCTATACAAAGAAACAAATGAGCCACAAGTGTATTGTGTTTGTTTACCTCAAACAAACGAACCACCAGTCCACCTAATAGTATCTAAGTGGACACTGGATTTGCGTACATCCTCGGTTAAGGATGAAAATGCATGTGTTGACTTTTCTACTATACTGATAACAAGGTATTACTAAGATGTAATACCTTGTCACCAGTAATTTTGTATCCGGTCCGGTCGATGAAACACAACGGCATTATGTCGCAACGTTGTATAACCTTCTTCATTTGCAGTTGGTTGCATGTGTCCATGAGCTGCTATAATCACTTACAATCAGGTAGACAGTTAGCTCGTTTGTCATCCCCATCCAATAAATCATCATCATCATTTCAGCCTATCACAAGTCCATTGCTGAACATAGGCCTCCCCCAAAGATATCCAATAAAAAAGTGGTAAAATCCACATTCAAAATTGTAAACAATAAATTGGTGCTGGGACGAGAATCTAGCTTAGTTAACAAAAGTGTTATGAAATGTAACGCGAGCGCTCTGACCCTGGACCTACCACGGCATGTCCATTAACAATAATTTTAATTTTCATTGCAGGGCAGTCTCCTGGTAAGGCGGTCGCTACTGAAGCCGAACGGAATGGAACCATGTTTCACCAGTCGGGCAGAAGACAAACCCTGGTCGCACTCCCTCCTTGCGTTCTGCGGGAAGATCAAGGATATGGTAACCCGCGCTGTCAACGTCATTGCGGCTAACACAAAGCAACAGAAAATATCTTAGAAAATTCGAGATGGCCCAGAATTTCTCAAGGGCTCCAGACTGTCCCTCGAGAATCCAAGATCCTCCCCGAACGTGACCCAGATTCGAAAAAATCTTAAAAGTACTCAATATTATTCCGGACAAATACCTGTTATTTGTATATGTAAAAATAAATTGATTTGTTAATTTTTATCATAACAAGTAAACGTAAGGAGTTCTAAAGGTAACTTATTAATTTTTACAATGTTATGTATGATTGTTTAATTTAATGGTCTAGTTTTTTGAATGGTAAACTAATATCTTATTTATTTTACATATTACATAAAGTTTTAAACTTTGCTATTTGTAAATAATATACCTAATTAATAATTTTATAATAGTCTTAAGCATTGGTATAGTACAGTTTTGTAATTAAGTATATTTATAAAACAATTTTATGACTGAAATTATTTGATTCATTTCGAAAATTCTTTGGCATTACATTTTTTTTCTTTATTTTGTGATTGATTAATTAATGCAGAAATTTCTTTATTACCCTACATTAAAAAGTTCTACTCCATATTAAAAAATTAATCATAAATATCAATAAAAGACATAAATATCGCATCGCCAACCTTTATAAGGTCACAGCTTTCCTACACAGCGTCATGAACTCTGTCATGAGTTCTAAAGTAGGGACACTCAACACCCTGGGCGGGCGGGATAGTGCGCGTAGTGCTTTCATACTAGTGATGCTGTTCCTCTTCCTGGGTGAGCCCAAACTCCTGCCTTCAATCAGCAGGCGCTATAATGAACTTGTCTTTTGTAATATAAGTAAGCAAGTTCTTTGTGGGAGGCCTATATTCAGTAGTGGACTTGACATACGCTGAAATGATGAATTGTGGAAATTCTTTAATTGACAGTATTGCCAATTGTGTGATCGGTGGTTGAGTACAAAGGTGCGTTCGAGTTCTGTAAAATTTTAAGGTAGATATCTACCCGTACAAGCTACTTTTTCTGCATATGATTATTTTTTAATGGCATTATTTAAAATCGTATTTTGTTACGAATAAAGATGATGGTGAAGGTTCACACGGCGATTTCGAGACCGGCGTTTAAATTAATTAAGACGTTGTCAGCTGCGTAAGACATTATATTACTGTGCCTTATGCTATAAGGGCGAAAGTAGATACAGATACAATCTCAGAAACATAAGCACACAATACAACCTGACAAGAAAACCATTAAATTGTGCTATTAATTTTTTTCTTAATTATAGGCGATGATTAATTAAAGGTTGTTTGAGAATAAACAATATTTGATAGAATAATTTATTACAAAATAAATTAATAACACTAAATAAAATTATATAAGCAGAGATATCCTTCTTCAGCATCGAAAATAATATAATTACAGTATGCCATTCCGTTCAGAATCTATCACTTTGTTTCGGTGTACTGTAACTGTAACACAACGTTTTAACTTTGTAACTTTTCTACTGAAGCTGTATTCTACAAAATGTGTAGTATGTGTAATTACTTTCTCCAGGTATATTCAAATCTAAATTGCTTATTATTATTATAATACTTTAAAGCCCTCATCATAGCACTTGGAGAATTCCGGCCAAACTTTATTTGCTTATAAAGCTTTCTTCCAAATAAAGATTACCTTCCTTAGTTCGGCTATGAATGTGTATTTATAATATTGTGTTACTTATAAATTATCTCAATAAAAGTTTCCTAAATCGTATGAACTCCTCAGTACTCAGCGATCCTTTCCGCCTCAGTTTGAGAAGATGGTCCAATATTCTTCTTTTACCTGCCCTTATATCCAAACCAGGAAGTTTATGGGATTTTATTTTACGGATAGGTTTTGATAAAACTGATCGTTTTCCTAATATCGGAACTTTAAGAGGTTTGAGTGGTTTCTTTAATTTTGTTAAAGACATTGGAAGTAAAGGCGGAGGAAGTAGAGGTAATGGAAGAAGAGGTAATTTGGGGATAATAGGCGGTAAAAGAGGAAGTCTTGGAAAAAGTAAAGACCTACGTCTCCTATGAGGATTTGGTAAAGCAAATCTTGTATTTCTTAGCGACAACGACTTTGCAAGTGATTTAACTGGACATACATTGGCTTCTCTAGTTGCAGTATCGATTTTCAAATTAAAAGGTGAACGACGCATACAACTCTTCGCAATCTTCGATTGATGTTGAAAACCATTTGCTAGCTGTACCTGCAAAACAGTTTAAGAGTTATTAATCACCATTTTATCAAAATGATTCATGAGAAATAAATAACAGAAAGTAATTTTTAAACACTTACAGACAATAAAGAATATAATGCAATACACTTTAACATTGTTAAAGCTATGGTAGCTCTTATTTAAAAAACAATGTTTTAAACCCTCGCAATTTATCTGATTCGTTTTATATACGACAATTTTACGAAATAACAATTGAAGTCTTATCATTGACAAACATCTGATAAAACACGTTTTTAATAAACAATTGCATTTGTATTTCGTGATAAGAATAACTCCTTATCATTTTTGTTATATAATAGAGAATGAGAGCTTTTTTTTAAAATTTAAGCACATTAAAAGATACTAGGTAATATCTTGAATTTAAATTACTTTTTCATTTTTAGAATTGATAAAAAAGGTATGGAGTCATCGATTATATTTATTTCACTAATTATGACCTATCAGCACGTTTCATCTGGTGGTAGAAAACTCTACTATATTTCTTCACAGTTTATCATGTGGCTTATCACGTTGATGTATGAAATATCGCAGGCGACTACATAAATACGAATCAATAATTTCACTATGCACAATTAGTTTCTCGTTGGTTTTGAAAGGAGCGAAAAATGGGGGGTCAAAAGATTTTTTGGTCCTCCCTTAGTGTACTTTTGCTTTCATCGGTTTATGTTATAGCTTGCGATGAAAAAGGACTATGTTTGGTATGTTTGTTTGGTTTATGCGTGTGTATGATATTTACTTCAAAATACTCGACGAAGTGCTGATAAATATATTTTCAATTCAATGATAATGTTGACTTTATCTTTTGTGTAGCTGGAGGCGCTGAAAGAGATGAAAGAGTGTAAAAAGGCAGTACTGGCATCGTAAGTACTTATTGAAGATATTTCCCATCAACGTCTGTTTGGAAATTAATTCACTGTTTTCTTTTTTCAGTTTATTAAAACCTCTTCTTGCTGCAAAATTAGGTACTTGTGATAACTTTTTTATTAAGTATGTTCTCAAATACCTTGAGAAATTGTTGAATTTATTTATCAATTTTTTTACAGAGAAGAAGGAATTACCATGTAGTAAATGTAGTGCACCACCACCACCTCCGCCAACACTGGTCTTAATGCCAGCAGCTCCACCACCAGGCTGCCTGCCACCTGCACCGCCGCCCATGATTCTCCCTTCACTACCTCCCTTTGGATTACCACCTGCGCTGCCACCGATTATAGTATCAGCTCCACCGCCATCACCTCTATGTTTACCACCACCCCAGTTGCCTCTCATACTTCCTGCTCCGCCCCCAGCTCCATTTATTCTTCCTGCCCCCGCTCCATCGCCGTTTATATTTCCATCACCTGCTCCCGCACCAATATTCCTGCCTGCGCAACAACCGGCACCTATTTTCTTGCCTGCACCAGCACCTGCTCCTATAGTTTTACCAGCCCCTCCACCTGCACCTTTTTTCTGTCCCCCTCCAGCACTACCACCAGCACCTGCTCCTATAGTGATATCGTTGGTTCCTCCGGCGCCACCTCCATGTTGTGCCCCACCGCCTCCTGGCATCCCAATGACAGCGTTTATGGTTCCACCTCCAGTTCCTGTAACTTTAGAGCCTAAACCAATAGAACTGCCACCTTCATGCTCATGCAGCTGCCCATACTACTTATAAGACAGATACTTCTAAAATGATTCTACAAATTATTACATAAGTAGCATGTAAACATCAGTTTAAGCAACTACACAGGTGTTAAATTTTAATTTAAATATGTAGATTTAATATTTATTAAAATTGTAATGATAGTAAATATTAATAAAATAAACATAAACTCATTGCGAGTTTTAATTCATAAACGTTTTCACTAATAATTTATGGTCAAAATGCAATGGCAACAGCCGCAGCGATTTGTCCGGACCACGTTATTATAACGCTGTGTATTATTGAATTTATTATGCAAAATATCAGCTGTGTCACTGTAATTTTCGTATTGTACATGCATTGCTAGACTATTCGTGTAATATTTACTCTGCTTTATTTACCCCGGAATTCTGAAAGCTATTTATTAGAAATATGTTTCTACAAGTAAACAGATCATTTTATTAGATGACAGTAGGTTTTTTTCGCAATGTTGGTTCCAGCTATCGTTGATCTGTTTAAATACAAGCTAGTCGGAAGTATTCTCGTTTTAACATGTTGGTCTCCTAGTGGTGAGCGTTGGATATTTATAAATATTTTTTAAGTCCACTTTAATTCACTAAATTTTTCATCAACATTTCATTTTCATCATTGTAGCTTTTCACAAGTCCACTAGCCGTCTCCATAGATTACCATAAACCGCAGTTCTAAGCCGAGTGCGTCAATGTACTGTGCAGGTCGTCGCTTTATTCTTCGGAAGACCTCTTTCTCTGCATTTGCCTATATGAGGTTGCCACTCAAGAACCTTCCTTTCCTGGGAACCTATCTTACCTGATCTTGATTACGGCTTTTTATTGCATTATTTAAAAGTTACAATCACGTGACTCAGCGGTCAACGTACCTTCCCGCTGAGCGGTCCAATGGACTCGAATCACTTGACGCCAATAATTTAGCTTCTTATTATTTTTGGGGTCTGCTTAAATAATTTTTCCAATAAGAGTGGCATTGCATCAAACAGCAGAAATTGTAACGAGCTAATTCAGATTTCAGTGTACATATTGTAAAAATAATAATAATGATACAGTAGCATACGCTATCGCCAAGCTCTGCAAGCGGATTGACGATCGCAGTACCAGGCACCTCATACCTTAGACGCTGCTGCAGGTCATCGGTCTGCTTAATTTTTCGCGTGATATTTCTCGAGATGGTTATCCTGGCATTTGTCAGTAACCATCACAATATTCAAGGCTTTTCCCTTACTCGCCTCTAGAGACACCCACGGGAAGAAGAGGGAAGAAAGGGGGTGGTAGAAATAGCCATGTGGTATCGGCGTAAGATCTGAAGCCTATGACTGTTAAAACAAATAGAATGTAAAGTTAAATATGCTGATAGTGATTATACAGTGCGGGAGGTACTGTAGGAGTTTCTCCTGTGTGTCGTGACTTATTTGTCCATAAACGATAGAAATAGGTACTAGGTTTTCATGTGGGAATCGACGTTGAAACCAATCTTTAACCACTGTACCAATCACGCGATTAAATAGTAATCAATGAATGACTTTTTCAGATCGTGTACATTTAGCGAAACAATTTTCAATGTACGGTATGTCTATAGCTTTTTCTTGCAACTCAACACTATTAGATCACACAAATACCAATAGTTTCTACGGAGTATTATATATTGGATCAGCGCAGGCATCTTTAAAAGTGGTTGGTTAAATATCATTCTTACTGATCGAAAGTTTTTTCTTTTTTTTACGATAAAATGGTCAAACGAGCAAACGGCTCACCTGATGGTAAGTGATTACCGTCACCCACATACATCTGCAATACCAGAGGAGCTGCAGGTGCATTGCTGATCTATAAGGATATTTGGGTAATGGGAAGGATGATGGGAATGAGTGGGCAGGCAGGGGGAGTGGGCTTCAGGTTACCTCATTCACCGAACGAAACGCAGAAGCACACGATGCTTTTACTCCTCGGCGTTATTCTGCGAGGTTGCGGTACTAATCCGTTCGTGGCTGCCCATTCGAGTAGCAGAAAAAGCCGCCGCTTGGCTCTACAGAGTATATGCACATGAAATGTAAGAATAGTGGCTGCATTGCAATTGAATGTTTTGCTCATCAAGGATATAAAAACATTCATTACAAGAGGGCATGTAACCATCGGTAGTGACTATTATAGTATTCAGTTCCTTAAGAAATCTCCCTGCGCGGTGACTACGTGGACCCATCTCTGCATGAGCTCTATGTTAACAACCTGTTAATAGTCTAGTGCTTGAGATAAGTCTCTCCAATCGATGGATTCACAACACGCAGGATTTCTCACGGTTTCCGATGAGATATTTCGTGATAACTATTCCGACATGTGTGAAGATTCCATGTCACTTCCAAGGTTTTTCCGAGCACCTAAACTACAACGTAGGTTGTACCTATAATTATTGTCTTCGTTATCAGCCAATTCCACCGCTCATAAAACCAATTTTCGAGACAGCGGCAATAAAAGCTGAAATGCATTTCTGGTGTTTTTTTTACTATATTCGACAATCTGTTCAAGCAAGCCTAAAACCTGTAACTAATTACGTGCTAAATTTGGGTTCGGCCAATTCAAATAGTTTTTCCACCAGCAGTCGGAAGCGAGAAATCCGTATTGCATTAAACCCGTATTGTGTAAAAAATCAAGTAAAGTTGCAGTCAATAAATCCATGAACCAGGAAGAGATATCCATGCTGCTCCGATGCGAAATAGCCGATTTCACGTGTCCTCGAAATATTTTTCAATTCCTCAGCCATACATGCTTGCTATCTATGCTAAGAACGTGGTAAGCTCTTAAATAAAAAATATCAATTAACAATTCTAGGGGAACAGAATTCGAGCCCAGGATAACTTGAATAACACGAATAATCGCATACTATGAAATTAAACCGACTGCCATGACCCCAGACCTACCACGTCTAAATATACAGTATTAAACATAAGCATAAGGAGTGTACGTGGAAATAGAAAGACCCGGCGTGGTCAGTTTCCCCAAAACTTTCAAGAAATGTAGGCTTTCTTGGAGAGGCCAAGACCAGATGTTCAGCAATGGACTAAAGCATGCTGATGTAGTAAACATAAACACAAGTCAACAATACCGCCTAATTGAAAGTTCATTAAAGTGCCTGTTAAATCACTAGCTTGTAAGAAAGTAGAAAAAAAACAAGAAGAAGCAAAATTATAAGTCCAGGAAAACATTGATATACATTTAACTTTCTACCAGGTCCAAGAAAAACATTTCTCGAATTGGTACAAGTGGCTCGTGATGAATGAAATACCAGAATTCCTCCACAAAACTCGATATGACTCAGATGTTGCACTAATGCGTATCCAGCAAAATGAGAGGGTTACAAATTTAAACGGTATAATGTCATTTCATTTAAATAAAATTTTTAAATAGAAATTCCTGAAAGGATTTTCTTATCTTCTTTTTTATCTGAGTAGGAGAGTTTGGTGCCGGGAGAAGTCCGTCTGGCTGCTCCAAGACCTCAAAATATTTAAAATTTCTCAGACATGCATGTGTCCCGAAGATGTTTTTCTTTGCCGCTGAGCCAGTGAAAATTAAAAATTTATAATTATAATTAACAATGAAAGTAATTTCGGTACCAGGAAAGAAACGAACGAAAGGTGAAGGATCACTCGAGCACTATGAAACTAAAGCGAGCACATGGCCTGAGGCACCACGATCTAGTCACCTTAACTCCTTGTATGAAACAAGGCATTCCTGGTGGCAGCAGTTGTGATAGGCCAGAAAATTAGAGCTTCCGTAGATTTTCTTAATTCTTAAAATAAAACATTTAATAAGCTCTCACGACAGTGTGCTCAACACAGTGGAGGTCAGGGTCAGGTCAGACACAAGGTCAATTATCACCAGAGCTTATTTGGAACAACGACATGAGGTTAGCATGTCGCCGTCTCATTTTTCAGGCCAGCGACACATATCGAACATGAGTTTTGAAAACCCTCAACATAGACGACCATTAACAACTCGGCTATCTTTGCTCATATCTTGGCGATCTTATCAAGTGATTTAAAAACTCAAACCTATCATATCACTAGAAACCTCCGCTTTCCTTTTCAGAAACAAATTCATTAGCTCTGCCTCCATTGGTTTTCTTTGATGATATTTATACACATCCTCGCGATGGTGCATCTAGACATCCTTGGGCTCATTGGAATCAGTCTGGTCTACAAGTGGTCCATGAACGTGAGAGAATCCAGCGGCGATTAGACCTAAAGAAATATCCATTGAAGATTGCTACTCCGGTATAATTTTCAGATGAATTTAGAATTAATACACACGTAACTTCAGAAACTTTTAACATATAACCATGAACTAAAGACTTTAAATTGTCTTGGCATGTCAATGGTACCTGTAGTTCCTAAAAAAATCCTCCAATATCTTATTTAACTACGTACTCAATAGACTTCAAAGTATAATTAATGTGGCGTGTAATGGTAGCACAAAGATTCCGCCACTCCATCTCTCCCCTTGAGTATCGTAAGAATAAACTGGCGGAATAATCATCTCGACAAATGCCAGACCAAAGATAAACAGACTAGTAACGGACATCTAAGGTGTGAAGCGTCTGGAACTGTCGTTACTTTGTGAACCAAACAGGCGTAGCTATTATGTCAAATCTTACAATTGGGACGAGTCTATATCAGTCAACAGTGTTAACATGCCGATGAAGAAGAAGATTTGTATCGATGGAAGCAGTCAGACTAGTGGGCGGAGCAGCGTGTCTAGTGCCGGCATTGCACTCACCAATCGCCTGTGATCTGAGTAACTGTTCATAAAAAACAATAATAACTCATGACCGTGCACTCAATATTGTGGTGGTCAGAGGTTAACCCAAAGTTTACCTGGAACAACGGGAAAGGTAGTTAACCTTTCGCCACCTTAGTTTCCGAGCCAACGATACAAATAGTATATAAGTTTTGGAAACAATGTGTACGAACCCTCCATAGGGGGATTGAACTCGAGTCTCCTGATTCAGAGGCAGTTTCAGGCCTATTTTAAGGATCAATGGAGGACTATGAATGTCATTTATATGAGGCAAACCCTCATATGAACGTTTTACTTGTCAGATGGGGCAGTATTCAGAAGATTGGTACAATGGCGCTTTTAAAGATTATCTGTTGGACATATCTATGCCAGAGCGAGATTCCGGCATACGCTGTGGATATGGAGCGGCTTCACTTCTTATAGAAGCACTCAATGCTGGGTAATTCAAATAAAATAAATAAATAAAATGAAAAACAAGTCTCTTGTACAATGAATATAAAAAAAATTGTCGTGAGTGAAAATGTGAAGTCCGCCAACTAGCGCTTAGACTCTCTTAATAACTAAGTACTTAAGTAAGTTAGTTATTAAGAGAGTGGGAGGGAGAGATTGTGTAAAACTGTAATGTATTTTAGTAACCTGTTTCAGGGAGGTACTGATTCCAACGAAGTTATGGAGTACAGAGGGGAATAACAGCAGCATGATTCTGATGTTGTCATACGGCTCTGCTGATCTCGCTGGTGGAGTGCTTAGAATCTTGCCATATAGAATCACACGACTGGACTACGCTCTGTCAATTTGGCCTTTTCGGTTCGTTTTACATTTGCTTAATATTTTTCAAACGGTCATTGGAAGGATTTTAATGGGATGGTTGACTTCACGCTTCGATCGAACAGGTTAAAATTGCAATGGCTTCCGACAGATGGCAGGATAACACCAGATAATAAAAGGAATAATAGCATATCCTAATTAAGCAGAACGATAACGAGTAGCAGCGTTTAAGGTCCGTGGTAACGTGATCGCCAATTCAATAGCCGTGCGTGGCGATTGTGGAAAAATCCTCCTGATGGGAGAGGCCTCTGTCCCACAGTGAACTATATACAGGCCGGCATGGTAAGTTTCATTCCGGAGTGGAGGCATGGAAATGTTTTTTTCAGTATTCTGAAACTTCTTTCGATTCTATTTCGTGTTGATATGTGCTTTGAAGTAAGTTTCTTGTAATTTAAGGGTGGAATTTAGAAGTGTCACGCAAATTTGTGTTGGCCATGAATTAAAATTCCTATGTGTGAAATTTGAAAATTTTCTGCCACAAATACTCAGCAATTTATTCAAATATGAAAATTTCTTTAAGTCTCTGTAAAATTAAGCAGAATTTGAGACGCTGTTAACTTTAAATCCTCTATTCAGAGATCGTCGGTTAAACATTTACATGTTGCAGGGTTGGTTTCACATACATATCAGAACGTGAAAGCAGCAGTAACATGTTTGTGGAACCATTTACAGCAGGAGTATGGTGGGCGTGTCTTGGTTTTGTGGTCGTTATGGCTTTCGCGCAGAGAGTAACGGCGAAGAGGATCGTGGAAAAAGAGGGCGCTTATATGGCAGTGTTGGCGACTTACTTGCAACAGGGTAACTGAGCAAGCTCTAAAAATTATCTGCTTAATCAGTAGCTAAATATTTTTTTGCAGGTTTTCCGATTAACATTCATACAAGATACACCTCTCCAAGACAACGCCAGCAGAAGACGGCATGCTCTTCCTGAAAAGTTTGCCCATACTCACTATAATCATCAGATACTATATTATTATATTTTCATTTATTTAGGCACATTCTCGTCTGGTTGGGTGATTTATATAAATATGTATACAGACATAAAATATTATAAAATAAATAGGTTATCTTCAAATATATTATAATTTAAATACTTAAAGTCAAATAACTAAATAAATTATTACCCTGCACATGTTCTCGTCTTTATATATATATATTTATTATACTAATTGCCGTTATCGAATTTACTTTAGCTTCTTTTTTAGCGACGTTTATGTGGTTCAGCAAACAATGTTATTTTCTGGTTAGAAACGAATGGAGAGCCAGTATATTTTTCCTTCCTTAAAGGCCGGCAGCGCATCTGTAGCTCCCCTGGTGTTGTGGATGTTCGTGGGCGTCAGTGATCACTTACCATCAGGTGAGCCGCACGCTCGTTTGCCCCTTCTTCTATAAAAAAAAATTACATGCCGTGAGTGACTCCATCTTAATCCTCACAGATGACTACGCATCTTCAACCTCCTTCCATTAAAATTGTTAGTGTCCATGTGCTGCAAAATCCACTTACTATCAGGTGCATGTTAGTAGCCAATCCGATATACATGTACATGAGTATATTTTTTAGTATGTGTATCTTTTGTTTTATAGACGCAAGTGCAGTCCCCGAAGGCATATCTGGTAGATGGACCTTTGTGGTACTCTCAATCTCTTCAATGTTAATCCACGCGTATTACACGTCGGCGATAGTGTCGGCTCTCGTGAGCACCGGTCGCAGCGGCCCTGAGTCACTGCGGTCGCTGGCGGACTCCAGATACGCTATTGCGTCCGAAGATTACGATTACATGCGATATTTGATGTTTGATGTAAGTGAGCTTTCGTAAGTTAAATATAAGGTAATAATAACTGGTCAATAGCCTAGTTGATAGTAACCGTAGCCCTCGGATCAAACATTTGTATGTATCTGGTAATTGTGATATAACAAATTTTTAGAACGCTGTAATATCAATCGTATAAATTTTTTAGAGCTGCCCAGCTGTTGTAGAGGATAACGTGAACATATTTGTTTACTATGTCGAATGCTGTATTGAAAGATCCGACATTGTTGACAGCTTTCTACGTTATACGCATCAAAACAATCCCGCTTACTGTTATACACCTATCTCCTATAGTAGATAGCGAAATGCTACATATCCTAATTGCTGCTCAGTAATCCAAGTAACTCAACAGTAATTCCATCGATAACCGTCCATTGGTTTTTGTAAAAGATTTTTTTTAAATCAGTCTGATAGTTACTTAGATTAAATGCGATTATATATTTTATGATACGTGCGTTTAAACTTACAGACTCTTCAGATATATAACATTACTACCTGTTGGACCCCGCGCTGACCGGGTTAAAAATTAAAAAAAGCCTATGTCATTTGCGGCTTTGTAACAAACATATTACGTAATGTATGTTCATGTATAAATGGGCCGGTTCGACCGGGGTAGTACAGCCGCAGAATACCGGCGAGAAGCATAGGCATCTTGTGCCTCTGCGTTTCCCCTCCTCCATCCCCTGTCCACGTCCTCCCTCACATGCCCCAAATATCTTTAGAGGCCGGCGACGCACCTGCAGCTCCTCTGGTGTTGCAGGTGCGTCGCTGGTATTTCTCGTTGCCCATAAAACTAACATAAATATAAATATAGAAAATAATATAAATAATATTAGTATAGATTGTTTCTGCTTAAGGTTGAGACAAATTGGGACGATCTGGAATATTTAAAAAGAAAAAAGCAAACATCCCGGTTTTATTACGACATCGAGCATGGAGTTGAACTCCTTAGAAAAGGAAACACGGCCTACCACACGGAGTACAACCAATTATATCCCCATTTGAAGACATTCACGGATGACCAGTTGTGTAAATTAGGATATGTGGATACGATACCTGAGGTATTTATAGAACTTGTTTGTAGATTTCTTTTAGAATATAGGAATTTTCGAAAGTTAAGTCGATTTGAAAAAAACATTTTTTTTTATTTTATAAGAAAATCTGTCCCTCCTTTTCATCCCGTGAATCAAGCAGGGGAAAAGCGGATTAACTATCCCTCTGATATTTACTACCACTCCCGCGTGACCTCGCCCTCTCATTACTCCCACCTCACCCTCATGTCTTACCAAATCCTCTGGTGTTGTAGATATATGTCAGTGTCCGTATACCCTTATCGACTGGTGGGACGCATGCCCGTTTGCCCATTTTCCCTTAAAAAAAATGTCCAGCAGACAACTATTACCAGACATATGAGAAATCAGTCGCTAGAACCTTGACTTTCAGAGACTGTGCTTCCATGAGTGCAAAGTACACCTAAACCTTAGAAGTGAAAACTTTTTAAAAAAAAGTTAGTATGTTCTCGCTTACACCTCACGCCACGAAATCTATTTAATATTACCTTAAACCAATTTCAGTCTGTATCGTGGGTTACAACCACTAAGCGTGGTCAATGGATCGACATTCTCCGTTCGAAGGGGGATCGGCTTCGCGAAGTGGGACTGACGCAACGAATCGTCTCCCACCTTAGAATTCGCCCACCACCCTGCAGAACCGCTCTATTAGCTGAGAGAGTCAAGTTTGGAGACGTAGCTCCCGTGCTGGCAGTAACAGTTTTCGGAGCTATGCTGTCTTTAATTCTACTGTGCGTGGAGGTTTTGTTCGACAAGTTGGACAAAATAAAAAAGAAAATTACTGTTTCTAATAATAGCACTGCTAATTCAGTTCACGATGTTAGTTAGGGATTTCGAATAAGAATAAATACTCACATATTTAACTATAATGCAACATTGAAAACAAACTTATTCACAAGCCAGTAAATATTTTCACGGTTTGGCTATTTTGAGGGAAACTTTAAGAAATAAATGAAGCTTAGTTACCCATTACCATGAATCTTCACATCACACGTCACAATGTTTAATCACACAAACATCAAACTAATTTTGCACTAATGCATATTAATTTTCGCTACTTACTAAAAATTGCAAATTGCATATTTAAAGTGTCAGTAAATATAATTTTAGGATTCCATCTCATTTTTACTTATGCTAAAATTTTATTACATATGCTAAAAATAAAGTGTAAGATATATATTATGAACTTTTTATTTACTCATTGTAAATTTTAAATTTTTAAGTACTTCATCTTATAGGTAGTCATCTTTGAAATGAAACTATTATTAAGCAAACGAAGCGTCGGAAACATAAAAAAAATCTTTAATATTCTTTTTTACCAATATCTGCATCAGTTGGGCTTCTATAAATGCACAAGAATTAAAAGAAAACGCCTATACCAAGAGTCTTGACCACTCAAAGCATACGCCTCTTACATGACAGGTGATGACAACTAAACCTTGCGGTCTGTGACTTATGAATGAATTAGCATTATCTTACCAGCCTATAAATAGTCCCCTGCAGAATATAGAATAGTCTATGATATGTCATAATCGCCACGGCTCGGCAAGCGAATTGGCGATTGCAGCCCATGGACATCTGCTAACGTTACAAATTCGTTGCAATGAGGACTAAGATGGAGTGCCTTACAGCCGGGGTTTATACTGTTGCTTAGCGGGGAAAAAAGGCACCTAATAAGCTACGAATTCTTCTGTAGTACTGTCCACGTTTAGTTTGTGGAGTTATCGGTCAGAAGAGGTCATAGTCGTAATGATAATTTCTAATCAATGGTATATTATAACGTGTTATTACGAGATTAAGTCTCAAGTAATCCTCACGCATCGCTTACGGGTTTTATCGAGGAATCCTTATCAATAAAAATCTTATCGTTATACATCTCGACTCATTTATCCTTGCCAGCACGTTTATGATCCGATTAGAAGTTATATTTTATTTAAATATCGTTGAGAACAATCTTGCGGAGCGCAATGTTGTAAAAGCCACAGAGTAGTGAAGCCCCTAATACTGGTAAACAGAATAATGTTGAACCTCATTATCCAAATAAGCGCTCTGAGCTTCGGGCTCAGCTATGCGACTCCTAGTACACAGGTAAGGATTTTTAATACACTACAAAATATGTAAAATTTAAGTAGTAAATAAATATATATATGTATATAAGTATAAAATATAATTATCGATGTCATAAAACTGTTAATTATATACAAAAGTCAATATTTCATATTTATCATCCCCTGGTAGAGTACGCCTGTGATAAAAGATCAATGATCTACACTAAAAACTAATGTATTCATCATCATCATCATTACAACCACAAGTTGTTAAAAAATAGTTATATTATTATTATTAATTTCATGTGGTTGTCGGAATTACTTACCTGTATACTATCGACCACATGCACACGTCGTCCAGTCCCAAACTGAGATTCCTCGTCTTGGAAACTAGACGTTGTTAATTATCACATTAATATACAATAAATAAGCTATGACAGCTACTGTTTGTACCTGTCATGGCCCTGATCTTGGATTTTATCGAGTCAGGGCAACCTCTTTTATCTTGTTCTTTAGTAACATTTTAACAGAATAAATATAGTAGCTAGTAGAATAGCTGGACTTCCGGGCTGGTTAAAAAAAAGAATTGCAGCATTCTTATATAAGCAAATTCCAAAGCAAAACCTGTGTAAATTCATTGCTGGACAGACTCTGGCAACTGGCGCCAACAAAATCTGGCATGACCTTCATGGAGGATTTGCCTAAACTCACCATACTGGGCAGGCGGGTTGGTTAATGGTCGGTGTGTCGAATGACTTGCACTTGCTTAGAGATTAGGGTTCGGAATATTCGAATGGATTTTCCGCCATCAATCGATCGCCAGAGTCACATCTGTCAGTTAGCTTCAGCATTCAGATGAATTCGACATCATTTAAAATGGTAAAATCCTTCTTATAACCCTAAAAATATGATTTGATCTATTTATGTATGAAGAATTCTATATAACCCACCGTCATGATTAATCCTTAACCGTAAACAAAGCAAATCAGCGGGTTTTTTTTTTTTATAAACATGTTCTACATTCTAATTCCAGCTGACGTCTCTAAATGAAAGAATGAACCAGATGATCGAAGCACTTTATTCATCATGTAAGTTGATACACTTGGAATATAAACAATATGTTAACTTAGCTAAGCATATTAACGCAATCAATTAACTAATTGTTCTTGCATGTTTTTATTATAATGGATTGAAATATTGAATCATCTAAAAAAAATTACTTTCGTGGGTTTTCTACGCCTCTTTTTCATCAGCTTTTTAAAGTCCATTGCTGAACATAGGTCTCCAAGAAAATGTCAGGAAGTCGCCATATTCTAGAGGAGGGTATATCCATACTTACCCCGCTAATGATACTGTTCCCCGTCGTAAGTTTACGAGATTTTGGTTATAGCAAATCCTAAATAAAATTTCATATTTTATGGCCCACAGATGATCAGGTATCACTAAGGGTGTCCTGGTAGACTTATAATTATGAAAAGGTCTTATCAAAAAGTAATAAGTCAGTAATTAGATCGCCAGTTCTCGACCCTCACTCTACGAAACTACAAACCGAATAGTAATAGAAAGGCTGTTTGGTTGTTTGGCTGTTGTTTGGTGTTAGCCATTGTCTCCTAAGTACCTACCTAAGCGGACTCCTATATAGACAACTTAACACTTAGGTGTTAAGTTGGACGTTAGCGTCCACGGATGGCCCATTTCACCACCCACGGTAGCTCAAGGGTCTGGGCGATCGCTTAAATTTTATAGGTTTCTCAATTCAAATCGCAGTACCACCCCTAATATAATTGTTTATTGCAACTTGAAGTGCTGATTTTACCACGTGTTCGTCGGGAAAATAAAACGTGTGGAAACCTTAACAAAATAAATCAATTTCGTGTACCTGTGAATTCTGTCTACCCGCATTGGAGCAGCGTGGCGGACTATTCTCAGCCCAAAAACCCTTTGAAATTTGAGAGTACTTTGCCAAGCTGAAACATCGATGGGCTGCTTCTTTACTTTTTACGGAGGTTACTTTTATATAATTGTATTAATCTATTTCTAGCAATACTACCGAAGCCAAAATCCTCCAGCACGAACACGGAAAGCAGTTCAGAATCGACTACGGGTCACGATTATGCTCCAAGTTCAGTTTCGTACGAGTATTATCCACAAGCATATTCAATACCTGCATCCTTTAATACCGTGTCATCTCCGCCGCAGATCGTATATGTTTCTCCATCCCAACTACCAATGCCACCACCGATAGCTTACGCCCCACCTGTTCTACCTTATTCCCCAGTTGCTCTCCCTTCACCCACAATCCCAAATCCCTATTACTCGTCACCGCCAGAACCACTTGCCCCAACACCGGAGTATTCGTACCGGTATGCTTGGCCTCCAACTTATTCGTATGAACATAACCCTTACCCTCAACCTCCGTACGCACCTCCCGCACCGTACCCTCCACCGCCACCGCCCGTTTCATATTCACCGACCCCGTATTCACACCCAACATCGCCACGTTCATACGAATACAAGTTTGTTTATCCTAATGAGTATCCTTCCTATCCTCCCAGACCTTATCAACCGATTCCATCCCAACCGCACCATGCCCCCGTACCTGAATATCCCGCCGCGGCATCTCACGTTTATCCTTTGCCACCGGCCCCTCCGTATCCAAGACACTCCGAATTAATGACCCCACAATATATATAATTTTATTTACTTAGTAATATAGACATATCTCAATAAATTATATTATCTATTAATTTTTCTTTTTCTTGTACCTATGACGACCCTTTCAATTTATGCTATAGAAATTGTTCAGTAACAAAAGTAACGTCTACAACAGTAATCAATTAATTATAACTTCACTAGAACTTCTAAGTTAAGTAATGTTACAAGATATTGTAAAAGCAACCATGCCCTATCTAGTAACGCAATTATCATTGCTACCATATTTACCAAACTGTTTCCTAACTAAATGATAATCTTACATATAAAGCACTCGAACTAAAGATGCAAACATCACATTGTGTTCAACATGGCGCCCAACCACTTTATCCTAGTCTTATTGGCACAGGTAAATAAGCAACGTTTAATACATTTTATCAGTTATATTAAATCTATACATATAAAAAAAAAACACTTTCCGATATCATATAACAATAATGTTTTTTTCTACAGGTTGTCCTAATTTATGCAGAGATAGACATAAATGAACATGAAAACAAAACTGAAATTGTAAATAGTGTACCTGAAGTCGATGATGAAGTAATTAATGACCTTAAAGAAACCAAAGAGGACTGGATAGACACGTTGTTGGTACCTGATACTAATTTATTTCCCTCATCGTCTACTGTTTCAATGGCTCAAGTTGTGAACTCAGATAAACCGCCTGAGGAACAATTGGAGGAAATAAAGGAAATGGCTACAACAATAACAAGCGCAATCCAAAGTGAAATGGCTAATCTTCTTACATATGCATTAAGCATCACCGATAAAGATACCGAAGAAACCAATGAGAGGAAAAAAAGGTCAGTCGACTCTCCAATGGACAGCTCTAAACTAGTATGGAGGCTCTTAAACCATATTAAATCTAATAATGAATACCAGAACATTGCTATAGAAAAAATGATGTCAGCACAAGAAATCGCCGATAAATACGGTATAAATTTTACTCCCGACACTGAAATTTTATCAGAATTGGCCGTAGCTGCCAACGAGCAGGCAAAAGAACTTACATCGATTTTAAAAGATGCTTGCGATTTGAATAACACTACTCAAAAAGACTCATATGCAAACGAAAACAAGGAACAGTGTGTACATGTTGAAAAACCTGAAAATGTTACTCATTACATACCTTTATTTGATAAAGACCCAACAGTTAATAAGGTTTCACATCAAGTCGATGATGATTTGCCACATGCAGAATTTAATCACGTACATTATACTGATCCCTATACAAATTATAATTATTACTACAATTATCCTCAAGAAACACAGATTCCTTCAACGCCAGTTAAAGATCAATACTGCAGTCCTCCTGTCACCCCAAAGCAAAGTTTCTACGATGCCGTATCCGTCAACCCAACATCAGAATACTATGCACCTTACTGTTCCATGGAGCCTATGTCGACGTACATTTTCCCTATGGATAACTTTATGGAACCAGAACCAGAACTAGTAGGTGAAGAATTCGAAGAAACTATTTCTTCCAAAACCTTCGTGGATCATGAGGACGAACCAGGTTCGGCGACTGTTAACCACGTTATGACGTACACGATTTCCGAGAAGGCACATTATAGAACACCTCAAATTGAAAGCCTACCCCAACAGATGCAGTACTATTTCTTCTTAATGTAAAAATATCCATGTCTGTGAATTTGTTAACAAAATGTGTGATGTGTAAACTCCATAGTTATGAAGTAGGTAATGTAAAATAACAAAAAGAAACATTTAGTTTTAATATCATGTTTATTTGATAGATTTCAATAAATATACAGTCATATTTACCAAATCTAATATATAATAAATATCATCCTTTGGTTATATTTGGTATATTGACTGAATGGCACTCATATTCATTTTTTTTTATTTAAAATGAATTCGTATGCACTAAATGAAGTTACACCTAGATTAAAATTTAAACAAGCATATTGGTAACATTGTTATAAACAAAAATTGCCTAAACGTTCAATGTGAATCTAAGCAAAATAATACTGAAACAAATTTCAAAAGTACTGAACGAATTACTAAATTGAACTCACGAAAACTTAAGCAACCTTTGTTCATATCTACAAATGAAGAATTATTAAAGTAACTTATGTAATAAATGTTACGTTATTTGAACGTGAAGTATGTAAGATATGGCAAGTTTTCAGTGTTCACACTTACCATGTTTCCTTATTGTTATATTACATTATAAACTGATAGCTGGCTGTATCAAGATTTAATAAAAACCATTAGTCAACCCGAATCGTATTAAAAAAAAATGTGCCTCATATAGAAGAAAGATCGGAGAGAGTGCTTTGGTAACTTCATTGTACGAGAATCTTAAATTTATATTTTCGACGGACAATTCAATCATTCGTTGTGTTAAAACACATCGTAACCACGAGCGCGGAGACTGTCAAATTTCCGCGATTTTATTTAAAAAATCAGCGTATTTTTCCAATGTAGAACAGGCCAAGATCAGGTCGCCGCAGGCCGCGTCACTTTCAGCTTATAAATAATCGAAGTCGCACACCAAATTGATCTTTATTGCATTTACGGAAATGTTACCAGCAATTTATTACTATGTGCGAAGTGTCCCTGAGGATGTTAAGTGTGAAAATCCCGTTAAAAGGAGCTTGTACAACTTCTCCCTTGTTACAGCTCTTTATGTTAATACTATATCACAAACCTCTTCTGTGGCGGAACTATCTATCTATGAGCATAGTATGCAGTGTATGCACTGTTGGGGCCCGCATGTGGTTGATATCTAAGTGAAAACGGGAAAAGAACGTCAATTGTTTACTCTGGCGTCATACTTAAATAAGGTAGAAATATGTATGTGCAACATACAAATTACGTTACTTTAAAAAACCCGAATCTCAGAGACTATAATTGAACCCTCCATCGAAATGTTTACATTAGATTAATAATAATAAATTTACCGGACAGTCTCACTTGTCACCCAGTCCCAAATTATGATTCCCTGTGTCTTGATGGTGATAAGATAGATAAAAACATATTTTTTTAAATTTTATATATGTACATACATAAACGTACATGACTCAGGTACAAACGTTTATATTCATCATACAAATGTTTGTGCCTAGCGTGATTCGAACCCGCAATTGTCCCCTTCAAAAGAAATGTCTCAACTAGACCATGGGGCCGTTGGGAATATCGAAAATCTACCACCCCGTCTCATCCCGTGGGAGTTGTAACGGTCGACTAATGCTTAGGAAATCTCATGCCATCTCAAAAAATGCCTGACCTATAATACACAGACCCAGCAGCGTATGGGTGTGGCATAATCAACAGAGGACTGTTTACAGGCTGTTAAATAAAAAGGTTAGGCCAGCTCAAATGTTCTAGTTCCTTTTTCTTAGTGGGAAAGACGGCAAAAGGATCAAGCGGTTCACTTGATGGTAAGTGATTACCGTCGCCTACGTATATGTGCAACAACGGAGGTGCTGCAGGTGCCTTGGCGGAGTTAAAGGGTATTTGGGAGATGGAAGGGAGGGTGAGGAAGGGGGTGGGGAGAGGGAGTGGGCCTCCGGATACCAAACGAAACGCAAAAGCTAAAGACGCCTCTACTTTGCGCCAGTATTATGCGAGGCCGTGGTACCAACCCGGTCGAGCCGGCCCATTCGAGCAGCAGTAGAACCCGTCGCTTGGGTCTACCCCGACCTTGTCCACATCTCGATATATTCACAAAATTCATGTGTCATCTTTCCCTGATAAAATCGTTCCGTGTTTTTTCATCAACACCCAAGTATCCTTTATCTAAGATATATACCAATAATTGAAACCACATTTTGCATTTGAAAAGTAAGTATGATTTTATCTAGGAACGACGATATTTTCCTAGCATATGGGGATATTGATTATATCTCACCGCACAGTGTGGGCGTGGGCTGCGTACAGCGGGCCGCATGCACTAGGGTCTGCAGCATAGGGCTGTGCTAATGTAGGGCCTGGCTCGGCCGCCGCAACTTCACGACGTCGAGCCACGACCCGCTGCTGACTTTGCTCCGGTGGGCTACTGACAAAGAAATATATTGAAGGATCAACGGCTGTGGAAATGAAAGGGGAGTAGATGAACAGTATATAGGCAATGCGTTATTTAAAGTCTATTCACTTTAATTTTTTTTTCATTACTACGATTTTGCAGCTCGAACAGGACTTAAACACAGAAATACACTTAAAGATATGTGGCAAACTTTTAGAATGTGAAATTTCTTAATGCAAACCGCCCCGGCGACGCTTGAACAGATCTATAATCTTACAGATGGAACCATTTTTATAATAATAATATTTATTATAAAAATGGTTCCATCTGTAATAATTTTTATATTGTTGTTCTGTTTATTTTATTTTTAATTGGTGATTATTTAATCTTATTTTAATTCATATAATATTCTTTTTTTTTTCATAGAATGTGCGTTTTTTTTCACGTTCTATATTGAACCTGTTTTTTTTTACATATAAGAAGGGGGCAAACGAGCGTGCGGCTCACCTGATGGTAAGTGATCACCGACGCCGAAAAACATCGACACGAGAGGAGCTACATATGCGCTGCCGGCCTTTAAAACACCGGCCTGGTGTATGTCTTGAATAAATTGTTTCTCTTTTTTTCTTTCAAAATAAAATGTCTATAACAATCGTGTAATGGCTATATTACAGTCTAGTCTAGTTGTAGTTTCGGAGATTGCCCTCTACAAACACACTATTTTTTTTCTTTATATAATCACTGGAAGTATAGCACCGATTTTATCAATTCTTTGGCTTTAACTTAAGGAAGTTAATAAAGGTATTATTTTCTACCTATAACCAATACGAGTGTGGTCAGAGGTAGCTAGACATTTACGTTAGTCGTTTCAACCCACTCATCACTAAACCTATTTGGAACATCGTGACCGGAGGTGAGTCTGTCGCCATCTTAATGTTCAGGCGAACGATACAAATTGTAGGTAAATATATTTCGAATTACGCATTTGTACGAGCCTTCCAGATAAGGAATCTAATAAGGGTAATATTTCCTAACTACTCGGTTATCCTAGCCACCTATTTTCTATTAATCCATTTTTAAAATGACGTTTTAAAAACAACACTAGCAATATTTTTTTTTACCTAAGATTATCTTCTACAAATCACTCCAAGTAAGTGTTTTTTTACAGCGCGCTTGACGGCGGGAGTTGGGTATCCCTCATTACTACGCATTCTTTAAAGGTAAAAATGTTTATAACTTAATATGTTGTCATGTGACCACATTTTAACTATTTTTCTTAGTATTGAAACGGGAAAATGATGCATATTATCTAGAATCATCCGACAAACCATTTATAATTCAACGTAATGACAACGTGAGCTTTTTTGTACTGTAACATAATCATTTCAAAGACCGCCTACAAGATGGTGTCGAGTTACTTAACGTTAATCCTTGTTTTGACAACAAACGACAAATGACACTCATATATTATTTTGTGATGCGCGTTATTAATCGATTTTACCAGGAAGTTCTCTGAAAGAAGTGTGAGCGGAAAAAAAACAGATTTTTTGTCTCGCTCTCACCTTGTCTATGCACATGGTGCGCGTTATTTTTTGTCCCTATGTAATTAATGACTTAATTTGTTTATATAGATGTTACCTATATCGTTCGAGATGTTGATGAGTTTCAGCTATTTGACAAAAAAGAAATGATATTACACTATGGTCTGCATATGTTACGCTACGCTAAATTATTTACGTAAATATACACCGAAAATTTAGAATGTACCAAACCAACTTTATAATAACGACTCTTCAAGTGAAAAAAATTAATGACATGAGATACCTATTTCGCTATTTTAACTATTTAATCCAAAACCAATTGGGTAGGTATGTCTATCTATATCAATTGGACGTTATTACTGGGCGTATACAAAACGCTGAGCTGAGATAAAACTGTTGAATAAACAAATTGTATATCGGGCGTGGGAACATACGCCGGTTGAAAAGATTTATGTTCCTGTGTCGAGCCAATGCAGAAACGTGGATAGCAGTTAAGAGGAAATTGTAAGCAACATCGACGTTGCGTTTCTTGCACGTTTAATGCTGTCTGGTACTTAGGTACTCTATTCCGAATAAAAAAAGTATTTTTAAATCTATTCCCGCGTTTTATTCGTTTCCTCGGTAACAATTTTTTTTAATTTAATTTGGCCTACAACTTTTCTGTGTTTATATCTTTGCTTATATAATGGGAGACGAAACATTAATTTTTAAATTTGATAATCTAGATGTCTTAAATACAATACAGAAAAGTGTCCAAAGTGAATTTAAAACAAAAATTCTTGAGAAACAACCGACTCCAACGGTATTTTTTTTTCAAATTTAATCCTCGAGCCAAGTCAATAAAACGAATAAGTGTCGAGACACGTTAAATATGGTATGCATCAATAAAGTACAGTAGCAGCCCGTAAATGCCTACAGCTGGGTAAACGCCTCCTTCTCAAATAATGGACATGTGATGAAGGAGTACATACTCCTTCAGAGGGGGTCAAATAAATCATCTATATGATACATATCATATAGGTGATTTATTAAAGATAGTTTTTATGAATGCGCTTCGTCCAACTCTTGGTTACTCTAAAATCAACACTTTGATAACCTTTAAACTTTGGACGCACTAAAGTAATATAATTAAGCAGAAGTGGCAATGGGCCAGCCACATAGCTGGCAGAACCGAAAAACGTAGGAGGAAAATTTAATTGCACCTAATTTAAAACTTTGTAGAAGCTCCAAAATTATGCAATATCAAAGCGCATGTTGAGTCCTAAAAAACGACAGAAAAGACCAGTCCCGATAGATCTGACCGTTTGGTAGCCTACTGAAATATATACTGAGCAATGTACATTAGTTTCAGTTAACGTATATTTACCTCGTGGATTACATGGCGAACGAATACTCGTAAAAGCAATAAATCACCTAGCTCTTGCCCAATGAACGCGATTGGATGGAAAGCAGACGCCAATAAAATCAATTCAGATTTTCGTTAAACGCTTATGAGAATACCTTTATAGTTTTTGAAATTACGATGTTTTAATCTGTGAGTATATCTACATTTTTGGAACTTCAAGTTACAATATCTATATATTTAATCGTCTATTTATACTTAATTGGGTAAGTAATATCGACGACCGATATTGGACGGTTTATTGGTAAGCGTAACTAACTGCTCAACCATCAGTCATGGATCCTGGTTTTGAATGCTTGCCGAATACAATATTTTTGGCACCCAGAAATTATTGTTTTCTGGGTCTGAACATAATGACACATCGCACTACGGGTAACCCCAGAAACCTGCCCGTATCTCTGCGCCTACATAAAAAAATACATCCTAAGCACAGCGTCGTATTTAAGAAAATTTGAGAGGGAGAAAATAAAAAAAAACTCAAGTCTTAGGAGGACTGCCTCTTGAAAAAATTAAGTTCGTTTCGGGAATCCATGCAATGGTATTTTTTTGGAACCGTAGGGCTTGTTGCTAAATTAGATCCATATTTAGCTGACTTCAAAACTTTTCCACATCATGAAAGAAGAATTATGTAATGACATAGTTATCGAAAACAAGAGAAATTAGATTGTTAATAAGACAACAATTTGTTATTATTCTTATATACAATAATTAACTAATTTTTATTGAAATGTAAAATGCTATTACATATCTAAACTCGAAAATAGCCCCATATCGGAATAGGCCTAGGGCACAGTCTGACCAGTGCAGCACTGGCTTTAGTATTTGGGAGTCATCGCCATTTTCGAACTCCAAAGGAAGGCTAAAAGAACATTACTTCATCAGAATTTTGTTTAAATAAAACCTCATAATTTTTTCACACAATATTCCAGGGAAAGGCTCATAACTTCATTGGTTTGGTTCACGATCTATGCTATGCCGAATTATCGAATATAAAGGTAACTTCGTTTCGTTTCAAATTTCGCTTAAACTTTATTTGCACCTATAGAAGAACAAAAATGCGGACTTAATGCCAAGAGGCATTCTCTACCAGTCTACCATTAGATTGAACATGGAAAATGTAACAGGGTGCAGAGTGCATGTACAAAATGCTTTATTACTCATTAAGTTTCAATAATATTTTTAGGTGTGTATTAAATAATGATTCACGTTTTTATTTTGGCGGGAATACAACGCGGCGTGTCCGCCATAACTGTCAAACGTAACTCTTTACCTACGACGAGTCGTAAAAGTAAATTGTCACCGGCTGCTCCAACGGCCCTTTGCAGTGTCTCTAAAATGAGTTTACACATAAAATTTAATCATTCACACACGCAAGTTGATTCATGACTAGTGTTGTGACACCGGGGATTTTTATTTTGAAAAATGTGGCTCCGGTTAAATTAGCTTATTTTATAAATGCAATCTAAAATTTTCTCACCAGTCGTCTGGATCGCAGTCTCTAAATCCTTTTGCGAATGGATTACTTGCTATTTTCAGTTGCGTTATCTGTGAACGAAAGCATCGCAATTGAAAAATTTTATTGAGCGAACCTAATATTTTTTTAAATTACAATATTTAAATTTATTCATAGACCACACATGAAACATCTAACAACTAAAATGAGAAAAATAATTATCAATAAGAACGATGAAAGCTCAGCATAATTGTTACTGAAAATCTACAACGCTGTTATTCTCCCAGCGCCGAATTAATCATATAATATTTTTCATCATTATCAATCTTTTCAGTCAGATATGATCCACTACTAAAAATAGGATATAGCTAGTTCAGTACACTATAACTTAGTGTAATTCCTTATTTCCTTCCCAAGCCATTACAACGCTTGGCATCACAAGTAGACTCTTACGATTCCCAAGAAATGAGATGGCAGAATAGTTTTATTCGCCTCCTCGAGGCAAGAACCCTACCACCTAGTGATAATGAATATAGCCATGGTGACTATTTTAAGATGATGACCATAATGTCGTCGAGCAGCACGGCGGGGTGTGCCGGGGATTGCGCGGGGTGGAGCGTGTCCGTTCTGTACTCCAGTGCGGTATCTGTGAAAGGACACAGTGCATGTGCTCACCCTATGGTTCTGATACGCAGTAACGGCAGTGAAGCCGGTCTCGGGGAACACGAAGGTGCGGTAGGGCACGGTGGCGGGCGGGGCGCGCGCGCCCTCCGCCGGCAGGTACACCACGTGCAGCCGCGGCTGGTAGCGGTGCATCGAGTTCAGAATTATCTGCGCATGTTCAAAAATGCAATTCAATATGTAATTAAGTCGCGAAGGACGTAACAAACACCTCTGTGTAAGCCGCCTGCTGGATATAGGCCTTTTCATGAAAGCACCAACAAATGCTGGCCTGCAATGTATGGAAGACTCACCAACCTGTCCGGTAGGTGAACGCAGTGTTGACACTGTCCCGCTAGAGGAGACCTTTTCGCCGCTGGCCTGGAGCGTGTCCGTGAGGCAGCAAGATCAACACCGTATGCAGGCGATACGGTTTTGCTTTGACCATTTTACCTTTAGTTCAAAATATTTTATCCATAATTACTTACACCTACCTTAACTGCCCAAAAACCCACTCTCTGTTCTTATAATTTATTTCTTTATATTCTCTCTTGAATGAATTTAACTGATGGGAGACTTCATCTGTGTGTCTGTTGTCTATCATATCAGTAGGTACCACACTCTTTCTCATAGCTGCCGTAAAGAGTTTGGAAAACGGTTTGAAAGAGTTAAATACGGGCAGCCATCTTAGTCGTCAGGGATGACAAAGCATCTGCAACCATCTTCTATTGAATTTGATTGCAGGTGTACTGATAATGAGCAGTCGCTATTTACCTGGTGGAATCTTTTATAATTTTTCACATCGATGCATTAAAAAATATGCAATATCGCAAGTATACATACATGTCCGTTGTCGTCGAGCTGGTTGTTGGTGAGCTTGAGCTTGTCGAAGGAAACCAGCTGCCGCATCCAGTGCGCGCCGGCGGCGGGCGAGTCCGGGTGCACGTGGATGCGCGGCGGCGACACCGGGTCCGCCTTGCCCGCCACCACCCAGCTTGAGCTGAAGGCAGAGAATTCCCCAGACATGTAATTTACATTTCCGGCTATAAACCGCCTGGCCGATTTCGACCACGGCGTCAACCTCCGAAAACCTTCAGCCAACGGCACAGGAAGGATCAGATGCATGTCAGAGACACGGCACGCAATATTACACAACCAGACCCGGAAACCGATAGTTTATGTTTTGAACAAGTAGAGGCTAGGCTATTGGTTAGATTAAGATAAATGGCTACTAAGCCATATATGGCCATGATAAGCCACGACATGTGCCACACTGAATCCGCATTAGCTGGAGACACAGAATGGAACATCGCGGTTTGACATCGATAATTCTCCCAATTAGTTTCCTTTAACCGATATCATGACGATATTAACCTCGTGTAACTGGTGGTTACGGGCACAAAACGGTCAGAAAAACAAATAACGGAACCGGCACGTGGCAATAAGTGCACAAACTATATGAACGATTCGGTTAATCCGCTAAAAATTAGGCAGCACCCGCCGGTCTAATCCGGTGAAATTTTATCCTCATTTTATGTCCAATATGTCTGGAACTGATAGTACAGTTTAAACACCCTTATTATCTTAAGAAATTGTAAGAAAAACGTGTAGTAAAAACTTTAGGTGAGGAAAGTTATGAAATAAATGATTGTTAGATAGAAAATTCTGGACGTTGGGAAATCATGCTTGCGGTGTATTTACTTTTTATATTACCAAACTCACTTACACCCTCTAGTGGAATCCTTTTTCTTATTTACTTACGTACATACCGAAAGTCATATTAACATTAAAACATTGTATTTGTACAAGGGCACTACCTATTCCATACATTGAAATTTCTTTCAGCAGACCCTAACAGGAAATTTGATTGAAATGGCAAACTTCTACATTGTGCGTACATTTCTGATACATATTATGTATAAAATTCAGTAAATATGATTACATATAATTAAATCATATATTCATAGATACATTTAAATAAATATATATGTATGTATACATATACGTATGTACATTCGTAAATAGACAATATGCTCATTTCTCCAAATGCTAAACGCACCTGTACGTGGTGAAGTCTATTCATCAAACTAGGCTGTGGCGAATGATGGGGAGCACCATCACTCGTGTGATTAGGCTAGGCACTGCGATCACCAATCCGCTTGTCAAGTATGGTGAATATGGGCTAACTATCCAAAAAATACATACTGCTTTTGTTGGCGCTCTCTTGGAAAGACCTGTTCAGCGTTGGAGTTAAATAGGCTGATGTAGTAGTGTAGTAGATATGGAGATAAACAGTTTACCATTAATCGTTCGCCAGAACCTCGAGCCTCGCATGCAGGAGTGGTATCCATTTGCACATAGAAAGCATTTACCAGTACTACCCCTAACATAACCGACTAAAATATATTTATTTATATACGGATACAGATTTTATAAGTTAAGTAACAGCCTGTAAGCTCCCACAGCTGGGCATAGGCCTCCTTCTCAAATACTAGTGTATCAGAGAGGGTTTAGGAGCCAAGAAGGGCCCTAGAATGCTTCACATATCCTAGAAATAATATCTTTATAATCAGACATGCAGATTTCCTCACGATGTTTTCCTTCACCGTTGAGCACGTGCTAAATACGGCACTTAAAATTGTTATTAACAATTTTAGTAGTGCCGGCAAAGAGGATAGGACCCAGGTCACTCACGCTCTTCAACACTAAAGCGAGCGCCCTGACCATTAGGCTCCCACGCCTCGGATAGATGTCATACTTGAACTTAATTATTAAAAATATATTTTAACCAAAATATGAATGTAAAAACATAAATAAATGCAAACCTATGAAAAGCGTAACGGTATCTCTTATCGTCCAGCGGCACAAAGTCGACCAGCAACAAATAATCCGCATTTGGTAGAAGACCTGCTAGACGCGCCTGCAGCGCTGGAAACATGCGACGGCCGGCCTTCGTGACGATCATCTCTGTTCCGAGCTCGTGGAAGCTCCGCCAGAGGGCAGCCAGCTCTAACGTGGCGGTACAGCGCGCCACCGCTGGGTGGAGAGTCACGTTCTGCGTTGGAACCTGGCAATTGAACATTGTTAAGACATGCAAAATAATATCTCATAATACGATTATGTGCGGGCTGATTTCTAGAAGTAGAATTGAACCACCGCTGCAGTTAGGGCTATTGAACAACGATTTACGGTGATGTCCATTCGACCGATGACGACCACGAAGACAATTTTCGAATGTCATCGGTTATAAAATGCGCAGGAGATATTATAGTGCCGTAAATGTACGTACCAACACAGGGTCCATCACTCGTCTTTGCCTTCCTATATTTGATCCAACGCTTATGCTATAAGGTCGGACGAAGGGTCCGATGCTAGAAACAAGAGACGCCAGACATCCCAACCAGACCCAATAATTTGAGTTTGTGCACAACTATTGGCCTCGGCAGGATTCCGAAGCCAAGGCCTATGAATCAGTAGTCGTGTATGCTAAGCACTAAGCCTCGTGATCTTCATTACCATTATGCATCAATCTAACACGTAGTACTAATAAGCCCCAGTCATTTCTCAGTTACCTGGATCCGAGGAGGCGGTGGTTGTGGCGGCGGAGCCGGCTGGGCGCCATGATCCCGGCACGTACTTTCGCTGAGGGCTTGCAGAGGGGAGTACGTACTGCGAGCGCATACCGCATTCTAAATTTGAATAGAAAGAATATAAAAATCTAATGATTTTGAAATATAGTTATATCACTTAAATACTCGTATCTCTTTCCAGCTCTGTTCGAGTATAAATTTTACTAACTTTTGTCGTATCCACCGATATTATTAGCTTGTTAATGATGTCTACATCTACTGGCCGATTTTGACCAAGTACTTCAGTTTTCAACTGTGTAATATACTATTTTTTTTTATGGGAAAGGCGGCATACGAGCAAGCGGTTCACCTAATGGTAAGTGATTACCGTCGCCCACGTCCTCCGTTTGTGATAAGCTGAGTATGCGAATGATGGACAAGGATTTATATGATAAATATGAATATTTGGACCTAAGTTATGAATGTCTATTTAATACTATAGCCGTCGATCCAGGGTTTGAATCCCAGCCGAATCCAATATTTGTGCAAGACAAATATTTGGTTTACAGGATATCCTCTTCAGGATATGAGGGAATTGCAAGCGAGTGGGCGACATGTGACATATTTAAGATGATTATTATTTATTTATTTGCATTGCTTTACATGATCAATAAATACCAATAACATTTAATATCATTAGGCAGTACAGATTCACGTAACGTGTCGAGCACGGCAATGTGTACGGGAGGCAGACATTTGATTATGTTATTTTACCAAATATTCTACAATGCTGTAATATGTTTTTTCTATTAGTAGTAGAGCGTTGAACAATGAATAAATGAATGCTCTTAATTTTTACACAAATAGCGATGACCACTAGGCTACCACGACATATATATTGTATTTTGTTTGTATTTTGTATTAAAATTCATTATTCTATGTGTATATGGTATATTTGTATATATTGTATTTATGTATGTATGTATGTATGTATATATTTTGATATTGACATCCTTTTACGTGTTTATCTCTGCTTAGCGTAATGGTTGACTGGGAGAGAATAACTCTGGGCATTAAGTCCGCAATGTGTACCAATTTGTGCATATAGATTAAATAAATAAATAAAAATAAAGTCGTGGTAGCCAAGTGGTCAGAGCGCTCACTTTAGTTTCATAGAGCGCAAGTGACCAGGGTTCGATCCCCGGTGCCGGCATCACTAAATTTGTAAATAGCAATTTTAAGTGCTTTTTTTTTTATAGAAGAAGGGGGCAAACGAGCGTGCGGCTCACCTGGTGGTAAGTGATCACCGACGCCCACGAACATCCACAACACCAGAGGAGCTACAGATGCGCTGCCGGCCTTTAAGGAAGGAATAAGCTCTTTTCTTGAAGGTCCCTAAGTCGTAACTGTTCGGAAATACTGCTGGCGACAGCTGATTCCACAAAATCGAAGTGCGTGGCAGAAAACTTTGATTAAAACGCACTGTGGTGGAGTGCCAACCATCTAGGTGGTATCGATGGAACTTCGAATTCTGTCGCGATGTACGATGGTGAAACTCAGCAGCTGGGATCAATCCGAACAATTCCTCAGAACATTCCCCGTGGAAAATTTTGTAAAAAATGCAAAGAGAAGCAACATCTCTTCGCAAGGCCAAAGGATCAAGCCGATCAGAGAGCTTGGTCGCCGACAATTCGAGCCGCTCGACGTTGGATACGGTCAAATGGAAGGAGTTGGTACTGGGGTGCCCTGCCCAGAGATGAGAACAGTATTCCATGTGGGGCCGAACTTGCGCCTTATAAAGTTGCAAACGGTGGACCGGCATGAAATACTGTCCCGCTCTACAGAGCACACCAAGCTTTTGGAGGCCAATTTGGCCTTTCCTCCAAGTGACCACGGAACTGAACGTCGCTCGATATGTCAACGCCAAGGATTCTGATACTGGCTGAGGCAATAAGGGAATGTTCTCAAAAGAGGAGAAACGACAAAGGGATTCTTTTTAGCGGTGAACGCGCAAACCTGTGTCTTTTTGGGGTTGAATAGGACCAAATTACGTCGACCCCAATCCGAGACTTTGAATAACAAGGTCTCGACTTCAGACACAAGTTTGTTCCGGCACTCGTCGACGTGTTCCCGAGAAATATTCGCACGGCCTGTATATAGGGCATCACCCGTGCTGTCGTCTGCATAGCAATGAATGCTACTGTATTTACCACGTGCTCGGCGGTGAAGGACAACATCGTGAGGAAACCTGCATGACTGAGAAATTATTTCGAGGATATGTGAAGCCCGCCAACCCGCACTGGAGCATCGTGGTGGGCACTTCCCGGCTCATAAACCCTCTCTGATATTCGTATTTGCGAAGGGGGCCCAGCAGTGGGCACTTACAGGATGCTACTTTTACTTTAAATATTCCGAAATGAAATTATCATTGACGGATTGTAACGCGTTTAATTTGAATGTTTTATATTCCCGTCGTTAATATTAATATTTTACGGAAATAATAGTTTAATTTCAAATGTATTAGTAATATTCGTGTAAATAATGACTACTTGTCATTATGTTCGATTTTAATGGGAAAGAAGTACACCAGTAAGTGATTACCTACGTGTCATCTGTAACGCCAGAGGAGTTACTGGTACCTTGCATGCATTTAAGGATATTTGGGAAGGGGACAAAGTGAGAGAGAGGGACGAGGCCATCGGTTACTTCACTCACCGAACGAAACGCAACACACAACATGCCTCTACTTCACGCCCATATTCTGCGAGACCTTGGTACTACCCCGGCAGAGCCGGCGCATTCGAGCAGCAGCTAAAGCCGCCACTTGGCTCTAAGACATACGGAGAATTAATAATAAGCCAGTGTTCAAGGAGAATTAATAATAAACTTACATCTCCGATAGTATGGTGAAGTGGAGGTAGAGTCGGTATCTGGTCAGGATTGCGACCAACTCGCTCTGCGATGGACTGCTGCAGGAAGCTGCTTCGTGGACAATGGCTATTAGACAACCCACCTATGAAAAAAAAACAAAAGATGCTTTATATAGGCAACATACAAGTTGGAGCCGATAATCCCACACGGAGCTGGCATAAGTGCCAATACCAATGAATATCGCCATGCTCGAATAGTTTTGCCGTTCCAAAAAAGAAACAAAATATATTCCAAAGCTAAATATGTTATTTTTTGGTTTTTTTTTATGCAAGAGACGGCAAACGAGCAAGCAGATCACCTGATGGTAAGTGATTACCGTCGTCCACATACATCAGCAAAACACCATAGATGCTGCAGGTGCGTTGTCGGTCTTTAAGGATATTTGGGAGGGAAGAGGAGGGGAATAGGGAAAGGGTGTGGGCCTCCGGTTACCTCACTCACTCACCGAACGAAACGCAGAAGCACAAAATGCCTCTACTTCACGCCGGTATTCTGCGAGGCCGTGGTACCAATCTGGTCAAGCCGGCCCATTCGAGCAGCAACTAAGGTCGCCGCTTGGCTCTACCACGCTTAAAATTTTTAGTAATGTAAACTTTAGTTGTACAGTTATTGTAAATTTTTACCTTATTTTATATTCACGGCTACTAATTAATGAATTCCATCGGTTTCTGTGCCGGGCTATGACAAAGGTTCTTTTTTTTAAATATTGTATCGTGGTTACTACGTGGGATTTTTTAAACAGCTATTACATAAATATTTAAGTATATAATTAAGGCTCTCACGACCGTATACTTAAGACACAAGAGGTCTAATTTTATTTCGTTCAACAGGTGGTGAGCCTGTCGCCGTTTTAGTTAAAAAGCCAACTATACAAATCGTACATAAGTTTCGAAGAACTCATTAATATGATCCCTCTTCATAGGGTATCGAACTCGAGTCTCCTCATTCGCAGGCTGATACCCTAACCCCTCGTCTATCGTGGCCTCACCGTCTACCTTTATGACACATAACGAACCTGTAATCAATTTCACGTCAAGTTCATCTGGATCTGGAGATTTCGTCATCTGTCAGTGAACAGTATACGGGATTGATATAAGCAACATATTATTTTCTTTTTTTTTAAGATTTGTTTTAATCATTAGCCGCTTGGTGGCGGTGGTTTTAGTGTATTTTAGTTACCAAAAAAAACATTTAGTTACATTCATTTTTGAAATAAGACATATTTGGTAATTTATATATAATTTTTTGTGTTTATGTTTTATTATACGTTTACATAATTAATAGTGTACCTATATGTTAGGTGCACTAATAATTAGGTAGGTGCTATATCCATTAGAGCACTTTTTACAGGCAGTCAAAGAAAAAAAGAACGAACTACATTCTCTGAAGTGTATAAAAGGCAGAACGTAGTTCAACTTTACACTTAATAACAAGCACAAGCTAAAACAAACGGTTCGGCCAATAGATGACTCTAATTGTTCGAAATATGACTAAACTGCACGTGTTACATCCTGCTAGCAAACAGACAATGCTCTGGCAACCGAACGATGGCGTAATATTCATCCGAATTTACCCAACCCAAATCCTGCAGACCAGTGATGGGGAGCGGCATCACTAGTGCGAGGGTACCGTCACGCTCACCAACCCACATGCTCAGAGTGGTGAGTATGTGCAAATCTTCAAAGAATAATATGACGGCTTTTGCTGGCGCTTTCTTGGAGAGGCCTATGTTCAGCTGTGGACTGGAATAGGCTAATGTAGTAGTATGTAATAGTACTACATCTTTTCTACACTAGAGATTGCGAACATCGATTTATAAGGTGTAAGAAGTTAAGAAAGAGCAAAAAGAAATACATGCTAACATTTTAAATGCAATGAATCTAAATGATTATGACAAATATTGTTAAACTGTCGCTATGAAATACTTTGTCAAATGGTTTATTTGTGTCGTATTATCAATGTCAACATATTATATGTATCTCCTAAAATTCCGAGTAAGTCTCAAAACTAAAGATTTGTTGATTTGTTTGTATTAGTAAATGCAATTATATTAGAGAATGTAGATGTTGAACAAATATGAACATTCCGACTAGTAGTTTCTCTACTAGCTAAGGCAACATTTGCATTCTGTGAATAGCTAGATTACCTTTCAAGGTACATTTTCTCTGTATCTTTTAAAACAACTTTCTTAACAAATTGAACATCTTCGCTGTCTGTTCAGGTGGGATTGTGGTTAAACGTCTGTCCACATTTTATTCTTGATATGTTGAAATATTTGAAGTGTAATAATTTTACGGGATAACTATTTTGATGAAGAGTAGAATTAGACTCTAAAATTAGAGATTATTATAGTCAAAATAATTGACTGTAAATGTAGTTATTAAATTTAAGGTACCGAAGTAACATTATATCTAACTTGTGACACCATAGACATTTTAATAGCGACGGGCATACTATAGACGATATTACACAAACACATCAATAAAGTTTGAAGATAAGATTTCATAATGAATACGTTGAAGTTTAGAATCCAATGTACTAGTTCTAGACTAGAAACCAGCTTCAACTTCGCAAAAGATAATCTATATCATACTGAACCTTTTTTGTATATAGAACATTTTACATGATCATCTGGAATGAAGTAGCTTCATAATAGTGAAACATTTTTCACTTTTCTTTTTGAGATACAGTAAGCTTATTCGTCTAAGCTAAGATTTATGGATTACAGAACTACATAATTTCTTATTGCATGGAACCAGATAGGTATATGGATTGTGCTTATATGTCTGTTAGGTTTATATAGGACCCAAAAAAGATTGATAACAGACACCTTAAATGGGAAAGTAATATCTATATTCATTAAAGTGGTAATTCAATTAAATGAATAGTTGTAAAGCTTTGGAACAGTATATACACTATGCATAACTTGAAAAATATTGTCATTGGTAATGTAAATATTTACATATATTGTGTTATGACAATCAAAATGTGTGTAAAACTGTGATGATTAAATCTAAATCATACCACTAGAAATACACAAAATGTCTCTATAACACTTCACTATACACTGGCCACTTACAGGGTACTAAACCCATAAAACTGATTATTTAAAAAACACACATCTAATTCTGACAATACAAAATAAAAAATTAAACAGCCCCATAAAAATCGTAAAGCGTCCACTCTGCAGCGGACATCTCACTCAACTAATTGGTATAATGGCGGGAAACTCAAAACGTATTCAAAATGTCTGCAATAATTTCATCGCGCGTTGTCAAGATGGGGTTATAAATAAGGCAGGTGATGAAAAGAATACTTACGTAGAAACGACAATGATCTTCGTCTTATTTTAAGCGACATTCTATTTTATTTCTGTACTATCAAACCGCACTGATCGAGTGGAAAGCATATGTGCAACAATTTTTATGTCCTTAAGTACTATTAAAAAGTTTGAAAATTTTAGACAATAAGAATTGATAGTAGGTATAATATTATTCTCTAAGTGGTGGTAGAATCTATACAAATTCGCCGAACCCAAATCCCACAGACTTGTAATGGGCAGCAGCATGACCAGTGCGAGGGTACCGGCACTTCGCTCACTGACCCGCTTGCCCAGCGTGGTGAGTATGGGCAAACCTTTCAAGAAAGACTTGCTGGATCTCTTTTTGTAGAGGCCTCCTCGTACATTTCTATCATTTTGGTAAGGAACTGCGAATTCAGGGAGGTTGTAGCAGTTTCCGAAGAACCAATGCGAATATGAATATTTTCATTGACCATGAGACACCCATTCATAAAATACTAGCAGATATGATTCGCGACGGAATTCTACATAGTATGCGACTAAGCAAACGATCACTGAAATTGTTATATAATTTTTTTGATTGTATAAAATTTACCTATAATATTAAACTTTACCGGCCGTGTTAAGATTCAGTGATCCTAGAATCAGTTAGTGAGTGGTATTTAGCATACCTGACTGCCGAGGCATGGGTCCTGGGTTCGAATCCCTCCCAAAAGCAATGTTGTACAAAGACGCATTTTTGGTTATAGGGCCTTCTTGTATCTGTACCGTGTTTCTGACACTGTATTTGCAGCATCACAAGTGCGAATGTACCGGCTGTGCTCATTAACCCGCTTGCCCGGCGTGGTGAGTGTTACCCGGACCAGCTTTGTTGGAAAGACTTATGTTTAGCGGTGGACTTAAATGATCTGATAAAGAATAAAGAAAAATTAAGAAAAGTTTCCTTAGTAGTGATACTAAGTAAACTTTTCCTAAATATGTGATTACCACAAATGTGTTTCTCAAAACATTTAAAAAATTATTAATTTTACGTTCTTTTACTAGTAAGAAGTAGTAGTAGTAATTTAGAGCCCCCAGTTTGCTCATACTGATTATGGATTCTTTTTCTGCGATTGAATGAACGGTTGTCGGTCAATCCAAAAATGATGCGTTAAATATTCAAAAGGGAAGTCAATTTCGCTCGTAAAAATGTAACTAGCGAACAAATCTGTATAAAAAAATATGCTTCTTTACCAGGTACTTTTTAATGAATATCTTAAAACCCTTCAACCCCGTCTTCCTATCCTAAAGCCATGTTCGTGTGATGAACTAAATATATATAAAATTATCTATAGGCACTGGAATTTGATACGAGAATCACGCATTCGACAAATATAACACATAGGTGAGAGGGTAATAAATTAGCTGCACGGACACTAATGGGCAGCCCCGCCTCAAGGTATCGATGCGGTTCCACTCCAGTTGCAACGGCATCACTTGCCAAATGAAACACTCCTATAATTAGATCAATTATCTAGTATATTGTTTGTCTAACAAAGGCAATTGAATAGTCTTGATGTGATGTTCTGCTAAACCCCTTTTTATGCTGATACTTTATGGGAAGTGATTGCCGTCGTCCGAGTACATCTGCAGGTGCTGCCGTCATTCCATGCAGGGTGGGGGATGATAAATTATGGTGAAGGCTATTTAAATATAACACATAGGATCTCCTGAAGACATCCCCTCCCAATAAACAGTATAGTAAACCTACTGTTATTACCACTACTCATGTCCAGCAATTTAACCAGTTTAAGTTCTTTTTTATTTACCAGCATTAAGGCGCTGAATATGTTCTACACAATAAAAGTAGAGTAGGTTATGAATTTATATTAATTCTAAAATCCACACAAACGTAGTCACGTGGGGAGCTTGTTATTCAATAACTACCGATCATTGTGTCACAATAATTAAGACATCTACCGTCTCAGGTAGTGGGAGAGCAATTATAATAGTAGTCTAAAATTAACCATACGGCAACAAAAGGAGAGAGAAGCGGTTGCTTCCTCAGCAATAAATCCGCATTGATTGAGCGCTATAAATCTAGTGGTGCGCGGGCGCCGATCCGGTTGCATGCATTAGGGACGTAATAACGCCATTTTGAATATCCATTAGATTTTCATTATTTTTAAAGTTATCTGTTCATAAATTTCGATAATTTAGAAAATAGTAGCAATTCAAAAATGACTTTAAGCTGCCAGCCAGTGCTATTTTGTTCAAAATTATTACCTACTATTGAATTTAAAAATCAATTCTGACGCAATATACCTTATGACGAGTTTCTGCACATTATAAATTTTTACCACGTTATATGATCATCAAAACAGTGCCAGCGATAAAAAAATAAAATAAAAACTAGTTATAATTGCTTCCTTATCGGCCTGTAAATTGTCCACTGCAGGACATAAGCCTCTCCGATAAGGAGGATTTGCCATAATCGCCACGCTCAGCAAGCGGATTGTTGGTGATCGCAGTACCAGACACCTTACACCTTGGACGCTGCTGCTCATCATCGGCCTGGTAATTTTCGAGATGGTTATCCCGCCATCTGTCGGAAGCCTTTATTTATATTTTAAAGCCTTTATCATTAGTCGCCCCTTTCGTCACCCACGAGAAGAAAAGCGTTGGTAGATTCTTACGCTGATGTCACACGGCCCTGTGGAGAGGGACTTAGGTTTGGCATATTTGACACCGCGTGCAGTATGGCCTACTTCCGAAGTCCACTGTTGAACATAGGCCTACCCCAAAGATTGCCACAAAGCACGACCCCGAACTACGTGCATCCATCGACTTCCCGAAACATTGTGTATGACGTCAAGATGGAGATCTTGCGGGAGGGTCGTCCTACACTGCATTTGCCTGCACGTGGTAAACTCTCGGGCACGGCTGTACCACTCGAGAACCTTCCCCAACGGCTGCCTACAGTTATTAGACAGGCTGGTAATAAAGACGATAGTAACGTACATGAAATTTAAACACTTTAGGCACACACGACCTTCCTTTTGTATGTAAAATAATGAGTTTAAATTTGATATTTATTTGTTACAGCCCTGCAGCAAAAGCAACACGTGTACTGCAGCATCGACCGCTACGGAGCTACATTTGATTTACGTCCCACAATCACCCCAAATATCACTTTGCCACACTGTGGATCAACAAACACTTTAATGTAATGAGTTTTTACAAAGCAAACGATGTTGACGACGATCTGCACATTGAACGTAAAATAATTACAAAGATAAAATGTATATGCATGCCACGGTGATCGAGTGGTTAGGGGATCTGCCGCCGAATCAAAAGACTCGAGTTCGATCCTCGTACGTAAAGTGTTTTTCGAAACCTACGTACCTTTTGTATCGTTGGATTGGACACTAAGACGGCGATAGTCTCTAATGGGTTGAAAGGACTAAAATATCTACCTCCACCACCCCAGTATTGGGTATACAATTGTGGGTGCTTATTTAAATGTTATTAATAATTTAATAATGGCATGTACCTATAGGTGCCGTCATGCACAAAGAGTGTTGGACGAGTGTGAAACGTCTTCTGCGCATCAACATAGTAAAGGCAGATAGTGGGCGTTAACAATGAATTCCAACACAATCATTTGTCAATCGCCGTGTGGTAATTGCATAAGAGTATGCCAATCCGTGTCTCCTAGTGGGTATCGTAAGAGACAACTATGGGAAAAGCTATGAAAGTCCAATGGCGTTCTGCAGGAGAAAACACACCGATAACGTCTCCCGGAAAGTCGGAAAGTGGGTTACGGATGACCGTTTGGATACGTTTTCTAAATCTCCGTCTGCACCTATCGATAACGAGTGTAAAAAAAAGGAAAGTTGCAGCCTGTAAGTGCCCTCTGCTGGGCAAAAACCTCCTTCTCAAATATCTGAGAGGGTTTTTGGGCCATGACAAGTGTGATTGCTTATAAAAGCAAAGATTTGAATCCTTGGCCGAGATATCAGCGTGATAGAGCAATGGACCGCATTTAGTCAAAAATACAATTATTTCACAGGAACTTCACTCTCATTCAATCTCTCTCAGTGACTATAAATAGACAATAGAGCACTAACGCACTAAGCCACATAACAAATTAACTGCAAAAAAAAAAGGTCTCCTTTGATCATAGCGCACTGCCAACATCGCGAGCATTACTCATTAACAAGCCGATTGACGTCCGTCACTGATTACAATAATCTTGGTGACGTTAAATAATTTTCAAACGGAAGTATTAGTATTTTACATATAGAGTTATAAATATTGTCCAAAACTCAGTTCTTTTACTAACAACGCTTACTTAACCACTTGACCATAATAAAGCAAATGATAGAGATACTTCTTCTATTGTTTAAATCCATTTTGGAAATGGAGCTCTTTGAGGCTCTCTGAGGTTCGCTTATAAAACTGCCATTCATTTTATTTTTAACGATTGTAAAAAAATTAATACATATGTTCATCATATAATATAATAATGATAATTGAAGTAATTTTGAATTGTTACAATTTTAAGAAATACAGACATCGTTTACGCTAATCGTTTCGACTAAGTCATAGCCATATAAACTCTAGAATTCCGTAGCGAAGCAAGAATACAATACATCTGCTAGTAGTTAATAAAAGGTAAAACATAAGTATGTCTTTGATCATAGTCCGGTGTCGACATTGCAAGCATAGCTCATTAACAAGCCGATCGACGTGATTAGACAGTCGAAATCATTGATCATTAGCAAAAAAAACCCCAACTCAATATCAACTTTGTATACGTATTTAATATGCTTGTACTGTCAAATACAACGTATTATGTTATAGAATATATAAGAATCCGTTATAAATAAAATACCTACATAGACAAATTATCGACATATCAATAAAGACAAAAAAAAAGTTTAATTGTACATTCCAAAATTAAATTTGAAATCAATAAAAACCTTCGTCACAAACTTAATTAAAAATAAATCTACTAACTTTTAACCTTATACATAAAGGTTAACACTTTTTATGTGGACTAGACGTAAGAGAAAACCAAATCCGCATTCATTGCAGTAATATTCAAAGCAACAAAATGGCAGCCGACATATTTGATATTATTTAATCTATTGTTCAGTTTCCTGTTGCGTGCATCGATTTATAATTTTCAGAAGCCATTGTTACTGAATCGGATGCGTTCTAGGAACGCCGTGTTTGCACGCTAGATGGCGAGCTGTTTGTCGCTGTCTCTCGACCGCGTTGTTTTGACTGTTGATTGACTGATGCTGCCAACTACCGGCTATTCTTGGAACATCGACAGCACAGGCCTAAGTCCAACATTGCCGAATATACAAATCTTTGCCAAACATCTGAATCTGAAATTATAACACACCTTTAATAATTGCTAGAAAGCATGAAAGATGAATGAAACTAAAAGGTAACGAACACAGGCACTATCGAAACCATATTTCTAAACTCTTAAATATCATAAAAGGTATTTTTGTAAGCTCAAAGTTGTTATGACACGGGTCACCCGCGGGGATAGGCACATAGTCAGAGATTACGGATTTCCATTTGGCACGACACAGCGCAGCCAAACGAGCTTCCGCATTTCACTTTTCACCTCTCCGGGAAATAGAGTCGTTTCGCCGGGTTTGCTCCCGGATATTGCCATGAGATGTCTAGTCTTTTCCCAAAGTCGCCACCTTCGACACCCGCGTGAAGAAAGAGTATGGCAGATTTTATACGCCGAAACCACACGTTCCAAAAGCATGGCGTGTATGTATAACATAAAATACATTTTTGGATTCCATTCGTAAAGTTGCATTTATGTTATTTCTAAAAACGCTCCTTCCGACCCCTGGACCACCATAACCATGGTGATTCTTAAGGAACTAGTTATTCATATGCTTTTATTCCAAATCATAAGTTTAGGCAAATCTTCTAAGAACTATATGCCGGCAACAGCTGGCGCTGTTTTGAAGAAAACAGGGGACTAAAATAGACTGATATAATAGTAGAGTCGTGGTACCCTAGAGTAGTGGTAAGGGTCCTCGCATTAATATTATAGTACGCGTGTGATCTGGGTTCGATCCCCGGTGCCAGTAGCACTCAAATTGTTAATTGCAATTTTAAGTGCTGAATTTACCAGGTGCTCGGTGGTGAAGGAAAACATCGTGAGGAAACCTGCATGCCTGGGAAATATTAAGAAAATACTATTGCGGGGTCATGAGATGCCCGTCAACCTTCACTGGAGCAGCGTGACGGACACTTCCTAACTCCAAACCTCTCTCAAATATTTAAGATAAGACCTTTGCCTTCGGCATTTACAGACTACTTTAGTAATAACAGTAGTAGTATTATAAATAAATAGTACATTTCCTTTACTAATATTCCCTTTCATTCCGAGTTTAATGAAATCTTGCACAGTTGACTTCAAAACCAGAGGCAGGTAAAAGTCTATATAAAATATTGAAAAATCGCCTCATACTGTTTTTACGTAAAGTTCGGAAAATGCTTGGTTCAGCTAACAGATCATACGTAATACAGACGCGCCAACTATATTTTAAACATGTAAAGACAGTCTATATGGTTTACACGCTTGGTATACCAACACGCTCCGTAACCAACGCTAATGGTGATTTGTGTCGCAAGGCTCGTTAGTTGCAACCGACCCTGCCTACCCACACATTAATAGACATTACTCCGTTGTTATATTCCTTTACGCGCAGCACGCGTCTTAAGACTATCTTAACATTTTCTCATTTTACTTTTAAAAAAGGAATTTTTGATAAAATGCAGACGAGCTGGTACTAACCTAGAGGTACCCTTCTGCTGCCAGTCAGTAGTGTAAGCAAAGTCGAGTTCCGGTGTAAATGTTAATACATAAATATATACATGACAAAATAATTTTATAAATAAATTACTTGAGTAATGTTTTTTTTTAAACTCTCGTTTTATTTATTGGAGGGAATTCCACTTAATGTCAAAGAAATAAATCTCGCGAGTCGAAAATTATTGCTTCTGGAGAACTTAATTACGACGGATAAGTAAACATGGAAAAGGTTCCAGTTGCAATTATTTCATTAACTTAAATACGTAATTCTATTTATTTTTAATTTTAATTTTAAATAAAAAAGTTTCGTTATTCATATTGTTACATAGTAACGTAACCTAAAGAAAAACATCCAACATAAAAATGATTTCGAGGAAAATATTTATTATACCTACTTATTATTAAAAAAAGTTTTACTTACAGAGCTAATTCACAAATATTACATTTTAAGTATCAAAATATTGAAGATCTTCCATGTTTTTAAAGGCAAACGATAAGTAATGACAAGAGGCGGGAAGCGGCGACCTGCACGGGAAATAAATCAAAATACGCCTGTACAAATGAGTGTTGCACTCTTACAAATTTCCCAAATGAGTACCAAACCAAAATGTTCTAATAATAATTCATTTTACTATTTTTAGGTATTTACGTTTAATTTACGATTATGTTAAACTGTGACGTAACAACATTAAGACAGTATATCATTTGAATATTTTTAGCATACTTGTTTTACTAATTTGTATCTCTAGGAAATTTGTTAACTAGCCGTTTTGACCTACTGCTAATTTTGACCAAGGCGACATCGAGTTTTGAATCAGAAATTGACAACTGTGAAGTATATGTTAGTGTCGTTAGCAAAAAATGTCGAAATCAATGCACTGTAAACGGTTAAATCCAAGTATGGACCGCGGGCAATGTCATAGACAACAATTTTATAAATTTATAGGAATCGCCTCACCTCCTCCTCCTAAAGCAAAAAGCTACATCACTACACGCGTCTAGTACGTTACCTGCTGAGGCACGCTAAAAAAAAATACGAGGAGTACTTCTGATACTCGGAACCAGCCACCCTAATTGTCACTTTTAAAATTCGAACAAATCGGGCGCGTACGCGGGTGTCCCGGCATCGGAACTAATTGGCCTAATTCATCCGATACCAAGGCGTCGGGACGATGAGGCACGAGGTATGTCACCGTGCATAGTTCGGATTACAGGCGAGATCGGTGATTTGTATTCGTTGGATGGCATTTATTGCGTTCGAGTGAAATAAACGGTCGCTTTTCTTTTCAACTGAGTGTGACGAAGTCGAACTTAACCAAGATAAAGGCTACTGGATCGCAATTCTATTATTAAAGCCTATTATTAATTTAAAACTATAAAAATTAGAGGTAAGGATTGCGTTTTCACGGGTGGTGAGTGGCTTAGTGCTCAAGGCGCTCGTTTTAATTTCGTAGTACGCGAGCGATTTGTTTTCGATCCCCGGATAAAATTGTCATTTTAAATTTTAACTGCAGAAATCACCACGTACTCGACGATGAAAGAAAACATTGTGAGGAAACCTGTATGTCTGGGAAATAAAATATTACCCGCTAGACTAGTCCGCTAACCCGCTATGGAGCACCGACAGAGAGCCCAGCAGGGGGACTATCATACACAGGCGATAATGACTACTATACATAATGATAACTAACATACATAATGATAATGTTACAGTAGCTGTAACATTATCATTGAATAAGCTAACACTTTTACACGACTCGGTGTAATTAAGCGGGATTCCGTAATCAACTTTTTGATTCTCTGGACGATGATTGGCTCCGGAAATTTCAAAGCTTTTGCCTTAGACATCTCATACCAGGAATAAAGCGGCAGACTCTTACGCCTATCACACGGTTTAATTTTAATACCATGTAATATAATGAATATATATCAACAAAATTGCTAATATGTGTATTTTTTGGTATGGTTGGAGGATCGGATGGAGGTTGCAATACTATGTGTTTCTGCGACCATCATAGAAGCTAAATATATACTGCATAACAGATAGAATCAAGATCAACCCATATGTGCATTATTTAATTTCAATCACAAGCCAATGAAGTGTTCGTAAATCTACAGACAGCAACAAATCATATTTCTGACATTCGACATACGTTGAAAAGATAAGAATGTGCCGGATAACATAATGACGTCTGATTGAGCTACACTAAGCGGAGGTACGTCATAAATAACTTCTAGAATCCACTTGGCATAATTGTATCGACCACCTACAAAATCTCATATGCTAAGCCACCGTTGACATTCCCTTTCAAATTCTCACGCTTTACAAAACAAACATCTATTTCGAGTGTTCAAAAAAAAATACTGAAACAAAAAGGCCAGTATTACGAACGGCCGCAAATGAAAACAAACAATGGAGGCATAAATTCATAATACGGGGTACGGATGGTGCAGTGGCCGATTTAGACTTAACTGTCGCTTCCGATACCGTCTCATATGATTTATGAAGAGTTTTGTTTTGTTATTTTTTATTTGAAACTTATTCTAATTACATAAGCTAAAAGTCTACATTTGTTTAAGCTTTTTATAAATGCATAAATAAAGAGTACTAAACCGACAACATTCTAAAATAAATTCTATATGTTGATCAATTAATTATTGTTACTGGCAACCACGAAACATGCTGAAGTAAGTGAAGGGCCTCTGCACAAAGATGGACAGATATGGCTGACAATAACAATCTTAAAAGCTTAAAAACTTTCTGCTATACTTTAACGTAATTTACGTTAATAGTGTTAAAAGCACTTCACAAGATTTTTATATAAAAAATGTGTATCGCCTCTTTAAGCAAATTTGTACAATCATAAATCACGTCAATATCTTTTATACAAACTAAATTCGAAGCTATGTTAGTAGCAACACCGGAATATTTATTTTTACCGATTGTAAACAATAGCTTCTTCTATTTTTACAATCGATACTATTCGTTGTTATTCCATTATAAGCAAAGGAAAAGAAAACATAATTGTACATTAATATATGAGTATCAGTGTTTGTTTTTTATCACAATTTCATCGGACGCTTTACGTAAATTAAATTTGTAATGGGAACGAAATAAACTTATGTATTTTACTGGAATAACGTGTCTTAGAATTGCGAGCAACTAGCTAGAATAATAATTGTTAAAAATTTTATAGTATTTAGTAACTTTATATCATTGATATCAATAAATTTCCGTTGGAAAAAACCTCCTTTAGTATTTATACAAATTCACTAAAATAGGCTATTTATTAAATTCTAATTAACATTTATGTTTTTTGTTTTTATTGTTGTTATTAGAAGGCATGTCTTAGTGACATGATTCTTGTCACACTTTCATTAGCACATCGCGAACCAAAATTTTGTTTCGTATCTATTATTATTTAAACATAAATTTATGCCAAAAAGAACAAAAGACTAAATATTGCCATTCCAGTCAACATAACATTCTTTTTCACAGTATACTGATCTTTTTCTCATTATAATATGGTTGAACAGGCATAAGGAATGGATGATGTACGAACGTATACAACGTGTTAAGAAATAAATTAAGACATTCTTCGTCTTCAACAATAACTACAAAAGTTTCACACTCACTAACATTTACTAGGATGTAGGCTCCTTCTTTGCCTGCGAGTCGTCTGAGTATGTAGCAACCTTTTACCTATTACCACCGCGAATCAGCAGTGCAGCCACAATTGAGTTCCGGTCTGAAGAGGTATCTGAGACAGTATAATTAAGGGCTCCTTCGATTCAAGTTGTTTGCTGGTGCTATTTCGTTTGTCAACCCAATCCAATTAAAAAATATGTCATCCGTGTCTTCGTTTTTTTCTTACGGCAAAGGCGGCAAACGAGCAAGCGGTTCACCTGATTGTTCATGGTCCCCATTGCCCATGTACATCGAACACCAGAGGTGCTGCAGATGCTGCAGGTCCGTTGCCTGCCTTTAAGAGTATTTGGAAGATGGAAGAGAGGATGAGGAGAGTAATGGAGAGGGAGAGTGGGCCTCCAGTTACCTCACTCACCGAACGAAACGCAGAAGTATAAGATGCCTCTACTTCACGCCGGTATTCTATGCGCAAGGCAGTGGCACCAACCCGGTCGGGCCGACCCATTCGAGCAGCATGTGAAAACAGTTATGACAGTTTTCCCAGGATAATAAGTAGCCTATATTTCTTATCGGACTTCAGGTATCTCCATACCTTGAGTAAACCTTTGATGAAATTGATTATGAAGATACCTTAAATATTCATAACAACGTTTAACAAAATCGGTTCTGCAGTTTAGCCGTGATAAGTAACAGGCAGTCAGACAGAATGACTGTCGCATTCATAATATTAATTTGGATAATTTCAATTAGATCGATCCCATCATCAACACGTCACTCGAATTGGAAGGATTCTCCAAAATCGTCAGACTTGACAGCGAGTTGGCGATCCCGGCATCAGGCGCTGTGTCCTACCACCTGTCTGGTTATTTATAAGGTCTGGCATAATATATGGGAAGATAATTCCATCGTCTGTCGGAGGACACAAGATTCAAGTTCTGTTAATGACTTTGATCATTTTTCAATCTCATCCTGCTTAAAAGAACACATCAACATCTGATGTGAAACAAATAGACGCTCAAAGAAGTCTGCAGCCTGTGATCATATTCTAGATCACCCCATCCATTATTTCAGATTTGGTAGAAAGAAACATCTATTCCTGACAAGGATGATTTACGAGGCTATTGAGATTAAAAATATCTTTAATTCAAATAGGGAGCTGCTCTGCATCGGGTTGGAATTCAGTAAGAAACAAAATTGTTTTTCTTCCCCTCTTATTAATCTGTAACTAATGTATGGCTTAGTGATTAGCATTCCTGGCTGATGAGCCATGAGTTCATATTCCAGCCGATGTTAAACTTTGTGCAACATACAAATATGTTCGTTTTGAGGTCTGATTTTCTCGTTCTGTTTCCCTTGTCTCAGACCCTTCCTTCGATCTTATCGCATAAGCGTTACATAGAATGAGGTGTGTACGGAAAACCTTCCAAGAAATATGTGCAGACTTTGTGCTCCTGCTTTGTCGGAGGGGCCTGTGTTCAGCAGTGTAGTAATAGTAGAGTAGTAGTTACTGGTTATATTTCCCTTTGTTAACTTTTACGAGATACACAGAATGAAATTAGGTAACAGATTCTCTTTCATACTGCCACATCAATCATCCAAATGAATAAGTGCTGTAGCCACATTGTCTTATGGTGCATCCAAATTGCTATTAATATCATAAATCTGTAACTTTGTTATTACTATGATCGTTTTTCTTCTTAATTTGCACGGGAGAGGCCGCATGTGAAAGCTAGTACAGTAGGTATAACGTCTTCGGCGAGCAGCAATATTACGCTGGAAGTAAAATAAACCTTCGCACGGTGGTCGCTTGTTTATTGTTACAATATTTAATTTTAAACGTCCGCAATAAGTGGCAGCTCTGGCCTTTGATGTGTGTATATAGCGCATGCGCACGCACGTCTTTTTGTTTTGTGTTTCACAGAGCGATCTTATTTCAGGAACTTTTAAGGGATTTTCTTATCAACTGAGTAGTTTTTAATGAGCGATAACGTTCTTAAGTTAAGTCCCAGTGCGGACCCTAGAGGAGGGGAGATGCATAAACATATTTATGCGTCTCCGTGTGTTAGTAGCTGCATAAGAAAATCTGTCATCCCCCTTTTTTCTCGTGAGTCTCCTAAGAACCGACTGATGAAGATGCTTTGAAAATAACATTGCGTCCGACAGTTATTGTGATATTGGTGCCCGCTGTGGTGGTGATAGAGGTGGCCACACAATTGTGGGAGGAAGGATGATACTTTCGTTCTCTAGTAGTGAATCTCTAAACGAACGAGTATTACCTATCAAGCTAGGTAAAACATTTTCATTAATCTAATGTCTAATTCATTTATGTAATCAATTAGAAATTAAAACTGAAATACCTAAAGAGCTTAAAACCGTAACTACATTTAAACGATGCTAATGTAAACTAAATTATGAATAATTCCTATTAAGAGATATTGGCAAGGAAAAAATTTCTAACCAAGCCGCCGAAACCGCTGTCGCTAGTCATAATATAAAGATAAATTTAGCGAGCTTAATAGTGACTACAATTCCGTACACCACTTATTATAGATTAAAATAAACATGAACGGTTCTCAGGAAGATTCGCGGATGTAGTTTTATCATAAACACATGTTCTTTGATTACTTCAGACAGCGAACAGACTTATTAAAACAAAAAAAGGCCATATTAAAGTTATTATTTGCTATAATACGTTAACATAAACGCTACCGAACGTAATAAATTGTAAATGGCCTATGTAAGTTCACTTTCATTTCCATGAAAGCCCCAACGAAAGCTAACATACAAACCACGAATGATTTGTCCAGACTCACCACAGGTTTGGTGAGCGCAGTACTAGTACCCTCGTACTGAAGGTGCTGCTCCCCATCACTAGTCTGTGTTTGGGTTCGGGTTCGGCATAGTCTGATCGGTTTTCAGCCATCAACCATCGCCAGAACCCCGTTCGATAGTCAGCAGAGAGCACCGTGTGTATGAGAGGTTAACTTTTGGAAAGAGTTGGTATATTTAGACTGCATAGATATTTATTTAAACAGTACCAAATTGTCAACGGATAGAGTAATTAATGTTTGAAATCTGAAGCTATTTGAATAAATTACTATACAGCATCAAATCGTAACAGAATCGCTGCCCTTCTGATAATGCTCACAATATTCCATTACAAAAGGTGTGGTGCAGTTTATTAATTCCGACAGCGACACAAAATCACCAGAACCTTGTATGTTAATCTTCATGCGCATGGGAGGTTGGCTTTTGGAAAAAAATGGTAGTATATCACACATATACATTCCAATAAATTTAAAATATTTGGACTTACGAGTATCCATACGACTTAAGTCACAAGTCTTTATGTGACATAAGTCGTCTATGGATCGTGACCTGGGAGGCCTATAGGTGTGGGCCGGACCGAAAATCAGTACAGTAATTGTCACGACTGTCGGTGAATCGGGTCCATTTGACATGCTTCAGCACAGATCTTCTTTAGACTTTTTTTTGATAAGAGTCCTTGTCAGTTTTTTTTTAATGTGAAAAAACCAGTTAATTACTATAAAAAAAAATTACGAATAAATACGAAAACAGAAATTCGCATCCACGGATTACTGAATTTAAAAAAAAGAGTTTTAAATCAAATACACAACATTGGAACGGCGTTCCTTCGCGCGACGTTCCGTTGAAAGATAAATGTTTCTAATTGCTACATCTTCATTTTATTTTAACCCATTCCATTTTCTTTTAAAATATCTAACAAATGTTAAATTATAACAGATAGGAACACGATAAAATGTTAATAGACTTATTATTGAAATTAACTTTTCTTATCATTAATGAAAATAGGCTTAAGAATCTACTTCCCTTTCTTACCATGGGCTTTGTAGGAGGCGAATGTGGGAAAAGTTATATCTCCCGGAGAGGTTAATCTCTGGTTCAATATGAAACTATATATTGCAATTTCATATTGATCCTGGGTCCTTGAAAGTATGAAATAGTTTATACGAAATAGGTGGCATACAGTCGCGGTTCGCAAGTTCTTTGTGTTTCCGTAATGCACTTAGTCAAATTGAGTATTCATTATGTTTAATATTCCGTGCTGTACACGGAGATATAGAAGAATATTTTTTAAATATTTATTTTGAACTCTTGAGTTTTGCACGAAAGGGGACAAAATGTCACTTTAACGACAGCCATAACGATGAATGCGTTTACAAATTTTATGATAAGATAGGACCATGTGTAGGGCGAGATGAGTCTGCAATATGTCATTTTTTACCGACCAATGATTTAACAGCTGCAACGGGATTCTTCTCAAGATATTCTAAATGTAAATTGAAGTACAATTTGTTATTCATTTAAATGAGATTGTCAATAGTAAAAAAGTACCGAAGTTTTATTTTTTTATAGCAAATTGTTCACCGTGAAAGCTTCGCACGGCGGAAGGAAGAACTTGAAGAAACATAAAACTTAAGAAATAATATGTACGTACTAACCTACATATGGAACACCAGGGGAGCTGCTGGTGCGTTGCCGGCCTTAGAGGATATTAGGGGAGGAGATAACTAGAATGAGTGGGGAAGGACGTGGAGGGGACCCCAGAAACGCAGAAGCACAAGATGCCTCTTCTTCACGCCGTTAGTATATGCGATGCCGTGGTACTTCCCCCGGTTGTGTCTGCCAATTCGAGCAGCATCAAAAGCCGCAGCTTGCCTCTACCAAGTTTGCTACCGGAGATCGCAAAAAGATTTTCAAACCTTTCTCGTCTCTTGTGAAACCCGAGAAATAATGGGTCGCAAATTCATATAGCGCTATAAAAAACGGCTATTTTAAAAAATGTTTACATGTAAGTAAATATCTGGCATAGTTGTATCTGCATAAGAATCTGCCACCCCCTTTCTGCCCTTGAGTGTCGAAAGAGGCGATTATCGCAATAATTACCATCGACAGAAAACCGATAGAAAAATTAAGCAGACATGACGGGCGACGTGTATAATACTGAGGTCGCCAATCCCCTTGACGTGCGTGGCGACTGTAGCAAATCCTTCTTATATGTCGTGCAGTGGACTATTTACGGGCTGGAAAGAAAAGGAAAGAAACGAGCGTCGCTATTGTGATGTTTGATCATTAACGAATCCGGGTAAGAAAGTCGCTTCAGACATTGCGGGTGGCCCCACAATGACTAAACGAAATTTAAAAAATTTGTGAATTCTTTCAGTCGATTTCGATCACGGTATCATCTTTGATCAAACCAGAAGCTATATACTGTTTAGAATATGTTAAATGGGAAAGTAACAATATTAATTCGGCTGTCAACATCTCTTCTAAACCGAGGTCTTCGAAAACAATCCGTATGCAAAATTAAATTGCGTGTATTTTACTTGGGAGCCATCCGATTCGGTACCATCTTGGTACTTCGGGATTCCAATTCGAGTCACTCGTGTATTATGAAAACAAAACGATCTTCTTCACCTCTGAGTTACCGAGGCCTACGACAAAACCAGAACTTAAATCCACGTGATTACTTCAGAGCATATCTGCCGTTTTTTTCAACGTCTGGTCGAAGTCCCAAAACTTCACGATCATAACCTACAAAAAATGCAGACTCGATTGAAGTCAAAAGTGTTACTCATAACTCGCTGTTAGAAAGGGCGAGATAAATCATCGGTTTTTTACCGCCAGCAGAAAGATTAAACCCTCTCGTCGCCACTAGCCTTCGGCTCGATGTTCAACATATGTTTAAACTGATAAGCGTATTGCGAATGTAAAATTTGTAAAAGTATTTCACTTTTCTAAAGTTTAACTTTATTGAGTAGAACAATAAATCGTCGTAATCGCAGTTATCAATATAAATCGTCTCTTAAGTTATTTATTCAGTTACCGTTACGATTCCTAATCCAAATCGCAAAGCAGTTATCGATGTTAATCAACTTAACCAATTTCGCAAAAAAGACACAGTCGTACCGTCTGTTGGGGCGTATGGAAATTAACGAAGCCATCTCATACCGTGAGAGTAGTAAAAATCGAAATATCTAGAAAATCTTATGGGCGTGATGGGGGGATAACCATCTCGAAAAATATCAGACCGAAATAAGATACCTATGACGTCCAGTGGCGTCTGAGTTGTTAAGAGTCTGATAATGCGATCAGAAATCCGCTTATCAAGGGTAGGTAAGGTTGTCTAGCAGAGAAAACTTTTGTTATTGAGACCGCCTTTTGTTCCTTTACTCGATTCGTAATTGATCCTTTAAAGAATTCATAAATAAATTATTGTAATAGGCCTATGTCTAAAAGATATGTACCATCTATTTTTCCAAATGATATGATTTCACCTGTACTACTATACCCTCTTATGATGAACGAGGTCGGGTAACAGACTGTTTATGAAAAGTCAATCCGAATATAAGGCTAAGCACTTAGTTGCGTATTAAAGTGCAGCCTAACAACCAGCAAACAGCCAACCTTCAAAATGTTATGGATAAAAAGCGGTTTTAACAAAATAAGTAATTAGTGAACATTAAATAAACTTCACTACGGTGAAACGTCGTCATATCCCCATAGAGGACGCTGGCCGACGGCTAATTACCACAAAAAATGCCGCCCACCCTGCGGCCTCATTAATTAACATTGACATGTTATACCATACACTCTTCCATGCTTGTGTTGTTTTAAAAGATTTATACTCTTCACATTTCGTTATTTTTTTTTAAGGTTTAATACCGCCGCCACGCTGCTCCTCCGCTGCTGATTCACGTATCCTCGAAATAATATTATTTTTTTATTATTTTACATGCAGGTTTCTCATTCATCATCTCACGATGTTTTCACTTCAGCGCACAGCACGTGGTAATTTCAGCACTTAAAATTCTCGGCGGTTGTATTTACACGTAAAATTCACAATTCTAGAGTTGCCAGCACCGGGGATCGAACTCGGCTCACTTGCGCTCCATGAAACTAAAGTCAGCGCCCTAACTACTAGGTTATCACTAGGCACTTATAACTATAATTTTTTCTCCAAATTATCTTCGGTTGCAATAGTTATTCAGTAACCCAGGGCCCATGACTCAGTAGACAGATACACTAAGGACGAACCGCGCTTACGTCAATAGGGGTTGTAATTCATTTATATCAAACGTAAACGAACTGTCAGTGCATTTAAGCAGCAGAGATTAATTCGCGCGCTAATTACAATCTGTCGTTTTGCGCGGATGCGTATTAGTGTTGTGACAGTGACAAAAATCACGAGGCATGAGCGTCTTGGCGGGTAACGTCTCCTGTCAATCGTCAGCACGGGAAACGCATGCGCGATCGACGACAGATAGATGAATGAACCCTATCGGGGGATTGAAGTTCTGAACGCACGGAATTCTTCGTGCGCTTGTGTAATGCGTAATGCCAAGGATTGTCTATGGTTCGGTATTTAAATGTCGTTTTACACTTGCTTTTGTTTTAAAGAATATCTCAAAGTGTTGAAGAGCTACATAATACTACTAGCTGGCCCTTTCTAAGATCTTACCGCATAAGTGTTAAATCGGATATGGGAAGGTAAAGACGAGTGAATAAAATTAATAAAAAAAACGATGAACGAGAACCAACATGCAAGATAAACTGCAAAGGAGCCTCAATTTTTTTTTATTGTAAAGAAAAAGGTAAGGGACATCATAGTGATTAAAAATCAATAATACTTCTTAGTAGCATAGGTCTACTTCTACTCTACATCCTACGTTGTTTAAAATGATAATAATATTTTACGCTATTCTCTATTACATAAAGTTGGTTTTAACTGATAACAAGTTTGCTAGATGTCGCTGTGCAGAAATTTCATCATGGTATGGTTTTTTAAAGAAGTTGGCATATAGAATACGCCGTAGTCCAAAATAGACCTCGTGGCAGAAGTCGTTACTAAAGTCACATATCAAGGCGACCCCAGAAGATGTTTCACCTTCCTGTCGGGGCCCTCGGATCGCCTAGCCCCTCCTAAAATTGGAAGTAATTCTTTCGTTTCAGGGGACGCAGCGCTTCATAGCAGCAGTTATCATCGACCCATGTTCAATTTGCGGGCCTCCGTTCGCGGAAGTCTCTTTAGATGAAGCTGTAAAGGCCTCCGGGCCAACAGCAACGTGGATGGGTTTTTAGTCGGTATGTTTCTCCTTCCGAGATCCGAGTGCGACATAACCCGTTGGGCGGCCTCCCGGCCAACAACGGGTATGACTAAATCATTTTCCCTCCACCCAAATAAAAAAAAAAATAGACCTGATCTACATAAATAATTATTATACTGTATACATTTTTTAAAGATTTCTAAGTACTTAAGGAATTTACGTTTTATATTAATCACGGCCATGTCTGCTATGCATCAAAAAATCTCAAAAATCCATTACTTATTCCCATTGAGTAACTTATATAGACTGGTTATTCCCCTGCAAAATAATTCACAATAATTCCATGTCAAGTTGATACCCGATATAATCGTACCGTGTCATGTTTCACATCCAAGACATGGTGGTTTACTTCGTTTTCGTTCGTTAAATAAAGTTATAAGTAACATTTTACATGTGAAAGAATTCACGGATTTTTATGGAATCGTTTGTGGATGAGCGTATATGACCTCAAAATAGTAAAATATCGTTAAACATACTATTAAACTCATAAAATAATAACAAAATTAGAATAATAAATAAATAAATTTTTATTATCATATGGTTGGGTTGTATATAGAAATATGTACCATACATAGAATACAATAAAACAATAACGACGAACAATATGGCGCATATATATATAATCAAATGTAAATAAACTATGATAAAAAATATCTTAAATTTGTATATAAAATACGAAAAAACTTTTCTCTTTTTTTCTGTTTTTAAAATACCATCTCTTTAATGATAACAAAACCAGCCATATGCAAACAGTTCAACCAAAGAGATTTTACTGCAACTTTTTACTAATAAAATACAAAAAAACTTTTTTTTGTATTTTACCGACCTAGTAAATATATAGAGAATTCAGATTGATGTGGAATAACACCAAAGGTAAATAATTGTGTATTGTGTATTGTGCTCCTGAAAAACATTTCTACTAGTTCAGGGGCCTACGGATCCATTGAAAATTGTCACGTGTTTTATATCAAAACAAAATATTTCTTTTTATGTTTAAAAAGTCCTTCAGTATAATCTAAATATTAAAATGTCTAAAGTCAGTAGTCCTACTGACGCCCAGCAGCTTCAAATGCAAGGTGTCTAGTACCACCAGAGATCGCCAACTCACCAACCGTGTGTGGCGATTATGACAGATCCTCAAACTGTGAGAAATATTACAAATGATGTACTGTTCTACTTATAATAACTATCGACAAATCACAAATTTCATCTACTTCTAATCACAAATAATATGACATTAAAGAACCAGAATTTAGGTAAACACAGAATTCACTGCCAAGATTTATTTTACTATTCTAAATACATAAATTCAAACAATTTTTTATTGTGACATAAAGCGGTAAACATCGGTTCTAAAGATTGAAATTGATTCGAATCCTGCTTTCAAATGGTAAGTAGCCTGAAAGATATAAATAGATACTTTGTGCACTTTATAAAGAAATGAGACAATTTAGCGATGACTTAGAATCTGGGTAGAGTTTCAACGATGTACTAATGGAAAACTGAAAATCGTTTAAAGTACTTAGTTCATCTTACTCAAAAGGTATTTCTTTATACAATGAGGTTCATCTGAGAATTTTATGTTGTGTATTAACTTCTTATTACTCTAATAAGCGTAAATTTTTTCATCTTTTAACGACTGTCTCTGGTCAGAAACCCAGTGATAATAAAAATAATTAACTCGCTGGGTTTCTGCAAGGTTCTTTCCAGAACAGATTTAAAAATAATACTTAAGAAACTGTCTAACTATACGACTTGTTTAGTACAAGTATAATGGCGATAGTCTTAATTATAAATATTGATTTAACTGAAATATATTTTTTTATTGTACCTAATAAAGGCGAATTGTTACAAATTGTAGAATGTTCTAGAAAATAAATAACTTTGTTAATAATAAAATTTCACAGAATATTTTCAAATCAATAATAACATTTTTTTTCTTCATAAATGTCTTTGACAGTCCTTTCAAATCCCATGTGCCTCGGACCTTACACAAGGACACTTGAAATTAAAAAAAAATAGATAACTGACGAACTGACCGTCCATTAGCCGCGGCTGATGCCACTCGTCCCGCCACTCCTGACCCTCCATCACATTTCCCAGTTGCCCGCCGATTTATTTTTTCAACGCGACGCGATAAATCAGTTTTTCCGTACGTTAATCAAGCAGTGCGCGCGCGCAGACCGCGGCGCGAGAGGAACACTTCTGTCGTCGGCGTGTGTCGGCACACGATCACCGCCCTGTACCGCCCACCGCCCAATCCTGATACCTCCAGCGTTATTTATGTAAGAGGTAGCTATGTACCATATAATCCGCTACTGTTGTTTGTAGGTAGCTTCCAGTTATAGTGATACTAAAAATTTTATATTTTTTTGTGAATATATTGTTTTGATATACTTTTGTAAGACGTTCTCAACGTAAGTATTTGAACATTGCAACATATCCAAGTATATTTTTGTCGCCGAAAGAGCAGTTGTGTAATGGTAAAATATTTTTCAGCAGTTGTTGAGAAAAGGAAAAAAACAAAGAATTAAAATATTAATTTAAATTTTTTGTTTTTTTGTTAATCGAGTTTTCTTTTATATTCTATTAAAAGAAAACTCGATTTCACTACAAATTTGAAATTAACATATATTTACCTTCATCTTTAAATTATTAATTATGGTCCAAAAGTAATAATTAAAAGCTAAAGATAGTCCGACTAATGACGGTAACTAGGACATCGACACGTCTAACGCCTCCAACCCCTCGTGACCACGGGTGCTGTAAAGCACTCGAAACGTCTGGAAAATAAAAACAAAAAATCCATAAATAATAGTTTGGTTTCAAAAGAAAACTCGTTTGGCAATACGCACAAAATGAAAACTTACATAGAACTGTCTAAGGTACAGCGAGGAATACCTACTTCAAAAACAAACAAGGAAAAAATATAAGGTTGTGCGATTAAAACTTTTATTGATGAAATTATTATCCAATTAATTCGTATCTACGTCGTCTACTTTTCATGTTGACTGTAGACTGTACTATTATAAAACTTTAAAAAAAAGCTGTACTCATCTGTAGATACATGAAAGACATCCCAAAAAAAACTCTAAGAAATAAGTATAGGCAATAAAATTAAAAAAAAATTATTTTCTGTTTACCTGTTTGTTCGTGTATCACTGGAAAACTACTGAACTGATGTTTACGAATCAATATTAAAACTGCGATGCTTTCTTGCAGTAATAAGACCATTAATAACTAACTAAGACATTTTTGTGGAAAATTTAATTAAGTAGTTTGCTATCAGGTCGGTGATAGATCAAGAAGACTATTCCACTTCTTTTTTTTCAAAGGTACAATAGGTAGTCCCTATTGAAAATTTACAAGCGAACGTCATTGCGATCGTGGTTGAGGCTGTGGTTCCGAGGAAATTTTATTTCTTTTTGTTATGGGAAATTTAACGCCATTTAAGAATTTTTGGGGGATGGGATGAGGAGAGAGGGATAGGGAAAAGAGATAGTAGGCCTCTGTTTACCAGTCTCACCGAACGAAACGCTGAAGTACAAGATGCCTCTACTTCACGCCGGTATTCTGCGAAACCGTGGTACTACCCCGGTCAAGCCGACCCATTAGAGCTGCAGCAAAAGCCACCACTTTAAAAATATTTATGTAACTACCCCTTTGAGTTTAAGCGTATATAATTTCTTTCCAATAACCACGCACAGGAAGACCAGACTCTGAAGAATATCGGCGTTGATCAGCAATCTTCATGTTTTTCTCACGACCTACTGTGGATTTTGAGGCCTTGAGAGTAAGCTAATCACCACGCCTGTACATTTTACGTCATCTTCTTCCGGTGCCGCTCTATTATGAAAGGAAGGCAGTGAGCTCGTTAAATATTTCCTTGTCTAGAGCGAGTCTGAACAGTGGCTCCATCGTTTGAACACGTGTCCACACCTTGATTTTACGCAGCCACAATATCTTGCGCCTTCAAGCCCTTCGTTTTCCTTCGATTTCGTCCATGATTATATTCTGCAGCAGATTATGTCGGACGTTTCGCTACGTGCCCGCGGTACACCACTTTTCTTTGTTTTATTGTTCGGATAAAATCGAGGTTTTTGTCCACGCAACTCCAAATTTTTTTTATTGGAAACCTTATCCATCTGACTATCAAGTGTGCTGATGATAATAAAATAACAAATGTTGTGTAGAGATAACCCTTAAAATTATCACAAATTTTTACAAGTTATTGCAAATACTTATAAATTGTGGTGTTCGGGTGCTGCCAAGCACTCGAAGGTAAAGAAGGTATATATATAATTTTCTCCAAATATCAACTGTATATTGCGGGCCTTCTGCTCGCGAGTCTCTACCGTCGAAGCTGTCAAGGCCACCGGGCCAACAGCGTATCTGCCGTGAAAGTTCTCGGAGGTCCAACACCTTAAATGTTGTCAATCGCCTTCGGTGATTGGTATGTGTTAGCACCTTTCCCCACCTTAAACTAAAAAAAAATGTCAACTTCTGTTGAACGCAGTCCTCGCTGCTAACGGACATATAAGACTCTGGCAACCGAGTAAAGGGGGAAAACTTATCCTTGTGTGCTATACACAAATCCCACGGACTAGTGATGGGGAGCTGCATATATAATTATTTCCCCTGTCAAGCGGATATGTTTAATTGTCACAGGCGAAATCTATTATAGTATAACACTACAATGTTCATATGTATTATGATTTTATGTATTTCTGTAAGAGTTTTTTCCCGCGTTCGCCTTCTAATTAGACCAAAACAAAAGTGAGTACTTAGCTACCTTAATACATAACGTTATTTTAATCGTATATACCACTTCGGTAATCGTTTACCTGTTAATATAATGTTTACGTATTAGCCGATGAGCAGGCTTGTCTGTCGGCACGCCGTATAAACACAAAGTAACTGGCAACACTGCAGTACGTCTGCGAACACACAAGTAGGCATTTATATTGTAAACTTTGGAGTAATTATTTACTAACGCAAACACTAGTGTCTGTATGTGAGCCATTCACACACGTCATCCAGTACCATACCAGGATTCCCCATATCATGGTAATTGGCTGGTAATAATATAGATATACCAAAGGCGAAGGATGCTGGGTGGGTATAAAGCCACCGCCCATTACCTCTATCTCTTCCTCTGAGAAATTTTACTAAATTATAGGGGCGTGAAATAAAAAAAATAAAACAAAATTCAGAACCAAGATAAATTATTAAAATTTATAATTATAAAAAAATATCATTTACCTAAATGAGCTTCCACTTCAGCTTTTTATTCTTATGTGATAGTTTTTTATACATATTAACCCTATTGGTATAGGGGCGGCAAATTTAGTAAACCTTTACTACGCCACTGAGGTATACTCGTACATATACCTACAGAGAGAACTTGTCGTAGATATCTTCAGCAAACATCAATGACTCGGATACAAACATTCATATGTATCTTTATCTTTAATTAGTTATTATACTTTATTATACCTAGTTGTATGTCTGTGTATTAGTTTATATTTTTTTATCTTCTATGTAGATTTTAATACAGTCTTCACCAACATTTAAACCACATTTAGTTTATATATAACAGATCTGACCGTGCGAACCCGGCGCAGTTCGCGAAATTCGAACCCACGACTCTCGACTTAGAAGACATGGTCACTTCAATAGGTAACCTCATTTTACTAACTATGGCAAATCCTCTTTATGGGTGGTGTCCACTTTTTCTGTATTGTAATTGCAACGGAGATGTCAAGTAATGTGTATTAAATTGTAGACAATTTATTTATTTCCAGTAGTAGTAATGTCTTAAGTTCACTGTTGGTTATAAACCTATCTCTGGACCGGAGAATTTACTATAATCACCTAGCGTGGCACATTATCACTAAACTTGGCACATTTTCTTCCGTCGCTGTACTCAAACATTAAAGAGTGGTAGAGCCAAGCGGCGGCTTTGGCTGCTGCCGGATTGGTACCACGGCCTCGCAGAATACCGGCGTGAAGTAGAGGCATCATGTGCTTCTGCGTTTCGTTCGTTGAGCGAGGTAACCAGAGGCCCACACCCCCTCCCTATTCCCCTCCTCTTCCCTCCCATCTCCCAAATATCTTTAAAGACCGGCAACGCACCTGCAGCATCTATGGTATTGCAGATGTATATGGCGGACGGTAATCACTTACCATTAGGGGAACCGCTTACTCGTTTGCGTTAATTTCTTGAGGAAGTTCTACATGGATACCTACCTTTCCACCACAATGTACTGCTGCTGGCTGTATTGGCTGGCTTATAGACCTTATGCTATTATATGCCATTTATAGTTCCCTACCGTAGCCTGGACCGCGGTGGCGTGCGGGGTCTCTCTCATTAGGGGTGGGCATTGAATCAACAACAACAGCTCAAAAACATAATTGAAAAAAAAAAAATTTCTTGAGGAAGTTCTACATGGATACCTACCTTTCCACCACAATGTACTGCTGCTGGCTGTATTGGCTGGCTTATAGACCTTATGCTATTATATGCCATTTATAGTTCCCCACCGTAGCCTGGACCGCGGTGGCGTGCGGGGTCTCTCTCATTAGGGGTGGGCATTGAATCAACAACAACAGCTCAAAAACATAATTGAAAAAAAAAAAAAAAAAAAAAAAAAAAAAAAAAAAAAAAAAAAAAAAAAAAAAAAAAAAAAAAAAAATTTCTTGAGGAAGTTCTACATGGATACCTACCTTTCCACCACAATGTACTGCTGCTGGCTGTATTGGCTGGCTTATAGACCTTATGCTATTATATGCCATTTATAGTTCCCCACCGTAGCCTGGACCGCGGTGGCGTGCGGGGTCTCTCTCATTAGGGGTGGGCATTGAATCAACAACAACAGCTCAAAAACATAATTGAAAAAAAAAAAAAATTTCTTGAGGAAGTTCTACATGGATACCTACCTTTCCACCACAATGTACCTGTTGTACCTAGGGCAATATCACCAAAAACCTTTACAAAACTCCTGTGTGACATCATTCCCCGGTAGAACCACTTCATGGATATGAAAAATTACATTGTACGGTATAATCTGGGTTTTTTTTTGTTTTGGGGAAAAGGTGCTACACCGGGTGTAGGTGGGACACCTAACAGTTACCGAAGGCGATGAGTGGTTATGTAGGCATCAACATTTAAGATGTTGGAGTGACTAAAACCCCCTCAGTTTATACGCTATTGGTCCGGTGGCTTTGACAACTTCTTCAGAAAGCTCCCAAGTTAGGTCATATCTGTGAAAGATGTCACAGAGAATTTTTAAAGCACTGCAAATAAGGACCCGAGAACAACTATGCCTCCTATCGAGCTTTGCCGCGTGAAAAGCTATCTAGTATACAATATGTAACTCTACCTTAAGCTGTTTTAAACTAGTTGCAATAAAAATTTTACCATAAAAAAAAAAAAAAATTTCTTGAGGAAGTTCTACATGGATACCTACCTTTCCACCACAATGTACTGCTGCTGGCTGTATTGGCTGGCTTATAGACCTTATGCTATTATATGCCATTTATAGTTCCCTACCGTAGCCTGGACCGCGGTGGCGTGCGGGGTCTCTCTCATTAGGGGTGGGCATTGAATCAACAACAACAGCTCAAAAAACATAATTGAAAAAAAAATTATACCTTTGACGAAACGAATCAATTTCAATAAACTTATGCAATGCATGCCGTAGACGAACGACTTGTTTCAAATAACCAACTCAAATAAAGGTCACCATTTTACGCTTTAAAGTTTTTTTCTTACTGAAATTAAAGTGTTATTAACGCGAACTCGTTATCAATATTCGAGAAAACTCTAACTTAAGCTGTTTTTAAACTAGTTGCAATTAAAATTTTACCATAAAAAAAAAAAAAAAATTTCTTGAGGAAGTTCTACATGGATACCTACCTTTCCACCACAATGTACTGCTGCTGGCTGTATTGGCTGGCTTATAGACCTTATGCTATTATATGCCATTTATAGTTCCCTACCGTAGCCTGGACCGCGGTGGCGTGCGGGGTCTCTCTCATTAGGGGTGGGCATTGAATCAACAACAACAGCTCAAAAAACATAATTGAAAAAAAAATTATACCTTTGACGAAACGAATCAATTTCAATAAACTTATGCAATGCATGCCGTAGACGAACGACTTGTTTCAAATAACCAACTCAAATAAAGGTCACCATTTTACGCTTTAAAGTTTTTTTCTTACTGAAATTAAAGTGTTATTAACGCGAACTCGTTATCAATATTCGAGAAAACTCTAACTTAAGCTGTTTTTAAACTAGTTGCAATTAAAATTTTACCATAAAAAAAAAAAAAAATTTCTTGAGGAAGTTCTACATGGATACCTACCTTTCCACCACAATGTACTGCTGCTGGCTGTATTGGCTGGCTTATAGACCTTATGCTATTATATGCCATTTATAGTTCCCTACCGTAGCCTGGACCGCGGTGGCGTGCGGGGTCTCTCTCATTAGGGGTGGGCATTGAATCAACAACAACAGCTCAAAAAACATAATTGAAAAAAAAATTATACCTTTGACGAAACGAATCAATTTCAATAAACTTATGCAATGCATGCCGTAGACGAACGACTTGTTTCAAATAACCAACTCAAATAAAGGTCACCATTTTACGCTTTAAAGTTTTTTTCTTACTGAAATTAAAGTGTTATTAACGCGAACTCGTTATCAATATTCGAGAAAACTCTAACTTAAGCTGTTTTTAAACTAGTTGCAATTAAAATTTTACCATAAAAAAAAAAAAATTATACCTTTGACGAAACGAATCAATTTCAATAAACTTATGCAATGCATGCCGTAGACGAACGACTTGTTTCAAATAACCAACTCAAATAAAGGTCACATTTTACGCTTTAAAGTTTTTCTTACTGAAATTAAAGTGTTATTAACGCGAACTCGTTATCAATATTCGAGAAAACTCTAACTTAAGCTGTTTTAAACTAGTTGCAATAAAAATTTTACCATAAAAAAAAAAAAATTATACCTTTGACGAAACGAATCAATTTCAATAAACTTATGCAATGCATGCCGTAGACGAACGACTTGTTTCAAATAACCAACTCAAATAAAGGTCACATTTTACGCTTTAAAGTTTTTCTTACTGAAATTAAAGTGTTATTAACGCGAACTCGTTATCAATATTCGAGAAAACTCTAACTTAAGCTGTTTTAAACTAGTTGCAATAAAAATTTTACCATAAAAAAAAAAAAATTTCTTGAGGAAGTTCTACATGGATACCTACCTTTCCACCACAATGTACTGCTGCTGGCTGTATTGGCTGGCTTATAGACCTTATGCTATTATATGCCATTTATAGTTCCCCACCGTAGCCTGGACCGCGGTGGCGTGCGGGGTCTCTCTCATTAGGGGTGGGCATTGAATCAACAACAACAGCTCAAAAACATAATTGAAAAAAATTATACCTTTGACGAAACGAATCAATTTCAATAAACTTATGCAATGCATGCCGTAGACGAACGACTTGTTTCAAATAACCAACTCAAATAAAGGTCACATTTTACGCTTTAAAGTTTTTCTTACTGAAATTAAAGTGTTATTAACGCGAACTCGTTATCAATATTCGAGAAAACTCTAACTTAAGCTGTTTTAAACTAGTTGCAATAAAAATTTTACCATAAAAAAAAAAAAAAAAAAAAAAAAAAAAAAAAAAAAAAAAAAAAAAAAAAAAAAAAAAAAAAAAAAAAAAAAAGTAAAATTGCAACAAATCACCGGCTAATAGGAAGTTTAATGAGTCACAAAGAGCACAATGTTACAGATATAATTAGAAAACGATGCGAAAGATAAACGGACGCATTCTTTCATGACATACACGTGATAGAATTAATCCCGTCAGATCGATCTTATCTTCATAAGTTTTAAGAATCAGATATCATTTATTTCGTGGATGATTGGTATTACATAGATGTCGGTTACATATATAAATAAGTTCAACTATTTCCTACCCTGTAGACGTACGACCTATAATATTTTACATGTCAATTAAGGTACTTAGGGCAAGTGAATATGAGTTATGAGTGCAAAGGACGAAACTTTGTGAACAAATAGGTAAGCATGTCGGAATAAATTTTCTAATAATATCAGAAGAACATTATGTGGAAGAAAACTCTATATCAAAATAATAATTACTAAAGAAATTATTTAATGTGTCGTAGACTTTGTCAATTAGAAAATTAACAAATTTTCGTTTAAAGTATTGCACATTTTAATATGTTTGATTTGATTAGGTATTTTAATATGTATTTTTGGCGCCATGCAAAATACATTTTTGTTGAACAAAGTAGTCTTCTCTGGAATATATAGAGGAGTTAGAGATTTAAAGAGTTTGCAAACTCTTTAAATACATTTTCCTTATCAAAGGAGTTAACCTTAAAATAAAATTTTATATCTTTGCCTATACTCCACGTAACCGATATATGCTGTAAGCCGTGTAAGACGTATAGTAGTATTGAAAGGATATCGAAGAGTATATGAAAATCTATTAAGTTACTAATCTAATCTATCTAGTACATACTAAATCATGGGGCTTCCATGTTAACATCCTATACATTTTCGAATCTAAGAGAGTTAGAAGTGTCTTATATAATATGGCAGCCTCGCATAACTTTTAGTAACCCTGTCTTCGAAACCATAGGTTACAGTTTCGAATCCCGCTAGGGGAAAACCTTTGTGTAAAGAAGAAGATACTTGGAATCCTGGTTTAGGACTGGATGACATGTATAATTGTTCAACATATTATTATTATTATTATTATTATTATTACTTTTATAGTAATCTTTAATTCGGTGACGATGGTATGGTCTTGGAGATGGTAGTGGTTAGGGTACCTGACTGCCGAGGCAGGCGAGCGTTATAGAGTCCCCGGAACGGGAAGAGTGAGTGCCTTTGTATTAGCGTGTCCACTTGCGGCATTATAGTTTATACACTGCGCAGTTATAAACTTCCGATAGAAGTTGGCGCCGTGGTCGAAAGTCAGTAGCTATTTCAATAACTATACACTTATTGGTGTATTTATATTTAAAATATTTAAATAATAACAAATAGTTCACACAGTCACCTACTTGGTTTCAGAAAACGAAAAAAATATTTTTACGATAATAATAAAATAAAGTGAGAATAATAATAAAATAAAGTGAGAATAATAATAAAATAAAGTGAGAATAATAATAAAATAAAGTGAGAATAATAATAAAATAAAGTGAGAATAATAATAAAATAAAGTGAGAATAATAATAAAATAAAGTGAGAATAATAATAAAATAAAGTGAGAATAATAATAAAATAAAGTGAGAATAATAATAAAATAAAGTGAGAATAATAATAAAATAAAGTGAGAATAATAATAAAATAAAGTGAGAATAATAATAAAATAAAGTGAGAATAATAATAAAATAAAGTGAGAATAATAATAAAATAAAGTGAGAATAATAATAAAATAAAGTGAGAATAATAATAAAATAAAGTGAGAATAATAATAAAATAAAGTGAGAATAATAATAAAGTAAGATTTAGAATTGCTCCTCGCAGTAACGCCCGCAATTCTCTTTACATTTGTATAATTCAGATATCGTGTGTTTTAATAAAACTTTCACGGAGAAATATCATACAATATGATGGAAATCGTATGAAAAAATAGTTTGTAATCATTTGGTGAGTTATTAACGAATAAACCATGATATGCACTTTAAATAATGGTCAGAAGTAAAACATCGTAAAGAGTAATAATATGGGTTTTTTGTTTTGGGGAAAGGTGCTACACCGGGTGTAGGTGGGACACCTAACAGTTACCGAAGGCGATGAGTGGTTATGTAGGCATCAACATTTAAGATGTTGGAGTGACTAAAACCCCCTCAGTTTATACGCTATTGGTCCGGTGGCTTTGACAACTTCTTCAGAAAGCTCCCAAGTTAGGTCATATCTGTGAAAGATGTCACAGAGAATTTTTAAAGCACTGCAAATAAGGACCCGAGAACAACTATGCCTCCTATCGAGCTTTGCCGCGTGAAAAGCTATCTAGTATACAATATGTAACTCTACCTTCGTTTAGGACTATCTGATTTATAAAAAATTTATGTAAATGATTGTAATCAAAATGTAATATTACTTATTTATATAAATATATTTCATTGTCACAAGAAAATTATCAGGTAGTTTCTGAAGATATACACCGCGAAACCTCAAAGCCAGATAACCCTATCCTTTTATAATCTGAAAGGATTTACAATAAAACGATTTATTACAGATTAATTATAAATGATCTATATTAGAGATATAAAACTAGAAACAAACTATTTAATAATCTCTTGTGCCAGAATGCTGTTACTGCGTGTAGCTAGGCGTGGCAGACGCTACATGCATCTCCCTCTCATACCCCGGAAACGATGTAGCGAGAACGGGATAGGCATATTTTAGGCGGAGCTTAAAGATGTCGCTTTCAGATCATCCCACATGCTTTCCCGCTCATGAAAAAAAAAAGTAAAAATTGCAACAAATCACCGGCTAATAGGAAGTTTAATGAGTCACAAAGAGCACAATGTTACAGATATAATTAGAAAACGATGCGAAAGATAAACGGACGCATTCTTTCATGACATACACGTGATAGAATTAATCCCGTCAGATCGATCTTATCTTCATAAGTTTTAAGAATCAGATATCATTTATTTCGTGGATGATTGGTATTACATAGATGTCGGTTACATATATAAATAAGTTCAACTATTTCCTACCCTGTAGACGTACGACCTATAATATTTTACATGTCAATTAAGGTACTTAGGGCAAGTGAATATGAGTTATGAGTGCAAAGGACGAAACTTTGTGAACAAATAGGTAAGCATGTCGGAATAAATTTTCTAATAATATCAGAAGAACATTATGTGGAAGAAAACTCTATATCAAAATAATAATTACTAAAGAAATTATTTAATGTGTCGTAGACTTAGTCAATTAGAAAATTAACAAATTTTCGTTTAAAGTATTTGCACATTTTTAATATGTTTGATTTGATTAGGTATTTTAATATGTATTTTTGGCGCCATGCAAAATACATTTTTGTTGAACAAAGTAGTCTTCTCTGGAATATATAGAGGAGTTAGAGATTTAAAGAGTTTGCAAACTCTTTAAATACATTTTCCTTATCAAAGGAGTTAACCTTAAAATAAAATTTTATATCTTTGCCTATACTCCACGTAACCGATATATGCTGTAAGCCGTGTAAGACGTATAGTAGTATTGAAAGGATATCGAAGAGTATATGAAAATCTATTAAGTTACTAATCTAATCTATCTAGTACATACTAAATCATGGGGCTTCCATGTTAACATCCTATACATTTTCGAATCTAAGAGAGTTAGAAGTGTCTTATATAATATGGCAGCCTCGCATAACTTTTAGTAACCCTGTCTTCGAAACCATAGGTTACAGTTTCGAATCCCGCTAGGGGAAAACCTTTGTGTAAAGAAGAAGATACTTGGAATCCTGGTTTAGGACTGGATGACATGTATAATTGTTCAACATATTATTATTATTATTACTTTGATAGTAATCTTTAATTCGGTGACGATGGTATGGTCTTGGAGATGGTAGTGGTTAGCGTACCTGACTGCCGAGGCAGGCGAGCGTTATAGAGTCCCCCGGAACGGGGAAGAGTGAGTGCCTTTGTATTAGCGTGTCCACTTGCGGCATTATAGTTTATACACTGCGCAGTTATAAACTTCCGATAGAAGTTGGCGCCGTGGTCGAAAGTCAGTAGCTATTTCAATAACTATACACTTATTGGTGTATTTATATTTAAAATATTTAAATAATAACAAATAGTTCACACGGTCACCTACATGGTTTCAGAAAAACGAAAAAAAAATATTTTTACGATAATAATAAAATAAAGTGAGAATAATAATAAAGTAAGATTTAGAATTGCTCCTCGCAGTAACGCCCGCAATTCTCTTTACATTTGTATAATTCAGATATCGTGTGTTTTTAATAAAACTTTCACGGAGAAATATCATACAATATGATGGAAATCGTATGAAAAAATAGTTTGTAATCATTTGGTGAGTTATTAACGAATAAACCATGATATGCACTTTCAATAATGGTCAGAAGTAAAACATTGTAAAGAGTAATAATATTTCGAGGTCAGGCAAAGCCGACACGTATATGAATAATGTGGCCAGAGTCTTCCTGGGTCCAAAACCCACTCAAAAATTGAGAGGAAGTTAGTGCCCAGTGACTTGCCTAGTCTTTCACGGAATTTTATAAGTTCTCTAAATCTTTAATTTATTACTGCCTTGGTGCTAGCTCGCGGAAGATCGTATCTGCCTGCTAAGTCACGGATTAACATCCTAAACGCTACCAATATTTATGTAACAACAAAAGACAATTTGGGGATGGATTGCTAGGCATTTGCTAGGTCGTTTGCCCCTTTTCTAATATATTAAATAAAAATCCTGTAGGTATAGATTAGGTATCACACACGAGAAGAACCACTTTTGCATATCTTTAGGAACCGCACTTTGTATCTATATCTTCATATCAAAGAGAGATAAATAAATGTATTATTTAATTTTTGTAACTATTCCCTTTATGAGACATCTTTCAAATCAAAAAGTGCGGTAAAGTTGAAAATAACTTTTATCACAGTATCAGAACAAAGTGCATTTCCGAACGCAACACAAAAATGGAGAGTCCCTCTTCCCGCGCTTTATTTACGTTTATGGCCGAAGCGACGACAGCGCTAACGACGCCATCTTCCTGCCGCGCATTTGTCTGTCAACGGGCACTCGCAGCGCGGCCGCAACGCGCCGGATGCATCGCCAGAAAAACGTTTTGACTGTTCTCCATGCGTACTAGATGAATTCGGATAGATTTAAACAGACAATTGAAACCCTCATCGATATCAAAATATAAACAAAAAGTTATCAGTTTCAGATCACCACCCGGGATCAATTAAGATAATTTACATGACATCGCTTTTATTGGCATTCTTAGATTTTTTTTGTTCTTTATTTTGGCGTTTATGAATTGACTCATATACGTATGTCACACTGTAGCAATATAGCTACAGCATAGCTCTTCTTCAACAGCCTCTTAAGCGTGGTAGATAAATAGCGGCGGCTTTTGCTGCTGCTGGAATGGGCCGGCTCGACCGGGTTGGTACCACGGCCTCGCAGAATACCGACGCGAAGTAGAGGCATCTTGTGCTTCTGAGTTTCGATCGGTGAGTGAGGTATCCGGAGGCCCACTCCCACTCCCTATTCCCCTCCTCTTCCCTCCTATCTCCCAAATATCCTTAAAGACCGGCAGCGCATCATGCCGCAGCATCTATGATGTTGCAAATGCATCTGGGCGACGGTAATCACTTACCATCAGGTGAACCGCTTGCCCGTTTGCCGTCTTTTCTATAAAAAAAAGCCTATCCAAGTCCTCTGTTCAACAGAGACATCTTTAAGAAAGTGCTATCAAACTGGCATGCAATTTATTCCCCAAACGCACTAACGATGCTGCTATATCTCTAGCTCTAGTCTAGTCTATATCGTTGGTCGGTGAGATTGGATCGATCGGTAAATTCGCATGGATTTACCGTTATCAGTCGGTCGCCAGAATCACGTTTGTTATATAATAGTTAATAGTGTGCAGAAGTGTTTAACTTTCAGAGAAATAGATAGCTCTACCATGTCCAAATTTTATTTGGTCAAGTGCGTTCGTTTAGTGAGGTAACTGGAGGCCCACTCCCCCCTCTCAGCTACCCTTTTGCCTCCCCAAATATCCAAAAAGGCCGACAACGCACTGTGCAGGCGGATAGGCATTCTATCTTTGTCCTCAGGAGTGACAACGCATCTGTAACCTCCTTCGATTAAAGTTGTTTTCAGGTGCCCATAGGCTTGTTAGTTCGTTTCTCACCCAACCCAATAAAAAAAATAACGAATCGCTTGTGGTAGGTGTGGATATGCCTTTTAAGGAGCGAGAGGCGAATAACAAAAGTTTTGTCGTTGTCGAGATCTAGGAAATATACTCGTAAGTACTTTCGAAATGTAGGATCTTGATATTATTATTGAAGAGAAGAGTAAAGTACTTTTTTTTAAACTATATTTATATAACGTACTCGGAAGAATACTGCCGAAAAATTTTTGATAACTTTCTAAACATTTTTAGATCACTGAAACCAGAATTTTACAAAATCCTTTATCTGTTGACTTCTAGACAAAATACGTCCCCGTAGTTTACTGTTTAGCGTACCTTACTGCTTAGCCGTGGGTTCGAGTTCCATCCGGGATTTATATTTTTACCAACAAAGATTAAATAAATCTAAAAATTAACAATATTATGTGTCCTAGTAAGAACAACACTATGGTTAATCTATTTAAAAATTATTCGTAAACAAGGAACAGTGGCGTTTTGTTTACAGGCGTAGATCGTAAAGCCACTGAGTACCAGCTCTCTTGAAACATTAAATTCTCCAGCGAGCTTATACTGAAATGTAGCGACTGAAATCGACATAAAATTATTTATCGAAATGGGGATTTTTGCAGGAGATGAGAGAGAAGAAACTGCCTAATTTTTAATACTCACATGAGTGTAAATATTTTAACAATAATTCGCCATTTTACCTTTAGTTCAAAACGTTTATAAAACCATAATAACTCACAAAGACCTTAAGTACCCTAAAACTAACTCTCTGTACTTCTAAATTATTTCTTTACATTCTCAATGTTTTATCTTGAATGAAATTAACTGTTGAAAACCTTCTTCGCCAAGGAGTCGACTGGATTGATACCACCTACCCATTCCGGTCGCCAAACGACAATGCACCTGCTGTTATTGTGCTCTAGGTTAAGAGATATAGAGAGCCAGTATGATTTCGGGCTGTGAGAAGTCCTATCTTAATCGTCAGGGGTGACAACGCATCTGTAACATTCTTCGATTGAAGTTGTTTGCAGGTGTCCATGGGCTGCATCAGCTACTTACCATCAGGACTCATAGCACGTTTTTCTAATTATTAGATTAGTTGAATGTAGTAACTAAAAAACTTGAATGCCTGAACAAAGCACTATGTAGGTAAAGGATTTTTTTATATATTTAAGACTATTATTTTTTATACATTAAGAGATATTATAGGTTTTTATAGATTTATTGATGGATAGCCGGTAGAGAATGCCATCCGTTACCCGCGCCTTCAGTACAGCTTTTATTTTGTTGTAATGAAGAATAAAATAGGTCAATAATCTATTGATAAACAGAACGATGAAGAATCAATATAGACACCTCTGAGGTTTTTTTTTAATGGAAAAGGGGACAAACGAGCATGTGTCTCACCTGATGGTAAGTGATTACCGTCGTCCACGTACATCTGCAACACCAGAGGAGCTGCAGGTGAGTTGCCGACCTTTATTATATTTGGGTGACGGGGATGGGGGGTTGGCGAGGGACGACTAGGCCTCTGGTTACTAAATCACCGAACCGAAACGCAGAAGCTCAAGATGACCTTACTTCACGCCGGTATTCTGCTAGGCCGTGGTATTACCACAGTCAATCCGGTCTTTCGAGCAAGAGCCGGCGCTTGGCTTGAATACGTCGTTGCCAGTAATTTGACGCAACGCAAAACGTATAACTATAAGTAAAAATATGTAGTGTAGTAGGTAAAAAGGCTTGTCAACAAAATACAAGTTTAAAAACAAAATTGTAATAGCGTCAGGTTTGTTAAAATGGTACATTAAGTGTAATTACGCCAACAAACTGTTCTAAAATTAACACACATATATATAAATACTTGTGTGTATTTTTTTCCGTGAATAAATTAAAAAAAAAAGAACATAGCATTCCTACTTTATGTATACTGTAACAATATGGTCTCTGTTAAAATATTATGAGCTAAAGACCAGATGTCTTCCTGGCCGGTGTCATCCACGACGGCGACTTCCGAATAATTTGACTGTGGCCAACTAGCAGGATACATTATAATGTTATAAATTTATACAATATAATACCTCAAGTATTCTCGCACACACTCCGATGTAACTTGGGCGATAAGATTATAGGAAGGTTCAGGTCGAGTGTCAACGACGCAGTACAAATAATTTGAACCGAACATCCAATCATTTGTGTGTTGCACAATTTTGGCTCGGCAGAGATTCGAGCCCAAGACCCATGGCGCAACAGTCAAGTACGATAACCATTAAACCACGCGAGCGTCTATATCTGAAATAGCCCATATAACATAATGCAACGTGGGTGTATACCAATTAATTGGTTGTATAAAAAAATATTGTTATCAAACATTTATTACTATTCATTTATACACACCTCTAAAACAAATTAAAGGTGTATTAAAAAGAATTTGCAGTGATCGAACAAAATCGAGATTGGTGCATCGCAGACGCAATTCTAATAAATACCTTAATATTTCATAAATGATATGTTCAAGGAGGTTGAGCAGATAAGATATTTTTTTTTTCTGGATATAAAACTAAATATTATTTCAACTTATTCTCGAATAGAAAAATATATTAAAATAATCGGAAGAATTGAATACGTTGTCAATTATATGGAGACGTCATAGCTTAATGGTGGCTCGGTGCATGGACATAAAAATTTAATTATTACTTCGTGAACATCTAGACGTCTGCACTGGAGAAACGTGGTGAAACTTACCCGGCAAACAGAAGGCAAGAGGCTGTTTTAGTTTTGGCCTTTTAAGTACGGAATTCAGACCGGTGACCCTCGAGTGACTTTCGAGTTTATTATTCCGCCATCTGTCAAAAGCCACAAGATTATTCTGTCATTTTCCTTTTCTCATACAACACCCACGGAATGAAGGACTATGATTAAAAGTCGTATACGAAATTGGGCTTGCATACTAAGTTGAGGAACCGAAAACGATCTATAAAAAAAAATAGAACAATCGGTGACGTCAAACGGCAAGAGGTCAATTGGAAAAATGGAGTAAGTTTCATAAGAATGACGGTTGACAACGACTCATGTGGTGATGTTAACAAATGTTGTCAATGGTGGGTGCCACAAACTGTGGTGCCAGAGATGCAGTGCACCCAGGCGCAGGGTCTCGTGCGCCTCAGCAGCGGAAATAATGTTTATATATGTTTACTTCAGATAAATGATTAGTACATCAAGGTGACTGGGATTAGATTATTCGTCACGTCACGTTCATAATATGAACAGAATTAACAATATTTCCAGAATCGCATGAAAACTTTTCTTACGATCAATGTTTTTGTATTAGAAAAAAGAAACAAGTCTCCTTGGTCAAGGTGTCATTATTTTTATCATCGCAAAATATAGAGTAATAAAACTATCGTCGGGTTCCTCAGGTGAACGGCCGCGGGCGCGCGTCGTTCGCAACATGTCTCCCATATTTCCATCATCGATGCGTCTGATGCGCGCCAAAATAAGATTATTGGAAATTTGACACACACGAGCGCGCGCGCTTTACGTTGGGCGATCTCACCGACAACCCGATCCCGATGACGTATATGAGTGGTCCTTGTGATGGTATTTATGGAGCCTCGGAAACTATGTATTATTACTAGAATGATTGTACCAGTTACTAACGGTTTGTAAGACTTATTGATTTAAATCAGGGATTCCCAAAGTGGTTGATATCAATTTACCCATGTTAAGTTGGTAAATTATTTCGGTAAGTATTTCTATCAATAGGAAAAATACCAGAGAAAGAATTTTTAAAGTAACTTGGCTGTGAGGGTCTGAGGGATACCTCAGCTTTGGGATACCAAAACAGTTTGGGAATCTCTGATTTAAATAATACTGACTTAAAAGGACACACTTAGTTTAGTAATAATTAAATACTATCTCAATCTGACCTCCTCAATCTCGTGATATTTATCATCGTTACAGCCTATCACATGTATACCCTTTACCAGGATTTCTTCGCTTTTCTCTCTCTCTCTCTCTCTCTCTCTCTCTCTCTCTGGTAAAATGTATAATGATGGATGATGTAATACATATAGGCCGCGGTAGTCACTCCCCTTTAAGTAAACTGTGTAAGGATAGATTACATACATCCTGATAAACTCTATCTATATAGAAAAAATGCATCCTAATCGTTAGAGCCGTTTCCGAGAAACTAATTAGTTACATATATTTACGTATAATACACATATGTAGATAGGATCCAGTAATAAATAAAATTAAATCTGAAACCAAGCATACCACTGCCTCAAGATACTAAGAGTACATTCTGCGTAGATCGGACCAAAATTAATAATGAAGGTAGCCCAAGTTAAATATGACATCAGGACGTCTGACACCTCAGTCCCCCGGGTGTTGTAAAGAACAAAACGGCGTCGAAACGTCGGGAACATTAAAACAAAAATTAAACGTGTTAAAATCCTAAAATATTATTTTCATTTCAACTATAAACTATAGTAACTTCCAATGCGCCGCTGGTGGCTGGAATATGGAAGCTTGGTGCTATCACGTTTTTTTCAGGCCTTTCTAGATTTAAAAATAAGTAATACTTGTTAGAAGGTGCGGGCTAGACATTAGATTAACCAGCGTTACAAAGCGACATCTGTGTAGAGCCTTCGGAATATTTTTACTTACGTTCCGGTTTACAACATATAGAGGGCTAATATAATTACGGGTTGTGTGGCATTCCACCTTAGTCCTCAGGGGTGACAAGATAACGCATCTGTAACCTTTTTCGACTGAAGTTGTTTGCAGGTGTCTATTGGGTGCAGTAGTCACTGCCCATCAGGTGAACTGTTAGTTCGTTTGTCACCCCTATCCAATAAAATAAAATAAAAATGTATTGCTGTTGTTCACTATCTGGCAAAAGCAAGACACATCTTTTCTATTTTATGCCCTCACATTCTCTTTCATTTAAGACGGCGATAGCGATGGCGTCGGCGACAGATTATTAAATATAAATTAAACACCCACGCTTTGTGAAATCAAGTTAAACCAGATGAAAAAGTATGGTGGTAAATACTTATTATTTCAACCTATGGGCTGAATGCAGAATAATGTACTTAGGGACTTATTAGATTGTTTATTTTGGTTAATCGATTGCTGTGATTGTGAAAAAGTTACAAAGATGGAGAATTCTTTACAATAATTAATAATAATTTTAAACGTGGTAGAGTCAAGTGGCGGCTTTTTCTGCTGCCCGAATGGGCCGGCTCGACTGGGTTGGTACTACGGCTTCGTAGAATACCGGTGTGAAGTAGAGGCATCTTGTGATGAAGTTTCATTCGGTGAGTGAGGTAACCGGAGGCCCTATCTCCCCACCCCCCATCCCTCCAACCCCCTCCACATCCTCCCTCCCATCTCCCATATACCCTTAAAAGCTGGCAACGCACCTGCAGCACCTCTGGTGTTGCGGATATACGTGGGCGACGGTAATCACTTACCATCAGGTGAACCGCTTGCTCGTTTGCAGCCTTTCCCATAAAAAAAAATGGTTGGATGTCTTTTTTTCTACAGTCATGTACCACACGTAACTCTGAATTAATAAATATGATGTCTAGGTCTTTGAGAGATGAGAGTTTTAACTTCGGTTTTTGGAGCAGCCATTTGTTTAGCAGAAAATAAATGTACTGTGCCAATACCCTGGTTCTGATTTATGTACGAATACGATGGGTGTAATATGAAGTCAATATGATCCTAACATTTTGTGTTCACTAGCCATATTATTATAAATATTATAACAACACGTAAAGGGTGAAACGGCGAAAATTTTGATAATAAATTCGGTAAATAAAACCGAGCCAAGGATTTTTCGATGTCACAAAAGTGAAAACAACGATCTTGTTTTCAAGGCAAATGCTTTGAATGTTTGCGTAAATGAAGTAATATTTTGTACGTCCGTCGTAAAATAAATTTATTGAACAGGGTCTCATTAATATTCAAGAATAAAATGTCAAAAGATATTTACGTGTGCGCAGAAATGATCATAATTGAGCCCCATGGATTAGGTGAGGCGTAAGTGGAGCGTAAGAAGCGACTAAGCAAAAATATTCGAAAATCTCATGAGAATGCCGGCGAGCCAAACCGATGGTGAAGAAAAAGTGAAAGCCCGCTGCGTTTTATCTCCCAAAGAGGGGAAAAGTGAATTACGGAAGCCTATCAATAGGTGAAACAAAGACTTTATAAAAAGAGTTATTATGATATAAACTAATAGTTGGATGATAACAACCCCTGGGAATGAACTGATCGCACCCAAGTTAGAGTAGAGAGAAAGATCAGAAAAGCTTAGTATTATTTTACCTTCAAAGTATTATAGCAAGCTTTCAAGAGATCGGAATTGTAGTTCCCAAGTCTAATAACAATCTTTGACACAAACAGAGCAGTAAAAACTGTGGTCAATGTCCGTAGGAAGAAGAGAAAATTGACATGACTGTTCATAATTTATAATTATTTTATATTTTATTTTTAATGTAATTCAGTTCAGTTTCGGTTGTCACCACTTAACACATAAATTGGTGGCTCGGTAGATGTATTTTCCTCAAGATAAGGAATTTCTTCTATATTATATTTTTGTTTCCGTATTATTTCATATTATCCTCATGGGGGAAGTTCAATCCCCGCATATGAAACACAGCTTTGGTTTATGCGGAAACTATGTACTGGTATTCTACTATGAGATCCTTCTGCGTCCCCCGTTCAGACACATTTATACACTAGAACTATTTACTATGTTAACTGTACCACGGCGAATGAAATTTATATTAAAATTGTATCTAATAGGGTAATATTTATTCCAAATGATAAACACCTCCACGTGATGCGCCCTGCTTGTTAACGAACAAGACTTTGGCGATTCCGTGTGGCATTCGTAATTAAATGCCACCGACACATCGAATAACTCGTTTCGTTAAGCGTGTAAGTTCGTGTCTTCAAAGACCGATTGTAAAGACCTTTAATGGTCATCAGTCTTCGTGAGTACGTTATCAGTCGTTAATCCGAATTTATTAGGTGCTGGAAAACGGAAGTTTCTTCAGAAACTATTTACCCTTTTTTACTACATGGCTCCTATGTGTGTGTATGGACTATGTCTACTATCAAGGACTGAGCATGTAATACATTCAAAATGCTTGTACCATCTACTGTTGTGAAATTCCTAGGCGAAGCCACATTACCCCATTTTTAAACAGTAACAATATTCTTAAGATGGCTGCACTGAGAAAATTGCACCGGTCGTGCCTTCTATTTGGAGTTTTTGGTACACAGAAGCCTAGATACCTACTTGATAAGATAGACAGACTAGGGCTCAACAGCATACCTTTCGCTCTACTACTCTGCCCTTGGTAACCGCCAAGCAAAGAACGGCCGCATTCAGGGATTGTCTCAAATACGCCGCGACTCGTTGTTGAAACGATTTCCTACCACCTACTAGAGATCTAAAAACAGTAAAAGGTTTTAAATAATTATTTAAAAAGGAGAGCGATGGCCGGTAATATGGTGAATGGGGCATTGCATACATTTATGAACAGCCAGAGGATATCTCACAAAGCTCGTTTGGCTGTGCATAGAGGGGTATTGGTACCAACACTAACATATGAAAGCGAAAGCTGGGTATGGCAGTAGAGGCATGAAAGCAGGATAAATGCAGTAGAAATGAGAGCGTTATAAAGTATGATTGATGTGAAGATAACTGACAGGGTTCGAAATAATGTGATCAGAGAGCGTTGTGGCGTGAAAGACGATGTAGTGACACGAATTGAGAAAGGGATGCTGAGCTGGTTTGGACATGTGGAGAGGATGAATGAAAGTAGGTTGACGAAACAAATATATGAGGCGAGTGTAAATGGTAGAGTAGGGAGAGGAAGACCTAGGCGAACATTTCACGATCAAATCGGAGACGTTCTGAAAAAAGGCCGGGTCAAGAGTACTCTAAACCAACGAGTATGCATGCGAAGATTGATGAAAGTGGGAGAAGCGATTGTCATATGTCAGGACCGTAGCAAGTGGAAGAAAATTGTCTCTGCCTACCCCGTTGGTAACAAGGCGTGAATATATACATTAAAAAACACCTGCTTGATGAACTAAAAGTTGACCCTACTTAGGCTGAGGATTGTTCAGGCCTAGCTCACGCAAAAATCATTACTTTTTTAACATTTCTGAATAGCCTATGTGCAAGATTTTGAAATATTTAAAATAGCCTAGGACGCTGTGTTTGAGATCTGCCGATGGTTGTCCTATATGGACTGTGTTGTGTTCTATGTTCGATTATTAAGATAATCTGTGGGGATGTGCTTATATCCTTACTGATGGAATAATTTTTATATTGAATTTACTATATTATGTATTATGGATTACTATGTTTTATATATTATGTTTATAGGTAGATTATAAAAACATATAATGGCATCGGAGTGTCATAGGAGTTGGCACTGAAAAACAGTGTTAAGCGAGAGGGTAAACTCGTTGGCAGGCAACGTGGCGGACAATTACCATTATATTTATCTTTTATTTTAAGTTTTTGATTGTAATTTTGTATTTAAATATATTTTTGTTTACTATTTGTTTCAATTAATTACATTTATTAACAAATAAATGTACTTTCTTTCTTTCTTTCTATATTGACTAGAACACGATTCATATTACCTACACCATACAAAAAATACACTTCGGCGTCAAGATGGGTAAAGATTCACGCCCATGGTTTGCCCACGTTTCTTTTACTAAGTATCACTGCCACACGTAGCAAGTATTAAAGTGGTCCTATATCCTTTTCCAAAAATTTAACATTACAATAGCTTTCAAAAGAAAGCGACCTAGTAGTGGTTATATTGATACTCGTTAAGATATTAGTAAACATTTTAGTAGTATTTGGTGAATTCACCAGTTTATGAGTAAACAAACGAGCTCTGATACATATAATATACCGTATGCATTGTATCTCTATGAATCTGTATAACTACACGTAGTAACGTTGTATTTACATTTTTATTACACATCTCCTTGACAAATATTTATAAGTTATATAGCTTAGGTGTACCTAAACTTAAAAGGAAAGTATATAGAAACAGAAACTAACTAAACTAATGAACAGTATTAGTGAAAATTAAGGAAATACCAAATCAAACAGACACCGGGGTACACATTTTATACTAGTAGTAACTGTAGTAGCTACCTTGTTGACTAGTGAAAGTGATGTATGGTAAATAGGTGCAACAAAAAAGTATATAGATTAAAATCTCTTTTTTTTTGTTTTACAAAGATGTTTACGAAGGCAGTGACCGACAAAATGTAGTGATCAACAAATAAGTAGCTGGATCGACTAAAACCACCACGGTTGAGATACTCAGTTGACTCGGTGGCCTTGCCAGCTTCGACTGAAGAGCCTCGCATACAGAAGGCCTACAAATAAAGTAGTTAAAAGTGTAATGACGCTCCTTCCTGATGCTCTGTAGGGCTCAGGCCCCAGTTAGCGAAGGAAAGATTTCCGCAGCAAACCCAAGGGCTCCTCCTCTTAAGGTGGTAAAACCTCGGCTCGGGATTCCAACGAAGAAGGTAAGGTCATATTTCAAAAACGCCCTTGCAAACAATTATATTTCGTGAATCTGAGACTGCGCGTTCGAAGATGAACGTTAGGGATTCCCATTATAAATTTCAAACGTCTTTAAACAGGGGTAGGCCTTTGTTCAAAAGTCACAAGGACGAAGTCACATGTATAGTTAATGGTATAATAAAACCATACCGCTATATGATTTTAGCGCCATCTAGGAAAATATATAGTAATTAGTCAAAAGTAAAATTTAAACTTTCATATTAAGATAATAAGTACGAACGTAACGAAATTATATAAAATGTAGTTTCGAGATTATCACTCGAATTATAGTTGTAAAAGGGAGAAACTGTCATGTCTAAATAACTCTTGTTTTGTTAATTTATGGGTTTTATATACATATATATTTATATATTGGTTAGAACTTTTTTGGGGTTAGGAATCCGTTTAAAAACAGTAGTTGTTTTTTTACAGCCACTCTTCGTCTTGAAACGCTGTGCAAATATACTATGAATGTCGTAGGGATTATTTTACGACTATTGGTTTCTATGATTATTAATGTCTATAAAGCTGTTTTAGAAGAAAGCGTGATTATAAATGTTTATTTGATCCGCTGTATCCTATCGGAGTCCACTTGATCAAGTAACATGAGTTGAAAACTCCATTAAAATTCATTTAGACGTTTCTACGTTATACGTATCTTAATAATTACGCCTAACGCTCAGCTCCTGAAGTAGATAGCGTGACGATATATTTATAACCCTAAGTAACACTATTGAGAGTCACATCCTGATGCGAGTTCAGACAGACAGACTTTTCTAAAAATAATTGTTGTGAAATTTTTATTGCTAGTGTAATATACCGCAATTAAAATATAAACTGTTCAATACACAGAAATAGTTTTATTACAGTATAAGTTAAAAATACATTGAAGCTTAGATATAGTTAATAGTCTTGGTACTAGATGACGCTTTAAGATTTAATTGTATTCTCTTTGGAAATGTAAATTTTATATCTAATACTTTTAGCTTGTTAAAATACCTGTTTGAATATGATCAAATATAACTGTTTTAAAGCGATGTTACTTTTTAATTTTATTTCATTAATTTATTTATTTCTTTTTACAATGCTTCGTACCGCATAATTTTTATATTATTATGTGTTACATAACACTTATTATTAAATTATAACTTTGTTTACGTTTAAACCTTTTTAACTCTTTGTAGCTTTTGTAATTTTTTATATGGCAATAAAACTTGTTTTCGCAAGAACCTTGTGAGTATCGTCAATTTTATTTTGATAGCGAATTTGTCATAGAATTGGATAAAAATTGGTGAATGAGTGATCTTATCGGAACAGTGTTATTATGTTTAATGTGCAATAATCAATCACCAGCCAAGTGGAGCTCTTAAAGAAACTGCTTGCCATGGCCGGCCCGTCCGACGGCGATCCCGACGGATGGGTCGAGTTCTGTGAGCGTCAGGCTAAAACTGCCGCACAGGACTTCGCCAAGGCTTGCTTACATTACATTCAGACCGGCGTTAATGACCCTTCAAACCGACCTAACGTTTCACAAAAGGAGTTTTTAAAGAAATTTGTGGATTGTTTCACTGAACAGTTTGATTACGAGTTTGGTAAATTAAAAGCTCAACACAAACTGCCAAATGGGACGCATACTGGCCACGATGAAAGTGACTATTCAGAAGACACAGACTCTCCGAAAACACAACATAAACCGTTTTTCCGAAGATTATCTTTTAAGGGTCTTAGACGCGGTAAAGGTCTGTTTCACAAGCAGCATTCAGACGAAGTTGAGCTGTCGTCTAATTTGAACAAACATAGCAAAACAAAGTTAGCTAAAATTGTTGTAGAATGTAGGAAGGAAGGTTTGGTAAATTACTTGACCCCCGAAAGCTTAGAGCAACCCAGTGGTCCTCAGAAATGGGAGAAATGCAGATTAGCATTAGTAAAGACAGTTGGCGGCTACATGTTAGAATTTTATTCACCACCAAAGGCACAAAAGCCTAGAAGTGGAGTGTTTTGTTTTCTGATATCAGAAGCTCGGGAAACTACAGCATTAGAAATGCCTGACCATGAAAACACATTTGTTTTAAAGGTGAGTTGATTTCATTTCATGTTTCAGAGCAATGCTGCAAAATGTTAATGTCTTTCGCTCTCATAAAATCCCTGTTTAATACTTTGTAGCTTACAAAATAATTTTGCCGTTATTTTTAGTAATGCAAACCAGCTAGTCAATTATTGGTACTTTAGCATAGTCCTTAAGGGCGAAAATGTCTTTATTTGTTATTGATTTTTTATCACTAATAGAAATTGTTGAAAATGAGCTTTAGGTATTTTAGATAAACTGTGTGGTGCTGTTTTATTAAAGGAAATAAATAATCAAAGATAATTTCATTAATTGAAAACTGAAATAATTTTGCATTCATAAATAATTTGTTATAAGAAAAAATAAAACAATCATATTATTTTAGCTCTAATTTTTTTTTATTGCTATTTAGTTATTCTTTACATTTTTCTGCCTTTCAACTGATTCCCGTTACTATCCTTCAGTATTAAAACCTAAAACTCTGGAGATAGATGTAATAGTGGTTTATCTACTCAAAGTTGTAGTCCTAAAATATGGGCATAAATTTTGTTTAGGTATTGTGTACTGCTATGCAGCATTGCTACAGTACCTGCTATAGACAGTTTGTAAAAATGGTTAAGGTTAGTCAAAGTCACTTGATGTGATGAGATGTGAAAGTCACTTTAGTGGGACGAAGTGTGAGTTCATTAATAAAGTAAACAATCTTCATCAACCTGTTTTAATGGAATCCAATGTTTTTATAATACATCAGCCCATTTTAGTTGACTGCTAACCTTAGGCCTCTCTAGGAACACACCAGTAGCCAACAAATATTTCTTGGAAAGTTTGCCCTTTACTAGTCCCTGGGATTTGAGTTCTGCAAAAGTTTTGTTTCAATACACCATGCTGGGCTAGTGAGTTTATGTTCTCTGCACAGTATAGGCTCCCCTTTAAAACCCTTCTAAAATATTCAGAGGAAGAGTTTGGTGCACTCGGATATTTACATTACATTACTTTAACGGGAGTATCACATATTTCAGGCAGACAATAACATGGAGTATGTAATTGAAGCAGCTGATGTTGATGATATGAAATCTTGGTTAGCAACAATAAAGTACTGTATGAGGTCTGCACCTACAACACAGCCGCCACCTGATTCCTTAGCAGGACTTCCAGAGCCCGCACCACCTGATCTGCCGCCGCGTCGCGATTTACCTGCCAGTACCAGCAATGCAGATTTAGCCACTGATACTCCTGAAGAGGCAGAGTTAGGTGAGGAATTCATTGTTATATAATAAATAAAAAAAATTGGATGCAAATGTAATAATTTTTTTATTACATTATGTAAAGAAAAATGCTATTTTGTTATAATCATCAATTATGTAAATATTCATGAATGATGTAGAAGCCATTACATATTATTTGCCATTAGTAATTTGAAGCTACAACTCTTGCCATCCATGTACTAGAGATGCTCTGCCATGTGACTACTAAGAGGTTAAAAGGAAAAATCCTGTTTTATGGTTATGTATGGTATATCTTAATAGTTTAAGTGAACAATTCTTGTACATATGTATATGTACATATACAAGTAATTGGCTTCTTGGAAACAGTTAACAATTTGGATGAATTTTTTGTATTTAGATAATGATTTGTTTTTCATGTTTATCAAGGTAGGTGACATCCCTGAGAAAAGTCGTTTTCACACAGATAAAATAATTATACATTAAAATTAATAAAAATGCTATCTCATGGTTCCATTATGTCAGAGTGTGGTGCTCCATGAGTATTGTCATACACTGGTACTGCATAAGAAAATGTGGAGAAAAAAAGCCAAGCTCATGCTCATGAAAGATTTATATAGATGTTTGGTAGTGGTAGAAAATTTAATCCAGCTACATTTGTTGTACTACAGTAGTACAGTACCACTACAGTAGTAGTGTATAGTATAGTATAGTATAGTGATTTTCTCAATCTGCCATCCCATCTTCCAAACTGTCGTGGTGTCTGATAGATGGCAAATTGTCCATTTCGAAAAATACCAAACCGATGATGGACAGCAGCATCTACAGTGCGAAGCGTTTGATACTGCAATTGCTAAACTGACTGCTAACCATGGCTGTCATGGAAAATTTTATTAAGATTTTTTTGTTTGTTTTTGGATTGAGATGAAAAACATGCTAACAGTTCACCTGATTGTTTGAGGCTACTGCAGCCCATGAATACATGCAAACAACTTCAATTGAACAATGTTACAAAGTTGGCACACAAGTTGTCACCCTAAGAAGGAATGCCTCACAGTTTGTAATTATACTGGCTCTCTATACCTTTCAAACTGGAACACAGCAGTTACTGCACTGCTGTTTGGTGGTTGAAAGGGGTAAGAGTATGGTACGACTGTTAGAGAGGAAAGGCATAAAGAACATAAAAAAATATATAATTCTCCCAGGTTCAATAGCGGAGGAAGCGTGTTCGGGCGCGGGCAGGGTGTCGCTGTGCGAGTGGCCGTGGTTCCACGGTACGCTGGCGCGTGCGGCGGCGGCGGCCTGCGTGCTGGCGGGCGGCGCGGCGGCGCACGGCTGCTACCTCGTGCGCCAGAGCGAGACGCGCCGCGGCGAGTACGTGCTCACCTTCAACTTCCAGGTCAGCTATGCTAGGGGGATTATACCTTAAGACCTTGATCAGTAAGGGTGAGTCTCTCCCAAAACGTAGGGCACTGTTAGGGCTGCCACCTTTGTTTCTGATAAATCTAGTTTTTAGGGTGTAACTTTTGCTACCACGTTCGCCAGAGGGAGACGTTCTTTCGAGACGAGACCTTTAACTTTCGAATCAGATGTGCTAGGGGAATAACAACTTAAACCTTTTCCACACCAGAAATCGTGTGGTACTTGCGTCTCGTTTTTTGGTAGATATAACGAGGGTGGTCTGAAAAGCTTCTGAAGGTCTACAAGAAATTTTTTCATCAAAACTTTTATTTATCTACAAGTTCTCCTTTGTTCTGCCAGCGATGCTCCCATCTCTTTATCCCGCCCAAATAGTGCTAGGCTTATTTCTCTGCAAAATAATTTACGAAGGTGATAGTCTCCCCGGTTGATGAAAATCTCTGTCCTTCGAGCGCAACCTTCAACAAAAAAAAAGTGAGCAAACGCGGCACCCAACGCGAAGACAGCTTTCTCATGACTAAACCTTGAATTGATATGAGTCAAACACGTTCTTTGGACATTATCATAGACTCTGCTATCTCTCTCACTCTAAATCGACGATTATCTAGCTTTTTCGTTGTCCCGATCCTTCATCATCTCCCAAGCTGATACGGCCATGATTAAATTCAGCTGTGCAAAATCTTGGGCAGTTGTTGTTTATGGTGGTACAGAGTCATCGTACATGGCGTCCAACTCGCCTTTGATTTGCGTAAGTGTATTGCCTTTCAAAAATAAATATTTAATGACAGCTCGATTTTTTCCATTTAAACAAAAGTACTCACATCGACTCCCTTACACTGTCCAACTACAACTGCACATCCAAAATGCCTGAAGATTTGGTGAGTACCTTTCAAAAGATTGGCAACAGCTAAAGAAGCTGTATTGTTGACAAGAGTTGCCATCTTCATGTTGAGATCAGAAACTATTGAAACACTCAACGTACGTTTTAAGGCACCACTTTTTTCTTCTACATTATCATCTTGCCTATATTTATTTTTGAAAAAACTAGTTAACATACTGACGTTGATAACCAATGACATTGTGGATTATTCCACAATATATAGTACACTTGGAGCGAGCGGGACACGAGCATTAATCAATCTTTTACGAGCGACGGAGAGATCGTATGACGCTCAGCTCCCAAAAAAAGGCAAAGTTTAAATATACGAATATTTATTTATACATCATACATTTTTTTTAAGAAAGTACCCGCTCGCGCATTTGCGAAGGAATTGTTAATGGCTTCACATAACTGAACAATCGAATCCTCACACCGCAGGGTCGCGCGAAGCACCTCCGCATGACGCTGAGCGACTCGGGCCAGTGCCGCGTGCAGCACCTCTGGTTCCCGAACGTGCACGATATGCTCGAGCACTTCCGAGCGCACCCGATCCCGCTCGAGTCGGGCGGCGCGGCTGACGTCACGCTCACCGAGTACGTCGTCTGTCACGACGGCGCCCGCCAACAAGTGAGCCCGCAGATGCTCTCCTAGCTGTTGTGTTCTGTTCACGTCACTCTATTTTAGGTTCCGCCTCACTCACCCTTCCGATCGGTGCCATGAGCCGAGACTAGTGTTGGCCAGTCACTTTTAGATGATTTTGGACGGTTCTCGTGTGACTGACAATGCCTGTTGTGCAACTCCGGTGGTAATGATAATCGGTTCGTTTTGACGTATTGACAGATTCGACAGATCGCGTCGTAGATACTTTTCTAATTTTATCAAATTCTACACTTTGACAGTGATTACGATTGGCATACTAGTTTAACAATTAGCAGCAAAGTAGCGCAGTAGGAAGCAGGTTCCCCTATTGTGTAACTACGTTATTACTGTTATATTGTTCAATTTGAAGTTACACCAGTCTGGACAGTTAGACACATAGCGTCGAATATTACTCGGAAATAATATTGTAATTAAATTAGCCAGTCTCTACGACGTAGTCTGGCAAATTATTAACACTGTCGTATGTTCAAATTGAAAGCGATCGATGTTATGATTACCGCCAGAGTACCACACAATAGAGGTGAGGGGGTATATTGTGTAACTGATAGTAATGATGATCGATTTCATTTTGTTATTTCGACAGTTTGTTATTTTCGATTAAACTAGGTAAATCTCTACTCTGCGCGCGATTTGTCAAACTGTCCCAAACGTCTGAAGGAAACCGATAGCGATTCCTATTACCACCAGAGTTACGCAATAGAAATCATTTCCATAAGCTAATGAGATTATCATTATTTATTCTTCGCTCATTTCATTTTTTTTGACTCAGATGATAATCATATCTAAACTGCTCTGAGTTTCAATTGCCTATCTGACTCATACCATGAGCTGCTAGGAATGTCTAATAGAATTTTTATATTAACATATCAGGCTCAGTGCATGGCTGAATTCGGATATTGTACTTCATTGTATTTGGCGAATTTCACTAGTCCGGCTCATGACTTAAGCTGTGGTCATGGGTACCATTCGCATTCGTATCAATGTGCTGAGACAAACGTTGATGTCACTAGATTTCACCAAAATATAAGCTAGACACAAATACTCACTCTTAATAGTTCTAATATCCGTCAATTTGACTCGCCACAGGCAATTTTTGTTGCCCTATTTTTTTTTCTTTTTTTTTTCATAATTACGTTTGTAATTGTGCCAACTCCGTTGTATACTTTTTTGTTTTTTATTGCGTTGTCAGAGTTCTTGCAATATCTGAACCAATTACTATTGCGATTATGTAAATTGCAATGTTACAGATCAATATCAATATTTGACTGTATATTACATTATGTATTGATATAGACTTGTATATTATGAGGCTTAAAATCCCACCGAAGCCTTCGCCATTTTGTGTAAATATTTAGTTAGTTACATTTAAAAAAAATACAGTAGATATTTACATTATCAATCAAATAAAATAAATAAGTAAGCCTTATTCTCATGAATTTATTTCTTTGAGGACAATTAAGCTGAGATAAAAATGTTTTAATTCATTATTCGTTTATTTATTCTTAAGATTTTATATAATTTTTATTTTCTATCGACATTTGTCTCGCTCATGTTGTAATTTTGTTTTGGTCTATCAACAATTTTGTTATTGTTATACATTATGTTGCTATTGATGTTGTAGCTTTTAGAATGTACATAGTTATTTGCTCAGCAATCCTTGTATTCTTTATTAATAATAGTATCCTAGTTATGGTGTTCAATTTTTTTTATTCAGAATCAGATAGAATAAAAGTGTGTTAATTTGTGGACGATATAGGTTTGCTTTCCTTCATTAACGAAATACAAAGCAAGTGCACTTATAAGGATAGTTGAAATTTTATGCTACTACTGACAATGGAATCAAAAACACTTATTGTGGGCCCACAATGGTGGTGAATTACGACGTAAGAAGTACGTACTTAGACTAACGAGTTCTAGTACGTGTAAATACGTGTTCCTGAGACTAGCTACACGAGTATTTAGAAGTACGCGTCTGGTTGGTACCACACAGTAGGGACTTGCTAGTTCCTACATGACTGCTAGGGAGTTTTCATAGATATGTCTATGTCATGAGTCTGTCAGGAATAACAACTTTTAAGTTAATTACAATAATCAGTTAATCATCGAAAAACGTTTACAATTTCTAAAAGACATTATCTGACACCAACACCATTTATGCAAAGTCAATTTACATAAGTTTTAAATCAATATACACTCACTTAGTAGTTTAATGACGATGTTAACCGCAGCCAAGCGATTCGCAGAACTGTCAATTTGAAGTCAACAAGGTCGGTTGTGTTGTTCAGTATCGGCGTCCATCTCACGCACACATCCGTCGAACGGGACTCCGAATGTGTCTCGCAAGGCTACGAGTACGTTGTGTGTATAATGCATAGTGCGAATTTAGTTGATCAGTAAATGTGTGTGCGTGTTCGAGTACGTGTGCGACTCGGACTCGTTACGACTTGTCTGTACTCAGTACTTCTAAATACTCGATAATCATTCGTACTCTGATAAGAGACTCATGACTGAGACGTCATGGATGTAACCTAGTCTCAGTAGCAAATAACCTGTCGCAGTATACACGCCTCGCCTCTAGTGCATTCGGCAATGAGAAACAATAAAATATTTTAGTTTTCAATAAAAGAAACAGTAGACTGTTTCTAATGAAAATATTAAAACTGGTGTCTTTCTTCTTCTAGTTTTAAAAAAACTGGTGTCTATGACTTAGGAATTTTATCTATGGTTAAGCAAAACTGTTTACAATCATTATCAACTGTCGCCTCTATTATATTTTTAACAATAAAATTTTTACTATAATAGAAGCTCACTAGACTTGTATTTTCAATATTATGCTGTTTCTTAGTCTTAGAAAACAGCTATGGGGGAGAACACAAATATTAGCTTTAACAATTAGTTTAGCTTATTGCCAATAGATTTGATTGAGGTATGAGTAAAAGTTTCTCGTTTAATATAATTTTTTTATTAGATTAGGAAGTAAATTTAAACATGTTTCGTTGATTCCTGAGCATGCATTTTATTTATTATGTCGATTGTAAAGTTTAATTTATATTTTGGTTTTTAAGTAACATTACTCTGTAGTAAGTTATAGGTAACTTATATCACAATTATGTAATGAGTTATGTATGTATGCAATATGAAATCTGCCCAATCATGGTTCCATGTATTTGTGCCTTTTTAAGTTTTACGAGGAATTTTCTTTAACGTTTTACGGATAAAGCGCATTATGCGAGTCAATAATGCAGCCGCAATATGGTGTTATGTTTTTTTGCAAGTCAAATTCAGCTTTCCCTCAATAATAACACATTACATAAATGTAAACGAGTTAGAAATATCTATGTGACGGACTGTTATATTATATTTTACTAACATAGACTGTATTTTTAACAAACTTTGTTTATATTTTGTACAAAACGAACTCATGTTCTTTGGAGCTTTAATCTTATTTCTTGGTTGTAAATTTTATTATTAAACTATAATGCTGAATGGCTTTGTTTTTTATTTTGCTGGTTTTTTTTTATTATTTGCCTGGTGTTTGGTGTTTGTTGTGAGTGGCGTATGTCTTTATTTAGGTAGGTTCATTTATTGTTTGTTCATTGTTATTATTCTAGAGTATCATACGGTAATTTAGTTGCGTACAAAATAAACCAATTTAAATGTTACACATTTAAGTATTTGTTTTAATTCTTTTAATTTAAAAAGATATAATAGAGATATTATTAATATAAATGTAATAACTACACTTTCATATAATAAAGACTAATAAGTGTAGATATAATAATTTCACTTGTTTTTGGTTTTAATAGTTTAGAAATGTAAATCAGAAGAGCTTAATCTTGTTTTTACAGAACTGTTTTATAACCAATAAGATTGCTTCGTTTTAAATGAACAACTTTCCACAACGTCTACATAGAGGGCTCTGGGGTCCAATGGGTGCACATGGTACGTTGAATAGGGGTTTGCAGGACTTTGCAAGATTGACCAGATAATTTCCTACGATCTGAAGGTGCAAGGACGGCCGGACGGATAGAATAGTTTTAATATTATTATTTTTTTTACTAATAGCTTTAACTAATAAAATGTTAGCATTAAACTGGTATCGAAATTTTAAAAATATAGTGTCTAGACACATTGTCATTAAAGTTATTTCAAAATAGGTTTTCCAATATGGTCACCAGATACCAACAATATTACCAACGCGAACCCAATATTTATATAGTATATACAATATAACACCATAAATAATTATCGACAGTTAAATATTAACGTCCGGCGGTTTTAGTGCACTGCCGAACATAGGCCTCAGTTCTGCTGAAAAGCTAACAAAAACCGGTGCACGTTTCTTGGAAGGCTTGCCACGGCGGCCGAGCGGGGTCAGCGGGCGCAGTGCCGGTAGCCGCGCACCAGTGTGATGCTGCTCCCCGTCACTAGATTGTGGGCTTTGGGCGCGGTAAATTCGGATGGATATTCCTTCATTTATTAACATTCGGTCGCCGGAGCCTCGTTTGTTTTCTAGCTGGTACACCACCACGTGCAGGTGAGGTTGACATTTGGAGATACAAATGCAGTAAGCGGGGGTATCTTATATAAATAAATGTATCTAGGAGCAATTGTGCGTCACGGTAGGAACCAAGAGATTATTGGACGAAAACAAGTCATTGATGCAGTTTTCTGTAAACTATGACACATCTTGACGAGTATACTTCAAATACAAGTATTGAGCCAGAGCGCGTTGCCAGTTATGACTTAAGGAACCGAGACTTGGCACCTGATCCTTCACTGCAGACGGTATGTGGAAGCTCAAATGTGCTCAGTAAGCTCTGTTCGTTGTTCGTTGTACGATAGTCTGCAGCAACATACAGGCAGGTACTAACATAATATGATACACTTATATTAAGCTATATAAGGATCTACATATGTTTAGTTAAAAATAATTATAATAGGCACTTTTATTCATCATTTCAGAAATTCCCCACCACCATATAGGTAAATATTTTAAATATGAAGCTTACATTTAATATATATAAACACTCACGCCTTCCACCCATAGTGAAAAGGTTCCTATTAGGCACGATCCAGACGCCTCATTCACATCCGTGTCCTACATTTAACACGAGTCATTATATAAATTGTATTATATCCCCAGCTGGGCGTAACTCACGGCAGCGATGTGAGGATGCGGCGGGCCGAGCTCGAAGCCCTGCTGGTAGCCAGCGGCGCCCACCACGACATACGAGCCGTCGATAATAAGTACAGTTTCATGTAACATTTACTATTCTGTACCACGTACAATTGTCTGAAAGTATTTTGTACCGATCCTACAGGCAGACCCAATATGCTCCATAGTTTCTAACTAACGAACGAGAAAAAATAACAACAGCTTGAGTAGGTATAACTTTATCACAGATTCGTATTTTCGGAGCGAATCTCAAGATTTTTTTTTTGTTGGCTGTTGGTATTGTAACCTATTTTTTTAGGATTTTCAGCAGTTTATACGATTGATCAGGACGCAAAATGAAGGAACGGCTATACGCTAAGATTGTAGGTCAAAAACAAAACAAAAACATAAATTATACACAATATTGGAGTAGTCAAAAAACTAAACATTTATTTTTGTCGTTTCAACCCACTTTTCACTTATTTGGAACAACGTGACAGGTGGAGAGCCTGTTGCCGTGTTAGCTTTGTTAAAAAAATTGCATATTTGATCGATCTCGTCTCCTGATACGGAAGCGCATCCCCTAATCTACCGTCTATTGTGACTGACGTAATTATGGGCATAGTAAAAACAGAACAGTAGATAGAAGTCAAATTCTATCTGCTTAGAAAGGTACCGAGCGCAGCTATGTGTGCGTGCCAGTACGCGCGGACCGCGGCACGCACACAACGGCAACATCTCGGCATGCCAGAAAAGGCTGTAGTCCGGGCCGCGCCGCAGTCGCTCTTAGTCAAGTCTCATGTTATCAAGACGCCGCCCCGCGCTGAACAACAAAGTTTATACTTCAAATACAAGTATTGAGCCAGAGCGCGTTGCCAGTTATGACTTAAGGAACCGAGACTTGGCACCTGATCCTTCACTGCAGACGGTATGTGGAAGCTCAAATGTGCTCAGTAAGCTCTGTTCGTTGTTCGTTGTACGATAGTCTGCAGCAACATACAGGCAGGTACTAACATAATATGATACACTTATATTAAGCTATATAAGGATCTACATATGTTTAGTTAAAAATAATTATAATAGGCACTTTTATTCATCATTTCAGAAATTCCCCACCACCATATAGGTAAATATTTTAAATATGAAGCTTACATTTAATATATATAAACACTCACGCCTTCCACCCATAGTGAAAAGGTTCCTATTAGGCACGATCCAGACGCCTCATTCACATCCGTGTCCTACATTTAACACGAGTCATTATATAAATTGTATTATATCCCCAGCTGGGCGTAACTCACGGCAGCGATGTGAGGATGCGGCGGGCCGAGCTCGAAGCCCTGCTGGTAGCCAGCGGCGCCCACCACGACATACGAGCCGTCGATAATAAGTACAGTTTCATGTAACATTTACTATTCTGTACCACGTACAATTGTCTGAAAGTATTTTGTACCGATCCTACAGGCAGACCCAATATGCTCCATAGTTTCTAACTAACGAACGAGAAAAAATAACAACAGCTTGAGTAGGTATAACTTTATCACAGATTCGTATTTTCGGAGCGAATCTCAAGATTTTTTTGTTGGCTGTTGGTATTGTAACCTATTTTTTTAGGATTTTCAGCAGTTTATACGATTGATCAGGACGCAAAATGAAGGAACGGCTATACGCTAAGATTGTAGGTCAAAAACAAAACAAAAACATAAATTATACACAATATTGGAGTAGTCAAAAAACTAAACATTTATTTTTGTCGTTTCAACCCACTTTTCACTTATTTGGAACAACGTGACAGGTGGAGAGCCTGTTGCCGTGTTAGCTTTGTTAAAAAAATTGCATATTTGATCGATCTCGTCTCCTGATACGGAAGCGCATCCCCTAATCTACCGTCTATTGTGACTGACGTAATTATGGGCATAGTAAAAACAGAACAGTAGATAGAAGTCAAATTCTATCTGCTTAGAAAGGTACCGAGCGCAGCTATGTGTGCGTGCCAGTACGCGCGGACCGCGGCACGCACACAACGGCAACATCTCGGCATGCCAGAAAGGCTGTAGTCCGGGCCGCGCCGCAGTCGCTCTTAGTCAAGTCTCATGTTATCAAGACGCCGCCCCGCGCTGAACAACAAAGTTTATACTTCAAATATGTACTACACATTGTGTTTTAGATATTTGGAGTTGGTCGTAATGTAAAGGGATCTTGAGATTTTCATAAATTGTATTGCTACCGGGTCGTGGCGAGGAATTCGCAACGAATCTTGATTGTTTGAGTGAAAATTAATAATAATTAATTTATTTCTACGAATACGGTATTACAAGTTCTTACTTGATTAATGTTCAACGTATTCTACCACAATTAGAGAAGAAATTTTGACGAAATTAAGCACATTTCAAACATTGAATTTTATGTGAAGATAGTAAAATAAACAATAATTAGAGAATTTGTTAACAATCATGATACATACGATTTTTATTACCTATGTAACTAAAATAAACTTACTTAGCTATACATCTAAGGTTGGCCCTAACAATCCTGCAACAGTAGCCATTCAAGTCTCATTTATGGCGGGAGTTTGCCTAGCATTCTGTTTTTACTATTATATCCCGTATTTTTACATACATGTAGTATTCTTTTCTATCGTAAAATTAAGGAACAGCTTTAAATGTTATTATATTTGTGTATTGTTTTACTAAATGTAATATTGTCTGGAAATGTTTAGAAGGTTCACATGTAAATATTATTATTGACTTTAAGTCCATTATAGTCAAATGTTGATAATAAGGTATCAACTCATAACCCTCACGCATGGGGCTTCACTGCCATACTTACCATGTTGGCATATAGGTGGTTCTAAGTGAACCATCACAGATTAAAAAAAGGATTTCATACTGTGCATACCCGAAATACATCAACCACAAAAAAGAAAGAGCTCCCTTCTCGAATTGAAAAAAAATAAATTATTTCGAAGTACGAGTGAGCTAAATACGTAAATGAGAACATTATTTTGACGTATCTAATTAAAGATTTTAACCTCTGTAACTTTGGCTCAACTGATCTCTTATTCGACAACTACGACATACACATTTATTCATTAGTAAACATTGTTAAAATTTTTGTCAGCCGTATTGTAATGTATTTGTTTTATGTAATCATTTGAGTAAAGACTACTTTTTTCATATAACACAGTTTTACTGTTGGTTGCACCGGTTCTCGCTGCAACTGCCAACTGCCACATTTCTAAAAACTTTATTATCCTATACGACCTTTCGCATAATGTGACCAACGTAATAAATTCGTTGTAAAATACGTACATTACGATAAGCAAATATTACAAATGTCATAGTGGACGAATTTGACCGTACTTTTTTAAATCTATCTGTCGTGTTATAATGTACCAATGTATTTCCTTTGATGTTTATCATTATAAATGTTACTATAAATATTTTTAAAGTATATATGTTATTACTGTATATTAATTCATTATATTTAATGTGTGCAATAATTTGTATTATAAATGTATTAGACAAATTACATACACGCCTTATAATTGCTTAGTTAAATATTATTTATGTCATTGTTTTTAGTTGAATTGTATTTAGTCGTAGTCAAATTAAATTGTGGATTCAAGACTCCCCCTCACACTCACACCCATTTAAGGTTCATCTTCTAGCGTTATGTCGCAAATAACTCACTGATACATTCCGGCATACCCAGTACAATGCTGAATTAATACAAACCCTAAGTATATTTTTGTATTTAAACATTGTGATTAAGATTAATGTATTTCATAACAAATAATCATTAAGTGCTAACGAAAATAATCAATGCCAAAAACATTCACTTGTTTTTTGTTAAATGTGGGAATATAAAATTTTTCACATCTGCTAGCTGCCAGGTAAATAGAAACGAAGTTTCGTATAATAATCTAGTCATAGAATATTTTAGGATACAGGGGTTAGTAAGTTAAATCCATATTTGGATGGTTAATTGTATTTTATTCGTATCAACTAAATGTAACATTATTATCTATTTAAATGATAAGCTTAAAGTAAAAGTTTAACAAGCGAAATGAACTGACTCCCACGAGACTTTGATTAATTAAATATAAATCCACTGATATTGTCAATGTCATTACGTTAAAAGTTAAAGGAAAAAAATTAATTGAAAAAAGTTTTAGGCTTGCGTAAGTCCCTCGAGCCGGATGAAAATGTTGTTATTTAATCAAATTTTAGATAAAAGTAACTAATAAATGTTGTTGGAATTGAATAATGATTAAAATAATTGTACTAATAACGAAAATGTTGTTATGTAAGTAATTGGATAATTTAGACGAGCCAAAGTAGGTGTACAAGTATACCACAGAGACAGTAATACCTTAAGATATAAATAGTTAATCGATCTGTCAGTTCCTTTTTTTACACATGACTTATCTTGGATTACCACAAAATGTAATTAAAATTATGTCTTGATTTGTACTTGTAAATTATTTTGACTTATTTTACATATTTGAAATGAAACTAAAATTATTTACGGATCGTGTCGCGTTTATCCCGACGTTTCGGGTGCTTTACGGCTAAATTTTAATCTATATAATACTGCACTAAAAGAATGCTATAAGTATATATAGTAACATCGAAAATTAAAGGATCGATCGCTAATGCAAGCTTTTATTTATGAATTAATGTTTATAATTCTGCGTCGGCGACAGTGCGCGTGACAAGTTCTTCGCTGTCGTCGGTCTTTTGGCCGAACAGTAAAATATGAAATTGTAAAGTTTTAGTTTTTCTAAATATATTAACTCGGCGATTGTTTTTAATTTATTAAATTTATTGGTTGCTATAATTAAGATTAACGGTTAGGATCAATGTTTCCTGGTATACCACTGAATCACTGACATTGTAAAATCTTTTAGTACTGGCCAGGTAAGTACTTTAGATTAAAAAATAACTCAATTTGTGTTTCAATGTCTCCGTTAAATGAATGGTGTATGTAATTATAACATTCCTTATTTAAGATGTATGTAATATTTGAATAGTGAAATATAGACATATATTTTGCACAACAAGATTTTTTTATTTAGTCCGCCATGTAATCGCCCTGTTTAAAAGTTGAATCGGCGTTAAGAATACCCGATAAGTTAGGAGAGTATATTAGACACTGCCACATGAGTACATACCGCAAAGAGACAACGCTTCGAAGGTGCGCTCAAAATTTATACCTATAGGGTTGTCACGCAAGGCGATCGACCCTCGACCGCTGTATAGCGTCCGCGGTATATAAGGGGAATAAATCGGTGTTTGCGCAGTTAACTCGTCTCTCGGCTCTTAACTCGCTTTGGCGTAAAAAAAAATGTTTAAGTTTCCGCATGCAAATAATTTAGGTAAGTAGAAAAAACTACAAACTTATCAAAAAACGGATGTTAAAAAAATAAATTGATAAAATTAATAGTATTTTACACAAAAAAATATTTAAAGTGAAAGTCCTTCACATAAACCGCAGATCTAGTCATCATCAAACCCCATAAGTTTTTGACTGAAATTTTCATGAAAGTAAACATTTGGACCCAAACTCAAAAGTTGTACCTGCCATGGTGCCGGAGATCTGGTCATCTCCAGACCCTCAAATATTTGAATGTTATATAGCTAGACGATGCGCAGACGCGCGTTAGGTATCCTACCCATACCACGTTCACAGTCTGGGCCTCGTATGAGTTAACTAGATTAAATAAATATCCTACAATTTTAATTATCTTTTACTCTCAACCATCCGCGCAAAAAATTATTTCATTTCTTGAATAGAATCATCATTTCAGCCGATCATAAGTTCACCACAGTGTACCTACGGTTGCGCGGTTCTATACAGCTTTGTCTCTATTGGGTTATTTAATTGTGTCATCTGCTGCCCTTCACCGGACAATGTGATTTAGGCCTGCATCTTTGAGATAGTCACCCACGGTATGATGCAGTAGTATACTCTCATTGTTTCAGTTTGATCGTACTATAAGTAAATGATAAATTAATGAATCAATGCATGACTAATAATTTCCCTTTTTTCGTGTTGCACGCTAGACGGCAGACCACGACAATAGTTTTTATTTTTAACCTACAGCCTATTTTAGTCCACTGTTGAGCATTGGACTCTTCAAGAAAGCGCCAGCATAGGTTTCTTGGAAGGTTTGCCATACTCACCACGCTGGTTTAGTGAGTACAGTTCTGGCATCCTCGCAATAGTGGTGCTGCTCCCCATCACTAGTCTAGGGGATTTGGGTTTGACAAATCGGATAAATATTCTGCCATGATGCGGTCGTCAGAGCCTTCGTTTGTTTGCTGGCAGGGTGCAGCCCATGCAGGTGAAGTTGGCATTTGGTTGAAGAGAAAGTATAATGCCCCTTTATAAAGGTATAACTTATCACCTTCATAATTAGTAAAAAAAACTATGTTTTTATACTCTGGTAATCCGTTGTAGACAGCATGGCCTATGGTAAGCGTACCTGACTGTCGAACCATGGATTCAAATCCCAACCGAAGCTAAAACTATTTTTGTGTCGCGTTTCTGACACTGCATCTGACCGTTCCTCCAATCTTATCACTAAAGCCACATTGGACCCCGTGCCCAGGTAAGGACTAGTGCATAGAGTAATACTAATTCGAGTGTGTCCCTGTCTGCGCGTACACATGCGAAAAAAAGGAGGTTTCGTTTTCTTACGATGATCCAAATTCAGAATCAAAAATAGAACGTGCGAAATAAAAGTAGTTACATACAAAATATATATTTTATTACAATATTCACTTTTCACCGACATAAAAATACTTAGTAACAGTGCTTAGTATAGAAGTATTTACATTGAAATTATAAGGGCAAAATGTACGGATGTCAATCGTCAAGTAAAGGTACTATGTAGAATTCCGAGAACATCTGCCTTTGTTCTTCCTTTTCCAGTTTGAGCTGGAGGAGCAAAAGTCCATTTGAACTGAATCTCAAAACCACCTGTAATATAAAATGTATCAATGGTTAGAATGTGTTGTATATTAGCAGTATATCAGCCGTGCATCGGTTACTGCATAGTTATTGGTAGCCAGTTAAATGGCACCGAGATAATTATATCAAAGGAAGTCATAAACTAAACACGAAGAACAAATATTAGTAGAGATGTTAAATTTATATCATATTTCAACTTCACCTTCGTGGATAGAGCCAGCGCCTTCATAATAAGCCGTATATGATGAAGTTGGTATTTCAACGTAATGGGCTCCTCACAACTGAAGCTTTGAACCATGTCCGAAGATTTTGGCATATCAATGCAGGATCGGTCCTATAAAGTGATTGTCGTGAAGGATTAACAAGAAGTTCTGTTAGTTATATTTAGTGCTATCGACGTAAGAATAAATAATAAATAAATCTTTATTAGTTCCAAAGAGAAAAGATAATTTTTTTCTTAAAATTACCCTGGACCCACAAACTAGGATAACCCATGACTTGCCACACCATTTCTTCCCGTGGGTGTCGTCAGAGACGTCTAACGGAGAAGCCTTGATAATCGCAAAGGCTGCCGTCACGTGGCGGGATAACCATCGTTTGCCTTGCATCTTCTATAAAAAAAACCCCATCTCGAAAATTAGGTAGACGGACGACGGGCAGCAGAGTCTGAAGTGCGAGGTGTCTGGTACTGCGATCGCTAAAACTTTTGCCGAGCGTGGCGATTTTGGCAAATTCTTTTTTTTTTGGAGTGGCCTATGTCTTGCAGTGGATTATTTAGAGAAAAATGTTGTATCTATTTATGTTCTCTGTTGAAAATAGACTTCAAGAAATCGATAGTAAAAGCCGGCATGTGCTTCTTCACATTATTGTTTTTTTAGTAAATAGAATCGGACGTTATTTTGAGGAAATCCATCAGTTTAAAGAATTTGGAAAAAAATACTTCGCACTATTCCCGCATGAATAAAATCTATAAAATTGCGTATATTACATGGTCCGAAGAGAAGAAGAGCACCACCTCCCTCATCAGCACTATCACTACATGGGTACAAGGTAATAAAAACTACCTACATTTAATAGGCGACACGTGGTTCGCCTTGCAACAAGCATTGTTTTTACCCATATTCACTCACGCGAGGCAAGTGGTTTCTCGAGCGCAGCGCCTGTCGGTTGTGGGATTGAGGCTCAGCCAATTAGGATGGATTGAATGGAACGTCAGGGGCTCGTTTGGTAGCATGGGAGTAAAGATGGTAATATTCCCCCTCAATCTCTTCTAACACTCCAATTGATCTATTCCCCGGTTTTATCGCATGAGTACTACATAGGGGGTAAACGAGATTACTTTCATTCGCGTACATCTGCAACACCAAAGGAGATGCAGGTGCTTTGCCGACCTTCAATAATATTTGGGACATGGGAGAAAATGGGGAGGGTATATGGGGGATTTTGGGCCTTGATTATCTCACTCACCAAACGAAACCCAGAAGCTAAAGATGCCTCTACCTCACGCCGGTATTCTGCGAGGTCGTAGTACTACCCCATTCGAGCAGCTGCAAGCTGCCGCTTGGCTCTACCGCGTAACAAAATGACAACTACCGTGACAGTGTTTGCAAGTTGTCGCTGTGGACGAAATCGGCTAGGAGGTCATAAACAACCATATAATAATTGTTAAGCTATAATATACCTGCATTCCATAGGTAACAATGCTAACGTTCGGATGCTCCGGTGAAAGATTCAGTTCCAGAACATCACAGGACCGCTCTATATCGGCCAATAGACCGAGGAAGGCCGGGGCTTTGAGGACTAACTTCGCCACCTCGGAAGTGTCTTCGTCGCGAAGGTCCAGCAATGAATCCGCTGTTTGCGTCGATATCTCACAGTCCGTCATAACATTGTGTACAGACTGCGGCTGTAAGCTAACGTAAATAATATTAAGTATTTATTATAAGACTACTGTAATACGGCATAGAAGTACCACTAAATCAATTGGTACACGCTTTTTTACTCCATTTTCGGAACAATTTTGTTTCGTCTAACTGCCTCAAGGTAGTTAGGAAACAAAGCTCTCACTACCGTATTAGGGTGGTTAGAGGTTTAGGCATAATTTACAAATACTTCAACTCACTTTTCAGCAGAGCTTATTTGGAACAACGTGACTGGTTAGCCAGTCTCCATCTTAGTTTCCATACCAACTAAACTCACCAGAATGGCTGTCTGAGTTATGTCGAGTGTTTCGACACGCAGCGGAAGTTGTATCTGTTCGTTAACTTTCATCAGGGCAGAGGTCAGGCGTCACACCCCGCCCTGTACGTTACGCAAACGCTATCGCGTATAGCTGTAAGCTACCTTCGACTCGCGGTGGGCCTCTCGCCTATTCCGCCGGATGCATTGCTCTTTGAGCATCCCGCGCGTATTAGAAATGAAGATGTGTACCCAGCAACCATTGGAACCCTTGGTGATAACGCCAGGAACCGCAGAAGACAAATCGCTCTTAGCACTTCCAAGTCCCAGGAGCAGCATGCGGGACATGCAAACTCCCGCTGCCACACATCTTTTTGGCTTACACGTCAAAATTCGCAATAATCAAGAGTCTGTCAGGCAACTCCGAGGGTCCATCGAAACTAAACTGAACCAGCCTTTTTTTTCTTTACGAACTTTTATATTCTGCGATAATTGTTTACCCCCACCGCGTGATGTCTCCTGCGGATATACCACCAAAGATAACTTATATTCGAGCCACAAGAAATAAACGTCAATGCTGGAAAGACTGGAAGTCGTCCACGCCCAACTTAGTGTTCTATATCGCGTGACCAATGACTTGGAATTTGTTTATACTTATAATTTCATTATTATTTAATAAATTTATCCTTAGACCATCACTTTTGACCACGGCGACAACTTTGGATAACTATTGAAAGTTGTCGGCTGAGAACACACAAAAAAACCGGGCACACACAGATGCACTCATTCGTTTTTACCTTCTCATATCCGCTGTAACAGTTTGCATGTGATTGCAAAAGGAACACTTGCAATGTACGGCTCGGTGGCGTAATGTCTAAGCGTTTAGCTGCAGCGCTGTGGGTTGCGGGTTCGATTTCCGCACGGGACTAGTATTTGTATAGACTACAAATAATAGTTCCGAGTCTAGGTGTTTGTTCATGTACAATTCATGTATGCAAACTGCCTCCGCGACACAGGAGAAATTCCTACAGTGGAACGTAAAGTTTTTTTTTTAAAAAAAAAGAGAGGAATGTCTGAGACATGGGACATAGCACAACACAACTATACCCAAAAGCAGTTCAAGTCAGGCACGCTACACATAGCTCAGTAGTCAGGTACGCTAACCACTAAGCCATAGGATCCTCAAGTATAATCCATGCAAACTTAGTGTCTTGCAATGAGGTATGCGAAACTGTGGACAGACATTGGCTTTCAAAAAATATATTTACACTAAAAGGAGAGGTGATCCTTCGCATCTGTAATACATTTTCAAACTTGATTCTTCACCGGATCCAAATATATTCAAGCATTCAGCCAACACAGCAATACTGATCTGAAATTTAGATTAAAAAAGAATCGAGACTGATGACTACCTTCACCAAAATACCTTAGGTGAAATGACCCATTCTGCGTAGATTGGGCCGAAATTAATAAATTAAAGCTGAAGGTAACCCGAGTTAACTATGACATCTGGACATCTAACACCTGAGTGTGACTGCTGTAAAGCAATCAAAACGTTGGGAATATGAAAACGAAATTAGACGCAATAAAATCCGTAAATAATAGTTTAGTTTCAACTATCCATGTAATATTAAATATAATTTTGTGTCTAACAACAGTAAAGGATTATCTATGAATAGTGGCATTGACATTGTCTAAAAATTCTTGTTCCAAACATTTAATATTTGTCAATTATACCTTAAACATGACGTCAACATCATCTCTGACTTGGTATTCAGTGAAATTATCAGCTGGTACATAGGCTGAGGCCTGAACACATTTTCCTTCCTCCACAGTTAACTTCAAGCCCTCAGGCATTGCACAGAACACAGCACACTGTAAGAGGCCACAATAATATGTGTACAAATGTAGCTCATTTCATTTCAAGCTATAACAATTTCCTTAGTTGTTCATGCGTTAAGTTATTTAACTTCTTTTTGATGGTTCTTTATAATTTGTTTTATATTCTATCAAATAGTATGTGTATTAATTATTATTAAAATTTACTTATCATAATAGAGAGATAAATAACAGTAAAATAGTTTTATAGTGATATGCAGTATTCTAAAAATGTTGAACCAACCTCTTGAAACTGTATTGCCTTCAGCAAACTACAAAGTGTTTTTCCAGAGTCCATGCAAGCTGTGAAATAGTATTGAGATGTCCCTTCATTCATTATTCTCTTCTTCTAAATCAAACATAGACTTGACCAACATTAAATATTGGTTCTGAGTAATTTCATGGTCCACTGTTTTACCCAACATTTGTTGTATTCTTGCTGCTAATACATGTTTGCACGTTACTTGTGTTTTTTTCTCTATAACATGATGCTTAAATGCTTGACATGGGCAAAAGTTAATACGAGGAAATACTCTATAACATCTGTCGTGTTCACCTTTAATTTCTATTATCATTCGCGATTTGTTCGCTGTAACGTAAGTGACGAAAGTAGAATGTTTCTCCAGAATATCTAATGCCCTTTGTAATACCGCGCCAAATACCGAATACAAAATCAGTAGCTCTTCATCTGAAACTAAATGATTTTTGTTAGTCGCGTACACAAGAAAAAATTAATTATCCTAAAAATTATCGAATAATAACTTTGTTTATCGTCTGTTTTATTTAATCGTTCTTCTATTTTTCTTAAAACATTTTCAGAAACTGCTGGTACTTTAGATTGAACATAATCACTCATAACGATGCACATAAACACATAATTTTATAAATTAGCACACGAAAACGATTCTTGAAGTGCCAATAACCGCGCGGAAATGCGATATCATTCGTATTATTTTATCATTAATGAGTTCCAAATTTCAAATTCAAATTTAAATATAATGGCAATCCTGAATAGTGAGAGGAAAGATATGTCGAAACCCGATAAATATCTTTAATATCGAAGCCAAAAGATCGATATTTTTTTATAGTCATGATATTGATATATCGATGTATTACTTAATTTATTAGAATTTCGTTGAACGCTTTATGTTTAATGTTAGAATCGTGGTTTGGTTTTGGCTCCCGCGGACTCTGCAACCGAGGTGGGAGCCGCGTCGCCGATGCGCCCTTAGTGGGGACGCGAGGGGAATGGAGTATTACGATGAGACGTTCTGCCTACACCGCGGCCGAAACACAGTCGGCAATGGAACCACAGACCAGATGCGATGTGGGATGCCGGGAAAGCTGGCGCTCTTAAACACGGGCCGGGCCCCCACGGCATCTAGGGGGGTCAGTTTCCCACGTGGGTTTGGTGGCCGTAAAGGTAGGCGCGTCTTTGTTCCGGTGCGTCTAGCCAGGACGGAGCGGTAAACGATCAGTTCTCTTCAGAGGGAATGTGTACGAAAGTATTCCCGAGGCCCTGCAAACAAGCAGTGAAGGCGGAACATCTTGGAGATTTTGTGGGGCTAACCTAATAATTTCCCACGAAAATACACGGCTAGGTTAGTATTTAGATGGTAAATACAATCACAAAGTACTAAAAATTATTTTCGTTTTTCGGGAATTACGCTTCGACAGTTTCGTTCTTGGAATTCATTATTGTTCTGAAACAAAACTTCTTGAAGAGTAGTAACGTGGGACTGTTTCAACGAATTGGTTTAAAATTAGTTAATTAAAGCTTATCAAACAATCAATTATTAATTCCAATTATAGCATTTGGTTAGAGTCGTCACTTTTGGACTAATGCACACACATGTTGTAATATATATATCGATATGGTAACATTTAGAGACAGGAGGGTGAAATTTAATTGCTTCAATATATACAAGATTTACAGCTTTGAGCCATTGTACATTTAAGACATTGAGTTTTTGTCACTAAATGTCATTGTGTTAACTTTATGAATATAACATAAGACAAGCATACTGACAACATATAAATCTTTAAAGTTTATAGATATTCTGAATAAATAACGTAGCAGTAAAGACTAAAATTGTTATTAAAAACTTTCGAGAGAAATGACGATCCTGGACATTTTACTCCTCCTATTGTTGTTATGGAGCAATACAACTACTCTTCAACAGTAACTGTTGTAAAAATGTAATATTTTTATTAAATTTCTAGCCAGACAAATGAGATTCATTAATATATTACTTTTATCCTGCGCCAAACAACAATACTTGCACACTGACACGAATTAAACACGATGAAATATTTCTTTTACTTGTACTAACGCATCGGGAAACATACAGAGATAGCAGTACCTTGTTAGACAGTTTTGACACATGAATGTACATGAGCGGTAATAAGGTATAGCTCCGCCCATTGTAATAATATATGTTATGTCAATACAGTAGTAGTCGATAGCAAATGCCTAACATATTAAATCAATGTTGACAAAGCTACGTTTAGGCAACCAAAAATTAAACAACAGCACACACTACGTTTAGGAATTTTGTACCTACGTAAATTTATAATGTTCTCTGTGGTCAGTTTAGATTCGATTTTGTCCATAGATTAACTCCTAACTTATATAAATACTGTCACTGTCACAGGTGTCACTTTGAATTGGTTTGATACAAATAAAGGAAATTTTGTAAACAATTAACTTTATTTTTAGTTTAGTATAGCAAAGTGATTATCTTATCCTTAAAACACCGTTAGCAAAATGAGTGTGGTTACGGGATTATCTTGGGAAGGTAAAGTAAAATATTTAATTTGACTAACCGGTGTCATTAACAGTGGATGGATTGTGACGTTGCAGATCTGTTTTGTAATTTTTAACTTGTGAATAACAATTTCATTTGCTCAATTTTAATGCAGATCGTCAAAGAGAAAACGCAATGGTTTTTGAGGATGTTTCGCCAGTACAGCTTGCTTTTAAAGCACTAAAATATTATTAGTAACATCTTTTTTTAGTAACCAAATGTCCCGAGGAGTAAAATTCTGATGCCCTTGGTTAAAAAAATGTAAAAGGGGGTAATTGTAGTAGATTAAGATTATCGGATTTGAAATGACGACGGAATAATTTATTACATTAGATGTATTTCTGTTCAACACAGACCAGACTTAAATGGTTGTATAGAATCAGATGTGCCTCGGCACACTGGAAACAAATCTGTAAAATACTTTTCTTTGTTAAAAGACTAAATTGTCTACTGTAGGATATAGTCCTCCCATTTAGGGATAATTTGGTGTAATTGCATCATTTGGCCTACTGATTGATTGCAGTACCAAATGCTATTCAACACTTGCTCCGCATCAGCCTATATATTTTTTGTCTGGCTGTATTCAAGATGGTTGAACCACCTGTCTGAACCAAATTTTTTTTCCAGGCAATTCTCCATTAAGTCTTAGGCAACTTTTCATTGGGAATTGGTGGCAGAAGTAACATCCACTCATTCTTTTCAGATTTAAGAAAGCAAGCCCGACATTTAGAGAATGATATAGATGTAAAATTAGTAGCTTTTAGTAAACTTGGTGTCAGTTCCGGCTCATCTGGTCTTTCTTCTGAAACTGTCCCATTGATCAATAGTGATGACATGTTTGATACCATGTCGATGGAACTTCAGCAACTGCTTAATAAGGTACCTGGTATATCAGAAAGCTCATAAAAGATACTTGTTTTATAACCAGTAGTAAATGGTTATTGTAGCATATTGAACAGTAGTTTAACTACATGATCACCCTTTTTCACTTTACCATGAAGGCTATTAACCTCATGAAACACTATCAAACATGGTGTTTGATAAATGCAAATAGTTCCTTAACTTCTATAGAAAGTCAACTTCTTAAACCAAGGGTTTACAATTTTGTGAACTATGTGAATTTCTTTGAATATGCAATGCTATGCTTCATTAAATAACTCTGAACATAGAAAGCTGTCTTAAAAACTATTCCATTTATTCATTTACTTATTAAGTTTATATGTAGTATATAGCATTATTGGATATTTGCATATTGTATACAACATTGAAGGTTATTTCAAAAATACTAGGATTACCTATAAATTTCTGATTCATTTAAATATTTAAGCTCACATAACATATATCCAACACTGAGGTAGCTTGTGGCAGTTTTGACTCTAGCTAATATAAAGCTACTATGTAACGGGTAATGTTTCTTGTGATACAATTACTTTGCTTTTTATATCTACTGTCTACGTAGAGTCAAATTCCTATGCTCACCACTGGTCTGGGGTGTAGACATTTCTTTGAGTTGATTCACATCACTTTTTACTAGAGCTTATTTGGGCCAATAATACTATAATTTCCATAAAGTCATCGTTATATACCCTCCACATACGGGATCAAACTCGGGCCTCCTAATTTGGAGGCAGACTCCCTAACCTCTAATGCACAAAAAACCAATTGTAATCAAAATCTAAGTGTATTCAGTCCTGATGCCCAAAAAGAAACCTAGATGTAATTGCCAAAATTGCATCATCATCATCATGTTCATTATACTAGGCTGTTACAAAGTCCACTGTGGAACATAGACCTCTCTCAATATTCCTCCCTATACAGTACCTGAGCCACCACTGGCATCCTAGAACTTCCCATTACATTGTCCAGGTCACAAATTGGAATACATATTTAAATTCAAATATTTGCAGTTGTCTACAATAAATGACAAAATGGCAGATTTGGCACCAAATGGGGCTGCTACAATGCACACAATAAAAAGGCACAGAGAAATATTAATGGTGAGTTTGGTTTACTGTAACCACTACAAAATAAGAGCCCATGACTAGGTTACTAAGCCAAGTGATCAGGGGACTCGCTTATAATTTTATAGTTTGCAAGTCTAGTCACTTTGGTTTTAATGGATCAGATTGATATATATATTAAATACTTGTGAACATGTGTAAGGGGTGGTAGATTTCTTCCTTCTCTGCCTAGGAGTTGTCTGGGTTCCTACCACACTCTTTCCCATTTCTGCCGGCAAACAGCAACAATTACTGCTGTGTTCCGGTTTGAAAGGTATAATTGTCATAATAGAAGTGTAATCTTTTCCTTACAATTTTGGCGAATCTATCTGTTGAGTTACCTAAAACAAATGACAAAGTTGCATGCAATCATTTAAAGTTCAATTCAAAAAAACCCATTTTCTGTCTGAGGAGGCTGGTCTACTAGAGTTAGTACTTGTGGTTTTGTGGATTTTGCGGATTGTGTATACTTTCAGCCTGCTTTCGGTTGCTTAAAGAACCATGCCTTTTATTTTATTTTTATGATATTGTATGCATTACAATTGTTGAAAATTAAATTAAAAAATAGCATCTAAGGAAGATATTCTGTCATCATTAGGTTACCCGAGCCACCTCAAGTGGGGTTGACTCTGGTTCGGTATATTCACCCTTTAATTATTACATCACGTTATCACAGTCTTGTATTGCTAACATATATTTCTTTTTGAATTGACAGATTTAATCTCTTTGTAGGACTATCAACAAGAGTTCTCCAAGACATCGGCCCGAGTCAGCGCCCGACGAGAGCGTGAGGAGTTGCTGCGCGGAGGTAGCCCGCCTCCGACCGCTGCGGCTGGGCTAAGTCGACGAGACCAGTATGCTAAAGAAGCTAACCATTTGCACAGGTAAAACGTAAAGAACGATTGTAAAGAGAGATAAGGAGTGAGGGGATAATGCTGCAGAAATTCTAATTTATTCGCTTCACTAACCTTAAAGAGCGTTTCGTTTCACAACTTATTACACAAACTTTTAAGTCCAAAACCTTTATATAGTATTCAAAAAGATAGAGTTCGCTGCTACTGATTTGCGCACCAAGAACTAGTATTTGAAATATGATTGCATGTAACATGTTGAACAGTCTACTACTGGAAATGGCATCTTCTAATGGCAGATGATTTGTCGCCATCGAATGCTGGCAGGCGATACTGCTGTAGCATAATGGTGTGTGGTAGGTAGTCTGCTTCCCCCTTTCTTCCCGAGGGTATTTTAACAGTTCACTAATGGAAAAGCCTTGAAAAACCGCGGGAGGTAACTCGGCAACACCAACGAGGCACAATCGATTCTCGAGAAGCGAAAAGTGGATTGTGGAAGTCGTCGGTAGTCTGTGCCTACATCTATGGGAATGCATACCGGCGGCTGATGATAGAGAGTGCTTATAAATATATTGTATGGAATACTGGGTGTTGTTACAATCCAATAGGAAATAGGTTAGGTCTAGGTTATATGTTCATTTTTATTTACTTATCGCTATGTATTTGAATGCAAATTGTTTCTTTTTTGCTGAGCTCTCAATCACCTTCAAAAATTATTGGTTATAATAAAATGTCAGGCGATCCTAAATAAAAAGCCTCGTCTCGTTAAACCTTTATCGCAGTCGAGTAATTCGTAAATTGCTATATCGGTTAAGCAACGCCTATTAAATGTCACAGACATGCTTTAGTAAAGTAAACGCTATAGTGTTTCTTCTTTCGTGACGTCGAAAGCTACTCAAGCTAGCTAGTTACCATACAATTGAATTTCGAAGTTACACTTCTAACGCGCGTTGTTACCACGAACCTGTTTCTATTATGTCCGATACTAGAGACTCATGGAGATTACGGAGCGTGTGAACCTCTGTGCAGTAGCGTGCTGTTTACAAGCGACGATTGACTACAGTGAACATTTGTTCTTCTTAATCAGTCTTTTTAAATCCACCGCTGAACATAGTCCACTTTAGGAAGCGTGCAAAAGCCTGCATTAATTTCATGAAAGGTTGACCGATCTCACCACGCTGGACAAGCGAGTTGGTGAGCGCTTTGCCGGTACCCTTACATTATTTGATGCTGCTCCTCATCATTGGGAGATGTGAGTTCGGCATAGTCGGATGAATTTCTTGCCATCATGCGGTGGCAGGGCCTGTTTGATTGTTAGAAATGAACATTAAGTGCTTTTGACACTATTAATCTTTAAAAAAGGAAAGCAAGGGTAAATAAAAAAATGAAATATGAATGATCTTTTGTTTCAGCTCGCATATTCTGGTGGACGAGCAGATCAACATCGCGATGGAGGCGCGCGAGCACCTCACGTCGCAACGGCACACGTTCAAGCGGATGCAGACTAGGTTCAACGATATCGCCAATAGGTATGTCAGGATCTCCAAAAACTAAACTCCGTTTTCGTAACACGGATTTCGAAGCTACCTACAGCTCGATACGATTCTAACACCAGTGTCAGTTCAGTTTCAATTTTTGATCGTAACTGAAACTGGCTCCGAAACCAGCACATAGGCCCCGAGGCTGGCCGAAACCGAAACCGTAACATCTAACGGTCTTTAGCTGCAATATTCACTTTAACGTTGATATCACAATTAGTCTTTCTTATGGTTTTTAAACATGTTGACATAGGCCTAAATCACTTCGTTAAAAAGAGAAACCACACAAATCTCAATAGCACGTTTTAAGCGTAGGTGTTCGTAATTTACATTACATTACATAAAAATAATTACAAAATAATATTTTTGTGCGAACGTGACTGTACTTGAACGGACACGAAAAATTTGTCACTGTGCAGTGCTCGTGTGTGTGTGTGCACTTGTGCCTAGCTTCAGTCGACATAAAGTTTGCTCCGGGCTCTGTTATAACATCATGATACAAAGTATTCTTCTTCGGCGTAATTAGCAGCCCACTGCTATAATACCGCTCACACAGACATACATGTAGCAATTTCTCAGTTTTTCCTGTCTGCCTTCTAATCCTATATTTAATCGTCACCGCTACCTTGCAGTGATATGTCCCATAGAGGCTTACGCCCAGAATTACTTCTGCATGCTAATTTATAATGACACATCTGTTGCCTATATTTGTATCGATGTATTCAATTTAAAAGTAAAGCCAATTAATACCCCACTGCTGGACAAGGGATCCTGAAGATTCCGAAATGGGACTTCACATGTCTTCGAAATATTTTGTAAGCAATATTTCCTTCCCCGCCGAGCACTACTTACATATTAATTGTATCAATAAAAATAATTATTGTTTTTTTTATTTTGTTAGGTTTCCAATGCTGAACAGTCTGATCTACAGAATAAATGCCCGCAAGCGCCGAGACTCCCTTATCCTTGGCATTGTTGTCGCTGTCTGTACATTCCTGTTGCTGCTCTATGCCTTCCATTGATTTATTTAATGGTAAATATAAATGTTGTTATAATGACTCTGAACTGTGAGACAGACTTGTAAAGCAATTAGTCGTATATAAGGCTAGTGTAAGTAAGTTATGTATTAAATATTTTTAATTCCATATTTTAATTTTATGTGCAAATAACATTGTTTTTAGTGACTTCGTGCTTTTTATTTCGAAAAAAAAAAATAACATGAAAATGAATTATGTAAATGTATGTAATGAAATTAAAATAAAAACTGCATTTAGAAGCAAAGAATGTCACATTAGGTACAAAACCTAATTCTCTGTTATTTATATTAATAAAATGAACTCACACAATGTAAATTAACGTTGAGATTAAGGGAAAAGACAGTGGCCATTTTCTTAGAAATTTATTTCCGCTTGCGGTACTATAATCTCGCGCAATTTTTATAGGCATGGTATTTTGGTATTGACGGGAACTCGAAAAGTGATGGCTGTGTTTATAAATAAATTGTTTTTTCTGTATATTTCTAATTTTGAATACAGTAATTGGACAATAAAATAATAATCTCTTATTTTCTTTTTGGTGCCTATGTACTTTAACTAGTTTTGAGGCTACGTTGGCACTCGCAGATAATACTGTTGCTATAAGCCACCTAACCCTTTAAATGGGGGCAGCATATTATTAAAAAAAAAACGTTATCTGACATGGAAATTTGATATTCATTTCCGAGTTATTAGGCAATCCAGCATTGACGCGCTATTGGTAAATTATGGCTGTTTTGAATATTTGCAAATTTTGCATGAAATGTAATAAAGCGCGTAACAATTTTAATATCCTAAGAAAATGGCCGATGTTTTCTCAACTGATACTGATTCATAATGGAAATTGAATTGTCGAATGAAGGGCCGGTGTCTACTGCGAGTGGGTGGGTTATAGTGTACCATTGTCCATCAAGTCCACTACTCTCTCTAAGGTTATAGTAGTTCGAGCTGATTGAGACTATGTTGTGTGAATGAAATTAATGGGATTTAATAACTTTTTTTACTTCGTTTTTTTTCATGCAGTTTGTTCACAGGCAAAACCTTTCTGTCAATACTAACTCAGTACTTTAACAGCGGATTGGATCAAACTTCATGCATGTCTTTTATGCACTATGTAGGGAGAGCGGGCTTGGTTGTGCCCATTTTAATTCATTGCAAAATAAAATTGACAGTAATTAACAAAATATTTAAAGTTGTTTGCATTGCATTCAAATTTTTTTTTATGGAAGAGACTGCATACGAGCAAGCGGTTCACCTGATGGTAAGTGCTGACCGTCGCCCACATACATCTGCAACACCATAGATGCTGCAGGTGCGTTGCCGGTATTTAAGTATATTTGGGAGATGGGAAGGAAGAGGAGGGGAACAGGGAGGGGGAGTGGGCCTCCGGTTACCTCACTCACCGAACGAAACGCAGAAGCACAAGATGCCTCTACTTCACGCCGGTATTCTGCAAGACCGTGGTACCAATTCGGTCGAGCCGGCCCATTCGTGCAACAGCTAAAGCCGCCGCTTGGCTCTACAAGGCTTAAAACATAGCATTGACTTATTCAATCTTTTCGTATGATATTAGTTGTATGAGTCACAGAGGTGTCTCAGAATTCTTCGGTCTTGCTTATTAGGTGATTTTACTCTTTTGGTAACTCTTTGGCATTTCTACAGATGATTATTTTCTGTTGTATAAAAAAAACCAGCAGCCTGTAAGTGCCCACTGCTGGGCAATCGCTGCTCCATTGCGGGCTTCACATATCCTCGAAATATTTTATATGCATTATAATATATGCAGGTGCCTACTTTACGATGTTTTCCTTAACCGCCAAGCACGTGATAAACAATTTTAGTGACGCCGGCACCGGGGATGGAACCCAAGTCACTTGCGCTCCGTGATACAAAAGAGAGCGCCCTGACCATTAACGACGACTTTGCTCTGTTACAAGATAAAATATCTTGGGAATTACCAAATCCCTATAAATTTTTTGTTGGCGCCTTAATTTCTTCATTAGTTATCTCTTCCAAGTTCATAGACTTTTTCTATAATGTTTTTAACACACTTTGTATTAATCATCGGCATCGTGATTAAATGTTTATATTCCGCATTTCCGGAATCCATTTTTCGTGGTATTGGTCACATCGTTTTGTAGAACTTTTCCCAATAATGGACAATATGTAGTTTGTTAAAGGATTTGCTTATGTTTTACTCTTTTTACCATCTTGACTGTTATTTTGGTTGACTGTTCGTTAAACTCGGCGATGTGGTTAGTGGTTCATAAAACTGTAATATATAATACTAAAAAGCTTTAACTTTTAACCGATAAAATAAATAAATGAACCAAACTGATTTAAGTACCAACATAATATTACCTATCGATTTTGTTCAATATAATTCTTGCTTATATATATAATATAATCATTATTTTCATGTTCATGCTGCGAGTGTGGATTATTTGTTCAATATAAAGACTGTAAAGTGCAACAGATGGCGCTATTACTGTATAGTTAATTTAATGTTATACGCTTGATAAATAGAGCATACATTTTAAACTGTCTATTAACTTTCAGAACACAGTAATAGCGCTTCAATCTTTTGGACTGTACTGCATTGACGTAAACTATTTGCAGTAAAAAATGAAAAGTTACGAAAATTGCCATAAAGCGATGCAGTGACAGGGACCGAAATCGTTTTTTTATATATATTATATACATAAAAACTTGGTAATTTAACTTGACTAGTAGCATATATTATATGTTAAGAAATATAATATAAATGACTAACTAAATATCACTAGGCCTAAAACAATGTATAAGCAAACTGTGAAATGTAAATAAATAGTATTCTTTAAGTAATAAAAAGTATATTGTATTTTGTTTTTTTTTGTATCTTGTAGTACTAACCTATACTGATTGCTACAAATAAAAATTTTCATCAAGATGTTTTTAACAGCCGCTGTAAGGTACCCTTCCAATTTCAACACACGAGGTGGCGGCTACAGCTAGATAGTAAACTTTTTTGTGAAATCGAGAATGAGTTAAATTACTACATAAAAATATCAATTTACAGCTTTAAACCTTTATATTTCACCACTATCGCTTCGGGTAGGCGAGCCGGCATTTGTAGTACTAGACGCCACAAGTACGATTCAGATCAAATATGTAATCAGATAATGCAAATTATTGTTAAATTTTTGTAACATCATTTTTGTAATATATCTGGGAATCGTTGTGACCGCCCGCGTGCTTTGCAGTCTTTTTTTACGTGGTAGAGCCAAGCGGCGGCTTTTGCTGCTGCTCGTATGGGCCGGCTCGACCGGGTTGGTACAACGGCCTAGCAGAATACCGGCGTGAAGTGGAGGCATCTTGTGCTTCTGCGTTCCGCTCGGTGAGTGAGGTATCCGGAGGCCCCCTCCCTTCCCCATCCCCCTCCACATCCTCCCTCCCATCTCCCAGATACCCTTAAAGGCCGGCAACGCACCTGCAGCACCACTGGTGTTGCAGATGTACGTGGGCGACGGTAAGCACTTACCATCAGGTGAACCGCTTGCTCGTTTGCCGCCTATCCCATTAAAAAAAACACGGATGTCAAGTTAACTGGCATCGCGCTCTGGCAGGTCTGAGTATTTATCGAGACGGCTGCAAAAGGTTAAAAAAGTAGCAACATGGAACTGTTGTCTCTAAACCGAACAATATAGTTCCACAAACAGAACCATCCAATCCAATCCATTGCAGTTACCTACCTAGAGATACACTATAGTTTATAATGTGCTAGTATGTATATCTAGATGGATTTGTGGGTGATATTGAAAACACATTAAAATTCAATAATTTATTTAGAGACATTATTAACTTAAATTAAAAACTAAAATGTATACCACAGTTTATATTGTTCAGTGCAAACACTCATATTTCTTAGACTAATGAGCTAAATGTTTTATATATTAACCCAATTCCAAATAATCATTATGATGAAATAATAGAATTCAATGGTTTTTTGGATACATATTTTCAAATATTAAGTAAACATTTCATACTGATGGGCAGTATGAAATGTTTACTTAAATCGGCAAAAAATAAGAAGCGTTTACTCTCGCAAATATACCGTAGTAAAATTTTGGCCGTGATTGTCGGTATGGCGTGAAGCGCGAGCGTGCGGTGAAAAATCACTTCACAATTGGTTAGTTTTTCTTACGTCATGCAGTGATTGGTGTACACAAGAAACGTGTTTGCAAAACCCGGGGCTAGCTCTAAGATGTGCAACAAGGGCTTATCCGTTGATTGATCCGTTGCGTAGTGCGTCGAATGAGATCTTATATATAACTAAAGAGCTAAGAATTTTTAGGCTCTAAATATTATCTTAATTTTTATGTCTTACTATTATAATAATATTTGAAACGTTTCTAAAACATATTAGGAATAAGAGCCTGTATCTTGGGATATTGTTCGTTGATGTGATAAATATAATAATGTATGTGGCAGCCTGCCGACTTTAACTGAAACGTAATGGTTATATTATAATCTATGGCTTCAACTTCAGTCACTTCTGAGTAGGCTACACCATTATAAAAAAGATTAAAAGAAATACAATTTGAAATGCAACTATTATTTACGGATTTTATCGCGTTTAATTATATTTTTATATTTCCGACGTTTCGATTGCTTTACAGCAGCCGTGGCCACGAGACTGAAGTGTTAGACGTCCAGATGTCATGGTTTACTCAGTCTACCTTCAACTTTTATTTATTAATTTTTGGTCCGATCTACCCATAATGTGCTCACAGTATCTTGAGGTCGTGGTGTGGTATGCTTGGTTTTAGATTTAATTTTGTTTATTACTCCCAAACCGGTGTTACTACCCAGCCATCTTCTCTATTGAAATTAAGATGTTTTTTTTGATTTCAATACTTCTTACATAGGCCAAACTAAAAAATATGTATGGACCCGCGTGAAAGAACATATAGCTGACGTGAAACACCGACGCTCTAGGAAGTTTGCAGTCTGTGACCATATATTTGATCGCTCCAACCATTACATCAGATTTGATACACAAATCCACGCAAATGAACACCGATTTCTGCCAAGGATGATTCGCGAGGCTATTGAATAATATTGATGTTTAGTGTTCGAGTAAATACAACAAATCATTATAAGAAATACCATATTTAAAATATATGAGCTTAAAGAAATGTAAGTGTTAATGAGATTTTTAATTACAGGTTGTTCTAAAATGATTAATTGGCGAAGTATTTGTCCCTCTATGAATATTCACGAATTCTGTATGACAGTTATGTTGAATAAATGAAAAATGCGATACCATATATGCATTTTCATTTAATTTCGTACATACAACGTGAGTATATAATATTTAATTCATTCACACACATTATGCTCCTAAAATATTACTTGTTTCGCCACTATGCACAGTCTCTACGTGACTCTTTAATGATACTCTTTGTGTGAAGCTTCTGTCGCACAAGCTACACTGATACGGCTTTTCACCTGTATGGGTCCGGATATGTTTCTCCAGATCACCCTTGGTTGCAAACTTTTTTTCGCATGCGTCCAACGGGCATAACATGTTTTTATTGTGAAGCCGTGAATGTAAGTAGAGCTTTTTCCAGGTGTCGTAGTTTTTGCAGCATACCTGCAAATAAATAGTTATCTTGAAATACGAATTTATTTACTTCCAACGATTACGAGAATAAATGGTACGTGATGTTAACAAGGCAATCTACAAGATCTAAGTCAGTAGCGCGATTTTTTTTTTTTTTTTTTTATAGAAGAAGGGGGCAAACGAGCGTGCGGCTCACCTGATGGCAAGTGATCACCGACGCCCACGAACATCCACAACACCAGAGGAGCTACAGATGCGCTGCCGGCCTTTAAGGAAGGAATAAGCTCTTTTCTTGAAGGTCCCTAAGTCGTAACTATTCGGAAATACTGCTGGCGACAGCTGATTCCACAAAGTCGAAGTGCGTGGCAGAAAACTTCGCTTAAAACGCACTGTGGTGGAATGCCAACCATCTAGGTGGTATCGATGGAACTTCGAATTCAGTCGCGATGTACGATGGTGCAACTCAGCAGCTGGGATCAATCCGAACAGTTCCTCAGAACATTCCCCGTGGAAAATTTTGTAAAAAATGAAGCAACATCTCTTCGCAAGGCCAAAGGATCAAGCCGATCAGAGCTTGGTCGCCGACAATTCGAGCCGCTCGACGTTGGATGCGGTCAAATGGAAGGAGTTGGTACTGGGGTGCCCCTGCCCAGAGATGAGAACAGTATTCCATGTAGGGCCGAACTTGCGCCTTATAAAGTTGCAAACGGTGGACCGGCATGAAATACTGTCCCGCTCTACAGAGCACACCAAGCTTTTGGAGGCCAATTTGGCCTTTCCTCAAGTGACCACGGAACTGAACGTCGCTCGATATGTCAACGCCAAGGATTCTGATACTGGCTGAGGCAATAAGGGAATGTTCTCAAAAGAGGAGAAACGACAAAGGGATTCTTTTAGCGGTGAACGCGCAAACCTGTGTCTTTTGGGGTTGAATAGGACCAAATTACGTCGACCCCAATCCGAGACTTTGAATAACAAGGTCTCGACTTCAGACACAAGTTTGTTCCGGCACTCGTCGACGTGTTCCCGAGAAATATTCGCGGCCTGTATATAGGGCATCACCCGTGCTGTCGTCTGCATAGCAATGAATGCTACTGATTTGTAGCATGTCGTTGATATGCAGAAGAACAAGTGGGGAGATAGCACACAGCCTTGTGGAACACCAGCATTCACGGGTTTGGGGTCCGAGCATGCACCGTCGACAACAACCTTGATGCTCCGATCCGTGAGGAAGCTGGTGACCCAGTTGCACAATCTCTCAGGAACCCCGTAAGATGAAAGCTTTGAAAGAAGCGCTTTTATGCCAAACCCTATCAAATGCTTTCGCTACGTCCAGACTAACCGCCAAAGCCTCCCCTTAGACTCAACTGCTTCTGCCCATCGGTGAGTCAGGTAAACTAGAAGATCACCAGCTGATCGTCCGCGACGGAAACCGTACTGTCGGTCACTGATCAGCTGGTGTTCCTCAAATACCTCAGGAGCTGGGTGTTGATGAGTGACTCCATTATTTTAGATAACAAGGGGTGATGGCAATAGGCCTGTAGTTGGACGGATCAGAGCGGTCGCCTTTTTCGGTATTGGATGCACAAATGCTGTCTTCCAAGATTCCGGGACGACGCCTGACGGTAGGAGTGCCGGAAAAAGACGCGTGAGAACCGGTGCCAACTCAGGGCACACATCCTCAACACAATTGGAGGATTCCGTCCGGCCCACTCGACTTATGAATGTCAGGGCAGGTGCCTTTCGCACTGAGCTCTGCAGAAACTAATTTCCGGCATGGAGCACTTACACCACGGGATGGTAGGTGGAGAGTTTCCCCGGTCATCAAGTCGAGTTGGATGCAAAAAGAAGGCATATTTTCAGATGAAAACCACAAAGATCAGGTAGATCAACTTGGGCTTGGTCGCCGACAATTCGAGCCGCTCGACGTTGGATGCGGTCAAATGGAAGGAGTTGGTACTGGGGTGCCCCTGCCCAGAGATGAGAACAGTATTCCATGTGGGGCCGAACTTGCGCCTTATAAAGTTGCAAACGGTGGACCGGCATGAAATACTGTCCCGCTCTGGAGCACACCAAGCTTTGGAGGCCAATTTGGCCTTTCCTCAAGTGACCACGGAACTGAACGTCGCTCGATATGTCAACGCCAAGGATTCTGATACTGGCTGAGGCAATAAGGGAATGTTCTCAAAAGAGGAGAAACGACAAAGGGATTCTTTTAGCGGTGAACGCGCAAACCTGTGTCTTTTGGGGTTGAATAGGACCAAATTACGTCGACCCCAATCCGAGACTTTGAATAACAAGGTCTTTGGATACATATTTTCAAATATTAAGTAAACATTTCATACTGATGGGCAGTATGAAATGTTTACTTAAATCGGCAAAAAATAAGAAGCGTTTACTCTCGCAAATATACCGTAGTAAAATTTTGGCCGTGATTGTCGGTATGGCGTGAAGCGCGAGCGTGCGGTGAAAAATCACTTCACAATTGGTTAGTTTTTCTTACGTCATGCAGTGATTGGTGTACACAAGAAACGTGTTTGCAAAACCCGGGGCTAGCTCTAAGATGTGCAACAAGGGCTTATCCGTTGATTGATCCGTTGCGTAGTGCGTCGAATGAGATCTTATATATAACTAAAGAGCTAAGAATTTTTAGGCTCTAAATATTATCTTAATTTTTATGTCTTACTATTATAATAATATTTGAAACGTTTCTAAAACATATTAGCAATAAGAGCCTGTATCTTGGGATATTGTTCGTTGATGTGATAAATATAATAATGTATGTGGCAGCCTGCCGACTTTAACTGAAACGTAATGGTTATATTATAATCTATGGCTTCAACTTCAGTCACTTCTGAGTAGGCTACACCATTATAAAAAAGATTAAAAGAAATACAATTTGAAATGCAACTATTATTTACGGATTTTATCGCGTTTAATTATATTTTTATATTTCCGACGTTTCGATTGCTTTACAGCAGCCGTGGCCACGAGACTGAAGTGTTAGACGTCCAGATGTCATGGTTTACTCAGTCTACCTTCAACTTTTATTTATTAATTTTGGTCCGATCTACCCATAATGTGCTCACAGTATCTTGAGGTCGTGGTGTGGTATGCTTGGTTTTAGATTTAATTTTGTTTATTACTCCCAAACCGGTGTTACTACCCAGCCATCTTCTCTATTGAAATTAAGATGTTTTTGATTTCAATACTTCTTACATAGGCCAAACTAAAAAATATGTATGGACCCGCGTGAAAGAACATATAGCTGACGTGAAACACCGACGCTCTAGGAAGTTTGCAGTCTGTGACCATATATTTGATCGCTCCAACCATTACATCAGATTTGATACACAAATCCACGCAAATGAACACCGATTTCTGCCAAGGATGATTCGCGAGGCTATTGAATAATATTGATGTTTAGTGTTCGAGTAAATACAACAAATCATTATAAGAAATACCATATTTAAAATATATGAGCTTAAAGAAATGTAAGTGTTAATGAGATTTTTAATTACAGGTTGTTCTAAAATGATTAATTGGCGAAGTATTTGTCCTCTATGAATATTCACGAATTCTGTATGACAGTTATGTTGAATAAATGAAAAATGCGATACCATATATGCATTTTCACTTAATTTCGTACATACAACGTGAGTATATAATATTTAATTCATTCACACACATTATGCTCCTAAATATTACTTGTTTCACACTATGCACAGTCTCTACGTGACTCTTTAATGATACTCTTTGTGTGAAGCTTCTGTCGCACAAGCTACACTGATACGGCTTTTCACCTGTATGGGTCCGGATATGTTTCTCCAGATCACCCTTGGTTGCAAACTTTTTCGCATGCGTCCAACGGGCATAACATGTTTTTATTGTGAAGCCGTGAATGTAAGTAGAGCTTTTTCCAGGTGTCGTAGTTTTTGCAGCATACCTGCAAATAAATAGTTATCTTGAAATACGAATTTATTTACTTCCAACGATTACGAGAATAAATGGTACGTGATGTTAACAAGGCAATCTACAAGATCTAAGTCAGTAGCGCGATTGTTTATGTAATGATAAAAATAAATGAAAGAGGCAAATGATATAGTAATAAATGCTTATTACAAGATAAGAGGGATGCACTGTTGCCTTGGATGCATTCACTTTGGATAACATTAGCTAGCATGATGGTCAAATCGACGTTTTGTATCAAGAAAAATTGTGATATCCATATTGTTTAGTTAAGTTCCATTTGGTTCGGAATGTTTAATATTTGCCATAGTGAGTTTAATTGTTCCGCCATCATTCGGTCACCAGAGCCTCGTTTGTTTGCTTACTAGCGAAGTGTACCACGTGCACGTGAGGTTAGAATATAGAGAAAGAGATGGTATATTCACCCTTACATCCCAATTTTAATACCAGGAGTTAAATAGTAGTAAGTAGAACTGCGAGTGTTATCAAGGAATAAAATCTTATAATTTTTTTCCGGTTTTAAATAAGGTAAGTCATTGATACAAGTAAGAAGTAGTAATGGGCCGAGAAACGAGCCATGTGAAACGCCATTGAAACCATTGATACGAAAGAACTCATATCACTGATAATAACTTTTTGCATTTTGTTACTCAAAGAAATGACAAATTTCTGAATATAAATTTGTCATTTCTTTGAGTAACTACTTCTTAATAATGCTGATGTTTCATGGTGAACACAGACGAAACTTTGGAAACCTCGAAACATATACTCCATCCTGTGATTAAGCATACCTTTGCAATGCTTAATAAACCCCAATTTATACCAATGATTTCTAAATAAAAATGTTAAGAACAAAACTATATGGTTAAAGAGATATGACAGAAAAACCTTGGGGGGTTTCTGGAAGATGATGGAATAACTAATTTATAACACCCAAATTGTCACAGAATCTCTGTGAAAAACTGCTGAGTAAAAAATAAGAATGTGAATAGATGAAAAGATGTAAAAATACTAAAATACTATTATTATATTATAATAATATTGTTACCGACAGATAAGCAGGCTGATGATGGGTAGCAGTGTCTACGGTGCGAGGTGGCTAGTAATATGATCGCCTATCCGCTTGCCGAGCGTGGCGATTATTATACCTATGGTAGAGGTCTATGTCCTGTAGTGAAGTATTAACAGACTGTTAAGATTAAGGTAAAAATGTATTAAAACTTACACTACATCTATATTCAACAACTTCTGTTTTCTCAATCTTCATTCTTTTCTGTTCAACATTGTCCTGCGAATCCCTGTCTTTTGTAGGCGAGTTCTGAAAAAAAAATCTTTACAGAGACTAGCATTTTCGCTTTACTTTAAAACCCCGTAGCCTGTATCTACATTTGAGTGATAGTTTTGCAAGATGACTCAAAAGTAATTAATGATGAACTACATTTCATGATTAGCCCCTAGTCACTTTTTTCTTTAACATTAATAAAGAAAGGCATATTTTCAGATGAAAACCACAAAAGATCAGGTAGATCAACTTGAGCTTAGTCGCCTAAATAGGCTATTAAGCTCAAGTCAAAAAAAAATTGAGGTAAATTTTTTTTTTAAAGAATACTGGCAATCCTAATTATTAAGTAGCATTATCAATATTCTTGTTAACCCTTCAACTAAGCTTACAGCTTGTATCTGGAGTGGTTCACGACAATAGTCGAATGGCGGACTCAAACTTATGACGTCATGTTTCGTAGTCCGCACGGCTATTGTCGCTTATGGCATAAAATGGCTCTAACATAAGAGGTAAAATAATAATAATTGGTTTTTGACACAACAATGGTAATTCTATTGTTATGACATGAGAAGTGTGTTACATATTAGGGGTTAAAGTATGAAATCGGCGTTTTGTATTGAAAAATTCAAGCACTATTTTTTCTAAAAGAAAGTGTATTAACTTAAAGTATTTACTCTCATTTGTACATTTATGTAATTTTGAGGGAAGTTAATTTAAGGCTTTGCAATAGAACTCTGGACTCTACAAAGTCGATGAAGGCATTTTGTACTGTTTTCTACAAATACAAACATTTTTCCTTGCAGATAGAGTTGGGCGAGGAAGACCTAGGCGAACATTTCACAATCAAATCGGAGACGTTCTAGAAAAAGGCCAGGTCAAGAGTACTCTAAACTAACGAGCATGCATGCGAAGATTGATGAAAGTGGAAGAAGAGAAAGGTGTATGTCAGGACATAGTAAGTGGAATAAGATTGTCTCTGCCTACTACGTTGGGAACATGGCGTGAATATATAAACCAAAATAAATGAAATAAATTCCTTGCAGAAAATTGTCCAAATTGCTTTGTGAGATCAAGCTTTATCATAGAGCAATAATGGCAAAGAATGATTAACGAGTTGTGGTTGTTTCTTGACAGATTCACCATTATTGTTCTTCATAATGGATATCAGCTGTTATTGATACACTTGATCTCAAAAAGCTATAGTAAATTACACTATGAAATGACTACCACTTACCATAACTTTTCTATGGGTGATCTTTGCTTTAGGCCATTGTTATGGTATCTGACCTGGATTTAGCCATTGCATTTTCACTTGGACCATGCAGGTTTCATTTTAATTCATAGTGGTCACTCCATAAAAACAGCAATTTCATAATTTAACCCTTAGTATATACATACTGTTTAAATCTATATTTATAAAAAGTACAAATTGATGCTAAGACAATACCTGCACTGAACTTGGAAACAAATCTTTTCTTATTGATATAGTTTTCAACGGTTCTGAGGAGGTGCACTGAAATAAGAAAATTAATCATCAATAACAGTTAAATTTAAAAAAAAACTTCATCGCACTCAACTAATCTGCTTCTGAATAGACATTTAACATACTTACATTAAGATTTTCTGATCCAAATGTTCTATTACTATCTTGGTCAAATTCATTAAAAATTTTTTTAGATTTCTCATTTTTGACATCATTGTCAAAATATCTGCTTTTAATTTGTTCATTTGAATTATGATAGGATGAAATTTCATTGACCTAAAATTATTAGAAATAGCAATTAAAGAGCTAAGAGATCCAAGGATTAAGGAAATAGGAAATAGGCTTACCTCTTCATTTTTTGTGTCAGCCAATAAGGATCTAAGAAGTAAATCATTTTTTGCTACTAGTTCTCTAAAATCTATTGCCCGTTTTATAATATCGTAGCATGTTTTACAAATTTTTTCTGGAAGATCATCTGTAACAGATACCTAAAACATTTGTAATAAAAAGGCTACAAATATTTCAAGGGTATACATGAAACTAAGGAATAAAAATTACATTAACTCCGGTGCAAACAAAAATATCCCTTGGTAAGTGGGTTTCAATAAATATATTGCACGAACCAAGTTCTTCAAGGCATAGTCTACACGAATCATAAAATAAAAAGTTTCTTTTTTCCAAATCCATGATAAAAGTTAAGGTAAATTTATTCAAATACGACGAATAGTTTCAATAATATTTAGAACATAAAGAATAAACATTAATCGCAATGTGTCTGTGACAGATGTCAAAATCAGTTATGTGATAATCATTATCAGATCTGTCACAAGAGCTGCCAGTAGATTTTTTTATTTATAGTGCCGTATCCATGAAATTAACAAAAAAGACTTTGAACAAAAGTTGTAAAAACTTTGAGATGCCGCCAACCTATCTACGCAGGTATCCTTCTACACAAAGGCTTTGCCTCTTGTTCAAGAGACCAAAGTCATGCCGTCAAGTCTCATGCCGTCCTTTATTTAAATTTTATTTTCTAGATTACACACCATGATATGATGGAAAAATAACATATTTACTATTTCTAAAGACTCAACCTGGCAACATATTACGCACGTAAGTAGAGGGCCGACGAGAATAGTTTGTATTTACTATAAATTATAACACCATATATAATGTTAATACACACAAATAAAAATTAAAAATAACATAACAAGTATTAGGAACGTCATACTAAAAAGTCACATCTAGTCGAGCAGACTAATGCTTTATATCTGTGGAGTGTGATGTCCATCTATGCTCGAGATTGTGATAGTGCGGGTAGTAGTTAGCAACGTGTTACCAATTATTATTGTACTACCGCTCTTAAGTATGCTCTCAAGTAGTGATTATGTAGTAGTATAAATTATGTTCTTATGTTAAGTGAATTGTCCTGTAATTCTTTAACGAGAATAAATATCTAAAACCAGATGTATCTATCTACTGCTATAGCCTTTTAACAAGGAGGTTAAGGGTTTCAATCCTTTAGATTGAAACCTTCTTGTTAAAAGACCCATCTAGATATTAGTGGTAGGCCTAGTTAGGAGACGTAAGTAAAAGAAAATCAAAAATTTTTTTTAGGATTGGTTTTCAATAAAACCACGTTTGCAATAATTGTGGTCAATCACAGTTTTTGGAGAATGTGCAACATCATCCTGGTTGAGAGGCCATACTCCTTCCACTTCCGTGCCGCATTCATCACTATCAGAATCATTCTTAGTTTCACTGTCACTTGTCACATTTATTATAAAAGGTTCATCTAAATACGAGTCCTGTTTTAAATACTCTCGTTCTAGCCTACGAACATGTTTACAATGCTGTTTCCACTCATGAACGGAAATAGCGATTGATGACATTGTTCAATATTTATGTTCAATATGATGATTGACATGTGATCAATATTTACGCTGGTCACGTTTCTTTTCATTGTGCTCCATATTAATTCAATACGATTAAGGTCACTGTGATAGGGGGGTAAATACAAGCACCTGTGACCATTTTCTGCCAAAATCCTTTCAATCTTGTATATGGGCTCAGGTTTGTTTCTTTTAATTATTTCTAACAGCTGGGGTTTAGTTAAATCTTCTCCATACTCGATTTTATTTTGCCTAAGCCATAACTGCATATCTTTTTTTAAAGCGTTAGATTTGGGACTTTATTCATGCAAACACGGTGATAAGGAGCATTATCCATTACAATAATTAATGGCTCTATTAAATTAGGTACAAGTTTTTCAATCACCCATTTTTTGAAATTGGCACTATTCATATCTTCGTGATAGTCACCGCTTTTTGTACTTGATTTAAACACTGTGAGTGCATTTTTAACAAATCCTGCATCCCCTCCCGCATGAACAATAATATATCTTTGACCTTTTGATACAGGCTCTAATACTCCTTCTACGCCCTCTCCTTGCCAACATTTGCCAGATGTATGTGAAGAGTGAATATAAGTTTCATCTAAATAAATCAGAGGCCGGGGGTTGGGTGATTTATTATTTTTATCAACTTCACGCAAGTACCTTGCTCTCCAAGCCGATACTTCATTACGCTCCATCAGAACTTTACGATTGGACTTTAGCCCTTGATTTACACCTGTAACAAATGTGTGGTAGAAATAAATTCATTGTATTCATATATTTGTAAGAGCTGAGTGGCGACTGTGGATAGAGCGTCGTTATCAATAATTTAAATGATAACAGAGTGCTTATTTTAAAATACTAACAACTGATTTATAAATATATTATTGATATCCTACTTTTGGATTTGACGTAATTTGAGTAAGTTTTACCCTTCATAAAACTGGTCTAAAATAACAAATCGGCCTGTAGGTTGCTACACGCCTCTTGTACAAGAATGTTTTATCTTATTATATAAAAAAATGTTCAATCCTCATATTTGTCTTCATCCCTATTATCATTTTGGGTTATTTATATAGTATAAACTGACAACACTAACCTGTTGCAGCCGAAATCGTCGTTTGTATATTTGATTAAACGGAATGATAGGAGCCTGGAGCCGAGCTTCTTCTTCAAAAAAACCTTTAGAATAATACTCCGGGCATTACATTTTTATAGCTTTCAGCATATTTAACGCTTAAAATTCAGAAGTATCGTAATAAAACACACGGAACACTCGAAAGTAGTAAGTTGGTAGCACTGTACACTGGAGTATTAAAGGGAAGTCTGTAGTCCGGAAATAGGGGAGGACTCGATCATTCTCGAATCCTTTAACTTGTTTTATCATCGGAAGAGCGACCACCTGTCCCAGGGAGGTATTGAGTTTATCGTCCACAAGTCTCTTCATTAACAATGTGATCAAAGATCGAAAGCGTGTCGAGTAGGGTGACGTACCTTATATTTAGAATTCGCTGAAGGTCATACAGTTAACCGCACCAATCTTGACACACAACCTGATAATGAAGCGGAGGCTTCGTATGTGGACATCCGAAGAGTCTTAATTGGAGACTTTTAAAAGGGGGATAAGCAAAGGACTCTGTATGAAGAACTCCTTTTTCCAGAAGTTGGGATGGTTTCAATAAACATTTAATCGATTTTATTCGATTTGACAATCGAGCGATAGCTATTTAGTAATATCGCTAGGTAAAACTGTCAGTGATAGTAGTATGTGGGTTAGTAATGCAGGTACTGGTGGTACCTATAGTCTTTTCGGCAGTGAAGAAAGTAAGATGTGATATCCTCGAAATTCTTCAAATCTGTCAACATCAATAAGACAGATACAAAAGATATAAAGCGAATACTTTAGATTTATTTAATTCGAATATCGACGACATAGTCCTTATGGCAATATCGCTGGAGGAGATTAGCAATATGCTCAGTAGTGTCACGCAACAGTTAGCATTTAACCCTTAAATACCTGAAGTTTTAAATTTGATACCGAGGTTATAAATCGCATTGGGCACCTACAATCGATTTTATTTTAATATTAGGCTGTTTACATGTAACCTTTGACTGATAATCTTCAAGTTAGAAAACAAAACAAACGTAAAGTGTCGAAGATGACAAACAATATGACATTTCGGTTTCCGCCGCATTGAATGGGTGACATAGTTTTACAAAAGTTTCGCTTATTAATTTCTTTGATTTTTAAATTTTTTGTAAATTAAAAAGACTTGTGCGATAGGTGAGTATCTTATTTTATTATGATTTATATTTTTTCTTACACCTGCTTTGCTTGAAGAAAAACTTGATGTTTTGTAAGTATCAATTTTGATACTACAGGCATTCTGGGCTGTTTGAATCCGCCTTACTTACCTACCTGTTTTGGTTCAATTTCTGACTGATTTTAGTATTGTTTCATGTTTATACGCTTGGTTTGGTGTTGGATTGAATGTGCTTAGCCTTTACTTAACTGTATATTATAATTGAAAATGAAGCCGGACGATATTGAGGCTATGTTACGGATGCTAGAAAATGGTGAAAATTCTGAGGATGAGGCCAGTTAAAATGAAGATGATATTGATCTTTGTTGAGAAATTATTAAAATTCCTTGTAGAAGAATCAAACAAGTATCCGATACAAAAAAATCCTAACTTCACAGAAGTTGTGACTCTCTTAGAATTACGTAAATTTTTTGGCATTCTTATTTTCACAAGTGTTTATCATTATCCGAGCGTGAGATCGTACTGGTCGAATAAATCAAAATTTGAACCAATTGCCCGGACCATGAATCGGAACAGGTTTGATAAGATTAGACAAATTTTTCACATGAATGATGACAATAAACACTTGCCACCTGATCATACTCAACACGACAGACTGCACAAGGTTCGCCCAGTATTAGACCACTTGAATAAAAGATTCGTTACTGGACCTTTTGACCATCGGCTATCACTGGACTAGCAAATGTGTGCCACCAAAATACAACATTTATGAAGCAATATTGCCCAACAAACCCCACAAGTGGGGATTGAAATGATATGTGCTGTGCAGCCTTTCGGGTTACGCATATAGTTTTGAGGTATACTCAGGAGCTAAGAATGTTGAGAGATTACCACACGAACCGGATTTAGGAGTGGTATCGAATACAGTCGTTCGATTGCTAAGACCAATACCAAGGAATGTTAACCATATCCTATGTTTCGACAATTTTTATACCAATATTCCTTTATTACATTACCTAACCAAAGAAGGTATTTACTGTCTGGACGGTACGTCCAGAGGAACAGACTGGGCAAGACTTGCAAGTTGCAACATAAAAAGTTTTGAAGTCCATAGTAACAAGAGGAGCCTATCATGAAAACATTGCTACCTTTGAAGGTATGGATTTCTCGGCAACAAGTTGGAAGGACAATAAGCAAGTGCTATTGCTTTCCACTTATGTTAGTTGCGAACCAGCAGAGCTATAACCCGCTACGACAAAAAAATAAAACGTAAAAACATATTCAAGTACCTTGTCCTCGCGTAATCAAGGAATATAACGCCCACATGGGGGGCGTTGACCTGATGGACAGCTTCATTGGGCGATACCATATACCCATAAAATCTAGAAAGTGGACAATGAGGTTGTTCTATCATCTACTTGATATTACAATAATCAACTCTTGGGTACTCTACAAAAACGTTAACGTCAAAGAGGAACACCCCAGAAGGACATACTGAAGTTAGGTGACTTCAGAACAGAGCTTGCTGACACCTTATGTCAGTATCAAAATCGACCTGAAAATAAACGTGGAAGGCCAAGTACAAGTCGAAAAGATGATGATGTTGAACCACCCTCCAAAAGATCACGGTCTTGTGTCCAGGTCTTACCCTCAACTGACATACGTTATGATCGAGTGGGACATGAAAAAGTTTTTATGGACTCAAGAAATAAATGTAAATATCAAAATTGTCGAAAGCTTACTTCATGGTTATGTAAAAAATGAAAATTTTCCTTATGTGATAATAAGAAAAATCCCTGTTTTGCATTATTTCATTATTAAATAAATTTTAATATTTTGATTACCGTGATGCCTAAAGTATCAAAAATGATACCAAATCTTTTTTTCAAAATAAATATATAAAAATATCGTTTTAATTTATTTTACTATTTTTCCTCATTAGTAAACACAGTAAAGGGTACATTTATATATTTTTAAATTTGATTTAAAAAATCAGGCTTTTAAGGGTTAAGATGAACGTGGACTAAAAGAATATTACATCTAACGTCCACACGAATACTGTTTGTTGTTGGGAATACGCACGCTATTATCAACGAGTACGTATACCTAGGACAAATTGTCCGACTAGGCAAGTCAAGCTTCGACTCAAAGGTCAATCAACGAATCCTACTCGGCTGGGCAGCGTTTGCCAAACTACGTCATATCTTTTCGTTGAGCTGTGTGTCGTCGGTGGTACAGAAGGATTGGTCAGGTGGTTTGGGGGAGGCCTATATTCAGCAGTGGACTTATGACTGAAATGAAGGTATACAGTTACGAATAATTTAAATTGTTTAAATACAGAATGTCTAAAATTTATTAATTAGAATTTTCAAGCGCATCTAGTATAAATCTAGTCATTCTAATCAATCTATACCAGTCACTTTAGGCAGTGGCCAGTTAAGTCGGGATCAACAAGTAAAGTTACAGGACCGACTAAAACCCCCACGGTAGACACGCTGCAGGCCCAGTGGCCTTAGCCGCTTCGGCAGAAGAGACTCACGAGCAGAAGGCCTGGAAGTAAAAATAATTTACTACAACGCTGCTGTCGCTGATACAACGCTACTGCTGACCTCGAATGAACTTTTAATTGTAGTTATCATGTCATTTCTAGCGGTAATGGCATATTTCGGAAGTCTATATCGAGGAAAATTAACGATGTTTATGTTGTCAATGACGACCAATCATCGTAACCATAGATTTAATGTAATACAGATCAAAGGTAATTTACCTTATAGTTAATCTGTATTACATGTTGAGGATATGTTACTTAGTCTATGGCGTTTTATAGTTACGCTTATACTATCCAATTGTGAACATTATAAAAAATATAATTTGGCTTCCTTCTTGCTTACCTACTGCTTACACAGAAGAGCGAGATGAATACATCCTTAAACGTTATTCGAAACGAAAATGTCAGTGACGTCAAGGCTCGGTAAGTCGCCAATAATAGGAAGCGCATTAACAATAATATATAGCAATTAAATAATTTTTCAATGCATATAATACAGAAATCTATGCTTTTTATAAAGTAGTTGATTGAATTTCAATAATAGTGTTGAACTTAGTAATTACTAAGTTACCTTAAATAGCATTTAAAACTCATGTTTATTAAAATAAATTAATTCATGAAAATATTTTGTCGTTTTATTTAAATTTTTTTTAACGTACTCTTAACAGCAGGCTATCATAAATTACACAGTTGTCTATATTTTATTTAAATGTTAGCTTTTTGTTCAAGAAAATAGGGTTTATTTCACTTACACTACTCTGTTACAGACAAGATTATAATGTTTGGCTCGTAGCAAAGAGTACATAAATATAGAAAAAGTATAATTCGAACCGGACTGCGTCCATAAATAGTAAGTAGTAAAAAAAATACCTAAACGTATATAGTACACTGTAAGAGATACACCTCTCCCACTTGCGGGCCTTCTGCTCGCTAGACCGCTGAAGCTGTATAGTCCACTGGGCCAACAGCATATCTACCGTGGGGGGTTTAGTCGGTCCGGCATCTTCAATGCTCCGACGTAACCCGACATAAACAGTTGCCGGAGACAGTGGCAGGTAAGTGCGAGCGCCTTCCCCCCACGTTAAACACAAAAAAGAAAACCCTCTCCTGTAAGGAGGGTTTGCCATAATCACCAAGCTCGGCAAGCGGCTTGGCGATCGCAGTATCGGATCGCACTTAGACACTGTTGCCCGTTATCGGTCTGCTTAGGTACATTTGGCGTGGTATTTTTCTAAGTAGTTATCCCGACATCTTTTTTTTTTTTTTTTTTTTATAGAAGAAGGGGGCAAACGAGCGTGCGGCTCACCTGATCGTAAGTGATCACCGACGCCCACGAACATCCACAACACCAGAGGAGCTAAAGATGTGCTGCCGGCCTTTAAGGAAGGAATAAGCTCTTTTCTTGAAGGTCCCTAAGTCGTAACTGTTCGGAAATACTGCTGGCGACAGCTGATTCCACAAAATCGAAGTGCGTGGCAGAAAACTTCGATTAAAACGCGCTGTGGTGGAATGCCAACCATCTAGGTGGTATCGATTGAACTTCGAATTCTGTCGCGATGTACGATGGTGAAACTCAGCAGCTGGGATCAATCCGAACAGTTCCTCAGAACATTCCCCGTGGAAAATTTTGTAAAAAATGCAAAGAGAAGCAACATCTCTTCGCAAGGCCAAAGGATCAAGCCGATCAGAGAGAGCTTGGTCGCCGACAATTCGAGCCGCTCGACGTTGGATGCGGTCAAATGGAAGGAGTTGGTACTGGGGTGCCCCTGCCCAGAGATGACAACAGTATTCCATGTGGGGCCGAACTTGCGCCTTATAAAGTTGCAAACGGTGGACCGGCATGAAATACTGTCCCGCTCTACAGAGCACACCAAGCTTTTAGGAGGCCAATTTGTCCTTTCCCTCCAAGTGACCACGGAACTGAACGTCGCTCGATATGTCAACGCCAAGGATTCCGATACTGGCTGAGGCAATAAGGGGAATGTTCTCAAAAAGAGGAGAAACGACAAAGGGATCTGTCGGTATCCATTTCCTATTGTCAAGGCCATTGGTTTTCATTTTATGTGGCATTGGTTGACTAGATCTTCGGTTAAAAAGAAAAAAGATATAATAATAATTTATTCTGCGCGATTTAGAATTTCCAACGATAATATATTTTTTTCTTTTTTTATGGAAGAGACGGCAAACGATCAAGCGGTTCACCTGGTGGTAAGTGATTACCGTCGCCCACATACATCTGCAACACCATAGATGCGGCAGAAATAGGTAAGAGGCTGGTATTAATACCACGTAGAGCCAAGCGGCTGCTTATGCTGCTGCTCGAAAGGACGGATCAGTCGGGGTAGTACCACGACCTCGCAGTATACCGGCGTGAAGTAGAGGTATCTTGTGCTTCTGCGTTTTAGAGCATTGGACTATAATAAATAATATGTGATGATAATGTCATAAATTTGAAAAATAGCTTCTTATCGCATGGTTGCATGTTGCATTGGCATGTTGGTTTAGGCGGGATATTATACTACATAACATTCCCGTCGTACCTGCGTGAGCGATTCTCTTTCCCTCGGCCATCTTTTACTCCCTGCAGAACCCGTCTTAAATCAAGAAGAGTCAAAGGCTATATGTTATTGGCAGTATGAATTATTGGTACTATTCTATTATGCATACGTTTATTTAATTTTGGATAAGTATGTATATTTATATTTAAAGTTTTCTTTTTTTTCTACTCTACGCGCGCAATCTACCATTAACTAACTATTTTCCTGTCGCAGGTCTGCTGGAAGAAATTTCTTAAGAAATAAGCAGTACCTTTGTACAAACCATTTCATCCTATGATATTTCTTTTTTTCCGATTTACTTGTGTGTACATAAATAAAATAAATAAAAAACCTGGAATGGTATTTTGATACCATTTAATTTTAAATACATACGAGTGTTGCACAAAAATGAGGCGTTTAAGTCAATTCTAAAGACAATGCTGACAGATTTGGTTAGAATCTTAATCAGCATATACTTTGCTCATTTGGGACTTGAATTGACGGCATGCGGGCGGAGGTGCGTGCAGTCGCAGTTTATATGTATATGTGTCGCTTTTTATAAAAAAAAGTCATGGTTGTCTCTAACGTCATATGTTGTCAAAATTGTAAAATCAATCTGAAAGCAACGGAGCATCAAAATAACTAATCTTTCTCTGTATAAATCATTTTGTTTAAATGGATAAATACCTTGTTATGTGTAAATAAGGCATGAGAAGATTTTTCTGCAGTAGCGGACCACCACGGATATTGGTAGGAATATTATAATATTTCAGAGTAAAACATCTATAAAGTATGTTCTATTCCGTTACTAAACTATAAAGACGATGTAATTGATTTGTTGATATCGTGGACAAAAAATTATCTTTTATATTTAATAATTATAATATACATTTACAGAAAACAAATTACTTATAATACTACAACCATACGCGAAAATAGTATGAACTGAATGAATTTAAGAACTTGTATCTTCAAATGCCAATCTCACCCGCACATATGGCACCATGCTAGCTAACAAACAAGGTTCCGAAGCATGGCGGAAAATACATTCTAATTTGCCGAACACAAATCTACTGACAGCGCGCTTGCCAATTCTCTGGCCCAGCGTGATGAGTATGGACAAACCTTTATAGATGCTTAATGACTTTCGCTGACGCTTTATTAAAGAGACTTATGTTCCGCTGGAGACTTAAACTGACTTATGTAGAAGAAGAAGAAGAAGAAGAAGAAGAAGAAGAAGAAGAAGAAGAAGAAGAAGAAGAAGAAGAAGAAGAAGAAGAAGAAGAAGAAGAAGAAGAAGAAGAAGAAGAGGAAGAACATTATCAGACACAGATAAATGGGACAGCACAATGCCGAAACAACACGTCCCACGACTTACGCTTTGTCGGATGTAAACGTTACCAGTGTTCCAACATTGATGAGTCCCACTTATTAGTCAATGCTATTTCTGCTACTACGCGCTGGGCTTATCTTAGTATTGCGTAAAAACCTTAGACGCAAGACTCTGCAAATGTGTTGGAGGCATTGTCAAAAGATTGAAAATTACACGTGAAAATTTTAAAATATTCTTTAATATAGCATGCAATCCTGCGTGTCTAATTCAAAATTATCACTAAGGTTATGGTTGATGTTGTTAATAAAGACTCCGTGTATCCGACGTTAAACATTAGTATTATAGCTGCCATCGTAGAACCCGTCTTAAGTGCCTCCTTAAATTCCTTCCTCATAAAAGCCCTTCATATTACCACTCATTCTCTGTGCATGCAGTTTGATTGTGGAATTCTCTCCCACCAAATATACGTGACTGCACAACTATTTCTGTATTAAGAAAAGAGTCAAAGGCTATATGTCATTGGCAGTATGAATTATTGGTACTATTCTATTATGCATACGTTTATTTAATTTTGGATAAGTATGTATATATTTAAAGTTTTCTTTTTTTTCTACTGTACGCGCGCAATCTACCATTAACTAACTATTTTCCTGTCGCAGGTCTGCTGGAAGAAATTTCTTAAGAAATAAGCAGTACCTTTGTACAAACCATTTCATCCTATGATATTTCTTTTTTCCGATTTTCTTGTGTGTACATAAATAAAATAAATAAAAAACCTGGAATGGTATTTTGATACCATTTAATTTTAAATACATACGAGTGTTGCACAAAAATGAGCCGTTTAAGTCAATTCTAAAGACAATGCTGACAGATTTGGTTAGAATCTTAATCAGCATATACTTTGCTCATTTGGGACTTGAATTGACGGCATGCGGGCGGAGGTGCGTGCAGTCGCAGTTTATATGTATATGTGTCGCTTTTTATAAAAAAAAGTCATGGTTGTCTCTAACGTCAAATGTTGTCAAAATTGTAAAATCAATCTGAAAGCAACGGAGCATCAAAATAACTAATATTTCTCTGTATAAATCATTTTGCTTAAATGGATAAATACCTTGTTATGTGTAAATAAGGCATGAGAAGATTTTTTTGCAGTAGCGGACCACCACGGATATAGGTAGGAATATTATAATATTTCAGAGTAAAACATCTATAAAGTATGTTCTATTCCGTTACTAAACTATAAAGACGATGTAATTGATTTGTTGATATCGTGGACAAAAAATTATCTTTTATATTTAATAATTATAATATACATTTACAGAAAACAAATTACTTATAATACTACAACCATACGCGAAAATAGTATGAACTGAATGAATTTAAAAACTTGTATCTTCAAATGCCAATCTCACCCGCACATATGGCACCATGCTAGCTAACAAACAAGGTTCCGAAGCATGGCGGAAAATACATTCTAATTTGCCGAACACAAATCTACTGACAGCGCGCTTGCCAATTCTCTGGCCCAGCGTGATGAGTATGGACAAACCTTTATAGATGCTTAATGACTTTCGCTGACGCTTTATTAAAGAGACTTATGTTCCGCTGGAGACTTAAACTGACTTATGTAGAAGAAGAAGTAGAAGAGGAAGAACATTATCAGACACAGATAAATGGGACAGCACAATGCCGAAACAACACGGCTCACGACTTACGCTTTGTCGGATGTAAACGTTACCAGTGTTCTAACATTGATGAGTCCCACTTATTAGTCAATGCTATTTCTGCTACTACGCGCTGGGCTTATCTTACTATTGCGTAAAAACCTTAGACGCAAGACTGCAAATGTGTTGGAGGCATTGTCAAAAGATTGAAAATTACACGTGAAAATTTTAAAATATTCTTTAATATAGCATGCAATCCTGCGTGTCTAATTCAAAATTATAATTTTTTCAATTTTCGCACAGGAATATGCAAGGTCGTCGGAGCGTAACTTGCAAACCAAAAGCAATTATTTTTAAATCACAGACAGAAGCTCTCACGCTTATCAGATGAGTAGGTAGAGATCGTGGATTTCCATTTGGCAGGTAGATTTTTTAGGCTTTCTTACTTAGTCGCTTCTTCCGACACCCCCGGTTAAAAAGAGAGACTCCACACGAGGAGATGCTTACATTAGTATCACTCTTAAATTTTATTAATTAGTAAGACGTGCACAGAAACGGTATTGGATGTTTTCTTTTGCGTTAAAAAATCATGATGGTCTTCCCGCCATTTCTATCAATATTTTGACACAATACGTCCGATATCTAATGTGCACTATGTGCTTATGTTGGCTCAGGGACGGAATCGAACTCAACGCCTACGACACATCAGGTACATTGACCGTTGAGACTGTCGTAACTACAGCTCGCTGTACAATGCAAGTTCGTGTTCTAATGTCGTTTCCTTGGCAACCCACAGAATGCCACAACAAACCTCAAGATCGATCGCAAGTACTTTTACGTGATTTAATTTGATTAATTCACGCGGCTCGAATAATAGCAAACTATGCGTAATAAAGTACACGATTTCAGAGATTTCACGTAATTTATAGGAGCTCTACGCTTATAGACGCGGTTTATGGAGATTATACTTAATTTAGTAAAATTTATAGTATTACGAATTATTTTGACCTTTGTATGTACTTTTGAAATTGTGTTAAAAAGCTTTTTTTGGTACAGGTATTTTATGTAATAGTTTTCTAAATAATAGGGCGATTTTAATTTCAGACATTTATTTAGATTGTAATCTCTAAAATTATCTGTTTCATTACCTTAGCGCCTTTGTGTTCTTACTTCCCGTGATGCGCAATGCAATTTTGTATTTCTTTTATTTAAAGTGATTGATTGGATAAAATATATTTTAATAGCAGTTGGTATACATCCCATAATGTATAACTAGCGATTGCACGCACACGTGACATTCAATTTGATCTCACGGAACTCTTAGACTGATTTGAATGATTAAAAGCATCTTTTGCCTTATTAAATAAAATAATCTACCTTTCGACCTTTTAGGGTCTCCGTTCGATTCGGAGAACTCCTAACTACTTGGCTGTCGCATTACATTAGCGACATTACATTTACTTTATGTTCATACATTAAAAAAAATTGTAACAAAAGGCATCTTGCGCTTCTGCGTTTCGTTCGGTGAGTGAGGTTACCGCAGGCCCACACCCTCCCCATCCCCCTCCTCATCCTCCCTCTCTTCTTTCAAATACCTTTAAAGGCCGGCAACGCACCTGCATCACCTCTGGTGTTGCTGATATGCTTGGGCGACGCTATCACTTACCATCAGATGAACCTCTAGCGTGCTTGCCGCCGATCCCATAAAAAAAAACAAAAGAAAAACACTAAGTGATTTACTTTATTATCTAAATCCCGCGCTTACTTTGTCAAAGGATTTTATTGTCACACATTTATCTAATGTGCCGTACTACATACGTTTAATTAAAGCAATTTCCATGATAGGTACAATATTATCAAACACTTCAATCACCACTCAAGTTACCACGATCGCATATTGTATGAAAGGGGTAATGGCGTAATATTTTGTGCGACTATTTTTGTACAAAAGCACTAAAAAAAACGTGAGTGTGTACTTATGTACTCACACAAGAAGTTAAACTTGTTTAGCGTAAGAAAACAAAAATAAGTAATAATAATAATTTATAATGTATACAAATAAAAGAATACATACCGACAGTTAACCTCAAATCTATAAACCCACTTAAAAAGTTAATAATATAAAAAAACACTTTTATCACGAATACTTACAATAAATTATTCACCACCATATATAATTTAAAATCACACACAAATACACACATATTTATATATCAATATTTTTTTTATCTCCACTGATATAAAACACGTGTTGTAGAATCATATATATTTGAAAAACTATCAGTTCTCACGAAAACTTGATAGACAATTACCAACCAACTTTTTGATGTCGCTTTTAGGTGTCGGTTTGCGTGCGCATCGTAAAAATTCACTCTCATAATTTTTCCCAAACGTGCCAAAAGAAGTAATAACTTCAAAAATTATAAAATTATTCACATAATACAAATATACGTACTGAATTCTCGTTGATATTTACATTTTAACTTCAGGTACCATTACTTAGTTGTGGAATAGAAATTATTCGTTTTTTTTTCATGGACCGCACGCTAAGGACAATTGTCCCGAGCTCTCTATACGCCGTGACGGCTTGCCATCCGTCACATTCTATATTCCAGAGAAGTGAAAAGTTGTTTCCGAAAGCCCGTTTCACTTTGCTGATCCGTGTGAAATGGAATTCTGTTATCTCTGCCTATCCCTGTTGACTGGGGTGTGTGGTTATATAAATACTAGTATACCTATACTTATACTAGTTTATATATTTTTGATGTATAATTTTTCAAACAAAATTATTCACTAAAGACAAACTGATACTATTTATTAATATAACTATAATTGCTAGATTAAATGTAAAATAGATGACTAATATACGTTAGTTTACATGCTCGTAGTTCCTACAATTGCCCTGCTACGTGAGTTCAGTGCAGCTACGAAGCGATACGAACAGTCAGATTCGTGATTCGTAGCGCGCCGCCCGCACTTTCGTAGACGAAACAAGTTTACAAAGCTTTCGTGTTTGGATTTGTTTGTTTTTTTTTTGATACACACTGCTGTTTGTTCAGAAAGCCGTACTGTTTATTCTGTAAATTGAGTTCTATTGAGTGAGTAAGTATACATTGCTAAGAATAAGTCTGGTTTTCGACCGGGTCACAGTACAACTACTGCACTTCTAAAGTTGACTGATGATATCCGAGACGGTATGGAACATTCTAAGTTGACTGTACTTATTTTAATTGATTTTTCCAATGCATTTAATGCCGTCGACCATGACATTTTACTAGCTCTCCTCTCTTGTTTGAATATCTCTTCTTCAGCCCAGGATTGGTTTTCAGCATATCTTCGAGGTCGCCGACAGGTTGTGCGTACCGGTCAGAATTTGTCTCACTGGGGTGATGTACTAACTGGCGTCCCTCAAGGCGGTATTCTTTCTCCCCTTTTATTTTCTGTTTTATTAATCTCGTTACAACAAACATTAAATGCTCTTACCATTTGTATGCTGACGATTTGCAAATATATGCGCAAGCAGAACCCTCGAAATCAATAATATAATTGCTCTATTGAATAATGATTTACAGTATATATCTGAGTGGTCCGCTGTGTATGGTATTAAGGTGAATTATACAAAATGCCAAGCCATAGTCTTAGGCAGTTCTAGACTTGTAAACAATCTAGATTTTGCTACCTTGCCGTCGGTTACTTATGATAACAACATAATTCCTTTTTGTTCCCATGTCAGAAACCTGGGTCTATATGTTGATAGCTGTTTTACATGGAATAAACAGATTCAGGAGGTGAGTCGCAAAATTTCTGCTACCTTGCGATCACTTTATCGTCTTAAAAATTTCCTTCCAACCTCTACTAAGATTTTACTTGTCCAATCGCTCATTTTGCTTCTTAACAATTGCATCAGATACATTTATGGTCTCCGCAAGTACGACCACGTGTCTTCCTTTCGTGAACAGCTCAATTGGCTGCCAATTCGTCAGCGCAGAGATGTTAGAATACTTTGCACCCTTTTCACAATTCTAAACGATCCTTGTGTTCCTGAGTATTTGAAATCTAAGTTTCAATACCTGGGTGATTCTCATAACTGTTTTCTCCGCTCTTCGGGTAGTCTCAAGTTGCTGACGCCTTTACACCGTACTGGGTATTTATCTAAGTCATTCGCTTTTACGGCTATAAGGCTTTGGAACGAAATCCCTCTTGACATTAAAAAAGCTCCTAATAAGTTTGCCTTTAAAAATAACATCCGCAAACATTACAGAAATGTTGCAAGTCTGTACTAGTGCTGCTGTTTGTTATTGTGCTGCTTCAGTTGTTTGTCCTGACATGTATATTATTCTATGTATATATGGTTTATTTGTATATATGTTATTTATATGTATGTATCTATTGTAAGTATATATTTTGATATTTATATTGTTTTTTTTTCTCTTAACAGTATCGCCTCTATTACGTATATATCTCTGCTTAGCCTAATGGTTGACTGGGAGAGAATGCCTCTAGGCATTAAGTCCGCCATATGTACGAACTAGTGCATAAAGATTAAATAAATAAATAAATAAATAATTAAATTTTTTATCGCAATCTTTAGTATGTACACATGTTTACTTTCTAAACAATTCACTATTGTTTTGTGGTTGATTTTTAATTTATACTTTAAAGCAAAATAAAAAACATACATTTTTTAATTTTGTTCACTGTCGGCCGGTGTACCCAATACACATCGACCGTCAAGTGTTCAGAGGTTTCATCACAGTGACCCTGCCTTCGAACCTGAGCATTGAGGGTTCGCATCCCGCTGGGGACAAACATTTGTATAATGAATATAAGTGTTTGTAACCCAGTCATGGATATCTATATATGTATATATGATATGATATTTATCGATGCAGGTATATGTATATATATTATTACCATTCAATTACAACAAGACACGGGGAATCCTAGTTTGGGACTGTATGGCGTGTGTGATTGTTTGATATATTTATTATTCGGTACAACGTGACAGGTGGTGAGCTTGTCGCCGTCTTAGTGTTCTATCCGACGATAATAAACCTGCCAAGTTTCGAAAAACTGATTAGTACGCCCTCCATATAGGTTATTGAAGTGGAGTCTCCCAATGCAGGAGTTATTTACATCGCTCTCGTGTTTCGATTTTGTTTCTTTTTAAGATATGCACTGCTGTTTGATTGTAAAACAGAACTTTATGTTGATTAGATTGAGTATTACTAAGTAAGTAATTTTAGCTTATTTATGGTTTTCTTTCTAAGAAACAGCGAGTTTGATTTGAAGTTTATATTATTTACTTTACAGGAAATTACCATCTTTCAAAAATTTTTTTTTTTTGAGAATATAGTTATAGCAAAAGTTTATGTAGAAAAGTTATCAATTTGGAAAGTTCAAAATAAGATGGAAGGAGATAGGTACTGTCTATTACACTTTGATCACTCTTGACTAAATAACCGAGTATTACAAAATGTGGTTATGACTAAAATGCCAGAAAAACCTCTTAAATATGCTAGATAGAACCGGTGGGGGATTGCAGTGTTTGAGGTGTCTTGTACTCGCATTTTCAAACCGCCTGCAAAGTGTGACATTTTTTTATCCATTTTTCTTGGAATACGAGTTAAGTGTCTGACTGCGACCCCTTCTGGTATAAGGTTCTGATGAAATACTGGATATTATACGCACTACAAAGACTACAGTATTATACTGAACTGTTACTGAACTACTGCAGTTCAACACTAACAGTTTATCCACTGTACTCTCAAAGATCAATCGGAAATATTACCTACGAGGTTATCTATCTGTCTGTCTATTATATATACCTATTACCTACCTACTCGGACCGCAACAATGACAAATAATTTGAATACTTTGCTGTACGCATTATAATAGAAATGACAAACGGATTGAAACTTGCTATGTTTGATGATAGAAAGGAAATGGAAGAATGAAATCATGTAATTTTTCCGCATTTTCTTCAAAATGTACCAGAAAACACCGCAAGACTTAATAAAGAAAAAGGACCTTTGTATAACGCCAGCTTATTAATTATACATTACGTAGATGTCGATTAAGATTTAAGGAAGCAATTAGGACTATAAATCACTAGGAGCTCATAATCAATCAACAGATTTGCTAAACGACAGGGGCTTAACAACTGATATACAACGTGTTATACTCGTACTTAGGTATGAGGCTTTCATAGCATAATGATATATTATATAGTAACGATAGTTAATAAAGTAAGTCAGTCAATAAAGCATGATTGATGATTCGGAAGTGGGTTACGAAGGGCCGTCATACAACTGTGACACCATTTCTCGGTGTCAGACAAAGTGAATAGAAAATATTTATGTCGCTGGCCTAGACACGAACATCATTGTACTCAATTTTAAGTCGAGGTGAGCATTTCCAAAATGCTTTCCATTGAAATATTAGTTCATAACATAACCAGCAACGGTGTGCAACAAAAGAAATTCTTTTGTAATGACACAATAAGAAAAGAAGAAGAAAACTCAAAAGAAAACCAATATAATAATAAAACCTGTTTCTGTGCCCCCCTGTGTCTATCCTAGAAAGAACACCCATGGACGAGGCATGCCAAAATCCAACCCTACACATAGGTTACAGGCCTTTACCTTAACAGCCTGTAAGGCTCGCCACGCTCAGCAAGCGGATTGGCAATCGCAGATACCTTGCACCTTATACGCAGCCTGTTATCGGTCTGGTATTTAACGAGATGGATATCGTGCCATCTGTCGGTAGGCATTGTAATTTTCAAGGCATTTCCCTTGGTCGCCTCTTACGACACCCTTGGGAAGAAAGAAAGTGGCAGATTCTTACTCCGAAACCAAACGGCAAAGGTTACACGTGAGAATCAATACGTTCTCCAATCTTCTTCAACAGTCGGAAACCTGCAGTCCATCGAACCATACAGTCCTGACTACGATCAGTCGCTAGGCCTTTTTTGTTTTATAAAATTTTCCTTTAATCCATGTTGTTTATTTTCCGCAGGTATGGCAATGGCCGATAGAGGACATAGACGTGGCGCGGGTACTCCTTTCTACGCACCTCCGAGGCGAAAGACCTCGGCCGAAATCATTAGCGAAGCTCGTGCTGCTATTTTCGACGGTACGTATGGTTAAATCACATGGGCCGCAAGGCGTTATATATAGGAATAACCGAGTTTCAGTAGCTTTAATTTCGTAGTATGCGAGTGATCCGGATTCTAATTCTGGTATTGGAACTACTAATATTATTATTTGCAATTTTAAATGTTGAATTGAGCTCTTGGAAGGTTGGATGCTCATTGTGCTGGAACCGGCCTTTCTGAGAGATTATAAAAATATATATGTGAAGTCCGCTAACCTGCATCAGAGCAACGTGGCCTTCCGATCCTTCCGGACTCGCAAATTGCAGAGGATGCCTTCGTCAAGTAGTGGGACATTTATAAGCTGTACTTTACTTTATAAATCCTGATGATTACATATTAAAGTTGTGGTTTCCAAATTTTGCAACGTTATAACAAGTTATAAAATGGCAAAATTAGGATCCCAGAAATGGGAAGCAGCATGTAAATTACTACTGCAGTTGCCCACAATTCTGCCAAGTGTTGCAACTATAGCTAATATCTCCAAATTTATGCAAGTATCAAATAGGTTACTTAGGGCTCCGTATTTTTGAAATAAAATTACCCTACACGATTACCTTACTCTTATAAGACCATGTAACTATATTTTAAAATCACTTGCGTATCTGTCTATCAGTCACAGCCTATTATCTCAGAAATCTTGCTACTTTGAAACCTTAAATTTGGCAAAGTAATTACTATTTTTCTACATCCATTAGAATCATATTCGGATGTCTAATTCGGATGTTTAATTTCATATTATAAATTTTATATACCAATAAAATTTTGAAAAAGACTCGTGTACAGCCAACATCAAAAGCAAATGATGTTTTCACCAATAAAAGGCCTTGAAACTTTGTTCAATCATAACTGACTTACTGGAAGGTATGTTCGAATGCAATGCATTGTTTCAAATCGGAACATATCCCGGTGTATCGCGACGTGTGGCAGCCCTACACGTGTTTTATGTCGTGGTAGAAATGTCTTGACTAGGACCAACTACACCGCTCATAGCTGTCGGCGATCCATATTTCGCACGACATAAAATTCCACCTTGCCAATGTCAAGGTAAACAAACGACGTCGAGTCCCGAGAAAAGTATCAATCTCAATTTTTCGTTGCGATTGACGTCATTTATTGTGTAACAGTTGTATCAGATAGTTTGTATAATTCTATGTTCCTTTTTACGGTAATAGATTTATATTGTGCGGGTGAAGCTTTTGTCATAGATAAATTTTCTATTTTTACGGATTACACATTCATAGACAAATACCTGGGTATAGTAGTTGTATGACACCGTTACGTTTCAAATAGTTGAGATCTTCCACGAGAAGGGGGCTCTCCATGTATACGAGTGACAACACACCATGATCCTTCATCAAAAACAGATGTAAGCGTAGCACGTCAGCCTAGTGGGCAGTGACCCTTTCTTCAAAGCTGAGGGGAGGGGCAAACTATTATAAAAAAATCACCACATGGTGGACCCTGTGCTTGTACTTCATCCGAATTTAAAATTGAAAAAAAAAAAGATTTTTCATATGTGATTTCAAGTTACTTTAATGTGATTTCTAAGGCTTCTGAGGTAAATAAATTTGGACAAATAGGACAGATATCCTACATTTAAAGATCATTTTAAGAAATCCGACCGTTAAACGAAGACTTAGTTATTACTAGTGTTGCAAACGCAACACTAAAAGGAAAACCTGTTTGTTTGTTTAACATGGTTATGACTAATCATCTTCATTTTGTGACTACTTCCAGGCCGCTGATGCTCATAATGTTGATATCGGTGAAGATAATAGGTTAACTGATTGAAGTTGTTTTCGGAAATGCGTCCATAAATTATTCTTCGAAAACCTGAGTAATTCGCTTTATATTCGTAAAACCGTGTGTTGTTTTCACGGAATCCCTAATCACATATCAATTACTTACACCGTATACAATCCGATGTACAGCTGAAACACAATATCAATTCATCAATGTCATGTTGTCTCAACAGTTAGAAGCTCGATTGTCTGAATGTGAAACTGTCAGCGGAGATCGCAGCGCAATCAAGCGGTTATTACGAAACGACGATTGGTCGTCAGTTTCACATTTTCCTCGAAGGTGATTGAACTGAAGGCCGCACGGTCGTTGGGATTGCGAACCTTGTTGTCACTGCCGCCGTTGCTAGGCGTGAAAGGAAATTTCTGCGTAAAGCGCACGCTACGGTTTCTTTAACCAGTAAAATTACTTTCGGAGCTATACACATACACACATAAACATTACAGGGATTGTGAATAAATGTTTTTATTTATGGTGAAGCGTGGCTGAATGTAGTATGTAAATTGGAATGTTGGATTGGGAAAGAATGTTGGAGTTAGGGTTGGCGACTATACTTTTTTTATAACGTATTCCTACTTTTTTTTTGATGGTTTTACTCTATACTTTTTTTAAAGGCATAACTTATATAGAAGTACTGTATTTGGAACCTTTATTATGTTGCACGAAACGGAACTCTCATACGAAATTTCCGAATAATCTGTGGATAGTTAGATGCCTAGATGTTACCAGATCAAAATAATTAAATAGGTGTGATGGTAGGTCCTTACTTAAGTCACTGTAGGATTTTTGTCTAGGATTCGTAAATGTCAAAAATCTATAACGTTCGAAAAATTTAATCCTCTTCAGTGAAGAACTGTCAAGAAATTCTAGAGTCTGTCATTTAATTTTTTTTATTGGATTTGCGTGAAAAGAGAGTTAACAGTTAACCTGATGGTAGGTGACTATATCCGATGTCACCCCTGAGGACTAAGATGGAATGCCCCATAGCCCGTAATTATACTGGATCTCTATACAGCCAAACAACAGTAGTTGCACTGTTGTTTGACGGCAAAAATGGGAAGGAGTGTATGAGATGAGAGCAGCGAAAGAGATATCCTATCCGTCTTCCCATAGGTTTCGGAAGCGTCTAAGGGAAAAAAAGGAATAGCCTTGAAAATTTCATGGCAAAGTCCTGGAGCGAACCCGGCGACGAGGCTGAAGTATGTTGCGGAAGTACGTTTGGCTACACTCAAACAGAAAGCAATGATCTCTGCCCACCATAGGCGTGACAACATACTTTTACTGAGGGGTGGAAATAATATTATATAACATCGAAGTAATTCTTAATCTATTTTATAATTTAAAAGAAATGAGCGGCACGTCCAGCGGCTCCGGCGGTATTGGCGCTCTGCGACCATTACGCACACGCCGACCGTTCACACCGCGGGAGCCGCAAAGAACTCTTTTCACTGAGCGCTCGCGCAAACGGGACCAGAGACCTCCTAGTGCTTTCGAGTAAGTACCCTTTCAGACGAAATTACTATTGACCAAGGAAACTTATTTAAAACAGAACCGTGGCTTAGTTAATCTTTGGGGGAGGCCTGTGTTCAGCAGTGGACTTGTGATAGGCTGAAATGATGACGATGATGATGAAGGAATCTTTTGGAAATGGAAGATTGAAAGAAGAAGACAACAAACAAGAGAACTAGAAAGTATATTGTTCTAAATATTACATTTTTGGTAACGTTCAACATAACCTAATTTAACAACAGCTTAAATGAAACAGAATGTAGAAAATAGATATTAGCTCCTATTTTAACAAAAGCACAGACTAGCCAGTTGGATTATATATGTATCATACATGCAGATTTTACGACATTATTATTTATTAGTGCGTATAGAATTCTAATAATTTTCTTCATTCAAATACAAATATCGTGTTGCATCACGAAGATCTCGAATAAACGTACATGTAAAAAGTTGTTCATCGCAGTACTACCAAGAACACTTTTTTAATCAATGTATGGAGTGGTAGTTTTTTTTTAATTAAAAACGGAACCGGGGCTTAGTGGTTAACCTGATTGTTAAGCCACGGATCTTCAAGTCCCTACCGGATATTATGGCTATTTATATTGTGTTCACAGAAAATACTACTACTCTATATGGTTGTGTTGTGCCTCGTATCTTCGACACTGCGCCTATATCGGTTTTATCTCGAATATGGGAAGGTAAAGATGAGTGCGTGACTCTGTGTTTGCGCATAGCATGCTGCAGCTTTATACATTCTGCTCAGCTGCCAAGCGCTGATAAGATTCTCAAGTTATCGCTATGGTCGAAATCGGCCAAGATGACATCATCAATTACAGAACAGTGAAATTTTGACACAAGTTGTGTAATTATTTATTTTAACACCAGAATGTACAATATGTCAGAGCTTATAAAGTAAAGTAATAAAACATAAACAAAATAGTTTCGTTATCTTCTCTTACGACAAGCGACGATGTCTCACGGATTCATAAAATAGCCAGGGAACGAATAATTTAAGTCTACTGCTGGATATAGGATATTCCATTTATATTTGCCCATACTTCTTAAACGGGGCAGGCGTTTTGATATGCGCAGCGTCGGTTCCCTCGCACTAGAGACGCTGCTCGCCGTCTCTAGTCTGTAAGATTTGGGTTCGGCAAAGTTGAATACAACATGGAAGGATGGGCCGGCCACATAGCTCGCAGATCTGAAAACCGTTGGGGAAAAGAGGTTCTCGACTGGCGGCAGCCACATACAGGCAAACGCAATGTGGGACCACACCCTACAAGATCGAGGGACGACCATCACAGCGTTGCGGGAAGTCGATGGATGCAGGTGGCTTAGGACCGAGCTTTGTGGCAATCTTTGTGGTCTATGTTCAGCAGTGGACTTGTGATAGGCTGAAATGATGATGGTGGATGAATGGTCGCTGGAGCCTCATCCGCGGGTGCACTACGTGCAGGTGAGGTTGACCTTTGAGAATCGATCGAATCGATTCGGTGTTTCGCCTAATTTTAGCTAAAACTCTTTTGAATGAAATAATAAACTCTCTTTTAACCTTTCATTCTTAACAGTCTCAAGTATTTAAGTCTATCGGAGGACGGTGAAGCGACTCCAATGAAAACAACCGTGACTCGCATTGCTAGTTTAGAAGAAGAGAACATGAGCGGAGTGCAGACAATAGAACCGAAACCTGGAACGAAAAAAGAAAACGTGGTACTACGTGTTTGTATCTCATTAGTGTTAATATTTTGCATAACAAGAGATGAGAAATAACACGTTACTATTCATTCGTAAGACATTAACAGACATACAGATACGTACATGTTTATATTCTTTAAAGAGAGAGTCCTAAGCTGGACATACGACTTTCCATATTAAATCCATGATATGCCTATAGTCAGTTAAGTGCTGGTTAAATAGATTTTCCATTGTCAATCGGTCACTAGACCCTCGTATGTCAGCAGGGTACAACGCTCACCAGTGAAGTAGATATTATGAGAACAAGTTACAAAATTATCGAAGGAAGGTTAATGTTGTAATTTGTATATGTTATGTATTTTATCGTATGTTAGTAATGTTGTAAATAGATGTATTTATACCATTGAACTTACACGCATTTAAAGTGTCTTCATGATCGTTGTATAAAAATCTTTATGCATATTTAGATATTTTTAACGTCACCCATCTCTTGCTTTTAAGCATGTTTTCTTTTTGCTGTATATATTTCGGGGCAAGCATTTTCTCTCAGTAGAGGAGATCTTCTCAAACGAGAACTTTTTGGGTGAAAACATTGGTGATCAAATAATATAAATGAAACGAAAATAATAATTGGTCTATTGATAGGTTGCAAATGAATTAGAAGATAACATTATTCAGCAGACTTTTATCTACGTTTTTCAGTCACGTAATCAGGTAAGATCAACTTTGGAGCGTACTGGAGACGGGATTACTTGGAGTGGATTTACAAAATTGCCACATTTGAGTGGCAAAAGCAAACCGCTACACCGAAGAAATACTACTGGCCAAATTGGAAATGATGGTAAGTTAATAACGATAAATAAAAAAGTTTAATAAAAAAAAATTCAAATATGAATATATTTCAGGATCTTCCACAATATCAAACCTTTCTCAAACCATCTCGGTAACAAAGGCTTGGGATACTGATAGCAACGATATGCCCAACACTAGTGGTTTCGTCGACGTTACTAAATGTAAGAAACTTTTTACATGTTTTAAATGACACATAATAAAATAAAATAAAATAATAATTGCTTTTTAAATAAGTTTTTATTACTACACAGTAATACAAGCTCAATTCTTAGTCGTGGTAGCTTAGCTGGCCAAAGCGCTCGCTTTAATTTCATAGTACGCGAGTGGTCTAGATTCAAATCCCGGTGCAGGCACCACTAAAATAGTCAGTTGTAATTAAAAGTGCTGATTTCACCACGTGCTCGGATGTGAACGATAATGTCTTGAGGAGTTCCACAAGTCCGAAAACACATACTGGAGTTCGCTGGACCCTTCCCATCTCCCAAACTCTCGCATAGGTAATATTGAGAAAACACCTTTGGCCAGCTGTGAGACATTTAGAGGCATTAAAAGTAGCAACAATTCTTATTTTTATCATTAGCTCCAGACACGGCAGTCACAAAGCGTCGGATCTATGCGAGTATGAAGTCGATGTCTTGCGATACAGGATCAGGACCCGCTCTTGGTGATATTCCTGTTAAGCATTTGGCCGTTCAGTTGCCGAACGCGTCACTCGATCATTACGAAAGGTATAGTAAACTTTTGTAATGAAATTGGGTATTTCATTTCAATAATGCGATTAGTATCACAATGTATCGTACACACTTTACTGTTAATACTCACGTACTGAGTATTACTCAAGTCGGTTACTTACATTATCTTCTATACTACATGAGTGAACACGAGTGTAAGATGGAAATTTTTCTTCATTTTCACCAAATGGCTACACGACACATACAGTGGTGGTCGTATAATTAGAAACACTACCAACGGTCCTTGACATTATGTAAGATACTTCACCACAATTTTTATTTTGAAATTAAACAATAAAAAGGACATCAATATGTTGAACATTTATTAGAAAAACAATATAAATCCCATTACACAAGTGCAGTTTAAATATTACATTACGGACAAACATTTAAATCAGTTTTAAGGTATGAACAATAATGGTCAACTAATTAGAAACAACAACAAAAAGTTTTATACTTCTTAAACAATATTTTTTAAGTATTAGTAATTAGTGTTGTTATTAACGAAATAACTACTGTACAGCCGACCAATAGTTACAATTAATATTTAGTGGCGTATCCCTTATTTTCAGTAACAGCACTGCAACGACGTGGCATTGATTCAATCAATTTCATACATTTTTCTAGAGGGATTGAATTCCATGCTTCAACAAATGCTTCATATAGTTCGTTTTGACTGGTGTTACGTTTGTTTGAGACTTTCTTTTTAAAAATATACCAGAGATTTTCTATCGGGTTTAAATCCGGACTATTTGCTGGCCAGTCTAAAACGGATATACGCTGTTCGCTAAGGAAACATTTGACGCTATTGGGCGTGTGTTTAGGGTCCAGGTTACAGACTAATGAAAGTGTTTCTAATTATATGTCCACCACTGTATATGTGGTGCATACAATTAGCAAATAAACGAGGCTTTGGCGGCAAACACTTGGTTGAATCTACCAAATCTCACGGACTTGTGATGGCAGCATCTCTAGTACTGTCACAGAGATAAGATGGTGATTGTAGAAAAACCTTCCATGAAATGCATGGTAGTTTGCTGGTCTTTGGAGTGGGCTATGTTCGGCAGTGGATTTATATAGGCCGATGAAGACGAAGAGGTAGAACAGTGAATTTTGGTTCGATTCTCGGAGCCACTAGAATTGTTTAGTGCATTTTGAGTGTCAATTTACCGCGTCACGCCGAGTGAAAAACATCGTTTGCAATCCTTAGCTATGTCTGAGAAGAAAAATTAACGTGAACATGTGAAGAACGCCAACGCGCACAGGACCGAGAGTAAAATTCAATAATGAAAGGAGGGCTTTGTTGTGGGATATTTTATAGCTGCTACTTACTTTTTTACTTTACATTCATTCATTAATTTCTGCTAAGTTCATTGCTGAACAACGGCCTCCCCCAAACGTTTGCAACAAAGCACAGTCCTGAGCCTCCTGCATCCGTCGACTTTCTATTCATCATCATCATCATCATTTCAGCCTATCACAAGTCCACAGCTGAATATAGGCCTCCCCCAAAGATTGCCACGAAGCTCGGTCCTGAGCCACCTGCATCCATCGACTTCCCGCAACACTCAGTCGACTTCCTGCAGTGTTGCGAGAAGTCGATTTTCTATTAGTAGATAGGAAATTGTACAAAGATTACCGAATATCTTAAAATATATTTATTCTCTATTTCTATCATTCCTAACATCCACTAATCACTCGGGACATCGTTATCGAAATTTGTACCTGAAAAATATCAATTTCGAAATCGGATAATCGCAATTTTGTGAGATGCCATTTATCGTACGCTTTGTTAGTACCACGCCACTATTTTCTTTAATATTCTTTTTTATCGTCTCCTCATGACTGATATTATCATTCCTTTGTTTATTCTCTGTTCTCACAGTATGAGTATGCTGGAACTAGCCGAAGCCTTAGCGTCCCTTCACACCCAGGACACGGAAAGAATTCATCTACTCATAACACCTCTACAGAATATTCTGGAAAAGACAGCGCCTACTACCAACCTAAGGGAACTCGTACTCCGCTCTCTTTATGTTCACATTCATAGCGAAGACGAGCGGGTGTTGGTTGCCATCGCCAGAGCTATGTTTACTGTAAATATTTTTTATTATTGTATAAACTTAAGAATCACCAATTACAGTCTATGCTCACTATAAAATTTTATGAAATAAATACATTCCTCATACTTTCTCCAAATGCCAATCTTCTGGAGGAGACTTTGGAGGGAGCTAGAGGAGGCCTATATACATATATAGATATATTTAGGTACTCTGCAACTTATTGCACCTATCTCGTAAGATTTAATAAATTAAGTGTAAAATATTTTGGCAATGAAGGCTTATTATTATGCAGAAGACAAGTGCCACAGGTGAGTGATGCGAAGCAGCACGTCTACTGCTTGGTTACTGGCGCTGCGCTCTCCGACCCACCTGCCTAGCATGTAGAGTATGAGCCAACCTTCCATGCATGGCATGCCAACCTATGGCGCTTACATGAAAATGCCAGTGTCCAGCAGTGGACTTAAACAGGCTGTAGATTAAGAAGAATGTTTACACAGACTCCGTTGTTTGATTTTATTATCTTATTCTATATGTTTGCTATTATTGCTGGACATCTATCTGGCAGGTATGCATTTGCAATAGAAAAGTATCGAATACTATATGACGTAAATGGTTTATAAAGAGTTTAACACTGTTATTATAGTAATTTTTACTTGCTTATAGTCTAATTATAAAAGTACATATTTTAAATTTTAGCTGATAACATTTGTTACAATAAATATTAAACCTAAAAACATTCAAAAGAAATGCTCATCATCAGCTTCATCATCAGCTTCATCATTAAGAAGCAAACATTCCACTAACGGTTTTCCTCTATCAAGTTGGTAGTATTTGCTATGCCGCCATTTGTTGAAGACTAAGAAATGTTTCTGTCCTTAGTCAACGTGCGTACTTTACTCATGACCTTTCTTCTTTACCTTCTAAGCAGTCAACGGCTGGATATATCTCTCTTTCTCAATTGGACGATTTGTCAATATTGCAACGCATCGCATGCGCATAGGCAGACCAATCGGCGATTGCATTAGCAATGTCTTTGCCGTCACAGGTCTAGATTAATTCAAGACGAGCCTATCTATTTAACGTTATTTCGTCATCTGTCAGTAGCCCGTTACGCCCGTTAGGGTTACTACACCGTTACTTCTTACGACACCCGCGTGGATGGCAAGTCCTTATGCCGATATCAGACGGTACAGTCTATAGTAATTTATCGTGTAACAACAATGTTGAACGAAATGGCATTTAATTACAGATGCGGGTGACCGGAAAGCATTTGGCTGCAGCGTGTAAATTGGTCTTCAAAATTGCAAGAAACGACAAAAATGATCACTTCTTCAGAAACAGCAACTTATTAGGTAAATATAAAATGTTAACGACAATAAAAATACCATCGGTGGTTTTCAACCGTCCACCGCACATTATAGTGTGTAGAGACACTCACTATGTCTCTATATATGCACTTGGCGGTTTTACTTTCTCCGTAGCCACTGTAATGCGCGTTGAAATAATGCAGAGATTCGAGATGCAGATGGTATACCAGGTACTGGTATTCTATGTCGAAACGTTACACATGCCTGTATCTTGCGTACTAGATGACAAATACCAGATTTGTACGTGGTAGAGCCTTGCGGCGGCTTTTGCTGCTGCTCTAATTCCCGGCTCGACCGGGGTAGTATCATAGCCTCGCAGAATACCGGCGTGAAGTGTGAATCTTGTGTTTGTTCAGTGAGTGATGTAACTCTGGGAGAAGGCTTCTCTCCCCTCCCCAAATATCCTTAAAGGCTGGCAATACACCTGCAGCTTCTCTGGTGTTGCCGATGTACGTTGGCGTCGGTAATCACTTACTCAGGCCACTTGCTCGTTTGCAGTCTTTCCCATAATAATAAAACTTGCTAATTACGCTTCATGAATGGCATGCGAGTATCCCTTGTAGTTTGCGAGCTGATTCCCGATACTCTTGATGCGTTACTAGTATCTGACATGCCTTCATGCGTGCAACAGCTAGTTATATATCATCGTCTATACGAGTAAAATAGAAGGACGGTCAGAGACAAGGAACTCTACAAAAAAAGACGGGAGTCGAAGAATAATAATTTGTGGTCTGCACAAATATTAACTTCAGCTGAACTTGGAGTCCAAGACCCAATACCCCGATTTACCAAGTTAGGCTATAGGTCCCGTCGATGGACATTTCGTGATCAGTAAGAGAGTTGTATTTAGTTTTTATCAGCTTATTTAAGTCCCCTGCTGAACATGGGCGCCATCAGAAAGCGCCAGAAAAAACCAGCATGCATTTCTTGGAAGCTTTGCTCAAACTCACCACAGTGGGCAAGCAGGTTGATGTTATTATCCTTGCACGACATCTTAACTTGCTCTCCTCCAGTCTTTGTTTTAGTTTTTTATACAACAAAATTATTTAAGAAATACTGGCCGTTGACATTACTAACATGAGCCTTCTTCAATAGTTAAAAAAGTACCAGAGTTACAAGTTTAAAAGCTACATGTACTAAATTATTGGCACCCATTGGCAAGAAGTAAAACCATTGTTCTCTCCAATAGAGCTGTTGGTGGAGGGCTGCGGTCGCGCTGATCCTCTAGCGGAAAGCGAGTGCTGTGTGTACGCCGCTGGAGCACTGCGCTTCTTGGCTCTCGAGCCGCGCCTCTGCGTGATCGCCCATCACGCCGGTGCCTTGCACTTGGCAGCATTGCACCTTAAGATACTTAACAACGCGGTTAGTGTCCTACCACAGATCTATGTTATCAATCCAATTTATTTTCTATGTCTGGAACGATGATATCTTTTGGGATTTTACTCTTAGTCAGTGATCTTTAAGAACGCGGTCTATATTTATTTTGGAAAAGATATTTAATAATCATGTTTTTAGATACGTAATAACTTCTACCTACGTCAGTCTATTTTAGTCCATTCCTGAACATAGGTCTTTCTGAGAAAGTGCCAGCAAGAGCCAGCGTACATTTCTTCAAAGGTATTTGTATTCAGAGCGCTCGGATAGCGAGTTGGTGAGCGCAGTGCCTTCGCACTCGTGATGCTGCTCCTCATCACTAGACCATGAATTTTAATGAAAATAAAGTGAGTTTTCGGCTATTTGTCGGTCGCCGGAGCCTTGTAATCAGCAGATACACGGTAGTCAGGTGAGGTTGACTTAGAAAAACTAAAATGACCAAACGAACATGGCAGTCGAGATGTTGAAGATGTAAGCCGTATTTTACAAAATAAAAATAACTTCGAAGACGTGCAGACCGCCGATCCGCACTGAAGTAATTTGGCGAACACCAAAACGTTCAGTTCCATTTCCGAATCATAGTCGTCACCATATCAACTGTCCATCATCAACTTTCTATCTCTCCACTTGTGTTTCAGTTGTGCTACAGTTTGTACCTTTTGAATTATTATAGAATATCAATAATGTATTGATATTCTATAAAATTCCTTACAAATAATAAACCTAAAAACATTGATTGATTTGGTGTGTTTTGAGATAGTTATGAAGGAGCGAAATATTCCCTCAGTCGACCCTAAGGACTGTCGTATGGGTATAACTGGGTGGCATATTATCTGACGCTGCCACTGCATTAATTATATTTTTTTTTATTAGAAAGCGGAGAGACCGCGACTAGTGCAGGAACAAGCCACGCACGCTCTCTACCAATTAACGGGCGCCCTTCGTAACTTGGCAAATGGAGGGTCAAAAACAGCCAATGCGTTCGTATCCAGCGGTGCTCTCGCTGAACTGTTGTCGGCATTGTCATTGCACACTGATCGCGATGTGTTAACTAACGTGGCTCGATGTCTTAGGTAAAATAGTTTTCTAACAAAAAAATACAAAACATAATCTCCTAAATTGAAAAGCCATTATATAAGTACTTACTTTTATTATTCCTACTTTTTAAACCTTAATAATGTGGTGATATGATAATGGTTTTTTTTTTAATTAAGTAGCTACCACGGTCTATACGCGTGACCTGGTTTAAATCGTCGTTGCCGGTACCACTAAAATTGTTAATTGCAATTTTTAGTGTTGAATTTCCGACGTGCTGGGTGAAGAAAAATCACGCGTGAAAACCTCCATGGCTGAGAAGTAATTCGTGTGAAGTCCGCCAACCCGCATTGGAACCCTTTCTCATCACTTATGCGGCATTAGAGGCGACCAAGTGTAAAGTTTTTTAATCTCATGGCACTCTCCGGGTGGAAAGCCAGTGACGAAGCTTGTCATCTGTTACGTTCTATCACCCGGAGGGGTCCTAAAAGGAAATCCGTAATGTTACTTAATTTTTTACATTATTTAGGTTTTACATTTTAGAATAATAAAGTCTAGAAACCGCCTCCGCGCATGATAGGTGAGGCAAGTAAAACTAAGCCATATTGGCTCAGCTGTGAGTGTTCAAATCGAGTCCATTGCTGGCACCTCTTGGAATTCCGATTGAAAATGACGATTAGAGGAAATGAGGAAGATAAGTTCCACTGGTCGTATTATTTTGTGTTTAACTGTGTGTGTGTCGAAGAGCATATACGAGTACGTTGTTTCTTTTCTTGGCTCTCTTTTGACCAAGATGTTGACAATTCCAGGGGTCATTGTTCTAAGATACCAGCATCTCTCATTCTGTTTATGATCAGCGTGCTGTCAGCGGAGAAGCCGTGTTGCGAGTGGCTGTGCGCGACTGGATCGAGCGCCGGTGCGTTGCTGCGCGCGCTGGCCGCGTGCGCGTCGCGCGCTGCGCTCGCCGTCAGGCTGGCCTACACCTTGGGGAACATGGCTGCCAACGATGAGCAGGCCAGGATTAACGTAAGTAGGGCTAGACCTACGATGTATATATAATTTCGTACCAGAAGAATCGTTTCTGTTTTTCACGTTGACTTAATATCAAAGCAATCAAATCATTTCATCACAATCTTCTTTTTCAATTTAAATAAAAATGTCGGATGATGGATGAGATGCAGTGTCATTTACACGGGACGCAACACAAAAATAACAAACTAAATCATTTGTGTTTTGGACAAATATTGGCTTCGGCTATGGTCCCGTGTCTTCATATCGTAATAATAGTTTCTTGGGTTACCTCTCCAGTTTATGTTGTTGCTACAGAAGTGATCAGGCGTACGATTACGATCCCCGAGACAATTTTAAATACCTTTTCTAGATCTATAACGAAGAAGGAGGTGTAGACGTTCTTTTGACTATACTGGAGTCCTACGCGAAGCGCAACGAACGTGATGTTAAAGACTCTGAAACAGATTCTGAACTCCATCTTGTTGGTAAGAATTCGTTTTTTTACTAAATAATTGAAATATTAATTTTTGTTATTTAATTAATATGTACTTAGTTTTGTTTGGTTATTATGGTCTTCTTCTTCAACGGCAACGGCTTCAATTTACAACATTTTAGGCAATTCTGTCTGTTTCTTGTCAGAATTATAACATAGGCATATTTGAGATTGTTTTGTCGGAGATAACTGCATCTTTTCCACTTTACCACTAAGTAGGTAGCCCAGGGGCAGGTTCGCTAGCTTCATAGTATGCGAATAACCCCAGTGCCGTCGCCTCTAAAAAGGTTATTTGTAATTTTAAGTATTGGTGTAACCAAGTGCTCGGCGGTGGAGGTAAATATAGGGAGGAAACCTGCATGTCTGAGAAATAATAAAAAAACATTTTTCAATGCCATGTAAAGTCCGAATCCACTTCAAAACTCTCTCAAATATTGAGAGTAAGCCTCTGGCAAGCCTCTGCCATATTTAAAGGCTGTTTACTTTATGTTTGATTTTTGTTGATTTTTGTTAATTTGCTCATGCTATCTGATGTATTATAATATTATACGTAAAAGTCTTTATATTTATGATCACGTGAACATTCACAAAACTGGGATCTTGAATCGCCCTACCATCGATTTGAAAAATGAAAGTGAAGAGACCAAATTTCTCTCCAAATGGCAACCCCACATTCATGCTCCATATTGACGTGGTAGAGTCAAGCGGCCTTAGATGCTGCTTGAATGGGGCGGTTTGAGCCGGAGCCCATAAAAAAAGAGGTTCATCCAACTAACTAGGTAATCAGGTAACAAACGAATTATTCCGTGTGTTTGACGAAATAAAAGAATTTCATCGTCATTCTATGCTCGTGGGTCAGATCATAGGGCGACTAATGGCGAACATTATATAAGATATTTGCATAGAAGAGATGATCTATCAACTTGTCTTGTTTTGATGATTGTATAGATTTATTGTCAAGAAACCCATTCAGATTCAAGATCAAAAGGAATTATATCTCTGTCAGTGAACAGTTGACGTGCTACTGCCTACCTTGTGAGGGATTACAGGCGTTTGTGTCGTTATTATTGTAGTTTTTTTTTTATGTGCTCAGAAAAAGTTAGGAAGATGTTATTTGCATCATTATCAATAATATATTTCTTTGTTTCATAAGGATCTGATTTAGGCGGCTCGGATGGCTCTAACGAAGACGTTCTGATAAAGGTACGTTTTTTTATAGATTCAAGGTGAAGCTGGTTACTGATTTTTGTATTATAATACATGTTATAACATAAATACAGAAATTTTTCAAAACAAAAGCAATTAAAATTTTCGTTAGAAGTATTTTTATGGTCTCACTGAGTCTAGAAAATTACTAATGAAGTTGGTTGTAGGGGCTGTAATTTCCTCCAATCACTTAACTTGCTTAACACGTATTTGACAGAAGGTCTTGTGACAGTGACGTTTTGCCGACCAGGGGACCAGAGGAATGTTGGAGACAGCGTATGTATGCTACAGCGCATACACTACAATGGCTCTAATCACACGCATGTTAAAATGAAAGTTTACAAGTTTATAGTGTGTTATTACTTGTATGATGAAGATAAAAGTAAGGGCTTATTATGAGTATAACTAATATTTAACTGGGGCCACAGTTAGAGTTAGAAAGTTAGAGTTAGCTGTAAACAGACGGGCTGAAATGATGAACCATTGTTGGACAATCCCGATAAGCTTACAATATTTTATCTTTGGTACTGTTTCAATATAAAGAAAGATGCACAGTAGTAAAAAAGCTGGTCTGTTCTATCTACTTCTATCTAAAAGGTCTAGAATAGCACGGAATGTCAGTTATTCCTATGTTCAATTTTCGTTTAGACGGTACGCGTCGTTGCCAACTTATGCCTGGCAGAGTTGGCGGGACGCGGCGTGGCGGCGCATCACGCTGAACGGACTGTCAAAGCTTTACTGGCATGTCTGGAGGTGGCTGACAGAGCTTCAGATAAACGGGTATGTTAACGTAAAAATTATATTAAGGTTAGTGTAACCCGACTTCTCATGCGACCGCGAGCCATGTGTTTTTGTGTTGACATCACAAACTATTTATTTCCGGATCAGGTTGTGTCGTGTCACGTCCCGTGTCTCAGACGCTGTCACCCTTCTAAAGTAAAGATGTTTGTGTTTGTGCTTAAACTTACGAGAACGCATTCGGGCACCATCGTCACATATGTTGTATGCACAAAAATAACATTAAGTTAAAAACTGTTTGTTATCAGTAGCTATAATGTTATTAACTACAATTTGCATTGGCTTAAATAACTAGTACGTGCTCTAGATTTTCTTTTACTAATTGAATTTTTACATATTGGCGAGGTGCGTAGTTTTTGTATGTGATAGAGCCATGCGGCGACTTTTGCTGCTGCCTAAAAGGACCGGCTCGACCGGGATGGTACCTCGACCTCACAGAATACCTGCGTGAAGTAGAAGCATTGCTTCTGAGTTTCGTTCGGTGAGTGAGGTTTCCGGAGGCCCACTCCCCCTTACCCTCTCTCCGCTCTGCTCAAATATCCTTGAAGGCCGGCAACGCCTGCGGCTCTTTTGGTGTAGCAGGTGTACGTGGTCGACGGCAATCACTTACCAGCCGCATGTTCATTTGCCGGCTTTGCCATGAAAAAATGTGTGTATCATTATATACAAAAAAGGTATTTCAGATTTTCTTGCAGCGCCAACATTCTGCACTATCTTATGAGATACACACAAGAAAATATGCCACGACTGCCGAGTGGTTAGGGGTGCTGATTCGAAGAGAATCAAGAGATAAGCTTGATCTATGTGTTGTTCCGTACCTAATAATATAAATTCTTAGTACATTTAAGCTCGTGCTAAGCATGTTTTCGAAACGTGTGTTATATTGTCACGTTGTTCTTAGTAAATTCTGGTGAAAAGACAGTTGGCCCAATCATAAATGTTAAGATGTAAGAGCTTATTTATATTTGTTTTCAATAGGTTTCCGATGCAGAAGAAATAGTGGGAGATGTTTACATAGCGAGCGGAGAGGAACTTGCCACGGCTGCTCTCGCTACGCTGAACAACATTACATTTTACCTCGAACCGACAGACCCCCTTGATCCGCTAGATGATATTCTTGAGCAGCTCTGTAAAGGTATACCTGATTGTTAGTGTTTAACTCACTACTAACTTCACTACACACACTAAATGAAACCACAACTTCACTCCACTTGTTACAATTATAAATCCGTACACCTTGCACTTTGGTAGCTATCACGTGCCTGCGTAATTTAATGTATATACTAGTTTTTTTTTTTAGTTTTACGTAGGGGAAAGGGGAAACTTTAAAAGTCAAATCACCGAAGAGGGTGACTGGTTCGGTCGAGATCAGCTCTAGAACCCCCATGGTAGATACGCTGTTGGCCTTTACAGAAGAGAGGAATAATGTGCCAAGACACTGCAGGCAGGTACCCATGTGAAATTTAGTACATTGGGTTGGGCCATCTTGCCTTCATTCCGACAGCATTATTGGTATTTGAAGACAAACTTGTTAAGGGGAATCCCTTACTCTCCCTTAAAGTCTTGGGAATTATTTTGTGTCACGCTTTTTACATTATTATTTGTGTTAGTGTAAAAGTTATTTTTTAGAATTAGTAGATTAACTTATGGAAACATATACTATGTGAAATTTGTACTAAACAAATGTCGTTCGGGGTGTAAAGGAAACTATACAATCTCTTCCTCCAAATGCCAACCTCTCTTGCACGCGGTGCGCTCTGGCGTCCGAATGTTGGCAAAATATGCGACGAAAATTGTACGAACTCAAATCCCATAGATTTGTGCTGAGGAGTGAGGCACTCCGCTCACCAACCAGCTTGCCCAGACTGGTGAGAAATATATGCCGGCTTTTGTTGGTGCTATCATGGAGAGGCCTATGTTCAGCAGTGAACTAATATAGGTCGATGTTGTAATAATAGAAAGGTTGCTACCATCAGATCCCTAACAATCATAGAGACGGAAAGATAACGTGTTGTTCTCACACAGCAACGTGCCGGTGGCTGCGCGCGGGCGGCGAGTGCGCGGACGCGGCGGCGTGCGAGGCGGTGCGCGCGCTCGGCAACCTGTCGAGGTCCGCGCGCGCCGCGCAGTATCTAGTCCTCGAAGGCGCTTTGGACGCACTACCGGCTTTTCAAGCGCACGGTTAGTGGTTCCAAATGAGGCCAGAAAGATCTCTTCTTAGAGGTAGAAATCCTTTTCTTCTTAGGAGCTGTCTGGGTAACTGTCCTGTTGTGTATATCTGCTGCTTCTTATTATATATATATTATTATTTGATGTGTTCGACAATCACCAGTGCAACCACTGTTTTGTTCCGGTTTGAAGGCTATAGAGCGCTAGTTTAATTACAGACTGGGAGTACCATCTTAGTACTTGGGAGGACGATGCATCTGTAGCCTTCTTCGATTCGAGTTGTTAGGACTAGTTCAAGGAGTTAAAGGATTAGATTTCCGATGGGGAAGAAGAAAAAGAGAGAAATAAAATCTTATGATTTCTGGACCTGCTCTTTAAAATGTGTTCTGTAAAACACAAAGTGGCTCATCTAAGAAGATGCCAACCAGATCAGGGTTTCTGCCTCTTGGCACGCAACTCCATGAAGCCCAAGGCTGTTAATATTTTGCAGCGCCTGTTGATATATGACAGCAATATTCCACACGCAACTGTATTACGCTGAGGGAAGCGAATGAGCACACATTCTACCCGACGGTAAGCGGTCGATACGGTTCTTAGAAACATTTATCCTCGGTTAACCGTTAATCAACCAGAGAACTAATGGGAGGCCTCGTCACCTGTTAATAGCCTCTGATTAAATTACTCACCGTATGAAACTGTAACTGTACTGCTATTTTAACCTGATGTTTCCTGAGAGTGTGGCTCTTCCCCGGTCGTGCTGCAGCTATAATACAGCTTACTGCTACTGCTATCAGATGAGCCTATTTTAGTTCATTCCTGAACATAAATCGCTCAAAAAATGTGACAGCTAAAGCAGACATGCATTTCTTGAAGGTTTGTCTATATACTCATACCGCTAGACAACAGTGTTGGTGAGCGCACAGCCGGTACCCTCGCCCTAGTGATGTTAATCCCCAGCACTGGTCTGTTCGATTTCGGTTCAGCAAATTCGGATGGGTTATTATTACTATCGGCCGCCAGAGCCTCATCAGTTAGCTGGGTGAGCATCGTGGAAGTGACATTGGCATTTATAAAAAAGAGATCGTACATTCCTTCTTACACTCATGGCTCTGCTCTACTAGATGCAAATTTACAAACCAATTATAAAAAAAAATTTTGCCACTTTGAAACCAGGCTTTCGGAGCGGGCGAGCCAATACTGTCATTTAAAAAAAAGATAATGTAATGATAACACCAGAGGATGAAAGCGTGCGCTATGCGGCCGCCGGGGTGCTGGTGAACGTGTGCGGCGCGGGTGCGGGGGTGGGGGCAGGGTCGGCGGGCGCGGCGGCGGCTGCAGGCGCGCTGCGGGCGGCAGCGGCAGCGCGGGACACGCGCGCTGCCGCGCTGCTTGCTCGCGCGCTGTGGAACGCGCACGCGCACCGCCCGCTAGCCGCCGCGCACGCGCACCTCATCACCTCCGCGCTCGCCGCTTTCATTGGTATGTGCTATTCATTAATTATTTTCTTCTTTTTTACATTCATAGGCCTTCAATGAAACCATACACTAAATGTGGTATGACGTAGATGGATTTCTTTATACATATCACGCTGAGTGCCGCTATTCTTGCACAAATAAGGGTACTGGATACTTGGGATATGGGTACTGGATGCCATCACTAGTCTGTGGGAATTGGGTCCGGCATAATCAAAGGGGTTTTCTGCATTCAATCAGTCGCCAGAGCCTCGTCCGCGGGGTGCGCAGTTGTGGGGGAAAATATGTTATATTCCCCTCACACTGTCTATCCTCCGTTAAGAATCAATCAAACAAATCAAAGGTATTATGAGAGTCTGCAATGTACGGTGTCTGCAGGTGAGAAAGTAGCTTTACACTTTCGAAAGCTTCTATTTGAAAAGCCACAAGGACATTTTATATGTAGTTTAAAAACATTTTTAAACAGTTTAAATTTTTATAACAAATAGGGGTTAACAAACGAGCATACAGTGTGGTGTGTCCGATGTCTGTAATCATTGACCTCTATTATACTAGTACTCTGGATTGGCGATAGGCGTTACCGTATTGAAGCGATTCTTTTTCGCCATTTTGGCGCTGAAAGCAGTGGAATATACATGGAACTAAAGCTAGTGATGCTACAGTTTGAGAATATCGAAAATGTGAACTAGGTGATCTTAATTAAATAAAAAGTATTTTAATTTGTGTACCTGTCCCAGAAATATTATAGTTATGTTGGTGGCGTGACTGGCTACTGCCGGCCCAGTTTATTCAAGTTACCGGCTCTGTTTATAGAATCTATACAAATAACAAATGTAAGTGTCCGTCTGTGATTTCGAAATAACGGCCCAAACTCATATAACTATTGTGCTTCGGTTTGAATGGTATAGTTGAGCCAGTGTAATTACAGGCTTCCTTCTTAATAACCTTCTTCGATTGAAATTGTTTGCCATGGGCTGCATAAGCCAACTGACCATCAGGTGGATTTTAAACTCGTTTTTCAACCCAATAAATTAAAAAAATTATTAATCTAGTCTACTTTTCGTCGCGGAAAAGACTGAACCGAATTCAACAATTTTTCAGTAAGGTAGAAGGAGTGATTTAGGCTACCTTATGCCCCGGAAAACGGGAAACTAGACACTCTCCACGGACCAAGTCGCTTGTAATTGCTAGTAATTAATAAATAAATATCTGTGTTTACTAAAAAGCCTTTATTTTTTTATACCAATAAGAAATACATTACCAAGTTATATATAATTACCCAGTGGCTCTTCTTTCTTCTTTGCCTATTCAATTCCACTGCGGAGTATAGGCCTCTTCAAGAAAGCGCCTACAAATAACGACAAGCATTTCTTACAAGGTTGATTCCATACTTACGTCGTGAATTTTTCATCGTTTCTCATGGAATTTGGATTATAAATGTCTGTGGTTTATGGTTATTGCTCCGCTCCTATGGTTTGATGTTGTATAGTGTTACACAATAAACGAGCTATCTAACCGAAAAATATTTATTCAGTTCCTGAGATTAGCCCGTTCATACAAACTCTTTAGCTTTGTAATATTAGTACAGAAGAATAGACTATATTCTTTCATGAATAAACTCGCATCATCTGTCTATCTCACAAAAAAAAAAGTTTTTTTCATATCGATCTAGTTCCTGAGATTAACTCAATCAAACATACAAACTCTACCGCAATCTAATATTAGTAATAGATTATGTCATCTCAATGCTCAACGGAAGCAGAGTTTCATGTGCGAGGGCACCGCCACAGAGCTACTTAATTTTTTTTAAGATTAATTTAATGAACGGCAATATTACATCACAAACGGATAAAGCTAAGTATGGAAATTAATGAAGATATTTGATTTAAGCGTTATTTAAACGAGCTATAACAATGATAATAAACTACAACTTAAAAATATTTCTATGAATTTAAATACATACCACACATAGAGATTCATTATCGACAACGACTTAATGGTCAATTTTGTTCAATTGTACAATAGACTCCGTGGCGCAACGGTAGCGCGTCTGACTCCAGATCAGAAGGTTGCGTGTTCAAATCACGTCGGGGTCATAGAAGTCTTTTTTTATTTTATTTTTATACGTGTTTTTTCTTTTTACGTTTTTATAACTTACGTAACTTTATTTATATGTTATCCTATTTGCTCTATTTTATTTACGCCGGTTTATTATGTTAAAAATAATTTGAACTTAATGTTAGTTAAAAATCGTGGAAACTTGTTAATGAAATAAAAATTAGTCTTAACTCTCCTCTACTCCTAACTCTTAGATAAAATGTTCCAAGTAAAATGAAAACTAAAGCAAAAGTCCTTAAATTTTATGAGTATTTACCGTCAATTAACGTATGGACTAAGCATATTTATACTATGTATATGTATATCGAATATAAAATAGATAAACCGATTATCCGATAACTGGATGTTACTTGTAATTATTAGTACAAAAGATATTAGCTTTCTCTACAGAACATATTATTAGCACGCACCGCACCTACTCATCACCGATCTAGATAATTTAGATTTTTAGGTTCGACATGTTTGTGTGGTTATTGCGCCATCTATCGGCAACCATGAGACTCATTGCATCTCCATTGGTCGACATTTACAACTACGGGATGAGATGGAAGCAGATGCATCCACGCCACGCCTTCTGTGGTATACAACTGTAGATGGCAATTAGAGAAAAAAAAATGGTATTCTAAGGCCTCCTACATCAACATCTTTATTGACATCCCGCTTTGCAGTTTAGCTATATTAGTTAGCTTAAAATAATTGGGACCATCATCTTCGTGGATTTCTTTTCATTTCATTTCATTTCTTTTGAGGTCGTTTCCCTTGCGATGCCGGGAGCAAATAGCACGAAGAATTCTCTGACGCCAAAAAACGGTTGTATTTAATTTACGACACTTTTAAAAAAAAGCGACAGGGGCCTTTTCTTTATATTTAAGAGGGTTTTTGAGTCCCAGAAGACTTCGCCACGCGTAATGCGGGTTGGCGGCCAGAATTAGAGGTCAGATCACTGGTGCACTGTGAAATTAATTCGATCGCCCTGGGCGCTAAGTTGCCACGGCTATTTTGGACACTTGCGTAAGTAATCACGATAATTTACCTTCACAGACGATGACTCAGTATTTACGGCATGCGAGGCGCCGCGGGCTGGTGAACGCCGCGCCAGCGATCCGGAAATATCCAAAAGGCACTTTAATGTTAGTACTCCACATACTTTAGGATTGTCCGTTTCTTTTTTTTTTTTATAAGAGCGGCAAACGAGCTAGCGGTTCACCTGATCGTAAGTGATTACCGTCGCCCACGTAGATCGGCAACACCAGAGGTGCTGCAGGTGCGTTTCCGTCCTCTAAGGGTATATGGGAGATGGGAGGGAGAATGAGGAGGGGGATGGGGAGGGGGAGTGGGCCTCCGGATACCTCACTCATCGAACGAAACGCAAGAAGCATAAGATGCCTCTACTTCACACCGATGTTCTGCGAGGTAGTGGTACCAATCCGGCCGAGCCGGCCCATTCGAGCAGCAGCAAAGGCCGCCGCTTGGCTCTACTACATTTTGTAAATAGCATAGAAGCAAAAAGTGTAAGACTAGTTACTTGCTTCGATAATTCTTAATTCACATCACTAAGGCAACGTGCCTAAGAACGCACAAAAGTTGTTTTTTTAATAATCATATGTGTTTCTCTTGAGCACATGACGAACCGATGTTTGTAAATTTTAGCTCCCTATATCCTATGAACCGGGAGATTTCGTTATTAGCCAGTAGGGTGTAGGATTTTTGCACAAATTACACCCAACTCAGGCCAGGAGAAAAAAATATCTGGGCCATACAAATTTAATTTGTCCCTCATTAATATATAAAGCTGACGTAAAACGTCAGTAGAGGCTTGATAAAGTAACGACCTCATGGTACACCGGCCAGCATAATATGTAAAGAAAGTGTAGTAACGTAGCGTATAAATTTCCCACTGCTGGACAACGGACTCCTCTAGATATTTGTGAGGGTTTTGGATATATAATCTATTAGCTAAGTAATTGGTTTTCGAATCGAATCTCATCCAGATATTATGATAACTAATGCTGCTTGAAATATACTAAACGTATTCAATAAAATAAAGACTAAATAAGAACAGTCCACGGAAATTTTGTCCACGATGACGAGTTGCTCATTCTGGCAGGAACTGTCAACGACGCAGGATATGGTATAGTGCCGCTAATGTTCGCGAACACAGCGACGCCCTCTCGTCCTTGTCTTGGTCTGTCTGTCTGTCAGTCTCAGAGACACGGGACGCAGACTAATAAAACTTAAATATTATTATTTTATTAGATTAAAACTCAACCAGTAGTAGTAGACGCTCGCATATGTAAATATACATAGGCTGTAAGCCACCCAAATTTTAGGGTAAAGTAGCAGCCTGCAAGTGCCCACTGCTGGGCAAAGGCCTCCTTCTCAAATATGTGAGGTTTTTAGAGCCGGGAAGGGCCCGCCATGCTGCTCCAATTCGGGTTGGCGGGCTTCACATAGCCTTGAAATAATATTTTTTATTATTCTTCTGATATGCAGGTTTCCACTCGATATTTTCCTTCAACGCCGCGCACGTGCTAAATTAAACTAAGCACTTAAAATTGGCATTAACAATTTAAGTGGTGCCGGCACCGGAGATCGAACCCAGGTCACTCGCGCTCTGTGATACTAAAGTGAGCGCCCTGACCACTAGACTAACACGGCTCTCCTTTGTGAGGGTAATATATTGCAACTTGATCGATATAGTCAGGAAACTTCACAGGATCAGATCAGCTGATAATAGCAAATAAAAAAACCTATTGAAATATTAAAAATCTGCGAGGTGTATGCTAGAGTGATTCAACATCAAAACTTTGTTTTCAGGTAACATTTGACGTAGACAACAACAATCAGACAGAAACCAACGAAGGCTATCTGAATGTAGGCGCGAAGCCAGTTGTCGCAAAAGCTGTCAGTGTCAGTGAAGATTTGCACCATGGTTCTGGCGATGAAGATTGGGACAGAACGGGATATTCGGGAGAGGATCTTGGTTTTGAGGAGGGTGATGTTATGGGAGACGACGAATGCGGATGCGAACCTTGTAGACGGTTGGCGGCGTGGGACGAACTGGTGGGCGTAGCGATACCATTGTTGGAGAAACTTCGACCGCCCAGAGCTGACGCGTCAGTCGGTACCGATTGATTATTTTATGGACGTTTGAAAGAAATCCTGTCATGAGTGAATACATTTTATCCGTATAAAACTCTATAAATATTTTTTAAAATGACAAGCCTTGATTACCGAATTTAAGAGTTTGTAATATTACAGCAGGTAACCCTACCATAAAGCGGGGAATTTGGAGGCGCCTTACAATTTTACTATTTTCGACCATGGAGTTTTGCTTACGAAATGTACTTTTTCATTGTAGAAAACATACATTTATACTTACAACTCAATTTCTTTAAATAATAATATTTTCTTTTTATTTCTTCGCCACTATTTCTTGTACTATTCGGCTGGACTCTCCCGTAGGGTAGATTTCCCATAATCGCCACACCCACGGGATGAGACAAACATTAAAATTATCTCATGATTTGTTGCAACTGTAGAAATTATTTTCTTATAACACGCGGGGGGTTATTATGATACATCTAAAACATCTGCCCAAGCTTAGAAAATGTTACCAACAGTAATTATTATTTAACAGATATATTCCATATATATAAATTGCCAATGACATCAAACCAAGTATGTTTACACTTATAATAAATAATAAATGCATACATTTAATTTAAATGTACGTAACAGGTACTCAACCTGTTACGTTTGGTACCTGCTTTATGTTCCGCGATACGCTACGAGGGGTAACTTGTCTGACAGGTTTCGATTGACATTGAAAGTGAGCGACTAAATTATAATGCAGTAAATAAAACTCAGCCTATCGTTGAACATACAGTATCCAAAAAAAACTCTCTACGAGGATATCCCAACACTTGGCTGCCGATATTATGTAATACTAAAACTCTAACCCAGAAGCAAAGACTTTAAATAATATAGTAGCACTAATTTGTCATTTCGTCCTGAGGTATCGTTGACATGAACGGCCGATTTTAATAACAAGGTACATTACGACGACGATTTTATTGCAATAACTTGTATCGAGCGGTGTGACATCGGGTTAGCTTATCTAAGCGTCACTAATCCTGCGATAATAGATCGGCCGTAAGAAAGAAACCTTTGGATTGAAGCAATACGATTTTTGAGAATCACTATTTTATTTTTTATTTAAACGCATACCAAAAAAAAAAACGATTCTGAAGGTCATATAACAAATAAGAAACCTTGTTTTTCGAAAATGGCAAAAGGGGTGTCAAGAACAAGTTCAAAGCGCCAAAATTTAATTACCTGTAGTACGGTTTTTAATTTTTAATAGGTCACATTTTTTTGAATTTGAAGAATGCGTTGTTATTCTTTGCATTAGAAAAAAATTATATGTAGACTTTTTATCACATTAAATACATATTTAAATATTGTTTCAATGTAACTTAAAAAGTAAAAGAATTATCAAGAGCAACGAGTATGGCGTAATAAAAATTAATAAAAAAACTTTGTATAGTTTTGAACGGTCTTTTATTTTGCTCTCATTTCCAGCTGTAGTGCCTTCAAGTTTGTAACCTTCGTCGAATTAATGCCGCTTAAAAATATATCGTATTTGTGTACAACGTAACACGAAAGTCATGGCAGTCTCTTATGAACAAAGTACTGGTTGATACACGGATTGTATTTATTTCAATTTTATTTAAAGATTTAACAACACACATCTCCCGAGTCTAGTGAGAAGTGAAGTTGAGTTAACTAATTGGATTGCAGATTTCTAAATAGGACACAAAGGTGAGTTAGTTAATTATGTTAATTTATGTGATATTTAAATCATGACGGTGTCCAGACCAACCGCAACAGAACCAAAAAGAAAATGTCCATCGGGGGGAACGACACAACTATCGAGGTGGTCCATCAGCATAAAGAAAAGGGTATGCTATTGTATGCCTTTTTGCAAAATTATTAAAAAAATTACCATATAATATTATTTTTAAGAAGTTAATACCAAAGAGCAGTGGTAGCCTAGTGGTTAGGGCGCTCACTTGAGTATCATGGAGCGCGAGTGAAGTGGGTTCGTTTCCCGGTGCTGACACCACCAAAATTAATAGTTAATAGCACGTGCTTGGCCGTGAAGGAAAACATCGTGAGAAAACCTGCATGTCTGAGAAATATTAAAAATTATTATTTCGAGGATATCTGAAGCCCGCCAACCCGGACTGGAGCAGCGTGGCCGGCCCATCCCGGCTCCAAAACTCACTCAGATATTTGAGGAAGAGGTTTGCCCAGTCGAGGACACTTACAAGCTGCTACTTACTTTTTCTTACTTTCAATCCCAAAGAATGATTGTAGTTTTTCGATAAGATGGAAAAGAGTACATTGATGGTTGATGACAGTGTGACATCCTTCAGACTAGTCGTCTGAGATTCGAAAAGTTCGGTACAATAGTTACGGAGCTTTGAAGTTACTATATCTCTCACCTGATGAATGTATAAGGTTGTCAAAATTACTAAGATTTACGACGGGTTGGTTTCCGCAACTCCGCGACTGTGCGCGTATTTTACGTGTCAAATGTAGTTTTTTTATTTTTCCTCAAATATTAAAAGCGTATGTTGTAAGGCCTTGAGTAAAAAAGGTTTCTTGTAAGCTTGTAAACCTTCACCGCTGATGACAACAATTATTATTTAATTAGGGTAAAATGTCTGTCCGTCAGACCGAATAGTAATAACTCTGAAAGTATTGAAATAGATAGTAATCATTATCTAATAATATTTAAAAAACTTTCAAAATTACACAAATTTACCTCCTTCCGTATATCATGCAGAAGATCCTATAACAAAAAAAATCACACGACGTTCCAGGTATGAAGGTCAATGAAGTATTTTTTTATGCAACTGGTGATGTGCCAGTCCCTCTCGCAAATTATTATTTTTTCTCTTCGTTTGAATTTTAGCCCGCCTTCGGATACGGATTTTTTCTATTGGATTGGATTATCAAACTAATAGTCCATCTGATGCTAAATGGCCCCTGAAGCCCAACGGATACGTGCCCAATACCCAATGGCCATGCATTGTTCTGAAGACTGAGATGGAATGCCTCACAGCCTGTAATTGTACTGGCTCGGTGTACCTTTCAAACCGGAACTCAACAGCGGTGGCACTGCTGATTGACGTCAGAAATAGGAATCCTTACCGACCTACCCAGACGACTCCTAGGCTGAGAAGGAGCGTACCATACGTCACTATAACATTTCTTTATATCTAATATCCTTATAATAACTTCTTGCAGTAACCAAATATCATAATCACATATGATTCTGGATGACTTTGATCACATCATCATTTGCGATGTGCAACCGAATCGATGTTATGTTTGCTGTGTATCCAACCGTGTCTTATAATAATATATTGTTTAGTAAAGGAAGTATGTCTGAGGAAGCCGCCACAGTCCAATGCTTACGCGATAATTTACAGAACGGAAGGAGACGTGCAGACGGACTTTGATTTGGTAACTCGTGTGCCGCAATACCGCCATGTTTGTATTTTGCTGAACCTACCTTGGTTAGCTACGCCCCTTTATACAGTCTGTTTTTAATACATATTCATCGATTACAATCTATTACACTGGGATAAACGTATAGTATGAATTCTTTGTGAATGAGGAATAACACCGTTTAATTTTTAATGTATAGTTAATTATATTGCTAATGACAACATTGATATTCGTTTCGTAACAAACCAGTTTGACCAGTGTAGCTTAAATTAGATAACACATTAATATTTTTACGTATATACATTTACGGTACTCAATAAAATACTTTTTATAGTGATTTACCTGCGTCGTTGTTTAAGTCCGAAGTTAACATTCGTGTCTTCAAGAGTAAAATGGACTATTATTAAGTTAGTGCGCTACCACCAAAGACTTCGCCCCCTTAACACCAAGTGCTATAGTCAAGCACCACTTAAGATTCAATTAAAAAAAACTTTGTAAAATAACCATATTTTAAAATCTCCAAAAAGGTGTAATTATATTAATACCTCAACATCGAAAATTTATTCTTGCATACAAACGCTTTAACCAATGAAATTAAAACATCTCATTGAATACAATTGGTCGAATTACGACCACAAGCGATACTAGTAACAATCATTCTTTAATTCAACTATCCTTCTATTCAGTAATACCGATTTGGCATATGCAATGATGTTCCGCTATCTGTCGGAAGCCACAAAGTTTCTTTGATCAGTGCAGCCATGTGGTAATAAGATGCGGTGTAAGAATCTGACTATGCCCTTTCTACATGTGGGTGTCGTAAGAGAAAAATCTTTGAAATGTTACGACAATCACCGGAAGAAAGGCCGGTGACGAGGCTCACCGCCTGTCACGTCCTAACTCACGGAGAGGCTAAGCTGAGTCGTGACAAATAGAAATCCATAAACTCTGCTGACCCCTATGTAGATGTAACAGGGGTGACTGCTTATTCCATTAGTTTACTGTTTACTGACAAGACCCTCTTGTGCCGTAAATGTAGATTAACTACGGTTTAATTTCATGTAAGGTCTTGAGTTCCTGCGCGGCTGACAATATCTGTATTAACGATAAGACAATATCATTATTATTTCAATCATCAATTGTCATAGTTGAGACACTAGACTTCGCTCCCTTGATCGTCATTTAGACTGCAGTCCTGATCCGCAAATGGTGCTGGATATTGGCAATTCCTAGAAAACGGCATGTAGAGCTAGCGTATTTAAATGCTGCATAAATCGTAACAGATGATTCTGTAGGCCGTAGAATCTGGCAAATTAAGCTCGCGGCATTGGCGGAAGAATCCGCCACCCACTTTCTTCCTTCTAAGAGGCGACTAAGTGCCTTGGTAATCACAAAGGCCACCGACAGATGGCGGGATAACCTCGAAATTATCAGACAAAAATTAAGCAAACCGATGACGGCCAGCAGCGTCAATGTTGCGAGGTGTCTGGTTCCGTGGTCGCCCAACTGTATATTAAGCATGGCGATTACGATATTCAGCAGTGGACTTTTAAGAGGCTGCTAAATAGACAACACTTTTAGAATTAGTAGAGCAAAGAGTTTGCAAATGGCAGGCCAGGGTCTGGACTAGGGTAGGACCACAGCCTCACTGAATACTGATGTGAAGTAACAGTATGCCCGTGACTCAGCCGGAGACCAAATTACTTGTAAGGAGGCATTTCATCTTAATCTCAAGCTCGTCATCGTAGCTGAGGGGCCAGACGATCGTTAGTAGTACATGGGTGGAATTTTAATTGTTAAACTTAGCACGGCATCGAAGGGAATCATCGAGAGGAAACCCTAAAAATGATCTAAAAAAATCGGGTTCCGTGCAGTCCACCAAATCACATAGAGAGTACTTTCTCAGCTCCAAAACACTCTCAAAATTATGTTAGTCGTCCAGTAGTGGGACGTTGGGCTATATTGGTTTACTTTAGAGATGATAGAAGCCGACTTCTTTATTACATTGCTCGTCTGTCTATACTTACACGCATACAAAACCAACAATGAGAAAAATGGAGGAAAAAGTTTGCGAACATAACTTTTTCTGTTCACTGCTAGTCTTTAACGTGTCATAACAATAGAATTTCTTTTGTTGCAACATGTCATGAGTTAATTAACTCTTCACGTATCATAACTTTGAAACAAATGAAATTTTATTGTTATGAGTCAAATCAGGATTTATGATACAAGAAGGTATAAGTAAAAAAGAGTAGTAAACATTTAGAATAAACACAGAAATTAATAAAAAAATATTATCGGAAAGTGGCCTTATCTTTATCAATAACAATTTGAGCTGGTTCGCACAAACGTAAATCAATTTATCCTCCTTAGTATTTTTTGTAACAACGAGCCGTGCATTGACTAAACAATAAATATTTATTGCTTTGTATTTTAATCAATTACTTTTTTAAGCAACCTGTATATTCGAATACATTAACGTTATAAGATATTCCTTTGACGTGCACTGCACCAATCACAATATATTTTTGATAGGGCAACATCTAGTCAAGCGGGTAAATTCAAAACGTATATTTAATTAACCTTTGCAATATTCAATTATTGTATTTTGCAATAAAAAATATTTTAAAGTAATTGATTTCCTCGTTAGATAGCAATAATAAATATAAAGCGGTTAGCCACTTATTGGCAAAATTTACTAATCATGCTAATTAAGGAAGCATATTTAATTCTTTCTTCGTCAGTGATGTTTATTGTGTATTTCAGTCACAACGATGGAGAGGCGAAGCTGGTTTTCTGCAATTTTCGCATTTTGTTTATTAACGAATGCTTTTTGTGCTCCTGTTTCTGTGCACCGACCAAAGAGGGACACTGATGATTTTGTGGACTCGGTAAGTAATTGTAATGTTTAGAACAATTATGTGATAAAAACATCGTACTGCAATAAATAGGAACAACCTTCTATCATAGGTTTTATTTGAGAACTGAGAACATCTTCTACGACAATTTTTCGTTGTAATTTTGTGCTCAAAATATAATATCTATTTCAGTAATTTAATGAGAAATAAAAAAAAATCAAACCTCTCTTTTTCTTCAATAAAACGTTAATAGGGACTTCTCTCATATTGCAGAGGCAGTTTGCATACATTGTAAATGGACCTTCCAGTTGTAATATGTTTTTTTGGCTTTAATAAAAGAAATGGCGATTAACTCTAGGATTTCGTCTGTGTCGTGGGTACATATACAGATAGAAATTTCAAATACACAATCACCAAGACTTCACATTAATTTGTAACCCATACAAATATTTGTTCTGTGCATGGCGTAGACCCACGACTCCTTTGCACTGCTCGATCCAGTATATCATCATAATTGCTTAATTTTATGTGTTATGTGCAGTGAAAATGTTAAGTGTTTCTTTAACATATGGTCTGAGTCTCTTGAAAGGTCTTCCTTTTTCAATTGATGTAGATTTTGACATCAATTGGAGAAGGAAGTTTACTTCTTGAGTATTGTTACATATTTAATATATGTGTTTAAATAACAGTAATTGATTTGCTTATCTAGGACTGTCTGTAGAATAGACAATATAGCGCAGCGGTTAAGGTACCTGACCACTAAATTTTGGTACTAACCTGTATTTGTGTAACATTCAGGTTATTCGTTTTCGGATCCGGATGTATTGCAAATGTTCTGTTTTTATGATGTAAATGATCCAGATCGATCGCAGTTTATACTATTTTTATTGTTTATGTTTATACAACGCTTCTTTAGTTTCCCTTATAAAATCGCCGAAGGTTTTGGGCTAACTAACTGTAACCTTACTTTAAATAAAATCATATACGAAAATCATTACATTTACAGATATATACTAGTACTTAAAGCATGGTAAGGATGGGCTGGTGTTCGGATATTTTTTTTTTGTTTATTAACTCAATAATAATGATAAGAATGGTGAAAAATATCTACATCTACTTACTAACTCCGTACTTAAAGTGACAGCGCAAAAGGGTCAGACGATAAAGTTACCCATTCGCTTGGTCTAAAATAATTTGAAATATCGTTTTGAAAGAAAAGTTTTGAAAGAAGTATAATGTTCACATAATGAGTTCAGAATGTTCATTTATTATTTATATCAACTACCGTATTAACGTGCGTTACATAATAGCTTAAAACTACAATTACGGAGATGATGCAAGATAGCCTGACTCATATTAACCCGCCTAGAAGACTTTAGACAGTCATGCTATTTTAGGCCTCATAACGGTAGGATTTCAATTGTTTCAAAATTATGATACGTGTAGAGTTAGGCAGAATTTACAGGAAATATTCCACAACATGGGGTGGAAACAATAATTTTATCCCTCTACATTAAATTGTTCGGTTATTGTTGCAAGAGTTAAAATACCTAGTTACAGAAGTCGGAATTTTATAATAAGTCGGGGAAAAAGTTGTTTCGTATTTTATTTACAAATTCAATATTTATTATCAAAGTTTATTTACATTTGATTATAATATATATGAGCCATTTGTTTTATAACATGTTCCCATTTTGTAGGTAGTGACATAATCGCACTGAAATTTTGGGATCCCTATCCCAAAATTTCTAAGGCATTGCGATAATCACAAGATTAAAAAACTGCGACAAGTAGTTTTGACAGTCTTCTCTTGATATTAACCTAACACTGCCTAAAAAATCCTGAAGAGACTGAAACAGGTGAAAATCTGAGAGTACAAGGTCAGGGCTATATTGTGGATGTATTAACATTTCCCAACTAAGCTTTCAAAATATTTACTGAGTGGCTAAAGATCTGCGTCGTCTGGCGTTATTATGATGTTTCTGTTGATCAATTTCGGCCTTTTTTCACTATTTCTTGCTTGAGTCTCATCAGCTGTTGGTAGTAAAAGCACATATTGAACGATGCCCTTCCAATTTCTCTATACACAAAGCATCACCTTATTGTGAATTAATCCGGGTTTCGCTACAGTCTGTGTAAGCTACACACACAGATTGCTCTTTGACCAAAATCTTTTTCGCACATTCTTGTCATAGATATTTCACTTTCATCACCAGTGATCAATGTTTTCTAAAACGGTTTGATTTCATTACGTTTCAATAAAGAATCGAAAAACAATTTCATTTTGCTTATTTTTTGTAGTAAAACTTCAAAATGTATCGAATTTCTTCGTTAGATTCTCTCATTTTGGCAGACTGAAACTTACTTATAAATACGAAAAAAACTCTTTCCCCAACCTAATACAGAATGGTTTTCGGTGAACTTTTGAATTAGCATTTACCTTGCATTTAACAGGCCATCTCTAGGTCATATACCAAATAACAAATTATATAATTACAGTAGTTTAGTAAAAGGATATTATTTTTGTGTATATTTTGTTACTTTGACGACGATGATTTTTCAAGATAATAATTACCTAAGCTAATAGTTAACTAGGCTATTGAAGTCGCTAATGTGCCATAAAAGAAATGCTGCGAGATCGCGACTTGTGTCGCAGTTTTCATGGCGAATGGCGCTTGCGTTTCATTTGGATTATAAGGCTATTTGTTTTTTGACTATATGCAGTTTTCATTAATGGTCATTAAAGTCGCATCAAACCGGTATCGTAACATACGGACACACATTGTACTAATGTCCTAATCGTATATTATATTAAATGGTCATTTAATAAACTGTGACAAGGCAGTTTGTTCGCATCTATTGGCAAGGATCCTCATTTCGTCGGCATTGCCAAAAGGACATTGACGTGATTGTCATATCGACGTTCTTAATCGAATTCCTACACTTATGCGTAATGTATTCACCATCAAGTAATGTAACATGATTACTTGATGATAGAATTTATATTCAGTGACTGGATTAATTCTCTTTAGAATCAGAAGAAATCAGTCAAAAAATTACTTTTCTCTTATTAATAAGAAACATATATTTTTTTTAAGACTTTAAAACTTAAATCTGTTTTAGAATCAGATCGATGGGAGCTCAACGACGTCCTCTACTACAAAAGGCACAATCGTAATAGGTAATACAGATCCTTTTGATGATGACGATGATGATGATGACTTTACATATCCAGCACCATCATCAGACAACGGCGGCAGTAATATTTTTAGTCTTTTGAGATTAGTTACTGCACTTTTTCCTGGTTCTAGCTCAGCTAATGTAAGTAAAAGTTCATCTAAATGATTTAATTTGTAATTTTAGGATTCTCCATTCAATTTATTTATTATAAATATATTCAAATCACATTTTTTCTTGATTTTACTTTCTGTGTTAAGTAAACGCTTGGAACTAAAATTACGAGGCAGGTTTTTGCACGTTTTATACTAATGTTGTTTGAAAAGTTTAAGTACTCCGGTTGTTTATAAGTTTTGTACATCTTTCTTGTTTTTTTATCTCACTTAGACAATGCACGTTTGACTTTTAAGCACGTATTTAATTGCGTGATGAACCGCAGTGATAAGTTTTACTTTAATATATTCTCAGGCTCAGGTAAGTGTCTATTATTTTTATATAATAATTATATACTTGAAATATAACAATGAAGTTTAAACAGATTACAAGTACATAAATATGTATGAATTTATGTACTGCAAATTTTCTTAAAAATTTAAATATAATTGGTGGTATTATTGCAGGTAGTTCGTAATATAGTTAAACAATTTCATCTACGAAAACAAACATCTTTACCAATTCGTCGTAAGTTCGTAGATAACAACGAAGTTGAAATAAACTACAAATCCGATTTAAAGCCGTCATCACAAAAACAAAAACACGACGTGGAAAATGAATCTGAAAACACTAATAGTGAAACTCGAGAATCAATGGAAGACAATGCTGAAAAGGCGAGTGTAGAAAATAACACCGATAATAACGACATACGCAACAGTTCCGAACAGGATTCAAATGTAGTTTCTGACGAAGATAACAAGGACAATGATTCAGATTATGATTCCGATGAGCCTCCGGGTGGCGGCGATGGTGGCGGAGGTGGTATTTTAGGTCTCTTAGCGGGTCTTAGTGGCGGAGTAAGTTATTTATTTAAGTGTTCATTGCTACGTATAATTCGTATTTGAAGTTGTTACGCTTATTCTAATCATTACAGGAAGATGGCCAGTCAGATTTAGGATCTCTTTTAGCCACTGTTAGTGGTATCATAGCGAATCTGAGCGTAAGTCATAAATCAAAATAAACTAAACAGATTAAATATAAATTAAGTGGGAAAATAAAAGGTGTTTGCTTTTTTCAGGGAGATGGTATTGACTTGAATAGTCTTATTGGGTCTGGAATTGGATTGTTTGTTGGATTATTGGTATGTAAAGTATATCAACATTTGTATCCAAAATAGTTTTGTGGTTGAATGAAAAACGCTGTAATAATAATTTGTAATAAATGTCGTTTGACAGTCAGAAGGTGACGAGAATCCAGGAGCTGTAATTGCTAGCTACCTCTTAACTTCGTTGGATACAATAACGGGTGGAGGAGCGGTATGTTTTTATATAAAGCATGTTTTTGTATAATAAGTTGCAATGATCATTAATTTTTGGTTTTATTGCAGAATAACAATGGCGCTTTTTTTGGAAATTTCCTTTCAAAGCTAGTAAAAGGCACAAGTGCTGTAAGTATTTCATTTCCACTGTTTGTGAATATTATACATTTGAAAACTAACAAGTTAATTACCAATCTAGGTTTATGTCTGATGCAACAGTATTGGATTTCAGGGCGGTGATCCCGATGCGAGCATAGAGGAAAATGAAAACAATAAACCCATGGCAGACTCATCCGGATTCGTTGCTAGTTTTCTTATTTCTTTGTTAGGAGATATGTCCAAATCAAGTTCAGGGGGTAGTTCTCATCGATGATCATAAATAAAATTACGCATGACCACTGATTGGTTTAGTGGATTTTATCATATTGTAGATTTTTCACAAGTTTTATTAGTATAGAGATATATGATCACGGAACTTTTTTGTATTAAAGTGGAAACAAAAATATGTTTTGAACTTACATGCTTATTACCCAACAGCCTGGAAACTTTCGTTCACTGCAGGATACAGGCCTCTCCCATACGGAGATAAGTTAAGCAAACAATCGCCAATCCGCTGCAGTACCAGGCACTAGGTTATCCCGCCATGTATTGGTAGCCGTCGCTATTTTCAAGACTTTTCCCATACTTGCTTATTGACATAATGCTCTGCGTACATAATTGATTTATCATTAGTAAAGTGTAATAACCATTTTCATTGATGACGCTTCTGCTCCTCGGCTTCTTCATGTGGATATAATCTGATTTTTAGAAATTTTTTATTTCGCTTGAGCCTCGCTATATACCAATAATAAATTTTATCCGCATGATGTTGGAAAGCTACACCTATTAGAGGAATTATTTTGTTACTAATAAATAAAACAATATGCCTTTGACAAAATTTAAAACATTTTTAGATTCGAAAGTAGATAACTGTTTTCTCAAACCATCATATTATTAAACATATTATTAAACTGTAAAATAACTAATGTAAATATTGTCAATTGTTTAAATCTCTTATTTAGACACAGAAGTTTTATGTTTTAGTTTTATGTTATAAAAGAAGCATCAGATTTTAAATGCGCGTTTTATTATAACCTTTTTTCTTTCAGTACGTTGTTTACAATCGAGTTGTGGTATGACCAATCTATCACTTTATCTCGCCTATTGGATTTGTAATATGTTCTTAAGGGAATAATAATAATAACCTATAATAATAAGATAATTAATGAGTAAAATTTTGTTACCATTTATACCTATAGTACGGAACTTATACCAGTTGCGACTGTGATCAAAGTAATTTTAACACTATTTTTTGTATTTCAGTCTGGTCACACTAAGTCGGACGACCATTCTTCCCCGTTATGGACACTTAAGTTGGACATCGTTCGCGCTTTACTACAATTCGGTACCAGCATACTCGGAATGGCATCATCGACTTTTTTCTCGTCTTCATCTTCTGGTGTACACTGATGAAACCTAGTCTACATTTTAGTGCCATAGTATTCTTATTTCAGATAAAAAAATGTACAGTAAAACAAAAATACTTTTTATTTCACTTCCTTATATACCGAGATTTCTATCATTATGTTAAATTGTGCAATTGGTGCATATTATATATATAAATTTAATGAAAAAAAAAATTCTTTACACCTTTGACACTGGTGCCCGCCAATGGTGTATGTTGGTGATCTAGCTAATTCGTATTCTACTCGAGGACGTGATATATTCTAGGTTTGTATGTCGACTTTAGATCAATACACGTGAACAAATATTTTTTTCATATGTAACCGATACATTTTCAGCCATCAGTGGCTCATGACAACGAGAACCTAGTTCACATAATCTCTCTGTTTAGGTTTAAAAAAAAATTAAATCCCAGAAACCCATGAAGACTTGAGCAGCGTAAAAATTTATCAAAGTATATTATTTTCAACCATTCTAAATCTTATCAAGTTTTTTAAACTATACTTCTTCTTCTTTACCGCCCGATTAACTAAGTAGTCTTATAATATTTAAGAATAACAAATCGTGTAAATGGAAATTGTATCACTCCATTTAAAGTAGTCTTATAAGATTCACACTACACGACTAGCAAGCTTTTATTTTGTTTAGAGGAATGGTGTGAAAAATTAGCTTCCAGTCCACCTCATAGTCAGTTCCTCCTGTAGTCTATGGATACCTGCAAACCACATCAATCGAAGAAGGCCGCAGGTGCAATGTCAACTGTAATTGTACTGCCTCTCTATCCATCTACCGTTTACAGCGGAACACAACAGGAGTTTCACTGCTGTTATGCGGCCGAAATCTGTCACAGTGTGGAACCTACCCAGACGGCTCCTAGGTAGAAACGGACCGCCAGTTAATGATTTTTTTTTATGAGAAGGGAAAAACGCTAGTGTCTCACCTAATGGTAAGTGATTACCATCGCCCAAAAAAATCTGAAACACTAGAGGAGCTGCAGGTGCGTTACCGGCCTTGAAGGATATTTGGAAAATGGCTGGTAGGATGAGCAAGGGGGGATGGGGTTACCTCATTCACCGAACGAAACTCAGAAGCACAAGATGCCTCTGTTTCACGCGTGTATCCTGCGAGGTTGTGGTACTACCCAGTCTACCCGGGCGATTCGAGTAGCAGCAAAAGCTGGCGTTTGGCTCTGCCACAAAAAAAACATTGTTTATGCAAGTATATATATCGTATCATCATCCAGTTACCAAGACACGGGGAATCCTAATTAGGGACTGGATGACATGTTGTTTTTTCAAACCAAAACACAAGAAAATGTTCATCTAAATATGTAGAAAATAGGTGTTATATTCACGTGCATCCTATTGCTAAAAACTTACCGAATAGTTTAGTTTAGCTTAATTTTAATTATCCATGAATCTTTTATCCGTTATGTTCAAAGTTATAGTTAGTTATAGATTTCTGTTTGAAATAAAATAAAGTTTGATGACTCTGTAGCTTAGTGGTACCTGACTATTTAGTCATGAATTTAGTCTCAGCTGGAACCAATATATGTACAACCCACAAATTATATATTAGTTATATACCTGCCGCGATCTTGCGCGACCGAAATCAGGCAGGAGGACTTTAGGACCTTATCATCACCATCATTCTCTCGTGGATTTAGGAACGTTAGCTAAACATAAAAGATGATAGCAAATTATTCATATTATGAGACGATCGTTTTTTTTATTTTTACTCATTAAATTTTCTCATCGCTTTGAAATTGAATTATTATGACAAGATAGGTGAATACAGCACTGACTATCTGTAAAAGAAAAACAAAAATTAAAATTTGCTGTGTCACTAAAAATCACGGGAGAATGCAACAGATACGGAAAATTATATATAATGACAAAAATTCTTAATTGGAATTTAAAAAATCTACGTTTTCTTTATTGTGATAGCCTATCCAAGTCCACTACTGATCTTAGGCCACTTTGGTAACCAACTCGTGGAAGATTTGCCTACACTCATACTCTCCCTACGCATCGCTAGTCTGTGGGATTTGCGTTCGGTTAATTCTGATAGATATTGCGCCATCATTCGGTCGTCCCAGTCTCATTTGTTTGCTAACAGCATGCACCACGTGCAGGTATGGTTGGCATTTGGAGGAAGAGATGGTATACTCACTCTGACACACCCCAGTATTGTAATAAGTGCCACTTAACTTATTTTAAAATAGAAAGTAGTGGACTATAGCCATTATGTTGCCGTTTATAAGTTATACTAATTTTTCAGTCTCTGTAAACAAGTTTAAAAATATGTTGGGTGTCGTAAGAGACGACTAGCGGATAAGACGTGAAAATCGTAAAGGCTACCGACAGAAACTTATATACGTGGTAGAGCCAACTGGCGGCTTTTGATGCTACTCGAATGGGCCGGCTCGACCTGGGTAGTACCAGGGCCTCACAGAATAACCGTTACTATCACGGCGCATATCATATAATCCACTGACACCTGTCATCCGAAGGGATAGGCAGAGATTATCGACACCATTTGCTGAATCACAGGGTAGCTAAACCAACCGGCTTCCGTAAACGAATTTGGGAGATTGAGTGAAACGGGTGGCGAGTTTCATCGTCTGGAGATCACATATTAGATAAATAAAATGTTTATGGATTTTCCCTTACTCTCCTCTTACGATACCCACGAAAAGAAAGGGGCGGCAGATTCTTGCGCCGCTACAATACGGCACGTGGGAATAACATGTTGACAGATACATACGGCAGTGATAAAAGATCTGGAGATGGTGCACATTCCCAACGGTGAGTATGAAGGCTTGTTCAGTAGAAGGTGGCAGAGAAACATATCCAGTTCCGCTGTTATTGTGACATCGTCGGAAATGTGATTCATCAGTGAGGTCACGAGCATATGCGTCTGTTCTATCTAGAAGTAGAAACCCGAAGATATAATAAATTACAAATGAAATATGTGAGATACCAAGTTGCTACCGCGACTTCGTTAACTTGGATTTTTTTGCGGCGTTCCCGGGATAAAACGTCCTTTCCCTGGGTACAAGGTAGCTCTATCCTATCTGCCTTCTCACAGCAATTTTTTCTTTATGTAATAAGCATTGTCCTGTCCATGTGCCGTGAATAAATTATTTTCTTTCTTTCTTTCTGTACCAAATTTTATCGGACATAGCTTTAACCGTGAGACCGGTTTACTTTCGAATTTATGGTCTCTTTTTTCTTCTTTTAAATTAGTGGCAATCACGTTATTGCGAATTCTGACAATTTCAATTCAGTCATGGGAGTATTACAACATTTATAGTGTTCACGAGACTAGAACTTTCAGATACCGAATATTGAATAAACGAATTGATTTGATTTGATCTGACATAAAGTTATTGATTCCGACACTAAGATCTACTGCACATGATCTGGTGATACATAATAATTATATAGATAACAAAATATAAAGAAAAAAAACTTAAAAAATATAAATACTATATATATATATTTCACAAGGAATTTGTGTATCACAACGATGAAGTGACGGTTAATTCAGAAGACGTCTTTGAAGGCTATGTGACAGCGCTGTTCTTAGCGTGAGCCCCTCATCTTCAGCATCTTGTATCCAATGTGATAATGCTCAGATGTGTACAAAGTGGACTGTACAAAGGCTATCAAACTAAAGACAATAAGATTAGATTCAGACAAGGAAACTAATAATGTGTGTTGAGAAACATTGTTCCGGTTGGGATGTGATGATGGTCTGATATGAAAATAGAAGTCTAATGGGAATAACATAGAGTTTTGAAAGATTTTCGAATGTAATAATAGTAACTGAACATAAACCTGCAAAATTATTTCTAACCTTAGTTAATAGAATCAATTGTTATTTTGCGGTAATACATTATTTTAACGATAGTAAAGGAATTTTTTTGCAATGCATGCAAATATGTGCGAAGTAAATTCACTTCAATTCATTCATTCCCATATGTATGCCTTCTTATTTATAAATTCCCATTAAAAAATTATTACCTCATATTGCGTTTTGTGGCAGGGCTCCAAGACAGCGATTGTATTTATTGCGTGAAATATGCACCAAGATATTTCCAGCCCTAAATCCGGGGTGCGATACATTATGTTGACTGTAAAGCACAAAGGATTAGTAAAATATTGCGATAATAAATTCTTAATAGCCGTAGACGATCAAGAGCCAGGGCGTTAAATTAAATGGGTTTGATTCCCGGTGCCGGCACCTATAAATTGCAATTTTAGGAGCTGAATTTACAACGTGCTCGGGAGTGAAGGCAATCATCGCGAGGAAATTTATATGTCGATGAAATAAAAAAAAATCTAGATTTAAAATCCACCAATCCACACTTGATCATCGTGTTCGACACTTCCCGGCTTCATCATCATCATCATTTCAGCCTATCACAAGTCCACTGCTGAACATAGGCCTCCCCCAAAGATTAGCACGAAGCTCGGTCCTGAGCCACCTGCATCCATCGACTTCCCGCAATACTGCGCAGGTTGTCACTCCATCTTGTGGGGGATCGTCCTACACTGCGTTTGCCTGTTGGCGGCTGCCACTCGAGAACCTTTATTCCCAACTGTTGTCAGTTCTGCGAGCTATGTGGCCGGCCCATTGCCATTTCAGCTTGCTGATCCTTACGGCTATGTCGGTTACCTTAGTTCTGCTGCGGATAACACCGTTGCAGACTCTATCACGCAGAGAAACACCGAGCATAGCCCTTTCCATAGCGCGCTGAGTAACGTTGAGCTGCTGTGAAGCACCAAGTCTCAGTTCCGTATGTAATAACGGAATAAATTCAAATTTCCGGCTTCTAATCCTCTCAAATATTGACAGGAGGCCAGGCAGCTACTATACTTAAATACTAATAAGGATGCCACAAGTACATACGTAAAGACATAATTAAATAATATGGATTTATAATCAAATCCAGGAACAGCATTAGTAGTACAAAAAGCAACATGGGTCCGTCGTTTTTGTTTATGTTTCGCACCATCATGCACATTTCTATATAGGAACGTGACAGTACTCGTAATTTTAAACAAATCTCACGTGACTGCAGTTCGCCATCTGTTGAAGAATGTGTTTTGAAATATTAAATTATTAGAGACAGCGTGAAATTAAGCATAAGCAGTAGCTTTTTATGGGTCTCGTAAGATTTGACTAAGAGAAAAGTCCTCAAAGTATCCAGCGTGGTGACTAGGGCTTGTCCTTCCATTGCTAGATCCGTATGTCAGAGGCTTTATCCGGTATGTCACAAAAATGGTTATCCCTCCGTCTGTCGGTATGCAATGCGATTTTCTAGGCTTTTCCTTTAGTCGCCTTTCAGGATACCCACGGGAAGAAAGGAGATTGCAAATTACCACAGGTTATTAATAAAAAAAAATGTCAATAATAAGAAGTACATTAAACTCTGAAGACGGTATTACCCGAAAAACAACTCTTTTCCTTTATAGCAAGTGAGTCTATAATGAGGTTAAGTTTCGTGGGTACTTCCCTGGGGATAATGAAATATTTTTCCTGAAGCGAGTTCTCCTTATGAAATGATTTACCTAAAAATAATATATTACAAATATAAATATATTAATAATATAACAATAATTTAATTTCTCTATCGCTTAATCAACTATTAAATTTGTCAAAACATAGTAGATTTGTACAATATGGGTAGTAGGTATCGGCAGGGTAGTATTTAGAGTAAAGAAATCATCTGTTTATTTGAAATCATACATCCAATAAGATTTATTTTATACAAAACGTATAATTATAAAAAAAATCTTTTCACTTCAACTTACTTAGTATTACATAATCTGTGCTTAAAGGATTATCGAACAAGGTCCTCAGAAAACTTAGGTGTGGTGGTGCAAGGAAAACTCGTACCACCGGGAAAATTACAGACGTTTTACCAAAATCTTCTAATTTTTAATATTCATTTTAATAATTATTAATAAACAATGGGTTTGACCTTAACCACAGTCAATAATAATATTGTTTTATCTGAACTATTACAGTTACGGATGTTTTATTAGGTAGACTAAAAATTACATACTGTAAACACCTCTATCCATAACCCTCAACGTGTCATAACAATATAATTTCTATTTGTTGCAAGACGTCATGAGATAATTCCATAACCCATAAGGTTGATTCACGAATGCAGTGTCTGAATCACATGAATAGTTATTACAAATCCAAGATCAGACCAAAAAAAATATCAATTGCACACAAGAACATCAGTTTCTGATGTTCTTATATTTCACGACGCCTGTCGAAATTACGGATTTCCATTTTGCACAAATCAGCGTGGGTAACCCACATTTCGCTTCTCCGGGAAAAAGAACGCGATGGGTCCCGTCGCTGGTTCTTATACTTGTTTGAATTGAATATCAACTTACATCGTTTAGGAAGATCATCTAACAAATGCTGCAGGCCTGAATTCACAGCTTTAAATCCAGAGTGTGGAATTTGTGCTAAAAACACAAGCTGTATTTCCATTAGGATAACTATAAAGTATTCCACATAGAAGGCCGCGTACAAGTATAGAGGTACCACTAAAACAAGGATCAGACTTAAAACGAAAACTGATTTGTTATGATTCAGATTAGTACAAGTGCTCATAATTATTTGGAAATAGTGAAAAATAATTATTACGAAAGAAATTAAAAATACTTTTTTAAAACAACTTAATTCTTAATCCTTTAGTCAAATTAACAGAAACTTCATTCTGTATTCACAATTCACAAAACTACTGTAGTTATATAATTGGTGAAAGACCTATAGTTCAATGTCATCATGTCGCGTTCAACCTACCGTACCTATATCAGTTTTTGTTTACGGTATATTTTTTAAACTTTGTGAAATCACGCTCTTGCGCATTAAATAGATAGAAGAAGCAGTAAGACGCAGTTGAATGTCGCAGCTGAGTGACGACTTAACGAAAACCGGGAATCCAGTTACTGTATTAACCATGACAAATTATACCAGACAGATGACGGACAGACAAATATTCTTAGATGCCGAGACGTCTGATACTGGGTTCACCAACCCCCCTGCCAAGCCATTATGCTAACTCCTGGCGTTGGAGATGCCTATGTAAAAACAGCGGAAAGCCCTAAAATATAGCCCTAAATAGGCTGTTAAAGTAGAATATCTGATTTAGGACAATTATTTGTATAATCTTAGAAGCAGTGATGACTAAATTTAAATTTTGGAACACTGTTGCTGATAATTATGATGTTCTATGGATAATGGAGTGTGACAATTATAACAGCGTTGTAGCTTTTAAGATATGTAACCATTATTTTTATAAATATTGTATTTAAAAAGGTTTGATCTATTTAAAAAGATTACTTGCTCTGTTGTTATTTACGCCGCTCCAATAGAATTCTTGAAAATCCGCAATTAGAAGAAGACATATTAAACACATGACCAGTATGAGCGCAATGTGAGTTTTCTTTTTGGTGAAAAACGATTCACAGTTGTGTCCTATTTCGTGCTTGATCTATAATAGAAAACCTTGATTATTTATTTCCTCTTTTTTTCTTTATCAGCCAATCTAAATCCACAGCTGAAAACGGGCCTCTAAAACAAAACGCAGCCAAATGCTGGAATGCACTTGTTGCAAGAGGTTTGATGAGGACAGTGCCGGAACTCTCGTATTAGTGATGCCGCTCCCCATTACTTGCCTATGAGATTTGAGTTCGGCAAATTCGAATGGATTTTTTCCTATCATTCGCTCGCCAGTCCCCCAGTTGCTTGCTAGCATGCACCACGTGCAGATTAGACGATAAACAGGGGGCAACTAAACTGCGCTCATCAAACCTTTAAAAAAATGCATGCCAACTTTTGCTGGCGCTTTGTTGATGAGGAAGTAAATCTTGTATTATTTACCTTGTTAACACGCTGCATCATTCGAATCAAGGAGGAGACTCGCCTTTGTGCATTGTAAGTTCCCTCGCTCACTAGGATCATCACTATGCTTACATTCACCAACCATACCGCGCTATCCACAAAAGACAGTAGCCGCAGTCGCCGCCCTGGTTCCTCTAACATATCATTCGTCAAACCAATTACTATTAAAAAATCTGAAACAATTCACAATTTTCAACAACGACGTTTCAATTGCCATAGGATAGCGGCGTACGATGCGATGATCTCATCCCTTGGGAATCATAGAAGTTGACTAAGGGAACGTCTAAGAAATATCTTCCGTTTAGTACGTGGTAGAGCCAAGCAGTGGCATTGGCTCTGCTGCTCGAATGGGCTAGCTCGACCGGGGAAGTATCACGGTCTCGCAGAATGGCGGCGTAAGGTAGAGGCATGTTGCGCGTCTGCGTTTCATTCAGTGAGTGAGGTAACGGGATGATCACTCCCCACCCCCCCACCCCCCATTCTCATTCTTCCTTCCAAACTCCCAAATATCGTTAAAGCCAGGCAACGAATCTGCAGCCCCTCTGATGGGCGACGGTAATCACTTATCATCAGGTGAACCTCTTGCTCGTTTGCCCCCGAAAACACTAAAAATAACAAAATCTTCAGCCTTAAGCCGTTTACTCATACTCAAAAGCCATATGTCCAGCAGTAGATTTTACAGGTTGAAAATAAAAAGAAAAAAAGTAGAATATATAAAAAAAATCTAATTTGGTACTCGATCGCCAAACTGCCCGCCATGCGTGAAAGTTATACTAATTCATCGCGTTGGGAGACGCTTATGTACTGTAGCGGTCTGATAAGACTGCCAAAGATGAAGAATATAACAAGATGTTATTAAAACATTATTGTGTATAGCGGAAAGTATTAGTAAAAGAAAATGCGAAAAAATAAGTAAACACACAGCAAATAAACGAATTATTATAGAATGAAATTATAAAAATAATTTAAAATACTTACGTAATATGACGATAAAAACACGGCTATAAATAATCAAAGCACGAGAGGAACGGACATCCTTTGTGGTTAATAGGATTGGAGCTATACCAAAAATTCGAAACATTCGCAGAATCATGCGCAGGGCCCCTTGCACTACGTCCTCCGTATCACGCGATGCTCTATTCTTCTTGGACTTCATTGGATAAACTTTGCTCACGACCTTCGAACACTGTACTTTTATTATTTTAACGTATTACGTATACGTATTACAATAATAACCTTTATAGTAACTTTTTTTTACTTATCATAAAACATTAACACTGCCGGGTCTATTGCTATAAATAAAATAAATGCTGTTAACTTCCAGTATTAGTGTAGTTTCTTCGCTTTACTAAGTTTTACAGTAGCGTTTGTTATATAGAGGTAAATAATGAAAAATTAATAACTTTCTACAAATAGCATTAACTTATTACGTTCCACACAAAATTATTCCACCAAGAACGCAATTGTTTGATTTAAACGCTTCAGCAACAAACATCATCAGTTTTCGTAATCATAACATGTCCTTATTTATTTTACTAAGCGTTATTTAAGTACATCGAAGTTATAGAGGCGTATATTCATAAAATAAACAAGTTACGTAACAATTGTAAATAACTGGAGTAGTAATTCACGTGTCCAGGTTTATTTAAATTCATATGTATAAATAGTTTTTATTATTATTAATTTTTGTTGTGTATCTTAGGGGTTAGGCCGCCCCGGGGCCGGGGGAACAGAATAAGAATAAAAAAATATTTAACAAGTTGAGGACTTATGAAGTGCGCAACTTGTTACAGCGTGGCTGACCCTTCCCAGCTCAAAACTTGCTCAAATATTTAGACCTTTTCTAAGCTGCTTAACATTAATGTATATGTGTGTATGTACTTTCGTGCTGAAAATGGACATCTCTTACATAGTTAGGGGCACTAGAAAACCGTATATTATCGTTTTTATTTTTTTTTGGGTTGGGGTGAAAAGGTTACTGCTACAGTCTATGTCTATGGGTACTGCAGCAAATGGACACCTGCAAGCAACTTCATTATAAAAAGGTTAAAGATGTGTTATCACCCTTGATGACTAAGATGGAATGGCTTACAGCCTGTATACTGGCTTTAAAGGTATAGGATACCTTTCAAACCGGAACACAACAGAAATTGCACCGCTGTTGGGCGGCAGAAACAGGTAAGAATGCCACCCAGACGACTCCTGGGCACAGGAGTCTACCACCTGTTGAAACAAGTGAAATTTGACAAGATTTTTATTAGAATTAAAAATATTACAGAATTTATAAAATTGGTGCATTTTATTTTATGCAGTATTTCAGCAACTATCTTATAAAAATAATGTGCAGAATTATTCAATTATTGTATTCCTCTAATAACTTTTCCACAGCTAATGTCTTTTCAACAATCTCTTCCGAGGTTAGTTCCAGGCCTTCATTGCTGGATGATTCAGTGCTTTTCCCATATTCATTTTTGATAGAAGCACTATTTATCACTTTATTAAAGTCCTTGTTACGACTTACGATGTTATTATGTGAATAACTTTCAACATCATTGTCTAATATGGAATTATCAGCTCGAGTCTCCACTTTAACATCATCTTTCGGTAGCAGTTCCGGTTTATCTTGTAAAATTTCTGTGACGTGTTCTAACAGAATTGGAAGTGCATCAAATATATCATCGTTTTGTCTATGTCTATCTAATATTTTTTCCGCAGAATCTGGAGAAGATATTCAAGAGTTTAAAACTGTATTTTTATTTGGCTATACATTTAACATAAACGAGAATTTAAAAACTTGTTATTCAATGTAAGTACGTTTAAACCTCTTATGAACGTCACAATTTTACACCAGTTAGCAAAAAACCGGACTTCTCATAGAAGAACCGGCAAGAAACTATGAGGTCTTTTCTTATAATAGTTGACTGGGAGAGAATGCCTCTAGGCATTAAGTCTGACATGTGTACCACTTTGTCGATAAAGTTTAAATAACTAAATAATTTTACCATTCACAATTTATAATAAAATCAATGCAATGCCAAATGTATATTTATATATTTTCAAAATGTCAACTTTAACAATACATCGGTAGCCAGGGGACTTGTAAGTGCAGACTTAGAATTATTCCGACAGTCTTCAATATATTGTTTTATTTTATACTAATAATATATATAGATAGATAGATTTCCTATACAATAGGAAACATTCTTGAAAAATATAATAGGTATAAATTTATTTAAATTTTATGTTAGATTTCATTCATTTTTCTTCAGACGATGTCAGAGATTTTATTTATAAGCATTTATTTAGAAAATACTTTCTTAATTTAGGAACCTCCAGCGTATCAACGAGAGACAGTCTTGTATTGAATAAATTTACATTTTTTTCGTATGTACATAATGTTTTCAAAAATAAACAACGCAAGTATCAAAATATTAGTCTCCTTGAAAATATCATATCGGGAGGCCCCAAGTTTCAGATTGGCCGTGTCGCTTGCTTTTGCAAAATTAAAATAGATTTTTTCCAATTCGGCTGCAGATCCCCTCCATAATACACTGTCCTGTCCTATGGGACATGATACTGTGCAAGTGATAGGAGTAGAATAATTTAGCTATTGCTTGATTAGTCTGATCTTTAAAAAAATTGCAGAACTTAATTTCGAATCTATTTTTTCAATGTATGCTCCTCAGTGAAGCTTAGTATCAATAAAGATTGAAAAGAAGAATTAAGAGAGATAGGGAAAAACTTACGAAATTTAGATTTGTATTTTATAAATTAATTACAGTATTCTGCGACGATTTAGACAGTGTAAGCTGTAAGCAATTTGGATCCTTTTGGAGTAAATTGTTTGCTGGTTAGCATTTGGAAACAATATATATAAAGTCGTTTCTTTCAACTTTGAATAACAATGAGGTATAATCAATTCAACTGAAATATCTCAGACATTTTTTGCACCATGTAGGGAAAATCATTTATGTAGACCAAAAAAAAAGGACTCTGGGACACGTATTGATATCACACGACCCGATGTCACAGCACCGTCCATTGGACATTTTTGCTCTCGATTAGAGAGATATGACGATAAAAGATCAAGTACAAGATAAAGTATCACGAACGCCGTAGTTAAATTAAAATTTAATGATCCACAGAAGACACCGACAATGTTGTAGTACTCCAGTTTTATGGCCGTATTCGTCGATGCTCCTTTTTGCGAGGCCGTATCACTTTAAATTTAATTCTTATTAAAATTAACAAGCATTTGCTCTGAAATACCGTTAAATATTTTGCTTAAGACTGGCAACACAGACAGAGCAAACTCGGAGTTGTTCGAAGAGCTATGAAAAAGACTGTGCTTGTTGTTTCTCTGCATGTCTACAACAATAGTATACAGTACAGCAGAACTAGGTAAATGCCATATAACTCGCAGAATTGACGTGGAATGGTTTTCGAGCCGCAACTTTGTACTGACAAATGCAGTGTAGGACATACCCCCATAAGTAGTGACGATCTGCGTAGACCTGCAGGCCTTTGTTCAACAGTGAACTTGTGACAGTAATGATGATAATGAAATGAAAAGGATCTTAAACTTACCGTCTGTACGAACTAGTACAAAAGAAAATAAAATAAATATGACTTTCATTTTCTCTTCAATTATTAGAACGCCAAACTCGTGTCTTCAGATCACCATATGACAGAAAATGTGCAGTCTTCGTTAATTCAGTATGCTAGTGCTTGTAAGTGGTAGATAAGGTAAAGGACGTAAAGTGCAATTATAATTTTTAACTTTTCAATTTAGTGAAGGGCTACGCCATGTGGCAGCGGCATAAGAATCTGCCACCGGCTTTCTTCCAGTAGCTTTCAAAAGGCGACTTTGATATTTCATGGAAATCCCCGGAAGCAAACGAGACCCACACAAGCAAACATACGAAGAATTGTACTTACTCGTATGTCGTGATATTATATTTTTATTGAACCTAAAAATATAATATCACTTACTTAACTTGTGACAGCGTTAAAGTTTTCGTTCCTTTATGTTCCTGCGAATTTACAACATAAACGCGTGTAGGTAAATGAAATCCATATCAGCCGCGTTACTACGCAGGCGTCATGAATATGCACCGCGCATTTGCAATTTTCGTAGTAAGTCCACTGATAGCGCAGTAGCTATAATTGCGATATAATGCTAATAAGTAACCTATATTTTACTACCAGTTGTACCCGTGACTACGTCCGCGTTACCTCAAAAATCCTTTTAGCTTTCTTTTATTTACGTGAACACTACACATTTGAAATGAAACGATTATTTACGGATTCTATCGCCCTTAATTTTGTTTTTATATTCCCAACGTTTCGATTGCTTTACAGCAGTCGTGGTCATGGGGGACTGAAGTGTTAGACATCCAGATGTAGTTTACTCGGGCTACCTTCAGTTTTATTTTTATTAATATTGGTCCGATCTACGCAGAATGTGTTCTCTCAGTATCTTGAAGTCGTGCAGAGGTATACTTGGTTTTAAATTTAATTTTGTTTATTACTGTATTCCAAGCCGGTGGTACTACCCAGCCATCTTCTCTATTGAAATTAGGATGTTTTTCGATTTCATTAGCAGAAGTTTGCTAATAATTTTATTTTATTATGTACAGAGGGAATTCGACTTTACCGGCATTTATTTTAACCTCAGTCATTTAAGAGTTTATAATATAATTTTTAGTTTTTGTTATTTTGCCACAAAGATATATTTGATTCTTTAACTAGTTAAGTTACCAAGGCAAACGAAACTTAAAAACCTTGTTACAATATCACTTTGATAGTAGCAAGTTACTATTCAGGGCTCTGAGCCCGAGAAAAGAAAGAAGGCCTAGCATGAAAAGGAATGTTTGGCGACATCCTTCTGGGGCCGCGATATTTTTTCGGCATTTCTCTCGGAAGATTTTTACGAGACCTACAAGACAAACGAGACAAGAAGGGGGTCAATGAAGTAGAGTTATGGCCGTGTTACATTGACATATTTGTATGATAAAGTAAAATTAATCATATTATTACGTGGTAGAGCCTAGCGGCGGCTACTGCTCGAATGGGCCGGCACGTTCGGATTGGTACCATGTATAATAATTTTCAATTTTTCAAGCTATGTATCACTTGGTTTACCGAAAAAAAAAAATAGCAAATAGCAATAGGCTTCGCAGAATACCGGCGTGAGGTAGACCCGTCTTGTGCTTCTGAGTTTCTTCCGGAGAGTGAGATAACCGGTAGGCCCACTCCCCCTCCCCATCCCACTCCTCATCCTTTCTCCCATCTCCCAAATACCCGTAAAGTCCGTTAACGCACATGCAACACCCCTGCAAATGTACGTGGGCGACGGTAATCACTTACCATCACGTGAAACGTTTGCTCGTTTACCGCCTATCCCATAAAAAAAAATATAATAATGTTACATTATCATTCGTTAATGAGTCATAGATGTTGGATTATAGATATGATAATGCAATACGGGTTTTAAAGTAAGGGGAATAATATACTTTTTATTACATACCATTTTAATACCATATAAAACTGTAATGACTGCAATTAATTGTAAAAGTTTTCATAGATAACAACCGTGATGCACTGAAACCATTACTTGTACCTGCATGCAATAAGTTCAGGCTGATTGTTTTTTTCAAGTTTTGTAAGAAACATCAATTTTACTAGTCAAACGTAATTCTTTTTAAATCTACTACTGTTTCGTAAAGAGGTTCGTCTGACAGAGAGGAAATAGGCGTAAGAAACTCCGTAGGTATCCTCTTCTTTGTCATTTCTTTTCTAAACAAAACGTTTTAATAATACAATATTACAATATTTTTTTAGAAACGGCTTGTGAGTGATCAACTCATTAGCAGGGGTTATTATCATCCATGTATTCCTTTATATAATAACTTATTCCATAGGAAACTCTGGGACCCACTAGACTATGTTTCATCGATTTCAAAGTTATGAACACTTTTTTTATTATGACTTTATATTCTACAGAACGCCATATATGATATACAAGTAGTAGAACCCTTGATAATTTGGTATAAAACAAATATTTTTTTAATAGTCTGTTTAAACAAATCCAAAAGATCCAGGCGAACGAAGTCGCCGGTGCAGCTAGCTCGGACTAAAGTTAATGGACGAAATGAGTACAATTACAGATATATTATTTTGTTATTCGTATCAACGATTCACATAGTCATAAAAGCATTTCTAACTACTCACAAGTCAACGGCGACTTTTGAGGATGGAAGCTCGCGCTCCCGGCCTAGAGTATTCTTTAGTGCGTGGGCCTCTGGCAATGGTATTGCGTTTATCTCGTATTCATGGCGTCGCTCCTTTGTATTTAAAGCCGAATGGCGATACTTATCTGGCTCGGATCTCTTACCCTGCTGTTCAGTACAGTCGGCTGCTTTTCGCTGGGCTCAGTAAGTGTGGTTTGAAAAATTTTATGCTAAACTTCGTTTCCCGATTTAGATTGTCTATGAAGATCCCATCGCAACACCCGTAGGTATAGACAGATATTACGAATTTCTATTTGACACAAATCATCGTAAGCCAACGGGCTTTCGTAATCCCCCGTTTGCCTCTCCGATAGACAGAACGAGTCTCGAGGAGAACGTCGTCACCGTGTTTGTTTCCGGAAATAGCCGTGAGATTTATCAAAGCTTTTGCATTTTACGAGTACTAATTTCCCTCAACAACGCTATCGTCACCCTCATTTTTAGCCTAGTTTCATTATTATTAACCCTAGTTTCATTAAAAAGCAGTTTTTCTTTTTATGTGAATGGGGATAAACGAGCAAGCGGCTCACCTGACTGTAAGTGATTACCGACGCCTACGTACATCTGCAACAACAGAGGAGCTGCAATATATATTCGATGAAGTTGGTGCTGTTGGCCCTTTTAGATTTTTCCAGCTTCATCGGATGACGCACTTGCGTCCTTGCATTCAAGCGTAGATGTACTCATAATATACATCTACTGCTTATCTTTTCGACAAGGTATCTATGGAGCGTCCAAGGGAAGTCCAGACCTCGTCTCGGACGGTCGAGTTGTATTGACCACTCTAGGCGGTGAGTATGATATGAACGTGGATGTATTGTAAGCGCGTCGCGAGCAAGACGTCGGCGGTGGATTCAGTCTGTGTTTCTGCTACTAACTGATTGTTCAGTGTTAGTTTGTTCCAAGTTTACCGAGTCACTTGGTTGATCTAACGCGTGATGTCGTCCGGGTCGACGAGTACGTTGCGCGGGCGACGGTGATGCATCATCGCGTTCATCATCAGGTTATATGTAAGGACGTTTACCACCCGCTGGTTTTAATGTACATCGGTCGTTTTGAAGTGCAGAAGGACAAGATGCCTCTACTTAACGTCGGTGGTGGAAAGTTAGTTACAATTACGCTTTAAATCTTTAATAAGTAACTATCCATTACTACAATAAGTAACTGTCTGTTATTTCAACAGTGTTGAAATTGAATGACATTGTTATAATTTAACAGTGACGGTGACGGTATATACTAGGTGGTAGACTAATTCTCTGCATAGAAGAAAGAAACAAAGAAAGAATGATTTATTTGGTACTCATATTTAAAATATTACGAATACAAAATACATAGATAAAAAATAAATAAAATAAAAATATTAAATTTAATACAGTGAATAAAAATGAGTACCAAATAGGTCTCCAACTCAGCGTAATGCTGCAGAGTTTGCAGCGCTGATTTTCAGTTGGAGTCTCGTGACGTCACCGACAAGCCGACGTGCGATCGTACAATAGTTTTATATTTAAATAATTTAATATTTAATAGTTGTCTTACAAAAGGAAGTTGTACTTATGTAATAGTTTTAACAAGTTTTTTAACCGTAATTATAAAGTAATATCTTTTTTATCATTTCTTAGACTAATATAGATAACGACATCGTCAAGGCGTCTGGGTACATCTACAGGCAGATTCTATTACGCTGCCATTATGCTACGGCTACTTCAATATCACTGCACGACCGAAATCAGACAGACGGGTATCGTCATCTAGATTATGCATAGATGTGATTTTATTAGTTATCTACGGTAATTCTATATAAGTAGGGGGTAGTATTAACTCCTTTTTATTCATTAGTCGTTTGCAGGTACCACATACCATCAGATCTACTGTTAGCTCGTTTACTACTTTTATGACATAAAAAATAACTGAAAGAAAATCTTCCTTCACAGCAATAACAACGTTAGTGGGATTGGCCATCGAGGTACCATTTTTTGGAACTAGTAAAGCTGTAAAAGTATTTAACATATCATCTTTAATCATGTGGATAAGTGATATTGCCATGGTATTGTCTATAATTATTTTAGGAGTGTGTCAAGCACCGACACGGATGAAGCGTATCTTGCGCAATTTGAAGCACATAGAAAAGGTTAATAATTCTAATAGCTTTTGCTTTTGCTTGTTAGTTTAGATTGAAGGAATAAATGAATAAATTTATGTACTTCGATGTATACTCGTAAGTTAACTTTGCGAGATAACATACATTGTTTTTTTTTTTTTGGGACCATTCGAGTTGATAGTAATTTTTACGTCCTATTAGCATAGTGATAGGATGCCGTAAGTATTATCATCACTAGTTTGCCATGACAACCATGAGGAGAAGGGGAAGCCCTTCTGTCTTCGTGCAATATTATTGCTCCATTTAGTTGACAAGGGAAATCCATCACATGCACACAATCATATTCTTGTTGGGTATGGTAAAAGTTGTTAAAGGTACATACAAGGTAAACCTCGTGATCTGCGGAAAATTGTACAAAAAAGTGTGAACTACGATAGAACAGTATATTAACAGTAACAGAAGCGTGAATAATAGCTTACTGTTGTGATAATGCCACTACCTCCTTAGTTGAAGGAGGTTTATTTCTAGCATTATAAAACATTTTATATTCTATATTATGTTTTGGACATTCTCGAATGGCAACCATGTACAGGTAATCGCAGTGTAGGATGACCCCCCACAACATGAAGTGACAACCGGGACAGTGTTTCGGGAAGTCGATGAATTCAGGTGGCTCAGGACCGTGCTTTGTTCAGTAGCGGATATATGACAGTCGATAATGACGATTACGTTTTAGAAATCTATGTTTAATTAGACATGGATTTCTGCATTAGACGTTGAATAGCTATGCTCGTATTTTATCTAGAGGATAAGATTTGTAACGAAGAAATTAACGTGATGACATGACGTAGTCTTACGAGTTACCGGACGTAAGTTGTAATAGACAGGTCATACATATCACAGAGGTGACAGATGCTGGGGTACCGACGATCTGCGACAGGAGGCTGGCAGCTGCTGGACTTTTTATTTATTTATTTAACTTCATAAACAGTGCTATGTATATCATCATCATCATCATTTCAGCCTATCACAAGTCCACTGCTGAACATAGGCCTCCCCCAAATATTGCCACGAAGCTCGGTCCTGAGCCACCTGCATCCATCGACTTCCCGCAACACTGCGCATGTCGTCACTCCATCTTGTGGGGGGTCGTCCTATACTGCGTTTGCCTGTACGTGGCTACCACTCGAGAACCTTTTTTCCCCAACGGTTGTCAGTTCTGCGAGCTATGTGGCCGGCCCATTGCCACTTCGCTTGCTGATCCTTACGGCTATGTCGGTTACCTTAGTTCTGCTGCGGATAACATCGTTGCAGACTCTATCACGCAGAGTTGTGTATATGGGCGGACTTAATGCCTGAGGCATACTGTACCAGTCTACCTGAGGGTGATGCTAAAGATAAAATAAAGTAAGTGCGTCGTCACTTCTTGGAATTTGAGGACTTCTTGGCAAAGGCCTTTGTATGCAAGAGTCGCAGGATAATGATAATCTTTAACAATATTTCAGGTGCATAATAGTATTCGCTACGATGTCACTCAACAATCAACTGAGAAGGCATTATATGTCGGAGCGATCGGTGTTTTTATAGCTACGTATCTACTGATGTTCATTAACTTCGGTTCATATGTCCTGGACGCTTATGTAAAGGAAAAAGAAAGTATGTAAATCACAGATAGGGGTGGAAGAAGTTGTCAACTGTTTCTAAAATTTCATATATTTTTTTTTTACAGTGATCATTGTTTACATGTACGGGCTACGCCATTTTGAATACATCATGGCTCTGCTGCTTCTTATGCAAATGGCTTTTGTTGTTCTTTCGATCCGTTCGGCGTTTAAAAGAATTAATGACGGTCTACAGGAACTAATCAACTTCTATGATTTTAAAAGTTTATATCTTAATTATTTTTATAAATCTAAAAATTCAAAAATAGCCAGAGAGTTTGTCGTAACATACTTTCCTGCAAGCCATCATGTGGAAGCGAACATAAATTGAACAAAGTCAAGCGACGAACCGGTCTGTGGACATAACACCAGTCAACTTTTTTAGCAGTTTCCTAATGATTACCATAAACAAGGGTGTTAAAAACTTTTCTCTCTGACTCCTGCGTATAGAGTAGGGGAGGGGGGACTACCCTCTTAAGCAGAAATGTATAATTATATAGTTTGCAAAATCATAACTTCACTCTTTATCTTTGAAAATTACAATAGACGCTGTTATTTCATTGTCTGTATATTAACATTTGTAACTTCTATATAATTCTCTTTCTTGGAATAACTCTTGAAAGCTTCATTGGGGCCCCCACATATACAAACTTGGTAGTAAACTTAGCTCTGCAGCATATGCTGTCAGGAAAATAATAAGTCTGACGAATTTCGAAACAGCCAGAATAGATCATTTTAGATATTTTCATAGCATAATGTCATATGGAAGTCTTTAAAGTCTATATTATAATATTCTATTTACATTTAAAGGGTTATCGTAATATTTAGATAACAATTACCCGGACAACAATGAGTTTAAAGCTGTTTCTAAAAACATATATCGCATTTAATTATTAAAAAAAATTTAAAACCTAATACAAAAAAGAGGATGCCTAGGGGTTATCGCTTGTTTCTTCTCTGTCAGAGGAACCTCATTACGAAACACCGGAGCATAAAAAAAATACGATTTACAATTTTTTTTATTACGATGTATATATGATTTAATTCTTCTTCTTCCATTTAATTATTATCTGACTATGGAAATAAAATATAAAACTAAAAATGTAACTAAAAAAATGTTTCTTATACATGAAATATATAAATGTCTTTATATGAAAACTAAACATTGCTGGGACACGTTTTTCCATTAATTACAATCGCATCTCTGGCAATAACATATCGGTGAGCTTTCCAAGTTAAAACTGAACCCCACAAACTCCTTATACTAATAAAATGTAGGTGTTCGACAGGAAAACCCATCTCACAAGCGTTATAATTATTTCGCTGAGAGGGGTCCTTCCTTAGCATACGACAATCTCACCAGCAGGTGATCCGCCCGGCAGGCTAACGAAGGAGGCGATCTAGCGATCGATTGATAGCTGAAAATCCTTTCTAAGATGCTAAATCGTTATAATAGGACAATAAACAAAATATAAATAAACATAATTTTGATTGTAACCACAACTTTATAGCTTTATAATTAATAACGTGTTTTTTACAGCAAAATACCTAACAGTGCTAATAGAAAAGTCTTTCAATTCTGTCAATGCAATTGATCCCGCCAAAAATTCCCTCAAATTGCTTTATGAAACGGAACACAACTTAACAGGTAATTTGACGTTTTGTACATTTTGTACTTACTAAAGAATTTAACATGTTGTACTTAGCTAGGAATATATAACCACTACTAGTTTGTTGTGATTTTGCATTTGATTTTGTTAAGATTGTTTGCATGAAAAGAATATTTACATTTGTCTATATATTTCTTTCTTATTTTAATAAAGTAACCTGAACTGAACGAACTACTTCTCACCGGAGCCAAAGGCAAGAGGTGGTTATGGTGTTACAAATCAGAATACGAAAACTTATTGCATCTTATCCTTCGCGAGATATCTTTTTTTTCCTGAGATTGGTTTAGCTTCGCGGAAGCTGTTACGGATGTGATGTGATACTGAAGGCTTGAAATAAGTTATCCCAGTTTGTGACGTGTCCGCTAGTGACAATGCTAACCTGTGGCATGACTCCCCCATATCCTTATGCGTATTTAGCATATGTTGAATTATGTACATCTATTAATGAGTAACGAACGAACGAAGAACCTGAAGTCGTTTGGGCAGGTAGAGATACTTCCCTTTAACCCATTACTGCCGTCAAGCATTTTATTTTGTTTTAATTTAAATTTTATTTTAATTTTATAGCGAGAAAATCTCTCCGCGATTATGCTGAATCCTACATATTACTATGCAACGTAGTGAGCGATTTCAGCAAAGAAAATGGATTATCAATTTTTGTTATGTTGGCAGCCTATATTATATACATACTTGTGACTAATTACTACTTAATAAAGGGATTTTGCTTACCAGGTAATAAATATTTTGGTAATCAAAAATTATTGCCGTATTTCTTTGTAATTCTATTGTTTATTCGTCTGACGACGATGTCGGAAGATCAGCCACCCCCTCTCATCCTGTGGCTATTGTAAGAGGCGGCGACTTGAGAAAAGTCTTCAATGTATTGACATCTCTAGGAGCTAACCCGGCGACGAGCTCTCCATTCGTGACAATCTATCTCTAGCAGAGGCGATAAGTTAGATACGGAACCCGTTTGCCAACGCTGACTCCATAATCTTATGCTACTCTTTTGCCTACTCTGGTATCAAACGATCACCCAGTCCACCTAATGGTACGTGATCGTGCCGCTCATAGACTTATGTCCTTATATAATCGAAAAAGAATCAATATGCTGATAAGTTGTCAACCCATGATAGCTGTAAGTGGGTCTGCGTCCTCGGTCGAGCCATTCGTGGTTATACAGCGTGGTTCTTTCACATTGCAAATTCATACTAGTATAAAAATGCGTTAGTAACTTTGACTGTTTGTCTGTTACGTTTTCACGGCTAACTGTAAGCTGAATCACTATTCATGAAATTTTGTAAGTAGATGAGATGGAGAGAGAGAGAGACAAAGAGTGAAAAGGGTATTAGATTTATTTATATATATATATATATATACATATACATATATTTTTAAATTCATCATTAAAATAATTTTCCAAACTTATACTTAATTCAACTTTCTTTTCTGTGGTAAAATTTGACAAGTATTGAAAAGTTTATGATAGTTTTAAAATGTTCTTGTTTTACTAAATACTTTATTATTATAATTAGTTAATTCGAAATATTCTCTCGGTTTTCCCTAAGACAGTAATGCCATTATCATTTTCCCACTTCAAAATATATTTTCTAAATCGGCCTGCATATTTTTGAAGTGAAGTTTCTGTGATGACATTAAAATTCTTTATATACTAAGCATTTATTTTCAACTGAAGAACTGAGAAGTTACACTTTTGATACGTGTACTGAGTCACACGCGCCCTTTTTTTTAAACGAGACAGCAGCCCTCCGGGGTCCCCCGCAGCGAACCTGGTCTTTGACTCCTCAGCCAACCATATTTCGGGCGACTGAAGGGTAGGCGAGAGACCGGCGAAACCCATCTCAGACGAATCGACGGTGTCCGCACCTCTTGTATTTTTTTCAATAACTTGTACATCACTCTCTGTATATATTTTATAAATTCCTTTTTCTGTGTCGCTTTTTCGGACTAATATATTGCCCTTTAAGTTACGCTTATATTAAGAGAAATGTTCAATCCCTAGATCCTGTTGTCGCTGTTAAGTTAATTTTATAATTAAATTAATTTTAATAAACACGTGTAGAGGCAATCTAGCCTCAAAGTGTTGCACAGTTAGCTTAAGCTGGGTGAATGTTCTAATAATGAGGATGAGATTTTCAACAGCTCCGCATTAGCCCCGGCCACTATTCGTGAAATTTCAAGAGGCTCGAACCTAGTTATCAAGGTAAAAACTGTAACGATTAAGTCTAAGCGTGGTGCCGGACTCATGAAGTGATCGTGGCCGTATATTTTGTTTTCGGTGATTATTTTAATTTTGGTATGTTCTTCTGAATTGTCTGATTTATTTTTAAAATACTTAACATTGTTCAGAGCAATTGTAACCTATGTAATCAGTAATCACTACGTTTTAATGCAATTGTTTCATCATCATCATCATCATCATTTCAGCCTATTAGAAGTCCACTGCTGAACATAGGCCTCCTCCAAAGATTGCCACGAAGCACGGTCCTGAGCCACCTGCATCCATCGACTTCCCGCAACACTGCGCAGGTCGTCACTCCATCTTGTGGGGAGTCGTCCTACACTGTCCAATTGTTTACTAATAATCTAATAGTCCTTTTAATGTTTTGTTTTGTGCATAAATATTAACTCTCCTCTTCTTCTTCTTATAAATTAATGGGAGTCTCGTTATTATAAATTCTGCCAATGTCAAGTTAGTCACACTATGTTTTATTTAAATTGTCACAATATATCTGTAACGTCTTTTTTAAAATTATTTTCGTAGATATCACGATTCTTTGCATGCAAATTTTCTCCCTAGATAGCTCTTAATGCAGCTAAAAAGTGTTCAATGTCTCTCTCTCTCTCTGCCAAAACCCATTTAAATCCTTTAAATCCTTTAGACGTGATTGAGCAGCAAAACGTGCAATCATCATCATCATCATTTCAGCCTATTGGAAGTCCACTGCTGAACATAGGCTTTCCCCAAAGATTGCCACGAAGCACGGTCCTGAGCCACCTGCATCCATCGACTAAATCTCGCCGTTACCATGGCTGCCACCATAGCCAGGACTAGCGAGGCCGCTGGGGACTGGGGGCCATTGCTTTTTTCTACCTCTCATCATGGGGGTTGCCATAGTTGCCACGTCTGGCGAGCGGGTTGGTGCTCGCCAGGCGTGCAAGCTTTCACATATTTCACAATATGGTGATATGATTTGTTTGAATTAACGCAAAATTTAATATATGTCATTCGTATGTTTTTTGCAGAGGATGGAGGTATAGCGGAACGAATATGCAGAGGCCCCTTGCTACAGTTAATGTGGTTCTTGTATCATTTAATGTCGATCTTTGTTCTGGTTGAGCCCTGCCACCGCACCCACGAGGAGGTTTCATGCTTCATCACTTTTTTCTTTTTTTTATCGTAAATAGATCCATGAACAAATATTACAGATAAGGGAGGTTAGGTGTGTTTAAACAAATATCAACATTTTGACCAGGGTATAAATCTTCATTTGATAACTTTAATAATGACGTGTCAATAACGGAATTAACAATTAGTTCGTTCCATTAATGAACCCTATTAAGGGCACATCAACGTGTGGTTAGAGAATATGCTTCTGAATCGAGCCACAGCAATTTTTTTGTTAAATAAATTCATATTATTCCATTCGTTCACAATTTTATCTAAAATAATCAACGTCGGAAGCATCAAAAGACCTCGTTATGGATTCCTCGTATTACTTATTTTTGCAAAATGAATATTATTTCCTATTAAGTGTCCAGTCTTCCTATCAAATAAATTCTAATAATCTTTGTTTGACCAATAAAAACATTATTAAACAACATATATAAATAATAATAACCCAGGGGATGAGTAAAACGGACCCTAGGTGTATCTCAAAGACTAATTGTTTCATTTCATAATTTAATAAAATTCAAAGGGGGATAATTACAGTTTTATCCTTGCTCCGAGAGTGTGTTTGTCCTTGTGCAACTTATGTGTGTAAACTGCCTCCGCGTTAAAGGAGAAATTTCTTCAATGAGAGGTAACGTTTCTTTTTAAACAAAATATTCGGCTGCAGATCATCAAGTAAAGACTATGTATAATTACGAGTACATACATAATTAGCTTAGCCTCATAAGTCATATTTTGATCCTTAGCGACGTATTTATTTCATATATAATTTATTAAAAACTTATTTAATACAGATGAGTGAAACAAGAGTACTTCTTAATAAAGTGATGTACTGCATGACACCTGTCGGCGATCCCATATGTCCGGAGCTGGATACCTTTCACAAGCAGCTTACTCTCAACAAGCCAATGTTTTCGCCGTTAAATGTGTACACGCTTCAGAGATCTCAGATTGCTGCGGTAAATTATTTTCTGCATCAGATAGACAAAGAAATGTGGCTAATTTTAATAAAATTCTTTTTTTTTCTAGATTATGACTGCCATAACCACGTACTCGATCATTATTGTACAGTATCGTGTTGTTGAAGAGTGTTATTAAATTTTGTTTATATAATATAATACGAACTCTTAATTGATGTTTAATCTTCATCTCCATATGAAACTCAGTTCTTAACTTAAGTAAGCCGATATGATAAAACCATATAATAATACATACATACATCTAAATGTATCATCTGTTTGAATTTGTTTGGATAAGGTGTTCTTAAAGTGTTAAAAACTCTGTTCGTGCTTGCTCTTACAGTACTTTAATTAAACGACTGTAAAATCATATTATGTTAGTTTAATTTAATATCACTGATCTTTCTCAATTTTACCAGATTTTTCTTAGTATTGTAACAGTTACAGAAATTTCTTTGTCTGACCAAAATATACTACATTTTACTTCACATCTAAGTTTGATTCTTCCCATCTCACTTTTAATTACAGCAAAGTTCCAAGAGATATAGATATCGATTAGATAGCATTTAATCTGTTCCTCCACTGACTTATGTACGAAGTACATGCGTATCTTTGACAAATAATCTCTGATCGATTCATATACTGGTGCGACACTGCACAGCAGGGATTGCCAAAGTCAGAGCAGGGAGACCCCAAGGGGTCGATATCCATTTCCCAGGGGATGACATAAACGAAAACAGATTTTGGGGGTCTACGAGGTCTAAAAATCGTCCCCTATTAATTAACACACGTTATTATTTGAAACTCTCAAGATACTGTATAAGTTGTGTTACATGCACCAACTTGTTATGAGAATGACTAATATCATGGGAAGTAGGAAGTATCGTAGTATGTACATAATGTTTTCAAAAATAAAAAACGCAAGTATCAAAATATTACTCTCCTTGAAAATATCATATCGGGAGGCCCCAAGTTTCAGATTGGCCGTGTCGCTTGCTTTTGCAAAATTAAAATAGATTTTTTCCAATTCGGCTGCAGATCCCCTCCATAATACACTGTCCTGTCCTATGGGACATGATACTGTGCAAGTAAGAGGAGTAGAATAATTTAGCTATTGCTTCATTAGTCTGATCTTTAAAAAAATTGCAGAACTTAATTTCGAATCTATTTTTTCAATGTGTGCTCCTCAGTGAAGCTTAGAATCAATAAAGATTGAAAAGAACAATTAAGAGAGATAGAGAAGAACTTACGAAATTTAGATTTGTATTTTATAAATTAATTACAGTATTCTGCGACGATTTACACAGTGTAATCACTCCAATGTCTACGTCAGTATATAATAAATCTATGGTATACACAAATACCAAAGTTCGCGCGAACATAGTCGTAAGTACAGATAGTTCGAATGAAAGTTAATGGACAAAGTGAGTATAATAACAGATTTATTACTTTGTTATTTGTATCAGGGAATGATAAAGTCATAAAAGCATTTCTAACTACTCACATGTCACCGCAGAACTGACTAACTGACTTTTAAGGATGGAACGCCGCGCTTCAGGTCAAGAAGATTCTTTAGTGCGCGGGCCTCTGGCAATGGTGTTGCGTTTATCTCGTATCCATGGCGTCGCACCTTTGTATTTGAAGAAGAATGGCGATGCCTACCAGGTGCGGATATCCTACCCTGCTATTCAGTATAGTCGGCTTCTTTTCACCGGGCTCAGTAAGTGTTTTTTTTTTAATTTCCTGCTAAGCGTAAAAGTTCGACGGACAGTACCGGCGCTGCACTCATCATCTCGCTTGCCCTGCGTGGAGTGCTTCTACAAACCATTCAAGAAATGGATGCATTTGATGGCGCTTTCTGGGAGTGGCCTATGTTCGGCAGCGGTTTCAAATAGGCTGAAATTCTCTCTGCAACCTGCAGTTTATCCTGTTACCCGAAGACTCTGCAAGATAGAGATTACGAATTTACGGCGCGTAGGAATAGGCAAAACAGTTGGTTTTGCAACAGTTGAACAGTTGTTCGACTCTCTCCGAGATAGCGGGTTCTATCTCAACGACGTTGTGGTGAACGTCGTTGCCGTTTTTGTTTTTGGAAACTTACGTGAGATTTTCAACGCTTTTGCCTTTGTCGTCTCTTACGACACCCGTCGGAATCAAAGCAGATGATAGATTGTTCTTCACGCCAAATTACAATTACACATTAAACCGATAAATTTATTTCGCGTTAACCTTTAATAAATAATGTATTGATATTAATTCAGATCAGGCGTATTTTAGTTCTTTGTTAAGCCGGCGCAACGGTTGGAAATCGTATTTTTTCCCCGATATATCCTTTAGTCGACTTTAACTACACATAGAGGTTGAGATGAGACCTAGGTCCGATCCCCGGTGCCAGCACGACTAAAATTGTGAATAGCAATTTTAAGTGCTGTATTTACCACGTCAGCGATGAAGGAAAACATCGTGAGGAAACCTGTATGTCTGAGAAATAATATAAATATTATTTCGAGGATATGTGAAGCCCGCCGACCCGCACTGTGGCTGTGGACCACCCTTTTACCTATTTCCGCTGGGCTAGCGTGTTATCTATTTCTGCCAACAAAGAGCAGTGCAACCATTGTTGCATCCGGTTTTAGGGATATAGAGAGCCAGTACAATTATTGACGGTACGTCTGTGTTGTTGTGTGACACCTTTTACTATCTTTGTTCAGACGGACGGACGGATAGACGGACGGACGAACGGACGGACGGACGGACGGACGGATGGATGGATGGATGGATGGATAAATGGATGGATGGATGGATGGATGGACGGATAAGGCTTAGTAATAGGGCTCCATATGGAACCCTAAATTTTTTTATAGATAAGAAAGTTTTCTTATAGTTATTTTTTTCACTTTCATTCCTTCACAGCATTAGTAACATTTATTGGATTGGCTATGGAGTTACCACTTTTTGGGACAAGTAAAGCTATCAAACTATATAACATATCGTCTTTGGTCGCGTGGCTAAGTGATATTGTTATGTTATCATCAATAACTATTTTAGGAGTGTGTCAAGCACCGACACGAATGAAGCGTAATTTCAAGCACTTAGAAAAGGTAAAAATCTTTGATCGTATGCTTTTATTTAAGGGATCAGAAAGAAATCCTTGTATTTTAATTTATATGTAGTTTTAAACGAGCCTCAATTTTAATCAACGCTGTAGCTGCATAAGCTAACTTTGAGAAATAATGTCCTTTGCAATTGATTTCGGACCATACAAAATGAGAAGTAATGGGACGTCGTTATTAATATCAACAACGACTTATCCCCGGTTTAATGCTACTCGTAAGAAAGAGGTCTTCCCCATAAATCGATTTCATGGAAAACTGGACAGAGTTTTACTCCTTTTCGTTGCCATGTGAAACCATCTTGTCGTTGGGTGTTGTAAAATTCGTTAAAGAAACATACAAAATATCGTAAAAAATCATCTCAAGTATGATAGACCTATAATATCAAGAGAGGTTTATTTCTAGCATTATATTTATATTTTATATTCTATATTATGTTTTGGAGGTTCTGGAGAAGCAAACTTGTACAGGCAAATACGGCGTAACAGTGCAACACAAAAAACAACCTGCATAGTGTTGCGGGAAGCCGATGAATTAAGGTAGCTCAAGAGCGTGGTTTCAGCGAATCTTTGGCATAGGCTAACGTAGGCTTTCCTATGTTCAGCAGTAAACAATTGTCAGGTGATAATGATGATTATGTTTTAATAATCCATGTCTCATAAGTAAGAACTTATGAGATAAGAGGACTTTTTATATTTGATTTTCAATTTAGATTCCTTTTTTTATGTTCGAGTTCTGTTGTCACAGACGTAACCTTAAGAATTACCAGATGTTGGTTGTAATGGGCTGGCCACACCGGCCGCAGAGGTATGCTTGTAGTAGTAAAAATGCTGGCAGCTGCTGGACTTTGGACTCTGGACTGGCCTATTTATTCAAAGGCCGCAGGCTGATGACGATCTATTACAATATTTTCCAGGTACATAACATCATTCGCTGTGATCTTCCTCAACAATCAACTGAGAAGCCATTATATGCCGGAGCAATTAGTTATTTAGTCACTTCGTATTTACTGATGTTCATTGACATCGGGTCATATGTCCTGGACGCATATATAAACGAAAAAGAAAGTATGTGAATTGGAAATAAGCTTGGTATAAGTTGCTAATGGTTTCTAAAATGTTATTTGTATTATTTTTCCAGTGAGCATTATTTATATGTATGGTTTACGGTATTTTGAATACATCATGGTTCTGCTCCTTCTTATGCAAGTGGCTTTTGTTGTTCGTTCGATCCAATTGGAGTTTAAAAGAATCAATAACGCTCTTCGGGAACTAATTGACTTCTATGAGTTAAAAAGTTTGTATCTTAATTTTTTTTTATTTGAAATTAAAAAATAAGCTAGACTTGTTGTCGAAGTTACACTTAATCTATGGTCACAACACACTTTTGTGAACGCGAACCTATCTGACAGGAGATGAAGCAGTCTTCGGCAATTACCACCTGACAACTTTCTAGGCAGATTTACATGACTGTGTCGAGGTGTGACGTGGTGTACAGTGACAGAGTGACAGAATAATATTAAATTCATACATTTTTGTATAGTCGGGGCGCCCTCGGTTCTGTCGCGAAGTGCTCGTTTCTGGTTACACCACAACGGCGGTGAGGTTTGTGGCGCGCCCTGACACATACCAGTGTGTTTCTAGCAGTAAGGCCCGTTAATTTAAATATATAAGGCGAGTGTAAATGGTAGAGTCGGGAGACGAAGATCTAGGCGAACATTTCACGATCAAATCGGAGACGTTCTGAAAAAAGGCCTGGTCAAGAGTACTCTAAACCAACGAGTATGCCTGCGAAGATTGATTGTGAAAGTGGGAGATTATTGTCTCTGCCTACCTCGTTGGCGTTAATATATACATACATACAGGCCTGTTAACGCCACAGAAGTTGACGTTTCTTGTCTTTTTTTTTGTTTTTTTTATTAGGCAATCCAACAGCGATTTACAAAATAATTAATATATCACATTAAATAAGGCCAAATACGGATTACACAAATATATCAAAATTTTACAGAAACATTGTGCTCAACTTGCAATCTCTGGTTTCTGTGTTTGGGTATGTAGGTGTGTGTGCGTGTATGGATGGATGTGTGTATGTGTGTATGGGTGGGTGGTAAGTATTTGCTACTATTAGTTATTTGTCATAATATGTATATGAAATATGAATAAATAAATATTAATTGGAACGGTGCATCTTTTTGACTTGACGTTTAAGAACATTTTTAGAAAGATAAAATATGTCGAAGCTAGAGTAATATTTGTTGTAAGTACGGTGTGTAGTAAGTGCAGCACGGCATAGTACAGAATTTTGAGCACAGTTCGTAGTCGAGTGAGGAACGTGTAGCAGAGGCGTGTGTCGAGTCCGGTAGGACGGTACTTGAAACGCAATGCTCGAAAGGAGTTCGCTACAATCAATTTGACCAGATAATATGTCATGTAGTAAAACAACGTCATACTGCGTACGCCTTTGTTCTAATGTTTCTATACCATAATATTTACATGCTTCAGTGTATGTCTCAAAGGTTTTGTGGTCTTTGTCTTGTTTTTGATTGGAGTGTTACATATTTGGTAGCAAAAAATAATTGGTTTAGATTTACGCGTTAATGTTATATATATGGAGTGTTATATGGAGACATTTACCTGTGTTAACAGAAGTTCTATTTCTTACATAATATTCGTGTAACATATTTAAATCATGCTGAATTTTGTGACAGTCTGTAATATCGTTTATTTTTAAGAAGATTTTTTTGTCATTTGCAAACATTATGTATTTGGAGTTGATAAAACATGTATTTATGTCATACAAGTACGCATTATATAGGAGTGGACCAAGTACTGAGCCCTGGGGGACTCCTGAGCTAATAGTTACATAGTCACTTCGAGCACCACCAATTACTACAGCTTGTCTTCTATTTGTAATGTATGAGATAAACCATCTATGAAGGTCACCACGTATTCCCAATGCTTGAAGCTTGTGAAGCAGTATGACATGATCCACTCTATCGAACGCTTTCTCGAAATCAGTGTAGATTACGTCAATCTGCTTTTTCTCATCCATGCTGCGGAAGATGTAATTGGTAAAGATTGCTAAATTAGTAATAGTAGAGCGCTTACTCATGAAACCATGTTGTTCATCCGGTATTGATTTGAAAATTAACGAGCTGACATACTGGTACACATTTTTTTCAAAAATTTTACTAAAACTATTTAATATTGAAATGGGCCGATAATTGTCAATACGGCCTCGCGATCCGCTCTTATGAATAGGTACAATCTTTGCTTCTTTCCATATCTCTGGAAATGCACCAAATACGTTGATTGAAAGCATAAAGATTCTGTGTAATGGCTTTGTAAGAGATTTAGCACACTTATTGATAAACAGTGGTGAGATTTCATCGCTACCTGGCCCTTTATTAATATCTGTTGAGTTTAAGAATTTAAAAACAAGCCTTTCTGGAATATATACGTTGTTGATTGTGTCATTTAACTCCGTACATAAGGGGAAATTATATGATGAAGCTGGCTTTTGGAACATACTTTCAAAGAAGGCATTAAATCCCATGCAAGCATCTGATTTGTTCCTGTATGTTTTATCGGCTAATGTTAGAATATTGGGATAACCCGTGTTATTATTGCGCAGAGTTTTTAAATAAGACCATAAATATTTTGGATTATTTTTAATACAAAGTTGTATACGTTCCTTATACGAAGAGTAGCATGTTTTTTGGATCCTTTTTTGCCTAGCTCGTAATATGGAAAACTCATCGTAGTCTCTTGGATTGCCATATAGGGTCCAACGCTTGTGTGCAATTAATTAGTGTTTTATAATTTTTTTTAAAGGCCTTGAATACCAAATGGGATAATTACTCGTAGTAGAATATAGTTTCTTTGGTACGTGTTCATTTATAACGCTGTGAAGTTGAGTATAAAATTTATGGACGATTTCATCTATGGAACCACCCTTTAAAATTGTGTCCCACTTTTTATCCGAAAGACAGGTGTTTATTTTGCCATAGTTGGCTTTATGAAAACTAAATTTTCTTCTAAAGTCACATTTAAGACTAGGTATTATAAGATCAGATGCATTTATTTCTAAAGATGGATGATAAGTATCCTCCACTACTAAAGCTGTACAGGACCGGAAGACATCTATAGGTGTATCGCTGAATACTAAATCTAAAGTATTATTACATTTATTTGTATGATAGTTGTATTGGATAAGGCCGGATAAACTAAACGTATCCATAAAGTTACCGGCTGCTACTTGTTAGTCAATGTTACCGCATTTTCGAAACATAGGTTGTCCCGACGACCAGGACACGTATGGTAGATTAAAGTCGCCCGCAATTATAAAGTGATCGTCGGGAGATGATAAAATTATGTTTTTCAGTTGGTTTGTAAATAGTTTGAGACGCGATGGCTGGATACTATCGGGCGGTATATAGATGACACCTATATGTAGGTTACGTTTGTCGCCAGCGCCTAGCAAGCTTGCCGACACAGTCGACCACACGCTTTCGACGCCGGCGCACGTCCACTCCGGCCGTTCTCGCGCGTATAACGCATGTTTCGCACATATCATGACTCCCCCACCAAACTTTTTATTTGATGTGTTTTGGTTGCGATCGCACCGAAAAACATCGTAGCGTCCGTCACACAATTCACCTTTAAAAAAACCATCTGTCAGCCATGTCTCTGTGATTAGTATGATATCGTAGTTATGCGTAAGTACATTCTGTCTAAACTGCAGTGTTTTAGTCCGTAAGCCGCGAACATTCTGATAAAATAAGCTCAACAAAGGCTACACAAATATAGGTTAACATAATTAAAAGTTAAACAGATGCTCGTTGTAAGAAATAATAAGTAATATAAAGAAATGCATAATATGACAGATATATTTTTAGGCCGTGATATAATAAATAATGTTTTTATATGAAAAAGGCATTCATAATGTTTAGTTCGAGTATAGTAGCGTATAGTGTAAATGGTATAACAGTGACATGTGTTATGTGAAAGTTTACAGAGCTGAATGTAAACTTTCATTGTATATATTTGTGTGGAGTGGTATTGATTTGTTATATGATGTTTCAGTGTTATATGAGTATCTGTGTTAGTATGAGAGCTGTGTTTATCTATTACCATTTTATTTACAATACTAATAAAAGTAAACACAGGCAAAACATTCAAGAGGAAGTTTAAGTGGTTCAAACAATTTTCTGCAACTCTTTTTCTGACCCTATAGCTAGAACAGGAGATTCTTCGCTTCTTCTTAAAAAAATGTTGCAGTTCCTGACCCAAACAAATTTGTAAGATTTATTTTTAGCTAGAGATTTCACCGATCGAAGAAGTTGTTTATTTTCTGGGGTGAGGTGCTCGTTAACAAAGAATCTCCTGTTAGACCCACCCAAGCTAATATCACGTGTAGTGATGCCTTTTGATTTTCGAAGTCCAGAGATGATCTGGTCTTTTAACATCCTGGATTGAAGCGTCACGACGATTGATTTTGGCCGACCTTCCACTTTCTGCATAGGCTGGACACGGTGCGCTGAGTGTATTTGTGAAGGCTGTAGCTGGATGCCAGCATGTTTGGCAATCTTTATCGTAAGTTCAACAGATGATTCGTTCGGCGTCTCAGGTAGACCCACAATCTCAATGTTGGACAATCTGGCACGCTGTTGCTGCTTATTTAGCTGCGTTTGTAAGTCACTTACCTTACTTCTGTCCTCCACTACTTCTCTTTGTAAATTATCAAAGTTTTTCTTGAGACCTTCATGTTTATCTAAAAGCTTCGAATGTGACACTTCTAGTAGATCATATTTAGCGCTAATAGTTGCTATTTCTCTCTGAAATTCCGTTACCAAAGAACCCTTTAATTCTTCAATCATTTCCCTTTTAAGCACGTTTAATTTTAACTCCAAAATACGTTCAATCCGTGACACTATGATACATTCACTCGAGGAAGTAGTAATGTCAGAGTCCAGTGTTGATGGCAGACTGGGCGTGCTTGGCGTGGCTATTGGCGCTAGGGGTGTTTGGCGTAGGTTAGGTAAGGACGAAACTCCTCCATCCTTCAACAAGTCTTTTGCTGGTTTCGCTGTGTTACGCACAGGTGTACTGCTGTTGTCGCCCCCCATTCGTTGACCCGCGATGCAGACAGAGCACTTCCACTGTGATCTTGTAGTATACTCGTTGTTAAAGTTGATGCACTCTGAATGATACAGCTTAAAGCACTGAGTACACTTAATACGCTTCTGGGTCACTGTTATGTTGGCTCTGCAGGCTTCACATGTTCCAGCCATCGTTGTAATTATAGGTTAATAATAGAAATATATATGACAGGTTGAATTGGCAGTGGATAATTGTAGGCTTACAGTAATTGCACTTATTATTGCGTTGAGGTGACACTACTTCTGGTTTTCTTTATTTAATTATATTTAACTATGTTAGTTGGTAATTTTCTATTATATTTGGTTTAATTTTAATCTTAGTTTATTCACTAAATTGTATAATTTTTGAGATCGCAAGTAAACTCAACAGTTCGTGTATCTATATCGAGGGTAGATCATTTTGCATTACAATATAAGTAAACATAACAAAACTTTTTAACCACAGTTTCTTTTGCAGCAAAATACCCTGCAGTGATAATAGAAAAATGTTTTAAGTCTATCAATGCAACTGAGCACGATAAAGAGTCCTTTAAATTGCTTGATGAAACGGAACACAACTATTTAGGTAATGTTACTTTTTGTACGTTTTGTACTTACTAAAAAAGTTACATTTTGTACTTAGCAAAGAATATATAACCACTACTAGTTAGATCGGCTTTCGGCATATACCGTAATCATTCTTAAGTGAATACCGTCGCTCACATACATCTGCAACACCAAAGGAGCTGCAGGTGCGTTGCCAGCCTTTAGGGATATTTGAGAATGAGGGAGGGGAATGTGGGCCTCCGATTACATCACTCACCGAACGAAACGCAGGTGCACAAGATGATTCTACTTGAAGATGATGAACTGGCCTTTTCGAGCAGCAGGTAAAGCCACCGCTTGGCTCTACCACGCGTTACGGATGTGATGGATACGTCAGGTTGTGATATACTTTATCCCATTTCATGGTGTGTCCATTCATAATGCTCATCCGACGTATGACGCCGCATATGTCCTGATGTGTATTTAACATAGGCCGCAGCAAAATACGCAAAATTGTAAAGCTACAACTAAATAGGCGGTAGAACTCCTTTTCTGCTTAGGAGTCGTCTGGGTAGGTAGAGGTATTACCCTATAGCCTATTTCTGCCGCCAAGCAGCAGTGCAACCACTGATGTCTTCCGATTTGTGGGCCTGGTGCACCCTTCGCTTAGAAGGTGCACCAAGCCTACAAATGGTAGCCTGGAGGTAGTTTCGCTAGTTTTCGTTGTAGTTAGTTGTAGACTCACAATTCATCTGAACGTTGTTTCAAATTGTAGTGTCTTGTAGTTTTATCTAATTTTATTTTAATATTTCTAGCAAGAAAGTCTCTCTGCGATTATGCTGACTCCTACATCATACTTTGCGACGTAGTGAGTGATTTCAACCAACAAAAAGGATTGTTGATTTTCATTATGTTGGCAGCCTTCGTTGCATACATACTTATAACTAATTACTTTTTGATAAAGTCGTTTTGCTTACCAGGTAATAAATACATTGACAGTCTCAAATCAATCCCAATTTATCTTTTATCTTTATTTTAATGGAACATAATTTAAGAGGTCCCTGTAAAACTATTAATGAAAAGAACCCTTGCCCAGCCGTGAGAATTATTAGAATCGATAAAAAAAGTTTCACAGTGTGGCGGCATAAGAGATTCTGCCACTCAGTCATCCAGTGTCCAGTGGCCTTACCCCTATAATATTTCAGAAATCAACCATCTAAACCGGTGACGGGTCTAAACGTAACGATAAACACTGAAAATTTACAAACATATTAAATAGCCAAATCCAGTAAAACCCGAGCGCTTTTCGCAATGACTAATAGTTTAATGACCTCGGCAAGAGCGGCTATCCCGCAGGGTTTTATTATCAGGTCGTTGGAGACTTTAAACGCGGCTACGGAAATGAGTGGAGTACCTATATAATATCAAAAAATTAATAATATGATGATGAATTCTTAGAATGTAAATTGAAAAAAATATATGTATTTAAATATATTAATAGTATGTATGTATCCGACTTTAATATATTAATATACTTACATTTTTAAGTAGTCTCGTTATGTCCCATAAAACCAACCCGTGTGCCTGGCAAATTAAAGAAGCGCGTCAAGGAGTAATCATGAATGTAGTAGAAGTCGATTCATAGCAAATACGCTTAATGCCTTTGTATTATATCCTCCTGGCCGATTGCAACAACGGCGTATACAGTCCGCCTGACATCTTGAGAGCGCATCCATCATCGAATAAGCATCAATTTTCTCTTACGTTGTCACCCCTGATATTTGCTTTTTTTAATTTGATTCACTTACCGCGCGAAACTCAATAGCTGCTTAACGCTGGTACCGTACCATTCGTGCCGTAGCTGCACAGTAACTCTATCACATATGTACATTTCAAATCCAGATTAATATTATAACTAATGCGATTGTAACTGCGTCTGCCTGTCCGTTACGTTTTCCCGGCTAAGCCACTGAATCGGTTATCATGAAAATGGTATGGTTGTGGTGATATATTTGATCCCTGGATTGCCGCCGGAATATTATCCAGGCGGACAAAGTCTTAAAAGCTAGTTTAAAATTATTAATGTAAACTAACCACTTGATTTTTACATTTTTAAGTGCTGATTTGCAATTTCTTGTCGGGAAAGTGAAATATCGCGGGAAGACCTTTCATGCATATGAAATAAAAAACTCTATGATATGTAAATTACATATACGAATTTTTCTCCCGGAGATTGCCATAGCATTTTCAAGATTTAGTCTTAGTCTTCTCTTACGATACCCTCGGGTAAGAGAAGTAAGGGATAGGACGGACGGATAGAATCTCAAGCCGCTGGCACATGTAACGTATAAAAATTCGACGAAGTGCTAGTCGAGCTCGTGCACCGAGGATTCCGTACAACCTAACAACATATCGGTGTTATGTACTTAACAAAAAAATTATGTTTTCTTTCACTCAGTTTGCGATTCTTACTGCGATCCAGACTCGCACTTACTTTAGCCTGCCCTGTAATTACACCAAGTCTGACGTTTGTATGTAATGTAGTTTGTATGTAATAGAGCAAAAACAAAAAACCTTGAAAAAAACACGTATCTTAAAAGATACGTGTTACGTGCCCATAAATGGAAACCCTCTTAATTCTACCTTTTAGTTTTTATTTTATTACCACTATGACAAATATTCTGTGCAAATTTATTTTAATGTAGCCCTTTAAATGTAGCATAGACGGATGGACGGACGGACAGACGGCCTAGGCTTAATAAAATGGCTCAAATGGTGCGGAACAGTATTCTAAAAAGTATTTTATACGATCTCTTTAACGACAAAACTAGGTACGAAAAAAGGCGATGAGCTGATAATGGGCAACTTTGGAGTAGAGCAACGGAACCCAAGAGGGCAACAACTGGCTGACTTTATGGCAAAGGAGGGATTCTTTATGATGGACTCCAATTTATAGAGAAGCGGCCCCACAGTAAGTGGACCTGGATGAACCCGGACGGTACCCCAAAAAACAAGATTTACTTGATTACGACGACCAAGCGTCAGATGTTCAGTGGTCTCTGTGATCACTAGGATGAAAACCGGCAGTGATCACCGAACGGTAAGAGGTACACTGAATCTTAACATTAGGCTCGAGCGGTCTCGTCTGATGAAGTCTACGCTCCGTCCACCATGTGCCCTTATGCAAAACCCTGACAGCTTTCAGCTCGAATTGCATAATCGCTTTCAGTGCCTAGAAGATTGCGTTATAGTAGACGATACAAATAGCAGGCTAGTGGAAACTGTCCATGCGGTAGGAGCTAAGATTTGCTGGACCCGTCGCACGAACAAGCCCCTAAAGCTCTCCGATCACACTCTTAAACTCATGAAAGCCAGGCGTGAGATAAAGCTGCAGTCTACAGCGGATGCGTCAGCATATCGGCAACTGAATAGAAATCTCCAAATGTATGAGGCAAGACATACGCAAATTTAATACAGCCTGTATTGAAAATGCGATAGAGAGGAAAAAAGGCTCCAAAGTCTTCGCCAAAGATCTGTCTATCGTAAAGAGCTAACTGACAAAGTTGAAGGCCGAAAGCGGCGCGTTTATTTCCGTTGGAGCCGAGATTTTGAGTGAGATCGAGAGATTTTAAGGATAGCTGTACACAACTTCGTTGAAACCACACACTGATGTGAGAAACGACCCAAGAGCTAAGCTTATCCGACATTATTCCGATAACATCGCAGACGTGAGAGCGAGATTAGGATGGCTCTTAAACAGCTTAAAAACCCTCCTCACCCGGCGACGGCAAGTACGGAATTACAGCTGAGCTTCTGAAAGCGGGTCTAAAACCAATACTTGTAGTCCTTCAGAAGCTGTTTAATTCCGTCATTCATGGCGGTGTTGCGCCGAAAGCGTGGAGTAGAAGCGTAATTGTCCTATTCTTTAAGAAAGGGGATAACTGTCTATTGAAGAATTATATACCGATATCGCTTCTAAGCCTAGTCTACGTGCTGTTTTCGAGAGTCATCTCAAACCGTCGAGTAAACAGACTTGACGACTTCCAGCCTTCCGAACAAGCCGAATTTCGGAAAGGCTATAGTACCATAGACCACATACATCCTTTTCGCCAGATTGTACAGAAGACCGAGGAGTACAATTTACCATTATGTCTGGCGCATGTGGACTATGAGAAAGCCTTCGATTCAGTCGAAACTTGGGCGGTACTACAATCTCTCCAGTGACGCCAGATAACAATTAGGTATAACTGGGACAAATTGTCCGAATAGGTATGTCCAACTTCGACGAATCCAACTCGGCTGGGCTGCGTTCGGGAAACTACGTCATATCTTCTCGTTGAGCATACCACAAAACCTCATGAGCAAAGTATACAACCAGTGCGTGTTTCCTGTGATGACATATGGAACTGAGACATGGTCCTTCACTGCAGGCCGGATGAGGAAGCTCAAAGTTGCTCAGTGCGCTATGGAAAGGGCAATGCTCGGAGTTTCTCTGCACGATAGAGTCTGCAATGATCATATCCGCAGCACAACTAGGGTAACCGACATAGTCGCAAGGTTCAGCAAGCTGAAGTGGCAATGGGCCGGCCACATAGCTCGCAGAACCGACAGCCATTGGGGAAAAAAGGTTCTCGAGTAGCAGCCATGTACAGGCAAACGCAGTGTAGGACGACCCCCCACAGGATGGAGCGACGACCTGCGCAATGTTGCGGCAAGTCGATGGATGCAGGTAGCTCAGGACCGAGCTTTATGGCTATCTTTGGGGGAGGCCTATGTTCAGCAGTGGACTTGTGGTATGCTGAAATGATGAAATGCTAATCTATCTCTGCCAAATTTCTTTTAGATCCGTTATTCCGTCTTTTAGGCTTGATTGAGCAGCAAACATCATAACATACAACATATATAGCTTTCATATATTTTATAATGTATGATAGGATTAACTATTTTAATTAACTCAACATGATCTGGTTCTTGAATCATTTTATGTCGATTTTGGTTCTGGTTGAGCCCTGCCACCGCACCCACGAGGAGGTACATGCGATGTTTTATTCCTTTTATTATTAATAGATTATAAATAGATTATTGAATAAATATTACATTGACCCATTTGTTTAGGAACGAACATTTCGACCATTGGTTGATGACAAAGTAATTATACTTCATTTGTTTCCACTGAACTCTTTGTCTTATTTCTTTAACAACTAATTAAAACAAAAACATATATGATTTCATAAAAATTGTTATTTGATACCTTGTATTTGTTTCACGCAATATATTTATTTCTTTCTTAATGAATACATGAATACATGATACCCCTAGAAATAAGTCAATCGATCCTTAGTTGTTTATTAACATTTTATTACAATAAAATAAAATATAAAAAATACTAAAAAAAAGGATATTTACGAAGTACACCTCCACGCAGGTAAATTTAAAAATGGCATTGGACAAGGAAATTTCTGAATTCAAACAATATATAATTTGGTCTGATTTGATTTGAATTCGGCTGCAGATCATTAAGTTAATAGTAATTAAGTTTGCCTCGTTAGTCGCGGATCCCAGACGTGGAAGGTCATACACCTTCCCTGTTGGACCTTTTGCTGACCTCACACCCGGACGGATATTTGGTCTCAGTCGATGCCCCTCTTGGCTCGTCGGACCACTGTCTGATCCGGGTGTGTAGATGCCTATCGCGCGCCGATCCCGAACGCGATCTGCGGGGTTCCGCCGTGTGTGGCACTATAGGTCGGCAGATTGGGATGGAATGCGGTCTTTCTTTGCTTCCTACCCATGGGGCAGGTTTGCTTCTCGCTGGATGATCCCAACGCCGTTGCAGATTCTGTCACCGATGTGGTACTTCAGGGAATGGAACTTTTATTCCGTTCTCTGCAGTGCCTGTCGGAGGTAAATCCCAGCCTTGGTTTGGTCGCACCTGCAAAATAGCGTCACGCCGAAAGCGGAAGTGCTACCAGGCCTGGGCCGATGCATTGGCGTCTCGGGATGCAAAACCAGTGCTCTTAAAAACGAGTACAACTCTGCCTCCAGGTCCTTCAAAGAGTTATCGCTGCGGCAAAGTTAAAGCACATTGGCAGAATTGGCGAGAGACTAGTTCGCCTCCCATCGGGATCCCGCGCATTCTGGTCTCTCGCCAAGGCTGTCCAGGGAATTTCTGTCAGCCATCTCTCCATCTCTACACAAGGAGGATGATTCGCTGGCCCACACTGCAAAGAAAGCCGATCTCTTGGGCTCTCTTTTGCATCCAACTCGACTCTTGATGACCGGGCAAACTCTCCACCTACCATCCCGTGGTGTAAGTGCTCCATGCCGGAAATTCAGTTTCTGCAGAGCTCAGTGCGAAAGGCACTCCGCTCCTGGACATTCATAAGTCGAGTGGGCCGGACGGAATCCTCCAATTGTGCTGAGGATGTGCCCCTGAGTTGGCACCGGTTCTCACGCGTCTTTTCCGGCACTCCTACTCTTCAGGCGTCGTCCCGGAATCTTGGAAGACAGCATTTGTGCATCCAATACCCAAAAAAGGCGACCGCTCTGATCCGTCCAACTACAGGCCTATTGCCATCACCCCCTTGTTATCTAAAATAATGGAGTCTCTCATCAACACCCAGCTCCTGAGGTACCTGGAGGAACACCAGCTGATCAGTGACCGACAGTACGGTTTCCGTCGCGGACGATCAGCTGGTGATCTTCTAGTTTACCTGACTCACCGATGGGCAGAAGCAGTTGAGTCTAAGGGGGAGGCTTTGGCGGTTAGTCTGGACGTAGCGAAAGCATTTGATAGGGTTTGGCATAAAGCGCTTCTTTCAAAGCTTTCATCTTACGGGGTTCCCGAGAGATTGTGCAACTGGGTCACCAGCTTCCTCACGGATCGGAGCATCAAGGTTGTTGTCGACGGTGCATGCTCGGACCCCAAACCCGTGAATGCTGGTGTTCCACAAGGCTGTGTGCTATCTCCTCTGTTCCTTCTGCATATCAACGACATGCTACAAATCAGTAGCATTCATTGCTATGCAGACGACAGCACGGGTGATGCCCTATATACAGGCCGTGCGAATATTTCTCGGGAACACGTCGACGAGTGCCGGAACAAACTTGTGTCTGAAGTCGAGACCTTGTTATTCAAAGTCTCGGATTGGGGTCGACGTAATTTGGTCCTATTCAACCCCAAAAGACACAGGTTTGCGCGTTCACCGCTAAAAAGAATCCTTTGTCGTTTCTCCTCTTTTGAGAACATTCCCTTATTGCCTCAGCCAGTATCAGAATCCTTGGCGTTGACATATCGAGCGACGTTCAGTTCCGTGGTCACTTGGAGGAAAGGCCAAATTGGCCTCCAAAAGCTTGGTGTGCTCTGTAGAGCGGGACAGTATTTCATGCCGGTCCACCGTTTGCAACTTTATAAGGCGCAAGTTCGGCCCCACATGGAATACTGTTCTCATCTCTGGGCAGGGGCACCCCAGTACCAACTCCTTCCATTTGACCGCATCCAACGTCGAGCGGCTCGAATTGTCGGCGACCAAGCTCTCTCTGATCGGCTTGATCCTTTGGCCTTGCGAAGAGATGTTGCTTCTCTTTGCATTTTTACAAAATTTTCCACGGGGAATGTTCCGAGGAACTGTTCGGATTGATCCCAGCTGCTGAGTTTCACCATCGTACATCGCGACTGAATTCGAAGTTCCATCGATACCACCTAGATGGTTGGCATTCCACCACAGTGCGTTTTAATCGAAGTTTTCTGCCACGCACTTCGACTTTGTGGAATCAGCTGTCGCCAGCAGTATTTCCGAATAGTTACGACTTAGGGACCTTCAAGAAAAGAGCTTATTCCTTCCTTAAAGGCCGGCAGCGCATCTGTAGCTCCTCTGGTGTTGTGGATGTTCGTGGGCGTCGGTGATCACTTACCATCAGGTGAGCCGCACGCTCGTTTGCCCCCTTCTTCTATAAAAAAAAAAAAAAAAAAAAAAAAAGTCAACAATCTGACCCATATCGTTTTTTTACTTGATTACATTGTTATATTATGGGTTTTTAATACAGATGAGTGAAACAAGAGTACTTCTTAATAAAGTGATGTACTCCATAACACCTGTCGGCGATCCCATATGTCCGGAGCTGGATACCTTTCACAAGCAGCTTACTCTCAACAAGCCAATGTTTTCGCCGTTAAATGTGTACACTCTTCAGAGATCTCAGATTGTTGCGGTAAATTATTTTCTGCATCAGATAAGCAAAGAAATGTGCCTAATTTTAATAAAATATTTATTTTCTAGATTATGGCTGCCATAACAACGTACTCGATCATTATTGTACAGTATCGTGTTGTTGAAGAGTGTTAAAAAAATAATATAATACGTGCACTTAATTTATGTTTAATCTTGATATGAAACTCAATTTTTAACTCAAGTAACGACGTACTACCATAAAACCATACTAAATTATATACATATATATACTACGAGGCATTCCATTTTGATTCTCAGGGAAGAAAACGTTCGTACATCTTAATTTTTTATCGTCGAATAACGTCACTCGTCATCATATTAGTCAGTATCATATACTACATACACACATATTTAAACATCTTTAAATGTATAATATGTTTGAATTTCTTGGACTTGAGTGTTCTTAAAGTATTAGAAACACTGCTCTATTGAAAACTTGCTTGCTTTTGTCGTACTTTAATAAAAGTATTGTAAAATAAAATTATGCTCGTTTTATTTAATTATCATGAACCATCCGCAATTTAGCAGATTTTTAGAAATTACTTTGAGCCCACTATAAAAATCCATCATTATCGAAGTTTAATTCTTCTTATCACATTTCCAAACCGAATTTCCAAATTTTTCACCAGCTCATACGTATATTCCGAGCAGAATAACTTTCGATTAGATACGATTTTAACTATTCTTGCACTTTGTCTGTGTTTTTGGTGAAGCACACGCGTATCTTCAATAATTATTCTCTAATGGATTCATACACTGGTGTATCGCACCTCACAGTGTAGCATTCCGAGAACACCTCTTCAGGTAATTTGTAATGTCTTGTATATCCCCATATGTGATGATGATTTCATTGTCTCTGATTCTAAGTAACCAAATCTTTTCATGATAGAAAGATAATATTTTAACTACAGACTTTGTCCTATCTTCAGATCACATTCAACATCTCCCTGTTATTAATTAATACCCATTGCAGTTGAATAAAATCAATAATACTCCATACCCCAGCGTCAATTTTAAAAGTAAATAAATAAATATGAAGTTAATGAAGTTATGAGATGTCCAGGTTATGGGGATAAACATTTGACAAACTTAGTATATGGAGTAATGATTAAAAATAATTAATAGTATTTTTAAGTTTAAAGTAAAAGTAAAGTAGCAGCCTGTAAATGCTCACTGATGGGCAAACGTCTTTCGAAGATTGCCAATTTCATTTTCGCTGTTTCCCTAAATCGTCTCTTACTACACCAACGGAAACAAGGGTCTAGTCTTACATTAATTACTGGTCTGTACTGAACTTTACAGGACATTGAAGAAGTCGAAAACAATAGAAATTAAAGACGGTTTAGATTCATTGAAACTTAAAACTAACTTGGTGGTTTTAAACCATTCAGTTTATTTTAAAGTTAAATTACCACGCGTGTATTCGGCATATACAGAAAATGTTTAAAAAAACACTATGCTTGCTCTTTAATTTGTAATGCAGGTTGAGGATATTTTTAATTTTTTTAAAAGTCCACCTCTGAAGTGGAGCTTCCGCTATCTGAATTTTTCATGTATCGCTCAACCACTTTACATACATAAATTGTACATAAAAAAACACCCGAAACAGATCATACAATACTGCTGCGACCCACTGCGCCGCAACCGAACGCTTCGCCACACAAATCGTGTTTTTATTTTCTCAGGCTTTTGAACATTATATAACCATTATATAATATGCCTAATCTAAGCAGTGTCATAATAATAGAATTTCTATCATTGCAACACGTCATGGGCCAATGTATGTATTTTGAGTTTAATATCTTTTAATAAATTAATAATCATTGACTTTTGTCAATGCAAATTGTAAAACATTTTCAAAAAGAAGATAAGATAAAATACGCTACATACTTACATTTCCAAAATGTGCATAATGTTTATAATTTCGTGCTATGCAAAACAGACATGTAAAATAATCTATTTTGAAGTATTAGAGATTTTTAAAGAAAAAAGTGTCACTTACTCGACCAAATTGTTATTTACATTGTATTATAATTAAAAAAAAAAAAGATTTTATCCTGTCTAATTCACAAATTTTTATTACTTATATACTCGCATAATATTCCTAATTCCATTCGAAATAATAGGTTTACATATATTTTAGACTTTGGCATGACTAACACATAATACATAAAGTGCATTAAAAATGCATTAAGTTCTGATATAATTGCACGTAACTCAATCCTGCATTAAAAACCTTTTACTTTATTTTTTATTTCTCAGTCAGTTGTAACAAGAATTTAGGTCTGTGATTGTTGGATGTTGTACCTTTACGTATCTTATATACTTGCATTTAAGGACACAAAGTACACATTTGTTTTTGGAAGTTGATTCATTCTACACAGAACTTTAATATATTTAATTTTAGTGATCATTCAGAATACGGTTTTGTTTTAAAGTTAAATTACCACGCGTGTATTCGGCATATACAGAAAATGTTTAAAAAAACACTATGCTTGCTCTTTAATTTGTAATGCAGGTTGAGGATATTTTTAATTTTTTTAAAAGTCCACCTCTGAAGTGGAGCTTCCGCTATCTGAATTTTTCATGTATCGCTCAACCACTTTACATACATAAATTGTACATAAAAAAACACCCGAAACAGATCATACAATACTGCTGCGACCCACTGCGCCGCAACCGAACGCTTCGCCACACAAATCGTGTTTTTATTTTCTCAGGCTTTTGAACATTATATAACCATTATATAATATGCCTAATCTAAGCAGTGTCATAATAATAGAATTTCTATCATTGCAACACGTCATGGGCCAATGTATGTATTTTGAGTTTAATATCTTTTAATAAATTAATAATCATTGACTTTTGTCAATGCAAATTGTAAAACATTTTCAAAAAGAAGATAAGATAAAATACGCTACATACTTACATTTCCAAAATGTGCATAATGTTTATAATTTCGTGCTATGCAAAACAGACATGTAAAATAATCTATTTTGAAGTATTAGAGATTTTTAAAGAAAAAAGTGTCACTTACTCGACCAAATTGTTATTTACATTGTATTATAATTAAAAAAAAAAAAGATTTTATCCTGTCTAATTCACAAATTTTTATTACTTATATACTCGCATAATATTCCTAATTCCATTCGAAATAATAGGTTTACATATATTTTAGACTTTGGCATGACTAACACATAATACATAAAGTGCATTAAAAATGCATTAAGTTCTGATATAATTGCACGTAACTCAATCCTGCATTAAAAACCTTTTACTTTATTTTTTATTTCTCAGTCAGTTGTAACAAGAATTTAGGTCTGTGATTGTTGGATGTTGTACCTTTACGTATCTTATATACTTGCATTTAAGGACACAAAGTACACATTTGTTTTTGGAAGTTGATTCATTCTACACAGAACTTTAATATATTTAATTTTAGTGATCATTCAGAATACGGTTTTGTTTTCAGAATTTTTGTTAAAAATTTATACTACTTCACAGACAGCGTGCCTTCCATGCCGCCCATGCCAAAAATGCGTCAAATTGGCGTAGCCGGGATTTTTTTCTGGAAACTTTTTTCATGCCAAGGGGTATATTTACACGGGGGCAAATTTATATCGCACCCGGGTGCCATTAACCGTCACTTGATCGCGTGTTACCGAAATTGCATGTTATTAGATTACATTTGTTTTTTAAACCTGTAGTATTTTCATTAATATCACCTATTTTCATATTAAATTTACAGATGTTTTCAAGAAACTAACAATTTACTGATAACCATAAAAACAGTCACCGAAGGTCCTGAAATGGAAAACACAGGGCGTGAAGTAGTCGAAGTACATGGCGCTTTATTAATATTGTTTCGTATAATGCGCTTGATAGGTATTGCTCCCTTGCGAATCCAAAAATATGGTTCCCGTCATCTTGTCAGCGTGTCGCGCTCATACGCATTCCTGGGGCCTTTGTTTGTGACAACGCTCTGTAAGTAGTATGCTTCTCTTTTTTCTTATTATACCTCTTATAGTCGCCGCCCTGTAGGATTACTTCTATATCGTGGATCGTTTACAAATATAAATTACACATACACAACCCTAGAGCAGTCGTCTCTGACCTTAACCTTAACAGCCTATAAATAGTCCACTACATGACAAAGCCTCACCGATAAGGAGGATTTTCCACAATCGCCACGCTCGGCAAACAGATTGGCAATCGCAGTACCAGATACCTCGCACCACGTACACTGCCCGTCATCGGTCTGGTATTTTTCGAGATAGTTATCCAGCCATACACCGGTGGCCATTCGATTTCAAAGCTTTTTCCTTAGTCGCCTCTTTCAACGCCGACGGTAAGAAAGCGGGTGGTAGATTTTAACGCCCATACAGACATATTTTTATTCCAGACCGCAATCAACAATACGAACGGTCGTGTGCAGCCACGTCAACCCACCCGACAGAATGTAAAATTTATTCTTAGTGTTCATAAAATCAGCAATCACGCCAGAAGCCAGAGCCTCGTTTGTTTGTTACCAAGGTCATAGTGCAGGTGAGGTTCGTATTTGAAGAAAGAGATGGTATACGCGTATTCCGCCTTAAAACATCCAAAGCACAATTCCATGCTGAATTCCGCGTACCTGTTGTTATGAGATGTTAATTGCTATAGGCCGTTCTTTTTAATTGCAGGTACCCTTACTGGTATCGGGCTGATCTGGGATATTTGCATTAAAGATACACACGGTGCTGTCCGTATAGCTACGCCCTCCTCGGCAGCATTCTGGTTGTTGGATCTTGGTATAACCTCAACCATTTCCTGTATAGGAGTTTTCGACGCCGTAGGGCGGATTCGTCGTGTGATATATTACTTGAACTACATCAAAAAAGTTAGCACTCCATTTTGTCACAGAATTTCTATTGCTGTAAAACGTTATCAGTTAAGCTCACACATTTTACAGAGAACATAACAGTAAAACCGAAAATTAAATCCAAATAAATGTGGGTCAGATTATAAAAGGAAATATTAAGAAATCTATTAGAATATACTAAATCCTAATCTCATAGACTAGTGATGGGAAGCAGCACCGGCACTGCGGTAACCAACACTGCGCAGCGAGGTGGATAAGTGCAAATCTTCTACGCTTAGGATTCCAGCATTTGTTAGCGAGTTCATGGAAAGGTTCATTCGTCTGTCTCTAGCAGTAGACTTGTACAGGCTGATGAAGAAGAGTAAGAAGAAGCTGGGTTCGAAGAGTTAGCACCACTAGCTATGTTAATTGTAATATTAAGTGCTGAATTTATCACGTGATCGCTGAAGGAAAAGTACATATCCATCTTTCGAGGATCTTCAAATACTTAGAGGATACCGTTACCCAACAGTGCGACGTTTACGCTGCTCTACTCTCCACTCTGCGTAAAAAACCAAGAGCACTTGTTGTAAAAAACTGATATGTTCAGCGGTTATGAGTGTACCTCTAAAGAAATCATGAAGAAAACTTCTTTTATACATAAGATAACAAAATACTCTCTGATCACCTGATGGAAATTAGTTACTGCGACGCGTAGATACGTTTATCTGTCCTCAATTATAAATCCAAGAGTTGCGTTGTCACCTCTGGGGTCGATGATGGAATGCCTCGTTACCATGAACGGGTCTTAGGTTCTATAACATACGACAATTTTTCACATCTTAACAGCTACATTTTTCCGCTGTCTAACTTGTGTTCTGCGAGATTGTAGCCCATCGTCGGTTCAGCGAACTGCACTGGAGTATACCCTGCCACATACATTTATGAAATTTTCCAAAGTTGCGTTAGTTGGAAGTTACATAAAAAACGGTAAAAACTAATCGTGCTATCGAATTAGAGTGTCCGCGCTACTTTCGAGCCGATCTAATACAATTCTGGAGAAATGCCTAAAGAATATACCTGCATAATTTCAGATAAACTCTCAAATAAACGAAGACTGCAAGCCAAAACAAAAAGAAATGCTCATAAGTGGACTTGTAATATTAAATGTTTTGGTGCTTTTTTGTGCAACGTGCATGCATTTTTTCATTTCTTCATTAACCGAAATGCAAAGAAATACACAAGGTAAGTTGAGTTATTGTTAGCAGAACGAACTGAGCAGTAGTGAAAATTATAATTTGATTTATGTAATATACATATATAAAATGTAATTTAGATTCAACAATTTCCAGTGATAATATTGTATCTATACACGGCAGTTTATTCTGAATACTTTATGGGTTGTCTGTTGAGCACATTATTTACATTAATTGTGCGATTGGTTAATTTTTCACTACACTCATTTAATCGTGAAATGAAGAAATATGTCACAATGTTGGAAGATGGTACGTTATTTGTATATTACTTTACATTCATACAATACATAACAGCCTAGAAACGGTCCGCTGCAGGACATAGGCCTCCCCTAAAGTGGATTTTCTATAATTGCAGTACCAAACCCTTAGATGCTGCTCCTCGTCATCGGTCTGCTTCATTTTAGTCTGGTATTTTTTGAGATGGTTATCCTACCGTCTATCGGTAGTCATTGATATTTTCCAGGTTTTTCCCTTAATCGCAACGACACCCATGGTAAGAAAGAGGTTGCAGACGTCAACGTTCTTATGCCCAATACTGGAGAACCTAAGCTCTATGTTTAAGTACCTCAAAAATTTCTCCCAACGGGTTGGTTTCGACATGAACATGTACACGATGAAGATCATGTCTCCATGTCACACCAATACCGGTTGTTGATGGGAACACTACGCTCGAAATGGTTGACGCGTTTATTGAACTGGGACAAATTGTTCGTTTACGTAAGTATAACTTCGATCAAGAAGACGAAAGTAAACAACAGAGACTTTGTGCTCAGGAGAGCACAACGGGCTAGGTATTTCATTGTGAGCAACGCAACTGCAACGATGATGTCCGCATCAGAGGTGGCAACAGACCGGTTACAAAGCTCACAGAACTAATAACCATAATGGAAAAGAAAGATTGTCGAGTGCCAACATCGTGTAGGCAAACGCTGTGTAAGATGACACCCACAAGATGGAGTAATTGTAGTAACCTTGGGGGTGCTAAGAAGATCGATGCTGGTGGCTCAGGATCGTACTTTGAAGGAATCTATTGGAGACGCCTATGTTAAACAATGGACTGTATGGAAAAACTGTAATAGTGATAATAAGTATAACATCTCTTCAATATCTCTATACAATAAACGTTTTCAATCTAAGAAATTTTATTATGTTGTTTTTGAAATACATGTAACAGAAATAGACGATTACTATTTTTATCATCATTAAAAACTTGATTACCCACAGACACAACAAACTTAAGAATTCGCATAACCGTAAAAGATAAACTGCCATTAAAATCCATTAAAATTAATAAAATAGTCGATCAACTTGGAGGACTGGGATCGAATGGATCTGGTAAGTAATACTCATACGCAATAATTTAAGGCACACAACATTTTATTGAAGGGTGCAGATTGTGACAGGTTTAAGTGCTTACATTCGTATCTTTCATATGTTTCAATTTGAAAGATTGCTCTTTTTCTTTTTTTAGACCTATTTCATTTACAAAAAAATAATAGATCACTACCTCTTCGCTTCAGGTTCGAGGTGTGCAATTATTTCCCAGAGTTTCTAAATTAGTAAACATTTCTATGTTGCATGACTTATTATTGGAAAACTTTATCATAAAAAAATACGTTAGGTATTCCAGAAATTCAATACTTCTTTTATTTAATTTTATTCGATTATTTATTAGTCAGTGGGACAGCCTATATGAAGCACAACACATGAAATAAATCTTTAATAAATAAAAAAAGGGAAAAATGAAGTCGCAAGTTGTAGTTGGTTTGTGTTTTTGTTTATAACTGATAAATTTCTAAATTGATTTCAATGCGGTTTTCATAATCATTTACAACATTAGATTTATATTAAGTTAATAAACTACAGATCTGGCCGTGCGAGCCCGATTTGCTTGTTACTTATAATTCTAAAATAATGACGCCGATTACTATAGTATGTTGACGGAGTCTTTCCTATATTTCTATATATTTTTTTGTAGACCTATATCCATAATGGAATGCGTTTCCTGGCAGTTATCTCAAACACATGTCCACGGGCGGGCCAAGTTTGTGAGCACTGTGTGTCACTACTGCTGAGCAATCTTAATAATATCTACTTTATTAGTCTGTGTACGTTGCTATGAAACTGCCAACAAATGCTGATATGCGATGCATAGAAATTTTCCCCAAATCTCGCCGGGCTGGCTACCTAGTTGGTTAGTACAGTGCCGGCACCACAGTTTGAACTTTGCGCCATCTGTAAGACGCCAGAGATTGCTCCGACAGTCAACAGGACAGATCACATGCATGCGAAGTTGCCTTAGAAATTTGGAGATAAAGTTGGTTACTAAAATATAATAAATATTGTTCTACATATTCTACATATATTTATCTAACAAATGTTTATGCCCTAGACACAGCTATTTCACATAAGGAGGAAAAGAAGCTTCGTCAACTAGTTATTCTGTATGTTCGAATCAACGAGGTAGTGAGGATGATTAATAAGTCCGAAGGACCTCTGATGCTTGTGGTTTTGGCATCATTTATCATATATTTCGTGAATATTGCTTATGATTTGATAACAACTATAGCTTTCACAGGTAGGTGAACTTTGAGTTCAAGCCCTTGCTTTATCAATGTTGCTATATTACACAACCTGTATAGGTAAAATAAAAATTTCATCTGTAACTAGTAACAAAAAAAAGTGAAAAGTAACAGCGAAGTATTTATATTTTTTACCAATCCAAAAAGTTAAAGACGAGGGCCTTATTATTGACCCAAAACTGGTCATATTTATATTATCTCGAGGAAGATGTGGAGGGGATCTGCCCCCATCACAATCCGTAAAAAACGACAAAGGGAAGTGCCAAAATAATCAGGAGGCTTCCGATAGGAGACCAAAAAAAACATATTGAATATGCCACATCTAAATTATCCAGAATAGCGATGGCCAGTAATCTATGGTATGGTCTTTGCTATTGCGATCGCCGACCCAAGCTGGTCCCTAAGCAAGGCGATTACGACAATTAATCACATTGACAAAGGTCTTGGTCATCAACATCTTAAAGCATATTTCCTTTACCACCTTCACGCCGTCTTATTCCACGGGTTTATACTTGCAAGTGTCGATTTAAATTACTTCGAAAGCCTCACGACTTCCGACAGATAGCGGAATAACCATCTCGGAATGTCAGAATGAAAAAACAAACATCGTAAAGAACAGCAGAAAGGTACGATGGATTTGCCGATTCTACTGCCATGATGGGAGAGGCTATGTCTAGCAGTGTACTGTAGACAAATTTTACTAGCTTTATTAAAATGGAATTGAAACATGAACAAGTCCATTAAAAATTGAGGGAAGACGAAACATAACAATCAACTGTAATCAGAAAATATTTGCTGGGTTTTTAAACATACTAAAACAGACAGTCAGTTAATATTGCATTGTCGTCCAATTTAGTTAATTAAGTTCGTTAAAAATCGACTGCAAGATTTGTGCCAAACAGACAAAGAGGCAAGAAACATAGTTAATAAAACGTGGTATAAATAAAAAGAACTAAATAGTTTTCTCTTATTTCCGCAGCCTATGTAAATAATATGAAATACTACTTGGCGAATCATTTAATCTGGTGCACTTACGTCATCGGCAACGTTGTTGCATTAGTTGAACCCTGCCATCAAACCATGATAAAGGTAAAATATAATCATCGTACTACTGTCTACCTCGTTCCGGTAGTTAGTTAAAGTGTTTGTTCATAATTCCTTTTATGGTTTAAGATGAACACTAATTATTAAAATAGATTACGGTCCAGCTTTTATCTGTTTAAATAAAATGCATCGTTTGCTTTCAGATGGAGCAGACTAAAGCGCTTGTTAGCCGCATAATGTGTCGCGTCACATCAGACAACTATCAACTGCGAAAAGAATTGGATTTATTTTACTATGAATTATGCCTTTCCAATTTAGACTATTCGCCTATGGGCATGTTTACCTTGACAAGAAATTTAATTTTTACGGTATTACTTCAAAACTGTCACTAGTTCTTGACGTGTTGCAACAATATACATTATTTTGTTATGCCACGTGAAGGGAAAGGACATGTTAATAGCATAATCGCTTTAACCTATTCCATTTACAATGAATACTTATAATATTATACAGATTGTGTGTGATTTTGAACATTGCCGAGGGGTAATCTGTGTAACTGATTTGAAGATATCTTTCACTGTTTATAAGCTTCATTACTCCAGATGGTATACATAGTATTAGATTGAGAAAAAAAAATATTAGGCTTTAAGTTTATTCAAGACGTCAAGGCATTCGTTACCTCGTTATTTTCTTACCGTATCCTGACAACTCTACCAGACCTGTATCTCCGATATTCTTTAAAGAAATTTCCGTAAAAATCCAAATTGTCTTAGTTTATTACATTACAAGCTACGAGATTATTCACGTCGTTTCCTTTGTTAACTCTTACGTCACTACAGAAGAACAAACTGGCCGATTTTTTACGCTGCTTATTCTATACTGCCGCCGCACGCTATTTTAGGATTTAACTGTACTTTACGTACGTTTGTATGTGTCTACGGATTTGACTTAAAAACAAATTTTCGGATTTTGATGGAACTTCTTTTAAAGTTGCTTCAGATTCCAGTATCCTAATATTCTAAATGTGAAATTTCCGGGGTATTTATGTCGTTCAATTACGCTTAAAAGGACTGAACAGGTACCAACGAAATTTAGCACAAAATTTGCAATTTACCACCGATTTTTGAAAATTGCATACTTTTTACCTCAATTAAGAGATATCTTAGGGCAAGAAAAATTCAAGATGGAGGCAGCTATTACTTTAAACTTAAAAATAAAACATCAGGTAACTCAGAACTGAGTGAAATTAATATTATTATTCTTATTTCAGATTATGGGAGGGGTGCATGCCTACGTTCTAATATTTTCTGAATTTAGCTTTGACACAGGATTAACGCCCGAAAATAATTAAGAACAGCACCTGTTGATACATTATAAATGTATAAACATTATTAATAGTTTTTTTTTTAATATTAACATCCACACCTACCTTGTCCTATTGCGAAAATTGCACATAGTTATAGACAATTTTGTATACACAAATCAAATAATATTATCAATTACAAATCATGAAAACAAGTATATATATATATACTTGTGCAAGTATATATACATAGATTATACGAAATAAATTAATATTAAAATAGTTCATCTTGGTCAATCAACACTACTTTGGGTTTCACGAACGCAACTTTTCCCAATTTCTTCATTCGATCTCATGCCCAAATTCAGTTTATAGAATCGGTGTATATTGTCGTTTGGTCATCGAGCTCGGAAAGATTAAGATATATTACGAAGTTTTTCAATGTACATGGTCAACGGTTATCACTTGCCATCGTTTATGACTGCATGGCATAAACATTTTATGTAACATGATTTGCATGACGATCGGTAAGGGCTTCACAATTTAAAAGAGAACATTTCTTATTCCTAACTAAGTTAAACATTACTAGTATGTTTTACATATCTGTAATGCACATCTTTATTTATATATGTATTCATATAATAAGGGTAGACCGATTTTTAATAACTGGTTAATTCTGTAGCATATGATAACACAAGATTTGAACTTTAAAATTAGGAAGATTTAACGCACAGGACATATATTAAGGAAATTATCTTTCTTTCTCTAATATATGTCTAATCAGATTTAACGTCACGCGCTCTTAGTTATGTAATATGTTCTAGTCACATGAACACTGACATGATTTTTAAGAATTAATCTTTTAAAAAAACTCGGTGTGCGTGTGTGAGTGTGTACACGCGAAATGTACTTAAGTACCGCATCTTTTTAACGCGCGTATCGAAGTATTTTTTAAGATGAACAATATTTTACGTTTTCGTAAATATTTCTTTATTAGTTTCTATTATTCCATACAAAGACAATTAAAAAATGCGAAAGAAACTTAGCACACATGATAGAAGTGAAACTTCTATCTACTTAATCAATAAATGTTACTCAATGTTGAAATACATAAACAAAATTAAAATTACATTCTTCCTATTCAAAACGCAAGACTCTTACAGCTAACCGGAACGTTGCAATCAAATTCGACCTTGATATTTTACTTAAAATGTTTACTTACTTAAAGGTTTTTTTCAATTAATAAATTTATAGCTATAAAAGGTATATCTATAGTATACTACTAAGTACAGCAAGCGACTCACACATATGCAGATAACGCATTACGTTAAATGCCTTTTGTTTTACATCGTATGTCTTATGCCTTGTACGAGTGACAAATTTTTTTCTCTGTCGCGGCCAAATAAGCGGCACCAACCACCATGCCATTAATAGAACTTTTGCCCATACGTACACCTAATACTGAGCAGGCGGGTCGAGAAGCTCAGTACCTCGCACTAGATATAAAGATGCTGCGCTCAATCTGTTGTCTGTAGGATTTGAATTAGGCATAGGGGGGTAGATTCTCCACCATCTGTCGGTCGACAAAGACTCGTCCGTTAGTCACCAATGATAATCGCGTGCAGGTAAAATTGACATTTGGAGAGAAAGTTGATCTATGTTCCACCTTATAATTATTCGGCTTAAAATGTTATTTTGTTTTTAAAAATCATACACCGTGCATCGCCATCAGTAATGCAACAATTACCAGTCGCTCGGTTTACTTAATAAGATTTATATCGAAGAGTGCCAAGTGTGAATTTTATTTACATAACATGACCCGTACACATAGTTAAAAAAAGAAGTTGCCTTTTTATGCTCCGTTGCTGAGCAAAAGCGTCAGCAATAGATTCGACTGAAGAAAAAGAAACCTTATCGGCAGTCACCTATCAATCATTTTTAATTGAAATTTACCACTTGCTGGGGGGGGGGGGGGGTGAAGACAATATTAGAGACTCAGAGTGGTAATTTAAAAATAAAAGTTTTTGGGGTAGAGATTGTTAAAAAAAATATACAGGCCGCGCATAACTTCGATACGTACTTGAACTGTCTGGTGTTCTTGGCTATGCTTGCGCGGAAGTAGATTTCTCTAACAAGAAGAAATAAAATGGACATTTCGTGCTTTTTTTTTCTCTTTTCTGCTTCAGTTTTAGGCTCTGCATGGATGAATATGTCAAAGTCGGTCAGTCTAGGCATAGGACTCATTATAAGGATAGATGAAATTTAAAAGTAACTTAATTCCTAATTACTACTATTATCTACTCTGTGCCCCGAGAGTGTTATGACAATAGAAATTACTTTGTTGCAATACTTTTATGAATTAAATACTTCGTGGAAGCTTTTTAAGCACATCAAATGGTCCGGAATAGAGGTATTATTTGGCGAAAATCAACCGAATGAAAAGCTCGTGTCGACATGCAGGAGGAATGCTCGGTGCGAGGCGCGCTCGCTGTGGTTCTGCGAGTGTCGCGTATTGTTGGACTCGCGCCAGTGCGTCTCGTATCGAAGTCTGATGCATTGCTAGTTAGGTATTCCTTTGCGCGAGATGTCTTTGGACGGCTTCTTTTCGGCTGTTTAAGTAAGTAAAAAAACATTAAAAGTATTTAACAGAACTATGTTTTAAATACTTATACCAGTTAGTTGTAAGTAGTGATATTATGTTGTGTGCGACTGGGTACCTCTCAGTTTGTGCGTACACCTAGGTTCTATGTCTCCTGCGCAGTTGCAAACCGTTGATAGTATTCGGAGGCTGTCGCCGTGATCAATATCGTCCAGGAGAATATAATTCTATCTCTCTTTTGTATCATGTTATGACACATTTTTAAAAATAAATATATTTTTATAGATTTATTTAGCTCAGCATTTACAATTTGGAACTTATTTTCACTGACAACTAAGAATGTGAAAATAATACCTGGGGCAATAACATTTACAATTTCTGTGGGTGTTATGGTGTTCATGGTTTTCATTACAATCTTCAAGGGTTTACTGCATACAAAACAACTCATCGAAAACCTTAATACTATTCAAAAGGTATTGTAAAATTGTGACAATTTTATTATTATGCTTATTTTAGTTATTTGCTTAAGGAACTTTAATAACTTTCAGTTAAACATCGAAGGCATTCACGACGTCGAGGTTACTAATGTTGAAAAAAGGAGATCCAATTTGATCGTTATACACTTAAGCATTCTTATAATTTTATTAATTTTTATTTTGTGGACCGTTTTTCCATCAGCTACCGTAACATTTAAAAGTTGTAAGTACGAATTCACGATAAATTTTCTTTTCTTCTTCTTCACATCACTTCACAAGAGATCTTCTTGGAGAATTTTGCACTTTAGACGCTGATGCCAATTTTTGAGATGGCTCCAAAACCCTCTTAAATATTAAGACGAAAACATCTACTACTTTTCTTTACTTTTATTTCATGAATATTTTTTCAACATTGACACATGTCAGAACAAAATAGCGGTTTGCAAATAAGCATCTAATATATTTTATCATGTAATTTCTTTAAATACTTAACGTCGAAGCTTACAACAGTCGAAGCTGTCAATTGCCTTTGAGCTGGATAATAAATGGTGTTATATTTGTAATATAGTATAAGCCTAAATGAGCCATTAACGGCCTTTGATTTTATTGAGCATAATGAATATCATTTTTAAAAATCAAATTTATAAGAAAATGTTTCACGAAGACGTCTGAAGCACAACGAGTATAACAAATCATGCGCAGACTATACTTAACCGGTCATATTGGCCAGGGCATTAACGAGATTATAAACCGGGTATATCACTATCATTTCACTGTGTTCAGAAACGTCATAACTAAGCAAGTATAGTGACTTTAAATCAAAGTAGTTACTTTTACTTCTTTGTCTAGAAGAAGTGCAATGATATAATCTTCCAAAGTACTTTATTTATTTCAGATAGTGCTTTTGTCATAATGCTCTTGTACTGCATCGGAATCACCGCGGTGATTGTCCTGGCAATGCAATTTGTTTTTGTCGCTCTCTCGGTACACACAGCATTGCAGGCGGTGAACCGGTGTCTGGGTCGACTGTTCGTAGAAGTTAAACAAAGTATGGTTCAGATTATTTACAAACTGATACAGAAAATATTCTATAAAAATGTTGTTTAAAGTATTTCGTAACAATTATTAGTGCAGTGTATGGGAAATATACACTCAATAAAATACTCACTTTTACATGGGGTTAAGAACTTTATTCTCATAAGAATTATACAATCACCATCAGGTGAGGCGTTTGTTCGTTTACCCCTACCCATAAAAAAAAATATTCTTGACGTGTTGAAACAACGGAAGTCCTACGATTATTATTATGTTATACTTGAAGTGTTAGCTTCATAATTAAATCTCATGACTTACCTTGCTTTAAGTTAAAAAGACATAGATTGTAGGTATCTGCCATGTCATTTATTGTTTTATGTAGACAATTATACAAACACGAAAATTAAGTCGGCTCACAAGACTATCCGGCATCTGGCTGACTCGTACGGGTCGTTGTGCGACACTGTGAGAAAACTCAATGAAGAAAACGGTGTCTCGCTTCTAACAACGCTGGCATTATTTTTGGCTTTTTTTGGAATATCCGGATTCTTATTGATAATGTGTCTACGTGGCGAACAGACACAAACATTGGGTATGTATGCTAGAAAATCTTTGTCAGTTTATAAAAGTCAACATATTTTTTAAAACGTTTGCCTATACTCACCGCGGTGGGCAAGCGGTTTCACAAGTGGAACCGCGGCCTATCCCCTTCTTGAGAATATATTTCCCTGGTAGGTCTTGGAAGGCCTCTCGACTAAAAGCGCTGAAACACCTGACACACGATTCCACGCAACCTCCAATTTCCCTTTAGCGAAGGCAACGGACTCTCCTAAGTCAAACCTGGAGGCCATGGGGGCCAGAAAAGTGTACACTCGGTAGCACTAGTCTTCTCGGCTCCAATAAGCGAATCTTCTACATCAGCGCTGCGGCCCAGCCATAGACCCTAAAGGATGAGGAGAGTGTCGTTTGAGAGTTTCACCGGGAGTGGCTCGCCAAGCCCACTCGGAGCGGCCGTTCAGAATTGGCCTTCTACTTCGGTTCGACAATAGGTTTCACTGTCTTATGATTACGTGTATAAATATAAATTTAACTTATGATTATTTGTATAAATTCCTTCTAGTAACTTTCCTATTCTATGTAGCTTATATGAGTTAGACCAGCAGACTGGAAAAGGTGAATATATTATTTTGCTCCCACACAGGTGTAAGGATGGAGAAAAAACTTCAAGACATATCACTGCAATTCATGTGGTGTATTTTTCACATTATAAACATTACTTTACTGGTAGAACCATGTGAATGGACGCACAGAGAGGTAACGTATTATTATTATGATAGGGTTATGTACAAATATACTCGTTTGGATGGGTGGTATATATAAATAGGCATACATGCATAAAATACTTTTAAAATAAATAAATAATATATAACCCGTGTGCTTGGATTATTTATACAAATAAATGGATGATACATAGAATACCATAAAATAAATAAGATACAATAAAATATATTATTCATAAAATTGATAAAGTTAAATAAATAAAACCCAACCAGACGCAAGCCCTCAGCAGGCTTTCATATCGCTTTGTAATGATACCAACGTAGTTTATTTCGCCTCCGTCAGAGAAACCACTTTTAGAAACAGGGGTATATTGTAAAATAATTACAATTGACAAATGAAATTTGAATTTATTTTGTCTAATAAAGAATTTTGAATATTTATTTCCTTCATTTCATTCATTCATTCAATAATATTGTGCCATTGAGCTAGTTTGCTGTCTGGAGTCAGAAGCCATCTACTAGAACTCATTATGTTAACAACACCTCACAAACGTATACGCAATCAAATACACACACACTCATTATATAGCATTAAAATAATTAAATTAATTAAATAATGATGATAATGATAATTTAAATGTTTAATAAAACAAGTAAAAATAATTGTTTTATTATAGATGGAAATCACAAAAGCGTACGTGACTCAGATCATGTATTACGCACCTTCGTTTGGCGGGGCGCTACACAACGAGCTGGAGATGTTCTTCCGTCTTGTCATAACAGACAGACCGTCATACTCGCCGCTGGAATTATGCACCTTTGAACGACCGCTAGTGGTCAAGGTTGGATATTCTTTTTAAAACACTGCTATAAGTTAGAAAAAATTTAAAAATTCAACTGGAATTTGTAAAAATAACAGCAAAATCAGCAACTTTTTTCAATACGTATTAATTAAATTAACGTATAACCAAAAAAAAACCAAATGAGACTCAGAAATAAAAGTAAATTAAATCCTTCTTTTTTCTTAAAACAATTACATGTGCTGATATAGACAGACGGCCAGTACGGATTGAGAACATATTAAATATTTTTAACTTTTTTTAGTAACGTAAAATTATAATAAATTAGTTAGTAGTGTTTGTGTTCACGGAATAGTATTTATTGTTCACAGAATAGTATTTATTCGTGTATTAAATATTTCATGATAACAATAGTCATCCCTATGTCATAGAGTCGGTTCAATGGCTTCACGGCACGTTGTAGAATAATAACACTTTAAAAGACAGCGTCTTGCAGACAATAACAGGGCGTAGTCAGGTCGTTGTGTAGCTGGTTACATACTCAACTGACGCAATAATACATGGCAGTTAAGTTATACTACACATACTAGAGATGTGCCACTGTGTTTTTAGTCTGATACTCGTTTATGTCTGACTATATTTTCTGTGACGCTACAAACTTTACAATAACGACCGTAATATTATCGGAAGAAATAGCAGAATATTAATAAATAATGCGCTCTTTTTTTGTTTGATTACAGATGATAGGAGCAGTAATTTCATATATAATTATTATCTTGCAATTTGATGTGAAAGGATAAACGAATTACATTGCATTTCAATAAGACATGTCATTAGATGAACACTAAGTATAATAAGGAATATTATTTATTCCTGTAGTAAAGTATCACATCCCTGGTTCGAACGATAGGTTTGTCACTCGCTTATGTTATCCACCTCCTGCCAGTGTTAAAGCACACTTGCAATTAACAGAAATATTGCTATTTTTAAAAGCACTGTTTTAAAAAAGTATTCTGTGTGAAATATTCATCACTATGAAAATAATTTATAATAGTCCATTACAAACTAGTCTCATAACCTTTATATGTGTACCTATATATAGCGAAGCCGCCACCGTAGGAGCTTCCCCTGGGTCGGGGAAGCTTTTTACATACATACATTGCTCAATTGGACAAAACCCCATCCAATACAAATACTAGTCCTGTGCGAGAATCGAACCTGCTATCCGCAGCTTAGCTACCGAGCCTACATTCATAATCAGAAAGAAATAATGAGCTTTTTACAAAAAGCACCTCAGAGAATCACGTATTACAGGGTTTCTGGACAGATTGAATGAAATACAGTTTATGCTTACACCATGTGCCTTTAATTTATATCTATAGTATGTTACAAATATTGAATGCGTTGACATTTATGTTTATACCATTACATATACTTAATTCACTTCAATCACTTACACTCGTCGATGAGTCGTTGCTGTACAATGATGACCAAGTACGTTGCGACACCAGCAATTATCTAAACCCGGAGCACATACTATTATAATTTTTATTTGACATAGGTAACGTTTGGCGTATACAAAAAAAAAAATAAGTCTAAATAGAGAATATTTCAAAGTTTTCGACGTTTTTTTTAAAAACTTTGCTTACAATACTCTCAATACTCGGTTACTCAATTGCTCAGATACTCGTGCAGAGTGGACGGTGGCGGAAAATCCTTCCGAATATATCATACCCAAAGTGCCAACACCGACCTGGAATCCTCTGATAAATCAAATTCAAACCCTAGTCAAGAACATCGCTGCATGTCCTTTAGATACTGTAGGCTCTTTCTGCGTAGATCGGACTAAAATTCATTAATAGAACTGGCAATTATTATAAATTCATGTTCAATAAACTCTTTGAATGTGAAACTAGTTTAAAGAGTGTAATAATTGCCAGTATGGCGAACTGTCACCAAATGACAACAATCGCAAGTAAAATTATAATAATTAAAAAGCTGACTTAGTCCACCCGTGACCAAGTGTGCTGTGAAACACCGAAATGTAGGTAATATAAGTAAATTCTATGCTATAAAATTCCCAAAGTAGAATAAAGCTTTTATTTTTTTTGATATAACTGTTTATTTTAACAATTGATCGATTCTTCATATAAAACATATTTATTAATTGTTAATGTTTTACATGAATAAAAACTTCTGTACGTGGTATTTTCCCACTCTTTTGAACGTGGTCGAGCCAAGCGGCGGCTTATGCTGCTGCTCGAATGTTCCGGCTCGATCGGGTTAGTACCACGGCCTCGCAGAATACCCGGCGTAGAGGCAATTTATGTTTCTGCATTTCGTTCGGTGAGTGAGGTAACCGGACGACCACTCGCCTTCCCCATCACCTTCCTCATCCTCCCTTCCATCTCCCAAATACCCTTTAAGGCCGGCAACACACCTGCAGCACCTCTGGTGTTGCAGGTGGTGTACGTGGGTGAGGATAATCACTTACCATTAGGTGTACTGCTTGCTCGTTTGCCACCTTGCCAATAAAAAAAACATGAATTAAAGAATATTATTTCGAAGACATGTGAAGTCCGCCAACTAGATTAATTTCCATGTGTAGTAGTCGCTAAAACTTGTGTTTAAAAAAGAACATCCGCAATTCTTATTCATATAAAATAAGGCTTTGGTTTGGAAATACAGAATGTTTAAATGTACGTAATTATAAAACGTGTCATCACCTTTAAATACTTACCGCAGCAATCTGGGCGCGACTCAATGTGCATATACTCAATGGCGAATAAGTCGGCTTGTAGAGAATGAGTTGCTTCTGGAAACTATCCAGTTCTGTCGATATTGGCTCCCCTGGAGCAGTCATCCGGTGCGTCACTTGACTCACAAGCACTTGTGTTTCGATGATCTGTGTGTAAAATTAGACTATTACAATTATTATAAAAGACTAAGAAAATAATAGATAAAAATTAAAATTAATTAATTTAATTAGGATTTCCAAAGATGTACCATAACTGCTTACACATGCAAGTAAATGCATGCAAGTAAAAGGTTTCAACAGAGACAAGGCCGATGTACAAACAATAAATAGGAAGTTACTATTAATGTAGTATGGAATAAAATAAAAAAAAATTCAGCATTTAAACTATCATAGAAATATTAAGAGTTTGTTTATTGGAGTATTGTTCATACTGTGTATAGGAATCTGTTTGCGTGGAAATATAAAATATGTAACCGTTTATACAAGACTATCTGCTTTTTCGTGTGTCCTGATTATCAGTCTTATTGTGACGAGTAAGAAAATTATTACGATAGATAAAAAACTTTTTGTTTTCTTTACTGCTGAGCATTAACCTCTGCCAAATATATAAGCATATATATGTTGATATTATAAATATGTTATATTTTGACAGTTAAGTTGAATCACAGTTCTACAATCCATAAACAGTGGTTGAAGTGTGTGAAAATCCTCAGTTTCTTCGTCCTCTGTTTGTCTGAATCCTTAAAATATACGGAGTTCACAGGAATACAAGAACTGATAATGGTAAGAAAAAAGTCGTACCTCCTCGTGCGTTCGGTGACATGGCTCAACGAGAAGCAAAATTTTAGTCAAGTGGTAAATGCACCAAATAAATTGCAGTACAATATTATATACCCTCGTTGGCATTTCAGCTGTAATTGAACAGATATTATAAAATCTTCATGCTCGTATTGTACCCACATATAATGTTAATATCTCCTATGCTTACAATCTTTGAAATAATAAAATCAATTAGTTTCTACGTACCTATACGAGACTAATTGTAGGCTCGATGTAGTACCATAAGATATTCACTAAATTGTAACTTTCCTAATAACCAAATAAATTAATTTTTTATAATTTGTGTTAACTAGTATCGACTTCAGGCCTTATTGCATTAATAATAAAGTAATTGCATGTAAGGTACAGTTATTTGAAGGTGACAACGAAGGTGACGAAAATGTAATAAATTAAAATATTTGTTGGGCCTACCAACAGTAGTAGTGGTCGGGTATAAAGTTTTTTCCTATTTTATATACAGATTAAAAATATTTTTATTCACATTTGACTATAATATACATGTGCCATTTTGTTCTATAACCTGTTGCCATTTTGTAGGTAGTGACATAACTCTAGAAGTTTTAAATTTTGGGACTTCTGAACTGACAAAAACTACGACAAGTAGTTTTGATAGTCCACTCCTGATGTTAACCTAACACTACCTAAAGAATTCTGAAGAAACCGAAACAAGTGAAAACTTGAGGGTGCAAACTCAGGGCTATATGGTAGATACCTAAATACTTCCCAACCAAGCTCTCGCAATATTTGCTGAATGGGTAAATATGTGTACTTGATGTATTTCTTGCTTGATTCTCATCAGATGTTGTCAGTAAAAGTTCATAATAAAGGATGTCCACATTCCAATCCCACCATACAGAATATATAATACAATACACAGCATCACCTTATTGTGAGTTAATACCGGCACTCAAATATCGAGCTTAATGTACATCCAGACTTTCAAATGGGTCAAAACTGTTTTGTGGTCATCCTCTCTAGGTCTTCAGCTATGTCGTTACTACTAATATACCGATCTTGCTCCACTTTTTCAAAAATGGCATCGACTTTATTCGTTAACAGGGTTTATTCGACCAGAGCGAGCTTCACCTTTGACCGTCCCGTACTGAAAACGCTTGAACCGATTTTATGCTGCTCTTACTAACACTGTTTTAAGTCCATAAAACGCACATATTTTTTCGCGACTTGTGTCGCCTTTTTCCGTTTTTTGTAATAAAACTTCAATTATTAAAAATTTCTTCGTTAGAATCACTGATTTTGGCGGACAGAAAAACAATAGAAAAGTGGCGGGAAACCGTTTCTACTTTATCTCTGTTTTTAAAATGTCATCTATTTAATGGTATCAAAACCAGCCAGATTCAAACAGTACAACCAAAACAAAGATTTTACAGCAACTTTATACTTATGAAATACGAAAAAACTTTTTCCCCGACCTAATATTAAGATATAATTGTATTCTTGCCCATCAGAAACTATGCTTGGAAAATGTTGCAACTGTTACCTTTTGCAAGTCTCCCGCGATACAGGTTTACTTAGTACGGAGACATACTATACTTGTGAAGTTTGTACGTCCTTTTTTGCTCAAGTAATATAATCATTATTTTATCGCCTATAGGCTAATAACCCTTCACGAGTTCTGATAAAATAATTTCTATTGTTGTTAAGAATTAACTAGTGGTTAAATTTTAAAATTCGGAACATATGATATCATAGGAGCGTAAATAATCACGCAACTGCCCACAAAATCGGCTTAGCTTCCTAATGCCTAATGTTACGCATTGGAGGTAAGAAAAGTCAGAAAATAAAGACACAAGTCACACAAATCGGGATTCAATTGCAACATTCACAAATATAAATGGATACTGGAATTTGTACCTGGTGAACACAACGCTGCAATTAAATAATAATTTGAAACAATCAGGTACGAGATGAAGGACAGCAACATGACAAAAAGCATTATCCCGTCCTCTTCATTCAAATCTCTCACCACGTTGCAAATAATTCCAAACGAGTCCGCGAAAACTTGGATTCTCTTTGGTGCTAAAACACAAACACACATTTTTAGATTAGATATTATTAAATAGAATACCATTGCAAAATTTCTTAGAACATATCATCTTGTAAATGCACATGTAATTTCTATTGTTGTTACAAAGACGTCACGAATTGCATTTATCAACAAAACCATAGGGCATTTAATGTAAATGAAGTAAACACAAATTGACGAAGTACCTGAAAAACTCGTATCCAATTCCAAATACGTCTTTTTGGTTGTTGTAATGAAAATTGTTGGATATTGTACTGCAAAATACAATTTATTCTACACTATGAATCATATATCTAGTTAAAAATATCTTGTCCAAAATAAAACGTGAAGGATTTTGTTCAAAAATTCGAAACAGACTCTTAACAATGTCCTTAGCGTACTTACTAAGTAAATAGTTGAGAAGCTTGGATTTATATAAAACTATTAAGTCAAAATTGCGAATCTAATAAATATATCTTTAAATTTAAAATTTCAACCAACTTTATAATAATTAGAAAAGATACAAACACTTTGAATCAAGTAAATTAATTAATTCACGCAGGCCATTATTTATTGACTTAAGAGCCGAATGCGCAGAAAGAATGACGAGGGCAACTTGTATTTGAAGAAGAAGCGCCATACTGTATCCAAGATAGTGAAGTCCGTACATGTACACAACTATCACTGAAACAAAATATATTCGCTTAAGTGATAAAAATTTGCCACGATAGTCGAGTGATTAGGGGATCTGCTGAATCCGAATCAGGAGACCCGAGTTCGATCACCCATGTGGCTGGCTCGTACCAATGAGTTTTAAGAAACTTATCAACGATTTGTACGGTAAGGTGTATCGTAAAAGGCAAATTTGAGGTTAGCTTATGCTTTAAATTTAGAGTATGTCCGCAACTTTCTTCGATACCCGATAATGGCACTATATTTGATCAGGAATTTTTGGTGCAAACATTATCTGGTGCTCAGTGGTAAAGGAAAACATCTAAAGGAAACCTGCATGATAAGCAATATCTGGCTACCTGCGTTGTAGGAGCAAGGATAATCATCTAATCCCGGCTTTAAGTAGTCTGAAACTGTTTTAATTATGGGCTGTAACTCTGCTTTTTTGAATAAATCAGTTTTTCTTTCATTGCTTATACAACTAAGTATTATTAAAAAATGTATTTACTTTCTTTTTCAAATGCCTGGGCTTCAAGCACATACGCTCCAAAATCCAATGCCATAAGTAAATATAACATAATTAAAAGTATAGTAGCTCCCACAGACAGCCGATGATCCGTTGGTTGTGACATCATACTTGTAAAAAGTTTTAGATTTACCTAAAAGTGCAATAACTACATATCAGTTCTAGACATAAGTACATAATAATTAAAGTAGCAGATCTTTATTTACCAAAAAATTTATCGATGTGTACCAAATATTTACAGTTCACAAGTATTTAATAAAACAGTAAATAACAAACTCATATAAAAAGACAAAAGCACAATGAAAACAAAAACCTTTTCGACACGATTCAAGTGATGTATCATACGTTTCATTCTAGTTGGTCCTTGGTACACTCCTAAGCTGGTTATAGCCAAAATCGTTGCAATATCAATTAACCAAATAGTGAGAGACGACAGAGTGTGCACTTTAACACCTTCGCTTGTCCCCGTATGAAATAAATCCAAGACGAGTCCAGTAAATGTTAATGAAGCTGTGATTCAAACATTGATTGATTAGTTCAAAATCACTTCAAAATATCTTAATAAAAGCATTGAGCATTTAAAATATTGTCTAAAGATGTTCCTAATTACTAATTAGCATCTACAGATAAAGAAAGAACACTGATGACGAATAAGATGACAAGGTTAACATTAATTTTGGTTGATTTGCCAAACTATACTTGCTAATTAAAGTGTGAAGCGATCTGCTGTAAAGAGTTATCCAAAAAGAAATCCGTGCAAGATAGGCATTGCCATGCGACTCCAAGCGCAAAGGAGCTGCACCATGAATACGTGACAATTGTAAGACCAATACCAAAGGTCCGCGCACAAAACAATGTTCCCGAGAGGTGGACATCATTATAATGTGACCATGATTCTGTAACATGAATATCAAGCCTTTTATCGAAGTCTATGAATATTTTTTTTTTATTATAAACAAACAAACCCTGACAATTTACATACATTCAATGTTTTGTTGTTACCCACTTGAATGTTTAAAGACTCCGTTGTCATGGAAATATCGAAAATTCATTATTAACAAAGAAAACAAATTTCGGTATTTACGTTTGCCTGAATTTTAATAAAGTAACAACATCAACTTATCTTTATTTATACAAAGCGTTGATTCATTTTCAGCAGTTTATGTACCGTGTCTGTTTGGAACCCGTAGTACAATAAATATGTCGATGAATCTTTACAGAATAATTTTACGCTATATGCCGTATAAATCCTATCCATAATAATTTATTTAATAAGTAAATTCCCGTAGTAAATGTAACATCTTTAAGCTGAAACTTAGACAGTCGCAACTTGAAATCATGTTACACCATAATTTGTTACATACGAATGTACGTAACAAATTACGTAACACTAAATACGAGACGGCAAACGAGCAAGCGGTTCACCTGATGGTAAGTTATTACCGTCGCCCACATACATCTGCAACACCATAGATACACATCCTACGTGTGTGTAGCGGTGTATAGGAGAACTACGGAACGCTTCGGCTAGTACTAGTTTCCAAGGCACCCGTCGGCAAAAGAATCTCTGCGGATAGGTTGAGTTCGCTCCCTTGACGCATCGAGGACTTTGGTCGGCCACATACGTGGGGTACTGGTTGTTTCCCACCGACACAGTTGTGTCAAAGTTTCGGGTGGAAAACAAGCGGTCGCGTTGGACACCCTTTCCTTTCGTAGGAAAGGGCACAGGTCGTCCTGCTCAGCGGGGTGCCGTCAAGCACACCGCTGGGTTTCACGTCTACGTGCGTACCTAGAGACCAGCACCAGTGAGACAAGCACCGACAAGATGTCGGACGAGAACCCCACCTCAGGACACAAACCTCCTCCGCCAGGCCGACGCATAGCGGCCATCGACCGTCCACTTATGGAGAGGAACATCTTCGAGCCGGAGAAATCGCGCATCCTCCCACCAAGGGAGCAAAGGAGCGCGCAACGGAATACCAAGACGGGAATACCGCGCCCAACGCCACGGAGCACGCCAACCGAAGCCCCCGAGCTCGCAATGCCTGGCTCTGAGGGCCAAGAGCAGGGCGAACCGGGGAGCGAGGAAGCGAGGCGCGCGGCGCGAAGGCGCACCCCTACCATCGAGGAGCCCCAGGAGGAGAAACGCCCTCTTTTGAGGGCGTACTCACAGCCGCCGGAATCGCCGTCACCAGAGAGGAAGGAGCAAGAAGATAGGGGTGACATGACGACGTCGCCGATAGCCAACACCCCCGCCGAGGAGTACGTCGAGGCGGGGTGGGAGTCGACGCAATATGCGTCTCTCGGCCCGGTCGACAGCGGATCAATATCCGCCGGAAAGGGAAAGGGCAAGGGGAAGGGAAAGGGAGGGGTAGACAATTCCCCCCCCCCCACCCCCGCCCCGCGAACCCGACCCGGAGCCGGGGCAGGAAGCCCCCCCACACCTCCCCCGCCCCTAGCGGAAGCGTACGACGCACAGGCCGGGGCGAGGGCCCGACCGGGGACGTCGACTGCCACTGAGCATACGGCGACGTCGTACGCGAACATGGCAGCGACCCCGCAACGTCCGCGGAGCCCGCCGGCGCCCATGCAAGAGGGCACACCGGCGAAGGGTGACGCGAAGTACCCGCCCATCGTGGTCGAGTGCATGCCAGACTGGGCAACGCACTTCAGGAAACTGAATGCGTTGCTCGGTCACGCACCGAACGCAAGGCCCTTTGGGAAGGGGGTTCGATTCCGCCCCCAAGGGGAGAAGGAATACCGCGTCATCCAGCGGTACCTTGTCGAGAGGAGCAAGACAGACTCCACCCTCGCATGGTACTGCTATGCGCCGGTGGCAGAGTTGCCCATTAAAGTGGGACTACGCGGGTTGCCAGCGGACACGAAACCCAGTGACATAGAGGAGGCCCTGAAGGCGTTGGGCTTCCCCGTGACATATGTCAGAGGCATCCCGCCAAGGAGAGGAAGGCCGGGGTGCCTATTTCATGTGAAAATGAACAGAATTAGCCCAGAGGAGCTCAAGAAGCTCTATAGCATTAATGAGCTCCTCTACATGCCAGGCGTCACCATTGAAGCCTGGCAGGGCAGGGAAGGCCCAGCGCAGTGCCACAGGTGCCAGGGGTTCGGACACTCCTCGGCCAACTGCTACAGGCCATACAAATGCGTACGCTGTGCAGGGGAACACCCGGCAGCGGACTGCCCTAAGCCCAGAGATGGGCAACCGAAGTGCGCCAACTGCGCGAAGGCGCACACGGCCAATGACCGGAGGTGCGCTGTAATACAGCGCATCGCAAGGAAAAGGGGGGTGAAGATCCCGCCCCCCATACCTGCACAGCCGATGCTGCGTAGCCAGGAGGCCAGACGCCCGGGGCAGGGAGCAGCAAAGGTGAAGTCCCAGGTGCCACCGCAACAACAACAGCGGGCACTGGACAAGGCACCAGAGGTGGTACGATCAGCACCACCACCACCACCTCAACCAGAGAGGAGACATATGACGGGGGCCACACTAGCACCCCCGGCCAATGACCCCACGGAGAGGGGCGCACCTGCTGCCCCCCCCAGAAAAAGAAGAGGGAAGAGGAAGAAGAGGAGGAAGGAGCCGGCCGCGTCCGAGGCTAGAGGCACCTCAACCCCCATTCCCCCCTACGTTGCCACCATGCAGCAGAAGCAGCAACAAGGGCCTGTAGCAGTGGCCACAGCACCCAGAAATGTACCTCAGCATGCGCAGGTGCATAACAACGCGAAGAGCGCACAACCCTCGAAGGGGAGGACCGAGACCTCCCCTCCACAACCTACCCACATGCCGACGACCATCGAGGCTGCACTTGCGCAACTGGTCACCGTCGTGATGAAGATCCTTGGCGACGTCTTAGCGGCGATGACCACGGGAGCTGACCCCTTATCTGCCATTCTAACGGCACTGGCCCGACTGACACTCGCCAGGAATGGCTGAACTACGGGCCATGTATTGGAATGCTGGCGGCATCAGGAACCAAGCCGCCAGCTTAAGGACACTCATCCAGCAGCACGATGTCCAGGTCGTGCTGCTGGGTGAGACGAAGCTCAGGCCCGAGCAGCCATTCAAGATCCCCAACTTCTTCGTGTATCGACGCGATGAGATCTCTCCTGAAAACATAGCGTACAGAGGCGTCGCGGTGTTAGTAAGGAGGGATCTGATCCACGAGGAGGTTGAGCTGGCCGAGTACCAGACAACCCGGACCATTGGAGTTCGCTTGAGAACGGCCGGGAGGAGTAGCGTATATACGCTGCGTACCGTCCCCAGTACCCCTTTTGCCCCTCGGACATCCGAACGGTACTGGAAGGGAGCTGCCCAGCCATTATTGCGGGAGACTTGAACGCGAAACATCCCGCATGGGGGTCGAAGACCATAACCCCCCCAGGCAGGCAGCTGTACGAAGATGCGGAGAGCGGGGGATATGAGGTGTTAGGGCCAGATGAGCCGACACATACCCCCGTTCAATCGCACTGCCGTCCGGATGTACTGGACATTGTGATATGCAAAGGCATATCGAGCCCGGTTCAGGTGGAGGTGCTGAACGATGTGGATACTCAGCACCTCCCCATACTAGTAACCACGAACACCTCGGTTGACTCCGTAGTGCCCAGAGGTCCCAGCAGAAGAACCAACTGGGAGGCCTATCAGAGGGCACTCAAGAACATGGACTACGGCGCGCCGATCTACACAAGCGACGACGTAGTATCTAACATCCACGATACAAAATGCGTATAGCGCGGCCACTGTGGAGATCGGTAGGACACGCCGTAGGGAAGAGCTCCCAGTTGGGATAACGAACAAACTCAAGAGGAAGCGGGCGCTGAGGAAACTCTGGGCTCGCACTCGTTGTCCCACTATTAAGAAGAAACTCAATCAGCTCACGGAGGAGCTGTCGGAGGAAATAAAGCCCACAGGGGAGGTGGGACCGAAGGGTGGAAGAAGCGTCTGAAAATCCGGCCTCACTCCATCTCCTCTGCCGACAGCTCAACAAAACAACTCCGGTATGCCCACTTGTGGACAACGAGGGCGCAGACACTACGGAGCAAAGGACCGGGCAGAGATGCTCGCCGAGCACCTGGAGGGGCAATTCCAAGCGAACGCTGCCGAACCCACCCTCGCTGATCATTATGCAACAGTCGAGCGCCGCGTACAGGAATACCTCATGACGCCGGCACCAGCACTGCGAGGGAGGATTTTATCTCCCCAGCAGAAGCGAAGAAAGCAGCCGCACACCTTCCGCTGAGGAAAGCGCCCGGTCATGAGGGTATAACCACCATGGCCATAAGGCAGCTACCCAGAAAAGGAATAGTAGCGATCACCCGTCTTTACAACGCGGTGATCAGAACGGGACACTTCCCCCAGGAGTGGAAGCGGGGGAAAATTATCGTGTTGCCGAAAGCAGGGAAAGATAGGAAGCGCCCATCCAGCTATCGGCCGATAACGCTACTGCCGTATCTAGCGAAGCTATTTGAAAGGCTCCTGCTGCGGAGGATCAAACCTTGCGTTGAATTGCGAGAGGAGCAGTTTGGTTTCCGCAGCGGGCACTCGACAACATCGCAGCTGGCCCGTGTGCTACATTACCTCGCGACCGAATCACATCGCGGTCGCGTATGTGTCGGAGTCCTTCTGGATATGGAGAAGGCCTTCGACAGGGTTTGGCACACGGGTCTGATCTATAAGCTGATCGAGCACACCACCCTGCCGCCGTCGCTGGTACGGCTGGTAGCGTCATTTATGAAAGAGAGAACATTCTATGTATCGGTCGAGGGAGCTGAGTCGGCAACACGATCCATAGAAGCAGGTGTCCCGCAGGGTAGCTGCCTCTCACCCCACCTGTACGCGGTATTCACGAATGATATCCCCACACTGGAAGGTCGCGTCCAGGAGTGGGAGGACGACGTAATGCTCGCACTGTACGCTGATGACAGCGCTTACTTCACATCCTCACGCCGGGTTGAGATCGCTGCAAGGAGAATGCAGCGACTGCTCGACCTGCTTCCGGAATGGCTAGACAAGTGGAAGATGGCGGTCAATGTCGGGAAGACGACCGCCATAGCCATTAATCGCCGAGTACGCGTACCACCCCCCCTCCAGCTAAGAGGAGAAGAGGTGGCGTGGAGCAACACAATTACCTATCTTGGTTGCAAGATAGACCGCGCCCTTCGCATGTCTCCCCAGATCGACAACGTCGTAAGGCATGCAAGGGCTGCGAGAGCAAAACTTTATCCTATATTAACATCTAAGCTAACAACGCGCACCAAGATAGGTATATATAAAACCTATATTCGCTCGCGCCTCACATATGCGGCGCCGGCGTGGTACGCGCTTACATCGGCGACTCAACGGAAACGGTTGCAGGCGCAGCAGAGTCTGGCTCTCAGGATGATCGTGGGAGCTGGCCGATACGTCAGGAACGACGTCATATCCAAAGGGCTCCGCGTGGAGTCCTTAGAAGAGTTTGTGGTCCGTTTATCGCGACGACTGTTCGACAGAGCAGATAACGGACCACACGAACATCTACACAATTTGGCACCCCTCCACGCGCGCCCTCCTGAAGGACGGCCACTCCCACGCGAAATCCTGCCACCATCAACGCCGCCTGGCCGTAGGGGGGCCAGGGACGAGCGTTAGCCCGACCGCGCCCAGGCGTGAGGATAATGGACAAGGAAAGACGCACTCCAACTACACCCACGACATAGTGGACCCAGGACCGGGGGAGCCGTTGCCCCCGAGATGACGCCAGGTAAAGAGGGTTACCTCGAGGCCCGCAACCTGCCATCAAGGGCAGAAGATACAGCTCGCCATAGATACTGCAGGTGCGTTGCCGGTCTTTAAGGATATTTGGGAGATGGGAGGGAAGAGGAGAGGAATAGGGAGGGGATGTGGGCCTCCGGTTACCTCACTCACCGAACGAAACGCAGAAGCACAAGATGCCTCTACTTCACGCCGGTATTCTGCAAGGCCGTGGTACCAATGCTGTCGAGCCGGTCCATTCGAGCAGCAGCTAAAGCCGCCGCTTGGCTCTACCACGCTTAAAATACGTACGTTCTTAATAAATAATTTATGCTAAATATTACTCTGCACTATCTCGATGTCTCACCAAGGTGTGTTCGCCTCTATCGGATAATTTAATCACAATTATTGTTAATCAAACTGTGGTATTAATTGTTTGCAACAACTGAAATCAATATTGGATAAAAAATAAAGATAACTTATAAAACTTTACTTTGCAGAAATTTTAAAGATATCGGAAAAAAATATTTTGCACAATTACGCATGCAAAAACAATAAAATGGCATACATTACCTAGTTAGCAGCGAAGGAGGGCAAATGTTTTCAACTTTAGTAGTTTATATTGATGATGATGATGATTATGAGTGTAAAGCTTGTTTGGGTGATTGTTGTGATGAAGTTGCAGGGTGTGGAGAATGTAGTGCACGTATTTGTGAATTATCGTTATTAAAAGCTTTAGGGATGGTATTATATGTTTGTATTATTGTTTTATGAACTTATCCGTATCTACTTGTCCTAAGCCGTATCGATCTTATTACGTATCACCGTGCAGGTCATGGTTTCCAGTAACGCTATAAGCTGGAATTTCAATATTCACTCCATATGAAGGTTGAATAACATTTAATTAACAAAACTTAACTCTGGGACCTAATTCTTTCACTAAATTACTCATCCGTTGACAGCTTATAGGTAATTCTTAAAACCAATTTGTGATCGTAGAAGATACAACGGTTTGACTGACGAGAAAACCCTGCCCAGTTATTTTTAGCTATTCTTAATAAGCTATCCTGAAAGTTATTGAACAAAATTAAAGAAACCACAATGATATTTTTTTCATATTTTTTTTTAAGTAAGTGGTATATATAATAACAATAATACTTATTACATAAAAAGTTACTCATTGTTAGGAAAATTATTTGGGTAATTATCCCGTGCTAAAGCGTAATTCAATAAATATCATTACATAAGTGAGGACTCCACTCATAATCTGAAATCAGAAATCTATGTTAATTTTATGTTTTAAGTTATCCCTAAATCAATGGTAAAACCACAACTTAATATTTATACCTACAACGTTGTGGTTTTGTTCGTTTGGTACTAGTGTTACTATTGGTTGAGTTTCTGTAGGATAATTAAAGTAAAGTACTTGAATAGGGGCCGTGGTTGCAGATAGACCGAGCTCAACTTAAATTAAATTTCATAGTATAGCTAGTGACCTGGGTTCGATCGACAATGCCGATGCCACTAACATGGTTATTGTCAAATTTAAGTTTATGTACAAAATTTAACTACACTTAAAATAAACTTAAATATAAAGTTTTTAATGAACGTTAAAGAAAAAAAAAATAGGCGACTAAGGGTAAAAAGGCCTTAAAATCGCAATGGTTACCGACAGATAGCGGGAAAACCATCTCGAAATATACCAGGCGAATATTAAGCAGCAGCAGCGTCTATGGTGCAAGGTTTCTGGTACTGCAATCGCCAATCCGTTTGTCGAGCGTGGCGGTTATGGCAAAAACTGTTTATGAGGGAGGTCTATGTCTTGCTATGGACTATTTATTTGGACATTTATTTGAGGGGTGTTTGTAATTGGAAGTCGTATAAACAAACGCCCGCGAAATTAAATCAGAAGAAAAATATTATTTTCTGACACGCAGGTTTACTTACGATGAATTCTTTCACCGCCGAGCACGTGGTAAATTTAATATTTGAAATGGAAATTTACAATTTTAGTGATTTTGGCACCGGTATTTAAGCCCAGTTCACTCGCATACCTTAAAATTCAAGCGAGTGCCTTGACCTCTGAGATACCACGGTTCATATCATAGTAATAACGTAAAATATGTACCGTATAAATAAAGTTCCGCGTCAAAGTGAACATGCCTACTGGCGAATAGTGTAAATTGAACAACTGCAATTGATAGAAAAAAACATCCAATTCCCTACGCAGCAGATTATTGTCTGTCGTGACATGACACATAAGGCGGCAGATATGCGCTTTAGTTTGTTCCATCTGAAAGAAAATGCAGTTTTATCTTGTAAGACTCTAACTTGAACTTAATACATTGAGTATCGTTTCACAAATATGTTGTAACGGGGGCGAATAATCATAAATCCACCACGTATATACGTGGTAAAGCCAAGCGGCAGCTTTTGATGCTGCTCGAATGGGCGACTCCACCGGGGTGGTACCATGGCCTCGCAGAATACCGGCGTGAAGCAGAGCCATTTTGTGTTTCTGCGTATCATTGCGTGAGTAACGCCGAAGGCCCAGTCCCCCTCTCCATTCCCTTCCTCATCGTCCTTCCCATCTCCCAAATACTCTTAAAGGTCGTCAACGCACATGTAGCACCTCTGGTGTGTCAATTACCATTAGGTGAACTGCTTGCTCGTTTGCCGCCTTTCCTATATAAAAAAAGAGTATGTTACCGAGATTTGAATAAAAAAAATACCTCTGTGAGAGATCGTTGACAGGGTTCAACAATTGCAACAATTATACCGACGACGTAGGTGCACCATAAACAATGATTTGCTAAGGAGTATTTTCTAATCTTAAAGTGAGCTGTGAAAATTAAAAAATTATATATATTATTATGGATTAAATAATGGAATTTTATGCAGACAAAAGAATATTTGTTAATTTATAATTTAATACCATATTAAGATAAAAGAGCCTTTATAGTTTTATAGCCTTTATGGGTACTGGTTTAATTTTATAGTAAGAGAGTTACCTTATTTTGAAACCCGGTGCCGGCAACACTAATATTGTAAATTACAATTATATGTGTAGAATTTACCACAAGCTCGACGGTGAAATAAAACTTCATGAGGGAACCTGTATGTCAGAGACACTATAAACCTAAAACCTCTAAAACATTAAAAGGAGGTGTTTGCCCAGTAGTGGAATATTTACAGGCTATTTTATTTTGTTTTACCATATTTTGTTTTGCATATACTTTCATGACTGGGTGATACCAACTTGACGATTATCAAGAGGACAAATCATCATCATCATCATTTCAGTCCGCTGCAGAACAAAGCTTGTTCCAAAGATTTGGAACGACAGAGGCCGTGATTTAACAGCGTTCATCAACAGATGGATCACCCTGGACATATCAATTCAATAGTTCTTAAAAATTCGTTACATCTAAAATGAAATGTCGCTGCACGTAAAGTAAGTACCTGATATAATTGCAGTTACTATTAAGTCGTAGGAAATATTAACAAAGTACATGATGAATGACGTCACAATTAATAACATCAGAGGTCCTTCTGACTTGTTTATCATTGCAACCGCATCGCATATACGAGCGTATAGGAGTAAGAGATGACGTAGCTTCATTTCGGTATTCCGTGGTATTTCTGTGAGTAATGCATCAGAACGTTATTTATCGTAGACGATGATAATAATAAATATGTCGTACAACCACATAGGCGTGTAAGAAGAAGTAAATCATCGTTTTACCCAACTTTCAAACTGAGGTACACATGGTGCTCCTTGTTATCGACTGATGGCGGAAACCCCATCAGCATGTTCCTAAACCGAATCTCATGGACTAGTAATAAGGAGCAGCCTCACTAGTGCGGAAGGGACGTTACTGGTGTTGCGTCCACCTACCCGCCTCCCAAGCTAGGTGAGTTTGGTCAAATCCACTAAGTTTATGCCGGCTTGCTGGCTCTTTCTTAAAAAGGCCCATGTTCAACAGTAGGCTTAAATAGGTTGATGACTATAAAGCGATGATAACGGTAAACCAGGAATAGACTCTGTTCATCTGAAGGTACATGCATCTATCCACAATTTATAATTTACAAAATTATGTGGTAGGCTACTTCTTTTGTCTAGAATTCGTCTGCGTAGGTAGCACCCTCTTTCCTATTTCTGCCGTCAATCAGCTGTGCAACCACTATTGAGTACCTGTTCGAAGGGTATACTTAGCCACTGTAACTCCGTCGTCAGACCGTGTGGCATTCCATCTTAGTCCTCAGGTGTGACAAAGAATCAGTAACCTCCTTCGATTGAAGTCGTTTGCCGGTGCCCACGAGCTTTATTAGCCATTAAGCCATATACCATTAAGTAGACTGTTAGTTCGATTGACATTCAAATCCAATAAAAAAAAACTGTAAATAGGTATCCGGATAAATCAGAAATCATAGAAAACACAGCATAACTATAATACTGTTGTTTTACGGACGAGCCGACTCATTCCTGCTGCAACTATAATATAGCTGCAGCGTGACTCTCTCTACACATCTACAGTTTGATAACACAAAGTTTAATTAGATTAGAACATTATTTTCAAAACTATATCAGTCATTCGGACCCGAAGGAAAATTTAAATCCATATTAATGTCGCCAATAAACAAGAAAATTTTGTCTTTATCTACAAAACAGAAAATTCACTTACCTGATCTGCTAATTGATCATTTACTTTATTTTTTGTTCTCCAAGGTAATTTAAAGCATGAGTTGTTCGATTTTTTTATACATTTTATGTTAATGGAGACATCTGTGGTAATATCAATAGGCGCATTAAAAATTTAGGTCCCTATTTCTTCTTTTCCGTCGTCTTCAGGTTGTTAAAATAGTAATCTTCCAATAGAACGATTTACCATAATCGCCACGCTTAGACAAGCATTCGCAATACCAGACACGTTGGTTTTTTTAATAAGATTATTCGGAACCAAACTTCCTTCTTAATAATGAACTAGCAACGTACCATTTTCCAACTGAGTGACAATTTTCTTCAGCTCGCAGTTCAGTGCATGTAACGATGAATTCACCAACTGGACGATGAATATAAAAAGTATACCCAACAGACATACAATAAAATATTCGGGGTATATTACAGAGTAAAGATATAATATCGTCACTGGAAAATTAAAATTAAATTAGTTAAACTGCGTTAGAACATTATACTCTTTCAGTCTGGTTTAAGTCCACTGCAGGGCATTGGCCTTTCCATGAAAGCGCCAACAAAAGCCTGCATGCTATCATGAAAGATTTGTTCATACTCATTACTCTGGGCATGTGAGCACAATGCTGGCCACCACGCGCTAGAGATGCTCACTACTCTGTGGTACTTGGGTTCGGTATATTCGGATGGATTTTCCGACATCAGTCGACAGATCCTCGATCGTTTATCAGCAGGGTACAGCTTGTGCGGGTGAGGTTGACATTTGGAGAACAAGTTGGTACATTCAGCCTTAAATACAATACAACTAAATATGTTATATACTAATAAATATTTAAATACGTTAGAGAAAATTCTTTGTAATATTTTTTTCAACTTACTTTGACTGTGACGTTGCAAACCGGTCTTAAAAGAAATATAAAAATGCATGCATATTGCACAAAAAAGTACCATGAAACTGAAAATCAGCACAGCGATTTTGTATGATTCCTTTTGTTTCACTTTGAAATCTTTATTAATCTGTAAGTTTATCTGGAATGATAAAAGTAAGGCAATAAATACCTCAAGAAGTTAATTACCATAAAGCATCTTATAAGCGGAAATGACTAACCGAGTCATCTCCAGCGGCGAGCTCCTGAGACAAATATTTAAATTGAAAAATAAGTTGTTTATTTAAACTTCATATACATATTAGCGAGAATTACTGTTGTACGAAAAATACATATAAAAAAAATATCGGCAGACGTAATGATGATTTCATGGACCGATTCCAGTACGTTTTAAACTTGGACATACCAGACAGGATATAAAATGCTGTTTCAAATGTCAACACAGCAGGATCATTCCTATTAGACGATCAACTTACAGAACTAAGCGCAAATGAAGAATTATCAATTCCAATATGTCTTCTGCAGCCAAAATCAATATAGTAACAATCGTTAATTAACCTTTAACATTTAGGAGCCTTCCATACCTTTTTAATGTTGTTCATGTAATATATGACACGATGCATCCGTTTTTGGGCACCGTAGGTTCCTAAACAGGACACGGTCGATGTAATACAATAATCCAACAACCAGAAAGCAGTTGAAGATGTTACCCTGACTCGGATCGTACCTCGTGCGACTTTAATGCAAATATTCCAAATCAGACCGATAACCACAAGCGTACCTGCAATACAAGAGGAAATGTTTTGAGATAACTTTTCGAGCCTTAAACTTTCATTGTTGGTGTAATAAAAGAAGACAAAATTAGTACACCAACAATCTCACTATAATTGGTCATGTCACTTTAATTTAAAATTAATAAATTATACTGACGTGACCAAATTCCATTCCACCAAACTAAGGAAAGTAACAGAGTATAGATGTCCAACTTATGAACACAGGCCTCGGTTTTTTGTTATGTAGGTTTCATACGACTGTTATAATATTAAAGCAATCCCAAAACTGCGGAACTATCGTAGAATCAAGTTTACAGTCCCTACGTAATGTCCAAGTTCTACATATAACGTAATATTCTATTCTCGATGGACACATTTAATGCACCCATATGCTACGCAAACCAATAACTTATATACTTACATTGTTTATGTCACAGGTACAAAAAAAACCACTACAATAAGATTATATATAAAACTAAGGCATACATAATTAACCTAACTTGCGTATATTAGACCACAAAAGGGTCTGCGCTCATCATTTCAGGCAAGTCTACTGCTAAACTGCTGCTCTCTCAAAAATTGCCACAAAGCACGGTCCTGAGCCACTTGCATCCATCGACTTACCAGTGTTGTGGGAAGTCCAGATCGTCACTCCATATTGTGGAGGGTTGTCCTAAACTGCGTTTGCCTGTACTAGGTTCCCAGTAGATAATGTTTCCTTCGCAACAGTTCTCAGTTCTGCGAGCTATGTGGCCCGCCCGTTGCCATTTCTGATTAATAAGCATAAGCCAAATACAATTTGACTGAGAAAATATGTGTTACCACGGCGGTAATAAGCGGTAAGTTAATATGCGTCCAGTCCTCCATATAGGAGAGAGGCCTATGTTCAGTTGTGAACTGTTTACAGACTGGTATGCAAGAAGAAGATATTTAACAGTAAAAAACATATCTTAAAGTAAATAATATAAAAATGGAGCGACTTACACAATATTGTAACGAATATCGGTCCTAGGAACGTGTATGAGCGCGAAACGCTGATAAAATGTCTGGAACCACGTTTGTGAATACGCAAAGGTGCAATACCTATCATGCGCTTTGTATGAAACAAAAATAACATAGCTCCCTCGACTTCGGTTTCTTCACATCTGCTCCATAAAGTATCCATCGTAATGTCTAATGAATACTGTATAATTTTTAATTGTTGTTAAAGTATCACGAGGAAACCTGTCTAAAATTAAAAAGACAAGATATGTTATTTCAAAGGACTTGCGGAATTATTAAATATATTAGCAACTGCCCACAGCCCAAGTGTTCTTAAATTTTATCCTCATGGAACTCTTGAACTAAAAAAACTATGGAGTTGTGTTCCATATCATTAACGAGAATTTATAAGAATCCTTACATCACCTTTAAATATTTTTGTTTATTTTAATGTTAAGAGACTTTAAGACTATCTGAATCCTCCACTTCGACTTCCTCTGCATCAACCTATTTAACTCCACTGCTGAACATATCCCTTGCTAAGAAAGTATCAACATGCCGGCTTATATTTCTAAGAGCGTCAGGTTTTCTGGTGACGATGATGATTATGATATTGGGAATCATGTACTTCCGTTCCATAGTGTATGTCAAGCACAACAATGGAGACCCTGTCACCAGTTACAAGGCCATACTGGTCTTTAGAGAAATGGAATCTGTAATTAGATTTCTTCGAGTATGAAATATTACCATTAGCTATACCGTGAACTTACCATTAGCTATACCGTGTGTTCAATTGAAATTGCTATCTAGACACAATGCAACTGAATATTTTTTTCAGCTACCTTTTCGAATACCTTGTAATTATATTAGAACACATAATGCATTTGCTTTTAATGTGTTTCATGTGATGCCATACAATATCCAGACTAATCACTTTTATATACAATCAAACTACTGTTTAAAATGTACAAATGGCATATAATAAATGTTTTATGGTGATTATTATACAATTATTTAGTTATTGTGTCTAATTACAATAATTTGGTTTACTAATAATTGCTATGTTGTAAAATATCTGGACCTGGCTCACGAGGTAACCGACATGTGGGGTGGTATGCCGACCGAAATTATTCCTATCGTCGTCTCTGCGAATGGGTTAATCCCAGTCAGCCTCTCGGAACATCTGAGGCGGCTGGGATTCCGTGACGGACCGCTCCGAGCTCAAATGCAGAAGGCGGTGCTACTTGATACCGCTCGCATTTTCCGCCGGTTTCTTTCCCTTTCTCCCTAACCCTCGGCCGCCTGGTCTCCCCTGCCGGGGGCTTCCATCTGGTTGGGTTTTAGTTATCTATTTAATTTTATTATATATATAATTTGTAAAATATTATTATATTATGATATTTATTTGTATCTATATTTATTTATATACACAACCCAACCAGATGAGTAAATATAGAAATACCCCATTCAAAATAATTACTATGTTGTATTGTTGTAAAGCCGTGTTAGCCTAGTGGTCAGGGCGCTCACTTTAGTTTCATAGAGCGCGAGTGACCTGGGTTCGTTCTCGGTCCCGGCACCTCTAAAATTGTTAACAGCATGTGGTAAATACAGCTCTTAAAATTTAAGTGCTGTATTCACCACGTGCTCTCCGGTGAAGGAAAACATCGTGAGGAAACCTGTGTCTGGTCCTTCACATATCCTCGAAATAAAAATATTATTTCGAGGATATGTGAAGCCCGCCTACCCGCACTGGACCAGCGTGGCGGGCCCTTCCCGGCTTCTAAACCCTTTCTGATACTCGTATTTGAGAAGGAGGCCTTTGCCCAGCACCGGGCACTTACCACAAACCACTATTCGCGCCCCGGGAGGTATTACGTGGCGAGTAGGCTGCATCTTCGGTAGAAAGGGTCAGATACTAACGTTGGTACCACAAGTCAAATTAATTAATTATTGAAAAAATTGTGCCAAAATTTCCCAAGGCGTTTCATTTTGCTGTTCCTAATACAAGTGTTGTATTTATACGATACAGTCTGTGAGACGATTGTGTTGATTCCAATAATATTAATAGAAAAAGAGTTTTGTTTATGCTAACTTCCAACAGTTTATTCGGCGCGCAATATATTGGCGTGATGGTCACATTTTTTAAACCATACCATGTTTCATAAGTTTTCTTCTTGGGCAGTTTTTTGATATATATATATATACATAATTTAATTATATATTATTTATCAAATTCATTAATTATTTATACATTTGTACCAAAATTCAAGTGTTGTTCATTGTTTTTATTAGATACAGTTTGCGAGAGGATTGCGTGCTTTCATGGACAAAAACTGTGTGGAATACTTAATGGAAAGAGATACCTGTTTATGCTAACTGCCAATCGTTTATTCGGCGCGTAACCATACTGTGTTTCATAAATTTTCTTCTGGGGCAGTTTTTTGTTCAGTTATACTTTAAAACACATTAAAAGAGTGTCTAATACTATAATACATTCAGTATGCTGAACAGACTGCCCGACTTTGTGGTGAATCAGAGGTGACTTTTATGGGTCAGACGCATTAGAATTAATTCAAACGAAATTTATTTTATTTTACTAAATTATTGACCAGCGCCCGATCTCACGAGCCGGTACCACTAAAATTGGTGATGCATATTTTAAATGCGGAATTTACCAAGTACTGGGCAGTAAAGCAAAATGTCGTCGTTTCACCTAACCATACGTTGGAGGAAACGACTCCTTGGTAGATAAAATATACAATATACCCGCACTAAAAAAGCGTAGCGGATCCAAGGAGCGGCCTTCAAAACCATTTCTAGCATTAAGAGGAGCCCCTTTCGAAATTATTGAGATCATAGATAAAGTATTCTATATGAGTACATATAATTTTGTGGAAACACACATATAGGATTTCTTTGTCGTGTGTCTACAATGCTGTACTGATTTAATTAATATTTGGTGTATAACCTACAAAAGGCCTGTAGAATATGAGATAGGTTAAAGTAACATAACACAGGTATTTTTGATCACCAGGTTTTCATTAAAACCGGAAACGTAACTCTGTTTATATAACATCAAAATAATCAAACCAAATCTAAATTCTTGGGAAATTAATGAAAGTAGCTATTGTTATGTCTAAATGCATTTATTAAATTGGTGATTATACTCAATATCATAATAATTTGTGTGAATAAATCAGCTAAATCGATGAAGTCTTTTCCACAAAACCAAGCATATATATGTATGCATGTGTATATAAGACGCGGGTATTAACTTATTTGGTATTGCTGCTCATCTGCGTGATGGTTACCACAGTGGTCGTTGCAAAAGCAAAAACCTGTAATCAAACTGACATTAATAAATCGATTACCCAATATTATTTCACATAAATTTAAAAATGCAAAAACATAGGAATAATTTAAAGCAATGGGTCGCCATTGCCTTAAATGCTTTTCGACTGATTCGTCGGCTGACGGAAGTCACACACCTTGGAGTTACCCTAGACCGATTATACTTAAATTAAACCCGAAGATTTCTATGAATATATTTAAAATGTAAGGCATTAGGCGACATTCCTAATCGGGCCACTTCTATGCCCTTACAAATAGTCACAGTAAAATGTTATTAAGTCTTAGAATGCACTTATACAAAACTTGTCATTCGCTCACGTCCGCAAAGCAAGATTAAGATCACTCCCAATAACTCTAACTCGTTAGTGGTCATAATGGACGATGTTGACATTATATCTAGTGTTAATAATGCATTTGTGGACGCGCCCCCCATTCAAATTCACTCACAATACACAGATACAACCGCATATCGCCTACAGCCCTCCCTTGCCGGATGATACCAGGTTCACGGCCTACGGAAGCATTAAAATTCAACCCATTCGATAATTATCGATGTTAACCCAAGCTAAGGTCTCGTAGACCCTCTAGTTTTCGGAAGTCCCTTCTGCAAACGGGGTCAAAGCACAGCACAGTAGCAGCTTGCGTTGAGATGCCGTGCATCGAGTCAACGCTGCAGCGTCGTTGCTCTCTATTGCTTTTCAATCACGAGCCTCCTGCTCGCTAGTCTTTTCGGCCGAAGCTGTAAAGGACTTATCTTTAATCCCTTTGGGTTTAAGTCGGTCTAGCATTTAATGCTGATTCCGACGTTACCGGTGACTGCCCTTCAGTAAGAGATAGGTAACGCGCACTTTTCCCCCAAGTATAACAAAAAACCTACTACCACATCAACACTACTATAGGAACTTGCCCGTGGGTTGACAGTTTTACGACCTATATGGCCGGACCCCGCACAAAACTTTAGAGCGATGTGATTTTCTTGTGTATTTTTATAATTGTATAACTTCTTTAATCGGATAAGTATCATACCGTTGTTATGAGCGATCTCTGAAAAGTACACAATCCAAAGGGGGTGTACAGAGGCGGTTGAAACAACAACTGGTTGCAAAATTTCTTTATCTCCGTTAAAAATGAATGACACGATGAAGAGGTTTTACACATCAATTGTCCCAGAAGCATTTTTGTCAATTCCACCTGCACAGAAACAGACATAAGAAAAAACCTTATACTAATAGTTCATATTCACCCATGACATGTTGCAAGAATAGAAATTCTATTGTTATAACACGTTAGGGGTTAAAAAGTAAAGTTATAGTAATAGCCGTGTGATGGTGGCGTACAAATATCTGCCACCCGCTATCTTCCCTTGGCTACTTGACTTGGTCCACTAATGGAAAAAACCTGATACATCTTATGGTGTCTGATAGATGGACGAACCACCTTTAAAAGTGATAGACTGAAACTATACAGACTTGAACTGATAAAAATTTTAATAATGTTCCTCTTACCTCTTGTTGCGTGCGATGACAAGGGTCGATCAGTAAGACAATTTTGAACATTTGTAACAAGCACCAAGCCATCTGTTCAAAAGATATTGACAAACGAAAAGGGGTGTCAGCTAAAAGAAGGAATAATTTTATGAAAATTATTTTTGTTTTAATATTAAAATCTTCGAATAGAACCACTTATTATAGTATAAAAATCTTCTCTGTTCTAGAGTATCCTAGAAGCCATGTTACCATTCTCGTGACGCTTGAATGACATAATACTTGAGTGAGAAAATATTGCGCGGACATTCGTCATCTGCCAAACCTACTACAAAACCATTTCAAAAATTAGATGTTCCCTGTACCCGATAGTGAGGATGTTAATGATGCTCCTTAATTACAGCCTCAGCTACCACTGTATAGACCCTTCTGAGTAGTTATGGCCTAGGTTATCTGTCTTAGAATCAGAAGACTCGAGTTCGTTGCCCAATGAACCAATGTAGAGGGCGCGTACCAATGAGTTTGTTTTGATTGATTTCATATTATTCATTCATTTCCCTTTCATGTCACCTCTGTCCGTCCCTACATTGGCTATACGGTTGTGAAAGATAATTTTATTAATTTATTGCAGTGCTACGCTTGGTAGACGGATTCGCTACCAAAGCTTAATGGTTTACAGAAAAACATATTGCTTTCCTTCGCCTGCTTTCCTTAAGCCTCTGCCACATTGTAAGACTTCCACGGGACGATTTGTGGTGAAGGAAAGTGTGGTGGTGACTTTAAATATCTGCCACATCTTTTTTCGTGATAAAAGCGACAGACAACAACGCCACTAAAAGAACTTAGGCAAAGACAACTGATAAATGGCGTAATAATAATCTTGATATTGACGGAACGGAAATGTTCAGACCAGTGACTGGCTGCAGCGGTCTCATCGATGCGACGTGTCGGGCACTGCGATCTATTTTCAGTTTTATGGACAGTTTAAACATCTTTAAAAGATAAGAAAACTAGATTTATTGACATATTTAACGGCACCTGGACAGTTTAAAAAGGAAGTAATTCGACGGCCTGTTATTACCAATGACAAGCAGGAATAGATAAATATTAGCAGCATCATAGTGCCTTCATTTTTGTTAATTCTTCTCACTATTTTTAAAATTGATAAATATGAATCTCGCAGGTCGCAGAATATCTCACGGAAAGCCCACGATGGTGACACTGTTACCTCTGTGAAAAATGGAATTTGATCTCAACATAACTTAACAGGTAAAACAAGTACAAAAGAGATTCATTGCAGTGGCTTCCTTTTTAGTAAATATATACTTGTTCCAGGATTACAAATCTGTTGTTTTAAATATTATTTAACAAATAAATAACCATGTTTCCGTCAAATAACGATGCATCCATCCTTCATAGTATTACTGAAGAAACTATGTGAAATTATGTATAATTTTTAAGAAATAACTACCTAAAAATTAGGTAGACAGATGTCGACAAAAACAACGAATTTTCGCCTCTGTCCTGGTGCCAGAAGGTGACAGGTAGTTCTCGGGGGGACCACTGTTACAAATGCAAACAGTGGAGTATGGGCAAACCATCCAAAAAGAATTAAACGAAAACGACGCGGGCCCTCAACAATCTTTACACTGCACCGGCAACCGGTCAATGGTGCCACTCAATATACATTGCTTAACTAATATACAGACTGGATGTGTCGTTACTGACATTTTACTGAAACTTGGTTAGTACTCTAGTATTATAGTAGTATTATATATAGTACTCTATAGTATTATATAACTTTTTTTTAAAGGATTCAAAAAACCTTTTTTGGACAACTACCTAGTACAGCCCAATGATTCTAATGAAAGGTGAGCGCAATACGTTGTGAATAATAGTTTACTGACCTCGGCAAGAGCGACGACATCGCAGGATTTCTTTTTCGGCGAGTCGGCGACTTGAGACACTGGCATAGTTGTTACTTTTTGGCAGCCCAACGTGGTGAATATTTACAAATGTTCATGTGTGCCGGTGGCACTTTCGTAGCCTATGTCAAGCAGTGGATTCCCACAGACTGATAAAGTAACCGCTAATACACATAAAAAAACTTTAAGCGCTAATTTGTGATGACGTAAATGTGTCGATATATGCTCCTGTGCATATCTTTTTTTCTCTAGACTATCTTTGCTCCGCTCCTTTTTCAACTAATGAATCAAATAATTTATGTATAGGTATTTGAAAATAACTAACGATTGTTCCCCAAAGCATTATTTAGTAATGTTATCTCCTCGTTGACCCGCTGGAGCGCTGAATGCGCATTCGAGATGACGCATACTATTTGCATTTCAAGTAGAAAAGATATCATCTGCTCCGCTGTAAAAACGCAGTAAATACCCATTACAGTTTCTGAAACAATGTTTCCTTTCATGATCTACAAAATTATTTATAAAATAACTTTAAATTTGCTATCAAGAGGAAATCTTTTTTACCGTTTTTTTTCAAATATTTCGTTCTCGTAACGAAAATGTAAATGTTCAGTATTATTAGTCCACAATATCCTAAAATACTTGATATTATTAAAGTTCCTACTTTTTTCTCGTAAGTAGGAATAAAAGTCTGTCCGTGATCGTTCTTCATATTTATCTGAACAACAAACGGTTGTAAAATTATAGTGAGATTTGGTGTGGTGCCGGCGTTAGAAAATCTTCTTTAAATCACTAAGGTATCGTAAGAGTCAACCAAAGGACAAGGTGGCGTCCGTCAAATGTTAATCACTCTCAAAAATACGCTAGGAAAATACACAAATACACAAACCAATTACGGGAGTGCCTAAGGTGCCAAGTGTAGATTGCTTCGATTGCCAATCCACCTGCCAAGCACAGCCAGATCATCCCCGTAGAAGAATGTTTAGTAGTGGACTATTAAGAGACCTATGAAGATCCTTATAATTAAATATATTTTTAAGATAAGACACGTATCCCAACTCAATAAAGACAACTACTCTAAAATGATGTATATAACGAACCCCCCTTAAATATCGAGGAGTAGACAGACAAAAGTACAGACTGCTACTTTACTCGTCTGTAAAGGGCTCTTCTCACATTCTTCTCACACTTTTCACTTTAATTGGATTTGCCGTAATCAGTGCGCTCAGCAGGTGGGTAGCGAGAGCAGAACCAGACACTACGCAACTCAGACGCTGTTGTCCGCCACACGTCTGAATAATTAAAGACAAACTTATATCTCTCTCTGCGTAGAATTTAAAAATAAAACTTCGCGCACGTTTAAAACAATCCAAAGATAGTCTTAATTACTTCCTTCAAAGACATCTTGCCATGAATCATCGATTAAAACCGGTTCAGGCATTTTTCAAGATGAAACAAAATCATGACAAAGAACTCAGTTTTGGGCTTTAGTACCATGCAAATGTATAATATTAACCTTCTTAATACTATTAATGTATTGTATGATGCGCTTCATACGATGCGGTCCATCATATACTCCCGCAAAAATTAACACGATTGTGAAACTCATATCGCCAAGGACCAACGCAAATGAAGTCGGCGTATGCAAATACACAGAATGCGGTGTATTAACATATTTGAAATCCATAGCAAAAGCACCGATGATTAGTAGATCTGAAACCAAATTATAGTAAAAGCTTGGCTGAAAATCAGTGTTGCGGGAAGCCGTAACGTAAACTGAGCGTGGGCCCATTTCTTCCATCACACTGTAGCGCAGAATTTTTTTTATTATTCTTTTTATCGTTTTATTAATAACTTTCAAACTAATTGTGTTGTAATGAATAAAGTTTCTTTCTTTCTAAGTTACACAAAATATCTTTGTAATCTGAAAACTATTTCTCCAAGTACCAAACTTACCCGTGCACCCCGCTAGCAAACAAGCGAGGCTCTGGCGACTTTGCTGAACCTAAATTCCACAGACTAGTGATGGAGCGCAGTGTGCGCGAGTACCGGCGCTGTGCTCTACAGCCCGCTTGCCCAGCATGGTTAGAATGAACAAACCATCCAAGGAATACATTCTCGTTTTCTTTGGCGCTTTCTTGGAGCGGCCTATGTTCGGCAACGAATGGAAAATGGTTCTTGAAGAAACTGAAGCAAATGTTCAACTTTGCTCTTTTAATTTAATTTTGCTTTATAAACGAAATACGATAATGATAACGTTTCCTAGCCGATATCCACCACGAGGACAGCTTAAAAATCAATTATTATAGTATAATTAATTTTACTTGCGATTGTTGTCACTTGGTAATATTGTCAATTATTATCAGGGCGTGAAGATGCCGTAAGGTGAAATCGATCCGTTAAAATATTACAATGCCACAAGTGTACAATAAGTGTCTGTACAAACAAACACACTCTCTTTCTTTGTAATAAAATAGGAGGGAGGGCGAAAAGCAGTATCAGACACGCAGTACGCAACAAACCTGTAAATTGTGTATTACTGAGATATTGGCTTCAATGTGGATTCGAACAAAGCTCTTGACCCATGGCTCAACAGTCAGATACGCTAAATACTCAGCCACAACTCAAAGTAAATGGTATTTAAACGAAATATATATAATGATAAAAACCCTTACTAATAGCAGTGATTAGGCTGCAACTGTAGAGTGCGTAAGAATTTGAGACCCGTGCGAGGTACTGCGAGCCGAGCCGCTGCAGACGAAGCGGCGCGCATCCACATAGCTGAGATATCCTCATCACCACTGCAAATGAGCCGCTCATAACACACCCAGTCTCTTCGGGCATACCGCTGTTGGCTGTACGTCAGTTTATGTCTAATGCGCCCTCGTAAATGTACAGGTTGATGGATGTAAGATACCAAAATATGAAATAAAAAAAAATATGAATAAAGCAATATGTGCTTAATATACCATTACACGGTATCATATACTATGGGTAATTTAATTACAAGTTACCAGTATATGATAACAAATTTAATGGAAATCATAGGAATTGATTTCTGTGTTCGGTTGGAGTGATATCATTTTCATTTCTATTCACGATTTTTGTCTTTTCGCAGTTCAGGGTTCCGTATGGGGATACTGACTTTTTCGCAAAATGCCATCTCACCTGCACGCGGTGCGCAGCTGATTAACGATGGAGTCTCTGGTGACCGACTAATGGCAGAAATCCATCCGAATATTTCAAACCCAAATACCACAAACTAGTGATCAGAATAACACCGATGCCTTATAATAGCTTGAGAGGTGCTAATTAAAATTTGAAGGTTTCCTGCTAGTATTGTCTCTCGTTTAGTTCTTAAGATTCTATAATGTATTTTTGGAGTAGCCACACCTTGATCGGCATTCAGTACTGCTTTACTAGGTGTACCTATAATAGTAAGAATAGTGAGCAAGAATTTCGTTCGTCATAGCATAAGCGGAAGCTTTGTTCATCAGACAACTATTGCAAGGTATAACTTTTTTCATTCTCATTTCATATAGATTTCGGATCTTTCATACTACCTATTATAACAATGTTTTCATACATTGCTTTCAATTGGAAAATTTGTTGGAATCTCTCCGATTTGTGTAGTAATAAACAGAAATGCACTAAGTATGCCATACATTTTTCTGTACATGCTATAGCCAAGCGGCAGCTTTTGCTGTTGCTCGTATGGACGTATGGATACCGACGTGAAGAAGATACCTTGTGCTTCTGCGTTTCGTTCTGTGAGTGAGGTAACCCGAGACCCGAATCTCCCCTCTCCCGACCCCCTCCTCATTCTCCCTCCCTTCTCTCAAAGATCCATAATTGGTATAGGATAGGTATGTAGCGACGATAATCACTTACCATCAGGAGAGCCACATGCTCGTTTGCCACATTTCCCAAATTTTTTTTTTTATTTATGTGTAATGTAACTAGTCACTGGCAATGAACAGGAAACTCCTTACTTTAATGATAAAAAGCAAATTACTATTTATTTTAAGTATTTTGCAGTGTACCGGAAGTTATTGTCAATTGTCGTTAATAGTAAGTAAAGACATGTTGTTTAAGTAAAATAATTTTGTAACTTGAACTAAAAATTACTAAGGCTGGTGTAAAGGACGTATGAGTTTTATCATCGGCGGATCACTTTTTGAATTATTATTATATTTATTAGACATGAAATCAAACAAATTTTACGGAATTTATTGCGTTTATTTTAAACTTTATTACTTCTGGACGTTGTGACGTGAAGTCGAGAAAGGCTAGTGGGTCAAGTCGATCACTTTAGTTTCATAAAGGGCGAGTGACCTGAGTGCCATCTCTGGTGCCGGCAACTCTACTACTTTTAATAGCGATATAAGTACTGAATATATCTCGTGTTCGGCGATGAAGGAAAACGGCGTGAGGAAACCTGCAAGTCTGACAAATAATACAAAAAATTCGAGGACATATGAAGTTCGCCAACCCCCACTGAAGCAGCGTGGCGGACCCTTGTCGGCTCCAAAACCCACTCAGATGTTTAAGACGGAGGCAAGACCGGTTTTTATAGACAATACCGTTGTGATCAGAGGGATCGAACTGGAATCGGAGGCGGAGCCCCTCACTAACACCGTTACGAATATACCTGTTAATTGCAATTATTTCAGATGCTTATTTACTAAGTGCCAGCGATGAAGCAAAACAGCATGGATAGCAAATATGAACACCTGATAGAACTAACCACAAGCTAGGAAATAAAAATAAAATTTAAGAAGTAAAACGACTATTTGTGGATTTTATCGCTTTTAATTTCTTATTTTTTTATGTTCCCGTCGTTTCGAATGATTTACAGCACCCATGGTTAAGGGGGAAGAGGGGAGGGGCTGAGGTGTTATACGTCTCGATGACAATTCACTCAAATTAACTCGGGCTACCTTCAGCTGTTAATCATTAATTTTGGTCCGATCAACGCAGAATGTCCTCACAGTATCTTGAGGTCATGCAGTGGCATATTTGGTTTTAGATTTAATTTTATTTAATACAGTAATCGAGAGCTATTCTTTCCTTAGGAGCTTCCACATTATAAAGTATTAGCGGTCCTCTACTTCGAGTTCTAATGGGATACGGCGAGGTCTTTGTCGAATAGGTTCACTTGCGTTGGTATTGGTTTTATATTTTACTTAACGTGTTAGTGTCGTTCTTACAATGTCCCCATCATTAGTCGTGAAAATATCAGCGTAACGCAACAGTAAGTTTCTTGCTTTCACTGTCTGTATCTTAGATAAATCCTTCTGGAAATCCTCCAACACGTTCCAATACGTTGGATCGTCAAAAAGTCCAGACCAATAATACAGTCTAGATGGCATATCAGCGACAATTACTTGATGCCAATAAAGTTGTTTAGCTATTTTTATTGCCACCTTGTGCCGGTATGCGCTGGCCGGTAGCAGCAGACAGTTGTAAATTCGCTACAGAAGACATTTGTTTATAACCCAGTTGTCGAAATAGTTGACTGCTGATTACACTCCGCGACGCTCCAAAATCAGAGGACAAGGCGTCCCATTGACTAATCCTTCTACAAGATAGCTATTTTCATCTGAATTGTGAAAAATCAGTTTCTTCGGGCTTGCACTACTACCAATCTAATAATCCCTTAATTTTTAGGACAGTTATATTGAAGTCGACATCTTCGACGTCATTTACCTCCTTCAGTGAGTGGTATATCTCTTCTTCGGACATAGCGTGGATAGGCGAACTGCTTCTACCTCCAGTGCATGAACAACTGTTTTTTTTAGACTTGTGATGCCACAACCTCACGGCAGCGCGCACTTCCGTCTACAAATACGTCTGCATACACATTAGAATTCAGCCAACGAAATAAGATGGCGCCGATTGATCAGACTTGCAACCACAACAATCTCTAAAGCCCGTTGTTGGTGCCAATGTTTCCGAGCTACGTTGAGTGCGGTCCTTAACCTGATCTCAGCATACATGTTCTTGATGGCCGTCTCCATATCTTGCCTCTAGTGCCTCCATCGGTTGGTCGTAGGTAACATTTTGCCCAAGAGCCAATAACACCGAAAGAGCTTGATAGCGCAGACCCAAAATCAATGCCAAACCAAAGCTTCCAATTTGGAGTAGTATGTTGCCCATGATGAAAATCCACCAAATTCAGGTAATTTGATACTATTAACGGTACCGGAGGTACCATAAACGGTAGTTGGCACACAAACTTTGTTTACAGCGGAAACTTTAATTCTTTCTATGTCATACATAAAATTGGGCCCCGACTACTGTTTCTGTACTGTTTTTTTTTGTCAGGGTGTTTATATAATAAAACTTAGCACAGATGTCAATTTTGAGATAGAAAATAAGCTAGCATACTTTTGATCTCAATTAAGAGTTCTCTCAGGGCAAGACTAACTTGAAACCACGCAGGCGAGGTCGCAGGACGGCGTTACTTCAGAACGACGTTCTAAGAACCAAGTGGAAGTAACTTTATTTTTCTTAATGATTTCTTGTATTTTCGCGAACACTACTCCTTTGAAATGAAACTATTATTTATGGATTACTTAGCAATCAAAATGTCGAGAATATAAAAACAAAATTAAACGCGATAAGATCCGTAAGTAATAGTTTTATATCAAATTATTATTCTTTTTGCAGATTATGGGCGGGGTCATTACCTACATCTTACTATTTTCTGAATTTGCCTTTGACACAGAATTCACTCCTAATATAAGTTAATAACAGACACTGTTAATAAAATATAATAGTAAAACATTATTTTTTGTTTGTTTTTAATATCAACCTCACAACTACGATGTCCTAATGCGATGGTCTAGTAATTGAACATAATCATATTTTTAAAATAATACTACTAATTGCAAATCATAAAAAGTAGTAATATATTATACGAAATAAATTAATATTAAAACTATTCCTAAATCCAGGTCAATCAAAACTACTTTGTGTTTCTCGAACGCGACGTTGCCCAATTTCTTCGGTCAAACTCATACCAAGGACAGTTTATAATACAATAATCATTGAATATTGACGCTTGATCATCGAGCTCCATCGGAAGGATTATTTAATAGTATTATGCAAGCAAAGAGGTTAAAGTTTTGAGGTGATAAAGCCAAGGATATTTCACAGTATATATACAAAGATATATACGTGAAAAAAAATATTTCTTCAATCAATTTTACTGTACAAAAGAAAATTATCTTGACGTGTTAAAACAATAGAAATTCTAGTGTTATTATACTTGAAGTGTTAGCGTTCATAATCAAATCTCATGATTTACCTTGCTTTAATTTAAAAAGGATCTTCCAATTAATTTTATTGTTTTATGTAGACAATGGATGAAAAATCAAACACAAAAATAAACTCAGCTCACAACACTATCCGGCTGTCTAGTTGTGAAGGTTCCGGTTGACACTGTGAAAAAAGTGAATGAAGAAAACGGTGTCTCATTTCTAACAACACTGGCATTATTTTTAATGTTTTTTTTTTTTTGGAATATCTGTATTTTTATTGATTATCTGTCTAAGAGGTGAACAGACAAAACCATTTGGTATGTATGTTAAAAAATCTTTGTCAGTTTATTTAAGTCCACCGCAGAACACATTTCTTGTAAGCAAAAGTAGGAATATATTTTTTGAAACGTTGCCTATCACCACAACACAGTGCCGGTAATCTCGCACTAATGATCCTGCTCCCAGACACATCGCAAAAGCGTTACATCGGATATGGGTAGGTGAAGACGAGTGAGTGCCTCTGGGTTTGTGCGTACCTTCTCGGTGCTATAAATATCGACTGCGTTGTTAACAACTGCCGATAGTATTCGAAAGTTGTCGCCGTGGTCGAAGTTGGACAAATATAACAGTATACTGTAGAATATGCGCTGGGTAAATTTTACAGCACCTTCATTCCGTAAAGATATTAAATGTATTTTAGATTATCATGTTTTCATATCAATGTTAACATAAAAAAAATCGTTGCAAATCAAATCTACAAAATATTCTTGCCAAAGTAATGATGATGGCAGCAGTAACTAAGGAACCAAGTGTCTAGTATTCTATTTCGATTACCAATCCGCCTGCCAAGCTCAGCGATAATTCCAGATCATCCCCATACAGGAAGTTATGTTCAGTAGTGGACTATTAACAGACCGATGAAGATATTAATTATGATATTACTTTTTAAGATAAGTTGACCAAAGATCCAAGTTGACTTTAATAAGTTTAATAAAGTCAACTTTATACTAAAATTAGGAGTATTTATTGAAGAGCCCCTCTTTAATATTCAGGGGAGCAGGGCTTTTTGCACTGCAGTGAGATATTAACAGGCTGCAACTTTACTCTACTTTAAAGGGTTAAAAAACAGCGGAATAAGGGATTCTCTTCCCACATTAGTAGCATTTGCCGTAATCGCTGCGCTCAGCAGGCCGGTCGCTACTCGCCAGCATATCTTAAAGATAATTTCCATTTTCCTTACTCGTCTCATGATCGAGTACGTCGCTTTTCTAATGGTCTCAAGATTAGTATTCCGCAACATATCACTGGATTCTTAAGCGGATTTTCCGGATTTTTCTTCATTTAGAAGACGTCAGAAACTCCTTCAATAGTCTGATTCGTCAAAATTTTTTGAAGTCCACTACAGTATGATTCACCATCATAATCATTTCAACCTAATACAAGTCCACAGCTGAATATAGGCCTCCCCAAAAGATTGCCACAAAGCACGGTCCTGATCAACCTGCATCCAAACTGCCCGCAACACTGCGCTGGTTCTTGAGTGGCAGGCACGTACAGGCAAACGCAGTGCGGGACGGCCAGTTCATTCGCAAGGTTAAATATTTTTATAATCGGTTCATATATATTATGTTATAATATAAATATAATATAAGTATATTATAAATATAAGTATAATATAAGTATAAATATAATATAAGTATAAAAGTAATATAAGTATAATATAAATATTGTAAAAAGAACTTTAAATATTATTTTGAAATGCAAAATACAGTTTATGTTTATTTTTAAATAAATTTAAATTTGTGCATTGTTTAATTTCGTCTGGTAACTTATTGAATAATTGTACGCCTATGTGTATTCTATGTGTAATATTATAAGTGTATTTATGTTTATATGCACATTGATTTATTTTAAGTACTTTAAGTGTAAGTGCGTTAATGTTTATTCTCTGTTTGATTTTTTTTGTTATTTGGAATGGAACCACCTGCCCCTGTTGTGTATCTCTCTAGGTTGACTGGCCAAGAAGGCATTCAGCCCCCGTAGCCCTTAGTGTAATCAAAGAAGTGTAAATATATATATATAAGTTATTTTAGATTATCAAGTTTTAATAAAACTGAAAACGTAACTATTTGTATCAAAACAAAAGAATCGTTGCAAACCAATATTCTTGGAAAAGTAATGAAAGTAGCTATTGTCATGTTTAAGTGGATTTATTAAATTTATGATACTATTTAATAATTATTTTAATTATTTGTGTGAATAAATCATTAATCCATAGAACCGTTTCCCCGAAACACAACGTTGTACATATATGCAAGAATGACTCGCTAAAAGCATTAAAATAAATGCGGGTATTAACTTATTTTGTGTTGCTGCTCATCTGCGTGATGGTTACCACAGTGGTCGTTGCAAAAGCAAAAACCTGTAATCAAACTGATATTAACAAATCGATTACCCAATATTATTTCACATAAATTTAAAAGAGCATATAAATAGTAAAAAATTAAGGCAATAGCTCCGCTACTCGACGGACCCGTCTAATGGGTGACGGAAGTCAAAAACCGTATGCCGTAACTTTGACTTCAAGGAACATGTTTAAAACGTAAGGGCATTCATATCCGGTCACTTCTGTCCCCTTATAAATAGTCGCAGTAAAATGTTATTAAGACATAAAATGCACTTATACAAAACTTGTCATCATGTCATATGCAAGCGTGGTAGAGCCAAGCGGCTTTAGCTGCTGCTCGAATGGGCCGGCTCGACCGGATTGATACCATGGCCTCGCAGAATACCGGCGTGAAGTAGAGGCATCTTGTGCTTCTGCGTTTCGTTCGGTGAGTGAGGTAACCGGAGGCCCACATTCCCTCCCTATTCCTCTCCTCTTCCCTCCCATCTCCCAAATATCCTTAAAGACCGGCAACGCACCTGCAGCATTTATGGTGTTGCAGATGTATGTGGGCGAGGGTAACCACTTACCATCAGGTGAACCGCTTGATCGTTTGCCGTCTTTTCCAAAAAAAAAAAAAAAAAACTCGCATGTCCCAAAAGCAAGATTAAGATCACTCCAAATCAATTTAACCCGTTAGTGGTTATTATCGACGATGATGACATTATAACTAGTTAACATGCGTGTGGATAACAAAAATATATTTTCCTTTCTATGACAGCCTTTTCCTGTCTATGACAGTTTTTCTTTTCACATTTTTGGAAAAGCCAATGTGTACATGCAGATTAATTTGTGTATTTTTTAATTGCATAACTTCCTTAATCGAATAAGTATCATACCGTGGTTATGAGCGATCTCTGAAAAGTACACAGCCCAGATGGGGTGTACAGAGGCGGTTGAAACAACAACTGGTTGCAAAATTTCTTTATCTCCGTTAAAAATGAATGACACGATGAAGAGGTTTTACACATCAATTGTCCCAGAAGCATTTTTGTCAATTCCACCTGCACAGAAACAGACATAAGAAAAAAACATTATACTAATAGTTCATATTCACTCATGACGTGTTGCAACAATGGAAATTCACACGTTAAGCCCATTATATTAACCCCGCGACACTATGCTGAGTCAGCACCGTTTCATTTGACACGACACGGGTTATAAATCAGAAAGTCGACCTCAGTCGACTCCTCTTAAGCCTCTGATTCTTTTAAAAAAATCTTTTTTGTTTTTACTAAAATTATGTAATTGTATTACATGTAACTTTTGTGTTGTGTAAATGAATAAATCGTATTATATCGTATCGTACGTTAGGGGTTAATAAGTAAAGTTATAGTAACCGACATAGCCGTAAAGATCAGCAAGCTGATGTGGCAATGGGCCGGCCACATACCTCACAGAACTGACAACCGTTGGGGAAAAAAGGTTCTCGAGTGGCAGCCACGTACAGGCAAACGCAGTGTAGGACGACCCCCCACAAGATGGAGTGACGACCTGCGCAGTGTTGCGGGAAGTCGATTGATGCAGGTGGCACAGGACCGAGCTTCGTGGCAATCTTTGGGGGATGCCTATGTTCAGCAGTGGACTTCTGATAGGCTGAAATGATGATGATGATTATGATAGTAATATCTGTGTGATGGTGGCGTACAAATATCTGCCACCCGCTATCTTCCCTTAGCTTATTGACTTGGTCCACTAATGGAAAAAAACCTTAAACTTATGGTGTCTGACAGATGGAGGAACCACCTTAAAAAGTGATAGATCGAAACTATACAGACCTGAACTGATAATTTTTTTTAGAATTTTCCTCTTACCTCTTGTTGCGTGCGATGACACGGGTCGATCAGTAAGACAATTTTGAACATTTGTAACATGCACCAAGCCATCTGTTCAAAAGCCATTGATAAACGAAAAGGGGTGTCAGCTAAAAGAAGGAATACTTTTATAAAAAAAAATTGTTTCAAAATGAACACCTTCGTATAGAACCACTAAAACTATAATAATATTATAAAAATCTTCTCTACTCTAGAGTATACTGGGAGCCACGATCCTTTCTTCCTTCGTTACTTCCAACCTTTCTTCGTTACCCTTTATTGTCCTGTGCTTATACCCGGTCCTGGCACTAATAAAATACTCAATTACAATTTTAATTTCGATTTATCACACGCTCGCCGTAAACGAAAATGTCGTGGTGACACCTACATAACATGATCACTCATACCTGTCACTCTTAGGGCTAAGAAATTTAAAATATTTCGAGGATATGTAACATCTGCCGACCCTACTTGCTTGCCTTACTTCAACTTACTTTCTGTATTATATTCAGTGCCAAAAAGCCACGGAGGCGAGTAGTAAGGGCCTAGGTTACCAGCCGCTGGGCCAGGAGACTCGAGTTCGCTTCCCTACGTAAGAGCTAGTTCCTATGAGTTTCTACTTTTTCACTTAAAATTAAAAATTATTATCTCTTTTTCATTTCATTTCATTTTACCTCTGATCGTCCCAGTATTGGGTAAACGGTCTGGAGAGCATATTTTTTTATTTATTTATTTCAGTTGGCACCACGCTTGGCAGACGGTTTCGGTACCAAAGCACAATGGTTTACAGTAAAACATTTTGCTTTCCTTCTCCTGCTTCCCTTAATCCTCTGTCACATTTTAAGAATTCCACGGGACGAGTTGTGGCGGAGGAAGGTGTGGTGGTGACTATAAAGTTCTGCCACGTCTCTTTCCGTGATAGTAAAAGCGACTGTCGACAACACCAATAAAGAACTTAAGAAAAGGCAACCGATAGATGGCGTAACAATAGTCTTTATATTGACGGAGCGGAAATGTTCAGAAGTGACGGGCTGCAGCGGTCGACGCGAGGTGTCTGGTACTGCGATCGACAATCCGTTTGCCAGGCGGAGCTATTACGGGTAATAATTCTATAAGTAAAAGCCTATGTTCAGTTGTGAACAGTCTTTAGACTGTTCAACGACCAGAAAAACAGATTTATTGACAAATTATTAACGGCACCTGGACAATTTAAAAAAAACGTAACTCGGCGGGCTGTTATCACCAATGATATGCAGGAATAGATAAATATGAGCTGCATCATAGTTCCTTCATTTTTGTTTATTCTTCTCACTATTTTGATTATGGATAAATATGAATCTCGTAGCTCACAGAATATCTCTCGCAAAGCCCACGATGGTGAACATGTTACCCCTGTGAAAAAATGTAATGTGATCCTCGACGTAAACTTAACAAGTGGATATGAAGGGGCCTTTTCGAGCAACATCAAGCGGTGCACTGGAATGTAGGCGGAAAATTTATCCGACTGTTCTGAACCCAAATCCCATAGACTATTTTATATTTATATATATAGTAAGCGTGGTGAATCAGGGGCCAATTTTGTGGAAGCTTGGTCAGTACTAGTGCTCATAATTATCTGGAGACGCAAAATTTTTTTTCATAGACTTTTAAAAAAAACTTTTTTGGGTCATTTGTAGGTACAGCCTAATGATCCAAATGAAATGCTAACGCAATACGTAATGAACATATTTTACTGACCTCGGCAAGAGCGGCGACATAGCAAGATTTCTTTGACGGCAAGCTGGCGACTTGAAACGCGAGCAGCGAACACCAGCACAGTTGTTGATTTTTCTCAAAATTCTTAGTCTATGATTTAAAAAAACCCCATTGAAAAAAAAATTTAAATGTTCTCTTTTTGTCACATAATGTATATATAGGTATTTGAAAATAACAAACGATTGGTCCCCAAAGCAACATTTAGTAGTGTTATCTCTCTGTTGACCCGCTCCAGCGCTGAATGGGCATTCGAGATCACGCATACTGTCTGTATTTCGAGTAGGAATAAGATCAACTGCTCCGCGGTAAAAATGCGGTAAATGCTCATAATAGTCACTGAAACAAAATATCTTTATATAATATACCAAATTATTTAAGAAACAATCTTATATTTACTATCAAGAGTATCTCTTTTTTTACCGTTTTTTTTCAAATATTTCGCACGTGTAACCGAAAGATAAATGTCCAATATTAATAGTCCACAATATCCTAAAATACTTGATATTATTAAAATTCCTACTTTTTTCTCGTAAGTAGGAATAAAAGTCTGTCCGTGACGGTTCTTCATATTTATCTGAACAACAAACGTTAGAAAGATTAAAGCGAGATTTGTTGTGTGGTAGCGGCGTTAGAAAATATCATATATATAGGATAGTAGCAGGCTGGATCCAATGCCATCCGACAGATGGCTAACCACCCTTAAAAATATGCCAGAACGATAATACACAAAGTAGTATACTTATACAGGCAGCAGTCTCTAAGATGCCAAGTTTTTGGTACTACAATTGCCAATCCGCCAGCAGAGCTCAACGATAATGCCAGATCATCCACATAGAAGAATCCCGTGATCATTAGTGGAATACGATGGAGTGATGAGAATATTAATTGTGATTTTTTTTAAGATAAAATATGTAGCCCAATTTAATCAAGTTAATTTTACCCCAAAATTAGGTATAGTTAATGACAATACAATATATAGAACATACAGGGTTAGAGAAAAAGCCACGATGTACCCTCTTAAATATTACGAGAAGGCCTTAACCCAGCAGTGGGATATTTACAGGCTGCTTTACTCTAAAGGGTTAACAGCGAAACATAGGATTCTCTTCGCTGGTCGGTAGGATTTACAGTAATCGCCGTGCTCAGCATTTGGACTGCGAAAGCAGAACCCTGTCTGTCTGTCACCATTCTGAATAATCGAAGCAATATGTCTGACTAGCCGCGACTTCCTCTACGAAGAATTAAAAAATAAACAATTCCGCGCAAGTTTATAAAAATCTTTTGATTTCCAATGCAAAAATAACCTTAAATATTTGCTTCAAAGTCTTATTGTTAAAAAGGATCTGCCATGAAAGTTCTCTCAAAATCGGTTCAGCCAAGGTTAAACAAACAGATGACGAAGAACTAAGTTTTGGGTTTCGGTACCGTGCAAATGCACAATATGAATTTAGAAAAGAGACAATAATTTTTCATGTCATGAGATTTTTCTAACATTACTGTTAGTAAGCTTTTACAACATAAGACGGATGGCGAGTTATGTGAGGCCGATATAAAATGTAAAAATACCTTTTCAATGCTATTAATGTATTGTATGAAACGCTTCATACGATGCGGTCCGTAGTATACTCCCGCGAAAACTATGACGATTGTGAAACTCATATCGCCAAGGACCAACGCAAATGAAGTCGGCGTATTCAAATGCACAGAATGCGGTGTATTAACATATTTGAAATCCATAGCAAAAGCACCGATGATTAGTAGATCTGAAACCAAATTACAGTAACTACTACTAATACGAGTAGCTTACGCAAAATATTTTCGCCAGTTGAAAACTTCTTCTCCAAATGTCAACCCCACCTGCACTCGGTGCACTCTAGCAGAGCAACAAACGAGGCTCTGGCGCATTTGCTGAACCTAAATAACACAGACTTGTGATGGGGCGCTGAATCACTAGTGCACGGGTACCGGCGCTGTGCTCACCAGCCCGCTTGCCCAGCGTGGTGAGCACGAGCAAACCTTCTAAGGGAAACATGCCCGCTTTCACTGGCGCTTTCTTGGAGAGGCCTATGTTCGGCAGTGAATATAAAAAAAATGGCTGTTGAAGAAGCTGAAACAAATGTTTAAGTTTACGCTTTTAATTAAACTTTCCTTTACAAAACGAAATATGATAATGATGATGTTCTCCTAGCCGATTTCCACCACGGGGACCACTTCCTTATCATCGACTGCGAATGAGATATTACAGTGGAATTTTTTTATTTCTTTTGTTGTTGGTTATATTATCAGGGCATGAAGATCCTGAAGATGTCGAAACCGATCGGTTACTTATGTAAATAAATAAAATATATTGTGAAACCAGTACAAGATATAATAATAAATGTGATATTATAGTGCCACAAGAGTCCGTACAAACAAACACGCTCTCTTGTAACAGTCAGATATGCTAACCACTTAGTCACGCCTCAAAGCATATGGTATTTAAACGAAATATGTACATTTATAAAACCCTTACTAATAGCTGTGATTAGGCTGCAACTGTAGACTGCGTAAGAATTTGAGACCCGTGCGAGGTACTGCGAGCCGAGCCGCTGCAGACGAAGCGGCGCGCATCCACATAGCTGAGATATCCTCATCACAACTGCAAATGAGCCGCTTATAACACACCCAGTCTCTTCGGGCATACCGCTGTTGGCTGTACGACAGCTTATGTCTAATGCACCCTCGTAAATGTACAGGTTGATAGACGTGAGATACCCAGGTATGAAATAAATACGAATCTATATAACGAATTAAAGCAATGTGTGCTTATTATAACATTACACGGTATCATAAACGAGTACTGTGGGTAATGTAATTACGAGTTGCCAGTATTTGATAACGAATCTAATGGAAATCGTTGGAATTGATTACTGTGTTTGGTTGGAATGATACAATTTTCTTTTGTCAGATTAGGGTACCGTTAGTATCCCCAATATTTTCTCCAAATATCAACCTCTAGAGCACGCGGTGCACTTCTGCGGCGACGACTAATGGCAGAAATCCATCCAAATATGTCGAACCCAAATACCACAAACTAGTGATCACGAAACCACTCTGCACTCACTAACCTGCCCGCCCTGCGTGGTAACGGCACACCGGCTTTTGTTGGCGCTTTCGAGAGAAAAGGCATTTATAGACTGAAAAAGTAAATTAGTCCATTAATTATTAATCCATGTAATTTGCAGATCATTACATAATTATTTTTTTTCGTGCAGTAATAAGATGTCTTAACTTGAAATTCTTTAACAGCCTCTGAATTCTGCCACTAATGAAAAATTCAAACACTACTGTGTTGATTATTCTAATACATATATAATTACAGGCTGTGAGGCAATCTATCTCAGTCCTAAAGAGTAACAACGCATCTATAACCTTGTATTAAATTTATTTGCAGATGTCTAAGAACTGAGGTAGCCACTTATCATTCGGTGTGCTGTTTGCTCGTTTCTCACTCTTAAGATATAAAAAAAATTCTCGATTGGTAAGATAGCTAGGACCATGAAACTGCTGCCCTAGGCCCGCCTGGATAATTATCATTTTAGGGGAAGTTATTTTAACATTCTCTTTAATAATGTGTAAAATGATATTTAATATTTATTTTAGAGTATTATTACTTATTTTCTTAAAAGAACGTATGTGTTTGTTTATGCATTTTATTTGAATACTATAAATAGTATAACTGCATCTAGGAGGGTTTTAGGCGGATTGATTCTTTAGAGAATAATATGTAAGAATTATTGGGATCCATTTCGATAAAAAAAATTGTTCGAATTTTCGCTAAGCTTTCACTTTGTTACTTTCTTGCCATTTACTGCTATTACCTGCTAAAATGTTTTTACATAGGTAGCCATATAATTCCAGATAGCAACTTACTTCGTTCATTTTCGTTTTGAGGAATTTTATTAAAAAAAATAGTTCCATGCCGCGTCGCTATTGTTTGTATAGATATTGAAGAGCCTTTAATTAGAATGTAACAAACTGAAATAAGCTAAATTACGAAAAATGTAAGCGAATATTTTAGAATATCTAAAAAAAATAAACGTGAAATGGATTCTTCAAATATATATATTTCAGTTTGTACAAATCATGTTCAAACATTTTCAGAATTACTTTCAATATTTGAATTCATCTGTCTTATAATAGCTTGAAAGGTGCCAATTAAAACTTGAACATTTCCTTCTGGTATAGTCTGTCGTTTAGTTCTTAAGGCACTATTGTCAATTTTTGGGGTACCAACACCTTGATCAGTATTACTAGTATTACTGTGGCTTACGTTAATATAAGAATAGTGATCTCCATTTTCATTCATCGTCCCATAAACGGAAGCTTTGGTATCTTGTTGATTAGACAACTCGTGCAACTCTTTTTTTTGTTCCATAGATTTCCAATCTTTCATCGTACTTATTGTAACAATTTTTCCATGCTGAGGAGCATTGCTTTCAATTTGAAAAATTGTTGGAATCCCATCAATTTGAGTTACAATAAACAATAATGCACTAAATATGCGATACATTTTCATATGAAATGCAACTAGTGAACGTCAATGAACAGAAAACAATGATAAAAGTAAGCATATTACTATCTGTTTTTAAATATTTTCAGGTGTACAGGAAGCTATGATAATTATGGTAACTAGTAAGTAAAGATAACATGTTTACGGCAAAAAAAATTTAGGTGTTTAATTACTTTTAAAAACCCTTTGATGACTCGCTCAGTCACTATTAGGGACTACATAGTTGACTAATGCAGTGCACAAAATTACCCATTTCCCCGGTTGGGATCACAGAGCGTAGTCAAACGGGGACGCCTGTTTGGTTAAGTACGGTCGTGCCACACCACCTGCTTTTCGCCTCTTTGGGAGATATTCGCCACCGTTTAAATCTGACAGCCACTGTAATTTCCAAAACTTCACAAAAATTCTTTGTTACATCAATCCCCAATAAAATGATACTGTGTAACTTTTTAAAATGGTTTCGTTAATCCATAACATGATTACCAATAATCCAAACCATGTCTTGGATGTGAAAAATTAGACCGTATAAACTTATCTAGAAATAGTTTCACGCGGAATCAGTGAAAAATATTTTTATGACATCGCTATGTTATAAAAATATTTCTCTTCCCTTAGAGATAACCCCTGGAAGGTTATTCACAGCTATTGAATTACTACCTAAAATAAAATCTGGATTTGAAAATCATATGATTATCAGAAAGAAAGAAAGAAACTTCATTCATTACATCATACAACATAAAAGAATAATTAAAACTAAAAAGATAATATGATTTCAGAATTTTTTTTTTCTGCGCTACATTTTGATGCAACAAATAGGTCTACGCTCAGTTTACGTCAAGGATTCGCGCAACACTGATTTTCGCCACAACCTTATTTTACTATTGAGCCGGTAGTGTCTGCAATTGATTTAGCTCATTAATGAATTAATAAAAAAGAAAAAATAATCTTATCAATCACTATTATTACCATATGGTTAATGCGAATGACTAATCCAAAGATTCAAATCTAGTCTTGTGACGCGACTGGTGAATACAATGACTGGTCAGCCACGTGTCTTACGTTACTGAAATCCTAATTGGTATTTGTTGAAATACATAAATTCGAAATTCATAATTCAATTGTAACAATAACAACTGACGCAAATGTGGAACAAACATAACTGAATCTAATCTGTTAGTGCCGCCGCCCGCCCGCCTAAGATCGCCGCGTGATTTATGCGTCTCTATTCCACTTGTCGAAAAACGATTTGAATTAATAATAAAAAGATGAGAGGGCATGACCAAAGATCATTATAAAAATAAATAACCACCAGTATTTGTTCTTTTTCCGTTTATTGAAACTTGGTAAGTAGTACATTCTATTTCTGAAAGTTATACTAATTTATGTTTATTATTTTATCTAAATCTAACAAATATGTACATGTTAGATAAATACAGATACTCTTTCATATTTTAAATGGTTGTTTTCGAGAATTTGGATCATTTTCGTTAAACGTATTAATTCAACACCTGATTTGCCGATGATAAAACTGATAGCAGACTGATAATTTGTTTACAGAACGTCTTGTGCTAAAATGATCTAAAATATAGTGATAATTGATGCATTGAGGCACGTAGCTAATTATAGAGCTAAATTTTGCTATTTAAGGCCATTTATTCTATGACAACACAGGTTATTCTATCATCTTCGTCGTGCTAACATAACGTCTTAATAATTGTGGTAGAACTGTGCTGCTGCATCGGTCGTGCCGATCATCACCCAAATTTTATTCAGTTGTTGCTCATTGGGAAATATTATTGTTTAACGTAGAATTGTATTGTTTCGTTAACATTGCAAATACGCAACGGCACAAGCTGCATTTTATCCCCAGCGCTAATATATAAATTTATATGAAATATCAATTAGCTCTTGCGACCGTTGGACCAAAACGGGTGTGATCAGAGGGATCAAACTCGAACCGGAAACGGAACCCCTATCCCTAATGGTGATACCGTTACGAGCACAACTGTTAATTGCAATTGTTTTAGTTGCTAATTTACCAAGTGCCAACTTTGATTTGTCAGGGCTATATAGAAATTCGTCTACATATTCTGCTACTAAGAAGTAGTGTGTAAGGATAACTATACTTGTCTTTGTCTTTCTGACTACGAGACTACAATTTTAACTTTTGAGTATCTTAAAACTGACCATAACTGTAACGTTGACTTCGTTTCCATTACCAGCCTTTGCCCAGCCGTGGGGTTTTCCTACTATCACCTTTAGTAATATTCCTATTCTAAATCCTTTCAAGAGTTTTTCCGGCGCCGTTGCTTACCTGAAATTTGTGTTAGCAATTTATTTTAAGCTATAAGAGCTTTTATCCACGCCACTTGCTCGAAATAGTTATGATTTGATGGGGGTATACGAATATTATCTCTTTCACCAAATAATGATTTCTTGTATTTTCGAGAACAATACGTATATAAAATGAAAGTATTATTTACTTAAAGAGCATCAGTCCCCCGTGACCACGGGTGCTGTAAGGCACTAGAAACGTCGAGAACCATTTTACCGAACCCAAATCCCACAGACTATAGTGTTGGAGAACAGAGTCACTAGTGCGAAGGTGTCGGCATCTCAAGAACCCGGTTGCCGAGCCTGGTGAGTATGAGCAAACCTTCCACGAGATGTATTGCGGCTTTAGCGGGTGTTTTCTTGGAGAGTCATTATGTTCAACAGTGGGCTAAAATAGGCTGACATAGTTTCAATACGCACTAACCGGAAGACACTTGTGGGGAATTAATATTTTACTTCTAAGGGCAAACAGCTCCACTCCTTCAACCTAAGGATGATAAAGCAATTAAATCGATTTAGTTAACAAATATTTGTATTTTAATCGTTTCCACTTATTAATTAGGAATTGAAATTACGTGATACAAGATAAGCTACTAAGAAATTCCCTACAGTATCTATCACATACGTACTTATAAAATTTCAGTATTGTCAGGATTATTTTTTTAATTATTTAGCGTTCATTAGAAATACGGTCATTAAAATGTGCATATATGTGTGACTCAGAATGATAGAGTGGAAAATTAGGTCATAAGAGAAAAGTGTAGTTTGGATGTGACCAGAATTAAGAAAGGAAAGCGTCGGTGGTTTGGACACGTGGAAAAAATGAACGAGAAAACAGTGACAAACCAAATTTATGCTGTAGAAGTGAGAGACAACTTCAGCAATGGGCGCCCTAGACGTACGTACGAGAACCAAATTTATATTAGAATTTCATAAATTCGTTCAAATTAATAGTCCTCATAACCTGAGCATGTTTGCGTAGATGTACGGATGTGAAACAGGAGAGAGAGAGGTGCGTCATGATCGTGATAAATGAAAGTCCGTAATCTATGCCTAACTCTCTGGGTGAGTGCTTGTTTGTCTGGTAGAGTCGTGAATGTTGGCGTGAACGAATCATTGTCATCTACAGACATTGAAAGTCCACTGCCTCTCCCGAGAATCGCCACGTTGGGCAAGCGGGTTGGCGAACTTAAAGCCAAGCGGCGGCTTTTGCTGCAGCTGGAATGAGCCGGCCCGACCTTGAAGTAGAGGCATCTTGTGCTTCTGCGTTTCTTTCGGTGAGTGAGGTAACCGGAGGCTCAGTCATCCTTCCCCCAACCCCTCTCTCCATCATCGCTCTAACCCCCCCAAATAACCATAAAGGCCAGCAACGCACCTGCAGCTCTGCTCCGGTGTGATAGATTTTGGACTGCCAATTTTGTAATGGTTATACCGTCATTTTGTCGGATGCCATAAATGCTTGATGGAATTTCTCTCACTGTTCTTACAATCCCGAGGATGGAAAAGAGGTGTGGCAGAATTTTGAGGAAGTTTTCTCCTAAGTCATCAGTCAAAAAATCGCGGAGTGCACAATCTTTATTAATGACGTTTAAATTAAACTAACTGTTAATGCCTTTATTGCTTTTGTTCTGTTCTTACGTTATTTTGAATAATGTTATGAATGTAATAGAATATTTAAGAGTTGATTCGTAGACAAACACACAAAAATAACAAACTATTGTATCTACTATTGAAGTCTACTTACAAAGTTATCCGTGATAACCGTTGTGAGCACACTGTAGTTATATATCGATTATAGCGTTGATACGCATGGTTAACTTCACCATCAAACCTGACAATAAATTAAACAACTGGACTAAATTTATTTTTTATGTCATTAAATTTATCTTTTTCTTTTATTGATATGGGGTTAACGTAAACCCTGTGTATAAAAAATAACCACTAACCACAATAACATATACCTATTCACTATAACCTATTCCCTAAAACCATCTTAGTTGACGAATTATATCCATGTCAACAGCAAACATGACAATAACAGTAATACTTGGCGACCGGATTGTCGGCGGCAGTATCAAATAGCTACCCCTTTTTTTCTGGGTAATTCTGAGCAACCACCTGATGGTAATTGATTACTGACGCCCATGTACATCTGCAAAAGCAGAGGAGTTGCAGGTGCGTTGCCGCCCTTAAGGAATATTTGGGGGTTAGGGCATGGGATAGGAAGAAGCGGGCGCGGGGGGGTTAAGTGGGCCTCCAGTCACTTGACTCACCGAACGAAACGCAGAAGCACAAGATGCCTCTACTTCACGGCTCTATTCTGCGAATCCGTTGGTGATTTCAAAAGGCCAAAGCCTTCGCACTATGTGATGGTGGTAACATCCCGTCTATTTTTTACTATTTCCGCCTATGACGTCCACGTGACTTAGTGGTTAGCGTTCTTGACTGCTGAAAAATAGAGGTTCGAATCCCATCCTTAAAAATTATTCATTATCATGTTTGATCGTGTTGTGTTGTGTCCCTGATGTAACACTTTGGGGTGGCCGCACGGCAAAGACGTGCTTATTATTTAAAATAATTTATTAGGTCTTTAAAACTATTAATTCCAAAACTAAAACTTTAGAGAGCAATGCTTTATTCACCAAACACTGCGACTGTATGTCGTATAATGGATAAACAGTCTGTTTGATTCAATATTTTCCATTGTGGCTTATTTGTGAAAACACCTTACCTCGTTAACTATTGAATGTTTACATAAAATTAATTTTTTAAATAACGCTTTTAGTGTATTTGTTAATTGAAAAGTATATTTATTTCGCTCTCAAATTGTTTAAGGTTTGATCATCATGTCTATTGTCTATTTTAAACCAGCTATAATGAGTAAGTATTTCAAGACTGTCTGATTCTTATCATCATCATTAGCATCATCAATTCGGGACGGTACAGCTGATTACATGCACAAACTTTTTCTCCAAACTTCTTGCTCACCTGCATGTGCTACACATGTACTCTCTGCTAGCTAACAAGCGACGCTCCTGCGATTAGCTCATGTCTAAAATTTATCCGAAAACATCATATAAGTTCAAAAGGCAGTTTGTTATGTATCAGCGTTACTAGTACCAGTACTTTTGCTCAACAACCCGCCTTCCGGCACGGTAACTACAGGCTGTCCTTCTATAGAATATACACCAACTTTTGAAGTCACTTTCTAAACAACTTTGTGATGTTGTGTGAGCTTTGGCAATCTTTATAATTGTTTCCGTGATAGCTCATCAGTGCTCGTTATAATTTTAATTGTGAAAGGTGTTACATTACTTTCATAAACACTGCTATTTTACTCTTTGATATTATATATAAGAGAAGCTTTTCTTCTTACTTTTAAAAATCCTGAATGAAGCAGCCAATAACGTATTAACGTGATTCATGTTGTTTGATATCATGCATAGAGCTCAACGCCGTAAAACTGCGTAGCTTTATTATGAAGTGTTTTCCAAGAGATAGGTAATTAAAGTTTTTCTATTTACGATGATCGATAAGACAAGTTAATGAGTTTGCCCGGTGCGCCCGCAGGATTGCAGTTTACTCACATAAAATGAACGGTAGGTTGTCTCGGCCTTGCATCGACTAATAATCCAGTAAATTTAAGAATATAATAAGAATGATCATAATTTCAATCGCAGATAGTGATAGTAAAGTTTTAATAACATTGTAAACTGACGTTCAAACTGTTCAATTCGGTGTAATTAACAATAATCTGAGGTGTTTGGTCACGCTCAATGACTATCGTAAATACCTTACATTATATTGGTCTAATGGACTACTAATATGGTAAACTATACTCTTACCTATTGGCGATTTTTTTTAAACATACCAGTGATTTGGCTACTTCGTCTGTGTGTGCGTGTGTAGGATTATCTTGTCTGCTTCCAATAACATTGGAATGAATGAAGGTAATTAAGCAATCATTTTATTTTAGTAAATTGTGGATGATGATGATGATTATGATGGAAGTGTATATCATGGCCGCCTATTATGATCGTGGCAACAATTACCAATCAGTGACCGAAGCTATCATCTGCAAATGTTAAGCTTTAAACCCGACACCATTTTAGGCTTAAAGGTTTATAATTTAAAGCAATAAGTCTTGATTTATTTTCATACAGAATTTCTTAAAATTTTAAATATAATATCTCACTACTTATCTACTCAATATATATAGAAAGGGTTCCAACTTCTGTGAAAGTTTAGAAGGTCCGCCACAATATTAAGAGCACTTGGACCTTGTGAGGTCCAATGTTGGCACCGGGGACAAAACCCAATGACCTAGCAAACTAAAGAAATTTTAAGTTAAGGCTTTATATGCTTTTTTATTTTATTATTATATTGAGTGAGTTAACATTCCACCTGATAGCAGTGGCTACTGCAGCCCATGGATACCTGCAAACTACTTCGATTAAAAAAGGTTACAGACGAGTTGACACCCCTGAGACCTAAGATGGAATACCTCACATTCTGCAATTACACTAGCTCTCTATACCCTTCTAACCGAAACACAATAGTGATTGTGGTTGCACGTAGTGATAGAAATACGTAAAAGGATGGTAAATTCCCAGACGGCTCCTAGGCAGACAAAGAGTTCTACCACCCCTACTAGGTGGCCGAGCAACCAAAGCAATAATTAACATATGCAGAAGGTGTGGAGTCCGGAAAGGTGGAGCGCAACGTGGCTCCTGCATCGTCAGATGGCGATTTAGGAACGGAAAGCAGAATGATGCATTGCATCGTTGGTGGAACACATGCTTTTATTCTTAGGGTAAGTAAAAATAACAACTAAAAACCTTTATGTAATAAGAATTTTAAGGGAAGTCACAGGTAAAAGAAACACTGTTTTGAATAGTGTAGAAAAATAGATTTCTCAAAACCTAACAAGTCGTTAATTTCTCAATAGTTGCCAAAATTTTGCTAAAATTTTATTTAACAACTCTTTTTAAGGAAAGGAGGTAAACTCGCAAGGGGCTGACCAGATGATAAGTGATTACCGACGCCTACGTACATCTACAACACAGGGAGCAGAGGAGCTGCAGGAGCGTTGCCGGCCTTTCACGCTATTTGGGGAGAAGGAGAGGAGAGGGGGAGTGGGCCTCCGGTTACCCCACTCATCGATCGAAACGTAGAATCCAAGAAACCTCTCCTTAACGCCGGTAACGGCTAGGCCGTGGCACTGCCCTGGTCGAGCCGGCCCATTCGAGCACAGCAGAGTATAATTGCGTTAAAATGTTTTTATATGATCTGGTGTCTATAAATTTATGGAGGTTTTTAAAATTATCTATATTTTAAATTATTTAGCAAAAAACACACTTACTACATTTTCAACTCGCGATTGACACTGTCCTTTGTCGCATATTACTGCTATTTTCTATCGCATATTTCTTTGGAGTAATAGTCGCACTAAAATATAGTTTGGTTTGTTTCAGTCGCACTCTTATTCAAACTAGACCTAACGGCTTGTTTCCGATAGTGGTTCGTCCGTCATTGACTAGTTAACAACAACATTCCCTGTAAAGTTCACACAGTGTATTCCAGCATTTTTTGTGTGAAGTATCGTAAACAGTAACTGACAACTTGATTTGATGATCTGCACAGTTTTCGATCAAGAGTGCGTGCTACAATAGCCAACGGTTCTCTTCCCATTGATAGTTGGCTTAACCTACCCCGTCAGGAATGTGCGAATGGAAACCAAGACCGACAAATGGTTAGGTAAACATAGTCCATCAAACAAATAACATTTACAGATCTCCAGTTTCTTCGGTCTTGCGCCGTTGCGTTTTGAATCACGCTGCAATGGCTTCACTGTCTCCATATCAAACGCTATGTGTATTTACAGCTACATCCTTGTCACAATACTAGGTGAGAAATCAGATGTTACAAAAAAAACTAGTTAAGGACAAACAGACAAAAAAGAGTATGTGTAAGAGGGTATATAACATCTCTTTCTCCAAATTCGAATCTAACCTGCACGTGGTGCATCCTGCTAGCCAAGAAGAGAGGCTCTGGCGACTGAATAATGGCGGAATATCCATCCGAATAAATTGAACCCAAATCCCACAAGCTAGTGATGCCAACAGGCTGTGCTGTGCTGTAAGCCCCGTCGTGCGGCGAGCTGCGTATGGGCAAACCTTCCAAGAAATGTATCCAGTTTTTTGCTGGCGCTCTCTTGTAGAGACCTATCTTCACTCACATTTTATTGCAAAAGTGCGATTGTTGTCACAGGTGTTGTGTTGATAGTTATTATAAATTATTGTACATACACAATACATTTCATTTATTTATATTCGGCATCTTCAGGGTATTCAGTTAATTATTATTATTAACAATAAAACTGAAGGAAGGGTCAATTGCTAGAGACAAAGGACTATGACAACACATCCGAACCCTAAAACCAATCATTTATTTATTTATATTCGGCATCTTCAGGGTATTCAGTTAATTATTATTATTAACAATAAAACTGAAGGAAGGGTCAATTGCTAGAGACAAAGGACTATGACAACACATCCGAACCCTAAAACCAATCATTTATTTATTTATTTATTTATTTATTTTAAATACTTTATTGCATACACCCCAATTGGAGGTTACAAAGGGCGGACTTAATGCCTATTGGCATTCTCTCCCAGTCAACCCATGGGTTGGTGAGATAGCCGTAGCAGGTGTATTCATTTATTAAATTAATTAAGTAATAAAATGATTTAAAATAACTATAAACAAATATAAATAGATATAATAAAATTAATGAATAAAAATAAATAATATACATAATAATATACTATTACATATGTAGATAGATAAATAAACATAAATAAGAAACACAATAATAACTAAATAAGTCCATTTAAATTTAAATAATGTTCTTTAACTAAATTTTTAAAAGAGTTCCTGCTTGCCGATTTCTTAACTTCGTCGGGCAGGGAGTTCCAGAGCAGTATAGCCTGAACCTTAAAAGAGTTGCCGACAAAACCGGTGAAGTGTTGTGGAATACTAATCTTAAGATTAGATGAAGATCGCAGCTTTCTGTCGTGCGTCAAGAAAAGATAACAAAATTTTCTTGAAGATACGCCGGGGAATTTACATCATTAAGGATGGAATAGAGAGTAACTAGAATCCTAGAGTGACGCCTTTGTTGGATAGTAAGCCATTTAAGGCGAATACGGAATTCAGAGATGTGGTCATACTTACGAAGACCAAAGATAAAACGAATACAGTTATTAAGAAGGCGCTCTAGCTTGTTGAGAAGATCTTGGTTCAGATCTGGATAACATACGTCGGCATAATCAATTATGGGTATAACTAGAGTTTGCACAAGCATGAGCTTTGTCTTGTGGGGAAGAAAGTGTTTTAGACGATAGAGTGTTCTTAAGGTGGCAGAGACTTTGCGGCTGATTTCGGTTATCTGTTTGCCCCAGGTTAAAGTTTTATCCATATGCAGTCCCAGATTTCTAACCGAATCAGAAAATGGTACTAAAATACCATTGTATTCAATAGAAGGCAAGGTTCCAAGATCGACCTTAGCCAGCATTCTTGAGCTGCCAATTAGTATTGCTTGACATTTCGTTGGGTTGACGCAAACTCCAAAACGCATTGACCAATCGTAGACTGCTTTTAGGTTGTTATTCAGTATAGTCACCGCGTTATGCAGATCATGTATATTAGATTGTACGTAAATTTGTAGGTCATCTGCATACAGATGGTACGCACAGTCGAAGGTGGAGGTGATAGAGTTAATGAAAACCGAGAAGAGTATTGGAGAAAGAATTCCGCCTTGCGGAACGCCAGATTCCAAATTTAACCACTGTGAGGCTTCTTGCCCTACGTGGACTGACTGCTGACGCCCGCGAAGATAAGAAGAAAACCAATCCAAGGCTGAGGGTTCAAATCTAAGATAGGAAAGGATGGACAGGAGGATATCGTGGTCGACTGTGTTAAAAGCGTTGGAAAAGTCTACTAGTACCATCACTGTTACTTTCTTGCTCTCCATCCCTTGCTGGATATCATCCGTTACCTTAAGTAAAGCAGTGGTAGTACTGTGACCAGGACGAAACCCAGACTGATAAACACTCAGTAGGTTATTTTTAAAATAAACATGGAGATTTGCTTATAAACACATGCTTCCAAAATTTTAGACAGAAAGGGTAATATGGATATAGGGCGAAAATCATTAGAAAGTTTAGGGGTAGATACTTTGGGTAGAGGCTTCACAAAGCCATTTTCCAGAGCGTTGGATACTGACCAGAATCCAGAGAAAAATTAACAATATGAGTAATTGCTGGAAGAAGGTGGTCAAGAATATTTAGGATCATAATCCTATTGATCTCGTCAATGCCCACCGCCCTGGATTTGATTCAATAGCAGCCTTTCTGACCTCTTCCTGATCCACAGGCGAGAAATGAAAGTCTGAGGTGTGAGGAGGTTGGATTGAAGCTAAATAAGCTATGGTTTGAGATCGAATTACAGGGTCTAGAGCAGAAGCAGAAACAAAATGCAAATTCACAGCATCAAGAGAAAGAGAAGGGCCGCAATCCAAGATGGGTGGCTTACCCACCCCAATAGATCTTAAAATTTCCATACACCATCTGGCGACAAATTAGATATACTACTATGGATAAAGCGGCGTTTAGCATTACGTACCATCTGGTTGCACCTATTTCTAGCCAATTTAAAGGCAGACCAATTTCCTTCCGTACGCTCTCTTTTGAATTTTAGGTAGGCCCTATTCCGCCTTGTCATTGCCACTGAATACCCTCAGTCATCCAAGGAGCAGGAGGACGCTTCATCCTAACTTTATGAGTTGGAGCATGAGCATCGTACAGTCTAAGAATAGTGCTATTAAATAAAGTTACTTTTCATCAACTGTAGATGCAGACGCCAAAGGACCAAAATTTAAATTAGAAGCATCCTCCATGAGTTTCTCAGTGTTGATTCTTGAAAAATTACGTAAGTGAAGAAAAGTTGGGGGAGTCTTGGGAGGTATAAGCTTATAAGAAGCATAAATGAGATCATGACGTGAGAAACCCGGAGCGGAAAGCTGACCATATTTTACTACATGATCAGAAGAAGCCGTAATAATAAGGTCAATCAAGGAGTCATCAGCGTCAATATTTCGATGAGTAGCCTCTAAAGGGAGAATGGTGAAGTTAACGGACTCAATGATCGAACGAAGTTTGTGGGAACGAGAAGACTTTTTTAACATGTCTGAATTAAAATCACCCATAATTATGCAATTCTCGTATTCTGAACCAATATCCTCAAGAACTCCTTCTAATGGAGTAATATCAATAACAGGAGGACAATACACTACTCCAAGAATCATCCTTACGCCCCTGACATCAAGTTCTGCAAACAAGAACTCTATAGAGGCAGAGTAGGGCGAGGGGGATGCCATAACAATCTTGTGTGAAATTGACTTATGCAAATATATGGCAACACCACCTCCCCCTTTACCGATACGGTCGTTTCTAATCATAACAAAACCAGGTAAATGATATAATGTCAGATGTAAAGCTGGCTTAAGCCAGCTTTCGAACACTAAAATTGCATGTACAGTATCAGAAGAGAATGAAGCTTCGAGTTCCGAAAAGTGACTAGGAATACTTTGTGCGTTTATGTGACATATATTTAATAATTTATCGTTAGCTGAAAAAACTTCCTTCAGTTGTATATTTAAGTTGGGTGTGGTACCATTGATCGAACCAGCACAAGAAATAAATGAAAGATCCGAGTCATCAATGGACAAGAATGATTCTGTATCGGACATTATATATTATATACATATGTACAATGAATAACGATAATACTTATAACAATATATTAATTGTTATTTAATATATAGAGCAGATAAAATTATAATAAATGAATCCAAAAAAAAAAAAAAAAAAATAAGTAAAAGAAATAATTGAAATAACAATACAAAAAACACAATAAAAAAAATAACATAAGAAAAACTCACAAAACACCATCCCACCAGTTGATTGTTTACAAGCTTAAAAAAAAATACAAGTAATCTAAGTAACAAAACTAAAAAAAAACTTATGTCTAATAAAAAACATTGTGAAAATATACTGAAATAATTACAACATTCGAAAGGAGTTGGTAGCAAAATAGTGTAATTATATAAAATTATGTAAACAATTAAAAGGTTCCTATCCAACTATATTCTGCCTTTCATATCCAAAATAACATGCTATTGTAAAATAAAGCACTATGAATTATAGCAGATATAATATGCAGAAAGTTGGTAACAATATAAATGCAGTAGTATCTAGTTCCACGACTCAATGATAAATATATAAAAATCTAACACGAATGCTAGTACGCAACACAAAAATACTCACTATTTCCTGAAAAATTACACGTGTGTAAGACAATAATAATATATGTACCGTGGAGTATTTGTAGTCTGTGATACAGTATTAATCTATCATAGTGCGTCTATACGGTACATTTCCTCTGATTGTAAACAAAACATGCCTAAAAGGTAGCTGAATTACTGAATACTAATAATTTTGTAACTAGATCATAGTAGAGAAAATTGGTGATCAACTACCGATGTCATGCTAAAGTAAGTCCCTGAAGTCATTAACAAATAATTTTAAAAGTACAAAATTAGTATTCAAATGAGAAGTAAAAAACTTATGTGCAACAAAACCAACAAGAATAAGCTAGTCAACAAAAATACAAGGCACTAAAAAATCCGAAAAAGTTGATTAATTCGTAAAGAATAAAAAAAGTGTAAAACATAATTAAAAGGAAAAAAAAATATTAATAGTAATTGTTACTTAAATCTATATGTCATGAGAAGAAAATCACGAATTGTTGTTACTTTTTACTCGCGATTCGTCGAGACTTCTTGGTATCATCACACAGAATTACTGCAGAAGCTGGTTTCCGTCGGGTGACAGAAGTTTCATGCTGTCGGACAACACTGGATGAGTTGTTATGAACTTGTATAAATTTGACACTACTAGTTGCATTATCCACACCCCTGGGTACTGCATTGGAACTCCTAGGAGTACCGGAGACCGGGGGGAAACTTAACTATCAAAGCGTCTAGCTCCAACTGTGTAATAATTTTATCACGACCATTGGGATGCTTGATGTATATGGCACCGTCAATAGTCCATACGTTTCTCATTCCAAAATGTTTTCGGGCGTTTTTGTATATTGACTGTCGTTCTTTTGTCAGAAATTCAGCAACAGAGAAAACAGAGCCTTTTAATTTTGACTTTGAATTCCACACTTCAATTTTGGTTTGGTGATTGTGAAATATACAATGACAGGCCTAATTCTATCAGTCTGTTGCACACCGAGTCTATAACATTGTTTCAAAAGCACAAGTTATCTGAGACAACCCCATTTTGGAGTGAATCAACTGCAAAACTTCGTTTTGAATGTCTTCATTGGGTGCCTCAGAGATACCACTGAAAAGTAAAGCCTTTCTTCTATGACGCATGTTAATAGCATCTATACCACTTAGACAATCACGAACTTGTTGCTGAAGAAGGTTGAGCATTGAACCCACAACTTCCTTGAAAGCACAAAACTCTTCTTGAAGCTGCACAATTGTTGGATTGGTTGGGCAGGAAGCAGCCTTCAATCTTTTCTCGAACTCAGCCATCTTTAGGGTCCAGCTTCCTTCCAGGTCCCTTTGTATGCTTTGCAAATCCACAGCTGTTGCCATAGTAGTAGTAATTAATATATTTCGGTGGCGAGAATTTAAATTATTTCGGTTTAATTGTGGTTATGGTGGAAGGTGTTCGTAAGTCTTTAAATTTTGTTTATATGACCATAGTTATGAAGAACAACTGTTAAAAATACTTGTTCCACTTTAATTATATACAATTAGTTCAAAATACTGTGCAAGTTAAATTATTAAAAACAAATTTTCACGAGGTCTTAAAACGAGCTGTTGGTTGTTCTACACCTACCCGCGAAAAAAAAAAGTGAAAAAAATTTATATGTTGTACAAATCTTCGCTACAGTTGGGTCTCAAACTCATCACCAAGGAATACGAGGCTGGTCCCCTACTCACTAAGCTACATGCTATTGCTCAAAATTCATAGTTTTTCATCTTAATACAATCAGTTTAAACAGATTAATTACATTTTGCAGTTCTTGCCACAATATTCGGACTAGTGGCGGAGATAAACGTTGGCATCGAGCTGTCTGTACGGATGTCCTCGAGGATGTCGCAAGTGGTGTCGGCATGCGACGTGCTGGTGGTAGTAGTGACAGCGGGTGCTGGAGTCTACGGTGCGCCGAAGCGGATGCGGAATATGCTTAAATTTATGGAGAGTATCGCTTCTGTAAGCTATTTTTATTAATCGTAAACATCAACATTAACCTCTTAAGCACGACGGTGTGCCATGTTAGCTGACTAACGAGGCTTTGACCGACAGATGATGGAAGTTACATACACAAAATGCTGAAGGGATCATGGGAACCATCCCTAGTGCGAAGCCGCACTGCTCACCTACCCCCCTGTTCAGTGAAGTGGGCAAAAACCTACATTATTATCGACAAAAAGGGAGTTTTTGAGGATCCCGTATGGAGCACCCAATTATTAACCTACGCCGTCCGTCTGTCTATCTTACCTACTCTTGAAGGGCGTCGAACTTGATGTGATTATAGTGCAAACGCTAAAGTAAAACTACAAACAACAAACTACAAAAACCGGCTAAGGTTCCCAAATTTGAATGAAAGATAATACAACTGTTCTGGTAAATAAGTACATAACACAGATATATTGTGTGGTTTAACGGAACGCTCGGTGCGAAAGATCGATTCGCACTTGACCGATTTTTTTACTTTTTTTCTCGAATCTGTTTAACATGTTATTCTGTAGGTCTCACAGGTTGATGTTCATAATAATGTACCTGTACCACTATATAGGTCTGTATTTTCGTATCAAAGTATTCAGTATTTACTTGCGTGCAGGTACCCTAGTCTGCAGATGGCGTCTGATGTGTCAATGTTGGATTGTTGTATATGAAAATTTGTACCTTAGACACGTACGTGCTTGTAGATGTGAATCAACCTATATAATATATAATGCGAAACGACAACTTTGGTGGTGGACCGTATCGTATATCAACATGAGTCATTCAAACTTTCCAGGTGGACCACAGTATCGGCGCACATTACTCGCGCGCGACGGAGCGCAAGTTGTGTGCGATATTGTTAACAATACTTATCTTCTTTTCCATTCTATTAGCCGACGACTTCTGCTTCTACGCATTACAGGCCAGGAAATTCGAAAGAGAATGTAAGTTAACGTATTATTGTATCTACGCGAATACAACAAATTTTAAATGATACTATTATTGCTGAATTTTATCGCGTTGAATGTTGAGTTTTTATTTTCCTAACGTTTTGGCTAATTTACAGCACACGTGATCCCCACGTGAGTTTCTGTGTCATAGTGTACTGTAAAAAAAAATTGCCAGTCAAAAATATATATATACAATAGTGGTTGCCGCGACTTCGCCCGCGGAATCCGATTACGTTCCAAAAGAACTGTTAATTGAGATAAAAAGTACATATCCCTTATATTAAAGACATTAAATTGAACCCCATTCTACAGACCATTTCTAGACACTACATGTCTTGGAAATTCCCGAATTTTGCGTGCGTCAATGAAACACAAAATATCAGTACAGTACTGTACAGTAAAAGAATTAAAACTACATACATTTTGTTTATAGGGAATGTTGTTATTAACTACATCGGATTCTATTTGCTGTGGTATGTGGCGATGATCCTGCAGTTACAGTTTGCGTTCACGGCGCTGTCTGTCCGTGCACGCTTCCAGGCAGTCAACGACGCGCTGGCTCTTACGGGGAAGATTGTATCAGCGACAGGTGGACTTATAAATATACTTTACATAAAATAACATTTAATTCCTCTCGCCAAATTCTTTTTTATAATAAGTCTGGCCATAAATAATGTTACAAATTAAAAAAACCTTTTGTTTTGAATTTAAATTAGAAGTGCGTGTATCATGATCAATTTATCGCCGCCTTTACACATTATTTTTCACCGTGATTGTTAAATTACATTATGGAGAGGGGTGTTAAATAAAATGGCAGTGTAGTATGTATGGAGCTGAGAGTCTGTTTCAAATAGCTTCAAAAGCTAGGCATCAGTCGTATGTTTGTGCATTGCTATATCGACAGGTATCTACCATAGGCCAGTCAGAGACCATTCCATTAAATATCTGGCGATCCCGTGTTGCTAGGACAGACGGACTGTAAACGCTGTCAAAGCTGAAACTCGACGAACTCTATAAGAAAACATAAAATATTATCGCGTTTAATTTTGTTTTTATATTCCCGACTTTTATTTAGACTGTGGTTTTGCAGGAGGAACGTGACTCCCATTTTTATTACATTATCTATTTTTTTGTTTATTATATTTATGGCTTTATCATTTCGCTGGTAGATATAAGGTACGACTTCGAATCGACGTGTGGTATAATTATCGTGAGGGATATTATTAATGCCTTATCTAAATAATTACAGCCGTTATTCAAACATCAAATTGCTCCAATGTATAAATGGCATGAATCACGAGAAATGAATAAATTTGAAAGAAATGCAATTCAAATCAATAAATATGAAATAATTTATTTTTAAATTAAACTGGTCATATACCAGTAATCATATTTTAGTTTAATTTCCGTTTTTCAAAAACCTTTGTCTCATTCGGAGACCACTTGATAAATAAATTTAATTGGTATCACTTTCCTATATTCTTACTTGTTCTTTAGTGATAATTAAAGTGTTACAACCGAAATATAATACAATTTTTGATATACCAACACTAGGTAAAATGTATTCTTAAAATTCAAACAACTTACCTATAAAGCCACCAATACGTATCTAAAGAATAGTGATGAGACACTGATGTGTATTCATACACTCTTCAAAATTGATATGAATAATTTTTATGCTTTTATTACAGTGAAAAAAATAAATGACCCACCACCGCTTAACGTGTTGGCGATCCGAGTAGCCTCGGAACCACGCCGCTGCGCCAACGTCAGCCTTCTTGTGGACACGCTTCACGACCAGAAACATAGTGTAATAATTCGGAACACAGGTAACGTATTACACAAGTTTCTTCTACTTGGTGGTCAGCGCGCTAGCTTAACTTTCTTAGCACACTAATATTCTGTAATATAAAGGCATTCGAATACTAAAAGTTTTACAATCCATGGAGATAGAACTCTTCCAGTTCACGGTCTTTGCTTAATGGCCACTCTTGGCAGACCTTACAGACTGCAGTTGCACTCGCACTTGGCACTTTAGACACTGCTGCCCGTTACGAAACCGTATACTGGCATGCATTAGCAGTACGATTAGCCACTTTTAAACAATTATACTAAACAACAAAAATCAATATGTATTTTTACTATTTACATTTAACGAAGTTCTGCCTGTCTTCTTCATTATAATCAGCCTGTTCCTGCTAACTAGTTAGAATTTTTGAGAGTTTTGTTCAATCTCAGTAGACCAGGCAAGTGGTTTGGTTGGTGCAGTGCTGGCAATTCTGATCTTCATATTGAGGAACTAAAACTAAATTTTCAGTAACAGGCGAACCTCGACTTGTGGTACCTCCTTGCGAAGCCATCCGCAGACTGGCCTGCTTACACGGCGCCCTCTGCGATGTTGTGCAGGCTCTCGACCGCAGCTACGGTCTGCCACTTATAATGATACTCATATCCACATTGCTGCACTTGATTGTTACACCGTACTTTTTAATTATGGAAATCAGTAAGTAATCAATGATTTTTCTTTAATTATATAACTTCACGTACTCTAAAAATGATGTATGCGTAATAGAATGCTTTCGGAGGCGAAAGAAAATCTGTCAGCCCCACGGGAAGGATCCTGTGGGTGTCGTAAGAATCAACTAATAGAAGAGCCTTGAAGGTCTCATGGCGTCCGACAGATGGCTGACGAACCATCGCGAAACACCTGGATCGCGAAATCAGGAGCAAACCAGGCGACGAGGCTCTCCACATTGTTTTAAACTGTTTTAACTCCTCGAAGAGGCACAAATTGTTTGCGGAAGCCCGTTTGGTATACTGAGAGACTTTTTTCAAACAACTTAAATAGACCTATAATCCAAGTACAATGCAAACAATATTCGTTATAAATAATAGTTTACTGTCTACGGCCACAGCGTCATCCTCACAGGATTTCTTTATCAGCGCGTCGGCGACTTCAAACGCAAATAGCGGACGCCGGCGCGAACGGACGATAAGGTCTTTGATCTGGATGTCGTTGGTCTAGTCAAATATTAGTGCAAATATATAATAACCTCGAGACAAAATTACAAAATCTAAAAAAATATTCTGTGACTAAAATAAATGGTTCATATCCTAGAAATGGCACGCAAAATATGAGGGTTAATTTAATGTCGTAACTGTGGTACCCCATTTCATCCCGAGGGTGTCGTAAGAGGTGACTAATGGAAAAGTCTTAAAAATAGCAAAGGCTACCGATAGATGGCGGCATAACCAAAATACCACACTAAAATGAATCAGACCGATTTCGGGCAGCAGCGTCTAAGGTGCAAGGTGTCTGGTACTGCGAACGCCAATCCACTTACCGACCATGGTGATTACGGCAAATCCTCCATAGAGGAGAGGCGTATGTCCTCCAGTGGACTGTTCGTATGCTGTTTCTTCTTCGTCGTCGTAAGATTAAGGGAAGTAACTTCGCATGCAACCTGTAATGACCATTCGAATTCCAGTTGTATCGACGAACAGGATTCACTTCCTCGTGCTGCAGTTCCTGTGGTGCGCGACACACATGTTGCGCATGTTTGTTGTGGTCGAGCCCTGCCACTACACTGTTACCGAGGTACAAATGTTATTTACTATATAATTTACCTACTTTTTAGTATGTGATAGCAGTTTTTATTGCTTCACACTGTATTGAATAATAATGTGCACTATAGTTCACCGATATACTCTAAATTTAAGTAAACACTAAATCGCAACAGTTTCGCAGTGAAGTGTTCTTCTTTCAGTCTCAAAATGTAATTGCCCAGCTTAATCTGATACTTTCGCAATTTCATATTAATGGTACCACATCAGGCAGAACGTTCAATGTCGTCGAAAAACCTATTCTGAACTTCACAAATAGCTCCGCCCCAAAATGGACATATTTATTTAGGCAACATTCTCCAGTCAGTGCTCTGGCCAGAATACATAAAATATTCCTAATCGATTGCCAATACTCATTATTTAATATAAATAATTATTAGTAGTATATAAGATGTAGTATTATTATCAGTATTATTCTGTTATATAAACAGAGTACATTCTATACATACTTAAACTTGATGATATAGACAAGAGTTCTACAACATTCGTATTAAAACATAAAATGTATTAGAATTATTTCCCAGATAAAACCTCGTTTGATCAACGAATAGTCAAAAGCAGTTTAGATTGGAAAGAACGTCTGTTTAATTTTTTTTTAATTCGTCATTGTCTTTTCTTTTGTCGTTAACATAGGGTTGTCGCATATAAGTAAGAATATAATTTATAGATTAGGATCTTTACTTTTCTTTTGTGTCGGCTCGACCGGGGTAGTACCATAGCCTCGCAGAATACCGGCGTTGAAGAGAAGAAGCATCTTGTGCGTCCACCTCCCTCTCCCCTTCTTCCTCTCCTTTCCCCAAATATTCCTAGAGGTCGGCGAGGCACCTGCTGCTCCGCAGGTTTTGCAATGTCCGTAGTCGTCAGAAAAAATATAAAATAAAACTTAACTAACAGGGGAAAAGGACTGAAGAGCTGGTTTGTCGGTTGATGCGATCAGCTCCTTCCAACGGCAGTCTACCGTCGCGGCTCGAAGTATTCTCAAGACAACTCATGCTGCAATCAATCACCTATTCACCGTTGGGAATGTGCACACTGGATCGTCCTCTAGTAGCATCCGTGAGTAATAATTGCAGATTCTGTAGTTGGCCACGTCTGCCTGCCATTTCACAATTGACAATAAATTTAGGTACGCCCTTTTAGGAAAAACTTTGGTTCAGCAACACTTAACAGCCTGTTGATGAAAACTTATGTTGATTGAAACACGAAATTGACGACTACGTAGCTTAATAGCGTACCTGACTGCTGTGCCAGGGGACCGGGATTCGACTCCCAGCCAAAGCCAATATTTGTCCAAAAACAAAGATTAATGGTTTTCCAGTGTAGTTCTGTTGTGTTGCGTCCTTCATCTATGACAATTCCTCAGAACATATCGCGTCGAACATGGTAAGGAAAACACTGTTGAGTGCCTCTGTTTGCGGTTTCACTTACGGCACTATAATATCTCCTGTGCAGTTGACAACTGCCGATAGTAGTTGGAAAATTGTCGCCGTGCTCGAAATTATTTTTTATTATTATTGTTAAATAATTATTGTTAAATGGTATAAGGAAAGGAATTATTATTCCATTTCTATTAATTCTATTACTATCCTTCACCTATGGATAAAAGGCGTGAGTGTTGTTGCAGCACCCATGGTCAAAAAACAACGAAATCATATAAATTAGTTTAATTAAAAAAACAGTTAAATCTCAAAATTAAATACCACAGACACACTTTTTTATTTAATTGTATTCATTACAGGTACTTGGCGCTGTCACCACGTACTTAGTGATCCTCATACAGTTCCAAAGATACGATACATAAAATAAAAAAGAATACTACTATTCGATACATGATTGCAAAGTTTAATTGTAACCATAGTTGTCATTGCATAGTTCATTAAAACAACAACAGTTTAACATAAAAAATTGCTAAATATTTAAATTCTTTTTGCGTAATCCAAGTAACCTACCCCCGAGAGATGCTCATCTAATTTTAGTAATAAAACATAAATATCATGAAATCATTATTTATGCACAAGTAAAGGCCCGTATTAGTCAGCCCCGCTTTAGTTGAATAGAGCGCTAGTTAGGGTTCGTTCTCCGGCGCCGGCACCACTAAAAAAATTTATAGCAATTTTAAGTGTGGAATTAACTAAGTGCAAACCCACGTAAAATAATACGTACAACATCTCGTCGAGTATTGTTAGAATCGACTGAAGGAAATGCAAAAAAAGCGCCAGCAACTAAGTGAAAACTCTATAAGAAAGATAATTTCGTTTGTCAAATGCCAATTATGATTACTTTTCATATTTTTACAATCTTTCATAATGAGGTTCCTGACAAAGAAGAAACAGGCGAAAGAAAATAATCAATGTAATGAATTGAATGAGATGAAAGGAGATGAGAAGAAATTAATGGAATTAATAAAATCAATGAAATTAATGAAATGCATAAAGTTAATGAAATTGATGTAATGAATTAATTGATTTTTTTATATGAAAGGCGACAAACGAGCAAGCGTCTCACCCGATGGTAAATGATTACCGTCGCCCACGTACATCCGCATCACCAGAGGTCCTGCAAGTGCGTTGCAGGCCTTTAAGGGGATTAGGAGGGGGCAGGGGAGGGGGAGTGGGCTTCCGGTTACCTCTCTCTCCGAACGAAACGCAGAAACACAAAATGCCTCTATTTCACGCCGGTAGTCTGCGAGGCCGTAGTACCAACCCGGTAGATCCAGCACATTCGAGTAGCGGCAACGACCGCCTCTGCCACGTAATAATGAATGAAGTGAATAAAATTAATGAAATAACGTTTTTAAACAGATTTTATTCATTACAAATAACAAAACATAAGATAAGCAACGTGGCAATTAAAGCATCATCATCATCATCATTTCAGCCTATCAGAAGTCCACTGCTGAACATAGGCCTCCCCCAAAGATTGCCACGAAGCTCGGTCCTGAGCCACCTGCATCCATCGACTTCCCGCAACACTGCGCAGGTCGTCACTCCATCTTGTGGGGGGTCGTCCTACACTGCGTTTGCCTGTACGTGGCTGCCACTCGAGTACCTTTTTTCCCCAACGGTTGTCAGTTCTGCGAGCTATGTGGCCGGCCCATTGCCACTTCAGCTTGCTGATCTTTACGGCTATGTCGGTTACCTTAGTTCTGCTACGGATATCATCGTTGCAGACTCTATCACGCAGAGAAACACCGAGCATAGCCCTTTCCATAGCGCGCTGAGCAACTTTGAGCTTCCTCATACGGGCTGCAGTGAAGGACCAAGTCTCGGATCCGTATGTCATCACTGGCAACACGCACTGGTTGTATACTTTTGTCTTGAGGCTTTGCGGTATACTCGACGAGAAGATATGACGTAGTTTCCCGAACGCAGCCCAGCCGAGTTGGATTCGTCGATTGACCTCTGAGTCGAAGTCGACTTACCTAATCGGACAATTTGTCCCAGGTATACGTACTCGTCTACAACTTCGAGCCTATTGTTCCCAACAACAACCGGTATTGGTGTGACATGGACGTTTGACATGAACTTCGTCTTGTCCATGTTCATCTTAAGACCAACCTGTTGGGAGACGTTATTGAGGTCATTGAGCATTGTACTAAGCTCCTCCAGCGATCCTGCCATAAGAACTATGTCGTCGGCAAATCGAAGGTGAGTGATGTATTCACCATTGATGTTGATACCGTATCCTTTCCAGTTCAGCTGCTTGAAAACATTCTCCAATGCAGCGGTGAAGAGTTTCGGGGATATGACATCACCCTGTCTTACACCTTTCTGCAGTTGGATTGGTTTCGTACTCTGATTCTGTACTCGGATAGACAGCGTAGCCTCATTGTACAAACACCTCAGCACTTCGATATACCGAGAGTCTATCTGGCACCGCTGGAGAGACTGTAGCACCGCCCAAATTTCGACTGAATCGAAGGCTTTCTCATAGTCCACATACGCCAGACATAATGGCAAATTGTACTCCTCGGCCTTTTGTACAATCTGGCGAAGAGTATGTATGTGGTCTATGGTACTATAGCCTTTTCGGAATCCGGCTTGTTCGGGAGGCTGGAAGTTGTCAAGTCTGTTCACTAGACGATTTGAGATGACTCTCGAAAACAGCACGTAGACACGGCTTAGAAGCGATATCGGTCTATAATTCTTCAAAAGGCAGCTATCCCCTTTCTTGAAGAATAGGACAACCACGCTTCTACTCCACGCTTTCGGCGTAACACCGCCATGAATGACGGAATTAAACAGCTTCTGAAGGACAGCAAGTATCGGTTTTCCACCCGCTTTCAGAAGCTCAGCTGTAATTCCGTCCTCACCCGGCGCCTTGCCGTTTTTAAGCTGTTTGAGAGCCATCCTAATCTCGCTCAGACTGACGTCCGGGATATTATCGGAGTAATGTCGGATAAGCTTGGCTCTTGGGTCGTTACTCACATCAGTGTGTGGTTTTAACGACGTTGTGTACAGCTGTCCGTAAAGCATATTCTAAGATAAATATAATACTAAAAAAATGCATAATATATAAAAATCCAATGCAGGATTTGCAAACCAGAGCTGACCAGCCTCGACAAGTAGCGCCTGTACACAAGCATTACGCATGTAGTGCGTCACTAGTCTGGTAATTGGGTTCGACAAAGTCGAATGGATATTTCGAAATCAGTCGCATGGTCGCCATAACGGAGAGCGGGTGAGGATGGGCATTCGGGGAAAGAGATGGTATATACCTCCTTACACACTCTTTGGCAGAACCCATATAATCTTATTTATCAGCCTATACAGTTCGTCTACTGAAAGCGCCAACAAAAGTTGGCATGCAACGCGCAATTAATGGACGGCTCAACGTCTATGAGATTTGTATTCGGCAAATTCGATCAAAATTACATGAAGCGAGAACGCCTTTCCTTGCGTAGGAGCCGCTCGTGTACGTGCCACCCTCTTTGTTTATTCCGATAAGCAGCGGCCCCTGCAACCGCTGTTGGGATCCGGTTTAAAAGATATGGAGAATCAGTACAACTACAGGCTGAGAGGTAACGCACTAGTAGTAGGTTACTGGAGTCCGTGGGTCGGACGTGGGCCCCACGTTTTATTACTCTAATAAAATAAAAAATAAATAGTTCGGCATATTTAGATGGATTTTCCACCATGTGCCAGTCGCCAGTGCCTCGTCCTCTAACGGGCGAGCTTTTGCAAAGTGTGCGCGCGCAAGTTACATCAGAACTAGTTCAAATATGCCTGACATAATATTATATTCTAACAGTCCTTCTATTCTAACATGCCGAGTCCTGTATCTACAACAAGGCTGCGTTGCTTTATATTTTAACAGCATCATAAAGTTAATAGCGACTGCCGATGTCTTCAACCGCGCCACACATTTTGTCTCATAAGAACTTTGAGATTAAACGAATCCTACATCCTACTCTATGGCATAATCTACTTCTCCGTTTAGTCCTTTAAGCGCGATTAAACGACAAGCCTGAATTATCTTTATATTTGTATTAAGTCAAAACATAGCCCATAGCGCTTCCGAAACGCTATGGGCTATGTTGCGGAATGTACGAGGAATCACAAGGAACATTTAAAAAAAAGTTCTATCAAAATCGGCGAAATTCTTTTTAAGATAAATTCGTTCATATGTATGTTCATGAAAACAATTTTGTTTATTAGTATAGAATATTTCAAAACTTAATTTTTCGACCTTCATAGCAATCAAAGGTAACGAAATAAAATAAAACAAAATAAAAATTGTATATTTTATTATGATAAAAGTATGTTATTAGAAAAATCTCCGACATATTGATACTTAACGAAGCTATATCGAAATGGTCGTCTATACACCAACTATACAACACACGGCACATCAATCAATCCAAATGTTATCCAATACTCTGACACTCATAGGAACATTTGCACCTTAAAAATATCTAACTACGTCCATTGTGTCTTGCGTGGGTTCTCATAGCTTTTTATAGTAAATTAACAAAAAACGTCCCACACTTGGAAGTCAATTCTAAATTTGAATTTAAGTGATATATCACTTCGAGCACCGAGTCTATCAACGAAACATCTCAGTAACTTGTTATTTCATAACATTATTGATTAAGTTCGCTTCATCGTCATCTAAACCTAAAGAAACGAATCTTTCTTCATTAATTCTGAGATCAGCTGTTAGAACCGCACGCTCACAGTCAGTAAGGGAGCAAGCAATGTTTATATGTTCTTGATTCCCTTTTAAAAACTATTATACATTTTAATACTTTCCATCAACGTTACCAACCTTTGCTGTACACATAACAACCTCCCGATCTATTTCGTTATGCATAATAATTATTTACTTTATATATCACTATGTTAATTCTACTGTACGTTATTGGGACGGAACATAAAAAATCTCTTTTTATTGCTCTAGAACTTTCTTTATCAACGGCAGCTCGGCCAAAAGCAACCCGTCACTGAATTAAGAAGAAAAATATTTAGATTTCATGATGTGTATATGTAAATGCGTCGTTTCCAAATCATCTCGTCAACCGCATCTTTTACAACTCAATCCAAACTTCCAGAGATTGGATGAAAACCGTCGTAAACACATAATCAGGCAGATGACAATATTAAGGAAAATCTCATTTGTAAAACAACCACACACATTTCTGAAAAGTTGTTATGTGTACTGAATGAAAGAGATGAATCATCACATTGAGTTCAAAACAATATGCAAAATTTTAAAATTCAATGGAGGCTTACCTACTTTTTAGCCGACTACGACGAAACATCAGTGTCCATATAGGCACCCTAAATCCAATATTGCGAATACTAAATGTAACTTATAAGGTAGGGTTTTAAATGTATTGGATATTTTGTTTTTGATGTTTTAATTCGTTAAATAAAGCCCTGGCAATGGAATTCGACGTTACTTAAATTGGCAATGATTGATGTGGATTATCAAATCCATACTAATATCATAAATGCGAAAATAACTGTGTGTTAGGATTTCACATCTAAACCGCTGCACAGATTTTGATGAAATTTGTATTACAAAGAACCTTGAGGATGGACATAAACCACTTTTTCCTCAAGAAAACCGCGGGAACTGATGATGGATTATATCTAATCCATCTTGAATACTAAACAAAAAATACCAACGGAAGGTAATACTTGTACTTATTTCGGCTTGCACTAACTGATGTAGCTGTGCTTAGCCGTCAAATTCTGCATTGTACACGAATAAGGCTGTTTCACTTACACGTAAGTTGTATATGACTAAACAAAAAGGCAGTATTTTTTAAAAATCCAATTTCAATGCACTAGATGTACCTATGGCACTTAATTTCAGCTCGCAGGTCGTATGTACTAGGAGATTTCACGATCAGTCCGTAAGTGTCGTATTCGAATTTAGAATTCTACGTTATATCTATATCATGATTTATTTGAACACGAGAGTGACTTGACGCGGGCGTTACATCCACCATAAACAAAATTTTAAAATCTTTTCAACAGTATCAACAACAGTTTGTATTCCATAAATATGGGTCAGTTTTAAATAATACATTTATTTAAAGGACAGTATAATAAATTGTGCAAACATACAAATTTGAGAAATGGTACAAAACGGCAAGCTGTTACAAACTCTCTGGCTAAATAATAACTATCTCTTACCACAACTAGTTATATTACATACATGTAACTATATCTTCGCTATAAACGATCTTACAAAGAAATTGCACTTACAAATATCACTTAACGTAACTCTAATACTTTAATAATCTATTCCGTTTATAATATCTGTTTCTGAACGATTTTTAAATGCAACCTTTCGATCCCGAAAGCCATTTTACTTTTAAGAACAGTTTCAAAAGCGTGTGGATTTCCGTTTACTTGGACAAGGTTTCAAGTTTATCCATGATCAAACACATTTTAGGTGCACTCACTGAAATAAACTCTGTACTTTTAACTTGGGCAAGTAGTGCGGCTCCTGTTTGATGATTTTCACCTGAAAATGAGGTAACGGCAATATTAATTTATTCTATTAAAACTTATTGCTTATAGAATAAGAAGATGACCATGATCGATGAAAAGAAATGCCGCAAAATACTCAGCTGAAAGTAATGACTGCATGTGGTACATACCTCATCATATAAAGAATTTTCCTTCGGCTCGAGAGGATCTTTTAAGTGCTGAAAAAGAAATTGACTGAATTTAGATTGTTAAAAAGCTGTTTCAATTATTAAACTCCCTGTCTTTCTTTCGCTCTCTCCTTCTTACCGTTCACTTTCCATACCGCTCACTCTCCGTCTCCGCATCTTTATTTCTCTCTGCATCGGTCTTTCTTTTTATCTCTCTCCTCAACGTACTCCCCTCCCCCTCGTATATTCTTTTTGTCAGCATCTCTCTTCTCCCTCGCACCCCTCTCTCTAAATAGGTCACTTTCTCCCATTCTATCTCTCTCTCTCTCGCTTGCTTTCTCTGTAGCCCGCTCTCTCTCTCGCGCGAATGCAGTGATAGTGAGTAGTGCAATACTGACCTTGGGCGGACGACCGCGGCGCGGCGGGTGCAGCTGCGTGCGCGCGGCCAGCACGCGCAGCTGGTGCGCGCGCAGCAGATGCTCCGTGTGTTCTCGCGGCGAAGCGAACCGAACGCCGCATGACGCGAACACGCACGTGAAGTCTTGCTCTAAAAGAATTTTTTTTTTGTGATTTCACCCTTCATAGCACTAATAATGCTATGTAATATTCACTACTTGATACTTTTTTCCCCTTTTCAAAACAGTTGATGCATGTTTATACAATGCGCATCCCAAAATGCCATTGCCTTCCCTGCTGACTTTTGTGGTTTTTGGTTGTTTTAGGAAGCTTACGCCGGGTTGCTGTCCGATCAGCTGACTGCCGATTTGACTCCAGAGTGAAGTGTTTCATCTATTGTCAAATATCGCATATTCGCAAATCCTTTTTATTTCTCCTAAACATCTCAAATATGAATGGCCGATTTACATTGTTCCAGTAGAATTGCAGTTCAGCGATTGAATCCAGCGCTGGAATGCATATGGGGGTTGAAATTATCGCAAATAGTCTCACCTCCTAACGGGAATACGTCGAATTACTAATAACCCTGTTTATTATAGGCTGCTACTTCACTTTTCACTTAATGCATAAATGTTTTAAATAGTATTAAAATATTAGGCGTATCGAAGCTAAATGGATGTTCATGAATATTCTACACTGTATATAGTAAACAGTTTGCAACTCAATCATTAATCGGAGAGAAGAAAACTTACGATCTCAACATATTACATGCGTTTGTATCTATTCTCCGGAATCAATGAAATGGGCTAAAACACAAAAAAAAATTGTTCTTTTACTATATCACACCAAGTTTGACGCTGCAAGTATTACCATTTTTACGAAAAAGCAAAAACAAAACGAAAAAAAACACTTTTTTTTTTGTTTTTGTTATGATATCCCCCATAATAACAATACTCTATTAAAATTTCAAAGGCAGGTAGGACAGACGGATGGACCGACGGACGGCGTAGTTACGCCTAACTCTATAGTCTAAACGTTGTCGTCATGTTTGTTAACATTGAAGAATATTCTTGAGCATCACTGAAAATTTAATCGCACTGACTGGTGTCGTCGTCTTCGAGCGCCAGGGCGGCGTGGTGGGTGTGGTGCGCGTGGCTCGCGTGGTGCGCGTGGGGTGCGTGTTGCTCGAGGTGCGGCCGCAGCCGCGCGTCGCCGTACGCCCGCACCGGGCTCTTTATGTCCGCGTGCGCAGACCGCCTGCGCGAAGAACGTTCCAATCAACGATCGTTAAGACTAGGAACCTCGGACCAATTATTACGACGAACGGAGCTATGGCTCTTTGCCGCTCCTCTTTTCCATCCATTCATGTGTCAGAATCGTCTAACAAGTTATTTTTATCTCGGTCTATTTCCCGGAGCCGAATTCGTTAGAAAAAACTAATTCGTGTCAGTGTGAGACCGAATAGTCGGTCGAAACATTGGGATTTGATACAGTATAAAAGAAAAATATTAAATAATCTCATTGTTGTGGCAAGAAAATAAGTGAAAAATTTAAAATATATTGTGTGTTTAGTTTCTCCAAAACAACGAAAGGAGGCATAAAATATCCAGATATCATTTCATAAGTAAGTTCTTCACAACAATCTCATCGTTCATTGTTTATTATTCTTATCGTTAACTACATTTTTTATTGCGAAATATCGTATAAAAATTTAAGATTTAGTAATCCGTATGCATATAATCACAAAATAAAATTTGCGTTCGAAATAATTAACACGCGATTGTAGATCCCACTCTGTTCAGTGTAATATTTTTAATTGGTCAGAGTTAAAACAAACTGTTTATGTATAGTGCGATTGTGCTAAAATTACTTCAGACAAAAACAAAAAAAATATTAAAAATGTTTTGACTGGTCGAATTAAAATTCTATTGTTATGACAGAGAAATGTTAACGACAGTAAATTAATAGTCTTTTACTGAAGAATTGTTAGACTGATGGAACCATAAAGAAAATTGGTCTTTTAAGCATGTCCAACCTTCCCATAAACATGTCCCATAACTATGAAACATTAACACTTTTAAGCCAAGTAGAGCCAAGCGGCGGCTTTTCCAGCTGCTCGAAAGGGCCGACTCGTCCGAAGTATTACCACGGCCTCGAATACCGAGAAGAATACCGGTGTAAAGTAGAGGCATCTTGTGCTTATGTTCGGTGAGCAAAGTGTGTTCGGAAGTCCACCACCACCTCCCTTTCCTCAGATATTCTTTAAGCCAGCAACGCACCTGCAGCTCCTCTGGTGTTGCAGATGTACGTGGGCGTCGGTCTTATCATCAGGTGAGCCGCTTGCATGTTTGCCGCCTTTCCCATTAAAAAAATACTGTTCCAATAATGTACCAAGCCATCGACAACAAATAAATACCTATGACTATACATGTGGTTGCGCTGCTGGAATCTCTCGCCACATACGGTACAATCGTAAGTGTTTTCCATCGGACGGCCCGTCAGGTGTCGCTTACGATGCTGGTTGAGATTCGTTACCTGAAAATTAAGCATATTACGGAAATATTGGCTGGATTGTAATAAGCAATGTAAATGTAAAGTGGTTGGCGACTTAAGAATCTACAACTACATTTCTTTCCGTGGTCACTATGATTGTTGTATTTTGTTGTCTTTCCGGGAAATATCCGGGTGACGGTTGGCGGCTTTCGTCCCCGTGTTATGAAATTTACAAGACTTTTCTTCCTTTAGTCATCTCTTACGATAGGGGTACGAGATACGAGAATATGACGATAAATTTTTAGTTTGTCAACCGAAGCGGCAATTCGAGAAAAGATCTAATAGAAAGAATATCCCCCTATATGGTATGATATGTGAGGAGAGGTGCGAGACGTAAAAGTCAACAAAGGGAGATCTTACGGCTGATTACAGATGGTGGAATACACATCCTTTAAAAATTACACAGAGACAATACAGATGCGGGATAGCAGTAAAGCGCAAACTGCCTGGTAATAAAATTAGCAATCCGCATGCCAAGTGCAATTATTATGGCGAACCTTTCCTATTGGAGATCTACATGCGGCAGTGGACTATTTACAGCATGTTTATTAAAGAATGATAATGATGATATTGAATAGTCACCTGAGCATAAGCTTTATCGCAACCGGGTTCCGGACAGACGTATGGACGCTCGCCGGTGTGCAGGCGCACGTGATTGTTTAAGTTTGTCACCTATTGATATAAATGTTTAAGCTGTAGCGATGAAAAAAATCGAAAAGAATCACAAATACATGTTCAACAAGAACAACAAATAGAATTTCGTTGCGTTTTTAATAAGCGTTAAAACTGTCAAATTGTCTTCAGTTTTTACAGACTAGTCACTGACTTGGTGAATAAAATTCACCCATCTCTAATTGTTTGTATTGACACTATTACACTGTACTCCCATGTGACTTGAGAAATAATGTATAGAGAAGAAGAGAAGACAGACAAATCTATTACAGGCATACCTGAGTAAATGCTTTCCCACATTCTGAACACTTATAAGGCCGCTCGTTTGTGTGAATACGGAGATGTGCCCTCAAGTTGTTCGACTGAGAAAATGCTGTAGATAAACATAAAAGTTCATGAAATGGAAATATATAGTACAGAAAAAAAATGTCGCTATCCTAGGTGCAACTAATTAGTAACTTTCTTGTTTTTATGAGAAATGTGATTATGGTTTTGTGTGAGTATGGGCAGAACATCTAAGAAATATATACAGGCTTTAGCAGGCCTTTTCTAAAGGATGCCTATATTCAGTAGTAGACTAAAATAGACTGAAGTAATGTCGTAGTGTCTACTACATATGTTTGTGATAAAGACTCCCAATAAAAAAAAGTAAAAATGTCATCTTGTCGGAAAAGTATTTTTATATAATAAAAAGTGACCCACAAAACTTTCGCCTGTATTATAAGGTCGTTTTATACACAGTCGTGTACACAAATACTCAGAACAGGAAAAATTATCCACAGACCACACAAATACTTGACACATGTGGGACTTGAGCGGCAACAACCGAGCCATCGTATATTTACAAACATATTTATAATTATAAGAATATATAAGATAATATTAAAAAATAACAATTGTACAAATTACACTGAATATGGCAAGCATGAAAGACATGAATAAATTGTCTATGTCAAATCTTGTTATAGCTTATCTTTGAAATATTGGTTTGGCCTTATTCAATAAAAATAGATTATGTATTTAAGAATGAAAATATGAAGTCCTATATACTCACTTTTCGTTGATTATTGTTTGTGAATTCACATGTCTAAATGTAGCTGATCATCTTCTTACAATGGTAAAAAAGGGATATAGAGTAAAATCAAACCTTTATTACAATAAGTACAGACAAAGCGCCTCTCGGCACGGTGATTACGTAGGTGATTTTGGAGCTGCATACTCTTTTGAAAGGATTTGTGGCAAATACCGCAGTATAGTCCCGTTTCATTGTTTTCCTGTAAAGTAATATTAAGACAGTTATAACATAAATATGTAATTGTGAACAGCCTTAAAGAAAAAGATATATACAGGGAGGATGCATTGTTACAACTTTAAAATAGAAATGAATGAACTTCATATTTTACAGGCCATTTCAGGGTCATACACCAAATTATAATTTATTAACTCCAGTAGCTTAGCCACAATTTGGAAGGTTTTTATTATTTTTATTCAAGATTTATTTATGCTAACAGTTCATAGGCCATGAGACTCAGGTTAAAAGTTTGAAAATGAACCCATCTGCATCCTCTGCTCACCTTTCAAGTTTAGCTTTAAGTTATTATGTAGCTTTTAGTTACATTTTAAATTCAAGTCAGTTTCAAACTCATTTAATGAAAGATTAAAATGGTCCTGAAAACCTTTTAAACATTGAACCTCCATCTATTTTAATCTATTTTGAGGAACAACTTTTATCACTATTACTAGCAGTAATAATATGTTGAAATAGTACATAATGCATAACAGTGTTTATGGCAATTAAAAAAACAGTTAAAAGATTATTGATGATAAAATATTTATGCATCTGAGTTTAATCTGAATCTGAGTTTAAGCAAGTTAAAATGGAATAGATATCTACAATTGCTTTCTAATATAGAATACCTCTTCAGTATTAGAAGATCTAGGTTCTGTTGTTTCCGATGTATTGTCCCCAATTGTAACTTCTGGTACTAGTGGCTGGCACTTAAAACAGGCATATACACCATCTTTCCCAGTTTCAAACAATTGCTGAAATGTTAAAAAGGTTTGGTTTTCTTAAATTATTCACAAAATGAAGCTGCCTTCACAGACAGATTAATACATAAATTAAATGTTAAAAAACAGATAAATGTAAAACTTCATGAAACTTTCTAAATCATGGTAAAAGCCACATTGTAATCCACTTCAAAGTTTATATCCAGACAGACAAAAGCAGATTGCTACTTTGCTTTATACAATATAAGTTATACATAGACAGTTGTAAGAAAGTGTCCTAGAGTTTAAGAATCTATAAAACACAATATTTAAAACTTTTCCTTTTGGTTACGAAAAACCAGAGCATAGTCCTTATAATGAAAAAAAAACTGTAACATATTTAAAAAAAACTATAGATATAAAAAAGCAAAAGTTTTCTTATTATTAGAAGCGGCTATCCATGAATCGAAAAAAAAACGAATGATTTTACACAGCGCAGAGCCAGACGTAAAAAAACAGTCCGAGAGACGAAAGGAGATAAAAAAAAATAAGGCGGGCAGGTTTCGAACACAAGTTTTTTTATTTAGATTGCTACAAGAAGTTTTACAAAATGCGAAGTACTTTTTAGAACTAAAATCATGTAATAAAACTATTTTTGAAGAAATTACTTCTCCAAATTCAGTCTTATTATTATAACAATCGCGTAAAGAAAACAAAAAATATTGACGGAGTTCTGCGATACATTGCTAATTAGTATGTATAGTTCTACTTACAACCGCGGGTTTAAGGCAGATTCCACATTTATCCATTTTCAAGGTATTTTTGTTCAATTATTTAGTGTATACAAATCAAACTTCGTAAATATTATTAATTTTCTCATTATACGAGAACCCGTCAGAAAAAAGACAGGTAGAAGCGGGGCGCGGCACAGTGCTGTACGGTGCGGGGAGAGGAATGCTTACTACTTACCATAGACTAGACTTGCGCAAAATGTGTCATGAAGCAAAGAGACATATGTATCTATCGAGTCTTTTGATATATCACTCATTTATATCTTTAACTCACTAACTCGGATACAGAATAGACTCAGATACTTAATCTTAACTAATAGATACAGAACTCCTGTAACCACACTCTTACTCATACAATGATAGTAGCCAACAAAAACCGAAGTCCTCTATTTTAGGGAAATTGAACCTTAATTATGATATATAAAAGTAGGGTTAATTACTACTTAATAAAATTCCTAATATCTTTATTTACATTTCTTTGTTCTGTATTAAATAAAAAAAATACATTAAACAAAATAAAATCATTAAGCAAGATGCTGTACGACTGACCAGTATTGTAACTAAACGCCTTAAAATTAACTAAGAATCTTTCTCAAGAATCACGAAACAGCATATCAAATTGTACATTTATTTTATAAATATTTATGTTCTTTTCTTATATTATGATTTAAAAATAATTTAGGTTTTGTATTGAGAATAGGTCGACCCTTTTCTAATATTGGCTGCCTAAATGTTCTTTACTTTTTTACGTTAGAAGCGTACTGGAGTATTGCAGCGTTATTTGGAACCCACATTATACAGTATACAATAAAAGTATTGAACATATTCAAAAAAAATCTTAAACATCTAAACTATAGACGTTATAGCAGTTTTAAGGACTACATCGACTCACGTAAACATCACCGTCTCTCAACGCTTGAAAGCCGCCGCATTCTTAGTGACATGACATTCATGTATAGTGTATGTAATGGGTCCATTGATTCTCCAGAACTATTATCAAAAGTTATGAACTTTTGCTGTCCAAGAACTAAAACAAGACATACGAAGTTATTTGCTATATCTCTTAATCGAACAAATTATGCACAAAACTCCCCTATCTGCCGGATACAAAAAACATATATTAAAAATTTTAATACAATAGAAATTTTTCATGAAAATAAACTTACTTTTAAGCGAGAAATACTAAAAATATTAAAAGATTAGATAATTTAGTATATCCACACTCATGCATACATACCTATGCAGACACATATACACACAAAAAGTTTTAAATATTATATATATAAAGTTACAAACACAATCACACAATAATTGTAACTAATGCATTTCGATACGCCTCGAGTCGGTCAAAAATGTATGTACTAAAAGTAAAATATAAATCTCTTTTTGGCTGTAAGTTACGTATATAAATGGTTAAAGTATTGTAAACTATTGTAGAAAGCTGTGGATTTTGTAAATAAATAAAAATAAAGTAAAATAAAGTGATATGATTATAATTTCTTTTAAGTTAGCTTGCTATGAAAATAAGAAACGTCCCAACGGAGCTCTTATTTTGCGTCGTCAAGTACGATACGACTAATGTCTATATGTGGTTATAAGATACCAGTTTGTAATCATAATTTATAGATTTTACACTTTTTATTTTAGGTAACTTCTTGGTGACATATTGACATTGACTTTGACATAAACAATGCAAAATGATCCAAGAACCAAGACCAAGACCACATGAAATTGAAAAATAGTTCTAAGCAAAAATCTAATAGTAATTTTTTTTTATATCACCAATATTTTTTATTTTCTTTTAGTACATTTTTCTTTTTGAAGTAACAATAAGAAAAAGTATTTAAGCGTTATTCTCTCTTCAATGCAAGAATTGTTTCAGGAATTGAATTACTTCCTGTAAACATCGTAAAGATGTCTGAAAAGCCAGTTGTAGCTAGTGGTAACCAGCCGATCGTAAAAATAGGTCATTACACGTTGGGCGCTACACTTGGTGTGGGTACATTTGGTAAAGTAAAAATTGGAGAACACCAACTTACTAAGCACAAAGTGGCTGTAAAAATTCTTAACAGACAGAAAATTAAGTCCCTCGATGTTGTTGGGAAGATAAGACGTGAAATTCAGAATTTGAAATTATTTCGTCATCCCCACATTATTAAATTATACCAGGTAAGTTACAGTTATTTATTTACATTGTACATTTCTGAAAGATTTGATCTGATGCTAATTTTCATCTTTGATAGGGCTGTCGTACATCCTGGTATACTAGGACATTTCCTGGTTGAAAGTGTAGTATTGCCGTGTCCCATTCAATAAGGCTGTTATCCCAGTTTTTGTATCATATTATTCTGGGATAACTATTTAACTACTTACGTTTTGGTTAATTAATTTATGTGTCTTTACAATATTAAAGAAGTTTACATTCTTAACTACAATTTTAATTCCAAATGTCCCAGTCAATATTCCAATACTTATGGCAGCCCTAATCTAGGAATTTTTTGATGCCGCTTTGTTCACATAATCAAAGATGAGTTGAAAGTATAGAGATCTTCAGATGACAAAAAGACAATTCCAATATGACAGACCTAAAACACTAACATCAGTGATGGTTTTCATGCTGCCATCATCAATCAAGTCTTCCAAGTGTAACAATAGCACCAAAGGTCCTTACTTCAGAGATGCATATGTATATTATAATACTTAAAGCCATATATATTGATTAAAACACTAATTTATTTGTCACTTTTTATTCATCATTAGATAACTTTCACATACCTATTTAATTAACAAAATTATAATCTTGTATATTCATAATATTGAGGGTATACATAAAAATATCTTTGCAAAATAACCATGTTCAATATTTCAGATCTAAAATTGGATAAATTAAGTTTCCTATATGGGCTCTTCCACATAGAAAACTGCAGTAGCTTGCAACATCAGAGGACTTCACTTCAATCTTAACATTTTCTGTTACCATTTACAAATTTCAAATTCTCTCTTGCTTTCTTATCCTAAAGCACAGATGTTTTCTTCAGCTGATGACTCTTATCTCCAGCAACACATTACATATTGTCTCGGGTTGGAGTTTGTGTATGTCAGGGAGGATGCAATACAATTCTTCTCTAGAAATTCCTTATTAAAGACAGACAGTGCACCTTTAATTGCCCTGTTTAATGGATATTTGTGCCCGTCAGTTTTTAGAAGTCAAAATATATTTGACCTGTAACTTTGCAGCTCATTGAGTCTGCAATAATGACTGTTGCTTGGAAACCCATCACATATGCATTAGACATTTAGATGGACTGTGGGTTTCAAATTTTTTGTTGTTGATAAATCCTGAATGCACATGGAGCATTTATACTTCATAGCTGCTACTACTACTTCATCACCACAACCAACTGGTGGGATTATAGTCAAACAATATTTCAAAAATGTTCATACATTCTTTAACTTCTCCTTTATTTCTCCAATTATTAATATGTTTAATGTATAGACATGAAAAGAACTTTCTTCTTTTTTTAATTCAACTGTGTGCATTTTGGCTATAGTGACAACTTCTGGCAAGTTTAACTCTACAGGAGATATAATAGTACCGTGTCCCTTAAGAAAGCCTTGAAAATCATAATGGCTACCGCAGATGATAACGCGAAATAACCATCTCGAAAAATACCAGACCAAAATTGAACGGATCGGTGACAGGCAGCAGCGTCTAAAGTGCGAGGTTTCTGGAACTGCGATCTCCAATCTCCTTGCCGATCATGGTGATTGTGGAAAATCCTCCTTGTGGGAGAGACCTATGTCCTGCAGTGGACGATCCCGACACCACTGAAATTGTTAACAGCAATTTACCACGTGCCCATCGCCTGAGAAAAATAAAAATAAATATTTCGAGGATATTTGAAGCCCGTCAACCTCGCACTGGAGTGGCGTAGTGCGCCCGTCCCGGCTCCAAAATCCTCTTAGATTCTCGATTAGGTGGCCTTTGCTCAACAGTACAGGCTGCTACTTTTATATATAATACTCTGTATAAAAGGCGCCAACCCTATCTATGTATGGGTGTCGTAGAAGGCGCGCAAAAGTCTTACATCTGTACTTTATACCGAGTGGTAATTGTACAAGAGAATTTTCCATCTCGTGGGTGTCTTAAAAGTTGACAGAGGGAAATGTATATATCAGGAGATGTGCAGCAGCATCTTTCTGTATTTTATAAAAAAAAAAAAACCCGGTGTCGTCTGATAAAATATACACTCCGTCCACCTCGTGCTCTTATCAAAAACCCCAAGAGCTTTCAGCTCGAATTGCATAATCCTTTTCAGCGTCTAGAAGATTGTGTTACAGTGGACGATACGAATCCCGGCTAGTGGAAACTGTCCATGCGCTAGAAAGCTAAGTTTTGCAGGACCCGCCGCTCAAACAAACTTAAAAAGCTGTCCGACCACACTCTAAAACTCATGGAAGCCAGTCGTGAGATGAAGCTTCTGTGTTCTATTGATACGTCAGCATATTGGAAACTGAATAGGCAGATCTCCGAATGTATGAGGCGAGGCATACGCAAATTTAATACAGCGTGTATTAAAATATAGCGATAGAGTGGAACACAGGTCCCTAAGTGTTTAGCAGAGATCTGTCTATCGGAAAGAGCCAACTGACCAAGACCGGACAGCTGTATACATCGACGTTGAAACCACACACTAGTAGAGTCCAAGCCTATCCGTCATTATTTCGATGACATCACGGGCGTCAATCTGAGGGAGATAAAGATGGCTCTCAAACAGCTAAATATGCATGGTGGAGACAAGCGGAGGCTTTTGCTGGTGATCGATTGGGCCGGGCCGGCACTACCATGGTAGTACCACGGCCTCCCAGAATACGGGCGTGACGTAGACCAAAGCAAACAAGTACTGCGTGTTGTCAGTGATGACTATACCGAGACGTTTTCACTACAGGCTGTATGAGGAACCACACTGTTACTCAGTGGACCATGGAAAGAGCTATATATAAGGGTTTCTCTGCGCGTTAGAATCTACAACGACGATTTCTGCATCAGAACAAGGATGACCTACATAGCCGTAAGGATCAGCAAGTTGTAGTGGTAGTAGAACAGCCACATGTTCATTAGTGGACTTGTAAAAGGCTGAAATGATGATAGAAGAAGATAGTAGATATATCCAGTTCATACCTGTCTTTGCGTTATACGCCTGACAGATGGAGAGCTTTTCCAAAAAAATCTGTTTTGGCATCCGCGCCTTAATACACTCGGCGTCAAAAAAATCGCACCTTTCGAAATTTTAACTTCAAGCGAATAATACTCTTAACTTATTTATTGTACCCTACCAAAATTAATATCATTTGAAAGCACAATTAATACACTTTAAAAACGGGTATCGTTCTTTTCTGTAAAAACAATAATCACGAAACGTTAGGGTCTTTAGAAAAAAAGTGCTGAAAAGCTCATTAGAGGACTCACTACTTGTGCCACCTTGGACACGAATAAAAGGGGGGGTAAACTAACGTTTCGTGATTATTGTTTTTACAGAAAAGAACGATACGCGTTTTTAAAGTGTATTAATTGTGCTTTCAAAAGATATTAATTTTGGTAGGGGACAATAAATAAGTTAAGAGTATTATTCGCTTGAAGTCAGAGTTTAGTATATTATTTCCTATTTAAAATGTCCAAATAGTATTCAATATACAGAAGTAGTCCTCGTAGAATTTTATTATGGTACAGAAGATCGATAATGTATATAACAAAAGATTTAAATATAAGTTAATAAGTATATGTATAGCAAGGTCCTAAAATACTTCAAAGAGGCATCCATAAATACATCTCTATCTTTAAGAAACTAATTTCATATGTTATTAACACTGCAAGGGGAGAGTAACTTAGGATGTAAGGTGAAATAGACCATTTTCCAAATATCTACCAGCCCTCACTGCTGACTAACAACTAGTCGGCGCGGCTATAGCAACTGACTGATGGCGGAAAATCTATCTGAATATACCGAAACCAAATCCCACAACCCAGAGATGAACAGCAGCATCTCTACTAGCGCATGACTATCAGCACAGTTTTCACGTACCTGGCCTACCCAGCTTCTTGAATACAGGCAAATCATCCTATATGTAGTGGATCTACTTTTGATGGCGCTTTCATGGAAAGGCCTTTATCTCGCGGTATACTGGACAGGCCGATAAAGAAGAAGACAACCAAAAAAATCAAAAACTTTGTTATACAACATGGGAACATACATTTTTTTTGTCAAAGGAACAGGCGAATGAAATCCCCTTTTTTCTTTTCATATTTTATTTTTTCAATAACGCATTATTATATTATTACCATACAACTTTAAGAAACAGCAACAATGCATGACACTGATTTATAGCACTATGATGTGACTGGTACATTTGCACCTGATTTTTCATTATTATAATGGCTGTGCAAACTGACCTGTGCACTGCTAAAAACAAAAAATACTTAAATATGTAAAACGTAATTGAATTTCAGGTACATAATAAAATACACCAATATCATTGACACCTTGAACATCACTATGATCATTTGTTAAAATTTGTTCTTAGTATTGAAATGACTTTTCTTTTAGGTAATCTCCACGCCTACAGACATCTTTATGATTATGGAATATGTGTCTGGCGGAGAACTTTTTGACTACATCGTTAAGCGTGGCAAGCTCCAAGAACATGAAGCAAGAAGGTTCTTCCAACAAATTATCTCAGGAGTAGACTACTGTCATAGACATATGATTGTGCATCGCGATCTGAAACCGGAGAATCTTCTCTTAGACCACAATATGCATGTGAAGATAGCAGACTTTGGATTGTCCAACATGATGATGGATGGTGAATTTTTGCGCACATCTTGCGGTTCTCCTAATTATGCAGCCCCAGAGGTAATTTTTATGTCTTCGTTAGCTCGTCTGTGTAAGTTATGTTTGTAGTAGTGTAAATATTATCATCCCAACTCTTTCAATGGATATAGTGAAAGTTAATTAAAAAAATATCATTATGTATTCAATGATGCCAATCCGATGATGGACTCCATTGATATGCCTGACACCTGACATTAACTTAAACAGGACATGTCATGTAACAAAGTCCACCGAAACCCCATATTACAAAAATATAAATAACGAAAGCTGTACTAGTAGCAACAATATTGATCATGTTCAGATAAGTATAAGATGGCTACTGGTTTTTTTTATGAGTCGCCAATTTTTAAATTACATAAACGAATGAAATCATGGTGTTTTCTTTAATTACTTACAGGTAATCTCAGGGAAATTGTATGCGGGCCCCGAAGTAGATGTTTGGTCATGCGGTGTCATTCTCTATGCATTATTATGTGGTACTCTACCATTTGACGATGAACATGTGCCGACATTGTTCAGAAAGATCAAATCTGGAATATTTCCCATTCCGGAATATTTGCACAAAAATGTTGTCAGTCTTCTGTGTATGATGTTGCAAGTGGATCCTATGAAAAGAGCAACGATTGAAGATGTTAAGAAACACGAATGGTTCCACAAAGATTTGCCCGAGTATCTGTTCCCGTCGCCCGTGGAGCAAGTAACAAACCTTAATGCTAGTTTCATATTATCAGCTGTATTTTTGCTTTTAAGAATTTACTTGCAGCGATTCAATTACATTATTTCAAATTTTAGTATTTTTTAACAGAATAGCTGAGCAACTTTTGTCATCGTGAATATGGAGAATGATCAATAACATAGGTGTTCATATTGTCAGGACAGCAGTGTAATAGACACGGAAGCAATAACAGAAGTGTGCGAAAAGTTCGGCGTGAAAGAGCACGAAGTACACAACGCGCTGCTGAGCGGCGACCCGCACGACCAGCTCGCCATCGCCTACCACCTCATTATCGACAACAAGAGGATCGCCGACGAGGCGGCCAAAGCTGAAATAAAAGACTTTTATGTTGCCAGTGAGTATTTCGTTTCGTGGTAGATAAACAGATAGGCCATTCATTCATAGGAAAATAACACAGTTAACAGCAGTTACAAACCTTGGCTGTATTCATTCTGCTAGGATTTTAAAGAATGTAACTCTCCATAGAGATCAGTATAGATAATTAAAGGATTGGTTGAAATTCAAATCCATTTAAGTATTAAGTCCATTTCCATAAGAAGATAGAGATTGTGGTATTCATTTACATGTTCGACAGACCCATGATATTTACATTATAGTCCACACTTTTCAATATTTAAATTTTTAAATGAAGATATTGAAACCATTGCAAATGCCTCGACGGTACGGTGGTGTAGTGGCTAAGCGTTTAGCTGCGGCGGTGTGGTTCGCGGGTTTGATTCCCGCACGGGACTAGTATTTGTATATACTACAAATAATAAGAAATAATAGAAGTTCCGGGCCTTGTTGTATGTCCATCTTCAATTTATATATGCAGACTGCCTTTGCGACACAGAAGAAATTCCTACAGTGAAGGGTGTTATTATAAAAAAAAAAAAATTAGAATGCCTCAACATTTGTTTACAAAGTGGTGGATTTGAATGAATTATATAATTGTAGGTCATATGCATTCTTATAAAATTCTGTATATATTAAACAAAACACGTCCCAAAATTGTCCAAAGACGTGTCTCGTAAACATGATATTCATACTCAGAATTACATGAATGCAGTTAACTTTACTAATATTCCTGTTTAACCAATAATAACGTGTATACAAAAAAACCTGATGCTCCCAATTTTACAATCTTTTACATTCACATTTCGTACTGAACAGAGTCCAAGTGCTTTGGACTGGTAACTCAAGACGCCTTATTCCTGAAAGGCTTTGAAACCACAATTAGATATTTTCGATAGCATGAGAACTCAGACTGATATTCAAAGAGCATTTAAGTACACTGATAAACAGATAACAGACCTTTTCCAAAAACAAATTTGTGAAAAAGATGAAAAAACGTAAATGTGAAAGTCTGTCTTCAAAGTATTTCCATTCATTCATTTTCATTTATGTTTCCTCATCCGATATATTTTTTATGTAAGTTTAATAGACAAACATATTCGCCATCTTGGACTGCAACCAGCAAGTACGATTAACACAAAATAAATCTCTCCGCTAACCCACACTGAAGCAACTTGGCGAACTCTTCCCGGTTCTAAACTTCTTGAAAATAAATAAGCGAAGGCCTTTGTCCAGCAATGGGACATTGACAGGCTTGCCATACTCGCCTATTTGACTACTGTTGCAGGTAACTCACCGCCCGCGATAACGGAGAGCGGTCGGCCGCACCCGGAGCGCATCGCGCCGCTGCGCAGTAAGGAGTCGCCGGCCGCGCAGCCCGCGCTGCCCGCGCACGACAAGCAGCGCGGCACGCCCGTCAAGAGGTATACGTAGGCCCGTAAGAAGGTGGATGATTTTCGACATTTAATGAACTCTTCGTTAGTTCTAGTGGTCATAATTATTTTATATTATTTTGTTTATAGACAACGTACAGACAACATACATGTATGTAGAATAATTATATTAAAATATGTACACCTTCTAAACTTTAGGTAAAAAGTTAATATGTTATTGTATAAATTAAATTTTAAAAACTGATTAATATAAAGCAGAAATATATTGTCTGATTAAACGGAGCTTAGGAGGAATAAGTTTAAGTTTTTTTTTATGGAAGAGACGGCATACGAGCAAGCGGTTCATCTGATGGTAAGTGCTTACCGTCGCCCACATATATCTGCAACGCCATAGATGCTGCAGGTGCGTTAGCGGTCTTTAAGGATATTTGGGAGATGGGAAGGAAGAGGAGGGGAATAGGGAGGGGGAGTAGGCCTCCGGTTACCTCACTCACCGAACGAAACGCAGAAGCACAAGATGCCTCTACTTCACGCCGGTATTCTGCGAGGCCGTGGGACCAATCCGGTCGAGCCGGCCCATTCTAGCAACAGCTAGCCGCCGCTTGGCTCTACCACGCTTAAAGACACACATTAGAGTTACACACACATATTCATACTTTGCTACACTTATAAAATATATTTGAAAAACAATTTTTTTTTACCAAAGCAAACATTTTTATAACAACTTAGCCTAATAATCGTCATGAATAATATTTACTGACAACAATAAGAGTGGCAAACCCGCATGATTTCCTTGTCAACACTTGGAATGCGAGCAGAGGACACAGGCACAGACGGTCGATAAGGCCTTTGACCTGGGCCTCGTGGTCCTGTGTATTGTTAGAACAAGTATATCTTGAGTCAAACTAATAAAAACTATAGAAGTTAAATTACTATATTTATGTAATTGACATTTAGTTTATGACCTAGAAATGACCTATAGATACAGTGCGCAAGCAGCTAGCCTTATCGAAGTCGAAGATGCAGATTTTATCAAAGCATTCGACAAGGCAGATCATAATGTATTACTTCATAGACGAGACGAGGAATATATAAAAAATTGCAATATTTTTTAAAAAATTGCCTCAATATGTACACTGCAAGTCAATCAAGCCCTTGATTTCCTTTGTGCATATGGAGTAAGATTATCATCTGGGGCCAATCGTTTTTAGAATTTTTAAAGGCTAAATTTAACGTCTCCAAATACCGTCGATTTCAGACAAGCGGATTTCTCCCAGGCCCAATTCCGTCTGTAATTGACTATAACAAACAAAGTTTGATGATGATGCTAACTTAATAATGTTTATTTTGTTCACAGAGCGAAGTGGCATCTGGGAATCAGATCCCAAAGCAAGCCCAACGACATTATGCTTGAAGTGTTCCGCGCTATGAAGGCTCTCGACTACGAGTGGAAAGTGATCAACCCGTACCATGTGAGGTATGTATTACATGTATACAAGCGTCCAGCAACGGCTTCATACAGACCGATCTGTATCTTACGAACCTAATAAATAAATAATATAGTCATCGGGAATATTATAACTTTGTAGTGTTGAAGTAATTTTGAATTTGCTCCATGGCAAGTGTACTTTTGACCTTATAATATCATCGCAGCATCACACGTCTCGCATCTTAACGTTGCTGGCCGTCACCGGTCTGTGAATTATCAGTTTTCCAAAACTATGGGATTCCGTTCTTTATCAGAAGCTTATTAACAATAAAAATAATTATCGAACTGTATTTGACATATCTAATAATTAAATTTTATATTACTAAATTTAGTTACTTCTCAGTATCACTATATCAGAATATTCATTAGTGAATGAAATTTTGTAACAGGTTTAAGTGATGATAGTGATCTATGATATACTGAGTTTACAAAACTTCAAACTCTACAGACCATTTCTAGATCATCTCCATATATCAATTATATAGGCACAATTTAGTTGCTGTATATTTTTGATTTGTCACTTTGACACGATATTTATTTGCAGTAATAGTCAACGAGGCCTATGAGACTATGGTCAAAGATCATATCGATCGGCGGCACCGGCGTTTACTACTCCATATCTTCGACTAAGGCCAAGATTTTATTTTCTCAAAATTAAAAAAAATTTACATAATGCTTTCATTATCGAATGGTCTGACACAACAAATTGAAACATTAAACAGCCGAAAGCCAATTTGTTTTATTACAATCAACTGCAGCTATTAAGTTCAGTGCGTAACATAAGCTATCACCACAAATCGATGTAAAGCACAGTACTAAGCTGCCGTCGACTTCTCACAAACTTGATGCAAATGTTAGTATCCTGTTTCACTCTTGGATACGGTTATAGCACCGTTGCCACAGAGTAACTAAACCTTTTTTTTTCAGAGTGCGCACCCTAAACAAAATGACTGATAAATATGTGAAGATGTCACTGCAACTCTACCAAGTTGACTACAAATCTTACTTACTTGACTTCAAGTCCCTCTCGGGTGAGAAGGAAGACTCGGATGAGGAAGCGATGTCACCGATGGTGACCGTCCCTCCCCCCAATCCCTCCATCATCCCAACTCAACCCCAAGGCCATCACACCATGGAGTTCTTTGAAATGTGCGCCGCCCTCATAATTCAACTGGCTCGATAATTCAACATAAAATTATATAATTAATTGTACTTGCTAAATATAAAAATAATATATATATATTATAATTTCGGTTTTGGATCACGCGGTGTATGTATTAACTATGTGGGTGATCTTAATATAGAAGTCATTTTGTAGAATGCCGACAGATACTAATAAATACGTTAATATCTGTTATACAGTCAAAAGTTACAATAATTTTTAATCTTGGGCTATAAATAGTAATGATATAGAATTCTAATTAGAACGTAGGATTTTGAAACATAACACCAATTTAAATTAAAGTGAAATTTGAGTAGTCTTGACTATTTACGATTGATTGAGAGGAATTCATAAATTGCGTAAGTGAACGCTCGCTGGTGAGGCGCGTACGAGTTACTGAACAAATGCTTACCTAATTCATTTATTTGATTCTAACTGTAATTTTGTAATACGTTAAGGCTCGAGTTCACCATCTTATGAACATATCGTTAGTATACATCGTGATTTTGCTGTCGAGCCGATTCATATAGAAAAATAAAGATTAGTGAAGTTAGATTAATATTAGTGTTCAATAAAAAAAAGTTTAGAAATATTCAACGCGACAGTTGGTTTTACGTAGTTCTGGTAAAAAAAAAGTGAGTATAAAACGACTGAAAAATGTGTCGACCTTATTATATTTTATTTTCGTACTTTAATTAGTCTTTGGTTTCAAAACGTCAAAACGGGCCTCTTACCTTGCGACGACTGCAGTGTTAAAAAGTTATTTTGATATTAACTATTGCATTAATGTATTACCCTGTTTTTGGAATAGCTTGCGTTCAGCGTACGACTTCTTATAAATCTTACTAGAGAACATTAAGGAGCAAAATATAACCCGGCTTCTGCGCCAGCGCTCATTCATCTTACGAATTGATGTTACATATTGGTCTGATTGACATGAATATTTTGCAACCTAATTTCATTATAAACAGGTTGATGCGTAGTTTTTTTATATTGGTATATGCACAACCGACGGAGTGAATAAGTTAAGTAACAAACGGGAAAAACTTTCGATTACCTGATATATTATGTAAGTCCACCATTTATGTAGCGGTAGAAATTTAGAATGCATATCAAAATGCTTATTAAAAACTTAAAATGTATTTGGTGTAACCATTGCTTTGCAATGTACCTGTTTTGTAGATTATATAAGTAAATACTTTAGTGTTCACTAACGTTATTTTTGTAAAATTTATCTGTGTCGGTATACAACGTTGACATTGTTACAGATTGTTACATTGCATACAAATATGTAATACGCCGTGATATCGCGGCAGAAAGGGTAGTAGTGACTTGCAACGGACATATATACAGGCTGCATCAATTTTGGGAATTCGTGTCTTGGGTGCGAGGCGCCCGGTACTGCGATCGTCAACCCGATTGTCGAGCGTGGCGATTAACCTTATGGGAGCGGCCTATATCCTACATCTTATATACAGGCTGGTGAGGTGAGGTAATGTGTATCACTTTAGTTTGATATAAATATGGCTAGCGGGCCGCGCCCGTCTTAGCGCAAACATCAGATGTGTTTGTGCTAAGACGGACGCGGTCCGTATAGACAACATGTGATTGTTATGTAAAAACACTACAATCCTCGTGAAATGTTTTAAAAAAAAAAACAGCTCCCGCACGTTTGCACGCAAACAGTACTGTTTGATACACTGATACCTAACCCTCGCTGTATGTGAAATCGGCAAATGGCTTGTTGGCTGTACTCCCGCCCTTTTACTTAACACTTCTATACTAAATAAAATATGGGTACGAAGACGTCTTGTTATGTCCCTACTTTCCCCAACATTGATTCATGCCGATCCTATATGTGTAAGGGGGAACGCGCGTGCATCGGACAGTGCACTATAGCACCGCCCTTGTCATTGGCTCCCGTGACTTTTGTAGGATATTTAAATTAAATTATTAACATGTTTTCATGCTTAGTACTTACCAAAGAAAGAAAAAAATAAGTGCCTTTGTGTTTAAGTGCAAGTACTTTGGAGCATAATTAAAAGCACATACATTGCAATAGAACTATAAATCTAGTAAATAAAAAAAATGGCGACGCTTCCATTGGAGACTAAGATAAAATATATATAACTTACTTTATTTATATTTGATGAAAATTATAGTTTGGCCACCAGTTACACTTTGTTTTACAAATACGATAAGTAATACATCGTAGTTACGATTTCCGGACCGATGCCTTAAAATAAATCAACTACAATAATATTTTTATTTGTATAAAATAGTGCCTTATGAATAATTTTTTTTGTTTATAATCCTTAAACCGAATGTTAATGAAGTACTTGCACTATTATGAAATTATGATGCAATAAGTTAAGCTGTGTAAATCGAATCGATATTAGTAAATATTTAACTATAATTATTATCTACTAGTGTTAAGTGTTGGAATTAGCTTGTGTTCATAAGCAAGCAAGTAATATTGTTACAAATTGTATTAGTTTGTGTGCGTTTTAACTTAATAAATTTAGACCATTAAAATCTCTCCTTCATCAACCATTAAACCTCTAGTAAAAATTAGCGTGCAAATTGTTTTATTTCATGTAAATCTATAAAATTCGTGTGTTGTCCTAATGAATAGTATTAATTCTTTAAATTATCTATAGAACGGGGATGAAAGTCAATGATGTGAGTACGTAAGAGCAGGGCTTGAATAATCGCTAAATTAAGGTACTTTAAAATGCGGTATTATTACGTCATACCGCTTTCTAATGATACAGAAATGAGAAATGGGTAAAAATAGAAAGGAATTTGTTATAAACTACGGCACACCCTTATACACTACCGGTATAACTCATACCGAAATAAGCTCCGCGTAAGAGGGGACTTTGGAGAAAGCCTTGAAAATTTCTTGGAAATCTATTCCCCTGGGAGCAAGTCCGGCGACGGCTCGCTTCACGTTCCATCTCCTGGAGAGATGAAAAGTGGCTGCGGAAGTCCCTGAAGGTTTGGCTATCTGTACTGCCAAATTTAAGTCCTTAATGTCTGTATCGGTAGTAATCTATGAAACCGGACGCTCCGCGGCTTAGACACTATTGCTCGTCGACGGTATGAGCAATGTGCTTGCTTCGGCTGTTATATCCCTTGGTTCATTAATAAATAAGCCCATGCTGGACTGAAATCGTAATCGCCCATGATAAAAATACCGACCATTCTGAAGTTTTGGCCTGAATAGTATCCACATTTAAGAGAAAAGGTATCGGAAAATTAGTTGCGGAATCCGTTCGTAGAAAAAATGACCGCGCGATAAATTGCTTCGTAATTGCAATTATCTTCTGGGTTGACTTGTTTGTTTGGACGATTACTCGTACGAGGAAACGTACTTATCATAATTATAGTTAGCATTTTTTTATAATTTTGCTTCTCCGACGTTAGAAACTAGTGTAATATTAAGATATGTTAATGCATGCGCAGTGGAATAACCGCGGAGGAGGGTGCTGATCGTAATACGGAGAGCGATTGCGTAAATTCATAGATTCGTGGCCAGAGACTATAGCCAAAGGCGGCCACTTTCAATAAAATGAATCGCTTAGTCCTCGATAAATATGTACACAAGTTTTATTATAATTAAACTGTTTCTTTTAAATTTATATGCATTTAAATATGATACAGAACCCATGGTCATACAGGGTAGTTAGCATTAACCTTTCACGTCTGATATCAATGGAATTTCAAGAAATAAACGGGATTAACATAAAATTATGCGTGTCGGTATCGAGGAATCTTTGAAAATTTAAACAAAGCGAAAAGGTCTCAAATGTAGCATTTAAAACATGTTTAAATAAAACACATAGTAACAGAATACTGTAATTTATTACAGATCTAGAAAATTAATTTAAAACAACTAAGAAATTGAAAATGAAACAAAATGGATGCAATAGATGTTATGTATATTAACGGTCTTCCATTCTATTTCTATCACAATAAATTAAAACTTCTTAACATTTCTTTTAATAATAATGACTGGAAAATTTAAAGAATGGACATCATTCTTCTCATTTCAGACATTTGCTATTCGACGTTTCATACGTACTACAGTCACGAGCATAAATATGTTATTGCTTTTTATAAAGGTCATGCGAAGCTTTATTTTGACATAATTTGATTTTCAATGCATTATAAATATAACCAGTGAACAGAGTCGGGTGCGCTATTATATAAAAATTGGCAAACTAGGATCTGGAAATTATCTATATCTATATAGTGACATAAATAACAATGTACAGTAGCAGTCCCGGCAATCGGCGTAAATCAATAAACATCTGATAGTTGAGTATGTATGTCATATTTATTACAATTCCGTAGATAGGAATTGGTGTTTTTCTATTAATGAAGGATAAACATAAAGGCGTGTTCATTTTATTTGTTCTCATGTTTAATAATAGCGAGTACATTTTGTTAGGTTTAATAAAAGGTTTAGTTTGTTTTAATGTATAATTTTTAGGCGTATATTTAAATCGACTTTTTTGTAGTTACTGACGCAAAAACAGCACACCATTTCCGGTCATTGGTTATACATTTACAAATAATGTTGTACTTCAATGACCGTTTGCGCAATAGGAGATAGAGGAAAGTAAATAACTGTACATTAGATTTCAATGTCGTCAAAATTATTTGGATAACAAACAAGCATTTAAATAAAATAACACATGTCACGTATCTAAATAATTCTTTTTTTATAATATTGTTTTCTATTAATCAAATTGTAGTCTTATCATTTCTATTAACAAAGGCAGAGTAACAAAACTTTAAGAAGACAATATATGGGCATATGTTTTAGTAACGCTTTTCTCATGCTACTTACTTTGCGGTATGCTACATAACTCATCATCTATTTTTTGTATTAATATAGTTTCAGTACCGATATTATCTGTAACTGAGGTGAATTGTAAGTGATTGTTTATTTAGTATTCACGATTAAGACCCCCTTATCACAAAACAAGATTTATACGTTTAGTCTAGGCTCAACCAAGGTATATTTTCTCAGATCTGTTCGATCAAAATAAAGCCCTAGATTTAAGCCGAAATTTTAGTATAACGTCGTTTTGGAATAAGGTGTAAGTAGCATTGTGTTGATATTTTATTTTATGTTAAATAAAAACCTGTTTTTCGTAAATAAAAAAATAAACAGTCGCTGTTACAAGTTTTTAAAAATTTTAAGAAAATTGAAAACCATTACTTGAACAATTTTGATTGATGATTTGATTGGTGCTTCTCAAAGATTTATACTATATAACCGTATAATAATAGGAAACGAATGTCTAGGTCGGTCTGTGCAGCGGTGGATGGTCAAGGGGCGGGCGCGGGCGCGGGCGGCGCGCCCTCGTCGGGTTTGCTCTCCAGCGAAAACGGCGGGATGCGGCAGTCGAACGTGTACCCGTCCTCGCGCTCCATTCTAAACGTTCCCCTGCCGAATTGATCTCGGATTATTTTCTCATTATACTACCGGTCACGTCGAAGTGTGAGGTGGAATGTACCATCTTCTCGTATAATACCAAGCTCACTTGCACGCGAAGCACCGTGCCGGCGAACAAACGAAGCGACGACGGCGATATTCATTCGAATCTGCGGAACCCAAACGAGGCGAGGGTACCGGCACTGCGCTTGCCGTCCCCGTCCGCACAGCGCGGTGAGTGTGGACATACCTTTTAAGAAATGCATGCTGGTTGTTCCTGACGCTTTCTTGCAGAGGCCTGTGTTCAACAGCGCACTTATTTAAGTCAGCCTATTTAGGCTGATGAATTGATGAATAATACGCTACTGGGCCTGCAAGCCAGAAGTCTCGTGACGTAAGTGGTCACATTGAATTCAAGACAGAGATAATCTATTGCGTCGAACATGACCACACCTGACACCATGTTGTGGTATGGGGGTCCATCTCAAACACTTTATGCATACCAACTGGTTTATTTATTGAAGTCTATCAATAATCTCCTTATGTGCTTACAATATTTATTAACACTTATTTAAATTACATGTATACAGTATGTAGCAATCAAAAATATCGAAAAGCATACTAAATTAAAAAGTCTGTCACCCAAGGGGATAGACAGAGGATATAGGATTTCCAATTAGCTTAATTCTGGCACACGTATCTCGCCTATTTCACATTCAAACATGTACGTATGCACGCTCGCGGCTATAAGCACTCATACACGTCCGTCTAAGGCATTCCTTACCAACTCTGTATATTTGTTTGTATTCTGTATTAAAACTCATTATTCTATATGTATATGGTATATTTGTATATATTTTATCTATGTATCTAAGTATGTATGTATCTACCTATCTGAGTAAGTATATATTTTGATATTTATATCCCTTTACTTGTTTTTTCTCTTAGCTGTATCCCTCTATTACGTATATATCTCTGCTTAGCCTAATGGTTGACTGGGAGAGAATGCCTCTAGGCATTAAGTCCGCCATATGTACTAATATCTGTGCATAAAGATTAAATAAATAAACTATGTCACTCATTGTGCATAAATTTACATCGTCACACCTTCCTCATTCAATCTTTCCACATGTTCCACCGAAACATTCCTTTATTAATCCAAGTTACACTGACATTTAGAACCTTCATTTAACAAACTTGTCATATTCAATACTTATAAAAATACAAATATGAAGTTTATCACGCAAGTAAAATAAAAAATTAACGATCATTTTAATTATGAATAATGTTACGAAACACACGTTAAAAAATAAATGCAACAGATAGTGGTAACTGTTGTTATGTCACGAAAACAGTTCATGGAATTAAAATATAAAGTTGCTTCTTTAACGTAGTGGCTAATTTAAATTAAAGCAAACCTGCCCGGTCCAAGATTCGTCATTCAAACTTTGTTTACACAAAACCTATAAAATTCTAAATTCAAATATCTTATGACATTTTATTTTAAATTTTCAGTTTGACTTTAATTTTTTTTTGTACCATTCAGTATTTGAGTTGAACCAGGAGACCTCGATAAGTGGAGTAATTTGCGAATACTAGTTTTGACGTGGTTCTAACGCCAAAAGAGACAATGATATCAACGCTGCGTTTTCAGAGGATATGACTAACGAACGCACTGAGCGTTTTTGATATAATCGCATTCATAGTGGAAACTTCGTTTTGAAGAACGAACCACGAGGTACACCAGACAGAACTATGAATTAAAAGCAATGGTGGAAGCCGATCCTTATCAAACAACCAAGGAATTAACGTCATAGTTTGACGTTAGTTTACCTACAATATTTACTTATTTGCACTAAATGAGTTAAAGGAAAAAACTCAAAAAATGGGTACCTAATGAATTAACTGATGTGCAAAGGGCACGCGTTGAGGCTTGATTTGATGAGTAGGTACAGAAATGAAGTGATTTTGGACAGAGTTATAACGTGTGATGAAAGAATTCTCTACAATAATCACAAGCGAAAAACGCAATGGTTGAATACCGGAACAATACCCCAAAGCGAAGCTCTTCATAGAAAAGTAGATACTGTCGCCTTAGAAAAAAGAGCGCATGTATGCTGACCTGGCTGCTGTACTGCTACACTGCAGTACTGATTTGCTGCAAGTGAGCGGGCACGCATCACATGTGTCCGCTGGGCGCACGCACGCTGTCCTGGCTGCTGTACTGCTACACTCCTGTACTGATTTACTGCAAGTGAGCGCGCACGCATCACATGTGTCCGCTGGGCGCACGCACGCTGTCCTGGCTGCTGTACTGCTACACTCCTGTACTGATTTACTGCAAGTGAGCGCGCACGCATCACATGTGTCCGCTGGGCGCACGCACGCTGTCCTGGCTGCTGTACTGCTACACTCCTGTACTGATTTACTGCAAGTGAGCGCGCACGCATCACATGTGTCCGCTGGGCGCACGGAGGCTGTCCTGGCTGCTGACCTGGCTGCTGTACTGCTACACCGCTGTACTGATTTACTACAAGGGAGCAGACACGCACCACATGTGTCCGCTGGGTGCCTGCAGACTGACGTGGCTGCTGTACTGGAAGGCGGGCGCGTGTCTCGCCAGCATGGGCTCCTGCCCCACCACACCGCGGCCGCGTACGGTCTCCAGCGTGCCGGACAGCGAGAAGATTCGCCAGTGCCGCTCGCGGAGCTGCACGGCCTGGGACCCGAGGTTCTCTAGCCGGATACAGTAGCGCCACTGCACGACATAAATCTCTATCACCCCGTTGAACTCTCCCGAGACAAGAACAGTAGTTTATCAAAGCTAACTTTCACAACATTTCGAAACCGCGCATTCGCTAATAGATTTTGCTTTGCAATTGGAATTTTTTTTCAATGGCTGGTCATAAACCTCTTCTAAAGAGTTGATTTGCCATAATCGCCATGCTTAGCAGGCAGACTGTCGGTCACTGTACAAGACGTAACATGCCTTAGACGCTGCTGCAATAACGCAATAATTTAAGTGGTGGCCTTTCACTACGTACCTTTCAGGCCTTAAAGAAATAATTAAAAACAAATGTTACCCAATAAACAGCCGAATTCTGCGACTCCCTGCTGCCCATATAGAATGGTATCACAGTAACTCGCACGCCTTCTGTAGTCTCGCGATGAACATCACTCAACTCCAACCATGGGTGGTTCTTTTTCTGCCACGCACGGAGAGTTTCTTGTGCTATGAATGGAGGATCTGAGAAAACGTTTATTTGTTAGTTAATCTCTATTGTGTAGTTAATAAAGCGCAGAAAATAAATCTGTGTGATATTTGGTTAAATTTGGATCTAATTATTACTTTTATACAAATTATTACTTTTCATGCATGGGTCGATTGTGATTGGTGATTGCCCAGTGCTACTACATCCGATTGTTTCACAAACTTATTACTGATAAATAGGGGTAGCGGCTAGTGCCTCTCTAACGCCAATGTAATGTATAACACGGAAATACAACTTGAAGAGGTGAAAGATATCGAGGCTATCAAGTACTTGCCTTTGTCCGGGTTGTGCATGAGAAATTTGTCGAACAGTTCGTGCTGCAACGGCACACGCTCCACCGAAGTGTAGGGTATGATGTCATCGTGCGCCACGTAGTCCAGCCCCGGGATAGCGTATAGACTTCTACTCGACTCCTGGTTGCCCAGAAACGTTACCGCCTCCGTTTGCGCGCGCTGCAAACGTTACAACGGATCGTCTTGGACATTCCGGAAATATTTTTCATATTAAGGAAAAATTTTCATAAATTAAAAGTTGTATTTTTTACCATTCATAAAATATATGTTACAATTAATATATTTTTTACATTTTTGATCTGAGAGTGAATCATCACAGATAAGTCACGGAGCTCCGAAATTATGGGTTATCCGAAAGAAAAAAGTAGTTATTCCTAACCGTAGGAGGCGGAGTTTTAATTAAATTTATAAAATAGAGATTTTTTGTATAGTTATCAGTAGTTAAGTATGGCACAATGAAACTTCAAACAAACAACCTGATTGATTAAAAACTCAAAACAATCATGTAAATAATTAACATCAGATTAATATCTGCAAATGCATTTTTTTTTGCTCAAATCACTAATTCAAATAACTAGGCAAATCGAAGGTGAGTGATGTATTCGCCATTGATGTCGAGATTGAGATCTTTCCATTTCAGCAGCTTTAAAAACATCTTCCAATGCAGCGGTTTTCAAAAAAAAAAAGAGTTTCGAGGATATAACATCACCCACTCTTACACCTTTATACACAAACACACAATTGGATTGATTTCGTACTCGGATAGACATCGTAGCCTCATTGTACAAACACCTCAGCACTTCGATATACCGGGAGACTACCGTCCAAATTTCTACTTAATACATAGTCCACATACGCCAGACATAATACTAAATTATACTCCTCGCTCTTCTATATAATCTGGCGAAGAGTGTGTATGTGGTCTATTGCACTATAGCCTTTCCGGAATCCGGCTTGTTCGGGAGGCTGGAAGTCTTCAAGTCTGTTTACTAGACGATTTGTGATGACTCTCGAAAACAGCACGGAGACGCGTTTTACAAGCGATGTCAATCATCTTCAGTTCTTCGATAGACAGTTGTTGTTCTTGAAGAATAGGATAACCACGCTTTCGGCGGACTACGATTACCGGTTTTCCACCCGTTTTCATAAGGTCAGCTGTAATCCCGTCGTCATCCGGCGTCTTCCCGTTATCTTATTAGGATGGCACTCGAACAGCTTACTGTTCGAGTGCCATCCGCTCAGACTGATGTCCGGAGAGTCTTCAGATAAGCTTGGCTCTTGGGACGTTATTTTCACATATACAAATATTTTCAATTGAGCATTCACTATAATAACGCAGTGGATGGGTCATAGGTATTGCTTCTTGATGCCTTTTTCAATTTGATTGCCTTTGCAATAAGTTTTTAAATTTGGAAACTTACATCGGTCCTCTGTGAACCCAAATGAATGTTCACTCAATATGCTTTACTAAGAATTAACCACATATCACTTTTATTGGGTCTCTCCTTGCTGTACCAATATGTTCCACTAGTGTTCCTAAAGAAGTTTCACTTCAACAACAGACAACTCCTTGGCAGAGAAGGAGCAGGCTTCCATCTTGTAATCTGCTACCACCTTTCTTTCTATGGGTGTTGTAAGGTGTAACGTAAAAGCCAAGAAACTCTCACAGCAATCTCCTACCACCTATCACTCTAGCTTCCAGGCAGGCAAAAAGTGTTTTTTTCATATGGAAATCTATAATCTCTGTCTGCCTTTTAAGGTGAACAACTTGAGTGTGCATAGATATGATTTGTATTATTATACTTTAAGGACTTAATACTTCTCATTTCAAGCAGACATAATTATGGATTACAGGCAAAATATAACTGCAGTGAAAATTATGCAATTGTTAAATGATAATAATGGCAATTAATAAAAATTCTAGCTAGAAAACAGTAAGCAGTTGATGAACATAATGACATGTTGCATGTACAATGTAAAAACTGATTGATTAATTAAAATATACAATTAATTTAACATTAATGGTTAGATAAAATTAATAGAGACAGTTATTTTTAATTAATTAATGAGTATAGATATAAGTGATGTATTTGTGATATGGTTACAAACAATAATGTGATTAGTACACAACCACTAAAATTAATAATTTTTAGTAAAAGTCCACAGAGTAATAGTTTTTTTTCTAATACCTTTTTTTTCCACTCTGGTCTCATGTCGATGTTTGTTTGCACATTCAACAATAAATCATTAATATTAAATTCAATAAAATAGTAAACCAAAAATGCTACAGTTTATGCAATAAATAATCTAAAAACAGTATAATAACATTGTGTTATGATGTTTGTTAAATCATATTTTACATTTAATAACACACCAATAATTAGTATAAATAACCTTAATTATTATAATTTTATAAATTGCTATCAATAACTAAAATAATACAATAGTATTAAACCAAGACATACATGCAATGTCAGATGAATATCATGGGTGTATACATCAATGCATTTATAAATTTGTACTACTTTTCAATATAAGAAATATGAATCAGACTTGCTTATATTACCTAGATATTAGCATTTATAGTATATCGATAACTGATATTAAAAGAGATAATAGCTTCAACAAAAAACTTTTGTCCATTTAATTCTCATTATGACAAGCTACACTAGTGAGCACAAAAATATCAAATATACTTACTATGTAAGGTGCATCTCTTGTGTCTATAAGGACTTGATAAAATGTATGAGTTCTGCCTTTAACTTCTTTCCCAACATTTGATAAGGAATCTCCAGAAGCTTCTGAAACGCTAGTGGTTTCAGCGTATTCTTTTTTGTTGGTAATATCTCTATCATACACCCTCGCTAACCAAGGAAAAAGGACGACACCCCTATATCCAAATACTTTATGCAGAATAAGTTGACCCGTATCATATTTTCCTGATATCTTTGGCGCCTCTAACTTCCCTACTTCAGCCAACCTGAAAAGCACAAAAAAGGTACAAGGTTAGGTTAAAATATGCCTAACGATTAACATAATTTAAATAACGATTTTTTACATACCTTGTGTAATGTGCTACATTAGTTAATAATATTCTAGATACAGTTAATCTAAAAAGTTTTGGTGGTAGAAATCGTGTCAATATCTCCATTTTATCATTTTATTTATTGTTTTTCGTTTTTATCAATGTATTTTTCTTTTATTTTGACAGTGGCACCTGTCCTAACCTGACACCCAACACAGACTAACTAAAAGTGCAGGTTACATTACATAGCATATTTAAAAAAAACATATAAAAAAATAGCACACGTGCAGCCTACTAATTATTTTTATTGGGTTTTAACAAATTTTATTTACGACATCTGCAATTGATGAAACTATGTTATTTTTCAAAATAACAAATATTTACACGTTCCATTTTTATTTGCTACTTATAACTATAACTGGTTAAAATATAAGTCAGCCAAATGATAAACGTAACAGAAGGCACTGCACAAGGATCAGTGCTCGGACCAATTCATTACTTAGCCTATGTTAACGATTTCGTGGACTTCAAGACAAGTCTTGAGGCTCCCACCATATCATTGTACGTTAAACCCCATAGAATTAATCTGGGGAATAATGAAACAAAAAGTTGCGGGTAAGAACGTCAATAGACCTGCAAGTGATATAAAATCTTTAACAGAAGAAGCTTTCTCGCAAATAGGGATCGATGAATGGCGAAAATCTTGTGAACATGTAGTAAAAATTTAAAATCAGTTCATAGAACAAGATCGATTAATTGAGATGCAGGAGGAAATGTTTATCATAAATACTGCGTCTTCCTCGTTTTCCTCTTCCGATGAAGACTTTTTTATGGATGTGCAGTATTTGGAACCATTTTCAAGTTCTGATAGCCTATAATTAATAAATTCATGAATAGAGTAATTGGAGTTTTCATCTAAATTTCGAACCCCACATTCGCCACAGTAAGATTTTCAAAAATTATCCTTGATCATTGGATAAATTTTCATATTTGCATGTATCACACACGGTATCAGCCGCTATAAGGAGAAAAAAGTATCAAAACGTTTTACTCCAATTTCCCCAGTATTGCTAACGTCAATTTCTTTTTTCCCTTTTTGTCATCACATTATGGTAGACCTATACATATATTTTTTACTAATAGACACTGTATACAACCTTTACTAACGTTATCGTACAATAAATAATGAACTAAATCAGTTTTAAAAACAAAACTGTACCACTGTAAAAGGCGTGATCTATTATCTCAAAAGTACAGAAATCACAATACTCATTACTGAAATGAAAATTCCGTTTAAAATCCCTTCCGCGTAGCAAGGGAATTCAAGGTATTATAAAAAAATCAACGCAGATATTTAATTTATGTACTTGAAAAAGCAACTTTACTTCAATGTCTACACAAGATAAATAATCGTAGCATGTCAATGGTAAAATTCAAATTGTAAGCAGAACACTAATTTTGTTCGTTATGTTGCCACTTTGTCAACATGCAACGTGCCACTATTGTAAGGCTTTCAATGACAACTAACAAAATATAGACGGTTTTTGAAATAGATCGTTGTGGTTGTCTCCTGCAACGTTTTGTTATTGATTTGAGGTGCACTAAAAATTTAACGAGTACTTAAATATTTGAGTGACATTTCAGCATTCGGCCTTATGTCTACGTTGCACACCGCCCATAGCTAAATCAAAGATAAAAAAAATTAAAGTTCAAGTCAAGTTAAAAGTCCAAAGTCCTTTTTATAAGTTGAAAGTTTGGTTTCATCAAAAATTATGAATATTTTCTCAAAAACCATAAACCATTGTAGTAAGTACATACAAAATTGAAGTAAATAATAATGATATGATATAATGTCTACACGCGTATAACTGCGTCCGATTGTTTCAGTATCAACCACTGCGAAACAATCCAGATGCATAGCTTCACTGTCTGCATTACCTGATACGTATCAAATTTTGCACAAAACATGCAGAGATTTTGCCGAAAGAGAGCTAAAGCCTAATGCTGCTATGTATGATAGAAATCATCAATACCCAGCCGAGGCTATTAAAAAAATGGGCGAACTAGGTCTGATGTCAATAGCAACTCCGGAAGAGTTAGGTGGTACTGGTCTAGACTACCTAGCATATGCTATAGCTTTAGAAGAAATATCGCGAGGCTGCGCCTCAGCTGGAGTAATCATGTCTGTAAACAATTCTTTATACCTTGGCCCTGTAGTGCATTGGGGCACTGATAAACAAAAAAAGGATTTTGTGACACCATTTTGTACGGGTTTGTATGTACTACTAGTTATATGTATAGATGCTTATGTACATAACATATGAAAGAAATTTATTCTTTACCTACAGCAACCTTTACATAGTCCACTACTATATGTATTTTCACACTTGTACTTGCTGTGACTTAATAGTTCAGGTTTGCCATATTAAAGATATTCTTATGGGAAACAGTCCTATTAAGCAATGTGATAATCACATCCAATGTAAATCTACAATACCTGAAGAGCCGCAGGTGTGTTTCTGGCCTTTCAGGATATTTAGGGAGGCCTCCGATTATCTCATTCTCTGAACAAAACCTAGAAGCACAAGATGCCTCTGCAAAAACTGTTTTTTCTGTATATGGTGCTACCATATACAGTAGATGGTTATTGCACCATCTGTTGAAAACCCTGAGAATGCTTGGTAATTTCTATAGTCACTTTATATGTTATATGCATTTATAAACCATACCATGGTTGTAGTAACAACCACTGGATGAAATATGGTAGCCTATTTTCTTACACCACACTGCCATCATACAGTGTGATTGTAATTTATTATGTACTAAAATTTCTAGGAGATATTATTGGATGCTTTGCATTATCAGAGCCAGGAAATGGATCAGATGCTGGAGCTGCATCTACCACAGCAAAAGATGGGGGTGATAAGTGGATTTTAAATGGTACAAAATGTTGGATTACAAATGGCTATGAGAGCAAAGCATCTGTAATCTTTGCCACCACAGAGAAAAATTTGAAACATAAAGGTATCTCAGCTTTTATTGTGCCTAAACCTATTAAAGGTTTAGAGCTGGGGAAAAAAGAAGATAAACTGGGTATAAGAGGTTCATCAACTTGTTCACTCATTTTTGAGGACTGTGAGATACCCAGGGACAGTATTTTAGGAGAGCCTGGCAATGGCTTCAAAATAGCTATGATGACTTTAGATGCAGGCAGGATTGGCATTGCAGCACAGGCATTAGGTATTGCACAGGTAATGTTAAATAATTTAACAATTTTATTGTATCTCATTCCTTATATTCTTGACCTCATGTCTTTCGAGTATTAAATACCTGCTTATATAGCTACCCTTATTTTATGGTAGGTATTAACAAATTGGATAAAACATTTAAGAGATAATAAAATATACATATGATTCCCAGCACCATTAATTGTTAGGGCAGAGCAGCCAATCTCAAGAAGCAACCTAATATACAAATATAGGACAGCCCTTCACTTGAGAGTGATGCCCTGTATGGTACTAGACATGTGTTATCTGGTACTGATTACAAAATATACCTGTAATCCTTTATGGTTAAGCTAGTGTTGCCAATACTGTCAGCATCAAAATGTGAAAGGTTGTGGGCCCATCAGTGTACAAAATATTTGCTATTTGTTGTCTTCAGCAACACCCATTATCAGGAGAGGTAGTACATTTAGCATAACCTTGTTCTATAACAGGGACCACCACATACAGGTGAGGTTAGGTTAGGTTATTTGCACATTTTGGCTAGGAACTTAAATTAATATTTTTTTTACAGGCATCATTAGATGTGGCTGTTGAGTATGCATCAAAAAGAATAGCGTTCAGTAAACCTATTTCAAAACTGCAAACCATACAGAACAAGTTGGCAGATATGGCAGTGCAACTTGAATCAGCTCGTTTACTTACTTGGCGTGCAGCATGGTTGAAGGATAATAAAAAACCATATACAAAAGAAGCCGCAATGGCTAAGTTGGCAGCATCAGAAGCTGCCACCTTTTGCTCCCACCAATGTATTCAGGTAGTAAACTTTTCATCTAAATTAAACTTGTATATTTTTTTTCTCCTATTAATTATAGGGGTTAAAGTATGAAGTACTTAGAATTAAAATTAAACCTTCCATAATTCATTATTCTTAATTAAAACTTTTGTTACACAAAAATTATAACATTATAAATTCTAATATCGAATGACATTGTATTGGAGATAGACAATGAGCCAACAAACTCTAGAATAATTTTCGAATAAGAGTTCCGACGTGGTTCTAACGAAGCAGAGACAGCTCGCAATATCCTTCCTACATTTTGAAGAGAGATGACTAGTTACAAACGCACTGTACGTTTATAGTTCAGGCACCTTAATAGTGAAAACGACTAGAATATACAAGACACTAAGAAAAAAAAATTTGTGGTCAAACCTGATCCTAATCTAACAACCAAAAAATAAGCATCATGTGTGAAGCGTTATAATGTGAAAAACCATCCTAAAATTTAAATTAGTACATGTTGCTCAGACTTTAGATGTGTGTATTTGAGTTGTGTAAATGCGTGATCTTGAAAAGATAATAATGCACTTCATGAAATACCTTTATGTTTTAATGGGTACAATTGTATTTAAAATATGTCTAAATTGTCTCTTCTATCTACAATTTCAACTACCCACCTATTACAATAATACATATAGGTCTTTGTTTATCTCATGAACATCAGAAGTTTATTTATTACCTTACTTCACTTGTTCCTAATTTGAGCCCAGCCTTTTTATTTTGGAAACTTGACATACTTTTCTTATTTTTAACAATTGAATTACCTGTGTTCATTTTACCCTTCAAATTGAAGATTTTGTGATAGATGGTTTTGTCGAGTATTGTCTTTAGTTATTCTAATATTTTTTTGCAGATTCTTGGAGGGATGGGTTATGTAACAGATATGCCAGCAGAGAGACATTACCGGGATTCTAGAATAACCGAGATATATGAAGGCACTTCAGAAATACAAAGACTTGTTATAGCTGGACAAATTCTTAAAGAGTATGGTGTGTAAGAAGAAATGAGTTTGCAAAAGGAGAGGCAAATAATATTAAATTAACTCTAATTAAATAGATCCATAACATTAACAATGAAAAGAATTAGATATTTGTAATCATGAGATCTCAGTTTAATTATGTGTAAATAATTGAAACAATCACAATTAACTAATACCAATTTCAAATAGTTTATTTCTTAAGCTATGCAGTTTTATTGCTGATGTTGAGTCATATAATCCCACCACAATATTAATAATTTTCACACATGTAGTACTTTGATATTTATGTAAGAAAATATAAATTTTCTTTATTTGATTTGTATCACAAATAAATAAGAGCATTCATGATTAAAAGTAATTAATAAAAATTCTATAGCATAGAGTTTGGTATTTAATCCAATATAATTAGAATTTTAATTTTAGAATAAGTATTTTTTAAAAAGATCTGATATAAAACAATGCAACTGTGAACTGATACAAACATTGTGCAACACAAACAATGTCAATAACTTAGCAGAATATAATAATAAAAAGAATGTGTATGTAAATAAATTATCAATTGAATGATTACTGGCCTGGGCCTGAAAGAGATTTGTCCATAAATTTCCTTTTAGCAAAACAGAGCCACCACTTACTGGGCTTACCATCTTCAGTTGCAAACACCTGTAACAGAAATATATTAAGCACGCACACACACACACACTCATCTCCCCCATGATTATCAACAGCAACTGGTCCTGCCGGAGATAGAATTTGTGAAGAAAGCTGAATTTGTATTTATTACCACACTTATCAGGCATAAATACTGGCGCCTGGACACTTGCCAATCGCCAGTATCGACGATGATGCCTAATTTAAAGGAATGGCTATTCTGCAATCTGTTAAAAAGCAGTGTTTTTAGCAGTTCTCTTAGTTGACATTTACAACACACATGGAATGACACACAATGATTGACATACAAAGTTTAATTATATTTCGACATGTCACGACAGTATACCTATGAACTGAGTACGAATCCCAAGGCTAACACCATTAAAATTGTTAATTGAAATTTTAAATACCGAAATTATAATATACTTGGCGCTTAAGGAAAAATATCAAGAGGAACATGCACTTCTAACAATTAATAAAAAAAATATATTTCAATTCAACGACATGTAAGTCCGCCAAACCGCACTAGAGAAGCATGGCACATAATAAAATAAGAAGCTTTGACAGGTCTCTCAAGCTGTAGCTTGATATAAACAATTTCCCAAAGGTAATAAACAAATTTTAGAGTAAATGAAATAATTGGGATATTATGATCTCACCTTTTCACAGACTCTATTGCCAGTTTCATGTCTCAATTGTTGCAAATACTGTCTCATTAAGTCTGAAAAAAATAAATAAGTGAAGTTACAATTTTCAGATTCATTAAATTTATAACATCTAAACATTTCAACTAACCAGCTTCTTGAGTACTGGAAGGTTTAGCATAAACTGAATTTAATGGATATCCTGGTTCCCCTGGAATATCAAATTTGGAAATGGCAAGCATATACATCTCCTGCTGACCCTGATTTTTATTAGAGCACTTCTGTAACTTCTTCAAACATTCTGAGATGTATAAAGTTAAGTATATAAGGACTCTATCTGCATCTGACTGCAATAAAATAAATTAGAATTTCAATGTTTATACAGCAAGGTATTATTATAATTAGGCTATAAATAAGGCCATGTGCATATTAACTGTTACAATACTGATAAAAGTAATTTTTGTATTGAGAATTCCATGTATTACCAAATTTGTCTAAAAATTTCTGCAGGAAATCAAACTTAAATTCCTCTTACCTTTATTTCATAAAATCTGAAGAATACATTAGCCTTAAAATAATTGAGGGCTTCGTCAATAACATCCAATTCTAGCTTAGGGTTTATAGGTGCGGGACCTCTGTAAGTGGTCCGTAAAGGCAAGAGAGCCAGGTTTCCAACTGATTGAGTGTAATCTATTAATGTTGAATGATATGCCTGAAATTATCAAATAAGATTATTTGTTATCACACAAGTTATAGTAATGTGTCGCTCACTCACAAGTTACCTTGTTTGAGATACTCATAACAGATAAATTGAAAGAATACTTGAATTAACATTGAACTACCACACTCATTCATGCCCTCACTTATATGATAATACAAACGAAACGTGTCGCTAGTGAATAAGCCCAAAAGGTTGTGAAAAGGTCCAAATGAGGTCTTACACGAGATTGCACACTATGCAACCAGTTCGTTATCTCGGCTTGCCTTGTGGGGTGATTACGCCGTGGACTGATTCCACAGCTCAAATGAGTACCCCGTGAGGTAAAATTGAGGTACTCTTGAGGTATTTTCACATAAAAAAGATGAGTTACCTTTTACTCACAAGTTATAACGAAATAATATAATAAAATTGTCTATTTCCTTACCCAGATATTAGTTATTAAAAAAACCTACTAAATTTTTTTATACTTCAAACGTGGATCACTGCATTCCACTCTTCTATAACATAAATAACTGAACTGCAGTTCCAAGTTTGTAATCAAGTGTGTGTTGCATGAAAATAATTAACTAACTAATAAATAACTAATAATTACATATTATTATATATGTAATTACATAGTGATAAAATAGATATGATTCTTATGTATTAAATTGTGTCAGAGCTTCTACCTCTTGAAACTTTTGAGCTCTTATGATAGGTAATCAACAACATTTTACACTCATTTTTAATGAGTATCATGTTCAGAACCTTATTAAACTTTTGATTGCTCAAGTGAAAGAAGTGAATGATCTTATGAACATCAAATTGGCATTCAATTATATATTCATAAGATCATTCACTTCCTGTGGATATGTGTCCAATAGCACAAACAAAGTTAATTTGTGACCAATATATGCTATGTTATAGTTATTATGACAAGCTGCTTTGGATGCAAGCTTCCAATGTTCTCTGCAAGTTATATCCTTATGTTTGTGAAATAGTTATAAATAAAGATTATTGACTCATAAGGAGAATTTTTATTATTAAATAGACCTAATATTCCGAATTTCAAGAACCTCTTTCATTTTAGTCCGAAGTCTTTTAGGATTTTTATTAGGTGAAACTAACATATGATATGTTTTCGCTAGTTTTTTTTCAATTAAAGTTTTTATTGCATTAGTTATGGTACTTTTATAATGTTATTTCATCATGAGCATTATGTTGTAAGTTTTTATGAATTTCGTTTGTTTTTAATACATATTATGATAGTGGGTTATCCATGGTTTTAATGTTTACTTTTAGTTAGATATGATCATGTTTTCCTATAATGATTCAGTCACTTTTCGAATAAGTACTTCAATTACAATATTAAGGTTAACATTTAGTAGAAGTTTTGTTATAATTTTATTTGCTAATGAAATTAGTGCTTTGTTAAAGTCAAGCTTTGAGTTTTTCTATCTGTTTTTGTGTAATATTGTCTTATGTTTGTCTGTGTACATTCTGCTTTACGCCGCTAAAAGATCACAAATAGACACTCTTCACTTTATTCCCTTCTATTTGATACCTTTAAATTAATTAGGTTTTTTTTATTAAATATACAAATACGGAATAGAGATACTGAATCGTCTACTGCCAAGAACAAGTCCTGAATAATTCAACTTAACGAATAACTTACCGGCATATTTGAAATGTGTTTACCCCGAAATAGAAATCAATATCCACAATCAAAAATTATTTTTTATCAGTAAAGGAATTTAAAGAACTATTAGTAAGACAAGGTCACTAAACAGTTTTTCCTGAAATATTTGCAAATGAATCACAGATCAAGTTGATTGATTGTTGAATTATTGATGACACTACGATCCAGTTCCAGTGTTGTTATTGCAAAAATATTTATACCATACGTAAAAATTTATGGTCCAAGAATATCTAAGTTATTGCCGAAATAGCATAATAATAATTTAAACAATAGTTATTATTTGCTATTTACAAGATTTCATCTGCTGCTAATATTTGAGCGTACATTGTAAGTTTTTAAAATCAATTGATAACTTGTTACATGGGTGAATAATGCCATGTCGAAATTAGTTCATTGGTTTAACGCTAATAATTTGCTTTTTAATTAGCAATAAAACGAAATGTATAAAATGCTCAACACCTACAGTTAAGTATTTAAGTGTACTTATAAACAAGGAAGGGATAGGCCTTGTGGATACCACTATTTTACATAGAATAACTCTTGATACAAAGCTTCGATGTAATCCCCATATACAAATTTGCTAGGAAATTTATCTTAACAGAATATTCTGTAATGAATGTAAGAAGTCTAACAAATCTCGAAACAGCTAGAATAGTTTAATTTATTTATTTCGTAGCATAAAGTCATAGGGTATTTTGCTGTGGAGGCCTGCGTCTGAAATAGAAAATATATTCGTCTTGCGAAAGAGGGCCTTTAGAACTACTTATAATATAGAGATAAATTTAAAGAAACAAATACCTTTGAAAAAAAACCTTGGCCTCTCAATGTTTGTATGACAGTTTAATAAGTAAAAGTAAATGTCGTAAGCGGGGACTAAGGGAAAAGCCTTGAAAATAGTATTTGTTTTCGACAGATGGCGGAATGACCATCATTCCGTGTGCTTAATTTTGTTCTAGTAATCTAGAACAAAATTAAGCACACCGAAAACGTACAGCAGTCTACGGTGCGAGGTGTCTGGTAATGCGATCGCCTATCCACTTACAGTGCGTGGCGATTATAGCAAATCCTCCTTATAGGAGAGGGTTATATCCTACAATAGACTATGGGTATAGGTAAAAAGGTAAAGACATGGATGATAATAAAAGGGAAAAGACATGGATAATAATAACCCTTGGGATTGAGTAGATAGCTTTCAAGTTATTTCTTAAAGTTGTATTGTGATATTATTTAATTAAAAAAAAGGCAATGAAGAGGATACTTACGAAGTTTCTTTCGACTATTTCTTCTCGGTCTGGTCTCGGAAAAAATATAACAAGTTAAAAATAATTACTTCACAGTTTGTAGTGGGATTCCTCAGTAACGTTTAATACGAGTTTAACTCATTTATGAAATAGATTAAAATGTTTGTTTGGTTTACATCGTGATTGCTTTACACAAAACTAAATTGCCGTATTATATGATACGGCAATGAAAAACGTGCCGTATAACATGCAATCTAAAGAAACTCGGAGTATTGCATATTAAGACATTTGTCGTAACCCTGCTACGATCATCGACCAAAAATATACAAACACTATGACCTATATTTCTATGATAAAGAAATTATATGTCTATAGCATAGAAGGGACGATAACTGCATATATGTTCCGAGAGTTCTTACTCATGGACATTTTCAATGTGTTAAAGAGGAACAGACATACAGTTAATTCGAAGATCTGTAAAGTAGAATAAATTGACGATATTTTTTCTGGCAACCCGGCAGAACCGTATTTCTCTGTTAATATTAAATGGTACTGTGTCTCACGATTTTTTTCCACGTGTCACTATTTCTTTTTACAACACCATAATTAAGTAACTTTTTAATTCGCTCATTTTAAAAGTTTTATTGTTTTCTGTATATTAATTCAATTAGGTTAACCTCGCAGGTGGTCACCACACTTTTTTTCAATTTTCTTTGGCCATTTTATCTATTCAATAAGCCTCGTATTTGTTGTTCTTCATAATTTTACGAAAAACTCAAGTTTCGCCTTTTTTTGTATTTAGAGTCGGGACTCTTTCCCATTGTCTAGCTCAATTATTGAATTTTCTGGACTTTAGCCAAGTACGTCAGAAAATAATTCTTCGAAAACATTCGCGTACATGCCTTTGTGGCATTCGCCACTTTTTTGATCCAAAAATTATCAACATACGTTTTTTAGCTGTTGGAAAACAATAAAACTATGAATAACTATAGGTCTACCAGGATCTTATAGCAAAAAAAGTTTAAAATAGTGATTTTCATATGGCAACAAAAAAAATGTCACCTGTCAACTGAAATTTCGAGGAATTGTTTTTGGTTTGGCTTCAAATTTCCTTTAAAAAGTGGTGAACATGTCGAAGAAACCTCTTCGATCGCAAGCAAGAAATATTGTTTTCAATGTTTATCAAAGAATACTTGATGAACAAGGTGCAGAACAAACACAATCATCGATATTGAGCCATGTGCAAGCGTTGACTGGTTAGTAGGAATGACACGTCTTGATACTTTGGTTTATTGCATTTTTCATGTGTATTATATTATGTATACTAAACTTTGGTTTATTTCAGAGGTTTCTAATACTAATCTAACAGAGGCGTATTTAGAACGCCCGGTAAAAAGAGGAAAGGTGGCAAAAAAAAAAACAAACTTAGATAGTTTTGATTTAGAATTGATCAGAAACAAGATAAATGAGTTTTATACTGTAAGAAATACCCACTGTCATGAAATTGCTACAAATTCTTCGGGAGGAAATCAATTTCAATGGAGGAAGAGAATCATTAAGGTAACAAAAATGAATTTCATTTTCTTTCAGTTTGAATATAATCTAAAAACATAGTAATCGCAAAATAACAATCTTATTTTGTCTCCAGACTTATTTTGAAAGACATCGGATTCGAATTCGTGAAGTGCCAATCAAAAAGGACTATTTTAATGGAGCCACATGACATAAAGATACACAGATTCAAGTATTTGAGGCGTATGCAAAAGAATCGAGAAGCCGATGATAAGCTAGATTGGTTTATTTAGATGAAACCTACATACACGGTTCATGTTCAGTGAACAAATGCTGGCAAAATAAAGATATTGCAGGCCCATCTAAAAGTATTTCGGCAGGGCCTAGATGGATCATTGTACATGCTGGTGGAGAAAATGGTTTTGTGCCAAACTGTTGTTTGGTGTCGGTGTTTTGGTGGTCGAAGAGTACATCTGCTGACTACCACCATGATATGAATAAAGATAACTTTACAAAATGGGTTACGGAGAAGTTGATTCCCAACCTTACAAAACCTTCTCTAATTATCATGGACAACGCCGAGTACCATTCTGTACAATTAAACAAACCGCCTACACAAGCCGACCGTATTGTTATTATAAAAGAACGGCTTCAATCAAACAATATCCCTTACGACGATAATTGGCGTAAATGTAAATTACTGGAAGCAGTGAAAAATTATAAGTCTGAACCTAAATATCTCTTCTCGTCTTGAAGCTCCCACCATATCATTGTACGTTAAACCCCAAAGAATTAATCTGGGGAATAATGAAACAAAAGTTGCGGGTAAAAACGTCAATAGACCTGCAAGTGATATAAAATCTTTAACAGAAGAAGCTTTCTCGCAAATAGGGATCGATGAATGGCGAAAATCTTGTGAACATGTAATAAAAATTTAAAATCAGTTCATAGAACAAGATCGATTAATTGAGATGCAGGAGGAAAGGTTTATCATAAATACTGCGTCTTCCTCGTTTTCCTCTTCTGATAAAGACTTTTTTATGGATGTGCAGTATTTGGAACCATTTTCAAGTTCTGATAGCCTATAATTAATAAATTCATGAATAAAGTAATTGGAGTTTTCATCTAAATTTCGAACCCCACATTCGCCACAGTAAGATTTTCAAAAATTATCCTTGATCATTGGATAATTTTTATTTATATTTAATTATATTTGCATGTTTCACACACAGAATCAGCCGCTATAAGGAAAAAAGTATCAAAACTCCTATTTCCCCAGTATTGCTAGCGTCAATTTCTTTTTTCCCTTTTTGCCATCAGATCCTGGTAGACCTATAACTGTTTTGTCGGTAAAGTCATCACCAATTATTGAAGTTGCAATAGTGCGCCACTAGATAGGTTTGAATCAATCTACACTCATTTGTTTATAAGAAAGCAAAACATTTGTTAAAAATATATGTTATCATTACTTACTGGCCAAATAATATCAACACATGTAATTAGAAAAAAGAAGGATTATTAACTTACTTTTCTTTCCAAGCTTTTCTTTTTTTTCGGTTTAGTCTTAATTTAATTAAAGCGAATAAACAGAAAGTTTGCTGATTTTAGTGTTTTTTATTTTTTCCCCACAAATGTATCACTAAAATTGATTAAGTGATGGTTATGAAACATGTATCAATTTAAGTGATAATGCCGAACTTCAGCGTAGCTAAAATCTCAAGAGCTGTAACTTTGAATTGAAAATGGTTACACTTACAATCAAGTGGCTCAAACTTTGCGATATTCCAAGTCTGTAATTTTTCGCAATTTCAAACGATACCGACAGATAGGAAAATATACGAGACGTAAAGGAAAAGGTCGCCAAAAAGTAACAACAGTGAGGTACAACAGAATAATCGTAAGCCAAGAAATCCTAATTCGAATTCTTCTGAGGTAAGTCTAAGCTCCAGGAAATTCGACAGGTGATAGTTAGCACTAAAGTCATAAAAATTAAGTCTTCTTTTTAACTGTCACTGCGGCTGTAAAGTATACTGGATTGCCAGATGACCTTTACTTACCACCAGCTATCGAGAAACCTAGTCCAAATGTGCACGCTCGCCACGAAACTGGGATGATGATGTTTGGAGAAGAGTTTGACAAGAGACAGTTAGCACTAAAGAGTTTACTGTCGAGTTCCGAGTTTTACCTTAAGCCAGATGATAGAAGAGTCAAAGCCTGGAGATGACCCGGAGAACGATATTCTCAGTGTTGTTTCAAGACAACATTCGTGCAAGAGAAACTCAATACTTCACATATTGAAGACAAATCCATTGGAATCGAATGAGTAATAATCTCTTAAATAATAATTTTCAATAAGGCCGATTTATCTAGATGTTTTCACCACTTTGAAAGTTTATATGAAGATATACTAACAGTTTCATTAAGTGTTTAGAATCATATTATAACATTTGTAATGAGACATTGCAGAATTGAGAATTTTGATATATTTTCGATACTTCAGTTTTCGTATCAATATATCGATAAGAAACAATGGATGTTTTTCGACAACGAAAGTCGATTTTTTGGAGTTATTTCTTTTGGAGCGTTTGGGAATGAATTGAGAGTGAATTTTTATGATGCGCTCCCATACCGACATCTAAAATTAACAGGATTAAGTTGGTTTCTAAATGTCTCTTAAATTATTACGATGCGCTCGTACACTGACATATAAGGTTTTTCGACGCTCGAACACGCGACGTATAATACCATGCGCGAAACAGTTTTAAAAAACGGTTTTAACATAGAATAAACATTTTAGTGTCACGCGCACAGTTGTTACACTATATTACAGAATAAAAAAAAAATCTGCGTTTTTAGTATACCGTATCGTTAAAATGTATTCAATGTTTATAGCCGTAGTGAACACGACTAGAATCAGTACTCGAATTTACCGGTCTCTGTAACTTGGCTCAACACCTTTAGCACATAGCACTAGCTGTAGATGCTTTGACATTCGACACGTGTTTATCAATTTCAAAACTGATTTTGAGTTTAATTTTATTTTATGGAGTTATTATGGTATAATTATATACAATAATGACATCAAATACGGATAGTAATGTTATTTCCCTAATTCATCAAATTAAGAAAAGTCATGAAAATAAGGACAATAAAATATCGCTTACTGAAAGTCAACCGAAAAAGGCGCATAAGCTGGAAGAAAACATAAGAGGCAAGCCAAAATCTGGAAGATTTTGGAAATCTAACAAAGAACGGTAAACTGACTCATTATTATTTAAAAATTGTCCTATTGTGATATGTACCTTAAAAAGTGAGTTTATTTTTATTAGGTTTTCTTCAATAAATAAAACCAAGGGACTTAAATCAGACCACCAGAAAAAAACTGCATTACGTATGGAACTGAAACGCACAAAAGAAATATCTAAAAACATCATGGAACAAATAAAAGAAAAAGAAATAGGGCGTAAGGAAAGACGACGTGAAAATTTAAAACGTGCTGCCGAAAATAAGCAAAAGTCCGAAATAGTACAAGTGATTACTAATACAGCTAAACTTAAAAGAATGAAAAAAAAGCAACTAAGGTTTATTCAAAAAAGGGACACAAATAAAGTTGGAGAAGAAAAAAAATAAAATATCATATTTTCTTTATACTGTTTTTTATTATTCCTGATAATTTCAACAAATTATAATATTAGCCTTTGCAGTCCACATGTTAGTTAGGCTGTAGAATTTGCTGTTATTGCCAGGCTTATCTGGTAAACTAGTGATGAGATGTTTCCCACTGGGTGTTACTTGTCATTATATAATAAGTACTTCACCACTGACACAGTACATTGAATGTATGGGCTTTGAGTTAAGTGATTCACCGGTAGGAAGGCCTTCACTAGCCTGTCTATATTCTATGTGGTTTGTCCATAGATGTGCATGAGCAGCAGAGTGTGGTTTTGTATTTGTCAGTGAACACACCCAAAGCAACCGGTCCAATAGGAGGCCGACCAGACACACCCCGAAGCAGTTCTTCCGCCGCACCATTACATAGAGAACAAATGTGACCTATCCATTGTAGGATTATATTATTGAATGGACATACCTCTTTTAAGCACTGGTAGCATTCGTGTATGAGCTGTGAAGTTATGACATTGCTGCCGAGGGACTGTATAACTGCCGCCTGGATAATGCCTAACCATTCAAGTTGATATACGTCGTAGGCTCCTCACAGTGTTTGTATTTTAATATCAAATCTTCCGAGAAAGACCCAAAGCCAGTACCTGAAATCATCTAGATCCATCAGTAACAAATCTGAGCTTGCGCGGCTCCAGACCTGTACAATGGTCTTAAATGGTGAATGAGTTACTAACTTTATGGAGTCTAGAGTCTAACTGGCATCACCATTCTTATTAAATATATTTATTTTTATGTATACACATTGCATTCGAATTTAAGTATTGGGAAGCCACGGTTAGTGTATGTATTTCTTTTAATTTCACAAGTACCAACTCTTAACACTATCAGTCTGTCACAAGTCCACAGCTGAACATAGGCCTCCCTCAAAGATTGCCATAAAGCATGGTCCTGGTGGATACAGGTGTCCGGTCTCCATCAACTTCCTGCTTCACCGTGCAGGTTGCAACCAGGTGGTCATCTTAAACTCTGTTTGCTAGTTTAAGGTTGCCACACGAGAATCTTTTTTCCCCAACGGTTATCAGTTCTGTGAGCTGTATTATATGGATAGAATCTATTCTGTAACCGCCTTCAATGTTTTATCACTCCCAAAGGTTGACAGGCAGAGAATGCTTTTAGCATTATTTCCGCCTTTTGATTATATTGTACTCTTATATGGTTCAATAAAGAATAATTAAATATGCCATTTCTAGTTAAAACACCAACGAATCATAACTCCAGCTGTTTAGTCACAGGACATTTTTAATTTTTTGTTACTTTGACTCTTACCTTCCAGACCTGTAATTATACCACTGCAGGAAATACGGCCTTTTAAGTTTTTTGCAAATAATTTATCATTTCTTCCAACCGTAACCAAGTTTCCTTTTACTGTCAATAGAGTCGCATCCATCCTCTTTATAGGGTTGCCAACTGTTTTTCCGGTTCCATAAAGTTTTTTCCAAATAAGCTATGAAAATATAGTGCAAATTATAGTATTTAATGGAAAAAGAAAAAAAACTTAACTATTTTTAATACTTATGTATTTAAAAGCCGAGGGATTTGTTTGTTATTGTTTATTAAATACAGTATAGCAAAAAAAAATTTAACCCATTCAACTGAAAGGTAGTGTTTTTCCATACACTAAATATTTCCTTAACTATATATAGTACGTAGCACCAAAATACAGTACAATACCATATTGCACTACGGTTGGCAACCCTACCCGTATACTTAAAGAATTCTAAAAATAAAATACAGCAAATATTTCACCTAATATTTTTATTAAGTATTCTTGCAAAAACCGAATGTACTTACATATAAAAATATTAAATGATTTTTTCAATTTATGTGTGGGTAAGTAGAATGTCATTTGTGGGAAATATTTACACATTCTCAAGAGTTGTGATGTAATGGAACAGTGATATGGAATCATGTAACATCAATTTTAATTTATTTTTATTAATGTATGTACATTATTGGAAAACTGTTTACAATCTTTATATAGGTATCCAAAAAATACTCTTAAAGTCATTCAGATTCAAATTTATCTACATGGACTCTAATTTCCATATAGCATTGTTTACTAAGAAAATTGAGATCCTTTTTACAAATTACAATTGTGATCATTCCAATATTTCAAGTTATATACATAAAAGCAGACTGTTATGTTATGCAGTGTCAGTAATGATATAATATATCGTAACTTTCATAATTAATCTGTTTATGTATACAACCATAAGCCTCAATTAAATTATATCACTTCTCTTCGACAAGGAAATACTGCTCAAAATTAATTATAAAATTTACACATTAAACTTAATTATTAATAGATCGTAAAAAACTCATATAGAAACTAATATAAAATGTTAGTGTTAACCTCAAATCACACATACCAAAAACATTATTTGATTTTTTTTACTTAACTCTAACATAACGTCTTTCATTAAATTCAATCAAATAATTTACAACAACAAATACAGTTGTTAAAGTTAACAACAATAGTTAGTCGCCTAGTCTCTATGTATTAAGACTATCGATTTGTCTATAATACTTTGTTTAACAAATAGAAAAAATCTACATTGAAAACATCAGTCTAAGGCAGTGATAACACAGTTGATCATAAAATAAGGAGAAATGTTGTTCATAAAATAGAGGAAAACGCCTGCACAATTAAAAACCTATATGTAATTTAGTTTTGTATTGAGATTCATATGTCACCTATATAAGTTCAAGCTTTTAGTTTCCATAACTACTTTGCAGTAATTTTTATAATTAAAAGAGTGATCTTACGGGCGGACCTTAGAAAGTGATTAATAATACAATTTTTAAAGAATTTTAAAATTGTCGTCAAGCCTTGTTCATTTGGCACTGGTCATTTATTCAAACTGCATGATTGATTCTATATTCTGGTCTCTGAACTTTGATAATCCATGAATTATAATCTTAAACTAATTAAGAATGTAAAGCTATTTACAATGCCGCTTCTCATAAGGAAACATTTTGAAAAGGCCTATGTTTAATGATAACACTAATATATATGCAGAGAACTTTTTAATAGGAGTTATGAGGAGTATTTATACCAACTTTGTATCAAATCTTAAACTAACCTGCACTCGATGCAATTTACTGATTAACAAACGAGGCTCTTGGGGACCGACTGATGTCGAAAAATCTATTCAAATACACCAAAATCAAATGCCACAGATTAGTGATCGGGAGCAGTGCTAGTGCGAGAGTGCCGGCACTGCGCTAGTGACCCGACAACCGCTCGCCTACTGCCGGGTTTTGTTGGCTCTGTCGCGGCAAGGTCCAGCGATGAACTTTTACAGGATGATCAAGAAGATTCTTTAGATTTTCAATATCACAGAAAATACCAAAGTAGCACACATATAGCACACTGTTTAACCACATTCTATCACTATCAATATTTACCGGTCTTTATCAAATTGTTTTATCAACAATTTATGTACACAGACATATCACATACATTTCTTGATAATTCGAAAAATATATCCTTTTTATTCGAAAATGAAACACCTTTCCATTTTTTTTTTGGTTAATAATAATACTGGCAATGGTATTTTACCATTGCTAATATTCATTTTATTCACTCCAACTAAACCTAAAAACTTGTGGAATTGCGGGCACGAACCTGCATAGTTTCGCACCCTAGCCAATTAGGCTATTGGCGCTTTTAGTTTTCTCAAAAATCGCTTCTACAGGTATAGTTTAAAAATATTAACTTAAAGGCGGATTTTAATGCTTTAACTTGCTAAAACTATAATACTTTCATACTACCTTTCAGCTTCCCACCTCTTTAGGTATTTCGCAAAATCTGCTAAAATCTTAACGGATATAAGCATACTTTTCATACTATAGTTTTTTTTTGGGTTTACCCAATACTGGGGCGGACAGAGGTCTTGACATAAATTTTAATAATTTCAACCTACTTTCCAGCAGAGCTTATTTGGAACACCATGAGAGTAGGGAAATAAAACAAATCGGGCATACGTTACCAAAAACTCGTTGGTACGAGGCGCCGGATTGGGGAACCCGAATCGGGTCTCCTGCTTCGGAGGCAGATTCCCTGATCACTCGGCTAACATGGCTTTATGTGGCTACCTTGCGTAATGTGAGAAGCAGCATTGGACTTAGCCCGAGTATTTGACACCGGTTGTATCGAATCTCAATATCGCTATTATTTGTAAGAAAAAAATATTTCCGTGCACTAAATACTTAACACATAATTAGACATTGACCATTTAAAGTTACCCTGTGTAACTTTCCTTCGCTTATTATAATATCTAAAGGAAACAAAGCGCATGGACTAACCTATTCATAGTACATCTTTTGTCTTTACCATAATTAAAACATTATCATAAACACCAAAAGGCCAAAATTAACATGTACAGTCAGATAAATATTTTTGTTATAGCAATTTACAGTTTTTGAATTTTTTGTTGACACACATCGAATATTCAACATGGAGTAGCTCCAAAAACAACTCATTACGAAAAAGTTTTCGTAGCAGCGGAAAGCGGTAAATAATCACATACAATATTTTAAAAATGTAACAAGCGAAAAAATATTCTAATCAGAATATGTGGCAAATTATACGTATGTTAATAATTTAAAAAATTATGTTAAAACATAATAATTTATAAAACGTCACCTACCATTCCGCTATCAATGTCCTGGAAACTTTTATAACAAAGATAGATCTAAACACGATGGGCTACAAGGAGAATGCAACAAAGTGTATTCATACGACTGTACAGACCGACAGACCGGGCGAACCTCGCAAAGCGGTCACACGTCGAAGTCCGCGCTGGTCTTTCCGTTCGGTGCTATAAACGGCTCGCTCCACATTCTTCTGAGATCACCCTGAAACAGACATTATTCCCATTTAAAGTAATATGAAGTTATTTACGTGGTAGAGACTAGGGACGGCGTTTGCTTTTTTTTATGAAAAATAGGCTTGCGTTTGACCTCAATCTTGACCGATGGAAGGCGAAGATGAGGCTTAGGATGGTACACGCTTGCCTAGGTGTCTGTTCACTCTGGCCTTAAAGATATCCAGATTATAGTTTTCCGGAAAAACTAATCTCGGCAGAGTTCCACTCCTTAGCCGTCCGCATAAAGAAAGAAGAGGCAAACCGCTTCGTGCGTAATGGAGGAACGTCTACAGCATAAGGGTGGAACTGCTCCCCGAGTCTAGTCGTTCGGTGATGGAAAGGGGAAGGGGGTATCAGGTTATGCAAAACCTCCGCACACTCTCCGAAATGTATCCGATACAAATCCGAGAGGTAGGCCACTTGTCTACGGTGTTCGCGGCTTAGAAGATTTGCCTCTACGAGTGAGTGCCTATGATCCTCTTCGCTCGGCGCTCCAACGAGTCCAAAGCATCAAGCTGATCAACGCACTGTGTAGAGGCTGACAATAAATAGTAAGAGCATATCTCGGGGGCTATGTGGGCAGGGGCATACCTTCACGTAGGCCATGGTGAGCAGCGGCAGCAGCGTGAAGGGCACGAGGTAGAGCAATGCTGGCTGCGCCGCTTTGAACACCTCGGCCGACACCGTGGCCGTCAGCAGCCCGAGGAAGTAGCCCAGCAGCGAGCAGTGGAAGTATGTCAGCCGGGAGCCCTAACGACAAAAATGGTTCACTGATTTATACAGTACACTTAATAGAAGAACGTTACGTTACAAGCTGGCAAGAAACTGCAAAACTTTAGTTTTCCTGATTTTCCTCTATTGGTAAGTACTAGTAAGTCTGTTATTTCAGACTATATGTTAAAACATAAATTTTATATTAATATGACATTTAAAGTTGCTGTTGTAGTGTCTGAAACGAAGACTAACTAAAATTACACAAAATAGAAAAATGGTCTCAAAATTTAATTGATAAAAAAATTATATATATACAATACCAAGATAATTAGTTTGTTACACCATGATGAATATTAAACATACCATAGACCTTGGGCCAGGAACCTGTCCCATTTGACACACCAGAGTAGCCTTCTTGTATGCGTCGTAGCGCAGCACGAAACACAGAAGCAGACCCGGCATTACAATGTCACCCAGACCTGGAAGTATGACCGTACCATATTATGTCATATTGCAAATTATTCTAATTCACCACTTTAATTAAAACATAAGGGAGAAGGGAAAAGAAGTTGAACATAGACAATTTAACATATGTAGACACCTTATAAGAGGAGTTCACGCCAGCCCGTGTAAACAGCAAGTGGAACATGTACATATCATTGCTGATTATATACATTCTAACTTAAAAAAAAAGGGATAAGTCTGGAGTATACATATTTTTGTTCGTCTTTTCTTTTATTTAAAATCTGAAATGTTATTAAATCATGCAACGGAAATACAACATTAGCGCAAAAATTATTAGATGTGTAATTCTGAATAGAATTGGTGCCACAGTCAATATTCTTAAATAGTAAGGCAGAATATAGTAGAAGTAGCAATAAAGTAGAATGAATTATAATATAGGTATTGGGCGTGCAAAAGTGACGAAACTGACCGAGCATGGAGAAGTGCCCCTGGTGATGCATAGAAGGGAACACGAGCTTCGCAGGCAGCGACAGTTTGGGTGCGTCCCGCATGGCGCCGCCCAGCTGCAGCCGCCTCGCCACAACGTTCATGGGGTTCTCGGCCGGCCTTCACCAAAACAACTTTACTTAAAAAGGCGGCCATAATGTTTACATCAAACTAATTAACGATCAAACTAACGCTAAAACTATTTTACATGCATTATAAAGACCAGTTAATTGTAGAATATGTTAAACCAAGCTGGTAATTATTTTAAGAACCAAACAACTGATTTTTTAAATGTTCCGCCGGTACTAGTAAATGTCACGTGTCGTTAAAAAAAACAATTAAACAATAATCTTTCACAAAATTTAGGTTTTTTTCCCCTTACTTAGAGCACATAACGTAACTGTTATTGGTTTAAATTACCGTCAATTTAAAATTAAATGTAACTTTTGAAATTAATCTATCGTAAATAATTTACGAATTTTATCGCATTTAATTTTGAGGTCATCGGGGGACTCGGCTCGGCTGAAGTAAAGCACTCGAAACGTCGGGAATATAAAAATAAAATTAATGCTGTAAAATCCCTAAATAATAGTAGAATAATTTTCCCTAAATAATTTTCTTAGTTTTTTTAATGTTGTCCCTCGTCATAAAGCTTTGTAACGATTTTTTTATTGGATTCAAATACATGTCCCGAGCTTCCTGAATACCTGACAACCCTAGTTTCGCATGCGATGCACCCAGCCAGACGGGACACTACTTTTTTATTTTATGGCGGGAGATTTAGACGAATATGTCGAACTCAATCTCTATGTCCTAGCGATGGGCAGCAAAATAGAATATATTCACTTTGTCTTCAGACTAAAAAGACAAAAGTAAATATATGTCTTTCACCTTCTTCTATCACCCTGGTGTACGTAAAAATTACGTATTTTTACTTGGAACGACAGCGTAGCCAAACGGACCTACACAGACTACTTTCCACCCTGGAAATACGACGTACAAAAATGGTGCACCATGTCGCCGGGTTTGTTTCCCTCCGGCTGCCATGAGATTTTCAAGACTTCACTCTTAGAAGTAAGCAACGCGCCTAATTAGCTCTAAATTTTAATTAGCTTCTGATTTCGAATACAAATATTTTTGCGTCAAAGTATGGATAAAATTAGAGAATTTGCTCATTTGGACTTTGGATTTGCTATTTAGGTGAACTGCTAAATATACGAATTGTGTAACTAGGTCCATCGGACGTTTGGCTGCTTAGACGTATTGATCCTAGCTCATCCTGAATCGCCAAACCTTCGCCTACAAAATATAAGTATTACAAATAATTATTCCCAAAGCTCGCAGACCCGCCGGCCCAGATTATTGTCACATGGGAAAATCGTCCAAATACGTCAACCCAGCTGTTATAAGACCCTTTAAAGACCTATGCTCTGTAGATTTAGAGACCGATGTAGAAGATATTTACTTCAAACATATAAATACTGACCTTGTAGCTACTTTGACCATGACGTTAGTGGTGAATATATATGAAGAGAAGAAAACCCAGAAGACGTCATACAGCAGCAGGCCAGTGAGGAGCAGCGTGGAGACTTTTAGCGACGGCAACCGGATGAGAGCGATGAACGTCACGCATAGGCCCATACCCATAGCTGGAATCAAAGAAATGAAGTCTTGACATGATGACGAGTTTTGTAAATCTTAGTAACAGTCAATTACTATCCTACAACTCTACACAATTTTTTTATTTCTGAGAGCATTATATGGCCGTTAAAACTTCGTCTGGGTGCTTCAGTGCTGGTTAGAGGATTTCACTCGCCACATCTAGCATCATGACATCTCTTCGCGATTTTATCATTCAAAGCCGAAGACGTGGTAAATTAGCATACGCAATTGACAATTCTATATGTGGCCCGATATGGGAGACCGAACTCTAGTTGCTTATCTGTACCAGAGTCTGTCTGATTTGTCTATGCTTGTGACAGAAAGAAGTTGATAAGAACAGCAAAAGAAAACGGTGGATATAAAACCCATAAACCGGGGTGACGCAGCACTCACCGTCCATGAGCAGCCAGTGGCCGGTGAGCACCCACACGGCGACGATGCCCGCCGCTAGAATCGCGGCGGCCAGCTCGGGCACGGAATAACGGCCGCAAGCAGCTCGGGAACCCACGCCGACGCCCACACTTCCCGCCACGTACTGGCACAGCGGTGTTAGCAGAAATGCCAAAGCTGCGCATGCGATTACTGTAAGTAAAAGGTGCATAATAATTATTTACCGTTTTAACGTACTGGCCACTTTGACTCAAAATATAACAGGCGGGTGAAAAATTCGAGGGTACGACGTGGAAAAAAGCTTTACAAACAGCACGTAACATTAATGCTGCGTAGAGGAAGTATACGACTAATGAACGCAATGTACAATTTTGGTTTAGTCGTTTTCGCTGTTGAAATATTGATCTAACAAATTATCCACAGAGAAAAAATGGTTCTCCTCAGGGCTATAACGAGGAATTTCGAGTGCCAGTAGAAGCCGATTCGTCTCAAACCACCGTATAGAATTAACGGCATGGTTTACATATAAACAATATTATCCAATTTGCGCCAGATAGGTGAATTTCCCCAAAAAAAATTGAATTTCCACAAAAAAAAAATTCCTTATCAGGAAAATATAACTCGCATTGCGGGCCCTATTTTATCTATTATCTATTACAATACCACAGTTCAAGAACTTGTTGTCCATTCATTCAACGAATGCGTTTATTTAGACAGACAATCATGCTAAACTTGAAAAATATGATGGTGAGATGTTATTGCCAATTCCAGTGACTGTTGTCAGAGCTGTCATTACAATAAAATTTCTATTGTTGCAACACGTCTTGATATATGTAAAGTAGTATTATGTATAAGAAATTTTAAGCCGGAACAGAGAGAAGCGTGTATATTCGTTTTTTAAACTACGTATATTAATAAGTAGACATTAAAATGGCTTACTTGCGGTACATATTGCCACCAGCGTCTGCATGGAGTCAAAGAAGAAAAACATAACCAGCAGGGCTACGGACGAGCCCAACGGGAAACACAGCGCCTGCATCGTGTTCAATGTTTGCACATCTGAAACAATATCAATATTCGCTTATCTATACTTTCATACTCATATTATTATAGAAAACGAGTTTGTAAGAAGAAAATACCGAAACAATTTCAAAAATATTTTTACAGCTTTAAAAATCGATATGCCAAAGCAGATGTTTCCTTACAAAAAATATATTTCCATTAGATATAGATCCATACTAATTTGGAAAATCGGAACTGGTATGAAATTAAATAAAAATATAAAGTAAGGAGTTTAGTGAACAGTTTTCTTCAAAGAGATAATAATTATTTCATTCGGAAACATTAGAAACCTAAAAAAATAAACTTACTTGAACTAGATGTGGTGGTCATGGGTTTTCCTCCAAGCAAACTCGCTTCCATTTCCCTTTCGGCACGCTCTCGAGCCTCTCTCTCCATGTTCAATGAACGAAAACTTCCGTACACGATTAGCAACATCGAAATCACACACGCTGACACCCTGAGGAAGACAAATTTACTCTTTTTGAAAATGAAACTAAAATAGAAAACTGTAGTTTTGTAGCTTTTTCAACGACACGGAACAGGCTCCTGCTAAATGTAGGCCTATCTACGTAGATCATTTGTCCCTATTCACCGTGACGGGCGGATACCCATCCCCTAGCACTTTACTTTATATATTAAAACAGTCTTTACTTGACGATAAGTAAGCGGCTAAAAGGGAGAACAGGGATTATATAATATTTTTTTCCAAAAGGCCAACCTCAACTGCATGCGGTGTACACCCTGCTATCTAATCGAACGAGACTCTGGAAATCGAATAATAGCGGTAAAGGAATCTTAATATGCTGAACGCAAATCCCTCAGAATGGTGATATGATAGCCTCTCCTAGCTTGGTGCATTTTCTATTTATTCAGCAGTACATTTGGATAGGCTGATGAAGATACCGTTTACCGATTATTTTTTTATGTTAAATAAGTTATATTGTAAGACGAATCGTTAGAATTCTGTGGTATGTTGGCGTAAGTAAATCTGCCCGGCAGTAAAATCTCATAACGAACGAAGCTCTTCCTTCCTGATTTTAATCTTTATTTTTAAGAGTCATCTATTTCATCATCATCATCATCCTTTCAGCCAATCACAAGTCCACTGCTGAGTAAAGGCCTCCCCGAAAGATTGCCACGACACTCGGTCCTGAGCCACCTGCATCCATCGACTTCCCGCAACACTGCGCAGGTCGTCACTCCATCTTGTGGGGGGTCGTCCTACACTGCGTTTGCCTGTACGTGGCTGCCACTCGAGAACCTTTTTTCCCCAACGGTTGTCACTTCAGCGTGTACACCCTGCTATCTAATCGAACGAGACTCTGGAAATCGAATAATAGCGGTAAAGGAATCTTAATATGCTGAACGCAAATCCCTCAGAATGGTGATATGATAGCCTCTCCAAGCTTGGTGCATTTTCTATTTATTCAGCAGTACATTTGGATAGGCTGATGAAGATACCGTTTACCGATTATTTTTTTATGTTAAATAAGTTATATTGTAAGACGAATCGTTAGAATTCTGTGGTATGTTGGCGTAAGTAAATCTGCCCGGCAGTAAAATCTCATAACGAACGAAGCTCTTCCTTCCTGATTTTAATCTTTATTTTTAAGAGTCATCTATTTCATCATCATCATCATCCTTTCAGCCAATCACAAGTCCACTGCTGAGTAAAGGCCTCCCCGAAAGATTGCCACGACACTCGGTCCTGAGCCACCTGCATCCATCGACTTCCCGCAACACTGCGCAGGTCGTCACTCCATCTTGTGGGGGGTCGTCCTACACTGCGTTTGCCTGTACGTGGCTGCCACTCGAGAACCTTTTTTCCCCAACGGTTGTCACTTCAGCGTGCTGATCTTTACGGCTATGTCGGCTACCTTAGTTCTGCTGCGGATATCATCGTTGCAGACTCTATCACGCAGAGAAACACCGAGCATAGCCCTTTCCGTAGCGCGCTGAGCAACTTTGAGCTTCCTCATGTGGCCTGCAGTGAAGGACCAAGTCTCGGGTCCGTATGTCAACACTGGCAACACGTACTGATTGTATACTTTCGTCTTGAGGCCTTGCGGTATACTCGATGAGAAGATATAACGTAGTTTCCCGAACGCAGCCCAGCCGAGTTGGATTCGTCGATTGACCTCTTGAGTCGAAGTTGGACTTACCTAATCGGACAATTTGTCCCAGGTACGTACTCGTCTACGACTTCGAGCCTATTGTTCCCAACAACAACAGGTATTGGTGTGACATGGACGTTTGACATGAACTTTGTCTTGTCCATGTTTTTTTATATATTATATTGTCCATGTTCATCTTAAGACCAACCTGTTGGGAGACACTATTGAGGTCATCGAGCATAGTGCTAAGCTCCTCCAGCGATCCTGCCATAAGAACTATGTCGTCGGCAAATCGAAGGTGAGTGATGTATTCGCCATTGATATTGATACCGTATCCTTTCCAGTTCAGCTGCTTGAAAACATCTTCCAATGCATCGGTGACGAGTATCGGGGATATGACATCATCCTGTCTTACACCTTTCTGCAGTTGGATTGGTTTCGTACTCTGATTCTGTACTCGGATAGACATCGTAGCCTCATTGTACAAACACCTCAGCACTTCGATATACCGAGAGTCTATCTGGCACCGCTGGAGAAACTGGTCATCTATTTAATTGTATCAAAACCAGCTGAATACAAACAATACAACTAAAAAGATTTTACTGCAACTTTTTACCTAAAAAATACGAAAAACCTTTTTCCCTGACCCATTATTTACTTTTAACATTGATTACTGTTTATTGTCTTCTTTATCAGTCTGTCGGACAATTCACTAACAGACTGATAAAAAAAGATACATCGACACAGATGTTTATTAATTCTATAATTAATAAATAATAAAAAATATTTTTTTTTTATTTAAAAATAATCATAAAAAAATCTTGAATTACTTTATACTACAAATCAAAATGAATATCATAATGATAAATTTATGCATTAAACACTGGCACTATACTATATAAAAATCTGCAGGTATTGACCAACGATTTAACAATCACAAAAATAAAATGACTTTTAAATTAAAGTTTTCGTAAATCCAATAAAGAAATGCTGTAACGTTTGTCAAGCTCAAACGCTAGGAATTGCAGTATGTAGAGGTAAATTATCAAACGTTTCACACCGTCTGAAAAGCCGGTTGTAATGACATGAACGTCCGGACGCGTCCTCTATAAGTAGGTACAGCCATTTATCGAAACCAGAAATTGTGTCATTTTATTTTAACGTGTCGTATGTGTTTGTTAGCCAGTAAGATAAAGAACCAATAACTATTCTCGGAAAGGAAAAAACTGACAGTAGTCAATAAGCAGAAGTGGCGCACCTAACCTTTGGTACATGTCCACTCGGACGACTTTTTACTAGATGTAAAGAGGAATTGCCTAAATTTGAAAGTATTCGATGGATACTGGTGGATCCGGACCATGCTTTGTGACATTGGACTTAAAGGATTTAATAGTAATAATTTAAATAATATAAATTCTAAAAACGTTAAATTTTATCGGTTGTACTTCAACCTTAAAGTGGTATTGCATTGTATATGCAATACCACTTTAAGGTTGCTTGCTTGCTTGAAGGTAAATTAAAATGTAGGAAAAACTGAAACACAAACTCGTCAGTATTAAGATACCGATACGGAAACAATAGACCGTTAACGACCCTAACCTAATTAAAAGTAGCGTAGGCCACTTGGGCTGGCATCGGGACCTCTAATGAAACGTAATAGTCCATTCAGCCCCCTCCAATTAGCGACGTGGCCTAGCTAACTAGCGGTGTAAGCCATTTTGTGAAATACGTTCTAACAGTACTCTCAGACTCAATGCGAATTTTTGCAACTTGACATAATAGACGGCATAAAGAAATGAAAATGATACTTACATTCAGAAATGACAAGAGTTTAAAATATTCATTCTGAAAAAAAAATCTATGCCAGGTGATGAGAATTGGAAGAGTATTTTTTAACGTAAGGTGAAACAAACACACTGTGATGGTAAGTGACCAGACATCACAAGCGTTAAAAATATGACCGCAGGATCGCAGTGCCAGACGCTTCGAGCCTCAAGCCTATTACCGGTATGCGTATTTTCGGTCTGGTATTTATCGAGATGGTAATTCCACCATTTCGCGGAGGTCATGAAAATCTTCTAGCATTTCCCGTAGGAGACGTAGAAGGCCGGGTGGCAGATTTATCATACTCTTCGTACACCTCACGTTTTCTGCAGAGCGATAATCATCGCAGGTAATTTTTTTTTTAATTATAACATGTGCATATAATATAACCAAAAGTTGTCTGTAAATCATGAGTATACAACTAAATATGCACTTTCACTATACTGACGACCTGGGACAATTGTTGCATACGGATTAGTTGCGATCTCAACGTGGTTGCAAATTAGCAATTTCAAAATGCGAATAACTACACAGCCGACACAAAAATAATGACAGTAGCTTGATTGAATTCATGTCAGTATATCAAGATACGTAGTTCGGTACGTCTCAGCCAGAAGTGGAGCATTTGTTTCCAAGTCTGGGTGTTTTATGGGTGCAATGTCGAGGATACAGTGTCCCAAACCTCTGATCGTATTAGAAAGGTATCAATGAACTACCTATTCATTGATTAGAATTGCTAAGGAACACCTAATACTCGCTCCCACCATAATCCTTCGTTAAACTCACTCGATGTCTCGACTTTAAACAATATTTCAACAAATCAGCTCAAGATGTATTCAACATTATAAACTCGTGTCTTCACTGATAAGTAACAATTAAAGACCATTAATAAATTGTGTCTTACGTTCAGCAGTGGACTATTAAGAGATTGATAAAAAATAATTACTTGGAGGAATCCATGATTGAATAAGCCCACTTGTATTCTTGGTACTCCATATTGGCTCCGACCTGCGCCATTTTGCTGTGTCCTGTGTCGAGATGTCAGCGATTAAGGCGGGCGAAGCCAAGAGCGCTCTGAAACAAAAGAAAGTTTTTATTTTAAGGTAACTTAAAAAAAGGAGTCTTCGCACAGGCGTTGGCCGATTTCACATATCCTCGAAATATTATTTATAGGATAAAATACCTGCAATATATTTTTATGTACTTTTAATTAGAAAGTAGTTTACTTACGTACTTCTATACTAATGTAATATAATATTACAGAGGAGGTTCTTGGAAGATTCCTTAACATAAAGAATAAACCTCGCTAACCCAAAGCAAATAGCTAATATATAAATAAAAGACCGCGTGGCTTACCGGTCAGATATTCTCGCCGCATAATCGTGATTTGCCCCTAGATCCCATAATAATTTATTATTTGAATAAATCCCAAATTGTTAGTCTAGCTATAGTGACCATCCCTCGGTTATGCCAACCATCCATCTCATACGGCCTTAGTTCATGTTTACAATGTATCCCTTTATATTATTGTCATTCTGTTCGTCCTTTATATTAGGCCGGATAAAAAGTTTTTTTCGTTATTTTTTAAAGAGAAAGTTGCAGTAAAATCTCTTTGGTTGTACTATTTGTGTCTGGCTGGTTTTGATACGGTTAAATTGATGACATTTTAAAAACTGAAAAATAAAAGTAAAAACGGTTTTCCACCATTCTATTGCTTTACAGTCCGCCAAAATGAGTGAATCTCACAAAGAAATTCGATACATTTTTGAGGGTTTTATTACAAAAAACGGGAAAATATGACAAGCTGCGAAATAAATTAGTGACGTGAGTAGCACAGAATTGGTTCAAGCATTTTCAGTCCGGGAATTTTGATGTCAAAGATGAAACTCGTTCTCGTCAATCTGTTACGGAAAAAGTCGATGCTATTTTTGAAAAAGTGGAGCAAGATCCGGTTGACCGCAAAACAGTTTTGACCCATATGTAAAAGGCTGGATATACAAAAAAGTTCGATATTTGGGTATCACACGAGTTCACTGAAACCTAAGAATCGAGTATTCATCATTTCCGTTTTTGAAAAGATTGATCAGTGGTGATGAAAAGTGGATTACCTACGACAAGAATGTGCGAAAAAGATTGCGAAACCTGGATTAATTCGCAATAAGATGATGCTGCCTGTATGGTGGAATTGGAAAGGCATCGTTTATTATGAGCTTTTACCGCCGGGTCAAAGCATCAATTCGGATCTCTACTGTCAACTGTTGATGAGACTCGAGCAATAATTTGTTTTTTCATCATGATGACGCCAGACCACGCATATATAGCCACTCAGCAAATATTGAGAGTTGCTTTGGAGTATAGGCCAAGGGATATATCTTCTTCGGTAGTAAACGTGTTCTGTTTAATGACTAAGAAACCTTTTTTTAAAATTTAATGTACTGTATGTAACCTACGTTATTACGTGACCATAGATCAAATGATCAATGCACACGGCTCTCCCTCTGATATTTCGCATTAGACATTACAGTGAAAAGACTAGTACACTTGCTCTTGATATCCTTTATGTGTGCGCCTAATAAGGCATATTAATATATCCGGAACAGATAACAGGGTAACTGTTAGTCGGAAAACGGCCTACTGATCGAAATCGAGCAGGAATATATAACCTATAGTATTCGCTTGTTTTAGATTCTTCACATCAACAGTTGAATAACGCGTTCGTAATTACGTAAACTGTAATTTTATTATAAGGCTTCTATGAAGGTGGAGTTTAAAGAGATTGCGTTTAGTCATAAACATAGAACTAATAGCAACCTATTACATTTTAATACCATAATGGTGGCAGTGTAGAAAAAAACATCAGTCCCGGAAGTTTTATAAAAGTCGCCCTTACGATATGCTAGAAAAAAATTCATTGACCTCCCGATAGATGATGGAATAACCATCTCAAATATTTACGTGTGATACTGCGATCTCAGTGATTCGAGTGGCGATTTAAGTATATCTCAGTATCATCATTACCAAACTTTCAGTATTTACGTACGATATCAAACTTGGAAAAAAATTAAATAACCTGAAAGTTTACAATGTAGGTAGATATTTCTGTTTTATCACATTTTATAAATGAATGATATTCTACATCTGCAAAGTCCACCACTGCCTCTCTAAGATTGCAAACTTTTTTTGGAAGCTTTGCCCATACTCCTCACGCTGGGTAAGGGGGTTGGTGACCGCAGTACCGTTACTGCTGTCTCTCATCACTGGTCTGTGGGATGTGGGTTTGGTAATTTCTGGTAAATATTCCGCCATTATTCTGTCGCCCGAGCCTCGTTTGTTTACTCGCAGGGAGTGCCACGTATTTGGAGAAAGAGATGGATATTCCTCCTTACATAGATAATATAAAATAATGTTAGTGCTATTACTAGATTGTTAATCAATACTAATATTATAAAGGCAGAGTGTGAATTTGTATACAAATATTACACACAATTTAAAAAAAATCTTTAACTATTAGAAAGCTACGTTACTCCAGATGGTCAGTTTGATTTCTCTAAAAAAAAAATGAGTAGTAGTGTAGTAGAGTAGTGAAGATTAGTCGACAAATGAGAGTGGAATTTTATTTAAAAAAATGTTCCATACACTTATATACAGATTTGTCCGTGCGTAGCCGGCGCGATTCGTTAGGTACACCTAAGAGTCAAAAGATGATGTTTACTTATAAATTTAAACAAAATATTTTCAAATTCTTATTCGTACATAAAATGCTTTGAAATCCAACCAAATAAAAACGAATAAATTCCTAAAAACGAACATTAAACATTTCCAGTCTTTTTTTAAAAAAACTTTCAGTCTCGTTAAATGGCAAATCGCATCGGACATTACAACAACATTGAAATTTATCTCATAACAAACTGACGGAAATCGAATATGTCACATAATATTTGCACAACATTCGTGTGTGAGAACCTATTACAGATATATATTTTATTCTTACTACTTTTCTAAACCATTATCGTTAGAATCACATGAATGACGTGACATCACAGACATATTTGTTAAATACTAGTTGTGCTCCAGACTTTGTTACCGTGAACATAAAAGTCAATTCCGCCACTCTGTTCCAATCCATAGGTAGGTGTAAAGGTCGACTATGGGAAATGCCAGCAAAATCCCGATATATACAGCAGATAACACTATTACCATTTTACAGATCGTAATCAGGTAAACATCATTAGAGCCTGTCATAAATCCATTGCCGAACATGTCTCTTAAACCTAAATTATACAGAACGATAAGCATGCAGCAGAGCCTACAGTCGGAGTGAGTGAGGCGTCTGGAACTACGGTCGCCAATGCGCCTGCTAAAAGTGACTATGAGGATTAATCCTCCCATTGGTAGAGATCTATATTCGGCGGTGGATAATTAAGTTAGCAGAAACTGCTGAAGAAGAACGACAAAATAGTTTCCCGGGTTAGGATCTATGTAATCTACGCAAATTTCATGTTTGATGAAATTATTACAAAGATATCAACTTCAATAATTGTTCAAATACAGGCTCCACTAATAGGTCGAAAATAGGCGATTGGTAGAGCCAAGTTACTGCTTTTACTGCTGTTCGAATGTCTCCAGGTCCACTCCCCCCTCCCTAACTGCCCTATGCTATATGCCTATCATCCCTCCCATCACTCAAATATCCTAAAAGGCCGGCAACGTACCAGCAGCTCATCTGGTGTTACAGATGTTATGTGGGTGATGGTAATCACTTACCATCTGGTGAAACCTCAAGAAAAAAAACTGCAACTTTTGTATTGTAATGTACCAGATTTTGCTTGTAATTTTGCAAATTTGATACTTCTGTTGCAGAATTTTTTTCAAGGCAATTATAAAAATGTCGGAGTTGAAGGAAAGTTGATGGCTTTTAGTATTGAATTTCAAATAATTGTCTCCTTTCATGAAATCTTCCTGAATTTATTGATGTTTCGATTATTGTTAATTATCCCCCTCAATCTGAAATAATTCATACATAAACTCTGTTATACCTTAAATATTGTTAAAAGTCTGAGTGACGAAGAACCAAACATACAAAATTTCATATTTATAATATTAGTAGGATTACATGAATTACCTTCACTTGTCTAGAAGAAATAGCTTTCTTCATTTTACAATAAGTTTAAATATACTTGTAACCTGCAGTTAAATTATCACATTGTTATATGACATTCTAGTCATGTTAGACCTTTATTGAGAATTTATGAATAACATTTTAATATAGCATAACATTTACTAAAACGGCAAAAAAAAATTTTGTAATTTTGACTCGATGGGAAGCTTATAAGATATTTATGAATACAGTTTCAGTGACAGCATCATTGCCCTGGCAAACAAACAGATATGAATTACAAAAATGATAGATCAAATATCCTTTGTTCCACCAATATTTTTGTTAATGTACCAACACAAATTTTACAAGTTTATTATTAGTATAGATATATATCTCTATATCTCTAGACTAACTTACATCGGAGAGTTGAGGTTCTAGTGTCTGGACAATGATATCCACAGCACAACTACTGTAACCGATATAGCTATCAGGATCAGTAAGCAGAAGTAGCAATTGGCCGGCCACAATAGAATTCGGCTCGAAAAATTGACAAACAAGAAGAACAGTTCTTGAGTCCTCCTGATAAGATGGAGGGCTGACCTACTCTGCACTACAGGAAAACGACAGATGCGGGTGACTTTGAAGCATGCTTCGTGGCAATCTTTAGGGGAAGCCCTATGTTCAGCAGTCGACTTGTAAGAGGCTGTAATGATAATGACTAGCCAAGGTAATCTGTTTCCTGTCTAATGGTAGTGATACCTGCCTATAGCAGCTGCAGTTTAGAAAGACCTAAATAAAAAAATGTTGTTCATTGTTTTTTTAATTACTTTGATTTAATGCAGTAAGTGTTTGTGACAATTATAGTAGAATCTTTTGGATATCCAATTTAGCAAAAGTTTGGGAAAGGCTGAAAACCACCACTTCATCATCATAACACAGAAAATAGAGCTGCATTGTTTCTAAAGCTTAAAGTTAGTAGTTTAAACCTTGAACACAACATGATCCAAAAAACTTATTTCATAATATTAATTACTTTCAAGGGTCTGAGTTTATTAGTGGACACTTGGGAGTTGGTTTGACAGATTGACGTAGTAGTAGCCTTATGCTATTAAGCCCTTTTTTTTAAACATTGTGGTGTAGGTTCTCCATCTGCCAATGGATAAACTCTTAACTATTGTCAGTAGAATGTCTTGGTATCACTGTCCAACAAAATTTGAGATAAGAAGTAGATTTATACACCTTTATTAAAGAATACTAAGAGTGCTACCAACATTAATTTGAATATTGAAGTCCTGTTAACCATTTTTGAGTTAGATAATAATTTATAATTAAAAAATATTCATATACAATTTACACAAAAAACTTCCAACTAAACTAAGCATATTTATTACTACTTATAGTCTCACAATTTAATTCATTACTTACACAAGTTTAAACTATTTTTTGTAGAACATATGACAGCACATTTTTTTATCACATGAAACCAAAATATGTATAAAAATGCTGCAGATACACATCTGTTTTGTTTTGATCTTTACATTATGTATACTATTTACTGTAACATTGCACTGACCCCAGCTCCATATGTATTTTAGTAATAGGCACTCACAATAATTATAACCCTTCACAATGCCATACTTATCATTTAAAAATCTGAGGAACATCTCAGTAGTTTCTTGTTCAAAATAACAATAAATATTCAAAATTGTATCACAAACATAGTATGTATGTATGTATGTATCCATATATTTTTAATCACAAGTTTTTATTAACCTTGCTTTTATAAATGTATCTGAGTAACAATTCAAATTAGGTCAATTTAGTATAACATTTTAACTGGATTAATTAATAAAAACAGTAAACAATAGAAAACGGAAAACAAGTTGCAATTAACTTACAACGGTACTTTGAGTTGCAAGGTGCAAATTGTTCAGGTTTAGGTGACAATAAGAAATAAAAAACATCATCAAAATAAGTAGAGCACGAAAATATCGTACAAATTGAAGTGAAAGGGATCAGATTTTAACTTTCAATATGTTACCGTACTGAAGATATCTATCACTTGTTTACAAACTCTCACTATAAACGAACTCTATAATATGTAACAATAATGAATAATTTACAGATTTTTAAGGTTAAATAAAAAAGAAAGCAGTCTGTAATTACGGAAGCTACAATTAACAACAATAATACGCTTACCAAATTCGAGCACTGCTCCCAATGAACAGCAATCTTCAGCCTCTCGGTGCCATTCTTGGTTCCGAATATTTAATTATTAATTTTCTTACATCAGGTTAATGAAAATTGTGAAAATTATTCACGTAAAAGATTTTTTTGATTGATACTTGTCGATCGACTCAACACCGACAGCCATAATACACCATAGACAAAAAAAATTTTTGAGTTGCTAAGCCAAATTATTATTATTTAACCCCAAAATTACGGCAACACCGAAGACATAACTGGCTCCAATAATAACCTATTTTACCACAGAATACATTAATATACTATTGACGCGAATTCAAAGTGATGGTAGAGTCCTATATTAAATTTAGTTATTTCTGGTATATTTTGAGTTTTGATGAATAATATTGATAGTGTATTATGCCGGAAATGTTTGTAAATGTGTACGACAATTGAAAAATTCAAAATTACTGTAACAGGTCTTCGGTAAAAGTCGACTATCTTTAACTTCGATATACTTAAAAAGTTTTTAAGCTCGATTGAATTTATATCCGAAAATTGTTACATCACTTTGACAATAACAGGAAATCAACTACTGTTTCCATGTAAACTAGGAGCCGTAACGTGAAAAGAAAAGAATTACTTCCTTTCAGTCGAGTTCTATTCCAATACGAGTTCAGACTAGACTCTAACGCAGCAGAGATAGCTCGCAATATCAATGCTGTATGAGGATACGACTAACGAACGCACTGTGTGTTTTGGATTTCCGTTCGAACGGGATAATATCCACTAGGAAACTTTGAAAATTGCAACGTATTACAAACTATTTAAGATTAATTTAAACTCTCTTAACCCGAGGGTTTCGAACCATTGTAATCTCTCTCACTGGGTAAATACAAACTAGTGATTCTCTCTCTTTTCTGTCATTAAATTCTATCAATTGCAATTCTAATGTTTGTTAAAAAGGAGACCTTTAGAAAGAGGGCCTTCAACACTCTTTACAATTTCTGAAATTTCGAGTGACATTGCCACTGGCATTGTTTCTTACTATAGAAATGAGTGTTCCATATCACCAGCGATTAAGATTATTGACTAAACAGTATTCCGAGTCAGTGGCATTGTTTCTAAAATTGGAAATGAGGGTTCCGTATCAACAGCGATTGAGTTTATTGACAAAGCAAAAGAAATTGCACCTTCCTGCAAGAGCTTTTTACCCATTTTTCCACCCACATAGACCTCGCAAAAATTTTCATAATGTCACTAAAACTATTGATAATGATGGCAATGAAAAAGAAAGTAACAGAAATCAAGAAAGAACAGATTTAGTCTGTCTCCCTGAGGAAACTAATGAGGAAGGAGAAAACTGAACTGCAAGGAGAAAGAAGACCATTTATTATGAATATTACATCAGTACAAAAGGTATATAAAAGTGAGCTCCATGGAATTCACAGGAAATAATTTCAAATGAAAAACTGTCAGTAGAACAGTGCGAAAATGAGTTTAATACATTTTAAAATTCCTACAAAACTGGGAGTGCAATATTGAAAAACATGGTAAATGAAGGAAAATATATAACTGAATAGGTTTGCTTCCCTAAGATTATTCACTAGAAGAACTTATGTATAAAAAATTATATTATAGTAGGCATAGCAATCGGTACGCAAACTCGCACTCGCAAACTTCCATTAACGATAATAGAATAGTAGTACAATAGAGTTAATTTCGAAGCTGGGAATGCTATTACTCAGAAACAGTAGTTTCAAATAAGTAAATATTTCATTATTGGATACGACAGCTATAAATGCGTTAAGAGTTTAAAAATTCTGATATTAATATAAGTGTTTAAGTAAAAAAGACTACTAAACTACTGGTACATCTATAAGTAATTAGTGACTGCGATTTTTTTTAAATAAAAGTATTTAAATATAATAATTTATAAACCCAAGAAATTTTGGTTCAAAACATTTCTTTTTTATTTAATTTATCAAGTTGTACAATCAAAACAGTTTTAAGTTTTGTACATAGAAGTGTCAAACAGTGCCAGCTCGAGCGGGGTAGTACCACAGCCTCGAAAAAATAGCGGCGTGAAGTAGAGGCATATTGCACTTCTACATTTTGTTCAATCAGTGATGTTACCGTTACCTCCTCCCCGAATATCATTAAAGACCGGCAACACATATGCAGCTCCTTGCACTTTTGCCTCTTTTACAACAACAAAGAAAATTAAGATACTTAAAATAGAACAAGACGATGTTTTTATGTAAAGGCAACACTGTAGTTTCTGTGCGTCAAATTATTTAAAACAAATGAATAAAACGTAGTATCATTTAATTTCATATAGTTTTTCTGGAATCATAGAATTTAACTATAATCAAAGACGTCGAAGATTATATAACCTCTAAAACATTTGACAATTACTCAAATAACACAAAATGAAATTATCTCTTGTTTTATTCCGACGCAATCGTTTACCTAATGGTCATATATTTAGAGGAAAAGATCGTTTAGTTAAAAAAGTTGAACCTGTTCACCTTCGTCGTTTACAACAAAACTTTGCAATTGAAGAACAAAATATGTTCTATTTAAGGTTTCCTTATCTTTCAGAGGTACAAAATTAGCTCCACCCAGGAGCATTTGGGTTTCTATTATATTTAACTCATATTACCTTTGCTGATACTTGTCCAAAATAATGCTATTCTTGAACAAATGCTTTTGTATGTTTTTATGAAACTTAAATAAACGGATATAATAAATTACAGGCTGAAAGTTCGGGGCATGCCAAAGCATTACAAAAGGGACAGAAAAGGATAATGGAGTTTAAAGAAACTAACCAAAGAATGTTCAAAGAAGATGTTACTCTTTATGAACGCTTCAAGCATCTTCGCATTAATGAATCATGGGACTAAAATTAAGTATCATTGTAGCAATGTATAGACCATAATCCAATTAGTCGCATAATGTTTATATTATATATATTATGTCTAAAATCTTTTATTATTAATTAGTTATTTTTGTTATATCATGGTAATTTTGGATGTCTAATGAAAAGTTTGCTGAAGCTATAATACGCTATAGGAGTGCTAATAAGCACTACACAAATTACACTAACAAAAATAAAAAAAAATAAAAAAATTTGTAAGACATTTATTTAAATATAAAATAATAAAATTTTATTTTTATTTTGTGAACTGAAAGGAAATTTAGAATTTTCTTTTAAATAAATTGTTTAGGGTTAAACCCTATAAATACAATTTAATGTCAATGTGTAGTCTATCAATCATTACAAAACCATACTGTGAAGAAGCCAGTAACAAAATATCTTGAACCTAGTATCATAGCACTACTGCACCAAAATATGAGGTAAGTGCTTAAACACACTGTCCTTGATCTGAAAGCTAATCTGCCATAGTGCAACACTAGACAATGAGAAAAAAAGCAGGGGTGCCCAAGATACATCAGTTAGTCGTATTGCTACAATAAACTTGCTTACCACTGGCATTGATGGCAAAGTCACATTTATTCATTGCAAATGTGTGGTTACAATGGTGGCACAAAATATAAGAGCCATAACATGTACTGTGTGTGACAAATGTGTGTATAAAAAACGCTCGAATTAAGATAATTTAATCTTAAAAAATTGTAATAAGGTGCAACTATGCTGTAAAAAAAGGCCGAGGTTTTTCCATAATTTCAAATCATCATAGACTAAAGACGAGAGCCGTTAGACAGGTGATGATTAGACAATGGTGTTTATAATAAATCTAAATCTGAACACAGATGAATTCTGTTAAATGCAACTACGTCACATTCTCTATTTTAAATGTTCTCCAAGCTGTTTTAGAAAACAATCAGCCTATACCAAGTATCACAAACCCGGGGTACTAAATGTCTCGGTTCCACATCGGTGTTCCTCTAAGGCCTATGTAAACGACAAAACGCCATGGACCGGACACTAAACACTGATTCCAAATTCTTCCTTGAATGTGAAGTGTGCAAAGAATCTCCGGGAGCGAACTTTGCGACGATAGCACCACCCGTAAAAGCTAACTGGTTTGCGAAAACCCGTAATTTAGGTGACAGGCATGCGTGATTATTATATATAGAGGTTAGATTTATATCAGGAATATTTACTTTTAGTGATAAATTTATTAGTACTAGTAGTCAAAATTATTTCGAAATATCAATTTTTTTATCAATCAAATTAAATTGCGAAAAGAGATTGTCTCTTTAATGTAGCCAGAAAGCTGGACAAGTGAGAAAGACACAAATATTGTGGTCCTAGCCTCTACTGAATGTTATTAGGGGCTTTTTCACAAATATACGTGTTATCTTAGGGTTTAAGGGAAATTTTCTTAACATTATTATCCTCCATATATTTATATAATTTTACTTCCTTTATCAACTGCACGTGGTTCAATCTGATAGCTGGTTCTGATGGCGATAAATCCATACGAAATTGCCAAACCAAATCGCACAAACTGGTAAAGAGGAGCTGCATTTCAGTGCGTTTGTACACCGGTACTGTGCTCACCAGTGTGGTGAGTATAGACAAATCCTCTGGCCTTGCTGGCACCTTCATAGAGACGCCTATGTTCAGCAGTGAACTTAAATAGACTGACTAAAAATTTGCTTGATTGCGATAGCTTCCTTCAAAGTAGATTTGTCTATAACAACAAACAAATAAAATACTGAACATTGTAAACATTACTATATTAGGTTAAAATACTTAACAGCATAGAATTACACAATCTATAATAAATATGTTTAGGAGTACAAGTATTATGTTTTGAACATTAAATATTTACATACAAATAGAATAAAAAAATATTAATACTTTGTGCCCACTCCACACAAGTTAGTTTTTTTTACGTAAATATGTTTTATAAATTGTGATGCAGCAGCGTAATTTTTTATTAGATTTGGCGTGACTAACCTCCCCCTTAGACAACTTCAATCGAAGGATATTACAGTTGTGTTGTATGTCAAGCCCGAGGACTAAGATGGAATGCCCCTCACAGCCTGTAAATGTACTAGCTCTCCGTACCATTCAAACCTGAACACAACAGTGGATGAACGGCTAATCGGCGAACCCATCTATAATATTATTACATAAGTAAGAAGCGAAGAATGTTACAAGAATTGTAATTCGTAACATGGAAAAGCATAAATACAGTAGGTTTAAATTATGATAGATAATTTGGCTTATACATTCTAAATTAATAATTAGAATAATAATTATACTGATACATAAGTACAACTTTGTTCCAAGAGTAAGGAACTAGCTTCTTACTCTTTGGACAAATTATAACACTTATAAATTTATCATTATTCAGAATAGCCAATCATTTTGAAGGCACCCTTTTGTATAAGCCACATCAGGTCTTAATATAATTTGTAGTGTACCAAAGTAATGTTAGTTTTTAAAAAAAAAAAATTGTCCGTTTACATATCGACACTTTTAGTGAACGCAATGCTTACTTAGTTTTCAAGTTATTCTAATATAATACTTCACATAATAACCGTTAACTAGCTATCGGACACATTTGTAATATTTAAAAAAAAAACTGGAAAAAGAAGGAGGAAATTAAGAGAATGCTTTAAGCACATTTTCCTTTATGCTTCTCTTCCCTGGAATATACATAATACTGATCTGGGAATAATACTTAAACTTAATATACATTTTTCGTCCAACCAAAAGGATCGTCTTTAAGATCCTTCTTGTACAGGGATTTACCTTGGTATAGCAATTCAGCGAATTGGGAAACTACAGGGTCTCGCATACAAGAAGCCACAGCTATTACTTTTTCCGTTTTATCGAAGAAAAAGATAACGAATTTCAATGCATCGATATCTCCCTCTATCTGAGAAGTAACAGGTTTTCCACAACCAGCGTAACGAATGGACTTACCAAAGAGCATTGTCCAAAAGTAAGGTACCGTTCTAAGAGGTATCTCCTTCTTTAATATATTAAGGCCTGCTATTTTACCATGGTACTGAGATAATCCAATATGCCCGATGCTCATCGGTTCGTTGTTATGGGCAAATACAGGAGCATAGGCTATATCACCACCTGCGTATATATTTTTGATATTGGTCTCCAGTTTATCGGAAACAATAACTGCGCCATTCGGGCGCATTTCAATACCGCTATCTCTTAAGAAATCTGTGTAGAATGTCGTTCCCACGCCCAAAATCAACATGTCTGCGGTTAAAGTTGTACCATTTGCGAGTTCAACAGACTTTATCGTTCCATTCTCACCATTACATTTGACGATTGTGGTTTCAAAGTGGAATTTCACGTTTTTGCTTTCAAACAGCTTTTGAAGACTACGACCTATTTCGGGACCAAATATTTGGCCAAGCGGTGTACTGTCTTTGCCGACAACTGTCATAGATTTGCACGACTGCGAACAAGAAGCGCCTGCTTCCAGTCCAATGAAACTCAATCCCAGGACGACGACATCTTTATCTTTGTTCGAGCCTAACGTTTGTAGAATATTCACAGAGTCTTCGAAATTTCGTACGGTAAATATATTTTTCAAATCTATACCGGGTATATCAGGCACCCGTGGTTTTGATCCTGTAGCTAAGTACACAGAGCTGTAGCGTAATTTCGAACCGTTGCTTAAATGAACTAATTTATCTTGAGGCTCAAGTTTAGTTGCTTCGACGCTTTTTATTATTTCTATGTGTGCATCTTGATAGTACTCTTGGGACCTAGCTTGTAGTTTCTCTATTTCTGGAACCGTACCGATTTTAGATACTTTAACTCTGTCGTAAGGCAGATAACTTTCCTTAGCGATAACAGTTATGCGGCCCTTGAAACCCTCGCTGCGCAGTGTTTCCGCACAAGTGGCACCTGACGGTCCACCACCCACGATCACTACCGCAGATTCATCGCATGGCGACGCCATTCCCATATCCTTAGTCCTCTTGTTAGCTTTCAAGTCGCTGATTTTTGCTCGCACCTGTAACACGATAAAGGTGTTTTAGAAACTTTTATTTACAAATACAAAAAAAATCCAAATTCAATCCTAAAGTTTAAGCATCCAGTTTACTAGTAATTTTCGAAGGCAGCGGACATGTGATGTATTTTGATAATAATAATTTTTTTACTGATTCAGAACGCATTAGTGACTTGTAAAATTACTTAATTGGTAATACCAAGTACTTTGTAGCTGGGTTTGACTTACATGATAAGGTCATCAAGAAGAAGAAGAAGGTATTGAAGTATGCCGTTCTTGTTTATTTTTCTATCCTTTTCTAATAACTTTTAGTGCTCTTTTGAAAATTTAACCGGCGGCTACTATAACGCCACCTTTATAGAGCACATTTAAACGGACCCTTTTTCATACACAGAAACGGTTCTCCTTACCTCTACCCGCCATAAACGAAACCAAGACCAAGTCAACAATAACTTCAATAGGTTGGACCGACTTTTTAGGTAGACGAGATTTAATAATATAAACATCCTTCATATTTATTTATATTTATTTTTTCTTCATATTACTTATTAGTGCCCAATATCATCCACAGAAATCACTTTCATTTTCTTTTTATTTATACTAGCAGAGCCCTAAATTTTGTACGCTTGGACTTTGCGATTCGTTTAACTAATGTTAAGGTAACACAATGGAACAAAAGTTACTTTGATCTCAGAACTACTGTCTCTAGTTATATTATGTGTACTTTTTATCTGGAATAAATGCATGTTAGCGTCAGATCCTAAGGTCTTGGCGAACTTGAGCTGAGATTAATTGAGAATGTTGAATCTCATGTACATACCCAGTAATGCGTGTCGTGAGTGTAAAGTCTTCTGCTTCTACTTTCTTACAAAATATAAGTTCTAATGAACGTAAATCCAATTTCACTTTTAGGGATTATACTTATGTAATAAATATAATCATCATAATTAATTTCTAAAGTGCTTTTAAAATAACACAGGTTATCTCTACTCGTATTCTATTGAATATTTGTAATTTATTTTTAATAGTTGTCATCGATAACATCGGCTCTTAAATATCTTTACAACACTAGGATGAGTCGTAAAAATAATAATATATTGCGCATCATTTGTTTCTAGTTCTTATATTAGTTCGAGTCAATGAAGAATACATGATGTGATGAGAAAATCATTTTCATTGCCCTCTACCGATTATTAAGCTCTATCAGGGAATTGGATGGTACATTAGTGAGGGAGCCAAAAGTATAATAAATGTACATATTCATGATTATGGTTCCTACAAAGTATCTCTACTTTCCTTTAATTTTGTTTTTATTTTTATGTCAAATCATTGTCTACCTCCTTTCAGTCTCCCGCATAGTTTACCACAAAGCACAGTCATGAGGCAGCTGCATCCATCACTGTGTATATCGATAAGAACAATAACTTTTTTCTTTAAAGAAAAAATAAAACAACACGCAAAAATCCGTAAATAATAATTTCATGTCAAAAGAATACCTCGCAGAATACCGGCGTGAAGTAAGAGGCATCTTGTGCTTCTGCGTTTCATTCGGTGAGTGAGGTGACCGGAGGCCCACACCCCCTCCCTATTCCCCTCCTCTTCCTTCCCATCTCCCAAATATCCTTAAAGACCGGCAACGCACCTGCAGCATCTATGGTGTTGCAGATGTATGTGGGCGACGGTAAGCACTTATCATCAGGTGAACCGCTTGCTCGTATGCCGTCTATTCCATAAAAAAAATAAGAATTTCTATTGTTTAAACACGTCCAAAAATTAGAACTTTATTTTGGCATACACGTTTCTAAACCAGATCGCGGATTATAACAGAGTATAAGGAAAACAGATCCGGCCGAAGCTGCCAAGGCCACCGGACCAACTCCTTACTATGTACTTACTATGTCTCCTACTCTTAACATAGAAATACCACAAAAAAGAAGTTTTGGTTCCGAAATACGTCGATTAATGTCAGGAGATATGAGCGTTCAAACTTTTGGTCGCTCTTTTTTCCTCATCGTGAATACAAGGAGATATTAGAAGAATAAAATTTCCGACGAGTTTAGACGTGACCTCGAAACGTGCTGATTAAAAATACGATGAAATGTATTACTAAAAATTAATAAGTTGGCTGGATCGAAATTTCCATCTTTTTCCTTTTATTAATTTTTAATATAAAAAGCAATCGTGTAAATTTCTGTAGGTTTGAATTACGGTAAAGTGAAACAAAACATATATTTAAGATATACAATAATTAATACTGTGTATTTCAATGAATTAATAACAATAATGACTACGCAAGCGCGATATGACAACATCGGCCTCGTACTACTGAGGTCAGTATTAGTCCCTCCCTCCCTCCGCACAAATTGCTCTGTCTAGACGGCTTAGTCGTATAACCTTACCACTATTAAACCTTACTCGGTAATCCTGGTTCTGGTAAAGTGGACTAGAAAAGTTTTAGCAGATGCTCAATTAAAAATGTTACACACAAACGTTAAGTCCGATATTTAAACAATTTCAACGCAATTAGAATAATAAGGAAAGAGTATTTGAATGTTCTTTTCCTCATAATATATTTAATTATTGCGACGTGTCTTATATGTCCTATAATTATTTACACAACAATTACTTGATAACTATGTATTTACTCCTCTTTGTCCGGGCTTCCTACCAAGAACAATATAAATTTTGTACATACATATGGTTGCGTAATTTGTGTCCGTTAAGAACTACCGCGTATGACACAGCATTTTTTAATAATTCTCAGCGCGTGTTTGTACCGGTCTTATAAACCGACGCTAATTGATATAATATAATTTGTACGTATAGGTAAAACCTAGCAATAGGTAATATAGATCGCCCTCGTTGTACCGCGATAATGGTCGACATTGAGCAACATTCCGCGCGGTCAACCAATACATGGCCTTGTAATTTATTTGAAACTTCGTCTCTTTCTGGCATATTTAGTTAAGTAAATTGGCGCTATCGCGAAATAAATAACACCAGAGTCGTTTGAATTTAATAAAAATGTATTACCGATTGGTTAGTTACATTTCTTTTTAACACGGACAACGGAATGTCCTCTTGATTGTTGGTAGCCGCGCGACCTAAACCAGACCAATGGCTGCACTATGAACATAAATACGAGTATATCATTAATTCTGTAGTGCTTTTGTGAAGTTAGATCGGAAATTGTATACGACACCACTTTTGAATTTAAAAGCTATTTAAATGTCTTCCAACAGCGGTTCAGATTTTGCCTTGGACTGACCAATACGTAGCTGTCAATCTCTATAGTGCGAACTAAACGTGGAAAAACCAAAAACCCAAAATTTCGCAGGTCACCATGTTCGAAAGACACGTTGACCCAAAAAAAAAATGATCACCGTAAACGAGCTACCTAGTAACCTAATTAGAACTCATACTTTGATGCCTGGTTTACCTCAAGAAGTCCATGGTATGTCAACTGGCCTCATAATTCAGCGCTTACCGTTAACAAGACGTTTATTTTATCAGCACTGTCAGTATTGCATAAGTTCGTTTTATCGAGCGTTACACATATTCGTAACAAGGTCTTTATGGTATGTATATCCGGTCTTAGTATTTACTAGAATCGGGTAACGTAAAAATTACACTTATACACACTCGAAATTCGTAGCTTTTGCAAACATGGTAACTTGATATTTTGTTTTAATGCAGATAGCATTACATCAGCTGCGATCAATTCACGAAAAAGTTAAAAGATTAAAAAATTTAGTGAGATTTTATAATTATCCTTTGCTTTGAGCAACTATTTTTTTTAGAATATCGCGTCAATTAGCTATCTATATATCCAAAGAGGTAACGAATAACGATTTTAATTTATTACAAAATGTACTAACTGGAATACCACGATACCAGAACATATTGATATGTATTCACATGTCATATAATTTTTATTTAAATGCAGTAATATGTGAAGGTATGATGACGACGTCCTCTTGGTCGATTTCCACCTCGGTGAACTTCCGAATACTAACGCAGGGTATACTAAATAGCACATAATATAGTGATTCTCTTTTACTAAATAATACCGCAAGAGCTGCAGCTGCAGCGATACGTTCACTTGACGCGCATCCACAGATCAGCACGCACTGTGGGAAGAAGTCCGCGTTTTACGCGCGGTGGATGCCCGTCTGTGGTATCATCGTTTACAACATGCACCATGGGAAGCCACCTTTAAACGTAACTAAAAATGTGCAATATAAATGTCTTTGTCTGTATAAAAAGATAATTTCATTTTCTGTTTTTTATAATCATTACTCTTTTTTATAACGATAGTGATTTTTATCTCTATTATAAATGACGCAGCAATGCTTCCACAGTGATTATCACTTTTATACGGTCCAGATTTACTTGTTATCGATTACTGTTATCAATACTTCGATGCGAATAAATATAAATTTAAATCTGTGATATTCAAATTGTAAGTCGTTAAACCTTTTGCTTTACTAGCAGTTTCGTTTACTTAGCCAATCTCTCCAGTAACTACAGATCATAGATATAAACAAATAAGTTAATTTAAAATATTAAAATGAGTAGACAAGAAGAGCTAACATCCACTCTTCCTGAGTGGATGTTAGCAATATAAAATAATTCATAGGCTGGCAAAAAATCATTCCCAATCGATGTCGAGCGAGTTCTTCCTGTATTACTATACATCAGAAGCGTCACGGACAGGATTGGCTATATTTTAAAGAGAGGTTAGATCAAAACTATTTCAGAGGGTCCGAGAATAAGCATTAGTCTCTATGAAGTCTGTGTTTATATTCAGGATCGCCCCAATAATAACATTCCTGCCGAGTATGATTTTCGAGGCTCTTGAAATTATAAAATATCCTAATTTGGCTGGGATACGGTAATTAATAAAATTAAATAAAAGACCAAGCATACCACATCTACAAAATACTGTGAGCTCATTCTGCGTAGATCCGATCAAAAATTAATAAATGACGATAACCTGGTTAAGTATGACATCAGGACGTGAACCTCAGTCCCCTCGTGACCACGGGTGGTGTCAAGCATTTGAAACGATGGGATTAATAAAAAATACAAGATAAATTCCGTAAATAACAGTTTCATTTCCATTTGAAATTTGAAGTATTCGCGTAAATACAAGAAATATTTAAAAAGATGACGGTTTAATAGTTTTTAATATTCGAGCAAGAACCCAAAAAAAATCCTAATAAAATTTATATTTTTTACAAAGTCTTACAATGACTTTAAAAAAAACTTACAACTAACGATAAGCGTTGGAGAAACATTTGGCCATCATGCAATAGTAGAATGGTGTTGAATGATGACTTCATCGAGTATTGTTGAAAATCGGTTGTGTAGGCATTCAATATAAACAAGCGCGTTTTTGAACGCGCACAATGATTCGCAACTTTTCTTAGATTATACTTCTAATGAATATACCATAATCAGAATAAATTAAAACTCTAAGGAACGAACGCTAATGAAAACATCACTATCATACCATAACATTAAATTACACGTCCGACTTCAGAACTTCGTACCTTAACTAGTTCCGTGTTCGATATAATAATATAATATATCGGACTGGATGATAGTCCCAAACTAGGATTCCCTGTGTCTTGATAACTGGATAACGTGATATGATAGACTCATTGATATACCCCATATCTAATATATCTACATATAATGCAAGTGTAATGGGTGAAGAGTTTATACTTAGATTGAAATTTTTTGAAAAATTCAAATGTTACATATTTTTCTGTTACACCCCATTATGTAAGTAAACGGCTCTGTTCTGTTACAGTTTAATTAAATGTATAGATAAACAGATCGTGATTTAACGTCCTCTATACAGCTTAATCCCCGCGTGTGGTAGCTAGTAACTCTTGCGGCTGTAGATTCATAGTTACAATTTGAATTATGGAACATTTTGTCGAGATACGTTGTTTAGTAGTTGTGTGATGTGACAACGATCGGAATGGGTAGTCCAATTTTGCATGATTTCATGAGGATATCGAATATGGACATGCCATATAAGAACAGCTAAGAACCGGTTACATTAGTTACATGTTATATATAAAATTTAAAAATATTATTACGTAGTCATATTTAAAATAAATATTCTTAAGTGATGATTATATGAATGAGACTAAACGTGCCTTCGTTGTTTACCTTTAAGTTATACAAAAATTCTCATAAAAAGCTTTGTTTCAGTATAACAAAAGCGTCTTGTAAGATATTTTTTAATTTTGTTATTGTTTATGTTCATACTCTTTTGAAAAATAATAAACTATTTTCAATAATGTTTTTTTAATTATCTGATAATTTTCTAGTCATGTTTTTTAATTAATTTATAGTTAATAACTATCATAAAGACATCATAACATAGTTATCCCATAAGGGGAAAAAATATTTTTTTAATGTATGTATAATCAACCCGGAATCGTATCCATACTATAGTAATGTTAAAAATCGTTAGCCCTAAAATGCACTACTTATTCTTAACATTGTTGATTAACAAACAAATTCAGAGACAGACATAGAAACAATAGTTAAAAATTTAAATAATCTCTTGCCCTATACACTAAAAATTCAAATATCACGCGGGCGAAGACGTGAACGTTCGCTAGTACATGTATAAAAATCCTTGACTCGGGTACAAACATTTGTATGAATACAAATTATGAATCATACAAATTTTTGACCCTAGGAGGATTTGAACACGCAACTTCCAGCTTCAAAAGCAAGGTCTCTACTAGCTAAGGCATCGGGTCGCCAAGGTAGAAAAATTGCAATGAGCATTTCTTTGCAATTTTTCTACCTTCTACATAAACATTTTCGTAAGGCCAGAGGATCAAGCCAATCAGTGATCGATCGGTCGCCTACGATTCGAGCCGCTCCACATAGGATGCGGTTGACCGGCATGTAATACTGTCCCGCTCTGCTGAGCACACCAAGCTTTTGTCGTTTGATATGTCAACGCCAAGGATTCCGATATTGACAGACGCGACATAAGGAATGTTCTCAAAAAGGGATAGAAGCAACAAAATGATTATTTTTGGCGGTGCCTTTTGGTGTAACGCCTAAACCTGTCTTTTTAAGGTTGAATTGGATTAGATTTTTTAGTTATTAGTGATAATAAATTTAAAATTAAAGAAGGAGCCTATAATGGTCCCACAGTTAAGCACCGGGAAGGTTCCGCCCGCTGCTACAGTGCGGCTTGGCGGACTTCAGTTGTTCTCGCAACATATATATTGTGTCATTTTACATAAATGCAAGATTCCTCACGATGTTTTCAGTCACCGCCAAGCACGCAAAGTACAAGCACAGGCCGCCTATTCTACATTTTTTTTATATCTAAATACTCTTTGTGTAATACACTTAACAAGTGCTATTTAAGTAAGTTGTTAAGTTAAGTTATACAATAAAGTATATTTCACTGTTTCATTCATTCCCGTGGTAAATTAAGAAGTTAAAAACTTTCAATTAACAATTTTAGTGGTACCGTCATCGGTTTTCGAAATGAAATCTAAAGACAGCGTTCTAACCTCTAAGTATAAAATCAACTTTAATTTAAATTCAAAAATACTTGAAATTAAAAGTAAGACATATTACACATTTTAGATAAGCAATCATTTCCACAATTTTTTCGCGAGACATTAATGCAATATGGTATTTTATTATCAATCTGTTAAAGGATTGGTTGAAATCAAGTAATACATGGGTTGATAAACGATTGAACGACCGTCCTTAATTGCGGACGGAGAACAATATCAGCAACATATTACTCATTCGTTAGTCACGCCGTATATTCCTTTTGAGATTATCTTGAAAACTAGCCTAAACTACGAAAGTTACAAAAATATAAAATAGACTTTTATGCACTATAACGTTGTAAAGATACAATGCTTGCCACATCTACTTAATAAAACTCTATGACTGACTGACAGACAACGTACCGGAGTTCCTAACATAACGTAGGTGAGCACTAAGAAAGCAATTTTGGAAATACATCCCCTAACCTTCTTTGGGGATAACAGTTTGTATGGATGTTCGACATTCTTGAAGTTAGCCATATGGTTGTATAATTTCAGTTGTCGGTGGCAAATCCCATCGGGCACACGGCAAGTTCCAAATTAGACCTTTGCAGCACCCAAAAGGATGCAAACGGGACTCTGGTGGCCTACTATTATATTATATAAGTATCAGCTTCCGACCGCGGTTTTTCTAAAAAGTAGTCCTTTCCCAAGCTTCGCTCTATCTCAATATCTTTGGCAAATTTATTCAAAAGCGATTCAGCCTTTTATTCGAGATTGAATGTCAAACATAAACAAATAAACATCCTCGTTTATAATATTACTAGGATAAAATCACTCACTCCCGTCACTAATAGAGGTAGGCCGAGATTACAGATTTCCGGTTGCGGAAGAACCCACTTTTCACCTCTACGGAGGGTAAAACGTGACTGGATTGTAGTCTTGTCTCCGGAGACGAAACTGCTATAACATTTTCAAGGAATTCCCTTTGGCGTCTCTTAAAAGCACCCACGGGAAAAAAGGACGCCCGGCGGTAAAACCTCATAATGAACGATGCCCATCCAATTCCACTATACACAAAGCATAATCTCATTGCGAGCTTTTCCGGATTTTGCTATAGTCCGAAATCATAATAACTATGATCTAATGAACTAATATGAATATGAAACTAACTGTACTAAAAACGTAAAATATATTTAAATAAAAAAAAACTTACTCTATTAAAAATATTGGATAGTACCAGGTCATACTACAGATAATGAACGAAATATCATAACTTTATGTTGTTTGTATCTAAATATTCTACAAGACAGTTAAAAACATTCTTACTATCTTCAGAAACAAATACAAGTGAGCATATTTCTATAGGAAGAGGTATTTTAAGTTTTATTTATGAGTTATGTAGTGAGGTATAATCATATAAAGGACACGAGAAGAAAATATGATTAAGGTTGCCAATGTCTATTCCACATTCACTATGACCCAAGCGCATTCTACATATCATTGATGTATATTTCTTACAAAAGGTTAATTTATAAAACCAAGGCTTATTAGGAATATTGGGTTGAATTTTGGCATAGTGAAAGCCTTTCGTCATTTTGGTTTGATTCCAATACTTAGTCCACCTATCTCGATTTCGTTGTCGTTATAGGTCTTGCGTTGGAGAATCAGTTACGCAAAGACGTCGACACAATATAGCGTCGTCTCTGTCGGAAGTGCAACGTAGTCTTCCGGATCCATGCTTCCTGATGTAGCCTCCAGTCTCCTGGAACCGCTGGGATACTCGTTTCACCCGGAAACGGCTTATGATGAGTTGTCGAGCAATATCAACTTGGCGTAGTCCTGATTGCAGTAGTGCTACGACTTGAGCTGCTTCTTCTGCCGTGGTATCCATTTTTCAGGGTTTTTCTTACTGGAGCTGTTCAGGTGTGACTGCTGTGATGTCTGGATAGCTAATGACCCATAATTAATTTTTACCCCCCCTTTTATTCGTGTCCAAGGTGGCACAAGTAGTGAGTCCTCTAATGAGCTTTTCAGCACTTTTTTTTTAAAGACCCTAACGTTTCGTGATTATTGTTTTTACAGAAAAGAATACCACCGCCGAGTGTATACCACCTACTTTGATGATAATTTTTTCGTTAGAAAGAGTTTTTTACGAGATGGTCCCATTTCAATTTACTTACTACGATGAAGACCTTCGGAGATAGACAATAGAACTTAGTGACGAACAGTGCACATAATGTGATTGAGTTATCGTTCGGATTATGAAAGAAAATAGATTATTAAGTCAATTGTCATGCACTTTGAACATACACTAAGGAACTCCTCAATAACAAAAAGCACAAGTGTCGCTTTTAGATTTTTGTATCGGAATAATAATATAATAATAGCTGCTAGAGCTTGTAACTCTCCGGATCGGGTTTGTCGCCGCAAAATTAAGAAATAAAATAAGTTTTAACAAATAACCGCCTATAAAAAGAAAAAAATTATGTTACGGGAAAACAGTTAGGATCGTCGAATAAAAGGTCCGTTCCAGCGTGGTCGAAAATGCTATAGTTATATTAAACAGAGTCATCAACTACCTGCATAACCTGTTAATCTGTGCGGTGGTTTTTGCGTGAGATGTGGACACAGACAGACAGATTTCTAAAACAAAATTTCGGAAACCCACTAATTAGGCTTCAGTTTCTCAACACATACGCAAAATTATTAGAAATAGTTACGCTCGAGGACGAAATTGGACCGATAATGTTTGAGAAGTAACAAAATTCAACTTGTTTTCAGGTAATGAGATGCTTTAGCGTTATGTCTGGTAAAATCATATGTGTATGTTTACATTTTTTACCTGCCAACGCACACTTGATTTTATTTTTGTGCAGTCGGTGGCGAAAAAAAAGATCGCACAGACTTTTGCAACTGTTTTGCCATAACATTATTTTTATCTTTTTGAAGGCTGCTTTACTTTTTAAAGTTTTATATGTTTAGTGTTATTTTATAGAGGTCTGTTAAAAATCTCAACACTCGATACTAGTAACCTGCGATACTACATGTGTCAAATTAACCTAAGGAATACGCTGTCATTTATGGTGACGTTAACAGCAGTACATGATTTGTAAAGCCTTTGCAAGTTTTTTAAATATCGATAACCGCATTATTTAGCACTATCTATACTAGGTTTTCGTAATCAAATATTAAATAAATAATATATAATAATAAAATTTAATAATATTAAATACGTGAACATCGATAATTGGCGTACCTCTTTTAGTATTTATTATTAAAAGACAGGAATGAAACTTCTATACTATAATTCGTAAGGTACTGTGATTCATACTGTACCATAGATGTGCACAAAAAAAAAAAAATTATGTTACGGGAAAACAGTTAGGATCGTCGAATAAAAGGTCCGTTCCAGCGTGGTCGAAAATGCTATAGTTATATTAAACAGAGTCATCAACTACCTGCATAACCTGTTAATCTGTGCGGTGGTTTTTGCGTGAGATGTGGACACAGACAGACAGATTTCTAAAACAAAATTTCGGAAACCCACTAATTAGGCTTCAGTTTCTCAACACATACGCAAAATTATTAGAAATAGTTACGCTCGAGGACGAAATTGGACCGATAATGTTTGAGAAGTAACAAAATTCAACTTGTTTTCAGGTAATGAGATGCTTTAGCGTTATGTCTGGTAAAATCATATGTGTATGTTTACATTTTTTACCTGCCAACGCACACTTGATTTTATTTTTGTGCAGTCGGTGGCGAAAAAAAAGATCGCACAGACTTTTGCAACTGTTTTGCCATAACATTATTTTTATCTTTTTGAAGGCTGCTTTACTTTTTAAAGTTTTATATGTTTAGTGTTATTTTATAGAGGTCTGTTAAAAATCTCAACACTCGATACTAGTAACCTGCGATACTACATGTGTCAAATTAACCTAAGGAATACGCTGTCATTTATGGTGACGTTAACAGCAGTACATGATTTGTAAAGCCTTTGCAAGTTTTTTAAATATCGATAACCGCATTATTTAGCACTATCTATACTAGGTTTTCGTAATCAAATATTAAATAAATAATATATAATAATAAAATTTAATAATATTAAATACGTGAACATCGATAATTGGCGTACCTCTTTTAGTATTTATTATTAAAAGACAGGAATGAAACTTCTATACTATAATTCGTAAGGTACTGTGATTCATACTGTACCATAGATGTGCACAAAAAAAAACATGTGTGAATGTTGGCGTAAAGGGAAGTAAAATAAAGTTAACACACACATCATTTTTCCATACAGTAATCAGATGCTTTAGTGTTTAATCATCTGATTACCTGAAAACAAGTTGAATTTCGTTACTTTGCAAAACACAATTGGTCCAATTACGACCACAAGAAAAACTAGTTCTAATAATTTTGTGATTGTAAAATAAATGCCCGAAGGCTATATTAAATTTAGTCTGTGTGTGTGCTCACATTTCACGCATCAACTACTGGACGGATTTACATGATTATGGATGTAGTTTATGACTATGACGACATTGATGGGAGGAGAGCTATGGATTCTCTTTTCTTTAGTTACTACTGCATGACTTAAAGACTATAAATGTTTATGATAATATTCATTTCAGCCTATCAGAAGTCCACTGCTGAACATAGGCCTCCCCCAAAGATTGCCACGAAGCTCGGTCCTGAGCCACCTGCATCCATCGACTTCCCGCAACACTGCGCAGGTCGTCACTCCATCTTGTGGGGGGTCGTCCTACACTGCGTTTGCCTGTACGTGGCTGCTGTGCTACATGATAATATGCACATGCAGAATTTGTAATTTTTAGCAACTAAATCAGAACCAAACATTACTAAGGGTCAACTCAATGCGAACACATCTCACAGCTTTTAACTACTAGCTTTTTCCTAACTTTCTTTTGCACGCGTTGAATCCTGTGTAGCAATATAATTTTAGCGGCCCCTGTAAAAAAGTGAATAGGAGACTAGGACCCAGCAATGGGAAGCTTCAGAATCTAAAAGAAAGTTTCGCCGTGTGGTAGCATAAGAATCTTAAACTGCGTCTCAAATATGACACCGCTGCATTTCTGTTGCCGTAATGGCACTGTATCTGACCCTTAATCTAATCTTATCGTATAACTGTAACAAGTCGAGATGAGTGGGTTCTTCTGTTTGTGCGTAAACTTGTGTAGACACTGCGCAAGTTACACTCGCCGATAGCATTCGGAATTTGTCGCTGTGGTCGAAAAAAACGTTAAGCAAATTTCCCGAGAATCGAGTTCTATGACACCCATTGTTACCCCTTTGATTATGCGATTATTTAATTACATTCTTAACATTCCCCTGACAAGCGGAGTCACAAGATGACGGAGTGGCAGATTATCTTATACTACCCACCACCACCCCATCTATACACGGCGAAACTTTCTTTTCAATCTTAAAGTATCCCTTTGAGTTTTCTTATACGGCGTACTTATTGCTAACGCGAATGAATCCGCAGGGAAAAGCAGGTTTATATTGATAACATTGACGATCGGTATGTTTTTAGATTATGGACGGACGACGCATGACTCGTACAGGTAAACCACATTAATTTCGCGTTTTTTTTTTTTTTTTATGGAAGAAGGGGGCAAACGAGCGTGCGGCTCACCTGATGGTAAGTGATCACCGACGCCCACGAACATCCACAACACCAGAGGAGCTGCAGGTGTGTTGCCGGTCTTTAAGGATATTTGGGAGATGGTAGGGAAGAGGAGGGGAGTGGGCCTCCGGTTACCTCACTCACCGAACGAAACGCAGAAGCACAAGATGTCTCTACTTCACGCCGGTATTCTGCGAGGCCGTGGTACCATCCGGTCGAGCCGGCCCATTCGATCAGCAGCAAAAGCCGACACTTGGCTCTACCACGGTTGAAAATACTCTATGTTCTTAACTTAAAAGGTGACAGACACATGTAAAATTCACACAGATAATAAATCGGTGCATCTGCCTAAGTTGGACAAAAAGGTTTCAAAAACGAGCTGTCATGATGCTAAGTGACTGTAGCCCATGGACACCTGCCAACAACTTCAAGCAAAGAACATTACAGATGCATTGTCACACATGAGGACTAAGACAAAATGCCTTACAGCTCGTAATTATACTGGCTCTCTCTACCTTTCATACCAGAACAGAACAATTGTTACACTGCTGTTAGGCGGCAGAAATAAGTAATAGTGTGGATACCTACCCAGACAATTCCTAGGTAGTGAAGGAGTTAGTATTTCTGTTGCTAAGTAATGGGGCCAAGTATTAGTGTTTTCGTATGAGGATCCAGCTACTTAAATTACTATGCATTTCAGATTTAATAAATAATATTTTATTGTACCAGTCAAGTGTATTGGGAATTTTAATTTCATGGTGTAACTACAAATATTTAGGTAATAGGTAATACACCATCAGGTAAATAACTTGCTAGTTGTCAGTTACATATAAAATATGATTAGCTTTAGAACCCACTTAGTTAAATAAGAAATAAGTACTTACTTTAACTTCTCCTTTCTCAGTTACAGTAACTTGATAGCATGGTAAGGAATCAAAACCTGGGAAGTCTTCAATATCACCAGTTTTTAAATTGAAGCAAGCACCATGCCATTGACACCTTATTCTTCCATTGCCTAATGCTCCAGACACTAGTGGGGCTCCATAATGGGTACATTTGGTGCCCAAAGCACTAAATTCACCTTTCTGTTTCACAAGCAACACTTTTCCCTCTTCGCCTACATCAAATACTTTCATCTCATTTTCCTTAAGATCATTTGCTTTACAAACAACAGATTCCACATATTGACTGCTTGATTCTGTTCGGGATATAATCCCACCTGCATTTAGAATCAAAAAGGAATTGTCATTATTCGCACAATAAGCTTTATTAAAAAGATGACATGTTATTCAAGTTACAGTTTAGAAGTAAAATTAATAAGTACAGTTTATAAGTTTAATTTTACTAAAAATAGCATACAGATAAACAACTTCAGGACAAGTTATTTTCTGAAAAGGGATACTGAGGACTACAGGTGATCATTACCATTTTGTTTCAGCAATTTATATAAGTTTGGGTTTCCTGATGTACAGAATACTATAGATTTAAATTGTTAATTTTTATGAACTAACAACCTTGATAGAAATGAATGAAGAGCTAATGCCATTTCCTTATTTTAATTTGAAATACATTTAATATTAAAGTTGGAGAAAATTTTACCTTATTTTATAAGTAAAAAGTTGCAATAAAATTTCTTTGATTCCACTGTTTGTATCTAGCTGTTTTTGATAACATTAAATTTAAAAAACAAGAGGATATTTTAAAAACAGAAAAATAAAATGTATTATATTATATCTCTCCATTATTCTACTGTTTTTTGTCGGCCAAAATGAGTGAAGGTAATGAAGTAGATACATACATTTTGAAGTTTTACCAAAAAAGGAAAAGCGTGAAACATGAACCGCAATAAACATTTGGGACATTTATGGACTTAAAGCAGTCAGTAAGAGTAGCATAAAATTGGTTCAAGCGTTTTTAGTCTAGGAATTTTGATGTCTAAGATGAACCTCACTCTGGTCAACCTGTTATGGATAAAGTCTGGATATACAAAAAAGCTCAATATTTGGGTGCCACATGAGCTCACTGGAAGAATTATAATGAATTGTGTACTCATTTGCAATTCTCTATTGAAACGTAATAGAACTGTACTGTTTTTGAAATCATAGATCAACATCACCAGTAATGAAAAGCGCATTACCTACAACAAAAATGTGCAAAAAAGATCAATGCAAAATTCTGATTAACTTGCAATATAGTATTGCTGTCTGTAAGGCGAGGTTGGAAGAGCATTTTTCATTATGAGCTTTTACCGCCAACTGCTGATGAGACTTAAGCGAAAAATAGAGAAAAAACGGCCAGAATTGTCAGCAGAAAAGGGTGTGGTTTTTAATCATGATAACACCCGACTACATAAATCTTTAGCCACTCAGCAAATATTGAGAGAGATTGGTTGGGAAGTGTTAATAGATCCACCATATGGCTGTGACCTTGGATCCTTAGAATTTCACCTGTTTCAGTCACTACTTGTCAGTCATTCGCCAGAAACAAATTTGTTAGCCTGCATGATACACCATGTACAGGAGTTTTTGGCATTTTGTGAATAAGATTGTATGTACGTTTTTCTTTCGTCATGATTAAGTAATATATATACTTAATATTTAAAAAATGTGTGTGATTGGACATGCTAACCTCCGGTACTACCAGTTAAATTAACAAAAAATTACATTAAATATTCTGATATTGAGGAAAGTTATAGGCGATATAACGTCATACTAAAAGCGCAGCAGCAGTAAACATAAACCTTAGTCATGAACTCATTATTTGTATAAAACAGGCATGTAAGTTGTTTACTCCAAATTTAACGCGGGTGGAAACGTGGGGCATAAGTAGTTAGTTAACAATTTAAACCCCTAATTTAGAGTGAGTTTTATTCTAGACTTATTTAATATATTTAAGGCTTGGAATTAAGTTAAATGCATCTTCTTAATGGCATACTCAAACACTAAAAATCCAATATCAAAATTGAATTTAATAATAATATTAAACTTACGATTTTCGTTTTCATTTTTATTAACTCCACAATTTGGAGAATATGATCTGGAGTAGGAACTTCCCATAACTCTGTTAATTATCAATTGATCTAAAAAGATAAAATTTTACTATGAGAACAATGTTTGTCCAATCGATTACAGATAAATAATTTGAATTAAAAGAGAAAGGATTAGGAAATAAGTACACTGAAGTATACCTTTAACAAAAAGCTTTACGACCTTGTTGAAGTTGTTACAGCGGAATAACAACATTTTTAAAATGTACTACAGATTATACATAAAAATATTTTTTTTGCATATTGAGCATTTAGTTGCAATGGTTACAAGGCTTTCGTTAACGGTAATGAATGAATTTGATTATCTGTTATATCCACAGACATTTATTGTATTATAATAGCAGACTAAACATATTGTCCCGTATATCTTTCCAATGTGGTTATATAATACACATAGATGTGCTCTTACCCTTTTATAACTCCTAAGTAGAAACTATGCGTTATGTACGTATGTTCCTAAATCTCCATCGTTTATCCAGTAAAATGACGGCGATTTAAATATATGACTGCTAAATAAGAGAACCTTGCCATCAATTTAATATTGATAATAATTCCTTTGTTATTTACTATTTTAACATAAACTCACGTGTTATAAATTAATAATTGTAAAGAATATTTTCGGTCAGCATACCACCTCTCATGTCAGCCACCTCGCGAGTTAGGTTCAGATATTTTGTCTTCTTTCCTGTTGTGGCTTTTCCGAAGTTCTCGTCATATGGAATGGTAACGTCGGCTAATACTATACTAAAATGTGCCCGGTCCATCAACAACAATAAAGCCTGGCGCGGTTATTTTCGAGCACAGGCTTAGTCGAATACTTATGATAAGACAGTCTCTGATTCACGAGTCTGTATTTCAGAGCGAGCTCCTGTTGTAGAATCCTGGCTACTAGGTTGTACCAGTGCAAATAGTTCGGTTTTTTGAGAGTTAAAAAGTCTCAAAAAACCGAAGGCGAAATGTCGAAGTTTAGTTCAATTTGAATCTAAGTATGCCAACGGTATAAATGAAGACTGACATGACCCAGCCGCTATAGGCGCGTGCTTTGTTCACGTTTGAAAAAATGCTGTTAAACAAATAAACTGTTTATTCTAGTGATTTAGGTACTAATGAAAACGTGTGCAATATTTTTTGTAGTCGATCTTTCAAATCGTAATTGGGTATGATAGATTATCTTGTTAATCGAGTTTTCATAATCGACCACACCCATCACTAGATACCACCGATTTTCTATTTTCTGATTATGGTGGATGACAGACGTGGCTCGGTCGAATAATTACCTATATTATGATTTTTAAGCCTAAGTGATCTAAAAATTATAAAAATGTCGGATGCAATTATACCTAAAGGTCAACCAGTTCCCGGAGAATCTGAGAAAAAAGGATGGCTCTTTAAATGGACTAATTATCTTAAAGGATATCAAAGAAGATGGTTCGTGTTGTCCAATGGATTATTGTCGTATTACAGGTAAATTTAAAACATTTTAGGTCTTTTATTATTTTGTGTTTTTAGGAGAGAGGTTAGTAGTAAAATCGTATCAATCAGAGAACTATGTTTATATTGAAATAACATTATTTCAATTAACATTTTCCCTTTTTTCACGAAACTCAATTCTGTAAGTTTTTTTTCACATGTCTGTATGTCATAATGACACAATTAAATAAAAGATTCGATTGTTTGTCTTTTATTTACATAATTATTGCGAAAATCTATTTATTTCATGTGTATTATATTTTTAGCGATTCCACCACAACAACAAGTATTTTAAAACTACTCGAACAGAATATTTATGTGAACATAAATGACTTTTTCTATTAATTTGACCACTTTACTATGCAAAATTTATATACATTCTATTTAAATACAATTTGGGATGACTCCGACCCACCACTTATTCCTCATAATGATGCTGTTAAGTCAAAATATAACTATCTAAAAGTAGGGCTCAGCAATGACTTGCAAAGTTAAATTACAACTGTTACTACAAATTTATTTATATTTGAAATGATAGCAGAGTTGTTAGAGGATTGGCCACCAAATCAAGAGACTAGAGTTTGATTCCCTAAGTGGAGGGCTTGTTCCAATTAGTTCATTGAAACTTATGTATTATTTATATTGGTGCCCTGGACTCTAAGACGGGGACAGGCTCACAGCCAGTCACTGTGTCACAAACATGCTCTGGAAAGAAGTTGTGAAAGCTCATATTATTTTTGATAACCCATAAACCACACTGCTATGTCCTCCAATTTTTGGTGTGAGTGCTTAGGAGCCTGTAAATCTTGATCCTGAAGAAAATTGTAATGTATATTTGTCATATTCTATTCTGCTCATGTGCTTATAGGAGTGGTAAAATTCATCAATTCTGCCAGCATTACTTTTAGTCAACCAGCTGTGTATGACAAAAATATAGAAAAAAATCTTACTATAATCATTATGAAATTGTTAGGAATAAAAAAATGTGTAATTTTTCACTTTTTCTTTACAGAAATCAAGCAGAAATGGCCCATACATGCCGTGGGATGATATCTTTGCTTGGTGCATTGATTCACACAGCCGATTCCTGTACATTTGTCATCAGTAATGGTGGTACACAGACATTCCACATTCGAGCACATGATGAAGTGGAGAGACAGAGCTGGGTTACAGCATTGGAGCTGGCCAAGGCAAAAGCTATGTTAGTGTTAGTTGCTATGTGATGGTTGCAATTGATTGTTTTAAGTGACAATAAAAAAAATTATAAGTTCTAACTATTGAACAGAGACTTTTCTCTGGTATGGAACCAGAACCCTATTTACTGATAATGAAGCTTTCCATCTTAGACCTCAAGGACAACTTTTGGTATGCAATGTTACTGAGAAATACTAATTTAAAAGTTTTGCAGATTATAAAACAATAATGATAAATGACCGTGTTTAATATGAAATTATTTATATGAAAATATAACATTGATTGCAAGTTAAGTTTGAAACTTAACTAAGTGTCTCTATATTCAAAGAAACCATCCAGTAAGACCCCACATTCATGTATGCAGGCAACTTAGGATTGTGCAATATGGCAATACATAAGAGTGTTATATCAGCATGAAGCGGTTGTAGCCTAGTGGTCAGAGCACTCGCTTTAGTTTCATAGAGCGTTAGTGTCGCTCTATGAAACTAATGTGTAGACCTGGGTTCAATCTCCAGTGCTGGAACCACTAAAATTGTTAATAGTGTAAGGAAACCTGCATGTCTGAGAAATATTATATCGAGGACATGTAAAGACTGTCAATCCACATTGGAGCAGCATTCCAGCCCCTTCCTGGCTCCAAAACCCTGTCAGATATTTGATAAGCAGCTCGTTGGCCGGCAGTGGTCATTTACAGGCTGCTACTTTATTTCAACATTACAGCTAATTGTCATTCAATGAGCTGTAATGTTAATGACCCCTGAAAAATATACAAAGTTTTGAAAATTAATGGATTTTTTTTTATTTCTTCTTAATTTATGTAATGCTGTAATTTTTGCAAATAGTCGGGCCCAAGAATCTGATGATGATGAAGACCAAATGGCGGCAGGACCAGTGGCGATTGGTGGAGGTGAGGGAGAGACTGAGGATGCAGGAGGCATTGCCAGGGAACTGGCGGCTCGGTTTCATGATTTGAGGACTTGCTCTGAACTCGTAGCAAGACATGGGGCTGCTCTCCAGAGATCCCTTGTCGATTTGGAAGTTCCTCCTTCAGATACCACAAAACAAGTCTCTGAGAGGGCTACACTTTTCAGAATATCATGCAATGCTATGATGAATGTGAGTTAAAAAAAAATTATTTGTGTATCTATTTTATTCAATTGTTTATGTGTGCATGTGTTTTTGATTAAAAATACATTTGTTTATTCTGTTATGATGATAGAGATGATAACTTACATACAGATTAAGATACAGATATTTTGTAATGAATCTAGTAGATGATGATGTAATCATGGTCATAAATAAGGGCAAGTTGAATTCTCCCTACTTTGTTTTGGATCCCTTTTTTTAAAGGGGGTAAATAATATTAAAAAAATATGGTGATGAGAGGTGACGGCATAAGAAAATTTACCATCCCCTTTTCTTCCCATGGATGTTTTAAGAAGACTAAGAGAAATACCTTGAAAATGTCATGATAGTCCATGAGGGAATTAGGCAGAGACTTTTTCTTACTTACGGATTTCCATTTACTCGCGACTTTATCCGCGTTAACTCCAGAATTCGCTTTGTATTAACATAGATCTTATTTTGAGAAATATTAAAGACCGCTGCTGAGGTCAAGAAGTGCTACTGTTTTCAAGTGCTCGCTTTTCTGACCCATATGACCATTGGACGGCGGATAGGGAGTGGTCTCTTGCGAATGTAAGATTGGAGGCCTTGTAAGAAAGTCTTGACAGGAGGTTGGAAGGGAATTTCCCTTCCGAGCAGTGGCCGGTTCTGGTAGATTGCGGATATGAGCGTCAGCATTCCCGTGGCGTTGCCGATCCAGTAAACCTGATAGCCGCTTAGTGATATTAGTGATACGCAGTAAGACGCGCAACGTGAGCGCTCGGACAATGATGGACTTAGCGATAGATACGTAATTCGTCGAGGTTTGTTTACCTTTACAATATTTCCGTGTGGAATCATATGACGAGAAGGCTTAACTACGTATTATGTTTGGATCAGATAATTGGCATATGAGTATATCGCAATGAATACGTATGGAACATCTATGACCACCCATAAGTGCATGAAAGTTGTCAGCAAGACAAGAATACATTGCAATGTCGGAAATGGCCTAATCAACCGAATAAAGAAACAGGCGCATTAGAAGTCTTGGCACATCACACCGAGATAGAATATCCACCACACCTACCGGACCTTAAGGAGGTTTTCATTGCCGCGCAAAGCCTCCAAGTTCGTCAACCGGTTACGAAGTACGACACATTGAACGAGCCGAAGACAAATATTAAGGGGTGTGGAGGAGAAGATTTCGCGGAAGATATTGGCATGGCCCAATACTGGAAGAATCCTAAGTAGTGGGAGCGCACTGTGTACCCTTAATCTTGTGAATGTTTTGAGCCAGGGGAAGGGTGACTCGCACCCGACAATCAAAGACTAGGAGCATAACAAAGCAAGTCACGCCTTGAGCTACTCTGTCACATCGCTAAACCGTAATCGAAAATACGGGAAGCAATAAGAATGTGTAGGATACGGAAGGCAAGATGTTTACCGTTGTAGCGTTTAGGGGCGTTCGCTAGACCCTTTACGAACACCGGGCGAAACGGTTTCGGACCCGTAAAGATAACGGACGACAGCAGGAAGGAAGATACATTGCGTTAGTTCCTTATCCTACTATGCGGGGTACAGCTAGAAACTGTTCACATCTCTACCGGGCAGCTCGGTGCGGGAGGCTCTGTTTGTTAGTGTGGGAGAAGGCACAAACCACGGGCATAAAGAAGATGTCCGCGACTTGTGAGGAAGTTCGCTATCCATCCGAAGAAATAAGACTCCGTAAACTACGCTGGGGAGAGGATTTTGCGGACAGTCCAAATACTTAAAAACCGTATCATACGTAATCAAAGTTATCCGTCAAAACACAACCCATGGTCTAATGCAGTCCATACATAAGATGCATGTTTAAACATGGCGGCTCGGTGACGTAGTGGCTAAGCGTTTAGCTGCGGTGCTGTTGATCGCGGGACGAATCTCGGTCGGGACCAGTATTTGTATAGACTACAAATAATAGTTCCCGGTCTGGGTGAAGTGTGCAATTCATGTATGTAAACTGCCTCCTCGACACAGGAGAAATTCCTACAGTGGAATTAAAAAAAAAAAACAGTACAGTCCACTGCACGCATCGCAATATCGGATTCCTACTGCCCCTTCCCATCCCCTTCCTCTTCCTCCCTTCCAACTCCCAAATATCCTTAAAGACCGGCAACGCACGCACCTGCAGCATCTCTGGTGCTGTAGATGTACATAGGCGACGGTAATCACTTACCATCAAGTGAACCGCATGCTCGTTTGCCGCCTTACCCATAAAAAAAACCTTAAATTATAATTCAAAATTATTTTTCTTTTTCTGTATATTCTCCTATAAGACGAATACATTTTTGATCTATTTTAATTTCGATTAGTTTATTTATACCCCCAAAAAAATATATATTTTTTCCTTGTCGGAAAAATACGAGGAAACTGCTTCCTTAACTTCTTAATCGGTGGCAACTATCTTGCCATGAAGCTCTTTTTTTATTTTTGTAAAGAGGTAATTATAGGTTATAGACAATATAATAATCGATTAACAAGATCCCAAAAACTCTTGCCATGCCTTTTCCCGCTGATTGTGACACCTTAAATTTCTTGGGAGCTACTGCACCCAAGAAATCTTGCTTAGACTCAGGTTTATAATGATGAACCCGAGTTTCATCTCCATTAATAATTCGGTTCAGTTCATCATCCCTGTCTTCAACACAGAGGTCCAAAAACGCTTGAGAACATTCGACGCGCTGTTGTTATTGCGGCGGCGTGAGTATTTTCGGCACCCACCGTACACTGACCTTAGTTGTGCCAAGATGTTCGTGCAGAATTTTAAAAATAGTTGTATCGGATACTCCAACCATTTCTGCAAGCTGTTTATTCTTTAGCCGAGAATCGTCTAATTCAAATTTTTCGACTATTTCAACCAGTTCCGGAGTGGTCGGCCGTGAGTCGTCTTCAAGTGATTCCCTGCCTTGCTTTAAAAGGCTGTGCCACTTGTATACCATGGTTTCTTCCAGTATGATTTGAACAGATTTTCCTTGCTTGGTAAGAAAGTTGATGACGGCGCGATACTCGATTTTCTCCATTTTATAAACTTGCCTCCAAATTTAGTTGCTTAGTCGTCAATAGTTCGAAAAGTAATGATACAATTATAACAAAACTTTATATTCATACTAATTATTTGTCTTTTTTTTTATTAATGTCCATTATTGCACATATAGCATTAGTGACGCTGCTCTCCGTCACTAATCTGTGACATTTGATTTTGGCAAATTCGGATGGATATTCCGCCATCATTCGGGCGCAAGAGCCTCGTTTATTAGCTAGCAGAGTCTACAACATACAGTTGAGGTTAGCAATTGGTGAAACAGATTTCGAGTTCACTGACCCGCACTGGAGCAGATTGATGGATTCCGTCTCCATAACCCTATCAAATATAAGAGAAGGACCTGCCACCACCAGTAGCTCTAGTCTGTTTATAATAATAGACAGTTACTTAACTAATTCACAGAATTCAACTGCAATATAAATTAAATTCGCGCGATTACATATCGCATATTTTTAAAGGCATGTTCGGAGTTCATGAGTACCGCGGCCGCGTCGAGCGCGCGGATGAGCCGTGCGCTGCAGCACGAGCGAGATCAGAAGATGCGGCTGCAGGAGGTCGTGGAGCAGCTGGCTCGCCAGCACGACAGCCTCGAGAAGACCGTCACGGCTCGCAGCACGCCGCACACAGGTCAGTGCTAAGTGGTGAGTGACTGAGTGATGATCGTTTAATGGGGTACAATCGCGTGCACAATTGTTTGCATAAGATGCACCGCCCAGATCGATCGGCACAACTCGACCGTTCGAGGGGCCATAGAAGTGTGAAAACCAAACACGGCTAACAGAACTAACTTCACGAATATACTAGCGTTTATGCATGGTTTTTAAGGTAAGCGCGCTGACGTCGCTCACAGGTAAGCCGCTGGCAGCGATAAGGGATGAAGAGTCCTGGACAATGCAATGGTGATTGTATCAAAGCTACGACATACCTTATTTGTCTCGCTACTTACTTTACTTTTTAGGGACTTAAAGCCGTTCACTTTCTTCAGTTCTGGTCTGGTAAGGTGACTTACACCTTCTAAACTACATGGAAAACACGTAATAGCACTCGGCAATGTCTTAATTTATTAAATCAGATTCATACATACTGTATTCACTGTCGTCGCTGCTATAGGTAGTATATATATATATATATATATATATATATATATACTACCTACATTAATTTTTACAAAACTTGGTGAGTGGATAAACGTCAAAACGGTCACCATAGCGTGCCGCTAGTGTAAAGCACTTTGGTCCTTACTGCCTGTAAGAGCATGATGATATATGTAACGCCGTATAACGTAAATTTATTCGTATCTACGTCTTTTATACCATCATTGATCGCGACGAAATCGGGCATTTGTCCTCGTCTCCAAGTTCGTTTATTGTGCGCATATAGTCATAACAAGTTTCGTTGCACATTTTGGAACGGAAACTCATTATATTTAGAGCCTATCACAAGTCTACTGCTGAACATAGATTCCCCAAAAGATTCCAACGAAGTGCTGTTCTGAGCCACCTGCATCCATCGACTTCCCGCAATACTACGCAGGTCGTCACTCCATCTTGTGGTGGATTGTCTTACACTGCGTTTGCCTGTACGTGGCTGCCACTCTAGAACCTTTTTTCCCCAACAGTTGTCTGCGAGCTATGTGGCCGACCTATTGCCACTTCAGCTTGCTGATCCTTACGGTTATGTCGGTTACCTTAGTTCTGCTGCGGATGTTATCGTTGCAGACTCTATCACGCAAGAAACAGCGAGCATAGCCCTTTCCATAGCGCGCTAAGCACTTGGAGCTTCCTCATAGGGCCTGCAGTAAAGGACCAAGTCTCAGTTCCGTATGTCACCACTAGCACACACACTGGTTGTATACTTTGCTCTTAAGGTTTTGCGGTACACACACACAAGGCAGATATGACGTAGTTTTCCGAACGCAGCCCAGCCGAGTTGGATTCGTCGTTTGACCTCTGGGTCGAAGTTAGACTTACCTAATCGGAGAATTTGTCCCAGGTATACGTAATCGTCTACAACTTTGAGCCTATTGTTCCCAACAACAACCGGTATTGCTGTGACTTGGGCGTTTGACATGATCTTCGTCTTGTTCACCTTAAGACCAACCTATTGGGAGACACTATTGAGGTCATTGAGCATAGTGTTAAGCTCCTCCAGCGATCCTGCCATAAGAATTATGTCGTCGGCAAATCGAAGGTGCGGTAAGACGTCTTCGTCATACACTATAGGCATATGGCCACGTGGTGCCCTCATCTTTTGCACCCCGTCGGAAGGGAGTAGAGCCTTCGGCTACCTCACGCACCGAACGAAACGCAGAAGAAGAAGGTGCCTCTACTTCACGCCGGAATTCTGCGAGGCCGAGTATTGTATGAAATCAATTGCTTACATTTCGTTAAAAAAAAAATTACCTAGTACTTTTCTCCCTAAGAATCAAAAACTTAGATACACGTAAAGTTGCGCAGCTGGCGTCTAGAATACGTACTCTCACTTCTAGTAGCCGTGACTGACTGAATTTTTTCGGCGGTGAAGGAAAACATCGTGGGGAAACCTGCATGTCAGAGAAATAATAAAAAATATTATTTAGAGAATTGAAGAAGCCCGCCAACCCGCACTGGAGCAGCGTGGCAGGCCCTGCCCGGCTTCAAAACCCACTCAAATATTAGAAAAAGAACCCAGCAGTGGGCACTAACGGGGTGCTACTTTTACTTATATAAGAAGAACTTAAGTTTAAAATTAAGAATAAGATAAGTTTATTTAAAAAACTACGTAAATCTTTATTCTCAGTGCTTCAACTGTGGTAGTTTTTGAGATATCATTAAAACCTTACACCGCGATTTAAGTAAATTTTGTATCTAGGATGGCACCGTCGACATCTATCGAGCCTGTCGCTGTCCCGAGGAGTCGCTTCGGCATGTCATTTCCGGTTGTTCAGCGCTTTCTAACTCTGAGTATCTGCACAGACACAACCTAGTAGCCAGGATCCTATTCCAGGAGCTCGCTCTGAAATACGGTCTCGGGGATCGGAGACTGCTGTATATACATAGATAGCTGTAGATAAATACTCGCTGGAAGCCGTGGTCGAAAATGACCGCGCTAGGCTCTATTGGGACCGGTCCATAATCACGGACAGGAGCAAACAAGCCTGACATCGTGTTTATGGACCGGGCACAGTCGAGGATATTTTTGGTCGACATCACCATTCCATATGACGAGAACCGATACAGACAAGAAGACAAAATATCTGGACCTGGCTCACGAAATTATTCCGATCGTGGTCTCTGCGATTGGGTTAATCCCAGTCAGCCTCTCTGAACATCTGAGGCGGCTGGGACTCCGTGGCGGACCGCTCCGAGCTCAAACGCAGAAGGCGGTGCTACTCGATACTGCTCGCATTGTCCGTTTTCTTTCCCTTTCTCCCTAACCCTTGGCAGTCTGGTCTCCCCTGTCGAGGGCTTCCAACTGGTTGGGTTTTAATTATATTATATATATAATTTATTAAATATTATTTATGTTATGGTATTATTTGTATTTATATGTACAACTCAACCAGATGAGAATATATAGAAATACCCCAAAAACTTCCCGCAAAATTGCTCCATTTAGATTAAACAGCTTCGTCGTATACTTTCTGTATTACCTCTACTAATTCTTACTGTGATAGTAGGCATTCTAATCTATTTACTTAAATTTAACTTTTTTAAATATTACTTTTAAATAACGCGATATCTACCTTAAAAATACCCCAAACTTTTTATTTTTAAGGTAAAATTTAAGAAAATGAGTACAATTTATTTTTAATAACTCTTAATATTTTGTGGGAGAAATTAAAATCTCGTCAGGCAACCTTGTTGAATGAGTTGTCTGATTCTGATTGTCCGTCAACTGTCAGTGACATGGACTAGACGAATCGGAAATAAATTTATGTAAATCGAGGCGATTTGCGAAACTAAAATCCAAGTTTGTTGTGTACTAAGTAATTTTTTTTAATCATGATGTGTTAATATATATATCAATATGTTAGTCAAAGTTTAAGTTCTACGCTACGTTGGTACGTACAAGATCAAAATTACATGACGGAAATTTCTAATTACAAATCTTTCAAATGAGTTTTAGGAATTCAAGGTTGCATTGTTATTCAAAATAATCGCATTAGTTTGTGCTTCTTTACACTTGTTACGTGTTTGTTTGTTTAATTTCTGGTTTGTACACAGTATTGCCGTCTAGCAGTTCTGAGTTGAATAAGCGCTTATATTGTGCGCTGTTGTAGTGATCTTTTTTTCATAGTTTTTGGATATAATTATAATGATTCTAGTTATTTAAATTGCAACCCAAATCGTTATGAGCGGTAAGTAAAAGTAAAACAGAAAACCATTTACATACCTAATTTGTGTAAATCAGGTAAAATGTATAGGTTAAATATTAGTTACGTTCTTATTATTACTTTGAATGGATGAGAATGAAATGAAGAATCTGTAAATTTTTTAATGGCAATTGTTTCACCTATTAGTTCTTCAGAAACGAAACAAAGGAACTGTAATTAATAATTTCGTCATGCTTGTTGGAAGGTTATTCAAAACTGATATATGAAATAATGCTAAATTTCATATCTTTGAATGTGTGAACTAAATTTTTACTTGAAAGTTATGAATTGTCTATTTAAAAGTTCATGTAATAAATTAAAGGAACATGATTCTTAGTAGAGATGTGCCAAATATTCTATAACTTAGTTTTTGGCACATTTGGCATGGTATGGTCATATGTATGGTATTGGGCACAGTATTTGGTTGAAAGGCCAAATATTTACTGGATATTAAACTATTTACATATGTATATCATAGAAAGACTTAAAGCTTCCAGATGTTAGTAAAAGGTAGTTAAACAATATATTCAACCTTTATTTAAAGTTTTGCTTTTATAATTTCATAGTGTTATTACCAAAGTAAAAGCATAAGTTAATAAACTGTTTTTATATGTAGAAATAAAATTTATAAATCAAGTAAGTTAAACATCAGATTCAAATCCATACAAGTATAATATGTTTAGATTTTAGATCAATGTTAGTTAATAATTTAACATTATGTCATTTGTTAACTTAACTTCATGGATTACTTTAACAAACAGAAAATACATGGTAATAAAAATCATTCATTACATTAATTCAGTTTAATTATAATAGTCTCTTATTATTCAGTTTGCCTCAATATAATTTATTGCCAATTTTCCAACTGAGCTCCGATGGTATCTTCTGTGTAAAATTAAGTACTTCAGTAAAATTAATTATATATTTGCCAGTGGGTAGTAAAATCAAAAAACTTGTTAAAGTTGCTAAAAGTCCACATGTATGTGGTTATTGACAATGGTTTAGCCTTTTGAATATCTTTTTTAGGGTTCTGTAAGAAGTGCTATTCTTAAGATTATGCTGACTGTCCTACCTTTAAACAGTTTTTTGAAAAATAATAGGTAAGCCAGTTGAAATTTTCTCAGAATATGTGTTATAATGCTGTTAATGGTTTATCAGTTTTATCATCCCTGGAGTCCAGTGAATCAGATTGTTTGTTTAACTTTAAATGATTTACCATTGCTGAAGTTAAAGCTATCCAACCTCTCCCGCTTTTATAAATCAGAGAATTGCAAAATGTACCTTTTGTTTTGTCCAGTTCATTTTTGTTAAAAATTCTGAAACCTCTTGTCCACTCTTTTTAAAAATGTTTACTGAGCACTTCTCAGAAGATAAAAATTTGTTAAAAATTTAATAATAAATTATTCAAACAATAACACTCTGTATGTGATAGATTGACAAAACTAATGAGAAAAGAGTGCAGTGGGCGGCATTTGCGTGCGGTGGTCGGGGCGAACGCCGCTCGCTAGCCCAGTGTCTCACAAACCTGTAGAAATACATATAAAAACAATAATATTTTAGAATAATACCTTTTTCAGATTTACCTGTCCAAGAATGAATAATTTCTTGAATAGATGTATTAATTACCTATACAATAAATTGAATTTTTTTGGAAATACTCAAAGTGATGTATATTTTAGAATCCTATTGACTGTAGTTGATGAAACAAAGTAACTCAGTAATTGCTTTTATATTTATTGATATTTCATTAGATAAGACATTAATTCAATAGAAAACATTCATTAGTTTACTACAAAGTAAATGTTTGTCTCATTATCTTACAAATTAGAAGTTAAGTTTAGGTAGTATGTTTTGAGTAATTATTTTAATATTGATTCAAAAATCATATCCCAGTTAAATGTTAAACATTTGTTAACAGGTGGAAACGGTTCTGGACAGGGAAACGATACAGAGGATGAGGATCATGAGTTCTTTGATGCAGTGGAAGAGGGTGTTTCTGCGGCAATGGATGATAAGACTTCTTTTGTAATCAAAGTGCCTGTGAGTAGTTTCTAATTAAATATTTAAATTGTTGCTTTTATCTTATAATTAAAATGCTTTCCACATGTTTAGTCTTCATTGTGATTAATAAATACATAGTCTCCATTTTTCTTAAGCTATATTACATTTCACACTTATCAAACACTACTTTACACACATTAGAATGTCATTGTTAACATTGCAGGTAAATAGGAAAAATAAAGTAAAAAGCGGTGAAAGCTCTGACGAATCCGAGGGTGAAACAGTGACAGAAACACAACAGGTTAGTCTCTCACAGGACCTAAAAATTGTTATATACTATACTATATTCTATTCATGTTACATTTCTAAATTTAATATCAAATCCGTGAATATTAATGTAATAACAATATTTACTACAGTGTGTTATGGGGAATCTGCTATCTTTTTCTCCCAATGCTATCTTCACCTACACATGTTGCAAACAAACGAGGCTCTGGCAACCCAGTGATAGCGGAATATCCTTCCCCATTTACACGCAAAATACGCGCACAGTCGTGGAGTTCCATATACCAGCCTGTCATAACATAACATTACATAACATATCCATCCCCATTAGCTGTATTAAAATCCCACAAACTGTAATAGGGAGCACCATTAATGCAATGTGAGGGTACTGGTACTGCTATTGTCCACCATGTTGAGTAGGGGAAAACCTTCCAAGAAATGTTTGCCTACTTTTGCAGGTGCATACTTGGAGAGGCCTATATTCAGCAGCAGAGTAAATAGGAGTTACCACCGTTAATGATTATTAGGAATACATATTAACTTATTTCCTTGCTATACTGCCTATATGTTGATGGACTTAATTAAATAAGGTTGTGTCAAAACTTATCTTTGCATCTTCATCCCACAAAAATAAATATTACTATAAATTAATAGAAGGACATTCAACTTAAGTAAAAATAAATTACTTATAAAATATGGATAAAAATACATAGAAATTAATAAAGTATGTTAATTAAGAAATATGCTTTTATAGGTTATATTTGTGGAAGACAAAGAGCGTGCCGAGAGCACCATGGGTGGCACAGAAGCTTGTACAGACAATAATGCAACAGTCAACAGTAAACAAACGGACAATAGGGAACAAAACATCATTATATGGGTAGGTTTATTTCTATATATTCATAGGTTTTGCAAGAGGGGTATAATTATTACTAGTGGGCATTTTTGTGATTACTATTAAGGCTGTAGTTTCTGCACATGTGTTGAGCTGTGATTTAGAGTTCAGACATAGTTAATATTAATTATTATGGAGTTCAGCATCTCTACTGTGATCTACCATGCTTGGCTCGCCAGCTTTTTGTGGCACTATACTATATATTAAGAACAATGATGGACCAGGCCAAAATTAAGCAGACTGATGATGGGTGGCAGAGTCTAAGATCCGTGGTGTCTGGTACTGCAATTGCCAATTGGGCTATTATGGCAAATCCTTATGGAAGATGGCCTGCAGTGGACTGTATAAAGACTGTTAAGGTATACAAAATATGTAAATCTCCTAGCTTCTTTCTTCCTTTGGTTGTTATAAGAGTCGACTATGGGAAAAGTCTTAAAAATCGTAGTGTCTGACAGGTGGCAAATAAACCATCTCAAAAGATATGACTTTTGACTAGAAAAAGACAAATGATAGGCTGCAATATCAAACTGAGTAGCGTGGCGATTATGGCTTACCTTCCCATTGGGAGTGACCAGCAGCAGAGTGGTTGATTGTCAAATAGACTAAGGAAGAAGACTATTTTTTGTTCGCATGTAATGCTTAATATTAACTTTGGGTTAGAACATGGCCATTATTTTTTAAAATCTTGGGGTATATTACACACTTTTAGATAGCAGAGAGCAATATGTAATTTATGTTTTTTTTATTTGTATGTTACAGCCTCACGTCTCTCAGGGCCCTGTAAGCATGGTAGACGGCCATCCAAGGCGCACACGAGTGCCTGACAAACCCAACTATCCCCTTAGTCTATGGTCAATAATGAAGAATTGTATAGGTAAGTTACATATTGTTAAAAAAGATGTTATCTTTTGAGGTACAAAGTTATAAAAGGCAACTTGTTTTCAAGTTATATATTGGCTTTAGATACAGCTTCAGTTTTGCTATGCACAAAGAACTTAACTAAATATAAAGATTTCCAGGTTACAGATAAGAATAATCCACCCATTTCAATTCAATGGGCGCCGTAAAATTCGAATAAACAAATTTTCTTTAACATTTTAATAGTCATTTTATGGTACATGCCAGACCCACTAGATATCACTAGATGGAAAGCAAATCAGGTTCTGCAATTGTATTTACCATGGATGATATGCTTAATACTCCCAATATGCCAGTTGTTTATCTAGACTAGACTGTTTATGATAATTTTTTAAAGAATGTGTCCATATTTTGTAACACTATATAGCCTTAATGTCGTTTGAAAAATAATTTCTGTTGTTATCAATATCTGGATGAATGAACATTAATAAGCAATACCCATATCATATGATATATCATTGAAGTAAATTAAACAAATTAATTGAAACCTAATTGATTTTTTTTTCATTTATTTTAATAATTTTGGGGTGTGTAATATGGTAAGAGGATTATTTATTATTAACTTCGTTTTTATAAAGAATTAAATCAAAATGGATCCAATATCCATCCACCACAGAATAACAATTTTTGGAAAAAACTCTTTTTTTTTGTTATCAGGTATATACTAATTCCTTTTTTGGTTTACAGGTAAAGAACTATCAAAGATTCCAATTCCCGTCAACTTCAGTGAGCCATTGTCGATGTTGCAAAGACTTACAGAGGACTATGAATACTCATCGATACTAGACCAGGCGGCCAACTTCACGGATCCAGCGCAGCAGCTTGCTTATGTCGCCGCGTTCACTGTCTCGTCCTATGCTACTACAGCTTGCAGGTTCTTGATAATATTAATTAACAAGTAGCTCAGTCATCAGGTAGATCACAAATAAGTAATCCATCTAATGTAAGTGATCAACTTACATAAATTTCTTATTGAATCAAATGTGGGCCTCCATCTGGTCCTGTGATTGTCATAAAATTGCACTGATTTTCGCAACCGTCATTCATGGCATTGTTACGTCATGCTTAAAGGGTGGAGTATAAGTATAGTGGTCCTGTTCTTCAAGAAAGAATAAACTATTGAGGAACTATAGACCGATATCGCTTCTAAGCCGCGTCTAAGTACTGTTTTCAAGAGACGTCAGTAGTGGTCTAGTAAACAGACTTGACCGCTTCCAGCCTTCCGATCAAGGCGGTACCCCATTACATAATTTACCATTATGTCAAGTGTATGTGGACTAAGTGAAGTGATAAAAATATAATAACAAATTTGCTTGGTGATAGTCTTTTTGGTGGTGTAATATAAGACTCCCAGTAAATAAAAGTGCAGAGGTCTTTGTACAATTAGGTTATGATGTCTATCCAAGTTCTTTTTGTACGAAGTTCCAAGAAGAATCCAAGTTTATTGTATGTATATACAAAGTTTTCTACCTGCCGATTATGAAAGCATACTCTACATACATCAATGGCGAATACATCACTCTCCTTCGACTTTCCGTCGAAATAGTTATAATGAAAGGTTCACTGAGGGAGCTTAGCATTATGCTCAATAACATAGTACTAAGACAAGACGAAGATCATATATACCGTCCATGTCACACCGATATCGGTTGTTGTTGGAAACACTAGGCTCGAAGTTGTCGATGAGTATATATACCTGGGACAAATTGTCCGATTAGGTTAGTCCAACTTCGACTCAAGAGGTCGATTCGATTGAATCGGGGGACTATGTCACATCTTCTCGTCGAGTACAACCAGCATGTGTTGCTTTCACTGCAAATCATATGTGGATGCGTCAAAGTTTCTCAGCGGGAAATGGAAAGGGCTGGGCTTGGTGTTTTCACACCTGTTATTTAATGGAGATGGGGGCAAACGAGCAAGCGGCTAACCTGATGTTAAGTGATTACCGTCGGCCACGTACATCAGCAACCAAAGGAGCTGCAGGTGCGTTGCCAACCTTTAAGGATATTTGCGGGATGGGAGGGATGATGGGATTGGGAGAGCGGTCTTCCGGTTACCACTCTCCTTCACGTCGGTATTCTCCGTCAAGCCCACCCGTTCCAGCAGCAGCAAAAGCCGCCGCTTGGCTCTACCACGTAACGATACGTATATGATACGAGTCCGCAACGACGATATTCGCAGCAGAACTAGGGTAACCGACATAGCCGTCACATAGGATCAGCAAGCTGAAGTGGCAATGGTCCGGTTACATAGCTCGCAGAACTGTCAACCGTTAGGGAAGAAAGTTTCTCGAGTGGCAACCACGTACATGCAAATACAGTGTGCGACGGAGCTACGACCTGCACAGTGTTGCGGGAAGTGGAAGGTATGTATAGGAAATTGGTGGCTACATCTTTACTAAATCACCCGATTACCGAGAATTCTTTGCACAAACCCGTAAATGTTTTTTTTAGCAAGTAATAATAAGTTTCATGCATTTTAAAGTGTGTAAGTTCAAAAACTTAAAAAAAACTTTATTTCAAATAGCTTTATAGCAACTTTATAATATTTTTAATCTTTTGTTTTTTTTTTTTTTTAGAACAAATAAACCTTTTAATCCATTACTTGGTGAGACCTACGAATGCGACCGTATGGCGGATTTAGGTTGGCGAGCGATATCTGAACAAGTAAGCAACCCCTATATTTTGTAGGCAACATTGTATAACAATTTATTTTATGGGAAAAGGGGCAAACCAGCCAGCGGCTCACCTGATGATAAGTGATTACCTTCGCCCAGATACATCTGCAACAACAGAGGCTGCAGGAGCGTTGCCGTTCTTAAGGATATTTGGGAGATGAGGGAGGGGGAGAGAGCCAGGTTCCTTAAACGCAGATGCACAAGATGCCTCTTTCACTTTGTGCAGAAACAAAAGCCACTGCTTGGCTCTACCATATACTATATTGCCATGTGACGTGAGTCCTAGGACTGCCACTCATTTTCTTTCTCTTTGCTGTTGTAAGAACTGACTAGGGGTAATGTTAATAAAAATCTGAGGGATCTGAATAGATGTTTGGATAATCATTATAAAATTGTCAGAAATTTATCTGGTGATGATTGACTGTCTATCTCTAGAGGGAGTTAATAAAACCTAAGAAAACCCTGTGCAATAACATTTGGAAGAATCATATGATCAGGTTGTCACCATGTGGATGTTAATAGTATATTCCTATTATATTTAGATAGAAAAAAAACTTAATTTTATGGTTTTATGATTTTCTTTACAACATATGGAAGTAGGATCTGACACTACAGTGTAATCTCGTTGTTTTAGTACTTATACTATAAATTTGAGTTTCTGTTAAGACCAATGAGAATGCTGCTTTTCATAACAATATTTCTAGTTATGTTTGTGAGCGGTATTGTTTTTGAGATGTGTCTGTAAATGATATGGCCACGTTGATCTCTGTGTCTCTGGCCTGGCAAATGCCGGAATGCATTTCTTGATTGGTTTGTCCATACCTCGCTAGGCAAGGGGGGCTCACAGAGCGCCGCGCCGGTACTTTCGCACTAGATATAGTGTTTCCGATCACTAGTCTGTAGAATTTGAGTTCAGCAAATTCGGGTGAATTTTGCTTGATCATTCGGTCGGTTAGCTATCAGGATGCACCATGTGTCGGCGAAGACGGCATTTGGAGAATGAAGAGGTATATATATATATCTCTTACATCCCTCATTCATATGACTTTATAATAGAACTTCTACTGTTTTAAATTATCGAGAATTAAATTAAAACATATTTTCTGCCTTTTTAGGTATCACATCATCCACCAATGGTCGCACAGTTCTGTGAGGGTCAGGCGGGCTGGCAGTGTTGGCAGGAGTTTACGATGACCACGAAGTTCCGTGGTAAATACCTACAGGTTATTCCGCTAGGGGGCGCCTCTGCAATGTTCCTCAACTCAGGCAATAAATATACATGGAGAAAGGTAAAAAAAAAATTACTGGCACATAAATTTGTAAGTTTAAACTTAGTTGAAAGAAATAAAAATCAACAATAGTCATTGTAGGCCACATAGTGTTACTAAAAAACAAAGAAATTACCAGTATTCGGTTTTGAATGTGATGATTATTGTTATATTATATCTCTTATTCTACATCAAGCCCTTATAATATTGTCTTTGTGTTGTAAGGTACAACAAAGTTCCTGATTATTTTTTTGGATCATTTCATTCTTAATTTTTGTTTCTTAATATTTTTAGTAAAAATACACCAATTTGGAAAGATATTTTTAAGTAACGGCAATCCACCACGGTATCACAGTGGAAGAAGAACCAAACTATAATATTCTAGAAAGAGTTAGGAAATTTCCAAACGTTCAATCGCTCAGGTTAATGTTTGAAATGAAACTTTTATTTACGAATTTTATTGCGTTTAATTAGAATTTTAACGCATCCGAAACGTCGGGACTTATAAAATCTAATTAAACGCGATGAAATCCATAAATAATAGTTTAATTTCAGATGTGTAGTATTCTCTTATATATAGATCTCTCTTAAATACAAGTATAGATACAATACAAATATATCTCTTAAATACAAATATAGATAGTATAGATCTCTTAAATACAAAAATTCAAACAAACATAAATAATTAGAATAGTGGTATTCAAAAAACTTCGATTTTAATAGAAGCAAATGAAGAAAAAAATGGGGTCGATTACAACCATGGCCATAGCTTTTGAATACTATCACCGGTTATCAACTGCGCAGGAGATGTTATACTGCCCTAAGCGTATGCACAAAATTCACATGATCACACTAAAAGATGTTTCTATATCTAATCTAAATTACAATTTCTGAAAATCTTTTATATATATATATAAATTTTTTAACAAAAATATTTCTTGAGTACATTTCTGACTCTCATGGTGATAATAAAACACCTATAATCTGTGTTGAAAAAATATTAGAACTGCTGTAGCCTATGTATGCTGTCACATCATGATATATTTATTTTAAATTGCAGGTAACAACAACAGTCCACAACATAATTGTAGGCAAACTTTGGGTAGATAACCATGGTGATATGGATATTATCGGTGAATCAGGCCCTGCTGCAGGCTATGTCGCACATCTCAAATATTTGCCTTATGGCTACTTTAGTAAGGACACACAAAGAAAGGTTACTGGGGTCATCAAGGACCCACAAGGAGTGGTGAGTTGTTGTTGAAAATAACCATTATTACTTTTATTTTAAAATAAAAATGTTTTAAGGTAATGTAATCAGAAAGCAAAACTGAATTCATTTTGCCAATGATTTCTTAGGCATCTGAAATTAATTTATAATCTGCATTACATTGAAACAGGCATACTTTGACTACAGCTTTAGAAGGTTAAATAAAAAGTAAATAAATATTACTACTACTATTATTTATTTCAACAATATAAATGTAATATTTTAAATTACTTTGTTCTTCAACTCTTAGCTGAATTTATTTTGACATGTATATAATTTAGTTTCGTCTTGGGCACAAAATATATCATTATAATAATAATTTTGTACCAATGTAAAATAAGATTATATCTAATTACCTACCTAATCATTTCCGTCTTTCATAAGCCCACTACCCATTGTAGCAACTAATCTATTGTGTGCTCTTGTAATTTTTTTTTATTAAATCGTGCTAACAGTCCACCTCATGGTAAGTGATTCAATTAAAGAAGATCACAGATTTGTTGACTTTTGATGACTGGAACACACCAGTTGCTGTTTGGCGGCAGATGCGGGTAACGGTGTAGTAGCTACTCGGACAAGTCCTAAGCAGAGAACAAGTCTACTACCAGTTAATTGTGTAGTTAGTTGGTTAGGTTTATAAGTAAAAAAGATTATGAGGTAGTGATGTTATACTAAGTCCCAGTATAGCAGCATAATGCTGCTTCTCTACAAATGTTATGGGGAGCCAACTGTACACTCAATTACTGACAGCGTACCAATCCTCTAGAGAATGGATAAAAGGGTAATAATGATTTCTTAACCCTTCACATTTCATCATTTAAATCCTATCATTACAAGTTTTATCTTTTAGGCGCCAAATTTTTACCGAGGTTGGAGGTCTGTTTTTTCCTAAAATATAATAATTAGGTTTGAATTCCGGCAGCCGCGCTACGTGCTGCAGGGGCACTGGGACAGCCGCGTGGAGGTGGCGGCGGTGACCAGCACGTCGGCCGACAACACCGTGTGCAAGACCGGCAAGTTCACCGTCGCCTGGCAGCGAGTGCCCGCACCGCCAGACTCCGACAAGTGCGTGCTTTCTCTCACACCCACTCCGAGAGCACATAAAAACACATTACTTTCTGAACACTTCACTTCTGGACCTTGAGCTATATGTATAGTGATCCAACACACATTCACAATAAATATTTGTAAAAATAGAGGTACTGCTCTACAATGTGGTTTCCATTTAAGAAAGTTTGTAATAGGCTGTAATGACTTAATCTAGTGTAATTAGAAGTAAAAATATGTAATTGCCTAATCTATTACAACTAAAATTATGTTGTAAGACATTTTTTATTATAAACAGAACAATTCCTGTAATAAAATATTATGTATGTATATATTCAATAAAGTATAAATAAATAAATACTGGAGCCGTGATAGCCCAGGGGTCAGGGCGCTCGCTTTAGTTTCATAGCGCCAATATAACATAGGTTCGATCCCCGTTGCCGGTACTACTAAAATTATATTAATAGCAATTTTAAGTGCTGTTGTACTACATGCTCGCCGGTGAAGGAAGACATCGTGAGGACACTTTCATATCTGAAAAGTAATAAAAAAATATTATTTCGACGACCATAAGTTCGCCAACCCGCACTGTGGAGCAGCGTAGTGGGCCCTTCCCGGCTACCCTCCACCCTAAACCCTCTCAGATATTTGAGTAGGCACTACTACTTGGTACTTTACTTTAAATATATACTACGGATGTGGTGTGGTGGTCGCATTGCAGATGGTACAACTTCACGGTGCTGGCCGCGCAGCTGAACGAACCAGAGGAGAGCGTGGCACCAACGGACTCGCGGCGGCGGCCCGACCAGCGCCTCATGGAGGAGGGACTGTGGGATGATGCCAACGTCGAAAAATTACGCCTCGAGGAAAAGCAGCGTGCATCGCGCCGCGAGCTCGAGGCCGCCGCAGAGGTACAGTTCGTAAAGTACGCTTCGTGCCGTGAGCTCAGGGCCGCCGCAGAGGTACAGTTCGTGAAGTACGCCTCGTGTTGCAAGCTGAAGTGCGCCGCAGAGGTACAGTTCGAGAAGTGCGCCTCGTGCCGTGAGCTCGAGGCTGCCGCAGAGGTACAGTTCGAGAAGGGTGACTCGTGCCGTGAGCACGAGGCCGCCGCAGAGGTACAGTTCGTGAAGTACGCCTCGTGTCGCAAGCTTAAGTGCGCCTCAAAAGTACAGTACGCGAAGTTTGTTCTATACGTAAAAAACTAAATAATTTTGATTTTAAACAAATCTCTTGTAAGAATCATCATAATTTATATATTTCATTACTTCTATACTATTTAAAATTGTCGATATCAATTAAAGAATAAATTAACAAAATAATGATTTACAGGCGGCGGCAGCGAGCGGGTCTCCGGCACCCGCGCCCCCGCGCCCGCTGTGGTTCACGCGGCAGGCGGCTCCCGGTCAGCCGCTGCTGCGGCACCTCTACAACCACCGCTACTGGGAGAGCAAGCAGCGCGCCGACTGGACTGGCTGCCCTGACATCTTCTAGCCGCGCACCAGCACTCCGCCCAGTACTGCTGCGAGCAGCGTCGCACCCCGCCCGGAAAGTTGCGAGTTGCACCCGCACCCCGTCCGGAACTGCTGCTGTTTGCCCTCAGGCTCAATGGGGGACTACCTACCCTTCAATGCGCAAATGTCACGCTAGCTACGTCTATTAAATTTTATTTTCTAGTGAATATCTCAATCTTCATAATAACGATGTGGCACCTGTTCAAGTACTGCTATTTCTTAGCTTATTCTTATTAGCCTAAAAAATGTTAACCTGACTTTACTTGAATTCAAAAGTCCTCTCTTTATTCCTATTATGCTATGATCACAATATTTTAGTAACACTAGAATCTGGATGTAGTCAACACTTTAAATAAAATTGCATTAGTATTATGCCCAAGCAGATCCCATGTAAATGTATCGCCCCTATGTCTAAACCTTTTATGACACCAGCTTTTCACCTTTTTCCCTATTATATTATATATATATAATATATGGAGAAAAATAAAGATGTAGTAAAGTATGGTCTAAAGTAATTGAGAACTCGACACATCCATGTTTCTCGATGCCTGTGTGTATGCAAGTCTTGTGACTAGTGTGGCTTTATTTTGTACTGCACTAATAAAGATTATTTTCCTGTCATTTTCTTGTATAGTCCAAGATATATTAATTTTATAAACATTAAACTAATAAGTACTTCCTTGAATGCTCTTTAAACATGGTGTTTGTTTATTAAGATTTTTTGTGCGTAGGCAATCATGTACATACATAATAATCATGTAAATACTTCTATCTGTTGAAAACTTTTTAGTATTCATTCCAGGATATTTTGTGATTTTTTTAAATTTTTGTTATATTGTTATACCTAAATTCGTTTCCCGTTTTGCTATTATCCAAATACTACGCTAGAACTAACCTTTTTAAAACCTTAAAATAATAAATTCATGTAAACCAAGTGTAATCAAAACATTAATGTTATGTCAGACATATACAGATTTATTATTTATTTATTGTGATGATTTTTAAACTTTGGAAAGAAAATTTTCATAAGTTTATGAATGTGATCTTAGTAATATTATTTTGAAATGGAACAATATAATATGGCTGATATCAGCCAAAAATGCATGCATTTGCTCGAAAACCGATTCTCGTTTGTTAACATCTAAAAAGATAAATTATTACAACGAAGCTGTTTACTGAATCAGGTATCTTAGGAAAAATTCACTATTCATAATATAGTGCTTCAAAATAACTAACATTGTAAATATAGAGCATTTAGAACGTGATTCTCAAAACGGGGGATAAGTAAATGCGCCATTATATTAAAATAATTTTCTTAATCACATATAATAATCAATTGCACTGTGGGTTATTTTAGAGTGCAGATTATATTGACATAAAATACAATAGATTGTATTGAAATAAATGTATGACTTACGATTTTTGTCAGGTACTGTTTTCGCCAAACAAAAACTGAGGCCTCTAATGCCGCCTCTGTTATTATTTATAAAAAGAGTTATGCATTCCTAGGAATAATAATATTTACAATGTTTTAAAATCATCCATGAAGTTATAAAATTGTATACCTACTAGCGATCGCAGATTCCATATGTAAATTTCTTTGAACTGTGTGACTAAAAAATGCATGCAAAAAATGGAAATTTGATGCATTTTTTTTAATTCACATTCGGGTTTCTTTCCATTCATCACAATTAAAAGCAAGCTACATCGCATTGAGGCGTATTTTCGTTATCCCGTTTTATGTTATTGGCAAAAATTCAATTAGGTATTATAATAGGTTTGACGATAAATCAAAAATGACAAAGCGTAAGTCGTGTTGTAGGAAAGCAACGCATTGTTTATTTCTTTTTTCTAGCTGCTTAAATTTTAAATCTCACCTTAATTCAGGAGCAACGTAGCGTATTTGTTGTGCGTAAGTGTTACGAGAAACGCAAGTTCATATCAAAAGTGTGATTTGTTGTATCAATTAATATTTAAACATAATCCACTTTAGATATTGGCTTGTAGTGGTCTGGAATATTTTGTAAGATGTATAACAAATTGTACATTCTCAAGTGTATGTAAGATAATTTGTTAATATTTTTATTATTATAGAACGAGGTTTGAATACAAAGCCATAACATCTGTGTAACGTTGATTATAAAATAAAATACCGTCAGAGATAATGCAGTTTTAATAATGCTCTTACTTTATCTATACTATACATATAATTGATGGGATTAATAAATAATAAATTAATTAATAATAAATAAATTAATCTTTGGGGGGGGGGGGGGGCTATCTTTAGCAGTGGACTTATGACATGCTGAAATGATGATGAAATAAAATGTCTGATCCGTGATTTCGATAGAACTGTCATTTTTGGAGCTTATAATTATTGTAGAAGCCAATTAGATCCAGCACTATATATCCACCTCCATCCATCCTCAGACCACTACAGCTTTTGGTTTAATAGATAATGAGCTTATATTTAATTTACTATATCCTGGCCTCTTATTTGCTATGTCATTTGTGGAACGCCGCAAAGCTTCGAAACGCTTATAATGTATGAAAGTATCTATAATAATGTATATCTATTATCAAAATCTAAGTAGATCACTGTTGAAGAAAATGGGTGAGTAGAGATACACTCCAATAACTCAAATCTACGGTATTATCAGTGATTGCTCAGATATCAGTGATTGCTCAGATATCAGTGATTGCTCAGATATCAGTGATTGCTCAGATATCAGTGATTGCTCAGATATCAGTGATTGCTCAGATATAAGTGATTGCTCAGATATCAGAGAAGTCATCTGTGAGAGATTGTGTGTTTACATCACAAAATTGAAATCTTCCAAAAAAGTAGTTTGACATTCATCAAGCATTGTCAATCTGAAACTGACTATATTCAGGAAATATCAATTTGAACATTGCTGATGAAACATTGGGAGTAGTGACATCTTTAAATAAACCGGCCTTACTATTTTGTTACATAGAAATTAAAAGATTGTGCATTGAATTATAGAAGACTAGTAGTAGTCCACAATCATTCATACGTTCGTTTAACGCATATTGTTATTTAGTAGGTGTTTTAATGTATTAAATTATCAAAACGCATTTAAAAGGTAACCGCAGATCTGTGTCGGACCTACAACTAAAGTACTCGGTAGTACCTACGTAAAAAAATTAAAAATTATATACTACCAACTGAACATGTTTTTGAAAACCGTGAACGGTTTTGCTTATTTCTCGCCGAATTCGATTCTTGTTTACCTTGTCTTGTTTTGTTTTTTGGGTTGCTCAGTATAGATATAAGGCAATCTAGATCCGAATTATGAATTCCGCAATACGTTACCTCGCAAATAACGGATGCAAGGAGGTTGTTCCGAGACCAGATCTTGTACCCATTATAATTATAAGATAATAAAAGCCCAAGGATTAAATTATTAAAAGTAACTCAAAATAATTTAATTAAATTACATTTAAAATCTTAACATAAAAATAAATAATAATAATGTTAAGAAATGAATACAAAATTTCTGACAACCTAAATAATTAATGTATACTATTGAACATGTTCATTATCTTCATGATGATCAGTTTTTTGGATTTGATTAATGACTACAATTTCATCAGGTTTCCTAATCACTCCCATACTTTCCGCAGCATCAAGACATTTTTGGGCAAACTCCTTTGTCCTTTTTTGTTCTGGGTCTTCTAATTTTGTTAATGCCATCAATATTTCCATAACATCAGTTTCAAAGATTCTAACGGCTGTATCCTTATCACCAGATATAATATTATATAACAGATATGTTCCCCTGTACTGTATTTCCTTATTAGGATTTGCAAGTAAACACCTTAATGTCTCCAACCAGACTTGAACATCCAACAATTTTCTACAACAGGCTTTACTTACAGATGTGAGGATGCATAGAGCCCCTGCAGCAGCCATTACCGTGTCGTTGTCTTCTTCTTGGCAAAGTAAGTACACAAACTTACATTTATCATTATCGGATTCATATGTTTTGACAACCTCTTCTGATTGTACTAAGTTGCAAATACATTGTGTTGCTGCCCTCTGTAACATCATATGATCTTCAAACATATATTGTTCTATCTTTGATAATCCACCCTCCTTAAGGATTCTATTCCTGGTTGTGTCATTCATGCCAGCCAGGTTACAAAGTGCCATCAAAGCCTCGAAATTTTCCAATGCACTGCAGTCAGGATGCAATAAAGCAATTAAGGGTCTGACCACCTCTAAATTTCTTTGACCTGGGAAAGCTACTTCTGGATTTATTGTTATTCCTATTCTTGCTAGAGCTTGGGCTGCTTGTTTTTTACCATTATGTGTTCCTTCTAAAGCCATAGGTATTAACACTTTTGCTCCACCCTGTTGCACTACTATCCCTCTGAGGTCCTGAAGACTGCAGATTGCATTAAATACCCTAGCAATTAACTCTCTAGAGTTATCACTCTCTGTTTTAGATAGAGCCACTAACCCTGTGGTAACTCCGGCCTTGCATAAAACAGTTATTCTTTTATTAACAAAATCAGCATCATCCAATTCATGCTGCTCAGGTATGTGATGTTTTGCAAATTTAGCAAGTTCTAACATTTCTGGCATGACTTCTTGCTTCTCATAAGCATTACACAAGTTTACTAATGTAGTAACGACCCCGTATAGGCAAGATTGATCACCAGTCTTTGCTAACTCAATTAGAGACTGAATGGCCGCTTTATCTTCCACAAATATTTCTTTAACATCTGCATCCAAAGTTAGGTATGAAAGTCCTTCAGCTGCCCATTTTCTCATATCCTTCTCTTTAGCTGGGTTGACCAAGAATTTTCGACAAGCCTCAGCAAGCTTTTTAGTTGACCCATCAGCAAATGGTCGGATAGAAGCATCATCACCTCCAAAACTGCCAATTTTGCACAAACCCACAAGAGCTCTAACTCTTACTGTATCATTTTTACTTGTATACAACTTTTTTAATATGTCAACTCCTTTGTTAATAATGGCTCTTGCTTTATCTTTTTTAGATGCTGCTGCTATCAAACATTCACAAGCTACTTTCTGTTGAAGCAAATCTTCTGTTTGTGCCATAACAAGAATCATCTCCATAATACCTTCCTTAGAAATGACATAATTGCCAACATCCAGGGGTCCTCGGAGAAGTGAAGTTATAGCCACTGTTACCCTAACTTTTGACTCAAGATCTGGAGACAGCAGTTTATCCTTCACAAACTCATCAACTTGATTGTTAAAGCGTTCCCTGGCTTGGTCATAGTACATATTTTCATACACTTTAGCAAGACAAGCAGCTGCAATTGTTGCAGATGATGGAGTGATATTCATAGCAGATTCATATTTGTATTCTTCAAGTTCACTGCAAACTTCAAGTAGACGCTGGAGACCTCTAATTTCTACAAACTTCTCTGCCCAATTTATAGCACTGTAGTGACAGTTTCTCATTATCAACTCCATGATAGCATCTCTAGCCATTCCTGTAATAACTCTATTGGTTATTGAATATGTTAAACATGTAAGAAGTGTGTCAATCTCCGATTTATGTTTTTCACACAATTGAGGATCAGGTTTAGAATCTTTCTTTGTATCCATACCAGAGAATGTATTCAATATAACTTGAAGATAATACTGAGCTGCATTAACTCGTTCTTCAACATTGGTATCAATAATTTCTAAGAACCATGGTATACCAACTACTTTTATTACGTCATGTGTTCTCTCTACACTTCTTTTACATAGTTGGCTTATAACTCTTACAGCATTAACATATATGTCAGAATTCTTCTCTATTTTTAATAACTGATGTATTTTGTGAACAACACCATTTTTAATCATTATATCAGCACCAGATGCTTCTTTAGCAAGAACTAATAAGTTGCCCATTGCCTTCTGACGTTTCTCTTTATCTTCGCTTATCTCAAAGGCCAATTTAAACATTTGTTCCACTTTATTACTTGTCTGCGAGTTTTTTCTTGCTCTCTCTTGCACTATAACATGAAGACGCGCAAGTGCAGGCTGCACGGCTGTGTTTGTTGGATCAACAGTAAAAATGGTCTTGGCATCACGGTAGGCTTCTTCAAACCTTTCCAAGCACTCGAGAGCTTGTGCGCGTCTGAACAAAGCCTTAGGATCTTCAGGGACGATTTGCAAAGCTTCATCGCAATCTTTTAAAACTTTGTCGTATTCTTTAATCTTGAGGTACGCCGCAGCGCGATTTTTTAAATATATAGCTTTATCCCGACTATCACTTTCTGATAAATTGATAGCCTCGGTATAAAGGGACACAGCCTCTTCAAAGTTTTCAGATTTGAACGCCTCATTACCTTTATTCTTATAATTTTCTGCGTCTTCATTAACCCCCATATTAGTTTTTATTATGAATTGAACTGTACTTGAAACTTACAGTGGACAAGCTTTTATAAACACGAAGAAGTTTCTCGTACTCTCTGGTACATTAACTCTCACACATACGGTCGAAAATAGAACATTTATTTTGTCTCCATATGTGGAAATGGATAAGTGAAACAAACACCTCTTTAGTGATGTGAACCAATTTTAAGAAACCCATAAAACCGATAGTCATTTAAAGAACAGCAAATGAACATAATTTGAAGGACCGATTACTTTGGTGATTATATTTGGATAAAAATATGAAACACGGATCTGAAATCATTAACTTTCATTTCTTTAATCGAAATTGTCAAAAGATAGGTAGTCAGCTCCATGAGCAAAATACGCGGACAGTCGTGGAGTTGCGGAAATCAGCCCACCGTAACATAATATAGACACCTATATTATGACTGCTCAGGTGCTCTAAATAGCAAAAAAAAAAAAAATGACCTCGGTGGCACTAGACAGTTATAGTAGTTAGCAAAAATGCGCCAAGTTTCTGAAAATTCATTCCTATTTTTTAGTTATGTATTTGTTGCCATTATTTGAATAGCATTCAAAATTCACTGCAGTAATAGCCAGAGTGAACAGACATCTAGGAAAGCGTGTACCATCCTAGGCCTCATCTTCGCTTTCTATCGGGGAAGATTGAGGTCAACGCAAGTCTTATTTTCATAAAAAAAAAAGACAGATGGAGTTAAAATATTTTGCTCATCAGTGAAGTGAAATATGAGCAGTAGACTCTAGGGTTATGAAACGAAGGACTGTCTCACAAATATCTACATATTTACATCCTGCGTTAAGAACTGATTTCAGTCACACCGAAAACAAGTTACCTGCAATAGTTAATAGATCAAACACTAGTCCAATTAACAGAATGGAGAAAACCTTAACTCTTGGAACTTCTAAAAATGAAGAAAGAAACAATAAACCAACTGCCTTGAATATATTAGTAGAATATAGGTGAATATATTGCGTATGAATTTGGAGACAGAGCCTCAGTACGAGGAAGCTGAAACCACAAAGATGGCTGCCAGTTGCTAACTTTTTTAAAACCAAACAAACTTTAACTCATTAAAATCTGGAAACGTTATATCATCCAGAAGGCGCAGACTCTGGACTAAATTTGTTTTACGAATCAAAATTGTGATTTGTTGTAATGTGACATTTCCCTTTCCTAATATTCATATATTAGGAAAGGAAATTTGTAATTATAATTACTAAAAAGAAAATTTTGGTACAATTTCTTTAAATTATTTCAGACATGAACACTTTGTCTGATAGGCTTCAAATAAAATTTAGTTTCTTTTGGCATGGTGCCGAGAACTCTGATTACTTTTCCATGGAGAATGGTTACACTTAACCTTTGAAGGAGAAAAGAACCATCCCTCATGTCACCGGCGGCTACGACAAGTTGCGGTTATAATACCTTTAGATACTGCGCCGAGTGGAGACCCCAAGGACCAATCGTCTCCATATAGCAAATAGTACAAATACAACATCTTGTGCTACGTTTCTTTCGGTCACTGAGGTAACCGGAGATTTTTTTTAGAATTTCTAATTTTTGTTTTATTTTAAGTACAATTAAAATGAACATTACGGTTTAATATCTAAAAGTTTTCTTAATGTAATTAAAAAAAGTTTTATCAAAAATAATCGGTCAAAACTGGTTTAAACAATTGTAGTCGGTTCAATCACTACATCTTTTGCAATAGACATTGACACTGACGTCTATCTATGACTAACAGTATTTTTAACGATTGGGCTGTCAACTGAACGTCAAGAACGGTTTTACGTATTTTTGGTTTCTTATTACATTAAGTTTTTCTTTAATCTTCTGATTACATTCCTTATTTACTGTAGTTTTATTATAGATTTAGTTGTATATTCATATTATTACCCATTGAGCGTTTATTTCATAGTTAAACTTCCTGTTAGACCTAGTGTTCGCCATGTCTAAACCACCTATTCCGTCTAAACCACTGGATCCGAATTACTCTTATCCTTATATTAATATTATTTCCTCTCCTGCTGCATACATATACGATGATAATTTTAAAATTAATTCTAATAAAAAGAAACGGAAATATAAAACAAAAGAACGGAAGAATGCCTGCTAATTGAGTTGACTTACATAGAAGCATTTCAATTTGCTCCACCGATTCCTTATTCTCAGAGTCGGACTGCAACACTGGTGATATTTTTATATCTAAAATTAAAATAACGGACTCAAACTCTATGTCAAATATTTTATCAGGTCAAAGTGTTTATGAATCTGTCTGAGAATGTCTGTCTGTCATCAAATATTGTCTGTGCACAAACATTCGAAATTCCTCTTTCACAATCATTTGTCATATCTCTATCAGAAACGCTAAATTCCTACAATAGTCAACTTCCTTCTAAATCTCTGAGTGTGCAAATTAATAACGATAATACAAAAGTAGATTCTTAAATTCAATCTCTACGTCCATATAATTCTACAGATACAGGTCCCTTTATTGTCCATGTTCGAATAAAAGAAGATTCTCCTAAATCAGCTAAATCTTTAAACGTTATTTTATTTGGATACTTTTTGAAAAAAAAATGTTTAATTATTAATTGAGGATTAAAACGTACTGGTAGAAATGGAATAACTATTGAATTATTTAAATTTATTGGTGTGAACCTGTTTTTAAAGACACTACTCCAAGGGAGCAAAGCCCCGGTACAGTTTCATCGACGCTCACAAGGCGTTGGTGAGAGTACCCGTCAGGCTGTAACATTTGTTTCTAACAATTGACGACTAACTAACTTATTTAGAAGAAAATTTGGAGAATGGTTCAAATAAAATCTATTAAAATCATACTGGAAGAGATGTCATCGGTTTACGGAGAGTCTTGCCACCGGAAAACCATGATGTACAATTAGTTCAGTCTTTTTAAGAAAGGCAGGGAATCACTTGAAGACGATCCATGGCCAGGACGGTCTATAGAGGTGTCCACACCGGAACTGGTTGAAATAGTTGAAAAATTTGTATAGATTATATGGATAAAGAAGACTATTATTAAGACTATTCTCTATAACCGAAGAATACTACGCAACAATCCTGGAGCGGTTAAAATAAGCTATTAAAGAAAAAATAAGAGGAAAATTTAGCAGTGGTGTCGTGCTGTTGCACGACTATGCGCCTGGCCACAAGAGCCGTGTTGCTCTACCCTGCAGATGAAGGTGGGCTTCGATATTTTAAATCATCCAGCCCATAGTCCAGGCTGGCTTCGAGTGATTATTTCCTCCTTCCAAATATGAAAAAAGAGCTTACTGGAAAGAAATTTTCCACTGACGAAGAAGCTAAGGAAGCCATTTTCTTATGAGGGTATAAATAAAGTAATCGAAAGGTCTCAAAAAAGGTCTTGCAGAATATATAGAAAAATAAAAATAGTTATAAACTTTTATTTTCCCTCCTTGTCTCGCGAACTTAAAAACGTAGTTTAGCGACACCTAGTGGCTTTTTAGTAAACGGACATGTATCGCAATATTTTTTAACACTGGCCAGCGCCTTCATGCAGTGGCCATAGAGTAACTTATTCAGACTTACGAACCACGGACACACTGATTCTTACCTTCCTTCGTGTGTTACATCTTCTTTGGCTGGCAGGGTACTTTGAATTTGATCGTAATTTAATAATTAATCAATTTACATAGCGTATTGTTATATTATCGATAATGGCTGCAATTAGTCTGTTAAACCCTAAAGCCGAATTCGCGAGGGCGGCTCAAGCACTTGCTGTAAATATATCAGCCGCTAAAGGTATTCAAGATGTGATGAAAACTAACCTCGGACCTAAAGGCACGATGAAAATGTAAGTAAATTACTTTTTATTCTAAAAATTTAAATCAAGTGCTCGAAAATGCATTTTCGTAAAATATGTTTTGTTCACAACAACTACAAATGTGGTATTCCTTACTAAGTATCTAAAAATATGGTTTAAAAATTCAGGTGTTCATTTGTCATTGCATTGCCGGTTCACTTTATTTTTTCATCATTAAATGGTTAAGCGTTTCTCGTCTCAAAATTTGGCCATTTAGACTTTGTATTGATAATCGGAGAAAAATTTATTATGTTTCTCTGTTTTTTAAATATATATTTAACCAATTGATTGCTAGTACTACTAGCACATACAAAGTGTAAAAAAAGATAAGCTATTGTATTATAAAAGGATTTTTAATTATTTTTAAATTTCTTACTTTTATTTTAAAAAAATATTTTGCGAAGGAGATCTGGAGAGGGATAGCTTGAAGAAGGCTCTGATGGATCTCCCATGGTCACGTCCTTTGCTGGGGGAGATAAGTACTTTTGGTAAGGGAAGTGCCAACACTTAGGGTATTGGTACATTTCGCTACTTGAGTACTACTGCTTTCCATCACTAGTGTGTGAAATTTGGATGGTTATTCTACCATCATTCTGAAACCAGAGGCTCGTTTGTTAGCTGGTAGGGTGCAACATGCAGGTGAGGGTTGCATGTAGAGAAAGACATGGTGTATGGTTTCTACCAATTGGTTCACCCAATATTTCATATAATTTTGTTAACACCAAAGCAGCTACCAAAAGTGGTTAGGGCAGGTGCCTCAGAATCAGGAGAGTGAGTTTGATTCCCTATGTGGAAGGCTCATATGAATGAGGTTTTAGAAACTTAAATATGATTTGTATCATTGGCCTGAAACTGAGGCAGTGACAGACTCACCACCTGTCATATTGTTACCAAATAATCTCTAATGAAAAGTGAGTTCAAAGGACTGAAATGTCCAGACTTCTGAACAACCTAGCATTAAGCATGTGGTTTAAAAAAAAAATCTTGGGCCTATTTTCATTTTGTTCATTTTTGAAATCTGTTCATAAAGTTTTGCCCAGTAAATTTACCTTTGTTTTTTAAAGAATTTAGAGATTCCTTTTACATTCAGGAAATTTGTTGCTTTATTTTATTCCTAAAAATGATGGCACCTGTATTTAAAAACATAGTAATAATAAGTATTAACTAGTACTACCTCACTTAAATAATATCTTAAGTCAATATATTATTTAAGTAATGTAGTACTAGTAATATAATAAGGTCAAGTGAAGTCTGCATTGTAGCAGTGTTGTGAAAGGTCTGGCCCCAAAAGCACTGTCATAAATCTCAGCCTAACAATGGAATATTTAGTTGTCAGTTCTGCGAGCGATATGGCCAATCCTTTGCAACTTTTACTGGCACTTGCTGATCCTAATGGCAATGTTGGTCACCCTGGTTCTATTGCATTATTCCAGTGATAATGATCATTGTATCATTAGTTCATATTCTTGTTTCTAGTATAGTACCTATTTAGAAGTCATATTTATATAAATTTTTATCCAAAGGTGGCTGAAGAAACAGATTCGTTTTTGTCTGAGAAGAGGAGTCACTTCATTTACTTAGATTTTTCTTCATACAGGTTAGTATCTGGTGCAGGCGACATAAAGATTACGAAGGATGGTAATGTACTGTTACATGAGATGCAGATTCAACATCCAACTGCATCCCTCATCGCACGTGCTTCCACGGCACAAGATGATGCTACTGGTGATGGAACTACATCAACAGTGCTGCTAATTGGAGAATTGTTGAAGCAAGCTGAAATTTATATTGGCGAAGGTAATCAATGTAAATGATCTACTACTTAAACTCACTCATCAAACACATGGCCGAATCGTAGTGAACTCTTCGTGGAAATCGAAGGTATGGTAAAGACAATACAAGATCAGGATTTACCAGAAATATTAAGACAATACCTTCTGACACATGCAGAAAATACTTCAGTTGTCCAGAAACCACACAAACCACATGCAAATCAATTATAAAATCTACACATTGACATGATCGAGTAATTAAAGAAAAACACCAAAATGTGCCTACCAATTGAACTTAATTACTTTCTTAGAACCATATAATGATAATAATAAATTTTAGACAGTTACACCAACACTATATTTTGACAGAGCCATTTTGACAGCTGTGCCATCCATTTCAATAGGCCAGACATGCTAATAAAAGTTTCCATAGTGCTCTCCACAACAGGAGTGATAACGAAAGTTACATCGATCTGTCAAGACCCACCACTTATCTTACTACTGCAAGCCATAATTCCAAATACTTAGAATTTTAAGAAAATTCCTTCAAACGGACTAGAAATCTCCACTAGCAAACAACTCACATAAACTATTACTTAATTTGATTGCATTGACACCATGCAACTCATCTCAATACTGGTCAAGTCAGGACCTGATCACTATCGTGACTCGACGGGCTGCATCACTACTGGTTGAAGAGATTCATGGTGCTTTGCTCTCTTGGCAGGCAAGAAGCTCTCGACCAGAAGTTGCTTCGGTGTCTCTTCTCTTCTGGGGTCACTCATTTGGTTCATGATTACCGACCATATATAAGACACTGACATCTATGTGCGTTTATTATCTGTATTTATCTGACACCTCGATTTAAATCAAGTGATGAAGCACACTCCGAATAGAGATCAGGGTGTCGGTCGCTAAACCCATAAATAAATCAGGTGTTACTATGCGGAAATATTTAAAAGATTACTTTGCACAATTCAGCATAAAAAAACAATGAAATGGCATATAATACCCAGCCTGAAGAGAAGAAGAGTATGAAGTGGCTCCTTCACCACAAAAATCGCCCACACAATACTTGGCAATATGTACCACGTGTTTTTCGTCTTGGGATAAGGTATTATCAAGCGATCAGAGTCTCAATGTATAACCGCCGAGTGGAGAATATTTTTTTTTATATTTCTCGTGAGGAAAGGCTAACACGTACCAGTAGTACTACTAAAAGCTGGTTATGTCGAAATAAGCATTAAGAGCCGGATCTAAAAAACCCCCCTGGTTTAGATACATGTTGTGGAAAAAGATTTTACCCTTGTGGCCTTTACACCATGTCATATGACACAGGCGGCTGCTGTCGATTCCGACAACAAAAATATTGCATAATACTTAGTTGTTGATAACATATGAAGCCATTTGCTGCTAAAAAATGCTATAAATTAAATATAATCTTGATTTCATGTTTTGTTATAATTATTAGATTTTTCACTGTTTTGTGCTTATATATTACAGGTCTACATCCTAGAATTATCACAGAAGGTTTTGATGTGGCACGCAACAAAGCTCTGGAAGTGTTGGAATCTATGAAAATACCCATTGAAATTAAAAGAGAGAACTTGCTGGATATCACACGTACGTCATTAAAGACTAAGGTAATAACCTCAGATTACAATAAAAACTAATTAGTTATAATTTAAAAGTTTTTTTTTTACTCAAGAGAACAAAAAGTGGGGTGTTTTGTCTATGTCTATGGCATTTTAGTTAGCTAAAACGCCACGGTTTCAATGCGGTCTTTTATTTCAAGGCTGGTTAAATTGGGTAGGTTATTGTTAGAATTGATGAAAATCTGTTATGTCAATTAATGATCACCAGCTCTTTTTTACTTCCTTTTGTCTGATTGGCTTGAAATTTTTTATAGTAAGCAAATCCTGACCTTTACTGATGACTCTGCAATAATATGTATCTCTGAGAAATAAATTTAAGAAATAAATATTTAACTTTTTATTTACACCGGTCTTTGAATTCATATATGGAAATGTTATGTATATACATAAAATATAAATATTTTTAACAAGTTTAGTTATAGTCTGTAATGGAACTGGGAACACAAGCTTGTGCCAGTAACGAGACTCCATAGAGTCTGGGGACTCAACAAAATCTCAGTAAGCGCGTAATATTATTTTGAAATTTAAATTTTAAGTTTAAGGATAAGATACAAGAATGCATATACATATACCCTGGGAATGAGTCGATCTCTCGCAAGCTGTTTCTTAAATACAACTTTAATGTTAATATATAATTATATATCCTGCTTGTATCATAAAAAAATATTTGAAAAACCAAAATGACACAAAGTTTCTTTCACCTGTTTTTTTCCTACAGAGGAATCGCTTTACGATTTACAAAAGATTTTTATGTAGATTTGACAAAATAAGAATGACATTTGGCAAGTGAAACTTAAGATAGTAAATAGAAACTTTGTTTCCTTAGACTTTGCTTTGGGATTTGGTGAGAAACTCAAGCTTCATGCTGTTTTTGGTTATTTAATTTGCCTGGAAGAACTGTTGATTTACTTTAACTAATTTGTGTTGGTACATATTTAGAGTTGTTAATTAGTTGTGTTGTCTTATATGTAATCGGTAAAAATAAAATGGAGGAAGAACCTCCAGATTCCGATCCCGGTGGGGATCCTCAGCCTTCAATTCCGATGCAAACAAGTGACTCGGAGCAGACAAACCGTAAGCGCCCACAAAGCATTAATAAGCATTCTCAAATTCTTCTGCATATCCGCAGAAAAGATTAATCACAGAACCTTCGCAACGTTTACCATCAGTCCAATCTTCAAAATACTCTCCCCGATTATGTAATAAAAAAAGTCTAAATATTAAGATGAAGATTCTTCTCCTTTTATAGTTCATGTAAGTAAAATAACAAAAGATCTATCATCGGGAGCAGTGTTAAAACCAATAAAATTTGGTAAATTTCTCTTCCACAATAATATCAAAAATATTATTTGTGATGGTGTTAAAAGACACCATCACAACACAATGTTGGGACACAACAGAATATCAGTAGAATCCAAAAGTGCATTGGATGCCAATAGTTTTATTGATCACCCATCCCTTACTGCAGCTAAGTATGAAACTGTAATCCCCTCATACAATGTTACTCGAATGGGAATAGTGAGACAAGCCCCTGTAGAGTGGGCATTGGAGGAATTAATCTCATCCATTAAAGTGCCTTCTGGTTTTGAAAACAATAGTCCTATTTTAATCCCCACTCAGACTGTAGTTTTGACTTTCACAGGACAAAAATTACCAAACCATATCTATTGTTTTTATACATCAATGCCAGTAGAGACCTATGTTTTACCACTTATTCAATGTCTTAAATTTTGTCGATTTGGACATGTTACTTCTCAGTGTAGGTCATTACCTCTGAGTTTTGTATGTGCCCAAAACCATGATGGAGTATTTTGTCCTAGCCAAATACCTACTTGTCTATTTTGCTCAGGTTCTCATACAGCAAAAGATCCTTCTTTGCCCTGAACACTAGACAAAAGTCCATAAAACTTGTGATGTTTCAAGAAAATATTTCATATTTGGAAGCGTCTGCTAGACTCCCAGAAGTAAGAAGATCCTCTGCAGACACTACAGGGACCCCCAAGCCTCTTCAGCAGACCCCTCATGGCTCACCCTCAACCTCATTCTCTCATCCCCATTTCTCCTCACACAGAAAAACTATATTTATTCCTAGACATTCCCCTTATCCTGCATCAGGTTTTGGATATGACAAGTCTGCTCATCAGGCAATCATTGAAAATCCTACTCCTTCCTTTTCCAATGGATGTGCTTTAGATAAAAGCCCTAACTCCCCAATAGACAACCTGTTGAGTTATTCATTTCTATGCTATCCCGCTTCAGTGATACTGAACTCCCTTTTAACTTATACCAGAAACTTACTGAGCTCTCTTCCCTAACAAGCAACATTCATATTTCCACCGATTCTCCAAAGGAATTGTTGGGGCATTAAAAATAAAAAAAATGAACTCATTCACCTAATTAATAAATATAGTCCTCTCATTCTTGTCATCCAGGAGATGTGGGTTAAGCCTGGGTCCCATTTTAGGGTACCAGGTTACCTATGTCTTCAGGATGATAGAAGTGATGGTCATGCCGGGACTTCTATCCTAGTGTCAAGAAAAATAAATTATCGCAAGTTTCTCTTCCTTACCATAGTTCTACAATTAATGCTGTTGCTATTAAGGCATTTGGTATTTCCTTCCTTTCTATTTACATTCCTGATCCTAATCCAAATGTCTTAACAGAACTTGCAACTCTGGTATTCTCCCTCTATTCTCCTTTGGTTATCTTAGGAGATTTTAATATGCACCATACTATCTGAGGCTCCCACTTTTGTGATTCCATAGCACCGTCATTCCTGGATATGATGGATGATTTTAAGAATACAGAGGTTCTTAATAATTGTTGTCCTACTCGTCGAGTGACTCCTTTATAGAATATTAAAAGTGCTGTGGACCTAACCCTAGGGAACACGCCAGGGTTTGCTTCCTTCCTTTCTTGGAGAATATTGCAATCATCCCATGGTAGCGATCATTTTCCCATAATTATTTCTCCTACTATAAATCTTCCTTTTAACCCCAGATTGAAGTAAAACCTCGTAAAAGCAAATTTGTCATTGTATGCTTCAGTCTTAGATCAAGAGATTTCAGCTATTCCTCCAGTCCACAAAGATAATGTACTTGCAGCATATGCAGATTTGAGAAATGCAATCCTTTGTGCCGCTAGTAAGACATTTCCTTTAAAAAAACCACACAAAAGTCTTCCTTCCCCTCCTTGGTGGGACCAAGACTGTTCAACTGCATGTAGTAGACGAAAAGAGGCTGAATTAAAGTACTCTTTTTCTATGAGTAGAGAGAACTACCTTTCTTACAAAAAAAATTGCTGCTGAAACATTAAAACTGTTATCTGACAAAAAGCGAACAGGCTGGTTTAAATTTTGTGAGTCACTGTCACCTAGGACCCGTTCATCTCTAGTCTCGAGGAATGTCAAAAGATTCCGCTGCTCTGTCTCGAGTAATGAAAATATAATTGGTAATGATATGAATTCCTGGGTAAATGAGTTTTCCAATAAAATTGCTCCTCAAACAGTCCCATCGTTCAATGAATGCTTAGTTTATAATTCTGCTTCTTTACAAACGCAAGACAAATTTGATGGCCCTTTTACCTATCAGGAACTGTTTACCACTCTAAGAGATTTAAAAGACTCCTCCCCAGGAATTGATGGCATTCCTTATTCCTTTCTAGTTAATAGTAGTGAAAATACTAAAAGCCTCTGTTCTAAACCATATTTATTTTACTGGTATTTCTCCTGAAGAATGGAAATCACAAATCAACTTGCCCATCCTTAAACCAGGTAAGTCTAGTAGCGAATAATAAAAGGGCAATTTTATTATTTTTTTTCGTGAGGAATTGTGAGAAGTCATTTTAATTGTATAGTGACCTGATTGTGGAATCAGAACAGTTGTATGGCATTTTTTATTTATTCAATAGTTAATCATGTTATGGACTGACACATATGCCAAGCATTTTTATGCTCTGTGCATCGATGCGAGATACGCCTTAGGCTAAGTTCGCGTGGTCAGGGATGGTTCTCAAAGTATTAAGATATTTTTTTAAATTTGCAGGTTCATGCCAGCCTGGCGGATGTATTAACAGATGCTTGTGTGGATGCTGTGTTGGCTATTCGTACGCCTGGGAAACCTGTCGACTTATACATGGTAGAGCTGATGGAGATGCAACATAAAACTGCCACTGAAACCACACTTATTAAGGGTACGATAAATATATGCTATTCTAGATTTCTAATTACAAATTCCTTGTTTTTTTTATTGAATTATATTTTGACAGACACACAGTCATCCTGAGTTGGTAAATGCGTAAGCTATTGCATCCCATGGACACCTACAAACATTATCCATTGAAGTAGGTTACAGATCCGTCGTCACCCCTGTGGACTAAGATAGAATGCCTCACAGCCTGCTATTAAGATAACAGTAGTTAGACTGCTTATTAGCAGCGGAACTGCAATCCAAAGGCCTCCTCACAAAAATTTTTTTACAGTGAGAAAAAATGGATACTTTAATTAGATATGTAATCTTATTCTAAATTACATCATTTTTAAATTAGGACTGGTAATGGATCACGGTGCTCGCCACCCGGACATGCCAAAACGCGTTGAAAACGCCTACATCCTCACTTGCAATGTGTCCCTCGAATATGAGAAGACCACAGTAAATTCTGGTTTCTTCTACAAAACTGCCGAGGACAGGGAGAAACTGGTGGCTGCTGAGCGAGATTTTATTGACCTGAGAGTTAAAAAGGTAAATTTTTTAGAGAACATCTATTTCTTTGGCATAACTTTCCTAACCTTAACAGCCTGTAAATAATCTACTGCAGGACATAGGCCACTCCCATAAGGAGAATTTGGCATAATCATCGCCCCGGTCGGCAAACGGATTGGCGATCGCAGTACCAGACACCACGAACCCCCGATGCTGCCGCTCGTCGTCACATTGTCTGGTCTTGTATTTTTCTAGATGTCATCCCATCATCAGTTTGCAAATTATATTTGTAATTTGCAAGGAAATTGTTGGTAGCAATTACAATTTTCAATACTTTTCCTTGGTAGCCTCTAACGCCACTGGAATACAGGTGGTGGCACATTCTTACACTAAAACCATATTTGCCAAAATTCTGAGCTTGCAGTGAAACATAAAAATACAGATATAGAAGTACTTCTATAATCGCCTCACACGTGATCACATTGGTCAGATATATTACGAAAGTGTTAAAATCAGTCATGTGTTCCGACACATGACTGATTTTAACCATGACATTATCAAGGCTTTTTCCTCTTTCTACATTTACAACACCCAGGGAAGAAAAATTTATGGCAGAGTTTCGTATGCCGCAACTCCACAGCGACCTGACAATGTTATTACTAGATTTAAATTGGGTCAGTACATATCATCAAATATTATTTTATACATAATATTTCATATTATTACTATACAATCTTTTTAGATCATCGCTTTGAAGAAGAAAGTGTGTGATGGCACAGACAAGACATTCGTGGTAATCAATCAAAAAGGCATTGACCCCCTCTCTCTTGATGCATTTGCTAAGGAGGGAATTATCGCACTTCGCAGAGCGAAGAGGCGTAACATGGAGCGTCTAGCACTGGCGTGCGGAGGATCCGCTATGAATTCTGTAGACGATCTCACTGAAGACTGTCTTGGATTTGCTGGACTTGTTTATGAGCATATTCTTGGAGAGGAAAAGTACACTTTTGTCGAGGAATGCAAAAACCCTCTGTCTGTCACCATACTTATCAAGGGTCCTAACAAGCACACTCTAACTCAAATAAAGGACGCTGTTCGTGATGGTCTCCGTGCTATCAATAATGCTATTGAAGACAAAGCATATATCCCAGGGGCAGCTGCTTTTGAAATTAAAGCCAACTTAGAACTCCAGAAATACAAGGACACCGTGAAGGGCAAAGCACGCTTGGGTATTCAAGCATATGCAGAGGCGTTGCTTGTCATACCTAAAATGCTTGCTGTAAACTCGGGCTATGATGCTCAGGATACTATTGTTAAGTTACAAGAGGAGTCTCGATTAAGCCCTGACCCTATCGGTTTAGACTTGAGCACTGGTGAAGCAATAAAACCCACAGATTTGGGTATATTGGACAATTATATTGTTAAGAAGCAAATCATTAATTCTTGCTCCGTGATAGCTAGTAACCTTCTTCTCGTGGATGAAATTATGAGAGCTGGTATGAGCAGCCTTAAAGGCTGATTGTTTTGAATTATGTAATCTTAACTTTATAGTTTACTATGTGCCTATTTCTTTTAACTTACTTTAAAACAATTTACTAAGATTAAAATTTCTGCATTTTTTTTTCGCCATTTAACTATAATTGTGTCACATGTATGTGGCTATGATATGAAAATTAATAAATTGAATTAATAACGTACCTACATTGTTTCAATACTTTCCATTGCGAATGATATTCGTTACGAATAACACTTACTGCTCATAATATGGTATTCATGTGACACCTGGCTAAAATAAAAGAAAGAAAGTAAATAGACCTATCTAATTGTCCAAAAATAAAAACATGTTCTAATTTCGATAAATCCCTGTCTAATCAGGCATAATAAATTTGTCTCTTATTACTATGTAAAGATCGTAACATACTAATTGTGACATTGACTAATAAAATTGTATAAATTTGTAGTCTTTACAGAACACTACATAGTTTGTCTTCCTAAAAGTAAACAATAAAACCATGGATTAACATTGTACGCGGAGGCGTTTTTAAGTTCGCGGAATGGGGGATGATAAAAATTCAAAACTATCTTTCTTTTTCTATATATTCTGCAAGATGAATATATTTTTGAGACCTTTCGATCTTATTAAAAACTTACAGTTGTTGAATAATTGATAATTCAAGGTTATTTGTAATTGTACTATGTAATATTTTTTTGTTGTCTTTCAACAAACATCACATTCTATAAGACCATAACGCCACGGAAAGCGCAGGGACATGAATGTTATGACTTTGTAAAAATATAAAACTATAGATTCATAGGGTTTTGAAGTGCTAAACGCAAATACCTTGTTATTCGTTTATTACTTACATACACAAAGATCGTAATTATTTTAATCATATCATTACATTTCTGAGATTTGTTACAACGGTAGTATGTTGCAACATCATATTTTTTTTTCAAGTATAATTAGTGCACATTAATATCTTTCAATACAAATACACAGACATCAAATATTTTTATATCAAGTTTACGCATTTCCAACACCACTATGATAACTTTATTAGTGTTAGAAATAAACAGTATTATGCTTATTTAGACTATGAGATAAGAATTGGAGACGCTGTGAGACAAGAACTTTACTTTTGTGTCTCTTAACATACGTTGCTAAACGGCATGACATAGGAACAATTGTATAGTGTCGGCTAGAATCTTGGGCGCTGGCCTTCATATCTTCAACTGCAAAGTAGACGATCCATGAACATACGCCCAGCGCCCTAAGTTCCAAACCGAGAAGTGTGTACACTAAGTGAGAACAGGGATGACCTTTCACACTATTCATTAATATCTATGGTTTTAATATACATAAAAAAATATATTTACAGAAGGTATGAAGCGTCATACGTGTCAAAGATATTACTAACATTCAATATTGCACTAGTCTAAAAAAAAATTACATAATCAAAATAAATTGACATATTTTTCATTAACAGTCATAAATAAAATAATTAAAGGTATTAAAATAAAAATTCTATCAGGTTTAAGAGCGAGAGCAGCGTAGTTATTTTCGTAGGTAACCAAGCTCATCCGATGACATCGCAGACGTCAGTCTCTGCTCTCAAACAGGTAGAAAGCGGTAGGTGCCGAGTGCTGTAGGAAGCATAGGTGCCACTGACGGGAGGATAAGCTATATAAAGAGCACTGAGTCGTCTCATTGGCGCAGTAGCTAAGCGTTTGGCCGCGCTTGTATGAACTACAAATATTTTTTCCGGGTCTGGGTGTTTGTCCATCTGCAATTTATGTTTGTGAATTGCCTCTACGACACAGAAATTCCTAATGAGGAGGGAATATTTTTATTAAAAAGAAAGAAAAAAGGTATCATAGTAGTAGTCTATAATGTAAGTGTTTACATATATATATATAAATATTGCAAACTTATAATATTTTGGTTACCAACACGGATGGATGCACTATTTTGCAGAAAATATGAGTGAGTAAGCAACACATTTGGCAGACACCATATACAAATTGTCTTATTCGTTAACATTTAAGAAATGGAAACTTAACGAAATACCATAGATAACTATAATTAAGTATTACAATAATTTTAAAATAAAACGTCAAGCAAACCGGGCCGATATGATCAAAAATGGTTAAGTCAGATTTACTTAACATTTCATTTTTGCACGCCGCTTGAGCATAGGTCCCCTTTCCTCTGTGCATCTTTTGTGGTGACACAAAAATATACTAAATGCATATCATTTGTGTATCTTTGACCAATATAAGTTATTTTTAAAAACATGTCACCCAGTCCCAAACTAGGATTTCCTGTGTTTTTGTCATTGTTGATGATAAGATACATATAGATAAATAATCATATATACAAAATTAATAAACATCTATGATGACCAATGTAAAAGTACAAACATTTATATTGGTCATTCTAATGTGTGCCCATAGCAAGATTCAAACCTGCCACCTTCGAAGGCGGGATACAACCAACTAAGCTATTGGGTCGTCGCCGTAGTGATCATTACTCTTTGCAGTAGACAATTATTGCTTTTTTTCTGAGGAGTTTTACAGATATACATTGAATAAACATCCAGACCTGGAATAATTAATTGAAAGTCAGTTATCATATATTTTAAATTTCATATGTTACATGCAACATAACCAAGAGAAACTTCTTAAAATATTTTTTTTAACTTTTAATATTAAATTAACAAATGAAACTTAAGTCGCCAGTTCGATTTTAATTAATACATTAATTATGTTAAATTTTAAAAAATATTTAAAGTTACACGTGAATTAGTTTAACTCTTCTCTCTATAAATTACAAACGGGATCAAAAAGTACAGCCAAAATAACTGTACTATTAAAGGATGTGTACACAATTATTTAATACTTTAATGTATTGAAAGAATAAGCAACAGAAGGAAGATTTTGTTACATTGATTGAATTTGATATTTTGTAGCAACTTAAGTAATAATCAATCATACTTTCTTATATTCAAATTACATCTTACAAACTATAAATGACAAACTGTTAATTAACTCATAAACATAATTCAAAAAATAAAAACTTATGTTATTAAAACAATTTGTTGTTATTAGTTAATAATAATAATAAATCTTTAATTGTTCCTAAAAGAAAAGGTACCAAAATTACTTAAAATTACACCCAAACTGATATCCTAGTTTCCTAGTATCCCCCCTGACTTGGGGGGCCATGTGAGATGAATACAAAGTTAAGTTGAATGGCTGTTTGCAACAGAACTAGCAGTTTAACATTAGCAAAAGGCATTTATCAAAAAAACTAAACATGATAAAATAATATAAAGCCTATGAGTTATGACAATAGTTTTCAATCTTCAATAACCAAAGTACCTCCAACATATGGCAGGTGCTATAAAATATTTATGGTTACATCATCTTATGCAAAAATTTAATTTTAATAAATGCATAATATTTGGTAACTTAATAACTATGTCACAATATTTGTGGTAGCAAGATAAACACTTACTAACAAAATAATTTGTGAGTGGGTTGTTGACAGGAATTACTGACTTAGGAATAAATATTTCTATAAAGAATAAAACATTGACTTGTCTTGACATTATGCATGGTTTCTTGTTTGATGCCATATCTTGTTTTCACTTCTTAAAACTTGATGTTCACACACTGTAATTAGTGTTATATATCACATGCCCAATAGAATAATTCTTAGGATATTGTCTTAAAATTTAAATATAGTTCCATTATCATTTAATGAATTTTTAGCAACCTTTAAACTACTATTTGAGAAAAAAATATTTATGATTCTTTATTACTGTCTACTACTACTAATACCCTATTGCTGATTGTTGTATATCTATCTTAAATAAATAAGTCTAAACTGTTTTAAAGAGTTGATTTTAGGAGGCAACTTTACCATTTATTGCTTCTGTTTTTCTGTAATAGCAGCTCTTTCATTTACGTCAATGATTGACAGGTTCAGAGAAGCTACAATGGCATGAAGAACAGAGATGGCTGTTTTCACCACAGCCACTGGCATTGTCACAAGGGCAATCAGCTTGAATAATCCAATCCCGAGAACTGAAAAAACATAAATCCGACTGAATTATAATCTTTAACTCACAATTAGGCTGGAAATAAATCCTAGATTTTCCTCAAGGAGTTTTCAAATGCTATATATTATGCAACCTTTATAAATTCTCGATGTGTTGAAACAATAGAAATTTTATTCAATATAGTCACCCTCCATGGGTTAACACACATTCAGAGAATTTTCTGTGTAGTGGAGAAGTAAAAAAATCTGTCATTTTATCTCATCCCATGGGTACCCTTTTTACTTCTAAGGTAAATGCTTGGAATGTCTAACCACAGATAGGAGAGTACTCAGAGACTGATATTACAGGTGCAGTGTCTGCGATGGTAATCACCAATACATATTCCAAAAGTGGCGATTAAGATGAACTCTTAATGCGGGAGAAGACTATGTCCAGTAAAATACTATTTAGTTTAGTTGAAGTTCTATCTTCAATTTTTACTATTACTTTAACTTTATTTTTAATTAACTATGTTACATTGTACTTAAAAAGATTCTTACAAAATGAGCCTAATTTTGCTGTTCATCTTTCTGTGTTTGTTGTGTCATAATTCAAAATTTATTGTGACTATGTTTTGTACTATTATGAGATGGCAAAATCTCATAATAGTATAAAATTATATAAAGTTTGAACATTTAGACTATGGGCCTGTAACCTTGTGGAAAATTCAATCATTGTGCTAGAACACAATGAAAAACAAAGTTTTTTAAATATCTGTAAATTTCTCATATTCACTTGGTCTAATGACCAACTACCCTGTAGGCTAATGCCTACTAATAATTTAAAAACAAATTGCAGTGATCTTACCCAAAGGTCCAGTAAAGAAGTGCAGAACATAGATAGCAGCATAAAATGCTTCATTGCCAGCACACATTAGGAAAAGCACTGTTTTATTTGTGTAGTACACATGCATAATGGGGTTTTCAGCCATGTTAATAAATTTATGGGAGGTCTTCCCTTGTAAAGTGCATGTGTGCAGGTATATCCAATGGCCAGTTATATCAATAACCATGGATAGTTGAAACCAGAATGTGTAATGAGGGTAGAAAGTAGCAAGTGTCATCATCAAGCCAGCAGTGCCAGCCCGATCAGTCAACTGGTCCAACATTCCACCAAATTTGGTGCCTGTAAATGACATATGGATATTTAATTTCAGAAAATGTATAAGGTAACAAAATATTAATTGTCATGTTGATTATATTTTACTTTAAGATTATATGTTTCATCATCACCATCATTATTTCATCACAAGTCCACTGCTGAACAGAACTGATTGTTTATATATAAACAATTACTTCATAAATAAAATACTTAAATAAAAAAAAAATAAGTTTCTGTTAGTGATTTCATAATAATTGTCTTTTTACTAGCTTAGGTATAACATAACTTATGCAAGTAATCTCTGCTGGATTCTTACAACCTATGATTCTGGACAAAATTTCTCCACCATACTTTCATTTCAACATTGGTGCAAAATTACTTTTATAGGATAAATGGTATGTTGCACAAACAAGCAGCTGTTTACATACACATTCAACAATCACTTTAGCCCGGTGTCATACCAAATTAAAATTTATATTGTTGGGTATTTTTTTTTTTTAAATTGTCTTATTTATTATCAATTCCATAAATACTGTGAAATAATGTGACACATATGCATGCATATTGTGTTTGCACTAGAAGGCTGTTCAGTGAAACATAATTGTTAGGTACACACAATGGGCATTCAATAAAAATTGTGAATAAATGTTATAGGAAAGTTTTTAGTTTGACACTTGAAATGTCTTTTTCTTAGTTGAATATTCCTTTACTATATAACTCTTATTATACTCTATAAATCCTGAGCATGCAAAAATATCTGTACTATGGCTACTACCCAACTCCTGGTCAAGACCTGACCAGGGCGAGACTTAAATGCCTACTGTTGCAGGGTTGTTCGTATCGCATTGTGCATAAATTTAAATTTAATCTTATAGTTTTGTAGCAAGTCTCTTTTAGTCTTACAGGTAATAAAAAATCGTAATGTGTCATGTTTCTTAATAATTTCGTCAAATTTCTTTCAAATAATCAAGATCTGCTTACTAATTCCTGACCAGGACCTGGTAACAGTATATTTCTAATACAAACATCTAAAGATCCTAGCTTTTATTACAACCAACTCCAAAGAACTAAAACAATTTAGCATTGAGTATATCAGCTCATATGTATCATTAGTTATAATATTTATTAGATCATTAGGTACTTGAAGTATGAAGCTCTTGTCTTGCTAAAATAAGACTTGACAGTGGATCAGCCCCAACTAGTACCTTTCTGACATGCAGGTCCGGGCGATTGTGTATGTACTGCGGTTTATTTTTTTTTTATGGAAAAGGTGGCAAACAATCTGTCGGTTTACCTGATGGTAAGTGATTACCTTCGCCCACACACATCTGCACAGAGGTGCTGCAGGTGCGTTGCCAGCCTTTTGGAGATGATTTGGGAGATGGGAGGGAGAATGAGGCGGGGAGTGGGCATCCAGTACCTAATTCATGAAACAAAACACAGAAGCACAAGCTACATCACACCAGTTTTCTGCAATTCGGTCGAGCAACAGCAGAAAAGCCACCGCTTGGCTCCACCACATTTAGTGCATACATTTTACCATTTTTTGGTTACTGTTGTAGTAGGGCATCCCAAGCAAGGTTCATCTTTGCTGGATGACACAAACAAATGACTTCTAGTTTTCAAAAACAAAAGATAATAATTTAATTTTTTTAGCTCTCTTACAGGTTTATAAGCCAGTATTTACTTTCGTAAATCCTTGTATGTTGGTCTGTAATCCACATCCAAGATTAATATCTTGAAAAGAACTTAACCGATTCTGACGGCACTTTCATTTGGATTAGGAGACCCTGGGAGTAGAGACTAAGAAGTAATTAAGGCTAAAAAATATTAAGGGTCTCGTGCGAAAATTTAAAAACGAGTTAATAAAAGCTTCCCTAAAGGACTTCTTATGGACCCTTCTATACTAGGATAAAGGTCATTGACCAAACCTAAGCACATTATTACCAATTGAATTATGAGATTACTGATTGCTTAGTCATACATACTTTGATTTAAATATCTCGCAGCATGGCCATCAACAGCGTCTAACAATGCCGAAGTTATGTAGCATATACATGCTAATACGCAGTGCGTAGGCATGTAATAGAAAGATATAATTGCAAGAAAAATCCGAGCGAAGCCTGAAACAAATAATATAAACAATGACGCAAAATACTTAGTAAATCGATAAAAATAAATCACATTAAACTAACCAATGATATTGGGGACAAAAAGAAAGATATTTTCTTTGGTTTCGATCATTATTATTATATACTTGGCTTGAGATTGGGACAATTTATAGAAAATTTAAAATTTTCTTTACTTAATAAGAAAATGATTCCACTATATCCCTACCCAGAATTGCCAATCTGTATTACTAATTACCATACTATCAAATGTGACCATCATGAAAATAGTAAACCTGCCTGAAAAAACTAACTGAAAATTTGCCAACTCTGTCTAAAAAAATACCTGTAAAATACCCGTCGTATTTGAATGCCCCCTTTGGGATGAATAAGAAAATACCTATTTCAATGAACTTCTTTAATCAACTTAAATCATACGTCAAATTATTGTTACACGGTGACGGTGTATGACTGAAAATAACTTATAATATAATAATTAAAATAATCAGCTGTTAATTTTCCGAGTTTCACTTTTGTTGGTAGTTTTTAGTGTCACGTACCATGTACCAAGACTACTTGGTCTTTGTCGAAAATACCAAGATTGGCCGTTAAAAATACACCAACAATATATAATACCGACAAATTTTAGAGATGCATATGAAAAAAACATTCTAATCAGATTTCCCTTATAAAAATTTATTATAGCAAGCACTTATCGTTTTCCATAAATGTTAGTTACAAGTAGCTAGATGGGGTAGTGGTAACGTGCAGCGCTCACGTTCTGAGCTCAACTCCCATGGGAAAGTTTTTCTTTTAACGCAATAAACCAGAAGCTTTTGTTGAAGCGCTTGTGAATGATTAATATTCTTCAATTGATAAAAAAATCAAGTATTATTAACTAAAAATTATCAATTAGTATTTTCATTACTGAAAATTAAATCAAATATAACACTGACACCAAATCGCTGTCAGTTGTCACTTTTTTGCTACTGTACGGCCCACTTTGTACGATTGGTAAAAGTGCTACGTAACGGTATCGCCCAATCATTTTACTGATGATATTGATAGTGAAAGAAATTATTTGCGTCAGAAAATGTTTTTTCAGGATCTAAATCCGTTTACTTTGGACTTCTACCATTTATGAATTATTACGTTACCGTTATAAATTATTAATTTATTTTACATTTTATATCCGAAACGTAATATGATATCTAAAAGAAATGTTTAAAGTGATATTTCTTCTGTGCGTTCGATGATTACTGCCCTCTATTAACCATATACGAAACTGAAGTATATTTTTTTCAAAGGGATGCCATTTTCGCCCCAGGTGTGTAATAGTTTTCAGTTTTCAATACCAGCTTCGTGTTAAGATTTCTGAGTGGTCATCTAACATCACTAATCTAAATATAAAGGAGCAAACGAGCAAGTGGGTAATCTGATGAAAAGTGATTGCCGACGCCCACGTATATTTGCAACACCAGACGATCGGCAAGTGCGTTACCGACCTTCAACAATATTTGAGCAGCAGGGGCAGGGAAGAGTGGCAAGATTTTCCACGCTTACTAACTTGCGGGCCTTCTGCTCGCGAGTCTATCCGAAGCTGGCAGTCTGCCAAGGCCACCGGGTGGGGTTTAAGGCGGTTTAAGTCAAACATGTAAAATGTTATCCCGACATAACCAGTCACCGCCTTCGGTGATTGGTTATGTGTATATGGTATTATATAGATATGGTATTCTAAGAGACCCTGGTACTACCCCGGTTGACCTGGCCCAGCAAAGGCCGCCGCATGGCTCTACCACATATTAGTGTCAAAGCCTTAGAACGTAAGGATTCGTGAGAATTTCGTGGCTAGTTATAACTATTCTGTATAGTGCTTGGTATACGATTTATGAATTTCATTTTAAATTACGTTCCATTTGGCTTAACACTATGTATTTTTTAAAGAAACTTATCGACACAATTAAAATAGGTATTACGTTCCATTTGGCTTAACACTATGTATTTTTTAAAGAAACTTATCGACACAATTAAAATAGGTATTACCTTCAACAAAATATTCGTGATAGTTCCAGCTTATTCCAGTATTTTTATTCACTTTCAAAATTAAGAATATAGTAACTAGATATCAAAAAAGATCTTCATATCACCAAGATAGATTTTTAGTTTGGATTTGTTAAGGACAGAGGTTGAAAAAAATAATAGAAAGCTTTATGTGGACAGAAAAGAGATTGAATGATTAGTTGATGTTTGCGCAGTGAAAGGGATATTAGAAAGGTTCGAACTCCCGAGATTAAGATAGCTTAAATGAATTAAGATTCCTATAATTTTGCAGTAAAAATTACGCGGTTTTTTTAATATTTCAAATCTGCATAGAGACTGGTGAAAGATATTTAGAACGAACGTAAATAAATTGATATTTTCACAATTTTAATTGCTGATGCAGGGCGTTACAAATATTGTGTAAAGAGTGAGCTAACTTAATTATTTAGACTTACAAAAGATATTCTGGTCAAACAACTACTTGTAATTTCAACATTTTTATTAAGAAAACGGAAACAGTGAAAAAGTACATAACTATAATGCAGTTGGTTACATTTTTTGTATAAACGAATCTTTTACAGTTAAAAACGAGGCTACATTTTTACTCTGTTTTAAGAATTGTATACAACACGAAGAAAGGGTTGCAAATAATATATATATTTTGTTAAAATGCAACAAATAAAATAAAGTTCAATTTATTATTGTAATAAGATGTATACTTTTATTATTTTAATATGTATAAAAAACTATTCTTCTTGCTATGAATAATGAACATAAATAATAAGCATATACATTATAGACACCTCACCTTTGTGAAAGAAAGGCAGTGCCTTCAAAACTACTTGACTCAACAATTTCCATATTTATGAATCAGTGCTATGAAAGTTATTCATCCAATTGTCCCCACTTTTCAGGTAAGTTGCAACAGCCCACAAAAGAAATATTGATTCATCACTACAAAGAATAACTAAAATTAATCTGCAATGAAATTACTATTATGTTTAAAAGTTACAGAGGCACATAGCATAATAAAATATAAAACAGAGTAAAAATTTAGGTGCATGTAGTTAGATTTTAAGCAGATAAATATACTTTAATTTTGATACATATTTTTATACAAAACATTTGTCTAATTTTCTGAATAAACCTGTATGTAAATATGATCTCTACCAGCAATAGGCCTCCTGAGCATGCATGGTCATTGTTATATTTAATCAGATAATGAGACAATTGTATGAACTTATTATTTCAGCATTAATTTATTTATACATTTACACATTGCCAATAGCTTCTCCAAGTGGTATAATGACTGCAGTTCATGTGAACTGACTATAATAATAATTACATTTGTATTTTGCTCATAATTTGTAATTAATGCATTAATAATTGAACACAAACATGCCGGTTTAGTAGCCACAAAGTATACAAATAAATATTTTCTGCTGCGGTCTCATACCACTCGCATAACACTGCTTTGTCTAACCTAACAATGACAATATAGGTTGTGACTTCTGTGGCTATTATGATAGTCAACATCATAGAATGTTGAACTTGCAAGTGAGATAATGAACAAAACAATAATTTATATATATCTTTAATTAAATCACCCTTGATTTCAGACCATTTTCACTCTATGATGGAATAATACAATTCATTGAGAAGTAAGTCACATAACCTATTATTTAACTTTTATCTAAAATGGACTATCAATTATGCTCTATGAAATTTTTAAATTCCAGTTACTTTTGCACATCTATTTACATATTTTACAAGGAGAAGAAATAATAAATAATATTTCTATACCTTTGATATGAGCTTAGTTTCAGTACAAGATATCAAATCTCAACAAACTAATGACAAATGAGAAAACATTAATCATTGAAAATATAGTAAATCTACATGTACATGTTATTTACAAGAAGCAGCGAAAATTTTTTGAAGAAGCAGTGAATATTTTTTAAAAAACAACTATATAGAAGACTAATTTTATTGTGATATAATTATCACTTCAAATGAGATGTGAATGCCTTATTTAAAATATAAATAACATTATCTTCTACATTTATTTAACTGCCTAAATAATAATAAAAAAAAATGGTGTAGAATTTTAAATATATTGCGTGTAAAACCAAAGTGACATGAAAATAGTAGGCTAGTGGCAGAGAATTATTTTGAACATCTAATAAACTCAATTAAGCTGCATATTAATTTAACTTTATGGTTGAGTTTCTTTCAGACAAATTGCACATGCAATATAATGTCACATTCAAACATCACTACTAACATGGCCACACTCGCCACAGGAGTACACTCCATATTATGACATAATAGAACATAGCAGATACAAAGAAATGACATTAACAATACCTATATTACATGTAAATGTTTTTATAGTTTTTCATAATTTCAAGTTTTATGTTTTTTTTATCGACTAGCTTTGGGTTAATATAAGTTTATACAATAAGCCATTACTCCAGTATTGGATGGTTTCATAAGCAACAAATATAACATCCACAGGACTAAAATATTTTTAGAGAAAACCAGTTTTTATTCAAAGCAAATAATCATACTAATGAAGAGGATAAAACATTTTGTAATGGTAATATATTGCTTATGAAATCATTTATTGAAACTGGGCAGTTTTTACAAAGATAAAAAAAAGAAAACTCTAAGCAACTTGCACTAGTCAACTAACTGTACTGTATTAATGTCAATCTGCCTTCAAAATTAACTAGACATTTTATGTAAGAAAACATATTTGAATCCCATTGCCTTTAAGTGACATTGACATCAAAATATGTCTTGTTTGTTAGCTCAAAGTAGATACATCCAACATAATATCTATCAGTTGTTTATAGATGGAACAAGTACTTGAACTTTTCTTTGATAATAAAGCACCATTTATGATAGGATGAAAGCAACAACAACACAATGTAGCATTTTCATGTGTGCTCTTGTTCATGCTTTTATTTATTAGATTTTTTTTATGCATGACATCCAGCCAAAGTGCGTTGTACAATCGTATTGTAGTTTTGATTCAAGGCTCTTAATTTCATCATGAAAAATTATAATTGAATGAATTAGTCGATCAGCACTATGCAGTTTACATTTTTTTAGAAGAAATGTTGTTGGAAGAACTCATTAGCTTAAATAATGTTTTAATGGTTAACACTGTATAGCTATATGGTATATAGGACTTATTAGTTTATGTACAGTTTGTAATATTGAAACTTAAAATTACATAACAAAGTAAGACACAAGTAGCCAGTTAGAGAAAAATCTAATATGTGTTACATAACAAAACTCAAGCACAATAAACATTAACAGAAACAAAATAACTGTGCCTTTCCAATTCCAACCTATGTCTGTGAAACCATGACCTGGTACATCCAATCAATAGGTATTCTTACCTTTAAAGCAAGTAACACATTGACTTTATGAGCCAATTGTTATTCAAGAACATAAGCTAGCTTCTAATGGCAGAGTTCTTTAAAAACGTCAATATAAACAAATTCACTGATTAACCTTCATCACATAGTTCCTGTTTCAATATCTTTATAAATATAGACTATGTGCCAGGCCATATATCCAGAAACAAATAAATAAAGTCGACAAAGACAAACAACTCCAGATAGGACGAAATCATCTTTTTTACTTTTTATGAAGATGCAAATGTAATAATTAAATGCTTATGTGTAAGCTCCAGTTCTCTTATTGTATTAGCAAAAACAAGTAAGTTTTTAATCACAGCGAAAACGCTAACAAATATATTCATGCTCTTTAGCGCATTACATACAGAATACGAATCACGTTGAGAGCGTTATTTTCGCTTAATTGAAAGAGGCCAGTCCAGTCATCACATATGCAACGTCCAATAAAAATACCTAGCCAGAAATTGATGCTCCGAAAGTGACTAATCCTTGTAGAGAAGCATCGCATCCCAAACATTCAAGCTTCACATTTATCACTTCAATTTAAAACATACCAAAAATGCTAGAAATTCGTACGCACTAGGAACAGTTCCGTTAGATCACGACGGATCTCACACCACAATGGGATAATCTTGATAAATTAATTCACTATCATAACATATAAGCGGTGACACGGACTTGCGGTATTATTTGCAGGCTTTTTTGATTATGGGTCCACCGGTATAAGCATCTGCAGCATTTTAACCATTTTGTCTATATATTGTAATTGTTGAATAGATTTTGATTTCACTTAACCATGATCACCACTTCAAGAGCAGTTAATGCTTGAAGCACTTTATTTTAACAACTTTATTTTCGATATAACACTACACTGTTAGTGTGTGCGGCCACCACGCTTTGCTACTCGTTAAAGTAGCGCACTTTGCCACCACCGCAACGCACCACATCCTCCCATGCTGGAGAGCAAAAATAAATAAATCATGTATAGCTAATAATGCAGAACAAATAGTTTCAGTTAATAATCTATTGAATGCTTTGATATTGGTACTTTGTACTACCCCTCCTCCGATCTTATATCTCATAAGCGTAAAACCGGATATGTGAAGGTAAAAACCTGTGTGTGTTTGAGCATACACTTACGCGACAATAATATCTGAGAAAAAACAGTTCTCCTCCCGACTTTGACCACTGCGAAAACTTCCGAATATGCAATATTGGCAATTGTCAACTGTGTCTGATATATTATAGTGAATTCTTAGGTAAAACAAAATAATATGTCATTAGCAGCCAATTTAAACTATCTTTTATGTGGAAACGTTTTTAATTTACTATACTACTAAATCAGCCTATTTTTGTCCACTGATTAACATAGGCCTCACCAAAAAAGCGCTAAATCAAAAACCAAAATCTAGCATACATTTCTTGGAACATTTACCCATTCTCACCATGTCGGGTAAGCAGGATGGTGAGTGCAGTGCCGGTGCCCTCGGTGGCGAGTATAAGTACAAGTATAGCGGCCAGTGGCGCCACCATGAGTAGTGATTACTTACACTACAGCAAGTCAAGTGCTATTATTATAAGCATTGTTTGGATTTTATGCAGTCCTCCGGAGCATCATTGCAGCAAAGGGGATAATGCTTACATCGTCTGTTATAGATGCAAAGGCAGCGCAGTACACTTGCAAATTTTCAATCGGTTTACACTGCTGTCCTTACCCATTGTACAAACTCTTAACCTATGTAAATCGGGCTTTAGCACGCTGAATGCATGCAGAGGCAAAACTACTGACCGGCACCGACGTAGTCGATGATCTGGAGTAAGTGGCGAGTATCATGCCGCGTGTGTGGCGGCACGAAGCGCAGAGCGGCGCCCCCTGCGGCCACGGCCACGGCACTCTCCAGAGCGTCCCGCACCAGGTCGCAGCGTGGACGCCGCGCGGCTCCCAGAAGCTGCTCGTTGATATCGAAACCGAAGGTCACACCGTCCATGTCGCGTGGCCGGGAAGCGCAATCGAGGAGGATGACGGCCGGCCTTCGGTCCGATACGACATCGGGGGCAGGGCAGTCGTCCGGCCGCGGAGGTTCGGTGCGTTCCTTTCGAAGCGGGCGCGCCGCCGTTTTGTCGCGTCTTCGCGTCACACGCGTTTCTAGGGCGGGGTAGTCGGCGTCGACCGGGGTAATGGCGGTCAACTCTGCGGTGGGCTCGTGGCGGCGCGGCTCACCGACGGTCTCACCCTCGGCGTAGAAGTTGCACGACTCGATGAGATCGGGTATGTTCTGGCGCGTGCGCGCGATGTCGGCGTACGAAGCATGCGGAGGCGGAACGGCGCGCGCGGGCGCGGAGTCTGCCGGCAACGAGTGAAGCGAGTGCACAGAGTCCATGTCGTCGTTGGAATCGTTGCTGCGGTCGGACGGCGGCGCAGACTCGCGTCGCGCTCGCGGCTCAGGGGCTCGGCGCCGCGGCGGCTCTGGCTCGTCGGTGCGCCGTCGAGGCTTGCGCTTCTTTGTGACGGTCTGGAAGTCGGTGAGCTCGGCGGCGATGTCGGTGTGCACAGGGGCGGACACGGGAGTGGGGATGGGAACGGACGCGGGCGCCGGTTCATCGCACAGGTAGAAGGCGTCGCGCGGCTCGCGGCCATCTGCGCCCCACGACCGGCGCTCAGCCTTGGCGGGCTCGTTGCGCGGTGCCGGCTTGTCCGTGAGGTCGGACAGCTTCGTCCGAGAGAGCTCCTCCATGGAGGTGGCGCGCTTCATCTTGTTCTCCTTGTCCTTGCGGCGCTCGGTGGAGCGCTTCTTGCCGCCCTTGTCGTCGGAGTCGTCCTTGTGCTTCGCGCGTCCGATTTTGTTACCTCGAGCACTGTCCGCGTTAGATTCGATGAAACGTAAAACTTCGTTGAGATCCTTGTTACCCTGATATCCATCTATTTCCTGTGACTTTATGACGGTCTCGTTCTTTGAAGACTTTTTTCTCCTCGGTTTCTTTTGTTGACTAGATCCAGACAGGGGAGAACTAAATCCTTGCACTGAATTTCCGTTTTCGTCTAGCGATTTCTGTAAACAATACAGAACAGTTGCAAATATGGTATTAAACAAAAAAATGTATGTAATGTATGTAATGTAAACATTACTTTACTTTAAATTGAGTACTATAACATTTTAAAATCTCACGTTTTAGTATTCATACATAAATATTTAAGTAACACAAAACAATAATATTTAAATAACCAAATTCATATTAATCTTATGAGTACATGTCAAACGTAACGGACGTGTTGGACTAATTTTGAAAAAAGTGAATTTTTTGTGTTATGAGTAAAAAAAGAGCCTGGTAACTCAAGCGCTAGAGACACGAGACAATCACAATATTCTAAACCCTGGTTTGCTCAATTTTTGCCATCAGCTAGACAACCCAGGGCCCATGACGCAGCAAGCACGTAAGCTAACTTGGTGACGTGATACGTATAATTGTAGACGCTTGGTTGACGCCACGCCCGCGCGAAGACGGGTATGCGTTTTAAACATTTCCCCACGAGACAAAAAAGCGCAGTGACGCACCTTTTGCTTGTACGTGGTAGAGTCATCCGTCGACTTTTGCTGCTGTTCGAATGGGTCGGCTCGACCGGAGTAATACCACGACCTCGCAGAATACCGGCGTGAAGTAGAGGCATCTTGTGGTTCAGCATTTTGTTCGGTAAGTAAGGTACCCGGAGGCTCATAACCTCTTCCCAGCTCCCTCTCCCCGTCCTCCCAAATATCCTTAAAGGCCGGCAACGCACCTTCAGCTTCTTTGGGGTTGCAGATGTACGTGGGTGACAGTAATCACTTCCCATCAGGTGAGCCCCTTGATCGTTAGCCTCCTTAAGCAGAAAAAAAAAACCTTGCAGTCGTCGGTGGCGGTGGTGGTGGTAGCGGAGGTGGAGCCGTAGCCGGGCCTCGTCAGCGGCAGGCCGTTGAAGCTGCTGGTTATCACGCTGCGAGGCTGCTCACAACAATAATCAAAGTCACAAATATTTATAGCGCTTCAAAAGTTATGTCTCTACAAAGAAGGCCCAACAAGATACTTTGATATATAAAAAACTATAACGAAAATATGTATACATTAAGAAATGTGAGAGGTGTGAGAGAGTGTGTGTTTGAATGTGTGTGTGTGTGTGTGTGTGTGTGTTTGAATGTGTGTGTATGTGGTGAGGGTGTGGTGTGTGTGTGTTTGTGTTTCTCGGATAGGCAAATCAGCAGTGGACTTCATACAGGCTAAAGAAGAAAAACTGTTCATATCATTGTATCCAAAATACCAGGAACTCTAAATTGACCATATTATTACGTGACCTAGAGTTTCTCTAAGAAAGCATTTTCTAGTCTCATAGTACAATTTTTCATGGATTACGACGAATTTTGAAGATAAGTAAAAGTAATGACATTTTTTAATTTTTCATTTCATTATCCTATTTCAGTTCGTACGTCGTACATACACATCAACACAGAATTATACACTTTTATATCTTGAATTAAGTTTACATAAATTCCATTTTAATGAAAGAAACGAATATGCATGGTACGCATAACACTATATACTGTAGGTACTTTAAGTAATTAAATATTTTACAGGATTTAAGTCCTTAGCCTAATAACATTAAATTTATAGTTATTCACGAATTTTCTAAGGCATCGTTAAAAAAAAACAATGTAATTGATAAATGACCGGCCCAATTAACTATTTCACTCGCCGTTACAAATAAAACGGCAAGCACGAAAAGTAATATATGGCCCACAGCATAAATAAACTACTACTAATAATCCAATTAAGCTTTGATGAAAATGTCACCTTTGGGTCGACTGCGACAGCCGACTGTGTAGTAGACGATGTCGTGTTGCAACTGGCCACAACCTCCGGTGTTGTGATGCAACTAAACGGTATTGCGGAATCCACCTGAAAATAAAGTCCTCACGTAATACTATAAGCTTGACAGTCATTATTTCAAACAAAAAATAAAAAGTTTAATTAAGTGTCCTACCTCTTTATCGCTATTAGGATTAATAACTTTTATGCCAGACACAAACTTGTCCGCCCTTTGAAACAGATTTTCGATTAGAAGCACTGTAAGGGCCGATGGTTTGACCTTCTTATTGTCTTTACATCGTGTTACTAACTTTTGGTCAGCATTATGGTTACTTGATTTTTCAAGTTTATGAGTTTTTTCTTTACGGCTAATTCTCAGATCTTTATTCTTAAATTCATTTAAATTAATAGTATTTTCAACATTTTTGTTAGTAGACGGAACAAAGCTAACAGGTAGAGTTAAAGCAATGTAAGTGTTATTTAGTATTTCCAAATTAGTCTTCTCTTCAGCTTTCACATCAAAAATACAATCTACACCGCCTTTCGATTTCGGACCTGTCTCCATATCGGATTTAGTATCCACTACTTCACATAGAATATGATTGTTTATAATTTTTAAATTATGGCTATCATCTTTGATTGTATGATTTTTTGATGTATTCTCTGGATTTCTATTTGATTTGTACTGGACTTTTAACTCAATTTCAGTTGTTTTTAAATTACTTTCCGATAAATCGACAGTTCTGTCACTGTTAGTAACAAATACTGTGAGAGGATCGGTTTTATAATTATCCACTGCTAACAACTGAAACAGTTTCTGTTGTTCATTTAGAAACTGTGAAAATGATTCGCTTTTACTCACGGTTCTATTTAATTGAAAATTAACCATTTCTTTCTCATATTCATATCCAGGGGATGTTAAATGAGATCTCGGAGCATTTTCTTTCATTTCCAAAAATAATAATTTGTTGTCACTTGCCAACATCGGATCAACCTGACTTGATATCCATTCAAAATTATTATCAGAATCTCGATTACGTTCATTGGTTTTACGTAAAATAGATTTCTGTTTATAGTCTTTTAATTTTTTGCTAAACCTATATGAATCTATTTCTTTAAAACAATCCGTGTCAAAACAAGAAATATCACAAGATTTCTGAGATAAATCATTAGTATCAATGTTATCACCTATTGTCATACTCCTGAAATTTCTAGGATTGGTCGAAGAGACAGTTGGCACAACGAGGTCATTTTTCACTCTCTTCCTATATGTTATTCTCGACTCAATATCATCATCGGTGAAATAACTACTTAAACAAGTCCTTGAGGCATTTATTACAGATTTTGAATTCTTTTCTAAGCAATGTTCAACTTTCGGAGTTTGAGCATGGCGGCAAAAATTTGCGCAATCTGTTTTTATAGATTTATGTTTTTTTAATGGATTCAAAGTAGTATTAGATTCGATCACAGTATATTGTGAATTTTGATGAGGAGCATGGGCTAAATGGTCCATGGAACAGTTAACCTCTGAGCATTCATTCTCTGTGGTAACAACAGTATGAAAATTACTTATTTTCGGATATTGAATCGAATCCGTATTATGGAACTCGTGCTTTTTGCGTAAAGTTTTATTATGTCCTTGATTCTGAATCGTATTACAGGGTTCAAAATAATTGTTTAAACCTTTATACCAGTTAACTACGTTGTTCGTCCACATGTCCGAATTCATATATCTATCTATCGACCTTGTCCGATTAGCGTCACGTTTCTTACTTGCTCTAAGGTCACTTATGAGTCTTTGTTTAGTAGGATCAAAAAGTTTGCAAGCCATATCTGGTGGATCTTCGGTAACAGCTTTACGAACTTTTGCTTCCGAGTCACCTGTTTCGTCAATATGCGACGTCTTCAGTTTTAAAGCGTTCATCAACCTCGTCTGGCTGCTCATCTCGGGGTCATACGAGCGCGACTTCGTAAACAGTCTCTCCAGGGGGCTGCAAGTTTCCATTCTTCGGCCGTTGGCCAGGTGTGGGATCTGATGACGATGAAGAGACCTGTTAAGGTGAAAGCGTTTATTGGAACGCGTGTTTGTGGGTGTGGTTGTAGTACGCACCTGGTTAGACGGCGTGGTCGTGGTGACGGCTCGGCCGGAACACACGCTGCTGCTGCCGATCTCGAGCGTAGCCCGCGCCGTGTACGTCATCGGAAACATCGGTTTACTCCTTCTGCGGACAATAATGACGTCTAAGTGCCCGAGCGAACGTCATTATTGCATCCCTTATGCCATAATGTTCACAATTTAGTTTTATACTCCAGTATAAAACTAAATTGTGAACTGAAGTTTACCTCCTAACGAATAATGCCATAAGAAATTTAAATAAATACTAAATTGGTACTTTTTCAAAAAGAAATTAAGCAAGGTATATGCCTTGCTTAAATCTTACCTTGGTAGTCGTAGTATTTCAAAGAGCTACTATACCTATAATTACTAAGACAGCCTCCTTTCTTATTAGTTATAGGAGTAGGATTTGTTAATTGTTATTTTTAATTATATAGACTTCTGATGGATGTTTGACGGACATTAGTAGGGAGTCCAGGGAATAGTGCAGGGTGTACCTGTTAAGGTGTTCCAGCTCGGCGGGCGCGTGGGCGTCACTGGCGGACACGCGGCGCTCGGCCAGCGGCGGTGGATTGACGCAGCGCACCGTCGCCAGATACCCGCCGCGCGCCGGCTCCTCGCTCATCATGAATGCTGCGCCCCAACGTCGCCATTAAAAACGACAACTCATTTCTTGTTAAAATAAGATGTACAATCGTGCAGACGAAGGTAAATAGTCTCTGCGCCCGATAGACCTATATATATTCTCAATAAATAATAAATATGAAAACTAAGAGTTGCCAGTAATTTGGCTGTCTCGTCGTTCATCATATGAAAAGCTGCTTTACAAATATGTCCTGTCAGAAAGTAATCCTTCCCTGGTCGAGCCGAGGTAGTAACGTGCTGCAGTCAGTCTACTTACAGCAGTAGTTCACTCACAATGACCCTTGGATACTATATTACGCAAAAGGTGATTGCACTTTCTGGAACCCGACCAGCCCTGCACGGGATAGTGTGTGTGGGTGAGTGTATGTGTGTATTGTAGTGCACTGACAGGTGTCTACGCCGGAGGGTAGGCTGCCGCCATGGTGTGCACGTGCAGAAACGCTAGCGGGTGGCGGGTGCGCGTGCGCGCGGTGTCGCGGCGGCTCAGCGGCCAGCGCGGCGGCCATCAGGTCCTGCAGTGAGTTGGAGTGCGGCAGCGCGCGCCGCCCGTGCCCCGAGCGCCGCGCGCCGCCACGCGCGGTCGGCAGGCTTCGCGCCGCCGCCTCGCACGCCTGCTCGTCCTGCTCGACCTCTTCGAGCAGCTCCTGGGCCAAGAGAATATGAGCTTTCCATGAATTGTTAATGTCGAAATAGTTTTTTTAGGAAAGACGTTTTTCTATTGGTTTTTGGTAACAAACGAGTTAACAGTCCACTGATGGTAAGTAGGTACTGCAGCCCATGGACAGCTACAAACAACTTCAGTCAAAGAAGGTTACAGATGCGTTGTCACATCTAAGGGAATGCCGCACAGCCCGTAATTTACTTAAGACGATTCCTAGGCAGAGTATGAGTCTACTACTGTAATCAAGTCTTACCTAGCAAAAGTAGTGTTATTTGATGGTTACAGCTGTCCGAAATCAAGATTCAGGAACGCACCGAGTTGACTTAGCTCAACTTGTATGATGGAATGTCTCGTTGCTAGTACTTATCTCTAACTACAATATAAGTCTGACATAATCTGTGAGCGAGACAGCTTTAACAGATAAATACTGTTATATTATATCAAGGCGGTATAGTATGCAATGACGAGAACATTATTTATTTTGTAACACTTAAGTTAATCTTTGCAATTAAAAAAAAATCTTCTTCTACTTACCTTGAAATTACTTAAGCCATTGAAATTCACAAAGATTACAGATGATGTCCTGAATGATGGGTTTTAGTTTCATCACAAGTCAAGTATGTACAGAAATTAGTAAAATTTTTTTTATTACTTACAATTAATCAAAAATAGTGAAACTGTTAAAATTATTAAGTGAAACAAATAACGGTTTATAGTTCAAAAGAAACTGAATTGAAATGTGATAGAGACTAGATACTGTACTTGTTATATATCTCATAATGCAGGTGATATAATATAAAAAACATAATGTAAAGTACAGCAATATTTTTTAAAAAAAAATTTCGTTTAATTTTACCAAGAAAATATTTGCAACAGAACAAAAAGTATTAGTAAGTAATAACTTAAAAATCGTAAAACAATAAACATGGTAAATTATTATTACCTTGAAAAGACTGCTCTTGCCTTCTCGATCTTTAGGTCGTTTGTATGCTATAGCTTCATCTAGCAGTGCGCGTAATTGTCCGTCGTCTAGTGCCCCCACGTGTTTATTATTCTGAAATAAATGATTTACCATAATAAATTTTTATTATGTTTTCCACTTTTGAAGCTTCTTATTTTCTGATAATATTAAAAATTTCAATATTAATGATAGTAGTCTACGTGAAGCAAATTTGGACTATGTTATACGTTATTGCCATTTGAGAATCTTTCGTCCAAACTGTTGTCAGTTCTGCAAGATATGTGGCCGGCCCAAAACCATAGTGGTAATGGGCTTGATGTTGTGTGGCCTTAAGGCTTTAACGGTTACCATAGTTCTGCGGATATTATGGTTGCCTGTTTTATCACGCAGAAAAAAACCGGCGAAGATAATGTAAAAGGTCGGGGAAAAAGTTTATACAAATTCAAGATATTTTTTAACATTTTACGTTTATTTACATTTGATTATAATATATTTGTGCTATTTTGTTCGATAACTTGTTGCCATTTTGGAGGTAGTGACATAAAATTTTGGGATTTTCGTCGCATTTTTTTGATCAGAAATCAAAAAAATGCGACTAGTAGTTTTGACAGTCTTCTCTAGATGTTAACCTAACATTATCTAAAGAATTCTGAAGACACCGAAATAGGTGAATTTGCTGAGTGGTTAAAGATGTGTGTTCTGGCGTTATCGTGATGAAAAATCATACCCTTTCTGATGATCAATTTTGACTGTTTTTCTCTATGATGACTGACTTTACTTGATTGATGACTCAAGCACAAAGCTTGAGTCTCATTAGCTGTTGGTAGTGAAGATCCGAATCGACGGATTTGCCCAGCAGTAAAAGGTCATAATGAACGATGCTCTTCCAATCCCACCATACACACAGCCATCACCATATTGCGAGGTAATCCGGGTTTTGCTATAGTCTGTGGAGCTTGACTGCCCTTTGACAATGATCGTTTTCGCAATCTTCTTCTTGTCGTAAGTAATCTTGTGTGATAAATTTTTTCAACGGTTCAGTTTCATGACGTTTCAATAGAAAGACTCAAATAAGTACACGATTCATGAGGTTTCTTTCAGTGAGCTTACATGGCACCCAAAAACGTGCTTTTTTGTATATCCAGACTTTTTATATATCTCAAAACAGTTTTGTGGTGAACCCCTAGCTGATTAGCTATGTCGTAACTATTAATAAGCTGATCATGCTCCACTTTTTCAAAAATGGCAACGACCGTAACAGGTCGACCAAAGCGAGCTTCATCTTTGACATCAAAATTACCGGAAACGCTTTGAAAATATCTGAAAAAATAATCTATTCAATGATATCAAAACCAGCCAACAAACAGTACAACTAAAGAGATTTTACTGCAACTTTTTACATATAAAATGCGATTTTTTTTTATTTCAAACTTCATATTACCAAACAAATTTTTCTTATCTCTCTATCTTGTATTATATTTACGGTCTGTAGTGTACCAGTGAACTATATAGTGTGCGATATGTCCGAATCTGATTTAAGATGGTGTTCTTGTTGGTTTGTACTTGTTGTATATAGGCATAGAACTAAATTCTCTTAACAGATCGATAAAAATAAAAAAATCAATGCATATTCTGACTGATGTAAGACAGATCTTACATCAGTCATTTTATAAGCCTAGTAATGTTTGCTCGAAAGATAAACATAAATAGTTGTAAACGTAACACAAATTTATGACAACGTAATACTGTAGTAAGTATAGATTATAACTTTGTGAATCCTTTTAAACTCAAACGGTTACACATTAAAAACGATGGCATTTATCTCCTGTTTACATTGACACGCCTAAAAATTACACTGTGAGTGCTAATTGACAGTGAGATTGGTGGTTATCAGTGTCAATACAATATTATCAAGGCCAAATGTTTAAGACGTTTGGCTTTATCTTGCCAACCTATGAGCTATGACCGTCACGACCATAAACACTAAAACGTGGATGGCTGTGGTAGTTTTAATGATCCCATCCCATTCCATTCCATTCCCATTTCCACTTCAACGTTTAAAGCTTGCGTGAGTGCATCAGTTATTTTACACATGCACCTGCTACACCATAGAAGCTGCAGGTGCGTTGCCGGCCTTTAAGGATATTTGGGAGATGGGAGGGAAGAGGAGGGGAATAGGGAGGAGGTGTGGGCCTCCGGTTACCTCACTCACCGAACGAAACGCAGAAGCACAAGATGCCTCTACTTCACGCCGGTATTCTGCGAGGTCGTGGTACCAATCTGGTCGAGCCGGCCCATTCGTGGAGCAGCTAAAGCCGCCGCTTGTCTCTACCACGCTTAAATAATATATAATAGCTAGTCTGTTATACAAAATAACTTTATTCGCAAAACTTTCTGTGTGACCTGGTAGTATTTGCATTACTGATTAAAGCAAATCCTCCAATTATCCATAGTAGATAAAAAGAAAGTTACCTATATCCAGCTGTGGCCTATAAATAGGACATTAAAGCAGAAGAAGAAAGATGTCTATCATATGCGTACAAGACAAAAATATTATAAATCTTATCTTATTAATATTATAATATTTCACAATACGCTTAATTTTCCGATTAAAACGTCTAATAAATACGTAAAAAACGTCCGTAAAAAATCTATTACCAAAAAGTCAAAAACGGATATGGCATCCGATTTAAATATCAAAAATTTGGAGTTAACCCTTCCCGTATCTGTGTATATATTATTATATTTATAATAATATATTTTTTATTATTTCAACACGTCAAGAATTATGAGTGTAAAGATAGACAGACGGTAGAAGCAGTCCTGAAAAACGTACGGAATAGTTTATTTCGTGGCACACCTAATAGCATAAAGCAACATTGTATCTGGTTACAGTTGAGTGGATTCTGAATCACTAAAATCAAGGTTGCTGGAGCCTGCTGAATTGAATCGCGGCTTGGAATCTCACATTGTTTAGTCAGTTTTTTTTATTACTTTTTTTTGGTTTTGGTTTGAGATATAGGGCCATGAATATATTCTATATACAAATAACATACTTCACCGATTTCCGGAACAGAATACTATCTTAATAAGAAGCCGTCTTGTCCTAATTACGTGCAAAATAGAGAAATTAAAAATGAAACTATTACTTACTCATAGATTATACGCGATGAAAGATCCGAATAATGACCGGATTCAGGAGAAATACAGGCTCCTACGGAATCAATGCCACAAGTCGTGAAGATATTACAACGTCGTCACATCCATAAATATGTACAAAATGAACATCTAAGCCGTGTTTGGAAAGTTACACTGCAATTCGATTTCATATTTGAAATCGAATTTCAGTGTGTTACTACCCTGATTTTAATTTGTTTGATCAGCATATTTCTTCTGCTTTTTGCATAGATAATGTTGCTAAATCAACAACAGTTACTAAACTTTCTTTGCTTTCTACTCCTGGCTTTCCGCCTTTTTTGTTGAGGAAATTTGCAGATTGTAGTTGACTCTATCCCTTGTGACGACGTTAGACGTCAGATCAAGGATCAGTGCCTTACTTGAAATTCTAACGCCTATTATATTATATTATATTATAGCACATCCAAAAATGTTCCTTATCTTCCTACATCTTCATCTCCTTCCTAATGGAAAGATTCTGAAACGCCTTGTTCAATAACAAATTAATTAATACCCTCAATCCCCTCCAGTCCGGCTTTAGATCTAAAAACAGTACGAATACGTTATTGAAAATGAATGACGACATTCGCCTCGGAATCGATAATCGTAAAGTAACAGTGTGAGCCTTGCTGGACTTCAACGACGCCTTCAATGCTGTAGATTATGTTCAATAAGTAATGTTCTATATCACCTTACTGCGTTCTTTTCACATATCTCGGACTGCAATTTCTTGGTTTCATAGTTATTTGTATGGACGTAGGCTAGGAATTCGAGTCTAGGATAGGAATTTAACGTGAATGGATACCGTATCTGGCGTTCCGCAAGGTAGCGTCTTATTTCCTATGCTATTTGCTGTCTTCATAAATTCCATTACTTCCCACTGTGGAGGATCTCTCAAAAGCGGTGGATAAGATCAACGTGGATTTGGCGTGTATTCTCCTCAGCATTATACTATTCGTTGATTATATGGGTTAACCGTTAACCCTTTAAAACCGTTAAACCTCTAAATAATATTGAGATTGGATTGGTCTCTAAATTAAGTAAAAGTCAGTCATTCATTATCCAGTTATTTTCAATGGTATTCAAATCCCTTAACAATTTAGGTATTCTGATGGAATCGAACCTTATTACCTATTTTCACCAAAAGTGCGCTCACTCAATATTTACTGCTCCCTGTCCTTGACTATGCTGAAATTTCTAATCTTGATATCACTGAGAAGAATATAATAACTTAATAAACTTGTGCGTCTCCGAATTCTATGTATACGGTTCATATTATACGGTTTTCCTAAATATGACCATATCTCAGACTATCTCCCTAAGCTCAAGTGGCTACGAATTAGTCTTCGCCAGAATACTCACATTCTTTCTCCTTTCTACTGCGTCTTGTTTAATATATCAAGCCAACCCTATTAAAGAACGTTTTCGATTTCTTTGCTTCTCTATAACCTTTGTCTACGATCAAATGAAAACCTTTCCATAAAATCCTTATAGCTCCTCTATTTTTTATCAAAAATCTTTCTATCCTGTTGAAGTTAAACTTTGGAACTCTTTACCATTGTCTATTAAACGTGCTCAAACCAAAGAATCCTTTCAGAAACAGGATAAGCAACATTATATCTGTCTAGCTCTATCTCCTTTATTCATTATTCTCTCATCCTGATGATCACAGAAAGGGTGCCAAGTTTGTTTTTCTTAGTTACATTTTTGTTTTGTTGCATTTATTGTGTGTTTATTTTATGATGCACCCAACCCATTAATATTTCTTTATAGTAAATTCCTTGAGTTTCCTGAAATATTTGCTCGTTTATTGTTTTATATTATTAAGGGTACAATAAAGTGTATTGTATTGTAAAGCTGAAGCACTGACACGAAGTTTGAAATATAAATACTTCCTGCGAATGTTTAGGTCTCAGAGGGACGTTGCAAAAATATTTTAGTGGTTTATTTATATTTCTGGCTAAGGTAATATATCGGATGTCTTTGCTATCATTCTGGAAACCGTGAAAACCAACGCTATTTTGTTTACAGCATCAATTATGTGCGTACGCCGTTGTTTTCAAATTGCACTACAGAACCGACATAGGTCACTATGTCGGTGCACTAATTCACGCCAAAAATTATTTGCACTGCGTGTACTTACTTTAAACGATTGAGGTGATCACAGGTCGTGGCGGTTCCGTGGCTTTCCCGGTGTAAAGTCAGACACGGACCGTTTGTAATCCGAGATAAAATATTCGTTTACTTCATTCTCATAAGCGTGAAAGTTGAGTTACTTAGTATGATAATTGACCCCTGTCGTGAAGTGTTACAAACACGTCGAATAACATGAAAGTCAATTAATAATACAGGCAATTTTGTGTATTCAGCAATGTGGAGGATTCAGAGGTAAATAACCAGTAGAAAATATAAGTTGATAAAGTATTTAAATACGCTTGAAATACCTACGCATTGTGTATTCCGACTCTAACAATAGCCGTCCATATTTTAAAAAAGTGCATGATTTACCTAACGATTTCGACGATCGATCACATCGATCTATGATCACTTAATCACTTTACATCGTATACATCGACATAGTTATCGCATGGCTTCCCCGACGAGGAGCACTGACTTGACGTATCACAATTCTATTTGTCGTCTGAGATAAAAAAAAACGAGTTTATTCTTTTACTTTATTTATTAATTGTAAGTGACAAGTAAAATAAATAGACTCCAAAACTAAATAAAATAGATAGTAAAATAAGGTCCCCAAAATAATAGATCGTTAAAGATTTAAGACTTTCATTTTGCAAACAAGAACTGTACAAGTGCTGTTCTTGGATTTCATATTATTCTCTTCAGGTGTCATAACTATATATGTATGTATAGTGTGTAATGTGTTTTATATAATATTATATTATATTATATTATATTATATTATATTATATTATATTATATTATATTATATTATATTATATTATATTATATTATATTATATTATATTATATTATATTATATTATATTATATTATATTATATTATATTATATTATATTATATTATATTATATTATATTATATTATATTATATTATATTATATTATATTATATTATATTATATTATATTATATTATATTATATTATATTATATTATATTATATTATATTATATTATATTATATTATATTATATTATATTATATTATATTATATTATATTATATTATATTATATTATATTATATTATATTATATTATATTATATTATATTATATTATATTATATTATATTATATTATATTATATTATATTATATTATATTATATTATATTATATTATATTATATTATATTATATTATATTATATTATATTATATTATATTATATTATATTATATTATATTATATTATATTATATTATATTATATTATATTATATTATATTATATTATATTATATTATATTATATTATATTATATTATATTATATTATATTATATTATATTATATTATATTATATTATATTATATTATATTATATTATATTATATTATATTATATTATATTATATTATATTATATTATATTATATTATATTATATTATATTATATTATATTATATTATATTATATTATATTATATTATATTATATTATATTATATTATATTATATTATATTATATTATATTATATTATATTATATTATATTATATTATATTATATTATATTATATTATATTATATTATATTATATTATATTATATTATATTATATTATATTATATTATATTATATTATATTATATTATATTATATTATATTATATTATATTATATTATATTATATTATATTATATTATATTATATTATATTATATTATATTATATTATATTATATTATATTATATTATATTATATTATATTATATTATATTATATTATATTATATTATATTATATTATATTATATTATATTATATTATATTATATTATATTATATTATATTATATTATATTATATTATATTATATTATATTATATTATATTATATTATATTATATTATATTATATTATATTATATTATATTATATTATATTATATTATATTATATTATATTATATTATATTATATTATATTATATTATATTATATTATATTATATTATATTATATTATATTATATTATATTATATTATATTATATTATATTATATTATATTATATTATATTATATTATATTATATTATATTATATTATATTATATTATATTATATTATATTATATTATATTATATTATATTATATTATATTATATTATATTATATTATATTATATTATATTATATTATATTATATTATATTATATTATATTATATTATATTATATTATATTATATTATATTATATTATATTATATTATATTATATTATATTATATTATATTATATTATATTATATTATATTATATTATATTATATTATATTATATTATATTATATTATATTATATTATATTATATTATATTATATTATATTATATTATATTATATTATATTATATTATATTATATTATATTATATTATATTATATTATATTATATTATATTATATTATATTATATTATATTATATTATATTATATTATATTATATTATATTATATTATATTATATTATATTATATTATATTATATTATATTATATTATATTATATTATATTATATTATATTATATTATATTATATTATATTATATTATATTATATTATATTATATTATATTATATTATATTATATTATATTATATTATATTATATTATATTATATTATATTATATTATATTATATTATATTATATTATATTATATTATATTATATTATATTATATTATATTATATTATATTATATTATATTATATTATATTATATTATATTATATTATATTATATTATATTATATTATATTATATTATATTATATTATATTATATTATATTATATTATATTATATTATATTATATTATATTATATTATATTATATTATATTATATTATATTATATTATATTATATTATATTATATTATATTATATTATATTATATTATATTATATTATATTATATTATATTATATTATATTATATTATATTATATTATATTATATTATATTATATTATATTATATTATATTATATTATATTATATTATATTATATTATATTATTAAGGGTACAATAAAGTGTATTGTATTGTAAAGCTGAAGCACTGACACGAAGTTTGAAATATAAATACTTCCTGCGAATGTTTAGGTCTCAGAGGGACGTTGCAAAAATATTTTAGTGGTTTATTTATATTTCTGGCTAAGGTAATATATCGGATGTCTTTGCTATCATTCTGGAAACCGTGAAAACCAACGCTATTTTGTTTACAGCATCAATTATGTGCGTACGCCGTTGTTTTTCAGAATTGCACTACAGAACCGACATAGGTCACTATGTCGGTGCACTGAATTTCACGCCAAAAATTATTTGCACTGCGTGTACTTACTTTAAACGATTGAGGTGATCACAGGTCGTGGCGGTTCCGTGGCTTTCCCGGTGTAAAGTCCAGACACGGACCGTTTGTAATCCGAGATAAAAATATTCGTTTACTTCATTCTCATAAGCGTGAAAGTTGAGTTACTTAGTATGATAATTGACCCCTGTCGTGAAGTGTTACAAACACGTCGAATAACATGAAAGTCAATTAATAATACAGGCAATTTTGTGTATTCAGCAATGTGGAGGATTCAGAGGTAAATAACCAGTAGAAAATATAAGTTGATAAAGTATTTAAATACGCTTGAAATACCTACGCATTGTGTATTCCGACTCTAACAATAGCCGTCCATATTTTAAAAAAGTGCATGATTTACCTAACGATTTCGACGATCGATCACATCGATCTATGATCACTTAATCACTTTACATCGTATACATCGACATAGTTATCGCATGGCTTCCCCGACGAGGAGCACTGACTTGACGTATCACAATTCTATTTGTCGTCTGAGATAAAAAAAAACGAGTTTATTCTTTTACTTTATTTATTAATTGTAAGTGACAAGTAAAATAAATAGACTCCAAAACTAAATAAAATAGATAGTAAAATAAGGTCCCCAAAATAATAGATCGTTAAAGATTTAAGACTTTCATTTTGCAAACAAGAACTGTACAAGTGCTGTTCTTGGATTTCATATTATTCTCTTCAGGTGTCATAACTATATATGTATGTATAGTGTGTAATGTGTTTTATATAATGAACAACTATTATAACATGTATATCTACGTACTATCATATATAAGTATTGTATCGTAGTATAATATTCGAGTATATATATATGAACATAATATTTTTCACCCTTTTACATTTTCTCTGTTCAATCTAATGGTAGACGGGTAGAGAATGCCTCTTGGCATTAAGTCCGTCTTTTTGTTCTGTAATGTGCAAATAAAGTTTAAATTAATAAATAACTTAGAAACAATTGAAATTCTATTGTTATGAGTCATGTCAGAGTCTAGTTTCATAAGTCCTATGCACAATGTACTAGATACTCGAGTAGACAGTATGTCTAGCAAATGCGAATTACTATTGGCACTTTTCCATGCTCCACCTCGTATAAATGGCATACCGCAGCAAACTGATATTAAGACTGAGATAGAGTTTCGATTTGTATTTACGTTATTAATTATTTTTCGATTAATTTACTTACTTGTGATTTAAGTTTTAACTGAACATAAGTTTTATTATTTTGACTGCTCTAATCTTTTATAAGTTTTAGAGAAAAGCACTCCGAGTGAATTTTTTGCGTGAGTGTTATTGTGTTACCATAATATTACATAATTACAGCAAACCCACGGGCGAAAAGCTAATTTATAACTTTCCCCGAAGTTTTCTGTGTGGTCATTACTTATTTTATCCTTCTCCGATATCATGAACGCTTTACTAACGATTTTTAGTTTTTGTTGATTGTTTGTGTTGAATCAATAGATAATTTATAATTCAATATAAGAGATATTTACCTAATTACTCAATGTGGACATATCCGTTTGCGGGGCAATACTGAATTTGTGCTTAATCTAAAAGGAGTTATGTCGTTCCTGTTCGCTCGATTAAATATAAATACTTTTTAAATAGCTTCCAAAGAGTCGTGGTGGCCTAGTGGTCAGGGCGTGGCGGGCCATTCCCGGCTCCTACGCCCTCTCAGATATTTGAGGAGGCCTTTGCCCAACAGTGGGCACTTACAGGCTGCTACTTTTATAAAATACAGCATATTTACATTGACGTAAGCCTCGATAGCCGAGTGGTTAGTCGCCTCATGCGACTCCCTCTTTCAAAAGTTAATAGAAAATCTATACCAGCTTCAAGTTTGTGAGCGTGCAATATAACTAGTTTAAAGTGTGTTCCAATATTTTTTACAATTTCTTTTGAATTAAAACTAGTTTACACAGACGTGGGTGGACTGAAAAGTTTCCCACGCTTACAAAGATAAAAGATAATTTTTCTTTAAATTTATTTTTTTACATATTCTCCTTATATTCTACACACTTCTCCCAGCGATGCTACCATCTCTTTAACCCGTCCAAATATTACTCGGCGTCTTTCTCTGGAAAATTATTGTTTACGAAGGTGAAGGCCTCCTCATTTGACTAAATGGGGAACTACGCCATTGCAGAGATCATCAACTTTTTGATATACAATTTTTTTCCGAAAATGTAGTCCGTAATGGTATTTTGGTGGATGGATATAAAGCAAAAGGAATCGACAAAATTCCATGGAATAAGTCCTTTAAAAATATCTTTAAGTTCATTTCAGGAGAGAAATCAGAGCGGCCCATGATAATTGAACATACTGCTCGCTCGTAAAAAGTATACTAATGGCAATGGCAATATAAACGTGGTAGAGCCAAGCGGCGGCTTTAGCTGCTGCTCGAATGGGCCGGCTCGACCGGATTGATACCACGGCCTCGCAGAATACCGGCGTGAAGTAGAGGCATCTTGTGCTTCTGCGTTTCGTCCGGTGAGTGAGGTAACCTGAGGCCCAAACCCCCTCCCTATTCCCCTCCTCTTCCCTCCCATCTCCCAAATATCGGCAACAAAAAAGACCGGCAACGCACCTGCAGCATCTATGGTGTTGCAGATGTATATGGGCGACGGTAATCACTTACCATCAGGTGAACCGCTAGCTCGTTTGCCGTCTCTTCCATAAAAAAAAAAATGGCAAGAGTATGGCTGCGTCTGTTTAGGTAGGTACACGTAACAACGAATTGATTTTTTCTTCATAAGAATAGATAATAATGAAATAGATGAATTGCTTTCAACGTTTATTTAAAAATGTGCAAAATATATTAAATTATGACGGTACTAATTAAATTTATAAACGAAAACAACAAAAACTTGTTAAAATTTCTAAATCAAAAATAATGTCATTAGTTTCTTCATGACGAATAATAATTTCTTTAGATAATTAGTGGAGGTGGAACTGGTATAAGGCGTGTTATTGTCGACTTTTTACATAAACAAAACAGAATGGTTTTTTTCCTATGCTTACAAATTAGTAGTTACTTAAGGTAAAAACATACGTCAAGTTAAATAATGCATCCTACATAATTTTGTTAGACTTAGATAAACTAAAGTGACAAAGACCAACCCCGTCTTTTTCACTTTCACAACCCAGTCTTTTTCACAATCTAAGGGGAAATGTACCATCTTTTCCACCAAATGCCAATCTCACCTGCGCGTGAGATGCACCCAACTAAATAGCAGACTAGGCTATGACAACTGAGTGATCTGAAAACATCCAAATCTGCCAAACCCAAATACCATAGATTAGTGATGAGGAACAGCATCTGTAGAGAAAGGATATAGGCACTGGGCTTACTAACCCTCGTGCATACCCAGCGTTGTTGAGTATGCGCACACCTCTCAAAGATAAGCTTGTCGGCTTTTACTGGCGCTTTTTTGGAGAGGCCTATGTCCAGTCGTGGACTTAAATAGTATGAAAAAGAGGATGTTGGCTGGGACACAAATGAATAAGACCCGTAAGGTTGGCACTGCTAGACTAATAAATATGTCTTTGTTGTGGTGCGATCTATTCCATTACACAGAAAAACTCTAATTTCTAATGTCTAAGATAAGGTTAGTCGAAAATGCGCTAAAATGTTAATTGACGCTGAGAATGACTACGTAGAATCTGCGCTAAATTTAGAGACTTAATCGCTGCTCTGCTCCAAATTAACTATAATTCCCAACAGTTTATTTTTCAGGGGTTCTGTGTCCTATATGCCAATATCAAAGTGATATTAGATCGAGTATCTCGCCTCAGTTCAAACATAGATATTAGACAACATAGATTATTAATTGAATATCATTGATTCTCTGAGAAATACGTTTAATGTTAGCAACTAATTAATTTTTTTTTACTAGTAAATAAAAACGAAAGTTTCATATAAATGGTTGTTGGTTAGATGACGTTTGAACAATTTTTAATTAAGTAATGAGATGTGCACTTTGGATTTATCATCATCATTCATCATCATTTCAGCCTATTAGAAGTCCTCTGCTGAACATAGGCCTCCCCCAAAGATTGCCACGAAGCACGGTCCTGAGCCACCTGCATCCATCGACTTCCCGCAACACTGCGCAGGTCGTCACTTCATCTTGTGGGGGGTCGTCCTACACTGCGTTTGCCCGTACGTGGCTGCCACTCGAGAACCCTTTTTCCCCAGCGGTTGTCAGTTCTGCGAGCTATGTGGCCGGCCCATTGCCACTTCAGCTTGCTGATCTTTACGGCTATGTCGGTTACCTTAGTTCTGCTGCGGATATTATCGTTGCAGACTCTATCACGCAGAGAAACACCGAGCATAGCCCTTTCCATAGCGCGCTGAGCAACTTTGAGCTTCCTCATACGGGCTGCAGTGAAGGACCAAGTCTCGGATCCGTATGTCATCACTGGCAACACGCACTGATTGTATACTTTCGTCTTGAGGCTTTGCGGTATACTCGACGAGAAGATATGACGTAGTTTCCCGAACGCAGCCCTGCCGAGTTGGATTCGTCGATTGACCTCTGAGTCGAAGTTGGACTTACCTAATCGGACAATTTGTCCCAGGTATACGTACTCGTCTACAACTTCGAGCCTATTGTTCCCAACAACAACCGGTATTGGTGTGACATGGACGTTTGACATGAACTTCGACTTGTCCATGTTCATCTTAAGACCAACCTGTTGGGAGACGTTATTGAGGTCATTGAGCATTGTACTAAGCTCCTCCAGGGATCCTGCCATAAGAACTATGTCGTCGGCAAATCGAAGGTGAGTGATGTATTCGCCATTGATGTTGATACCGTATCTTTTCCAGTTCAGCTGCTTGAAAACATCTTCCAATGCAGCGGTGAAGAGTTTCGGGGATATGACATCACGCTGTCTTACACCTTTCTGCAGTTGGATTGGTTTCGTACTCTGATTCTGTACTCGGATAGACATCGTAGCCTCATTGTACAAACACCTCAGCACTTCGATATACCGAGAGTCTATCTGGCACCGCTGGAGAGACTGTAGCACCGCCCAAATTTCGACTGAATCGAAGGCTTTCTCATAGTCCACATACGCCAGACATAATGGCAAGTTGTACTCCTCGGCCTTCTGTACAATCTGGCGAAGAGTATGTATGTGGTCTATGGTACTATAGCCTTTTCGGAATCCGGCTTGTTCGGGAGGCTGGAAGTCGTCAAGTCTGTTCACTAGACGATTTGAGATGACTCTCGAAAACAGCACGTAGACGCGGCTTAGAAGCGATATCGGTCTATAATTCTTCAAAAGGCAGTTATCCCCTTTCTTGAAGAATAGGACAACCACGCTTCTACTCCACGCTTTCGGCGTAACACCGCCATGAATGACGGAATTAAACAGCTTCTGAAGGACAAGTATCGGTTTTCCACCCGCTTTCAGAAGCTCAGCTGTAATTCCGTCCTCACCCGGCGCCTTGCCGTTTTTAAGCTGTTTGAGAGCCATCCTAATCTCGCTCAGACTGACGTCCGGGATGTTATCGGAATAATGTCGGATAAGCTTGGCTCTTGGGTCGTTACTCACATCAGTGTGTGGTTTCAACGACGTTGTGTACAGCTGTCCGTAAAATCTCTCGATCTCACTCAAAATCTCGGCTCCAGCGGAAATGACTGCGCCGCTTTCGGTCTTCAGCTTGGTCAGTTGGCTCTTTCCGATAGACAGATCTCTGGCGAAGACTTTGGAGTCTTGGTTCCGCTCTATCGCTTTTTCAATACAGGCTGTATTGAATTTGCGTAAGTCTTGCCTCATACATTTGGAGATCTGTCTATTCAGTAGCCGATACGCTGACGCATCCGTTGTAGACTGCAGCTTTATCTCACGCCTGGCTTTCTCGTGCGGCGGGTCCTGCAAAACTTAGCTCCTACCGCATGGACAGTTTCCACTAGCCTGCTATTCGTATCGTCCACTGTAACGCAATCGTCTATGCACTGAAAGCGATTATGCAATTCGAGCTGAAAGCTCTCGGGGTTCTGGATAAGGGCACGTGGTGGGCGGAGCGTAGACTTCACCAGACGAGACCGCTCGAGCTGTTAAGGTTCAGTGTGCCTCTTACCATTCGGTGATCACTGCCGGTTTTTACCCTAGTGATCACAGAGACATCACTGAACAGCTGACGCTTGGTCGTCATGATGAAGTCGATCTCATTTTTTGTGGTACCGTCCGGGCTCATCCATGTCCACTTCCTGTGGGGCCGCTTCTGGAAATAGGAGTTCATCATAAAGAATCCCTCCTTTGCCATGAAGTCAGCCAGCTGTTGCCCTCTTGGGTTCCGTTGCCCTACTCCAAAGTTCCCCACTATCAGCTCATCGCCTTTTTTCGTACCTAGTTTTGCGTTAAATTCTCCCATCAACACCGTGTAGTGAGTCTTAGAGCAATGCATGGATTTGGATTGGATTTATCAAGCAAGCGAGAATGTCAAAGGTACTTGGGAGATGCTTTAATCAGCCAGCTGATAGTCCACTGCTGGATATGTAATTGTCGAGTGGAAAGATTTGCCATAATCGCTACGATTGGCAGGTGCCTATGCCACACCTTAATTATTCAAATTTCCTCTGACCCTCGGCTTGGTCTTCCATGTGGACCAAGAGACACCTTCATAGCTAGACAGATGCCACAAGGTGGACTGGCCTATAATTGCTGCTCCGATGCGAGTTGGTGGACTGTTGGGGAAAAATTAGCGTAGTTATCGTAGTAGCTTTATATCGTTCTCCCTGTCCTCTGCAGATACAGTGGTGTCGCGTGGCAAGAGCAGTTTTGTATACTATAACAAAACTGCGTTGCATGGATATACGCCACTCTCTCTATCCTCTGCGATTATGACCACTGGGGAGGGAGAGCAGTGCCGATATTACGATGCCGGAGCAGATTGGCCGGCGGGGGCCAAAAGAGACGATGCTTCCGAGTGCTGCGGATAGGTTCGATGCCCACATGGGATTAGAGGTTATGTAAGTAGCCGATATATGCTCACTCTCGCTGTCCTAAATACTTAATTCTCTACCAAATGGCTCTTCAGTAATTTTATTATAGGTATATGTAGGTTCATTCCTTAAAAGCCAATATCACGCGAAGTCGTGAGCATTCGCTCGTATTACAATAAAACTTTAGAAACATCTTGGGAACGATCATCTCATTACCGCTCTGTTCCTAGTATTGACGTTATGTCCATTTCTATACTTATTAAATGAATTTGTTTTATGTACAGACATTACAATTTATCCTCTAGAGATGTTCAAAAATAAAGATTATAAAAGGCTCTTATAGCTTTTTTGAATAACGAATATAGTTTCTACAGCAGTTGCAGAAAAACAATCAGTCCGATTAGGACAGCAGCTATCTGCATGGGCTGATCTAGAGTCTGGTGTACCGCAAGGCGGTATACTTTCTCCAATAATGTTTTCTTTATTTATAAATTCTATCACATCAGTTGTCGACTGTTCGTACCATCTGTATGCTGATGATCTTCAGCTCTATATTCACTCTAGCATTAAGGATTTAAACAATGCTATTAAAAGTCTTAATGATAATCTCGATGCCATCAGAGATTGGTCACACAGATACGGAGTCTCTGTCAATCCATCAAAATGTAAAGTGATGGTTATGGGTAGTGCAAGAATGCTCGCAAGGGTGGATTATGGAAGTCTTGCTCCTGTTCTCTACAACGGCCTTATCATCCCATACTGTCATTCCATGAAAACCTTGGTTTACATCTGGACCACACTATGACTTGGAATTTACACATCGGTGAAACCAGCCGTAAAGTCGTTGCCACTTTGCGCTTTCTTTATCGTCTCAAGAATTTCCTACCTTTTAAAACCAAACTCTTGCTGGTCCATTCACTTATTCTACCCATTATCGACTATGCAGATGTGTGTTACCCAGATCCACCGCAATATCTTCTTACTAAACTGGAGCGCCTTCTCAATAACTGCATAAGATTTATTTTCGGTTTGCGTAAGTATGACCATATTTCCTTCTATCGTTCAAAGCTAAAATGGCTTACTATTCACCAAAGGCGTAGCTCCAGAATCTTATCAGTACTTTATTCCGTTTTAAACGATGCAAACTCTCCTTCGTATCTTAAGGATAACTTCAATTTTCTTTATTCGAGTCATAACCGAGTGCCTCGAACTTCAAACAGCTTGAAGGTTAGTGTTCCACAACATAGTACTGGTTTCTTTTCTTCTTCTTTCACCGTTCAAGCCACACTTCTCTGGAACGCTCTCCCCGATGATATCAAGAAAGCTCCGAACAAAAACTCCTTCAAAACCCTGCTCCGTCGTCACTATCTCAAGGCAAATGCCATCTAAAAAATTTTCTCTCCTCATTTAATTTGTTTATGTATGTATTATATGTTTATGTATAGTGTATTATGTATGTTATATTATAAGTATGTAAGTATATTACAAAGGTTATATATTTAATATTTATATTTAATTTATATGTATTATTTATTTTGTACCTGCCAACATGTTTTCTTTCTCACCCAGGGTTGACTGGTAGAGAATGCCAAAAGGCATTAAGTCCGCCCATTGTATTCCTTTCTTTTTTTTTTAAGGGACACAATAAAGAATAAATAAATAAAATAAATAAATAAATAAAAACACTAAAACTATTCTAGCTGTTGCAATATTAGTTAAATGATTTTTCTTAAAATACCTTTAGCATCAACTGTCTGAAATTTGAAAATGTGTTACAAGCACTTACATTTAAGTAACATTGTAGTCAATTGGAATCTCAGTGAAGAATTCCTCAAATATTTCTGGTACCTCCTGATCGTCAAGTCGTATGATATTATTGTTAAAAATTTAAACGGTAGTCAGAGCTGTGCGATTTATCATTCCCCTTATTATTAATAATATTCAATGGAATCATCAAATCAATCATCATTCAACAAATTTCATTGATAAGAATGACTTGGATACCGAACCATACTCAAAAATAACTTTGCATATTTTTAACAGTCTTTAAATATCTCGCTATGTTTGAAATGAAACCACCATTTACGGATTTTATCGCGTTTCATTTTGATTTTATATTCCCGACGTTTCGATTGCTTTACAGCATCTCGCTATGGTTATATGACCTTTCATTGTAAAGTTCATACAACCTTTACCTACTTCGGTGAAATCCTTCCATTCGTTGAAGTCTTGCGATTGCTCAAGGAGAATGTTTTAGATGTAAAAACGGCATTAAATAACGTTCTTGTTAAAACTTCTGTTCTCATGGTAATATACAGCAGACCTCTTAGAGCGTCGATGTGTCACATCAGCTTTGAGTTCTCTTTTAGTATGCCCAATGTATATATAAGAGACCATATAACAAAATAAATAATAGTACTAAGTAACCATATTTAAAATCAAGCTGCTACAATAAAGCATCTTGCGAGGTATATTGCACATGGCAGAAGGTAAAAATTTACTAATATTCTTCCTCTTCACGAAAAATATTTTTATGGAAGCCCGCTTCAAGATACAGCCAGTTTTGACCGTAACGCCACTAACATATAGTAATAAAAATATTAAAAATACAGTGCGATAAATTCCACAACATTTACAGGTTAATTTTAACAAGTTTTTATAGGCTGCCACTTTACTCCCTTTTACTATTTTATAAATTTGTGGCCACACAGCGAACTGAACTTATGCGAATCTTATTGAATTTGTTAATCTTTTAAATTGAAACAGTGTAAATGATCTTTACTAACTTAAGGCACATACATATTTCCATTATGACTTGCCTGACTCAGTCCTAGGGTTTCAGAAACTTGTGATAACTTTGCAGTACAACGTCAACGTATGACCGATACTGGCCAATATACTGACAAATAGGTATACAAACAATTAACATAAAACATTTCAAAATCTATTAAATTATATTTCAATTTTCTTTTGATTTAATAAAGCACTTAACCCGATACGTGTATTATTTCTTAAATAAATCCTAAATGACACCTTTTCTATACATTTAATAAATCTGAGAAAAGTGATTTCAGTAATTCTAATATTTTTGAAGCCAAATCAGCGATTTTATGTCAGTCTGTGTTCGCGTTACACGTAAATCGGATTTACATGAAATTTAGTATGAAGGTGGATCTGATGTTGCCGATGTAAAACGGACGGTTATGATTCCTATTTTATTCCTTACCTAACCTTAAAATAATGATATATCTTTAAAATTATATAACGCCGCATCCATAAGTAGAATTTTGGCGATTATATGCTAGTGCAAGTTGTCACTATTAGGACTCGCGTTGTGCGTGTTTTATCATTAGTTTTCCTTGTTTTGTTACAATACTATTAAAGAATTTTATAAAATCTTTTAGTGTATTGTCTAAAATTTAAAAGAAATTAAGTGCAAGGACTAACCTTATTTTTGAGTAATGTATCGGCAACAGTAAAAGAATTCAGCGATTTTGTTGTTAATACTGGAATTTATTATGAAAATTCACGTTTTCCATCCCCGTTTCACTATTAAAAGTTTCTCCAAGTCATTTTAGTTTTATTAATTATTAATATTGTTACTTAAATAATTAACTATACTTAAATAATGTAATGACTTGGCTGTACATATTCTTTTTAAATATTTTTTTTTTTAACATATTCTTTAAGTCTTATTCATGAAAAGTTACAAAGTAGTCTACCTAAGCCTTTGTAGAACGCGTCCACCTTATAAGCTTACAATAAAGTCAAAAAATATACTGAGCTCTTACATAACGTATAGTAAGCCAGAAGTCCAGTAGGACTCAATGTTATCCATAAACGCTCAGTACAGGTCTGTTAAGACTAAAACGTCACCGTCTTACAACCTTCCAAAATTTAAATTTTTTTGTACAGCAGCCATCACAACATGCGTCTTGTTCAAGGAACCGCTGTCATACAAATGAAGGTACGCCTTTTTTTCCTCACATAGCGTCTTCCAACCTTTTATGGAACCACCTTTTTCTTTGGAATAAATTTAAAGGATTCATACTGAATCCCAAAAAAAAAATTATGGCAATTTTTTTGGGACACCTAGAACTACAAATACAATTATTTCGTCAGTCCGTCACTTCTAAATGTCAATTTTTTTTAACCGCTTCATAACGAAGTTACTCGAAACTACATAGAAGAAACTTACGAAAGAAACTCCGCAAGTAATTTCGTTTTTGACATTTTTTTACTAAGGTCCAAAAACTTGCAGCTTGCAGCGATTATACAGAATAACTAAAATGGTTGTATCTGGTAACCCAAACATTTTTGCAAGTTGTTTCTTTTAAACGAGCATGTCTCAATACTTACTACGATTTTTTTTCCATATTTTCTGCAGTGGTTGCGTCGACAGGGATCGTCTTCAAGCGAGTCGATTTCTTGCCAAAAGATGTTGTGCCTCTTGTAAATCATGGATTTTTCCTGTTTAGTAATGAACTTAATGACAAAACATTTGTAAAATTGTCAATTAACAACGATGCGATTGTTTTGAATTTAGGTATTCGTATTCATACTATAAGTGCCTTAATTAGTGCAGGTATAAAAAGTGACCCCTCTCTAAATCCTCTATTCCGCGAATTTATTGACCCGCCCTCGTAGTAAACCATCACTAATTAATGTTTTACACTTCGACGATGACGATCCGCCATTACACAAAACAATAACGTAAGATAATCCTTCCTAATTTAAGAGGACAAATTCACTGTATTAATTTGAATCCATCATTCATATCCGTACCGTATTAGCCATATAGAATTGATGAAATATGAACTAATGCCTAATCCTAACGATGTTTCAAATTAATTGACACAGATCTTTGGTGTACCTATTATTAGCGATACTCTTGCTCGACACGCTTAGCAGGTGGGTTGACGATCGAATTACCAGACACGTCACACCTGAAACACGGACAACAATCCGTCACCGATCTAGAAAAAATGTTTTTCGCATATTTGAGTTGTTCATTCCGCTCATTGGTCGCTTAAGCTCTTTAGTGTCCCGCTGCTTGGTTAAGGTCATTCAATCTTTTACATGGGCCACAAAAAATTATATTGTTTACCCGAATTCAAATCTCATTGTACCACAAATACTATAAGCCAGACTTTAACCTAAAAGTCAGTAAACAGTCCATTGTAGGACATAGGCCACTCCTATAAAGATATTATATATATAGATAGCCATAATTGCCACGCTCGGCAAGCGGATTGGCGATGGCAGTCCTAGACACCTCGCGCTTAGACGCTGCTGCCGGTCATTGGTCTGTTCATTATTGGTCTGCCCTCTTTTTTTGTTTTGGTCTAATGTATTTTTCGAGTTGGTTATCACGCTATCTGTCCGTAGTCATTGCAAGAAAAGCCTTGAAAATGCCAAGGATTAGTCTTTTGTGTGTTTTTAGTCGCTTCTTATAACACCCACGGCAAGAAAGGAGGTGGCTGATTCACTCTTACATACTACACAAATTATAAATTGTGCCGATAGGTCCCTGACAACGTGTAGGTAGGCGCATCCGCTTTAGACATTTAAATCGGCATTTATTTTATATACATATAAACGGCGTCCCTCGTATAACACGATTAATTCGTACCGTGCTATATCGAAACCGGGTTATACGAAACAAGGTATATCGTGTAGTATCGAGGCCTTGTCTTATGTTATATCGAAACTGGGTTATACGAAACCTTGAAATAATATAAATAAAAGTAATGTACCATGTTATATCGAAACCATATCTTAAGGCGTAAAATTTTATGATACCTCAAATTTTGTTCCAAATACTACATAAATGAAAAAGTAAGTTGACCTCATGTTTTATTGGACATTATGTGGAACAAATTCATTAAAACGCATACTGTCACTTCTCAAAATGAAACGAAAGATTTTTCAGTAGCAATAAAGTTGGAGATTTCCCTTATTAAACGGAATTAAAAGAAAAATTCATATTTCCAATGCATATTTGATTTTTTGGAATCGTGTTATATTCAAACCGTGTTACAATTATTCTCAATTCTTGTACCCTGTAATATCGAAACCGTGTTTTACAAGTATCGTGTTATACGAGGGACACAATACTTTTGAAATAATAGCATTTTGAAAAACAGCCCTTCTGGTAGAATTGGGTGTATGATAGGTTGTGAATAATAACTCTTCAAAATTTATTTGATTATGTTTTCGAATAAGAACGGATGTTTTCGAATATTATAAAAATTATATTATGCCAAATGTACGAGTTGCAAGTAACAGCTAGTGTTTTGTAAAATAATCCCCCAATAAGTTGAACAATTTCTGTATCAGTAATAGCAATACAAAAATATTGTGATAAACAGAAACATTACTAGGGACATAATGCGGTAAAGTTTTTAAACATAACATAATGTGAGTTGAATTTCATGTGTAAGATTTATTTATGGCAGTTTCAATGGAGTAAAGTTTACTATGAACCTTCGAACATATGACAACCAGACATACTAAGCTGTTAAGCTTTACATACAGACCACATTGGCACTCAGATATTCATTCAGTACTCAGCCAGCAACGCAGCTCTAAAGCTCAGTCGACTTATATAGTATTCAGTGCTCGAACGATTCAGCTTCTACGGTACCTATATACAATTTCATATAGTGGTGAATAAATTTACAATGCGTTTTTCATTTGAAATGTATCGTCATCTATAAGGATTCCCATATACACCTATATTATTTGTTGACAACCTTAATGATTCTATGACAAGTGTACTGTAATCAATAGAAAGTTTTGCAACTAATAAGTAATATTTCGTTATCTGTACAATAACTCTTTTGCGAGAATCGAGTAGAAGATTGCAAATCGGACCAAATGGATATCACGTTACACTGTAAATAACAATCCAGCCGGCCCCGCGTTAACTTTACTTTTGTTGAAAATAAGTTATGTCACATAAAAAAGAAAATAACAACGTAAGTTATGATCTCATTTTATACAATTAATATCATCAGCCTATGGACACTCCACATTGGCCTCTCCTGGCAAATTGGACGATTTGCTGACATCGTCCTGCAAATGCCAAGGACTGTCCAGTAGTACCAGACACCTCGCGACTACGGCGCTGTGTGCCTATATTCGATCTAATTATCTATATTAACCGAGAGCTGGTCACGGTCGGGTAATTTCTTTAATGCTACTGGAAAAATATATGCGATAATATTGAATTTAAACATAGTCTTCGACAAAACTGATACGTCAATAGATATTAAAAGAAACACAACGTGATGACGTACCCAATAGCGAGAGTGACCAGTTAACAATGTGAAACTGATACAGGTTTATGTGCCGCCGTGACGATCCTGGCATTGACGTCATATGTCCTGAGCAAGTGTGCGGGGTGCGGACGCTGGGGACGGTTGCTCGGGTCACGGTCAGGCCAGGAGAGCTCGAGAAGCGACCGTATCGATTGTGTGCCCATGTCTTTTTTTAATACCAACGTCTATATTATACGAGCGGAAATATAAACAGCTTTTGACCGAACACGATGCAAGGGTAATGAAGCGATGACTCAGTTTCTCAATCATAATACTTCTAAGGGCAAGAATTAAAACGTATTAAAATTTTTATTCTAATCTGGGAAAGGGAAGGAATCAGAACACAAAGACTGAAGATTACATTGACGCCAAAATCATTTAAATCTAATTATTGATAAAAGTACTGATATTCGTAGTTTAAGAGTGTGCATAAATCAATGCCATTATAATCCGAAGAGACTACATAAAAACTCAAAGGAACAGTTCTTTAAAAAAATATTTATGTGCATTTGGAAGAAAAGCTTTTAGTTTCATCAACCAGTCAAAGAAAGGGGTGTAAAGGGTAACCCCTTATTATACCATCTCTTTCTTTAAATGCCAACCTCACCTGATTGTGGCGCTGCTAACAAACAAACGAGCCTCTGGCGACCAAGTGATGGCGGAATATCCATCGGAATATGATGAAACCAAATCCCACACAATGGTGATATGAGAGTAACATTACCAGTGCGAAGCTACGGGCACTTGCCCGGCGTGGTGAGAACGGATAAACTTTCCAAGAAATGTACACCGGCTTTTGCAGTCGCTTTCTTGGTCGCTTATGTTCAGCAATGTAATAGATAATAGAAATATATTAAAATAGGCTAGTAGTAATCAGTCACAAATAATAGCTGGTACTACTAGACATTGCGTGAGAAAAGAACGAAAGAAAGATAGAAATAAAAGTGGCCTTCAGAGATGTCAAGATGCACGTTAATTTTTTTTTTTAAATATCCATGTGGAACACGCACCGTTTCAGCCTGAAATTTTCATTCATCGCGAAAATAATAAAATGCAACATGTTTAAAAAAGACTTTACAACTGAACTAGCTGTCTTGGCTGACTCTGTTCTGTCCTTTCCAGTAGGCCGTGGGAAGAGTTTGAGTTCTTACTTAATAAATCGAACACAGCTCTATCTATCAAGTCAAGATATTGTGATTTTAATTTCTGGCATTAAACCAACATATCTATACTAATCTGTATATATGAAAATGGAAGTTATGAGATATATTTATATGTAGATAGATGTATCGATCTTATTAATACACCGCAACACCATTAAAGTTCACACATATAAGTATTTTCATGGAGAAGGTTTTTATGCTATCCACTTTGTTGTAACTCACCACTAGATGGCGCTGCAGCACATCAACTTCTATATCGTTCAACCATACTCATGGCGCCACCTACCGAAAAGGGTATACAGTCGTAACTATTTAGTTCTCGTTTCGACCGATTTCGATCCGTTTTTCTCTAAGATGTTACGAAAGACATACACGCTCAATTTTTTTTTAATTTTTAACCGGGGCAACGCCGGGTACAATAGCTAGTTGTGAATATGTCATTTGGTCCTAAAAATATAGAACTCATTAATAACTACTACAGCTCCACCTATTGGATCCTGAAAATCAAAACATCGTCTCAACAAAGCAATTATATTATTGAACATGACCTCAATCGTTCAAGTCGTTCAGAAGTAGAGAAGCAGACGATTATTATATATATGAAAGGATCGTTATACCTGGGAAGAATGTGTGGGTGTTGCGCATACAGATCATGGAGATTGGAACTTGGCACACGATCTATTTCTTTTATGTCATGGTCTGTAAGATAAGTGAATTGCTTGATCGTTATCGAGCATCAACTCAAATATCTAGTACCTATCACAGTACCAAGTAACATAGATTTACAAGTAAAAGAACAGAGTAGGGTTGAATGCATAGCTAGTGTTACTAGAATTGTTAATTACTATTTGATATGCTGATTTACCATGAAAGAAAGAATTGTGAGAAAAACTAATTGCTTTAGAAATATAACACATTTCGAAGTAACTCGCACTAAAGCAGCGTGACTAACTCTTGTCGATCAAAACCATCTATAAAACAATAAATGGATGGATACCTGTGTCCAGAAGAAGTTTATTATATATTATATCTATAATTAGTTTTTCATTATTGTAGGAATAACCACCATTCTTTTAATTAATTAGAGCTTTAGTTAAAAATTCACTAACTCTTTCACTTTCCTTCAATTCAACTCATTAACGTGTTTCAGAGGCATCTGAAGTTAACTACGTCATCAACGGCACAACTATCGCGTATTCTGGTACTTTCATGAACCAAGATGTTAGTGTTGTTATATACATCATATGCCATGGAAGATATTGAAACAATGTACGCCTGTTATTCAATCAATTTATATTTTTTTACAACATGGGTACATACATACAATCATACTTAAATAGCGAAAACAACATGTAAGACATGAATGAATTAATTACTATTATTAATATACATTTGCAGAGAAATAAAACACGCATTCCATTACTTGAAATGAATTCAAAGTTTCTTGCCTCTTCCAGAAAAAAATATCTCTTATTATGTCTATTAGATGACGGTGATGACGCCCGCCCATTTCAATGCTACAGAAGAGTAATTTAAAAAACTTGAAAACTTGTAAAATTTATACATTCGGTACATTTACAAACTAAGTAAGTTTGTCGTCTATTTTTTAAAGTGACTTCCAATCCTTACTCGCAGGAACACTCGTATCCTTTGACAACTTATTGTCCCTACCATTTATTGTTTTTCTTTCGATCTTTATTTTAATACAAATTGTAGATATCATATCCTACAACACTTTGATTTAAGCCAAAAGGCTGAATATTGGTGTGTAACATTGAATAAACCCTTGCACTTGGTGTACTCTACTAGGCAACAAACGAGGCTCTGGCGGCCATCTTATTTACCAATATCCATCCGAATTTGCCAAACCGCCAGTTTTTGCTAGTTTTCCAGGGAGGAGGACTAAACGTATATATTAAATTATAATACTTAGTACAAAACTGATAACCATCCCCAGTCCTTCTTTGTGCATGCAGTAAGATTGTGTATTCACAATTTAATTAAATTTTCTCAAGTCACTTTCTCTTGTTATATACTGGGGAGAGAATTCGAGTGTTCCTGCAAAGTAGAAACGGAAGCCACTTGAGATTCTTGTGAAATTTTCGAGACTTTCGCGAAAAAAGTTATTCAGTCAAATTACTTGAGTCCAGTGACAAAATGGATAGATTCATTTTGCAAGATTTCAAGTTTATTTTGCAGCTCCTATGTAGCTTCTTCCTAGTAAGCTTCAGCATAATATAGTAAAGGCTGAATAAGAGTAAGAAATTTGTTTATTTTCAAGAACGAACCACAATAAATGGTGATCAAATAATACCAAAGTTGTTTGTAATATTAACATAGATTACAAGAACGCCGTCGAATTCTTGACTAGGCGGTGGAGTTATTCTCTGCCTACGTCTGGAAAATACTACCGTCATACTTATTTTTGCTGCTGCGCAATATAGCAGGCATTCCACCTTAGGCGTCATTCCATTCCATTTCGTTGATGGTTGCTAAACTATTGTTAGGGTCTATGATTTGGAAGAATTTACTTAGAGTCCAAAGAAGCCAGAACATTGATACGGGACCAATTAGAATTTATAGCAGATTGCCTCCTTAATATCACCCACCAAAATGAAAGGAACCACTTGAAATTCTGGATTTCTTTCAACTTGTCTTGACTCACCATGTAACCTTTACTGATTTCAGACCAATCGGAAAAATTGTCATTTAAGTGAATAAACTGGGATTGGGAGACCATGAGCCAAACAAAGTAAAACAGGATGTAAAGAGTTTATAGACTGAAGGATCCGAAGAATATCTTTTAGTTTTCTGGGGTAAAAGAATTGCCAAAATCTAACAAGATTCAAAGTTCGAGTCTTATTGCCCATGGCCCTGAAGATATTGTCAGTAACTTTAAGTAAAGCGAAGACAGTACTGTGACCAGGACGACATGGCGACAGATATATAGACAGCAAAGAGTTGGTAAATAGAAATGAGGATAATGTGCTCGAGAACTTAATTTTATTATTCATCCATTGATATAGTAGCCTCGCTGGTTGAGGCAGAGCTTAAATTTATGACCACTTTTGGCAAGGAACAAGTTTGAAAGATTAGGTACTAAAACAATGATAAACCAGTACATCACCTACTTTGGTATTGTACTTAATAATTAATATTTACGATACCAATATAGGAATATAATTCAACGCATCCCAAGTAAAAGTATCCATTTTATTTAAAAGTTAGACCAATAAACAAGAATACACGCCTCTGATTGTACCTAATAACTATTTGTCATTTAGTGTGCATTTGAGTTATTTGTATAGTTGATGCCGTGCGGTTTATCTCAAGTGTGTTTCGTGTTGTCGACCAGTACATATATCTGGGACAAATTATTTGACTAGGTAAGTCTAACTTCGACCCACCGACGGTCGAATCGACGAAGCCCACTCCCCAGCGGACTGCGTTCGGGAAACTACGCCATAAACGCCACAAATTTTTCTCCTATCCTTTTGGCAGACAGAAAAACAAAAAAAAATGTAGGAAAACTTTTAGTTTTTCTGTTTTTCAAAATGTCATCTATTTAATTACTTCAAAAAACCAGCTAGATACAAATAGTAGAACTAAAGAGATCCTACTGCAACTTTTTGCTAAAAAATACGAAAAAAGTACGTATTTTTTATCAAAAATCGTCACATCTTCTCGTCGAATATATCTCAAAACGTTTAAACGAAAGAATACAATCAGTGCATGTTGCCAGTGATGACTTTCGGAACCGAGACTTGGTCCTGCAGTGAAGGTGATACTTTTAAGAGAACGCCTAGTTTTGAAAATAAAATAGATCAAAATTCACTGACGGTCCTCAAATTCACTACGTTTATATGAAAGTTAAAATAAAATGGCAGTTTTATTTCGAACTGACTGTTAATCGCGACTTTATCCGTGTAAATTTCCTCATCAATAATATTTATCAACTAAAGCTGCTATTACTGTCTGTACCTTTAAATAAAATTTAAAACAAAGTTTACCTGGTTTATTTTAATATCTAATCGAGTTTCCCCGTAGCGCGGAAAGTAAAATAGCGTAGCGATGCGCCAAACGTTTTTATGACAAACTGCATTATTGGACTGAAGCCAGCTGAAGTTTCAGGGTTCCCGAGGATAAAATCAGTGATGTTAAACCTTTAAGCCATCCTATATGAGTTGATACAAATTGAAACTGTTAAAACCACTGCATGCAATAAGCATTTGGCTACAAATATTCGGGTACGTTGAACCAGCAATACAAATCTCGTATGCGAGCACGAAGTTGGGGGTACACTCCAACGAACACCGCCGGTACGGTTCGCCCTCCAAATGTGTACTTGTAGTTAGGATCACCGAGTGTAACAATAAATATTACCCAATTAAAATAAAACTTCACACTGGTAGATCCTTGGTTGCTGTGCTGCTGCTGTTACTAATTTAGTTCCTTAACACACAAAGAACTCCTCAAAAATTAAAGAATTGCAGTCCCTTACAAGTCTCTTGAAACTGGAAGTTTAATAAAAATGGTACCTGGAAGGTGTTCCAGGTACCATTTTCGGTTCGCGCGGTTCGGTCAATCCCAAAATGTTTCATAGCGTACTTTGTCGAGAACAAGAATACATTTATATTTATTTTATTAATCTACATATACAATGTTGTGTATATAGGCGGACTTAATACCCGAAGTATTCTCTTCCCGTCTTCCTCAGATGATGACGGGTGATGCAGAGCTAAAATGAAGTAGGTGCGTCAATATATTGTTCGGAGGTTATTCTACCGGTAGGTGGCGCAATTAGTATAATATCTTAATAAATTAATAACTCGACCACAAATATCTTGACAAAACAAATAATTGGACGGTTTTTGGTATTTTTTAGCAAAAAGTTGCAGTAGGATCTCTTTATTTGTACTGTTTGTATTAGCTGGTTTTGATATAATTAAATAGATGACATTTTAAAAACAGAATAACTAAAGGTTTTCCTCCATTTTTCTATTGTCTTTCTGTCTGCCAAAATGATAGGAAAAAAAATTGTGGCGTTTATGGACTTAACGCAGTATCAGTAAAGGCAGCACAAAATTTCTTCAAACGTTTTCAGTCCGGGAAATTTGATGTCAAAGATGAAGCTCGCTCTGGTGGACCTGTTACGGATAAAATCGATGCCTTTTTTGAATAAGTGGAGCAAATAGTAGTAGTAGTAAAGAGTAATATTGGTAGCTCCGACATAGCTGAAGAGCGACATAGCTGAAGGGTTGACCACAAAACATATTTGACCCATTTGAAAAAGTCTGCATAAACAAAAAAGCTCGATATTTGGGTGCAACATGAGCTCACTGAAAGATGTCTAATGAAAAAATGAAACTGAACCGTTTTTGAAAAGATTGATCGATCAAGATAGAGGAAAAACGGCCGGAATTGATTAACAGAAAGGGTTTGGTTTTTCATCATTATGAATCTAAACGACACACATCTTTAGTCACTCAGCAAATATTGGAGAGTGCATGGTTGGGTAGAGTTATGTATATGCATCCATATAGCCCTGACCTTGTACCTTGAGATTTTCACCTGTTTCGGTCTCTTCAGAATTCTTTAGGTAGTGTTAGGTTAACATCAAGAGAGTACTGTCACATCTACTTGTCGCAGTTTTTTGATCAGAAGTCCCTACAAAATGACAACAAGTTAACGAATAAAATCGCACATATATTATATATATTATAACTAAATGTAAAAACTATGATACAAAGACTGACTGACAGAATAAACTATGATACTAAAGATCTTGAAATTGTATATAAAATACGTAATTCACGGACCTATTATTAGTTACCATGAAAGTAGAATATGAAATAATAAAAAATAATAAAATATTAATATAGACACACGTAAACTAATTATACTTAAGTTAGATAAAATACTAATGAGATGATCTTCGAAATGTCTCTGCCAATTGACTTAACCCTTAAAAGCCTGATTTTTTAAATCAAATTTAAAAATATATAAATGTACCCTTTACTGTGTTTACTAATGAGGAAAAATAGTAAAATAAATTAAAACGATATTTTTATATATTTATTTTGAAAAAAAGATTTGGTATCATTTTTGATACTTTAGGCATCACGGTAATCAAAATATTAAAATTTATTTAATAATGAAATAATGCAAAACAGGGATTTTTCTTATTATCACATAAGGAAAATTTTCATTTTTTACATAACCATGAAGTAAGCTTTCGACAATTTTGATATTTACATTTATTTCTTGAGTCCATAAAAACTTTTCATGTCCCACTCGATCATAACGTATGTCAGTTGAGGGTAAGACCTGGACACAAGACCGTGATCTTTTGGAGGGTGGTTCAACATCATCATCTTTTCGACTTGTACTTGGCCTTCCACGTTTATTTTCAGGTCGATTTTGATACTGACATAAGGTGTCAGCAAGCTCTGTTCTGAAGTCACCTAACTTCAGTATGTCCTTCTGGGGTGTTCCTCTTTTGACGTTAACGTTTTTGTAGAGTACCCAAGAGTTGATTATTGTAATATCAAGTAGATGATAGAACAACCTCATTGTCCACTTTCTAGATTTTATGGGTATATGGTATCGCCCAATGAAGCTGTCCATCAGGTCAACGCCCCCCATGTGGGCGTTATATTCCTTGATTACGCGAGGACAAGGTACTTGAATATGTTTTTACGTTTTATTTTTTTGTCGTAGCGGGTTATAGCTCTGCTGGTTCGCAACTAACATAAGTGGAAAGCAATAGCACTTGCTTATTGTCCTTCCAACTTGTTGCCGAGAAATCCATACCTTCAAAGGTAGCAATATTTTCATGATAGGCTCCTCTTGTTACTATGGACTTCAAAACTTTTTGTTGCAACTTGCAAGTCTTGCCCAGTCTGTTCCTCTGGACGGTACCAAGACAGTAAATACCTTCTTTGGTTAGGTAATGTAATAAAGGAATATTGGTATAAAAATTGTCGAAATATAGGATATGGTTAACATTCCTTGGTATTGGTCTTAGCAATCGAACGACTGTATTCGATACCACTCCTAAATCCGGTTCGTGTGGTAATCTCTCAACATTCTTAGCTCCTGAGTATACCTTAAAACTATATGCGTAACCCGAAAGGCTGCACAGCACATATCATTTCAATCCCCACTTGTGGGGTTTGTTGGGCAAATATTGCTTCATAAAATGTTGTATTTTGGTGGCACACATTTGCTAGTCCAGTGATAGCCGATGGTCAAAAGGTCCAGTAACGAATCTTTTATTCAAGTGGTCTAATACTGGGCGAACCTTGTGCAGTCTGTCGTGTTGAGTATGATCAGGTGGCAAGTGTTTATTGTCATCATTCATGTGAAAAATTTGTCTAATCTTATCAAACCTGTTCCGATTCATGGTCCGGGCAATTGGTTCAAATTTTGATTTATTCGACCAGTACGATCTCACGCTCGGATAATGATAAACACTTGTGAAAATAAGAATGCCAAAAATTTACGTAATTTAAGAGAGTCACAACTTCTGTGAAGTTAGGATTTTTGTATCGGATACTTGTTTGATTCTTCTACAAGGAATTTTAATAATTTCTCAACAAAGATCAATATCATCTTCATTTTAACTGGCCTCATCCTCAGAATTTTCACCATTTTCTAGCATCCGTAACATAGCCTCAATATCGTCCGGCTTCATTTTCAATTATAATATACAGTTAAGTAAAGGCTAAGCACATTCAATCCAACACCAAACCAAGCGTATAAACATGAAACAATACTAAAATCAGTCAGAAATTGAACCAAAACAGGTAGGTAAGTAAGGCGGATTCAAACAGCCCAGAATGCCTGTAGTATCAAAATTGATACTTACAAAAACATCAAGTTTTTCTTCAAGCAAAGCAGGTGTAAGAAAAAAATATAAATCATAATAAAAATAAGATACTCACCTATCGCACAAGTCTTTTAATTTACAAAAAATTTAAAAATCAAAGAAATTAATAAGCGAAACTTTTTGTAAAACTATGTCACCCATTCAATGCGGCGGGAAACCGAAATGTCATATTGTTTGTCATCTTTCGACACTTTACGTTTGTTTTTGTTTTCTAACTTGAAGATTATCAGTCAAAGGTTACATGTAAACAGCCTAATATTAAAATAAAATCGATTGTAGGTGCCCAATGCGATTTATAACCTCGGTATCAAATTTAAAACTTCAGGTATTTAAGGGTTAAAAACTATTCCCTGACTTTCATTTTAAACGCATAACGGTCAGTCGTGTTTCTGACTTCGAGGGGTTTTGCGTTCCACAGAAGAACGAATGGAATAGGGACGGATGAATGGATGAAGCCGCAGATACTGGAGTAAAAGGTTACTGGATTAACGTAAGTTTCTGTCGTGGTTAGAGTATAAATAAACATGAAGGAGGAATGGGTGACATCATCATGGAATGGAGGATAGTAAGTACGCAAACTGCGGCGCTGACTAGTTTGTAGCTACTTTAACTGAGAACGATAAGTAGACACGTGGTCATAGATACGAAGATTGAATATGAATCGAAAGCAGTAATTACGACGATCATATTTATTTAAGAGATCTGCATACAGGTCAAAATTACTAAAATCAATTACTGTATAGTCATCGTTTTACTCCTGAACGGCAGAAAGTATTTCAAAAGGTAGAGAGCCCGCAGGGTACCGGTAACGTTCTGTTTGACATTCGTTACTTGGACTTGCCGGCACAGAGTAAAATCTATGTATAAGCCAAAGTCTTTAACCTTATAACTCAATTCCAGAACAGTACCATTGCTTTACAATGGAGGTAACGTTTCAGTTCAGTAAAGTATCAGCGTCCGGTGGCAACCGACTATAATGGCTTGGTTTACAATAAGAACAAACCTATCAGCACTTAATATATTCTAGATCCTTGTTAATCTTGTTTACCTCTGTAGACACAGACACACGCTCGCCTGCGCGTACTCCAATCATCGCAAAAAATGATACTGAAGATTTTGGGTAATATTATTAATAAATACAGAAAATAGTAAAGGAAAGGGAATACCGCCTTGAGGAACACCAGCATGATAGCAACTCATCAATGCGAACCATCTGCTGGCGCCCGATAAGGTGAGAATCACTCTATTGCTTCAGGAGAGACTATGATCTCTCCTGAAGCATGAAAGAATGGGAAAGGATTGTTAAAAGGATATCGTAACTGATGGTAATAAAGGCGTTCGAAAAGTCAACTTAAGCCAGCAACCAATAAACACGCTTTTGTATTCCCTCTTTCATCAGGTCCTCGTCATCTTATGATCAAGGCAAATCTAATAAGCCCAAACTAAATGGGTTTAGGGTTAGGGTTATCCCCCTTCCAGCTCGATGGTACCATATTAAATTTTCTGTATATTTAAAATTCAACAAAATTTCGAATTATATGAACTTCCAGAAGTGGCTGAAAAATTTATTGAAATGTTCTATTACATTAATACATACATATATTCTCCATGTAACTGCTTATAAAAAGCGTGCAAACAAATGTATTGGTTAAAGAAAAGCAATTTCCTGCATTAAATGGATTAACCATTACGAGAAAGAACGTTTTGGAGATTCTACATGCCTATGTCTAAAGTCGGTGCAACCGGCGTTTGGCATACACATTGGATAACTACAACAACGAAAGTAAAGAGTCAATGACTGTTGTAGTGCTATGTAGTGAACAAAGAACCTTCTCCTATCTCTGAGCGATGGTGACTAGAGAATAAAGAAATGGAGAAGAAGATTTCACTTCTTTACTTTTTAATTAATTAATAAATCTAAAAATATATTTTTGAAGATCTTCAAATAAATAAATATATTTTTTTATTAATATTTAATAATGTTTTATGTTATTAAAATCGTAGTCTATTATCATTATGGTGACTGTCTACAACAGAGGAAACGTTGGCATACAAGTTGATTAGGTAGGAAATTATTAAAAAAATCATATTTTATTACATATTATCCACTGCTGAACATAGACCTCTCAAAGACACTAGAAGAAACTAGGCACTAGAAAATAAACCATGTGCAGGTGAGGTTTGCATTTCGAGAAACAGATGGTATATTCAACATTCATACTGCTAAAATAAAAATAAAAACATAACCTTATGGATTTATTAAGAATCTACTTGAAATGGTTACATCGTCATGAACAATGATTGTAACATCGAAAAACACAGACGGTCTCTATGTAGTTAGTTCCATAAATACTTCATAAATCTTAAATAGGTAAATGTCCTATAAATGTCCAGTCCCGCAGAGAAAAAACTACTGGCTCCCGTCAATCGTTTAACGAGTTTTGTGCAAATTCGTGTACTTCATATGTGCTGTTCTTCACACATATGAAGTTCATTCATTCGAATTTGTTCACATTTTTTTTTGGAAATTTCTGAATGTTATATTTTATTTTGCAAGTAACAATTTTAATGCCGAATCTGGGGATCTAATTATAAATCCTGGAAACTCACATTCCGTTACATAAACCGGTCCCTATACTACCGCGGTTTTGTATAGCAAAATAAAAATAGTTTTTAAGACGTTAACATTTTACTTAAAAAATTGGACGGTAACCAAAATGCAGCCGCTTGCAGGTGAAAGCGAAACACTATGTACAGCTATCCGCAATGTGGGACGCAGCACTGTTTCACAGAAACAAATCGTCAATTCGCCTTCCGTGCTTACTACCGTACTAGACGTCCGATTTCGACCTTAGTCCGTAACACATGCAACCCTAGAGTATTTGCATTTGTTGCCAAATAAGTAAATTTTAACAGGATTTTTCGAAAGGAAAGAAGATATATATCCAATGTAGCTTAACTTCCGACGGTCTTTATTATTTTTACTCTAAAATTATAAATTCGGAGAAAATATACCGCCGTTTATTTCAAATGGCAATCTCACCTGCATTTGGCGCCCTAAGCTGGCTGACAAACTAGGTTCTGGTTACAAATGGTGTTAAAAAAATGGAGCAGCCGCAAAAAAAGATATGTGAAGAAATTTTTTTCTAGCGTTGAATTCAAATAAAAATATAAATTTACAAAACAGTTCCCTCTTATAATCCCTCACGGGGTAGGCAGATGGACCATTACTTCCATCTGTGTCAATTTACAAATATTTCTCCTACTCTTGGCCAAAAGGAAATATATAGAGTATCGTAATACTGAGATGACCACCATGGATTAGCGGAAAGCGGACCTCAATACGCATACGTGGTAAAGCCAAGCGACGTCTTTTGCTGCTGCTCGAATGGGCAGGCTCGACCGGGGTGTACTACCCCATCGTAGAATACCGGCGTGAAGTAGAGGCATCTTGTGGTTCTGTATTTTGTTCGGTAAGTGAGGTACCTAGAGGTACTCTTCTCTTCCCCCAACCCTTCCCTCCAAAAGGAGGGAGTCCTTATCGTCCCTCCCATCTCCCGAATATCCTTATAAGCCGGCAACGCACGCGCAGCTCCACTGGTGTTGCAGATGTACACGGACGACGGTTATCACTTACCACCAGGTGGGCTGCTTGCTCGTTTGCCCCCTTTACCATTAAAAAAACAACCTCAAATACGACAAAGCAAAGATAAGTTCCTCTGTGTTTATGTGTAGATTTGCGTTATTGTACACATATTGGTGTATATCCTGCGCAATTGACAACTGCCCATAGTATTCGAGAGTTCTCGCCGTGGTCCAAGTTGGCTAAATTATATCATACTAAGATGCCCATAGATAGAATTCTGTATTATATGTAATTCCCATAATCATTTTTTTTGTTTCATTTACTTGCGTAGAGTTACTTATTTCTGTTGTTGAAACATGTCATGAGTTAAATACTCTGTTTACTACTGGATTATTGGCTTGACATGCGGGTTGGCGTTCGCATCACCGGGCACGTCGAACCTTAAACGCTGCTACTGTCACCGGTCTACAAAATTATCACACTACATAATCCTCTGCTCCATATTTTGCTAACCCGATACAACGCGAGGGAAACCTCGGGGAAAAACTTGTTAGATTTAACCCCAATAATTACCGTCTAAAATCTGACAAACAAATCCAAATTCCGGCAATACTCGTAGCCTGGTGACACTACCGCGTAGCTATTTCTACGCGGCATAGATCGGACGCACGACTTAAGAACTAAAATTAAATCGGTGTGTTAGCAGCCGATTAGTGTTTTAGTGAATCACTGAAGAAAGAGAAGTCTTTATGTTAGCTAGCGTTAAAATGATTAAACTCTTATTTTAATATTATGATTTTAAAGAATAGTCTTTTACAATGCGACAATTCGTCCAGAAAATTAAATTAGTATCATTTACTTATTAATACGCAGCATTAAAATACGCAGACTTGGCCATATGTTGTAAACATAGTTATTGTTAAGTTAGGTAACATTGCAAAACACGAAAATGTTACGTATGAACAAGATGAGAAAATAAATACTAAACAGTATTGAATAATAAGTTCCCAGTGTTGCGGGAAGTCGATGGATGCAGGTGGCTCAGGACCGAGCTTCGTGGCAATCTTTGGGGGAGGGCTAGGTTCAGCAGTGGACTTGTGATAGGCTGAAATGATATGAATGAATAAATACGTTAATTTAAAAAACTATTTTGCTATGTAGCAGAATTTATCTACCGAGAAAGTTTAAAAATTATATCACCAAATATAACCATTAATCGCACATACATTTGAACATTAAGTAATATAATTCAACCGTTCCCTTTTAATGATTTTAATGTGATAAAGTGTACAAATTTCTTTAAAGCGCTGTAAAGAATTTTTAATACAATATACAGTGGTGGTCGTACAATTAGAAACACTACCAACGGTCCTTGACATTATATAAGATACTTCACCGCAATCGTTTTTATTTTGAAATTAAACAATAAATAGGACAGCAATATGTGCAACGATTTATCATTTATTAGAAAAACAATATAAATCCCATTACACAAGTGCAGTTTCAATATAACATTACGGACAAACATTTAAATCAGTTTTAAGGTATGAACAATAATGGTTAACTAATTAGAAAAAACAACAAAAAAGTATAAAAACAATATTTTTTTTAAGTATTAGTAATTAGTATTGTTATTTACGAAATAGCTACTATCCACAGCCTACCAATAGTGATAATTAATATTTAGTGGCGTATCACTTATTTTTAATAATGGCACTGCAACGACCACATTGATTCAATCAATTTCATACATTTTTCTAGGGGGATTGAATTCCATGCTTCAACAAATGCTTCATACAGTTCGTTTTGACTGGTGTTACGTTTGTTTGAGACTATCTTTTTAACAATATACCAGAGATTTTCTATCTGGTTTAAATCCGGACTAAATAGCAAATGCTCGCCAGTCTAAAACGCTAACGCTGTTCGCTAAGGAAACATTTGTCGCTATTGGCCGTGTGTTTAGGGTCATTGTCATGCTTAAAGATCGAAGTTAGAGGCAAATGATCGTCCGACTAGGGAATCATTGTGTGCTCTAAGATATTTTTATATTGCCATTGATTCATTATACCTTCAATCCTCCGAACGGATCCAACTCCACATCCGGAAAAACACCCCAAACTTTAATGTTACCGCCACCGTGCTTGACTATACTCCTTGGGTATTTATAATTAAAAGCATTGTTTACAGGACGTGTAACATAGAGCTTTCCATTGGATTTTACCACATTTATTTTTGTTTCATCTCAAAATAACACTTTTTTCCATTATCGTACTGTCCAATTAACATATTTTTTTAGCGAATAATAATCGCTTCTCTCGATGTTGCTTGGTAAGAAGCGGTACCTTTCGAGAGATTCTTCCAAACAATTTAGCTTCCACTAATTTTCGGCGTATCAGTGTTGACGAGATGTTTTTCGGGTCATCAGGCGAAAAAACTTCATTTTTAATCTGGTTGGAGCCTTTACTTGGGTCTTTTTAGCAACACGAACGATTAGCGTATCTTAACTGGGAGAGGTTTTTCTTGGCCGAGCCTTTCTAAGAATATTTTCAACAGTTCCATGTGTTTTATAATGATCAATTGCATTAAAAACTTTCTTAACAGAACAATTTAAATGCTCAGCTATTTTTCTGTACGGCCACTTATGATCTATATGTAAATTAACAATTATTTGCCTAGTTGACGCGTCACATCTTTTATTTTTGCCCATTTTGAACAAAATAAAATTCAGATTAAATTTTGAATTGCCGCAAAAATAATAGAAAAAGCCAATAAAGAAATGTTATTCTTCAATTTCAAAAAAGGAACGACCTATGGATGATTTTTTTTTAAATGTTTCTAATTAGGCGTCCAAGCGGCCAGTAACAGAAAATAAACTCCAACATGTGTAAGACTCATTTTGTAATTAAAAGTAAGATATGTTTTATATTTTATGCATTTAATGAGTTTTTTATTTGAGTGGCTATATTATTGCATTATTATTAATTATTGAATGTGTATATTTTTTACGAACATTTGGACGTTGAAGTTATACTTTCTTTATTCATAAGAAGTGTTTCTAATTATATGACCACCACTGTATATCACTATAATGATTATAAGATACCATGTACCCGTCTAAAGGCCTAAGCTGCCTTAGATAAAATGCTTATGGGCAGTAACACTCGCGCCAGTGGCGCGACGAGACGCGAGGAGTGTGCGTAAAATAAAGAAAAAGAAGAATATCGGCGTAAATTCAAAAACCATAGTCAGTCAATAAATGATTTTATTTTTTGTAAAATTAGTGACATTATTGTAGAAGCTTAGTAAGCAAATAGTTCATGGGGCTAATAATTCAACGTATAGTTTACTGTATACGTGTACTGGTTCAAAGACTAACCGCACCGCGAGAGGTGGTGAGTGTGTGAACAGAAACTCATTACTACGCCAACTACGAGGAGAGGTGCGAGGCGAGAATGTAAATGAGCCATTAGAAGTTAGAAGATTCAATCTCATAAAATAAAATAAGTCATAAAATTGACAAACTTGGTAAAACACTTAGCTCCACAGCATATGCAGTAAGGAAAGTAAAATGTATTACAAATATTGAAACAACTTGAATAGTTTATTTTAGTTATTTCCACAGCGTAATGGTTATGGTACATTTTTATGGGGACATGCGACTGATATTGGCATAATATTCGTTATACAAAAAAGGGGCCATAAGAGCTATCTATAATCTACAATTTAGAAAATCTCAAAATTTTAGAAATATATATTCTAACCTTGGTTTCTCAATACACATATGAAAATGTAATGAATGTACATAAAAAAACATAAGTACATTTAAAAAGAATGGCGATATTCATAATGTAAATACTAGGAACAGACAAAACCTTGTTATGCCAGTTACTAGACTCCATAGAGTTAATAACTCATTCATGGGGAAATTTATACATTTATATAACCAAATCCCAGCAAGTGCGGTGCAGACTTCCTATCACTAAGTTTAAAAAATCTGTTAAACAAAGTCTTTATAAAAAGGATTATTATAATATAAAGGAATACATGGATGCCGTTTCTAGAACGTATCATGTATTATTAGATTATTAAAACGTTTTGTATGTTTTGAAAAAAAAAAAATACAAAAAAGGAGTATAACTACGGAGTTTTTTTCTCCGGTTTCTTCTCCGTCTGCAGCGTTTGCTTTGCTTTACAATTATCTCCGAATACGTTTACAAATCATGCAAAACACTATGAATATATGAATTAATGAAATAAATAAAATGTCTAAATATAGTATTTGTTAAAAGTACTACACCTATGTATATGCTGACATTTTTCGTTTTTTTTTGTAATTTATTTGACAACCCTAACCCTGGCAGTCACAATGCGGTTTTGCTGGCTTCCGTTACACTGTCACACGGCACCAACGGCGCGACGTAAGCTAACACCATTGACCGCCGATGCCATTGTGTCCTACCGGTGTATACTTCGTCTGACAAGACTAGACTAGATCTAAATTATCCGAATCCTGTGAAGAGTATTTGCTGTATGTAATATAATTGTTATACGGCTCGATAGATATCCACCATCTAGATTTTTAACCTATACTTTATGGAATAAATTTTAATGTATATGTATAACTACGTAATTGATTTCTCGGAAATGGCTCTGAAGCTTTGGATGAAATTTTGTAATATAAATTTTTACTTTTAACAGTTAGCAACAACAGATGGGACTATTATTGGCAATCAAGATAAGCACTCAATTCATGGACTTTGTTTTTTTTTGCTTTGGTTGAATTTTAGTCTATAATTAAATTATTAAAACTTTCGTTAAATAAGAAAAAGGAGACGTATAGTTATTTTCGATAGGTTCTTTTCTCTGAGGAACTTTATTGCAAAACGGCGGTAGCTTGTAAAAAATAAACGTTCGAAAAGCGACATATTTCATAATATTTCGACTTTTGATAAACAATACGGTGTGTGTTCACTCGCTATGCCAAGATGTTTTACAGATAAATAAAATTAGCATACAACCACAAACAAAGCTTTTATCAATCGTGAACAATTTGACATGTTGACCATGAAATCGTTTTATTGATTTCGGGAACAATTCATTTCAAGGTTAAGTATTATTTGAATGCATTACCCTAAATTGACACTTCACTTTTGTTAAAGTTACTAGTAGTAGGCTAGGCTCCATTTCTGCCATGGGCAGAGGTTCCTCTTTCCTTTTTCTGCCATCTATCAGCAGTGCAACCACTGTTGTCTTCTAGTTTGAAAGGTAAAGAGAACCAGGATAATTATGGGCCATTGATTGAAATTGTTTGTAGGTGGACACCTTTTGTAAATACGTATAGCTCTATTGTCACCCCAATACAATTAAAAAATAACAATAAATCGGTTATGATTACCATCTATACAAAAAAAAAATATGGTAAAAGGTACTTAAGATACATTTTCGACATACTATCAACTGCTAACAAATTATTTGTGTTTGAGATTATTTGTATTGCGGCCCCGTGTCATTAACACATGGAACACATCATTATAAAACACATGGAACTGTTGAAAATGTTATTAGAAAGGCTCGGCCAAGAAAAACCTCTCACAGAGAAGATACGCTAATCGTTCATGTTGCTAAAAAAGACCCAAGTAAAGGCTCCAACCACATTAAAAATGAAGTTTTTTTGCCTGATGACCCGAGAAACATCGTCAAGACTGATACGCCGAAAATTAGTGGAAGCTAAATTGTTTGGAAGAATCTCTCAAAAGGTACCGCTTCTTACCAAGCAACACCGAGAGAAGCGATTCTGTCCTGTCCATAATGATTTTAATAATAAATACACAAACACACAACCATTACATCATTACACACAAAAATTAAAGTTTGGGGGTGTTTTTCCGGATGTCGAGTTGGACCCGTTCGAAAGATTGAAGGTAGAATGGATGAATGGCAATACAAAAATATCTTAGACCACACAATGATTCCCTACTCAGACGATCATTTGCCTGTAACCTGGATCTTTCAGCATGATAATGACCCTAAACTCACGGCCAATAGCGTCAAATGTTTCCTTAGCGAACAGCGTATATCCGTTTTAGACTGGCCAGCAAATAGTCTGGATTTAAACCCGATAGAAAATCTCTGGTATATTGTTAATTCTCAAACAAACATCCAGTCAAAACAAACATTTATATAAAGCATTTGTTGAAGCATGGAATTCAATCTGAGAGCTGTAGGGATGTTGCAAGCGGGAAGTAATCAATCTCAGGTATCTCAGCGTTTTGGCATTCATAGAAGTGTTATTTGTCGTCTTTGGCAGCACTACAATAATATAAGGGAACCCGCTAAACAGCATTCAGGCCGTAAAAGGAGTACAACCACTCGGCAAGACCGATACATACAACTGACTGCAAGACGCCAGCCGATGTTAACCGCTCGAGAGATCAGTTTAAGGCTACAAAATTCTAAAACGGTGTTGATGTAAATCCCCAAACTGTGCTAAATCGACTGCATGAGTATGGCTTACGAGCTCGACGCCCAATTAGGTGCCCACCGATACGTCACGGGAATCGCGCTCGTCGAAATGAATGGTGTAGAGAATGCAGAACATGGACTCAGGAACATTGAGATAAAATTATGTTTTCTGATGAGTCACGATTCGTGTTTAGGACTGATACAAGTGTACCGTCGGCCCGAAAATACTGAAAGGCTCAGGTGCATTCAGGAAGTGCATCCATATAGCAGCTTAACAGTTATGGTATGGGCAGGTATTATGAAAAACAGGCGAACTGAGCTCATTTTTGTAAATGGATATTCTCAGACCTTATGTCCATCCAGTTGCACAAACCTTTGGCTCCGATTTTACGTTAATGCATGACAATGCGCATTCACATACAGCTTGGGGAACCAGTCAATACTTGGCAACAGAGAACATATGGGTATTGCCCTGGCCTGCACAATCGCCAGATCTCAACCCCATTGAGCATGCATGCTCCAGAGACGTGTTTTGAAGGACTTGGACGGAGTGACAACAACCCAGCAGCTGAAGGATTTGCTACAATTCCATTGGGAGTGAATACCGCAAGATGACCTAAACAGTCTCATTCATTCAATGAATAATTATTGCCGTCAAGCTCTGAATAGCAGAGGAGGCCACACTTTGTATTAAATTATTCAATTCTTTCACAATAAATTCATTTTCTTTAGAAATTTCATCTTGTTAAAAAAATGTTTAGTTGCTTATGTACCTTAGATTCTGCAGTGTATTCTGATATTGTTAATTTCTGTAATTAAAAGAACTTATAAAGACAACAGCTGTTATTTTTACATCATAGGACCCTAAAAATATTATTTTAAAAATAAAATACAATGTTATAATGTGAAAAACCATCCTAAAATTTTAATTAGTACAAGTTGCTTAGACTTTTTTGATGTGTGTATCTTGAATCTTTATAGCTTTCTCTAAATATCCCAATATTTTCCTTGCACACTGGAAGTTGTACTACAAGTTCGAAAATTTTTATTTAAAGTTATCAATTTTCACATTAATTGAAGCGAATGAACGATATCAAATATTGAAAATAAATTGTCGTATGATTAAATATCGTATGTACAAATGCATGAATTTGACATTTTATTCTTCGCCATTTTTACTCGAACAATTACGACAATGAATTACATTAACGTCAAAAAATATGCTTGATTGTGGGATACATATGGAAAAACAATAAACTATACAAAACCTAGTGAACAATGATTCAGAGCTTGATAAATTAATAAAATGGCAGAAGTCAACTTACCTCGATGTCTGAGTTGGTACTGGTAGCGGCACTAGGCAGCTTATGATCTGAATTATCTTGCTGATCCTTAACTAGGTTGTATATAACTTTCGAATCGTCAGTAGAAATATTTGTGACACTTTTATCTGGGGCTTTTGGTTCCTTATCATACTCCGGCGGAGGAGCCATCTTGAAGGAAGAGTAATCAGACAGATGACACAAGTCTTATGACTTTAGCACACTGAAATCACTCTCTACCCCTTTCTTAGTTTTATCACGGCCTTAGCACTAAATCATTACAAGCTACTAATTTATTTATGACACAACTAAAGTTCTAAGGAACAGAAAAACCAAATTCTTCATTTTTGACAGATTCTACCTAACATTTTTACAAATGAAATGAAACTGACTTTCAGCCTAAGCGCCCTCTGGTAACAAATGACACAGACAGAATTATAGATGATACATATATGACAGAATCACATCATAGAATACAAAATACTAGATTATAGTCTTAGACTACATATTCATTGTGAATATAAATTCAATATTTATCACGATATTTTTTGAACGTGTATCTAGTATCAGGTATTAACGTTTCGCGATACGAATTATAGGTTTTCCAGCATCGTTATTTGAATAACGCATCGTGTAGTCCAGTCGTTAATATTTATCACGTCAGTATAAGTTCAGCGATCGATGAAAAAACAACAGTTTTCGCAGGGATGATTCCCTTAAATCAGGTGGGCCCCAAACGGATAACCAGTTGCATTTGAAATATTCGATGTATCTGGAAATTATGCCGTGAGTATGGGGTAGCTCGGACAATAATTAAAGTCTGTAACTAGTAGTGGGATACTTACAGACACAATATTTATGAGTTATGCTAAGATGGGTCCACCACGCTGATCGAGTGCAGTTTGGCGAACTTCACATGCCCTCGAAATATATTTTATAAATAATTTCTTAGACATGCATTTCCTTATGATTATTTCCTTTATCGCTTTGCATGTGAAAACAGTGCTGAATTTACTGCAATTACCAATTTTAGCCGTGCCAGCACGATTACAATGTTAAAATTAAACAAAAATAATTTATATTGCATTTTTCTTACCAAACCGCCTAACCAGCGTGATGAGTGTTGCCTAAATCTTCCAAGCATGGCAAGGCAACTTTTATTGGTATGTATAAAACATGTATGTGGTTATGGAGAGGTCTATTTCCAGCAGTGGAGTTATAAAAGATTTTATGGAAGAAGACGTGTGTATATGCGTAATAAATTTAAATGCGTATATTTCTGGTAAAGCAGAAAGCAAATTGCAAATTATCAAACAAACTTTTCGTTTCTCCCTTTTTCACTCTTCTCTTTAAAGCAAGTGTTAAAACAATTTCTCTATTTTTTCGTTTTCTGTTCCGAAAATGCGGATTTTCCGCAACATTAGTAATATCCGGAACTACGTGTATTATTTACAATGTGCGGACCTCGAGCGGTGCGTTAGTCTACCATTTGTCTACAGCGTTATACTTTGTCGGGACTGCCATTAGACTGGAGGTTTTCATCTTCTGCTCCCCCAAGCAGTATTACGGGCGAACAATAATTGTTCACCAAGCAGCTCTAATTTTTGAAGAAAAAGCAGTAAATTAGTCGGAGGAAGATTAGCCTGATAAACTTTTATTTTTAAAGAACAATTTCCCACTCATAAGTTTTCAATATTAATACTATTTGTAGAATGTACTAAATAAACCTATGAAACCAAGTGTAGTAAACATATTTCTGACAAACCTACACGAGTACATAAGAGAGTAATTTTAAAAGCTATAAGACGACTCTCATAGATGTTTAAATGATCATGATAAAAAAAACTTCATTTTTAAAAATTGTTTTTTTTATATCAATAGTCTTGTAATCCCATGCAGCTATTTATAGAAGTAGTAGTAGTTAATTTTTATTGAAAATTTGCTATTCAGTTAAAAAATTTAAATAAACCACATTGCCAATCCATTTTACTTCAAAATTTAAGCCGCTTAGCGCTTCGAGAAAAAATTCTCTATTCGAATACCGCGTCCTTCCCCCTCCGCGTTCTCCTTCTATTCGAGATTCGACAATTTTTTTTACGAAAGGCTCTTTTTGGTGTCCATTTTGTCTAAAATTTTACACTTAAATATAATATATATGATAATCAATAGTTACAAGCAGTAGAAAAATAATTGCTTAGTTTTGATAATCACAAATACACGTTTCTGATATAATTAATACAGTAGTTGTATTCGTAGTTTCGTTATGAAATTTTTGTGAGCGGCGTCTCGTCATTTTCTGAACATGACATTAAAAGAACCTTTTAAAATGACAGCTTGATTTGGTTTGGTTTCCGCTACTGTGCTATTGTGCTATTTTTTTGATTTTTGATACGAAAATCGCAAGAATATGTCTATTTCTACTGCAACAGGTATATTATTAAATTGATTGTATATATATTCAAATAGTTCTTTTAAATCTAATATTAATTTTTTATGATACATGATAGAATATTGTTTTCGGACCAATGCCATGGAATCCCATATGGCGGTTCATACTTTACATGATTTAATGTCAGTATTGAATAATAACTTATAATTTTGTTTTTCGTACCAAATCGTACCAGTTAGTGATTAAAACTTAAGATTCCCATATTTTAGGTTAAGGCTTACTTTTTTGGATGTAACAATACACTCAATTTTTGGCTGTAATAACTTGTAACGAATCAGCGTGTGCCGGCGAAGACTCCATAGTTTGTCTTATTTTCTCCAAAACTTAAACACCTTTAGTCTCAAAAGTTAGGGCTCTTGTAACTTTATGTTTAGGCAAATTAGATATCAGTTTCAAAAATTAAATTCTGTTTTTTGGGTTCACAGATGATCGCACTGAAGGCGACGATGACACATCACAAGGGAGTCAACCAAAAGACGAGAGCAGTGATTCTGACAATGATGAACATCAAAGTCAGAATGGAGGCTCGCCAAGTCCCGAAGTGCATGAAATTACTAGTGATGAAGAAGATTGTGTAGTGACTAATGAAGACGACTCATCAAGTTCTAGCACAGACTCCAATGATAGTTCAGAAGATTCACAGCACAGTGCAAAAGATAGGGATGAAGAAAAACAGAAGATGAATGTGGAAACCTTAGAGAATGGAGGTGATGAATCAGATATAGAGGAAGTATCTGTAGAGGATCCTCTAAACCAAACACAAAAGAATAAACCCGTGGTGAATAGTGATTCTAAAAGTTTATCCAATCTCCCTACAAAACAAAGTAAGACAAATGAAGGTGAACAAAATAAGGAAGCAACTGTTGTCATTATAGATACTAATTCTATTTTATCAGGAAAAAGTGCAATGCCAGTTCAGAATAAAATAACAACTAGCAATTTTGATGCTCACAATTTATGTCAAAGCATTGCTGCTCGTGGAACAACAATCACACCAGTTAGTAGTAAAACTAGTACAACACCACGAATAAATGCACCTGTTGTGCCTCAACCTAATATTTTACCTTCTTTAACTGATGACATGTTTGTAGTTGAAGCACCTTCGTTTATAGTCCCTTATGTATATGAAAAGCCATCAGTAAAACCTTTTAGAGAATTTGTTGACAAGTTAGGAAAGCAATTAGATGAAGTAAAGTTAAAAGAGGATCAAGAGAGATTACAAACAGAAACAACTGAAAGAGATAAAAAAGAAAAGGAGAAACAAGAAAAGTCTGATAGACAGGAAGAAGATGATGAAGGTGAAAGCGACAAGGACAACAAGAGGGATGCTGAAGAGCCTGTCAAAGAAAAGAAACAAGAGAAAAAGAAACGACGGAGAGGAAATACTGATGATGATGATTCATGGGATGGAGAGTCAACCAGTGATTCAGATGAAGATGCACTTTCTGATGATGACACCATTGTTATTAAAGACAAAGATGATACAGATATGAAGGACCCCATAAGTATAATATCTAAAAGTCTTATAGGAAAAAGCGATAGCTATTTTGACTGTTCTCTTGGACAATTTTTTATTAATATTGGATTGAATCTTGTTCAGGAATTTGTTCAAAGTGATTTACTCAAACAACAAAATAGAAAACTGTATAAAGAAAAGAAATCAGGCCGTAGCACTAAGGCCACGGAATCTGCTATTGTGTCACTCACACAGAATTTAGAATTTAGTAAGAAAATGAATGCACCATATACCTTGAAACAGAAAAGGTGTGAATTTTGTAGTTTTAAGACAGAGTCTATGCTTGTTATGGCTCATCATTTAGAAGCACCACATATGCGGAACAATATTTATAAATGTAACACATGTCCATTTGAAATTCGCAGTCCTCATGATATATTATTTCATATGGAAGCCGAGCATAATATCAGAGGTAGGCTTGAACGTGCTCCAGCTTATCAGCAGTGTGCCAGTTGTCACTTTGAAGACAACAGTAAAACAAAACTTGTGCGGCATCTTATTGCATGTGCAAAGAAGTTTAAACCTGAATTTAATTTGACACCGCCCCTTGAATGGGAACCTCCAGCTAAAATACCAAAGTTAAACAGACCTCGCAACAACACTGTTGGACCTTATCAGCAAAACTTCAGTAGGTCACAAGTTGGTGCCAATAGCTTGGGTAGACCTCCAATGAATATCAATATAATGCCGACAATGCCTGTTCTAGGGAGACCTCGTGGTCGTCCACCTATGTCAAACCCTGTAAGACAACCTGTTTCTGGAGTACCAATTTTACGCAGTGGAGTGATGATTATGCATAACAATCCTCCCTCTGGGACTACTATTGCAAATTATCCAATTATGCAAAATAATCAAACTGGAAACAACACATCCGCTACTCCAAAGATATCCATAACTCCACTTCCCCGAGCGCCTCAACCATCTTCATCTCAAACACCTCAAAATTCTAAAGCTACATTTGTAATCTGCGAAATATGTGATGGTTATATTAAAGACTTGGAACAACTAAGAAATCACATGCAATGGATACATAAAGTGAAAATACATCCCAAGATGATTTATAACAGACCACCACTGAATTGCCAGAAATGTCAATTTAGGTTCTTTACTGATCAAGGCCTTGAAAGGCACTTGTTAGGCTCTCATGGGTTGGTAACCAGTTCCATGCAAGAAGCCGCAAACAAAGGTAAAGATGCAGGCAGATGTCCTGTATGTGGTAGAGTGTATCAGTGGAAACTACTTAATCATGTATCTAGAGATCATAACATGACGCTTAAACCGGCACATTTATCATACAAGTGTACTGTGTGTACTGCAACATTTGGAATGTATAAACAGTTTGAGAACCATGTGTATTCTGCTCATAGTGTTGTCGCAAAGAGAGTTATGGACAAAAACAAGACTACTACTGCTCCATCAAAGCAAACAGATAGTGATCCTTTGCTCAAGCCATTGAAAATCAGTGATGAGATAACAATAATACCACAACCAGCCAAATCAACTGTGACCATCACTGCAAAGGGCAAATAACATTTACATTAAGTAGTGTAGAAGCCTCTCTGACACCCAATACAAACCTGGCCTGTTTCCGTGATTCACTTTCATGATATCGAGCAGTATTGTGTAAATAGACCTAAGTTATATTATTATACTTATTTAAATAAATATAATAAATTGGGAAGCAAAGATTTAGTGACAATTTAGTAAATGAAGTAAAAGTGGATGTTATTTTAATCACAAAATAATACAAATTACAAACATAGATTAAGGTGTAAATTCGGTGTATAAAATTGCTTACTGTTCAACACCATATTATGTATTTTGTGGTCTCTGTTAGTGCTTCTCACCATTTGTGTCTGTGACCCTATTCCCGTTAATTTTCTCTTTGTCACAAATGTGATCATATTTCATAAATAGATCTGTTTTGACATTTATTGTTTAGTAAATATTTGAATGTGTATTTAGGTATAACGGTAAAAAAAATTATAATTAAAGACAATGGAAGGATTTTAATCAGCAGTACATTTGTTTCTCACTCAGACTAAAAATTTGGCTTTTCTAAATGAGAAATGTCCTCTTATGTCCGTTCCTTAGGGATGCCTATATAGCTGGCATTTCTACTATTTGAATAATTTTATTTATTATATTCATCATTGACTACTTTTGTCTTATCTATATTAATTGTCAACTGGTTTTAAGTAACATTGTAAAAATACAGTTTAGATATAAACACATTATGATGATTGTATAATAAATCAATTATAATCATGTAAGTTTGTCAATAAGTTAATTATTGTAGACCTTATTCTATAAGAGAATAGTAATGAAATAAATTTCAATACCCTCCAGACCACCCACCTTGAAATGCAAATGACATTTCTGGTTACAAATTGCAGAACACATCGGTCTTATTTAATTCTGATCTCAGGTTTGACTGGAGTGTTGATTTGGTAAAAGTTTACTAAATTGTTAACGTACTTATAGAACTGAAAATAATGTATTTTTTTTATTTAATAAAAAGACCACTGTAAGTATCTTTCACACTTTATTTCTCAACATACATACATGCTACATAGTTTCTTATTGGATTGATAGTCCTTGTGGCCCTTTTATTCTATATATAAAAAGCAGAACTCAGGATAGTTTTGTAGCTGTCGGTCAGTAAGACTAGAATGACTGAAACTTATCCTGAATACGAAATAGTTTTATAGTCCTGTAAAAACCAACATACACAGTTAAATATTCATTTTAACTAATAATATACCTAACTAACCTAATATACCTTGAAATAGTTTTTCAAATTTGTCAATTGATCAATTCCCATGGGGGAAAAAAAAGGCTTGATCCCTTGGTATTGAAAATTGATCTTGAAGGCTTGATCCCTTGGTCTCTACAGCCGTGACGTCATCTCCTTCAAATTTTATACTACACAAGAACTTTTTCAACTATAACAAAACCAGCTAGGTCCATAAGAATATGGAGCATCAACTGAAAACCAGCCGTTCGAATGGCAGCGCCTGCAACATCAGAACGATGTGCAGGTGCATTGTCATGATGATAAGCACTCCGGTACAACTTTCCTCGCCGTTTATTTTTTTATTTCTTTGCATGGTTCTTTGATTAATGATGCGTAATACTCCAGTTATTGTCTGACTTTTAGTTAAAAAACCTTTAATAATGATACTTTTTGCATCGCAAAAGGCAGTGGTCATTATCTTGCCAGCGGATGCAGAGACCTCGAATCTAATGACTGGCGTCTAGGAGGACGATCTTTTCCGGACATTACTTTGCTTTGTCGTCTTCAGGTCAAAATATTTCCTCAATAGTCGCGACACGTACTCTAAAAGATTCTGGGACTTCATCAATAATTGCCAAATTTTGCTTTAAAAAGGCAATTCTTGTTTTTCTTAACATTAGAGCAACCCAACGCGCGGCAACCTTTTATCCCAAGCGAAAGTTTAAGAATCTTTGAAAGTTGTCGACAATAGAAACACGTCGACCAATATTAAGCATGTTTAAAAAAAAATGCGTTTTCTTCAGTTAGTTCAGTAGCGGCAGTAGTAGACCGCCCGAAGCGATTCTAGTTGTTACGGACGGTTCTGCCGCGTTTAAATTCCGTGCACCAGTATGCTACTGCAGAATAAGGACGGATCATTGTCTAAACTGCAATTCTTTAAAAACGTACTTCGAAGAAAACGTTTTCATGCCGAAATAAATTTTGCACACTAATCAAATTCCCGCCAAAATGTAAACGTGGAAAAAAATCTTTGATGTTGCGGCTTCGTAAGAATTTAAGAGCTCATCAAAATAATGCATTCCTATAACTTCATTTAAAGCATCCGATTCCAAAAACTTATTGATCTACCAAGTATTTGAAGCAAAATGAGTAAAGTCCTGGAGGTCTGTAAATTCCTCCCTTTAGGACTTAAATTTTTGCTAAAAAAATAAGTAAAAAATTGTTCTCTTATACAAAGCCACAGAGTAGTTCTGACATACCTAGAATCTAGGACTTATCTGCATGGTCTCAAAGCAAAAGTAATACAAAGATTAGATATTATTAGATAGTTTTAGGGAAATTAATGAAAATGAGTCGCAGTAGCTAGTGGTCAGAGCACCCGTTTTAATTTCATAGAACGCGAGAGATCTGAATTCGATCCCCAGTGCCGGCTGGGTTTTAAACTTTATTGACGGGGATGGGGAAGACGGTATTTTCGCAAGGGCGGATCGTGCCTTCGCGCCACCCCTGTTTTAAAAATTACATACTCAAACAACGCGCCGTGCACGCAATTTATTATTTTTGGGTCTGTTTTAATGATATTTAACAGAAACTTACATTTACTTATTTGAATGCCGGTCTATCTTGAAAACAATAGGTACTGTTCCATCTTTCATTTTCTTAATCGATCTATATACCTGAGTCTACTCTTGGATATAGGCATTTTCATAAAAACGCTCACATGCCACGCATGGGACAGGCGATTATGCTGTTCCGGTGACCTCACAACAGTGATGCAACTCTCCATCCTTTGACTAGGATATCGACATTACCTTGCAAAACAGAACCTCAAGAAATAAAAGGTATACAACAGTAGTGTAACTGTTATAATACTATTAGATTTTTAAGGTTTTGTGTAATTGAAAGTTTATGCCTTATACCATCACCCTTAACATCAATATTTGTTTTCTTTTTTTTATTATGTATGTTATTGACCATTTTTTATAATGATTTCTGTTTAACTGTTCCCGAGATTTAACAAATGTAGCGGCATAATATCAGCGCTGTAGCTTGTAGCTGTACACAGCTGCAGGATAATGCTGAGTCGAATGCCTTTTCGTTGCTATAATCCAACATACCCATTTATTAAATACGTGTATTATCTGTTATATCTTTGTTGTGTTGTAGTTTAGAAGAAACATTGTTTCTTTCTTTCTTTCATTCATTCATTTTCATAGTGCGCGAATGACCTAGGTTCGATCTCCGGTGCTGGGACCACTGAAATTTTTAATAGCAATTTATGAGCTAAATTTACTACGTGCTCGGTGCTAAAGAAAATCATCGTGAGGAAATTGCATCTGTGACAAATAGCAAAAACATTTCGAGGCTATGTGAAGTTCGCACTGGAGCACCGAAGCAGACTCTACGCGACTCCAAAACTCAAATATTCGAAGGAGGCCTTTGCTTTGACATTTACAGTCGCTACGCTTTTAACGCTACTTTTACACTTGCGATGAAGTCCTGAACGTCAGCGTGTGCGAGATTAGGATGGCATTCAAACAGCTTAAAAACGGCAGAGCGTCGGGTGAGGACGGAGTTACAGCCGAGGTTCTAAAAGCGGTTGGAAAAGCGTTACTTTTACTTTTAGTTCAGAAGCTGTTTAATTCTGTTTGTGTAAAGGCGAAAGTGTGGAGTAGAAAGCGAGATTGATCTGTTCTCTGACTCCTTACTCAAGAACTCGATAGTTCTTGAGTAAGCAGTCAGAGAACGATACCGATATCACTACTTTGCTCTGTCTACAATCTACATACATTATAGTCTTCGTCAGATTGTACAGAAGACTGAGGCATACAATTTTCCTTTTTGTTTGGTGACCATAACATTTAGTTGTTGACAACGAAAGGCACACGAAGCGTAAGCGGGAAGCGTCAATAAAGGAGTCAGAAGCGTCACACAAAAATCATGTAAACGCAATGAAAGTAACCAACTTGTTTGCTTTCTGCGAACAAATATTACGTAAACGAAAAATACTTAATTTAGTCTCTGGTCAAACCTCCAGTCAATTTTGAAATGACTCTAAATTCAAAATAAATAAGGTTACATTTCAGTCGTATTATTGAAAGCATTTAACGTGTGGTCCACAAAAAAAAGTTTAAATGAAATCTGGTTATAAATTTCTAAGGGCTTAGACCTGGACGCAATTGCATTCTTAAGTCCTTTAAGCGGAGTGACATGTCTATACTGACGAATGTCCTGTGGCTAATTTAAGTCAAAGTTTTAATGTTAATTACAAACACTGTAATTAACATTAAAAGTTAAAAAGATTTATGTTACTATGTGATTGTGTTAAAGCTATCAAAACGCTTTAATTTTATATGAATTCATCAAAGGATTACTTTGACACCAGCAAGTGATCGGCTTGCATGCAAAAACAATAAGGAATCTAGACAGTTGGAAGAGAATAAAGTAAGTAAATAATTAAGGATAGTAGTGCGATCGTCATGTACCTAACCCTTTTTTTCATAAATCAGAGAAAACCTATACGCATACGGGTATGTCAGGCTTACACCGACTAAAACCTCTTGCTAATCTACCTTTTAACCGCATATCGGCAAGGCTACGGGAATGCTTTTGCACACATCTATGGCCCTACCAGCTCCGGTCGGCCGAGGCTACCCCTCTTGAGGCAAGGCGCGCAGGAACACGGACGCGTTTTCCTACGTAGCCTCCAATCCGTCGTTCGCAACAGACCTCCCTAGTCCACCACCTGGAGGCATGGACGTCAGACAGACATACATTCTTGTACGTGGTGGAGCCACGCGGCAGCATTTGATGCTGCTCGAATGGGCGGGCTCGACCCGTACTACAACCTCGCAGAATACCGGCGTGAAGTGGAGGTACTACATCTTGTACTTCAGCGTTTCGTTCGGTGAGTGAGGTGATCGGAGGTTCTCTGCCCCCTATTCTGCATGATAATCCAGGAACCTACCATAGCCTGGTTGTTAAGATTTTAAACGGCAATAAAATAAGACGTTTGTGTTTTTATCTATTTAAGGCATTTAGTGACACAGTTTCTATATAGGTAATGTAAAATATTGTCTTATAAAGTCTGATATTTGCTCTAAATCGTCATTGTGCAGAGAAAATTGAAAATTAAAGCGCCTTTCAAAAAAAAGGACTGTAACTTCTGAGAGTAGTTATTAGAATTTTAATTTGGTTAAACTATTTTAAAAATAAAAAGTGTTTCAGTTGTTTTATAACATTACTAGACTTTGAAGTGGTATTGCATCAGGTCATTTTTGAAGGTTAGCATCGAATGTTAATATCAACACAATTTTTTAACTTAACACCTTGTCCATGTATTCGATCGTTGTGTCGAGATGAACGCATGCGTAGTGGGGTAACCGCGGAGTAGGAGCTGAGAGTACTACGATCTCTCGGTCACTCGTATACGATTGTATAATGCTCAAGTCCCGCTCGCTCCGTGCAGTAGTTTTTTTTTAATAATTTTTGAAGTTATACTTCTTTATCGTTTGGGAAAAATTATGAGAGAGAATTTGTACGATCGCGCGCACACCGACACCCAAAAGCGACACCATGAAGTTGGTTGGTAAATATTTCTCAAGTTTTCGTGAGAACATAACCATATCGTGGTAGTTATTCAAATATATATAAATCTTCAACACGTGTTTGATATCAGTGGAGATAAAAAAAATATATTCATAAATCAATATACATGTGTATTTGTGTGTGATTTTAAATTATAAATGGTGGTGAATTATAATTATTTAATGAAATCGTTATCAATTGCATTTATTTTTTTTTGTTTTACAAAGAAAGGGTACTGGCAAACTGGATAAAATTTTTAGTTATTTTTGATTTGTTACGCTAAAGAAGTATAACTTTTTTTTTTCATATTATCGATATGCTTACGTTGATCTCCACCTGCTATCTCATCTGATGTTAAGCGATAAGTCTATCGAATAATAATTATAATCGCCGGAGGCTGTGTAAGAAAATGGCCGCGCCAGGTTCTTTTGAGACCGGCCCAAGTGTTGGCACAGTCGAGGCTATTTTTGGTCGACATTACCATTCCATTCGAAAGCTCGTGAAAGTCGAAACAGATAAGAAGACAAAATATCTGGACCTGACTCACGAGGTGACCGACATGTGGGGTGGTATGTGGATCGAAATTATTCCGCTAGTCGTCTCTGCAAGTGGGTTAATTCTAGTTAGCCACTCGGCTCATCAGAGGCGGCTGGGACTCCGTGACGGATAACTTAGAGCTCAAATTCAGATATCGTCCGCCAGTTTCTTTCCGTTCCCCCTGACCCTCGGTCGTCTGATCACTCTTGCCGAGAGATTCCGTTTGGTTGGGTTATTATTATTTATTTATTTATTTCATTTTACTATACGTGGTTTATTAATAATACATTTTGTAGTATCATAATTATTTTATAGTATTTTAAGTATCTATACATATTTATATAAACTTCTCAACCAGATATATTCATATGTAAATTGCACCAAAAATAACAATTTTTTTCTTTATTCTACCCTGTAAATGCGTTCGCCAATGTTTCCACGATATGTTTATGTTGTGGGCCTTCTGCTCACGAGTCTCTGCCGCTGAAGCTGGAAAGGCCACTAGGCCAACAGCGTCTCTACCGTGGGGGTTTTAGTCGGCATCTTTAATGCTGATCCCAATATTACTAGCCACCTTTCCCCCACGCCAAACTAAAAAAAAAATCCTCGATTCATAATGTCGTTGTCGACGAAGATGCCAACTCACCCTACACAACAATGCATTCGAGGTCGTAACACCCCTCATATTCACAAACACACATCACACAGGCAGCTCGCATGTCGTATACAGCTCTGCCGTACCGCGGCTTTCAACGTCGAACGCGCGGTCATAGATTCACGCTCTACGCGAGATTTACTCGTGTGTACGGGCGTTTTTAAAATTCGGTCCTTTTATCCGATCCGAAATTATTTCTTATTTTTAACTTACTTGTGTGTGTATTTTTAACGGGTGTTGCAGTAAAGCACCCGAAATGTCAATAATTAAAAAAAGTTTATATTAAACGCGATAAAATCCGTAAAGTTAGTTGCATTTCAATGTATTGTATTAGAGTAAATCGAATAAATAATAATCAAACAACGTTATCCTTCATCGTGGCAATTGTTTTAATGTAAATAAAAAGTTTTGGTTGTTATGAATATAACATAAGACATGCATACTGATGATTCAAAACATGTAAATCTTTAATGTTTATTGATTTTCGATGTAATGGACAATTCACGGCTCCTTTCGTTATTTTGGAGGAACAAAACACAGCTCGGAGCTGAACACTTACGTTTTGTGCAAGAGTGGTATAAGCTATATAGTTCCCGGTAATAATTTGTCAGAGTTTATGACATCTACGTAGATATTTTTGAAATAATACAAAAACTAAGAAAGCTCATTATAATACATTTGAGAAATAAATTTTATAAACTTAAAGAAAATAAGAAATTGATATAAATATTTTAATTTTATTGCAAATCTATAATAAAGAGCTAAAGTGGGATCAATTATGAACTAGTTCGCATAGTTCGTCGTTAAGAGCGATCGTTCTACATTGGTCGCGAACTACACAAGACAAAGAGAATCTATGAAATCAGTAAACACATCACTACATTTTCTTTTTGCAATTTGCACCATCAAATCCTCAGATTAAATCAAGCAAAAGGGTTGGAGTACAGTAAGTAATTTTATTTCCAAGAAATTATTAAATTTATTACCAAGTATCCAGTTAGTGAATAGTAAATTTTAATGACAATTTAAATCATCGAAATTAAAATAATAGTATTCGTGGATAAATTTTAGACTCGCTCCAAGTAAATGCACCACGTGTGTGCTTTAGTTGTAAACTTTTATGAAATGTGAATAAACAGTTATTTGAAACGGTTTAAGTAGATATACTTTGTTTATCCTGGAGATAAGATTAAACCTTTCCAAAATTTCTTATACTTCCGATAACCGATAAGGCATTCTTATCTTTCAATAGGTTATAATATAGACAGGTGCTACAAAAAAATATGATGAGATAATCCATGAGCCGAAACGTGTGAAATGATAAACATGTGATTTTAAATGATAGGCCTGATCAATCTATGCAAGTAGGTAAAAACATTTTTGCTTTAAAGACATTAATTACCGTAGATCTTTTTTCTTTTACAGAATTCAATATACATTAATGGAGGTCGTCGAAGATTGGCAAAGTATGTTGTTAGCTATAATAACTTAAAATAGGCATCAAAATAATGTATTCAATTTTCCTTACTGTTATTGAATTAAAAGATTTATATTTCTTTATTTCAAATAATCTCAAGATGAGGATGCCCTGCACTAGCAGTGGCATTATTTAAATAAATATTAATGAAAAATCTTTATACATATGTTTGAACAGATTTAACTTAAAAGGAATTCCATGGATTTTGTTGGAGCTTTATTTAAAATTTTCCTGATTATACCAAAAGCGCAATAGACGAAAAACAGTATTTTTTTAAGTAGAATTAAAATCTTACTTAACCAATTCAAAACGTGAAACTTTGTACCTATATTTGTTGTCCAACCACGCTTAAGTTTTCATGTTTTTAGACATCGAGGATTTAAGAGTAGGTTACTCTCCATAGTTACTGGTACCTACATGTACAATATGTTAATCCCTATTAACTTTTCTAGTGTCATTAGGCCTACAATGACAACAGTAGAATTTTAATTGTTTAATATTGAGGACACTAGAGTTGTGATTTAAAATTTCTGACTATGCGGGCGCAACTGTAGCCTCGAATTCAGCTATTTTCTATAAAATCTCATTAAACTTAGTCTGATATCCTGCATACTGGGATCTCAGAAATTAGTAATCTCTGAATAAATGAGTAAAATATCTCTGATTACTTAAGATTTGTGTGGTATTTTCTACAGCAAATCTATGATACATTTTAGGTTAGAGTATTAGGCGAGTGACCATTTTTTTTTGGAATTGCTTACTCTAAATATATTTACCCTATATCAGAGTTGCATCTATATTAGTCACTTATGTACTCTTGAAGTATTAGCATGATGATAACAAACACGAGCCGAATATGTGTTACTTTGATAACAACATGATATTAAAAAATGATAGGTCTGATGATATTCTTCTTTTGAACAATGTTATTATCTTGATAAATTAACATCATTAAATAGGGTTACTGTTTCTTTGCAGACATAATGATAAAAAAGAAAAGCTTCAATGAACGATGATATGTTTGCTGTGATGTCCATATAAACCGGATTCAAATCTATTAAGTCCATAGCAGGCTTAAGTTAATTGGCTAGTACAATGAGCACAAAAACATAGAAGAAAAAAAGCTGAATAAAACAATGAAAAGCTGCTGTTTACTATGTAATAAAAGGCGCTAAGTGTCTAAAGTTGTACTTTTAACTAATTTTTGTTTGAAACCTTAGTATGGTATAACCATATTTTAACTAAATGTTGTTGTGGAAATAAGGATTGGAGGTGCGGGTCATTGTTAGAGAAAATGAGTAAGATTTGGTTACCTGTATGTCTGATTTACACACAGCAACAACAACAGAACATTGTTCTACAGAGACAACACTTTATCAACATTCACATTAGTTTTCTTCAATGCTAGAATGGTTACATAAAATATATAATTAATTTACTTTATTTGTTGTTTGAATTTTTAGATTTAATTGTGTAACCTAATATTCTCAAGTTTTTGTTTATTTTCTTGCATTCTCATCAGAACAAAAATAAGTAAAATAAAGTGAAAATATATTCTTACCATAAAGAATGAAAGAATAGGTGTTAAATCCATTTTTTGTGCACATTAAAATCAATATTTTTAAGTGGTGGCTTAAGACTTTAGTTTCACCTTATATATTAGACATAGGTCTCTCCCATGGGAAAGATTTTCCATAATCACCACTTTTGGTTGATTGGTTTATGATTGCAGTATGAGATATTTCACACTTGAGATGCTGTTTTGCCAGACTGATGTCAATCTTCATTAGATTGTTAGATAACCATCTTGCCATAATTCATTATAATTTGTCGGGTTGGCTGTTGGTTAAAAAAATCATAAAGTAGAAATTACTAAAACAATCAAACATACAATAATGTTTTTTATGGAAACTTTGAAAATAACTCAAAATTAAAAGAACTAATGAGATGGTTTGAGGCGGTGGAGTTTGAACATTTTATCAATGTCTGGTTTCAACTTAGTTCACATCAATTGCAGATCCTCACATTCTGTGATGTTCACATCTGTTCCTCCTTTTCCACTGTAAATTGGCTAAGCTGAAGACGAAGAAAAGCGATTAAAACCTGTACAATTATTATTATGTGTTTGCCCTCAGTCTACATTAAGAAACTGGTAGTGGTTTTTGAAGTCAAAACTATATCCAATTTTCAATTTCACTTTAAGAGTTCTTTAGAAGTGAGTTCTACGAGTTCCTCTTCCAAATTTGATGATTCTTCAGTATTACCAATATCTTTATTTTATAGACTTCTTACGTATAATTTACAACATAATAGTAGGTAATTCAGTTCACTGAGCTTATTTATAGTAAACTATTGTTATTTAAATGAATATCTTGATATAAATTCAGTATGTTTTTTTACAAAATTTTACTTCATATTTTACGGGGTATTTGTAAGTCGTACACTAAATATCAATAAAAAAGGTTAAAATAAGTTTTTGTTAATTAGCTTCAAGATATATTTTTCTCTAATAGTTAACAAGGCCAACGACACCCATAGCTTTGGCCTATTGATCGTCTGCTACCCGCGTTTGAAGTTAGCGACGCGTAGATAATGAAATCCTGTGAGGTCGCCGCTGACGACCGATTACTGTTGTTTCTAATACCGTCTACCGTTGTACTGACCTCTGGAAGGAAGTCAGTAATCAATTAGTTTTGAATAGTTGGTTTTAATTTAAATTAAACACAATTAATGATCTCCGATCTCGATTATAGTACAAAAAGGTTCATTAATAGAGTAGTGGTGGCTTGTTTTTGATGAAGGTGACACATCAATCACTGCCGAAACATTTTAAAAGAGGGATTTTTTACATGACACAATTATTGTACTTAATACACTACTAAATTATGAAGTACGAAGCGGTCGATATGCAGATTGTGCTCTCCTCTAGGAACGTCGGAAACGACCGAAATTTTGCCTGCTGCGAAGGTACCTTAGCAGTAGGCAGGCTGTGCCGTTAAGGTTATACGAGGAATCTCACAACCGGTGAGGGACTAATACTCTCACTTTCTGCAAGAGACAAACCTCTGCCTAAAAACAAAATTAAGGCTTTAATGATAGACCAGACAACTGATCAACTTCCGCTTAGTCGAATCGAGGGCTCAAGTATTCATCATTTGAGTGATCTTTTGCTCGCCGACGACTCCTGGGCTGTTCCGGGTGACGTTGAGATGCTTTTACGAGTTATCTGCATGCATTTTGTTTCCAATTTCATCGCCGCGAGTAAACCCTGTGGCGTTTGAGACGTCTAGGATACATCGTACTAAGAAATGGTATGGTCGATAAACATGATCTTAATTCCTGGTCTTTCTGTGCTAGATACTTTTTGCCAAGATTGTCTGGATCTTCGAAACTATAGGGAGATTGAAGAAGTGCTCGTCGCATCTCTTAACAGTAAAGATGAGCAGTCCTATACAGTCAGCTTAAACACATCCGGCACGTTCCATTGTAGCGTTCTTTCATATTGCAATACGAAGTTTCTTGAGTCTTGAAATTAGTATTATGTAATTATTAAGTAATATTAGTATTAAGTTAATATTATATTTGTATTAAGGTCATATTAGAGGCGCTGAAAATCCTGCAGACTGTTTGTCGAGGAGTTCGACCCCTAAACAGTTAGTCCACCACATGTGCACCCGTAGTTACTGGCCTGCCATACCTTTCGTGTTTCGGGAACCAAAAGAGCTTCCTCGCTCGATCTGAGCCTATCGCGTTGCTTTTTAATTTGAATGATTTCAACCATCGCTCAGATAATATAGCAGCTAGCAGCATATCTCTAGTGTATATCTTATACCTAATATTTTATTTAAAATATCGCTTACCGCTTCTCTAGTTACGTGTAAATACTCTGCAAATATAAAATATATTCACAAATACTATAGTAATCAAAATTTAATAATAGATTTTTTATGTAATTAAGGATGACTTATAAGCTCACAGCACACATGTGAATGAGATACAATTATCGGTTTCATGTGTTAAAATATGAGCCATGTTTCATCTCAACTAATAAAGCAGAACAATTGTTTTTTATTTCAACATAGGATTTGTATAAAATTAAGATTCTCTAGGATTGGTTACAGACAAGAATATCCGTGAAAGATCACTTGCGTGGGATAGCGCATCAGGAAGAAGTAAAAATACAAGGACTTTAAGATACCGGTCTTTTACACCAATCTCGCAACTCATAGCTCGTAACAATACTCGTTCATTTAGATGTGTAGTTTGTGAAAAAAGTTGGTATACTCATGGAAATTTTCTCCTCGCAATTCTTACTGCATTCAATTATTTTAGTGTATTTTTTTAAAGCACCAATGGGCTATATTAGGCGTAGGGGTTCTCTAACCTCGCTCGAGGTAATTTGATTAGTCTCGCTACAATTTCGCTTTATTTAAGTCACAGCTTAGCGGCGGTTTTTGCTGTTGCTCGAATGGGCCCGCTCGACCGAGTACCACAGCCTCGCAGAACGGCGACGTGAAGTAGAGGCATCTCGTGCTTCTGCGTTGTGTTCATTTCGGAAAGTGGTAACCGGAGGCACCCTTCTCAAATATACTTAAAAAAATATACTGACAAAGCACATGCAGCCCTCTCAAGTATCTCTTAATGCCTTTGGCATTCTCTACCAGTCAACCCTGTATGAAAATATCATATGAAATTCTAATGTTTATCATATATAATCATTAGTACGCCTAATTATTGAATTGGCGACCATTCTATCAAATTCAATCAGCTAGTAGCCAAATATATGTCAATATTATTATTGTTGAGATATGTTTTTTTGTAATTGTAGCATTCTCTACCACAGTGCTGAGATTTTACTCATTTGTACATTTTTGAAAATTAATTATTTTCCATTTAAAGACCCAAAGCAATAAGGGTAGTGATATTTTCTTTTGAACTCTTCTGCTATTCTTAACCAGTCTTGTGTAGTTTGTGGCAACATACACACATACCACATTTCAATAATTGATTATATAATAAAGGTTTTAACCTACGACAACCTCAGTAAAATTTCTTAAACGCATATTTTTACGAAGAACGAATTTTAAATTGGGTGTACAAATATTCTATCCGCAATCACTTATTAAATATAATCTATTAAGTTCAGATAGAATAATATTGCTGAGGGCCATAATTTTATAAAATATATATCATAATAGGTGTATATAATAAATAAATTATTGTACTCGGTTCCACGCATTACTAAATCAATCCGCACTGGAATTTAGAACTATATATTTTTTTAACCGACTCGGTGTTTCAAAATACATTAGTTACAATTATTGTGTATTTGTGTATATATATATATATACATATGTATTATAATTAATATATTTACAATAACAATAGAGACAATATCATGTTTTGCGTAACACCACCGTCAATTAAGCTGTGGACAACGGTGCGGGTTTTACAATTAGTAACATGTAGTTTTAAATGCTTTTAATTTATAATATATTGTAACCGTTTATTGTTCAAAATAAATAAATACTTACAAGGAATTTTATACTCTAGTAAGATGTTGTTACGCGAGCCCATAAAAGATGATAATAAAAATTTTAATTAATTTGTTATTCTTTCTTGTCTTTCAATGTCTGACGATATTGTACTGACGTTGTAATGATTTGACGCATTGATGCGCTCGAGTTCGCGCACCGCACATTCATTTAATAGATGCGGGTGAGGATATTGATATGATCGATTATGATGATACGGGTCATCAAAAAATCATTTGTCAGTATCGGTCTCCTAGTGTCATAAGTCCTGATTCGACTGATAACAGTAGAATTTCAATTGTTTCAAAATTATGACACCTAAAAGGTTTAATAATAAGTAACATTGTATAACAACAGTAGTTTGTGGATTAGACTGGATGAGATTGTCAATAAAATTAAAACTGCGATGTGATGCCAGCCACCTACGAAGCGAAGTGCGCAACTGATTGCGATAAAGTGCTTAACAAAGCAATAATGAACGAAGAGTTAAATAAAGTATAAAATAAGATATGCATTCTTTTATTATAATAGAAATGGGTCATTATTATTTAGGTACAGCTCTGTAATACTATGTACAATATTTACAAATCCGTAAGAATTAGTCTACCAGCCTTTCATTTTAAAATGCTATAATAATTTTACATTTGTAAGAGTAAGTAAAACATGGAAGGGGAATCAATTGCTTGGGTTCCTTGGGTTGGGTTCAGTGACGTTTTGAAGGCGAATGGTGACGTCGACTAGGGCCATATTGGGCAGTATGAAGTCTTCGATGCTGCTGGCCGAGCCGGAGGGGCGGTCGAACGGGAAGCCCATGGCGCGCCGGTCGGGGTACAGCTTGTCTCTCAAGCCGCAGAAGCTCGAAGCCTCCTTGCAAGTCATTTCGGTTCCGTCGACTTGCTCAATCTGACAATATAAAATGGTCGTGGTAAATCACACACACCCTCACGAAGAAAGCAAAGGTGATAATAATCGTAACTGTCAATACTTTACTTTTACTTTATTAGCCTGTAAAAGTCTACCGCTGAACATAGCCTCTCCATGAAAGTGACAATGTATGAAGATTTGCTCATACCAAGCTGGGCGAGCGGGTTAGCGAGCTCTTGCACTAGTGACGCATATTCCCGTCATTACTATGTGGTTTTTGGGTTTCTGTATTTTCGAAAGGGTTTTTCGTCACCTGTCGGTCTCCAGAGCTTGGTTCGTCAACCAACACGGTTTTTTTTTCTTACAGGTTTGATTGACGTTTTGACGTTTCTAGTAACAAACGGGTTAAAGAAAGTCGCTGATACAAAAAAGTTTACTCTAAACCCGGGCTCACCTTGTCGAGTTCGTAGTTGGAGAGCATGACGAAGAGCTGGTAGGCAGCGCCGGGCTCGGTGCCGCGCGGCACCAGCATATGCTGCGGCCAGCCGCAGCCGCAGAAGTTGAAGGACGTGACGTCGATGCCCTGACGGTTCGGGCCAGACGCGCTCAGGTCGCGGAACGTCTGCTCGAACGGGATGCTCACCGACGACTGGCTCGACTCGCGCACGATCGTGTTCTGCCCGGCGTTCACTGTCAGCGAAACGTGCACAATAAGTGTAAGACTACTATCGTCATTTATCGATGGTCGTGATTTATATTTAATATGCATAATTCGGTAACTTTCAAGTTTTGTTGTATAATATTAATAGTATTCACTAATAAATAGTACTATCTACTAATAATACGCCGACATACTTACGTTTTCAAGCTATTATAGGCAGGTAGTTAAATACTGTTGCAATATAGTGCTCCGCACTTACTGCGGCACACGAAACGCGGCATAAATTGCACAAAGCTGCACGGTTTACATACACCACTCGCGACGTGCGCAAAGGCGAAGTCATAGGGTAGCTGCATATAGTCGATTATTATTCACAATATTTACCATGCTCACTACGCTATTTTAAGTTGACCATGTACGACGAGCCTAATAAGGAAACTTGAAAAGTTTTTATGAGAAAGTGGGGAAAGACGCGCACCGCAGGTATTTTATTTTTGCTTTGCGCAATTTTTAAAGAAACTTGGTTCATCTTTAAATGTTTAGTCCAAATATTGGATATGAGCACTAAACAGCAATAGCGTCACAAGCGCGGGTTCTTTGACTCTGTCTCTCTTTGATCACACAGCTTCCGTATGAAAGGCTAATGTCAAACAGTAGCTAGTTTAGAAGATTACAATGATGATGAATATTGATATTAACTCTGACTCCAAACGAGATTCCTACTAGAGCACATTATTTGTTTATTTATGTAATTTAGGACTTTAGAAAGGTAAAAAATACGAACGTGACAATGTTACTTACGCGGTACGACGAATTTATCCATCTCAATGAACATCTTGCGCTGGTCGGAGAGAGCCCAGGCGAGATTGCGCTCGTCGAATTTTGGCGCCAGGAAGATGCGGACGGTGGCTCGTCGCGCGCTTCCCGTATTGTTCACGTTGATGCTGCAACACGCGGACGCGTTGACATAAATTCAACGCCTCGTTGACTCCACGCTGCTACACACTAGGATACAAGTCGGCCGAGGAAGGTCCAGCCTTTCACACATACAGGCGTATACCATCAAGAGCCATCCCGAGGGATCGTAAGTCACCTATGCTAGAATGACCATCACAAGTACACCAGACCTAAACCGGGCCTAGTAGTGAAACCGAGAAATGGGCTAAAATCGGTGATCCAGTTTTCGTTTTAAATGAAATAAATACAGGCCTAAGGTGTGGCCAACCACACATCGTGTAGAAATCCGCATTCGCCGTTTCCTTAATATGACATAGTGACGAAGCAATGAGTTATGTTTTGGATATAGAAAAAGAAAACGAGAAACGTTGCTCACTTGTAACGGAACGGCCTGTGGTTGAGGTGAGTGAAGCGCGCTAACACGGAGCCGCGGTCGGAGAAGTCGAGCCCGCGCGACAGGTCCACGTCGCTCATCATCCAGAACGTGTTCAGCGTGTTCGTTTGCCCGCCGTTGCTCTCTATCGACGCCGACGTCACTTGCACGCCGGCGTTCTCCAGCTGGATAATGTTCAATACAATACAGTTTACATAGTTTAGTTTACTGCTTATGTCCAGCTGGACATAAAACATGCCAAAGAAGTACCAGCAAAAGCTGGCCTGTATATGTTGAGAGTATTGCTCATAGCAGACTTAGCAGCTCGCTTGCTGTCCGCTCTGGGCTCACCTAAAGTGCTTTTCTCTGTCCGTGGGCTTTGGGCTCGGTATTTCGGATAAATGGAACATTTGTGTCACTTGTCGGTTGCCTAGTGCCCTACGTCTGCCGGACAACAGACTGCACTGAGACTGTGCAGCCATCCTGCTCCTCATGTTGACATTTAGAAATACAGTGATTCAAAGATAACGATAATTTCGACTACGGCAACATCTGACTCGGAGCTATAAGTAATTATGCCTGAAGAAGGCAAGACTTACAAGTACTGTTGTCTGCTCCTAAGACCTTAAATAAATGATTTAATTTGATTTGATTTAAGTTATAACCAGAAGTCCTAAGACCTTAAATAAATGATTTAATTTGATTTGATTTAAGTTATAACCAGAAGTCCTAAGACCTTTAATAAATGATTTAATTTGATTTGATTTAAGTTGTAACGATACTTTTATAATGCCTCAGATGATCGCGCAAAAGTGATTTCATTCGTCATTAACTTTTCACATCCCTACATCAGGTAATCATCGCTTGTGTGATAAGATCTATAGATAGGTCTGATGTGTCAAAGACTCGAATCGTAAATTAACAGTTTTTACACAAGTTCACTATTGGTTAAAACTGATGCAATTAAGATATTTCAGAAATATTATTTCTCGGCCACCGTTTTCTTTCACCGACGAGCACGTGGTGAGTTAGCACTTTATATTGCAATAATATGAAATTTCAAAAATTGTTAAATGAATACTGCAACACATATACTAAAAGGGTCCCAAGTCCCACTGCTTCGTATATAATTATTAATATAAAGTGCAAAGTAAGACTACAAACCTCGGAGCGCGTGTACCGACGCACGTAGGTAGATTCCTTGTGCTTCTGGAAGAGGTCATCGATCCAGGCGTGCCAGCGGTAGAAGAATGGATCGCGCATCGTCGTCGCTTCGTCCGCGATCACACCGAACGATTCCTAGTAAGTTTTAATAATATCGTGAACCTTCTTTATTTTCCTGCTTGCCTTATTAGGTTATGCGACGTTAAAAGAGGTAATTATGAAAATCTGTATAGCTTTAGGTATGAAACTCGCTCGATATGTTTAAAAGGTTAAAGAAAATCCTCGCTTGGTCGAAGAATTGGCGATTGTACTACCAGACACCTGAATCTGATGCTAATCGTGGATGTCTCAGGTGCGGCATATTTGAGATATTTTACGTCTCCTGAGGAGACATAAAATAGCCCGTGAGGTCATTCTGGTATTTTACTTAATCAACTTTTACAACATTCACGGGATGGGATTATCTTACACCTCCACATGGCTGCTACATGCACTGCTGTTTTCTGGTCGATAGATCCTTATAGCCGAGTGTTTAGGGGATCTGCCTTCGAATTAAGAAGACCCGAGTTCGAATCCATATGTTGAGAGAAAAAATATTGGTACACCCAATTTTTTTTGGTACATCCACCTTTGGTTTTTGGTATTACAAATATTTTTTTCGATACTAATTTTCGAATTTTAACACGACACTAAGATGGCAGCAGGCTCACCACCTGTAATGTAGGTCCAAATAAGCTCTAGTAGAAAGTGGGTTTAGTTAGTTTAGTGGGTAGTTAGTTTAGTCGACTAAAATAAATGCCTAGAACACAGACAATTACTGAGTATACGGCCGTGGGAGCTTATTATTACATTATTTTCAGGCTGATAATCATATACCGCATTCACTGAGTTTAAAACATCCATGTCAAAAAATATCCATGGTGCCGACAGAATACCAGCCCTGTAGTTGTGGCTATTCATTTAGCATTACTATAGCATTATGCTGAGTCGGATGCCGTTTGTTGCTTCAACTCAATATAATATTATTATTATTTTGTTATGTTAATTAAGTTTAATTATGTGTTACTTGAGTTGTGGCAATGAATAAAGTACTTTTCTTTCTTTCTTCTAAAATAGAATATCACTAATGAGATAGTTTTTTCTCTTACAAGATAGCGATGGTTAGGATCGTGCATGTACGCGGAGAAGCTGTGGCCGTTGTTGTGAACGCTGCCGTACAGCTCTCTGTTCGGTGACAGGATACTGGATTCCACCATGTTGCCTAATATGTCAATGTCGAGAGGCTGCGTACCATTTGGCTGAAATCAAATCATGAACACGTTAATTGTAAAAATAACTAGCGAAACGCGCTACCTTTGCACGGTCAGATCTATAATATATAAACTAAATGTGAATGTGTTGTTCTAAATTATGGTGAAAACCTCATTAAAATACACTTAGGAGTTTAGAAAATATAAGCGAATACACAGACAAATTTTATACTATTTTAAGATTATTGACGTGTTGAAACAATAGGAGTTCCTTTGTACATGACATGTGACGGTATATTAATATTTAAAATAACTGCTTAACTTCAGAAAATACTTTATACAGTGATGGCACAACGTTAACCAAACACATGGTTAGTACTAGTGCTCATATGTTGGAAACAGTATAAAGTACGTAAACTGTAGTAAACAGTGTAAGTATAAACAAACATTGATAAAAGAAATAAAAGCATATTATTTCAATCAGATGTACTTATTGAATGGCAAAGGTCTTACCAATCGGACCATTCCCGTGGAAATAGCCTCCTCCAAGTTCTTTCTCCATTTTTCCATATCCGCTATGGTGACATTGAGTCCATCTACTGGACGGTTCAGGTCCTGCCAGCGCATGTTGGCCTGCCGTGGTGGCCATCCCCGTGATGCTGTAAGACTGTCTAGTTTTGGGAAATAGGCTTCGGGAATGGGTTCTCTCCAGTTGCTGAATTTCTTTGTTCTGGGCAAGGAGTTGTTAAGCCGTTCTCCGTTGTATCTGTAAATTGTTTTTATAAAAATAAGCTTTAGGATATAAGATACTACTTTATCTACCGCATTGATTTCTAAATGTTGTTTGGTGGATACACTGAAATTATATACTCTATGTCTCTCAGTGCAATCTTTTCTGTAATTTAAATTGTAGCACAGACCTATGTTTCGCATGGTGAGTGATTGAACTGCAAACTCATTTGGCGACCTACAAGTAATAAAACAATCCATATTAACCCATAGGGGTGACAACGCATTATTAATCAAGATGCAGATCTTAATTCATAATCGAGGATAGATACAAGTGTCTATGGGCTGCAATGACCACTTCTTTCAGTTTGGCGGACTGTGTGCCCTGACTGTGTGTGTGTGAACGGTATAAAAAAAATGTGAACTTAAATTAACGTACCTAGCAACTATTTGCTGATGCATATAAAAGAATAATTCTCCACGGCGATCTTTCGCAACAATCCTTCTATCGCTAGCTGTGAATGGGTACACAAGATGCCAATGCCAGTGATGTAAATTGACTCCAATATCCTCACGAAAGTAGGCTAAACGATGTTCAATCTCCAAATCTGTCGCTGTGTAATCTCTAGGGATGATAATTGGAGTGCGCTAAAACAAGATGATGATGATATCATTAGATTTTCTTCAAATTTCAGCGGGAAAGGCGTGTTGTTGATGATTGATATACATAATTAATATGTTACTTACTACTAAACAAATACCTAATCCATTAAAAAAATATTCTATGAAATAAATTACTACAAAAAGAAAAAAAACTTATCAAAAAGCATCACAACCCAGGCGACGAGTATCACACAAATTTTGATATTTATCTATTGTTTTAATACGATATCTGTATTTTATTTGTCGTTAATCAGTTAGTTGATAATATTTTATTTCTGGTTTTTCTTGCGAAGTTCGTAGGTAAATAATTTGTTTTGCATAAAATTTATCATCAACTGAATGAAATGAATGCAAATTCTTTATTCTTCTTTGTGAGCAACATAATTTTATTTGTATAATGTCAGGTCTTATTATTACTTTTTTCCAATCAACAGAACCCAATCTACAGAAACTTAAGACTAACTGCTTTTCTCAATATTATTTGCAGTTAATATTGGAGAGACCATAGAAAATATTGAAAATAACTAGCCTAATAATAGTGATGTCTCGCGTCAGATTGAACATGGCGAAGAGATTCTGCGGCCGGCGAAGTGGCAGAAAAACTTATTCAAGCAATGTATAATTTTCATATAAAGAAAAAATATTATACATCGATATTCAGGATTATTGTTTTATATTGCTATCAGACCATAGAACTCATAGCGGTTTGCAAGCTCTACACATTAGCCTATACATCCATGTTTGAACTGTCGCGAGACGCTGGCGTATATAATGTCATTGTGAATTAGAACACTGTTGTAATATGTGTAATGTTTTACGCAGACTAAGCGCATATAACTCGTGTTCCATATGGAAAAAATTATATTTGATAAAATTCTGCGTCCTTTTGTATAAACAAATAAATGTGTTTTCCTATTATTAATGTTTGATGATAGTAGAATTAAACAAACGTCCATGAATTAAAAATAATCGTCTGTTGGGCGTTGTAACGAAACGGAACGGGAAACTCGCGAAAAGTCACGTAGGCCACAAAGATACATTCGCGCGTGTTTATATTTTTATAAAAAATAAACCTTCGATGTGTTTCTAAAACGAGTAGTTATGACCTACTAAATAATGGAAGATTTGTTACAAAATCCAAGTGTTGTAGTGGTCCGGGCAAAGCCTGAAGGGCAGAGGAAAACTTTTAAGCCTTCAATACGCTCTGTGAATAAGATTCCTGACGAATTATTGAATGATCCGTTATTAAACAGAGCATGTGAATCACTGCCACAAAATTATAATTTTGAAATTCATAAAACGATATGGAGAGTAAGGTCACTCGCTGCTAAAAGAGTGGCTCTTCAATTGCCTGAAGGTGAGTGTGCATCTAAGCTCATGTGTTAATTTTATTTATGAAAAATAGTGTATGAATATAATTTTATTATAATTCATTTCAGGTTTGACGATGTTTGCCACAACCCTTTGCGATATAATAGAAATGTTTACTGAAGCTGATACTGTTATAATGGGTGATGTGACATATGGTGCCTGTTGTATTGATGATTTTACTGCGCGGGCGCTTGGTGTAGACTTACTAGTGCATTATGGACATTCTTGCCTTATACCGATAGACCAAACTAGTGACATAAAATGTCTCTATATATTTGTTGATATTAAAATAGATCCATCTCATTTTTTAGAGACCATTAAGTTAAATTTTCCTAAGAAAACACATATAGCAATAGTTAGTACAATTCAATTTGTGACAACTTTACATTCTGTATCAAAAAACCTTCGCAGTGTTGATTATCTAGTAACAGTTCCTCAGTGTAAGCCTTTGTCTCCTGGTGAAATTCTAGGCTGCACCTCGCCTAAATTAAATTCTGATGTAGTTATATATTTAGGTGATGGCCGATTTCATTTAGAATCAGTTATGATAGCTAATCCTGATATCCCAGCATTTAAATATGACCCATATGACAAAAAATTTACATTGGAGGCTTATGACCACAAATTAATGCAAAGTAATAGATTTAACCAGTTGAAAACTGCAGAAGGTGCAAGTAAATTTGGTCTTATTCTTGGTACATTAGGAAGACAAGGCAGCACTAAAGTATTAAGTAATTTAGAGAAGCAAATTCAAAACTCTGAAAAGAAGTATGTAAAGATACTATTATCAGAAATATTTCCTAGTAAACTTTCGATGTTTGAATTAGATGCATTTGTGCAAGTTGCTTGCCCGAGATTATCTATAGACTGGGGAACAGCATTTCCAAAGCCTCTTCTTACACCATATGAATTTTCTGTTGCTTTTGGTAATTCTAAATGGTTAAAAGAAGATGGCACATACCCAATGGACTTTTATTCAAATGATAGTCTTGGACCTTGGACTCCCAACTATAAGCCAGTATTCTGTTCAGGTGCAGATAAAAAATGTGATAACTGTTGTGGTGGTAAAGTAAAATAGTGCACTTACTGTAACACCTTTGGGAATAACAGCCGCTGTCTCTCTTGCCTGTGCGAACACTTGAGAGTTTAAGAACTTAGATGGGAAAGTTTCAGCAAAGTTTTGGATGCGGGCTTTCCTTGTGTCATTCCTGTGAAATCAAATGGAGTTTATAATGCCAGAGCATAATGAGTTAACTTCTTATTATATTAATAATACTATATAATACCAACCTGTGCATTAAAGCTACTGATAAGCAATAGTTGAAGAGTTGAGGGTTTAAGTTAACTCGGGCATATACACATGTAGACAGGAAGTCCTGTAGTTGATTTTCAGGAACGCCTAATGGGGATAAATATATATTAATTTATTAATGTAGTTATTTATACTATGAAATTTATAATTAAATACGAAATACATATAGATATATATAAACTATAGTTGTTACTGATTTGAACCTCTGGAATATAGTAATTCTTTAACTTTGGTAATAATTTTACCACATCTAAATTATCCATCTTGTGTTGGAAACACATACATCCATCTGTTTTATAAAGAAAACCTAATTTAAAATTAAATTCCGCAAGACCTAAAATACTTACGTAGTAAGGCATCGATGACCTCTGTAGCCATTTCTTGATGCTTTGGTAAGAATAAGGAAAAATCGGCATCATTTGGCAGTTGGGAAGCCTTGGTGAACTGTGGCAGCTGAGCCAAGTCGTTGAGCGCGATTACATTGTCGGCATCATTACCAAAACGGTTGTTAAGCTCAATACCATTGTTTTGGTATTCCTTGGGCTAAAATGATAAGTACATAGATATAGCAAGCATTTTACATTTATCTATTTAATTAAGTATGGCGTTACATTAGTTCGTTATGTGCCGCATGGCTTACGTGGTTAATATACCTGACAGTTGAGCCATAGGTTTGAATCCAAACTGGAGTCAAGTATTTGTGCAACACACAAATTGCTTTCGTGTCTAGGGCTTTTGCACTGTGCTACAAAATATTTATTGTTAACCATGTCTTGGATAAACGAAACCATGTCTCGATGTATAAAAATAATACGGTTCGATTTTATCGAGGAATGAAGTCATGAGATTTTTTTGTGAAATACGTTGTGGCATAGTGCATAAGGTACCTCGTTTTTTTGTGCTTCGTCGCGTGTGTTTGACAGTGCATCGGATGATGATGACTAAGACCTCCGATCTTATGGCGATATCGTCACATCGAAACTGAAATGTGCCAATATAAAATATCGTCTGTTGATGACAACTGCCGATATTAGATCTCGAAAGTAGATGCCGTGGTCGAAATTGTCCAAGAGCACGCCACCACTTGTTAGGCATAACATTTTTCACTATTTTAGTATGTACGTACTTTGATACCAATGTATATCATGTTATTCTAAAATACTATTGGCCTGCCGATCTTTAGAATGTTTATTTATTTATGTGCGTCGATCATTGAAATGTAATTTTAATAACAATATCTATTTGCTCAAATCTAAAAATTTTGTAACATTTCAAATATATTCGAATACGAAAGGATAATAAGGGGTAATATGTTTGTGGCGGATTCGTAAATCGCATTAAAATTTAGTACACCGGGTACATCCCACGTGTCACTAAACTTTGTAAATTATTATATCTACAGATCTACAAAATTTTCAGGTCAAATTGCCTACGGTCTACAGAGACAAAGTATTTTTGGGATGGCGCCTAAGATGAATAATCACAGATTTAATATAACTTGTATTTACTCTGAGTATATAAAACGAATTAACCAATTATGTGATTAAAATAAATCTGAAATTTTGGTGAACAAAATATTGAAAAAATATTTGAAGGAAAAGGCTCACTACAATTTGAATGACTTGTTTCAAAACATTTGTTTGTACGCCATAATGGCAAAACCTATCGAATGTTTTTCTCTCTACATATATACTTTTTGTTATTATACCTAAGTTAACAAATATGAACATATAAGTAAATAAAATATTATAATTTCATGTGCTTTGAAGGTGAAAAAACGAACGAAGAAGGATCGAATTTAATAATTTATTTTGAGAGGTGTCACATTAGGATCACAATATGGTTTAAACAATGTACAATATAAATATCCGTAGTGAACTATTTAAAAATATGAATGTGAAATAAACATATTTTATATTAAATTAAACTTACCAAATATTGTTCGGTGAGTTGGAAGATTGCGTTATTTTCACCCTTTGGTGTAATGAGGGTCTCGTTCGGACGATCGAAAAGTAATTCGATATGATCGATGACCGACATTTTCAGAATATAAAAGTTGATGTTATGGTAAAATTAAATATGTGCACACTTCACAACAAGTGTGAAGTGGTAATAATTTAGTCAATCTTGGCTTCGGTTATATACTGTTCCCCATTACCTAATTAGTTACGGGCGCAATATAGCATTTTTACGGAGTGCAAAACCACAAAGGGGAAGCGATAAAATTGTGTGAGAATGTTTCAACAAAACAAGTGTGTGATGTATATTCACATCATTTTAATAATATTACATTTGTTCACATAATTTTATTAATAATATTCTGTGTAATATGTTATGTTAAAAAAGAATAATGCAAGCCAGAGGGCGATCTTCGGAAGTTATGAAAATTTGTAGTAATCATTACACTAAACGATTTTATTGTTTTTTTTATGTTTTATCCTGTTTAGTTATATGTCAACAGGATAAAGTATATACTGCCAATAATATACTGCTTGTGTACTAGGTATATTTTAGCAGAATGTTGACGAATATTTATTAAATAACATCGTTTGTTTTATTTGAGATTCAAACCTAAGCTGGAGATTGGCAACTACGCTAATCAATAATATATACAGTCGTTATATAGGTGGATAGGCGTATTACAATTCTACTAAAATTATAAATGTAACGGCTCATGTTGAATGCCATAATCACGCCTAAAGCATGCGTGTGGCGGCGGCGTAATTATCTGCCACCCCCTTTCATCCCGGCGCTGTGTTAAGAGGCAAATAAGGGAAAATCCTTGTAAATCTCGAGACTGTCTCCGGAAGCAAAATCAACGACGCGGGCCACTCATGTTCTATCTCCCGGAGAGGCGAATACTGTGTTGAGAAAACCCGTTTGGCAACGAGTCGTGCCACATAGAAATCCGTACTAACCGCCCACACCTATGGGTGGCAGTATGCAAAGTATCCTTAGGATGTTATAAGCTAATTAATATTAAATTTAGAACAGCATTAATGCTTACGGTCTAAAATATATTTTAAATTGCTTGAATGCGCGCGACATCACATACGACTTCTATGTGATGGGACCCCATCTCATGTCGTTAGTCAAAAGGTAAAAAAGCCTTCTCTTACGACCTTCGCGAAATGACGGAAGAATAATCTCAAATGTGCTAAACTCGTAGAAAACTGTACTCCAAACTATAGAAGCGCTATAATCTTCTTCTTCATGAGCTAGGTCACTAGATTTATTCGAAAAACTGCATCCAGTGACGTCCCAAGTGTGTTAAATTAACAGATTAACATCAGCCTCTCCAAGGAAGAGCAAGCAAAATCTGGCGTGCATTTATTGAAAGGTAGAAAGGTATACAGACAAATATTCACGTTATTGTTTATTTTTGTGTATTTTTTTATGGGAAAGGCGTGAAACGAGCAAGGGGTTCACCTGATAGTTAGTGATTATCTTCGCCCACGTAGATCTGTAACACCAGAGGTGCTGTAGGTGCGTTTGGGGCCTTGAAGGATGTTTGGGAGATGTGAGAGAGGATGAGGAAGGAAGTGGTATATATCCTCGGCATTGCTGAACTGTATTGAGAATTCAAGAGAGGTTAAATTAGGCGAATATCTGAAAGAGCGCAGAAATCTGTATAATGTTTTTCCTGTCTATAAAATAATTTTAGCCACTGTCGCTGGAAAACTGGTGATAAATATTGCAGCTGATACGAAAACTGATTTGTTGTTACATTCGCTAATTCGAGCGTTGTCGTCTTCCAAAAAGAAGAGGAAAGTGGCTGTAAACATATTTATGACACATATATGTATATATGTTTACTTGAAGTATATTAATTTCTTTCCGTGTTTGAAAGCAATTAATTTGTAAACGATTTCAAAGAGTTCCATATATGCTAGGCAGTTTTATATTATTATTACAAACGAGATAATTTGTATGTTTGTTTAAACGACAATTATTATGGGACTGAACTGGTATGAAAAACTTTGACAGATGTAAATTATTCTATGGAATATAGGATACTTTCAATCTTAATAAAGAGTTATCTTTGGCCCAATTCGGGACCCCGTTAGCCTAGTTTACTTCATAGTCTACTTTATGTTATCGACAATACCCACTTATCGTGTTGCGGTAAAATGAATGTGGTTATGGTAAATTTAACAAAATGTGCAAAGTTGCAGATAACTTTTCATGTTATAAAATAAGTGTAATGTGTTGTTGACTAACGAAATCATTAACATTATAAATTCCAGTTATATAGGTTATTTATGTTCTAAATAAGTGCTAATTTATTTCAAGAGATTTTTCCTTTGGAGAAAGAAGAAAAAAACAATCGATCGAATTGACTTTCAGGGCTGTAATTACATTTCTTCTCGTCTTTTCTATAATTTTAGTCATCCTTTATCACTAGATCGGATCAATTAACAACGTTATCTTGGAATCAGTTTACAGAACTCTTCTTGCGCCATAAATGATGTTATTCATTGGCGGAAATAATATACATATAGATATGTATACTCGAACAGAAGTTTCCTATAGTAGACTTTTACGGTGACCACGGGATGAAATGGGGTCTTGGGTCTTATACGGTCACAGCATAAGAAAGATCGTATGCAACTTGTTGGGGTCGTCATGCACTGCGCTTGCATACCGCGTTGCTGCTTAAGAACTTTTCTCACTAACGGTTGTCAGTTCTGCAAGATATGTGGCCGGGCCATTGCCACTTTTGCTTATTGATTCGTAAGGCTATATCGGTTACCTTAATTCTCCTGCCTATATAAATCGTTGCAGATTCTAGCGCCCAGATAAATATCTTTTCCATATCCATATTTTCATTGCTCCCTGAGCAACTCAGAGCTTGCTCTAAAATACCCCGTCTAGGTTCCGTAGGACGTCACTGGTTTAAGGTCAGCAAAGAATTTTCGTAAAATGTTATCATTATTTAAAAATTTCTTTTATTTTTGTATTCCTTTTTTGTTGTTATGTCGGAGACCAATGTAAAACTGCAATCTAAGTATTACCTATTGAAGAGTTGCGTTTATTGTCATTACCTTCGCTCTTTTGATGCTACTTCCTTTAATTAGTCTTTGGGATTTTAATTCGACATATGTAGATTATCGTGTCATACAGTTCCAAAATAGTATTTCCTGTGTCTTGGTAACTGTAAGATAAATATATACATAAAGATACGTACATACATAAATTATCATATAAAGGTGAATATATACCTAAACATCCATGACTAAACAATAAAGGTGCACTAATGCTAATTTTCTGAAGTAAGGAGGTGGAAAAGGGCATTTTATTGAAAAACATTTCGTAGTGAAGAAAACAATATAACACTTATAACTATTTATTTCACTAAAGTCAACAATTAACATTGCTTTTTCTTTTTATTTATGTATTCTTTAATATAAAAGTTTGTAAATAAGAACAGAATGAAAATATTATGAGGCAGGAATAAGAATGAGACCCATTTAGGATATCCGCACGATGGCTCGAACAGGATATGCCCGAAGTGCAGGATGAGGAGCAAAAACTGCAACTGAAAATGAAAACAAAACGCTATGTTTAACCAACTACTAACTTATTTTAGTAAAAATAATACATTCCGTAATTTAATTGAAGGTAACTGAAATTGAGACTCCATACAATAATTAATGCTATTCAGGAATGGACGATATGTAGCGAAGTAAAGTACAGGTACAACGCTTATATCTTCACGTACGAAGTTATTGCTAACTGACGACCGCACGACTCAGTGGTTAGCGGATCTAACTGCTGAGCCATGGGACCCAGGTAATTGGTTTTCGGGTCTAGGTATGTTGTGTCCGTTAGGACAGCGTTACGACAAATACAACGTAATACATCGAATAGCGGCAGAAGTTGTTCTGCCCTTTATTCGATGTGTTACGGCCAGCTAGTACTCGTATATAATAAATATGATTTTCATCACCGAAGGTCTAATACGTGTTCAAATTTAAGAGCTTGGGAAGAGGTGCACCCTACCACTAAAAAAGAGTCGAAGGAGTAAACATATTGCATCTGTAACCTCCTTAGATTAAAGTTATTTGTACTTACTACTACTTACTACCAGTTGGATTATTAGTTTGTCAGACTAACCCAATAAAAAAAACCATATTGTACTTAGCATAATGTCATAGACCCGTAAGGTCAGGTGTTGGCTTTTATTTCATAGTACGTCCATTAAAATTGTTTTGTAGTTTTTGTAGTTGCACCTCAACGACGAAGGAAACATAATGAAGAAGTTGAGAAAAAACGACGACAGAAAAAATATTTTGATTGACTTGTGAAGTCTGTCAACTCGCACTAGAGCAGTGTCGCGGTCCTAACTCCAAAACCCCCTTAAATATTTGATTTTTTATTTTATTTAAGTTATTTATTTTAAATAATTGAGGTAAAGGCGTCAATTGGTTGCTACTTTACACTAAAAAATATAAACTCCTACGGCCGTATACCCAATACTGGGATGGTCAGAAGACATTTTAGTCCTTTGAACCCACTTTTCAATGTGTCTGGTGATGAGCCTATCGCTGGCTTAGTATCCAGGCCAAGTTAAAACTCATTGGTACGTGCCCTCCACATTAGGGAATCGAAAGCGGGTCTCCTGATTCGGAGGCAGATTCCCTAGCCCGCCTGTCATGACTACACGCCTTACTACTTTTATTGTAACACATGATAACTGGTCGAGGTGACTCATGGCTGTGGATATGTCATTATTATGTAAATCAGCTCAGAATGAAGACTCCACATATTATGTAGAGAAGCCAAATGCTCAGAATGATGACTCCACATATTATGTAGTCTCTAAAAAAAGTTCATTAACCCTAAAACTGTGCCCTAAATCAATGTATATGGCTAGTTAAAACCATACTTAGATTTACTTAAAAATGATAAACATAACATCCATAAAGTAACCAGTTTATCGACACAAGTAATGTCTGTTTGTGTTTACCGCATATTGGGGTTAAAACAACATCGATTGACTTGGTAATATCAAAGGATACTTTTTGCAAGTTTACTTGTTCTTCATTTCCTTTTCATAACATATTCGTTTTCACGACACATTACATACTGAACTGTTACATGCTACTGTTTACATACTGAAATTGCACATGGACAAATAACTAGACCCGGAACAATTGTTTTTAGTTTATACTTACTGTACGAATATCGGCGTAACCTGCAGCGCTGCGGCAAAATGCTTAGTCACGATTTTTACTTAAGATTTGATATAGAGCTTCGCTATCTTTATGCAGGTAATAGGAAGATTTTTTATATTATTTAATAGTAAAAAAACTGACACTGTTACTTTAACTTGTTTGTTAGTCCTAGGTTTGAATCGGAGTCGAAGCCTATATAATAAAAAGATTGGAAGAATCCGGGTTTAGGCAAAGAGTGAGGTGGCCTCTGTGTTTGTACGAAAGAGCAGCCTGTCAGACTTGACTGAATACATGAGAGCGCCAAGAAGACCCGACTTTCATTGGAAGAGTTAACCGTGCTCACCCCGCAACACCTGTGCGTTGAACTTGTACGAGTATTAGTAGTGCCGTAACATTGAATTTAAATAAATTAATAATTCTTCTGCCATTTCGTTAATACCAAAGAATGCATAACATAACTACGTACTAATAATTTTTTTTTTTTAATATTTAATATACTCCGTGGTTGCCAGATAATGCCCGACAGACGTCCGAATTTAAGTAAATAAAGTCTTCGAAAGATACTTACGATCTGCAGCTGAGTGATATACTTCTTCCACCACTGCTTCACCCATAGCGGGCGCATGATAGATATCAAGTAGTAGGTGTACATGAATGTGTGCACTAATGAGTTAATGAAGCCCAGCATTATGCCGTGCCCACCTGTAAGTTAGAAATTACTTTTCTTTAAGTTGATAACGGTGCAAGGGGTATCAGTATGACCATATTAAATACAAAACTTATATTATTACATAAAACTGTAATCATGCCTCTACTTCACGTGGGTATTCTGCGAGGCAGTGGAGCTTACCACGGTCGTGCAGGACCATTCAAGGAGCAGCAAAAGCCGCCGCTTGGCTCTGCCACGTAAAGTTGTTACATTACATGCATATGGTTTATTTCTTTAGTACCATCCTGTATAAGTCCAGTGCTAGACATAGCTCGTTCCACAAAGGCGTCCCTCCGTCCGGTCCGTCCAGTCTTACACCCTATTGTATTCTTCCTTCCTCCTTCTTTAACGGCCTATATAAGTCCCCAGCCGGATAAATGACTCTCCTGATATTGCCAATAAAGATGGCATGCCACGTTTGGAAGATTTTGTCATACTCACCACGCTGAGCAGGCGGGTTGGTGCCGGCACCCACGCGCTTGATATACTGCTCCCCATTACAAGTCGGTGAGATTTGGATGCGGCACAGTCAAATGGATTTTCACCAGCGCTTCGTCCGTTAGTCAACAGGGTGTGAGGTCGGCTTTTGGAGAAAGATTGGTATGTTCTCCTTACACCCTATGCCCATCAAGAACATGCAATATTTATGTCGTCTTAGGAAATATTATGTGTAGACCAGAACCAGAAGATGTATCGAAGAAGATTCAGAACTGGAGATGTATCTTGTTAAAAGTTTAGTTCGATGATGTCCAAAAAAATGGCAAAATAGGCCCTCAAACAGCTTAAGTATACTTACAGGGCTACTTTAGTGTAATATCTCAGTGATTTTAGGTGTTATTTTAATATCAATATTTAAAGATTCCTTAAATTTCTTCGATAGTTGTAGGTAGAAAAGATATTTCCTGTTTTTTTTTTTAAATAAGTGTCTTTAAATGTTTGTGAAGGAATGCTCCAGGTATAGACTTCTTTAAGAATATGAAGTACTTCGTACCTGGTACATATTTGGTTCCTACGAAGCCAAGCAAGCACATGCCCAGGTGGTGGTAGACGTGAAGGAACGTCACTTGAGAGAACTTCTTACGCAGCACGAAGAAGACCTGTATTAAATCAAAATTAAAAACGTTATCTTGCCATCATCATTAATTATTTCAGCCCGTCGTGATCTAACTAGGATTCCCTGTGGCTTTCACACATTGTTATGATTTAAAAGACACTAGGCGGTAATTTAAAATATTCATTCATAAGATATATAAACAAACATGCGATGCGATGCGATCCTTAGTATATTTCCACTACCCTTTTGTTAAAAACGAAATAAGATAGGCAGACCTGTAATTGGATATGTGTACTTCTAAACATGTTGGAGGTATAAATGCGAAAACATTATATTCAATCGTTTAAACAATTATTTTTAAAAAAAGGCAAGAATTTTTTTTCCTTATAACTGATTTAACCTTCCGATTATACGAATAATACTAAAGGTAACGTAATAATGCGTACGTTAGGTGTGATTGAAAGATAATATGTGAAATTACGTGATAAACGAAGTGTGATTTGAAAAAGAAGTTGTGTTTGGACATGGGATAAAAAATATTGAGGAAATAGTGACGAAGCAAATTAATGGTACAGGAGTGAGAGGGTATGATTAGGCGATATGCTAAAAATTTCCAAATTAAGAGCAACCAACGAGCATGCATGCTCAAACGTATGAATGTGAAAGAGGCGGGAGAGGGGAATGTGGGGGTTGGGCTAAATGAAAGTCCGTATACCCTGCTTAGAGAATAGGGACTTCCATTGGCGCCTATTCTAGGGTCTATGTTATATCCCATATATCCAAGAAGCGCAGCGGTCTCGCACCTCCTTAAGAGGGATCCCCTGGGTTGCTGCGAGCCTCCCTCCCTTCCTAGTTTCTCGGAAGTCTTTTCGTCAACAGGAGTCGGAACGCGACACGCCGGCCAACAGTGTGTCTAATTCCGTGGGGGTTTTAGTTGGTCCAGCACTTTAATAATCCCGGCATACTCGGTCACTGCCTTGAGTGACAGGTAGGTGGTTGAATATTTCCACCACGTGAGAGAAAAAAATTCTGATTTTAGGCTTCATTTTATTTTTTTTGATAGTTTTAATGATTTTTAGCGCTAATTTTACTTCAATACTTACTGTCTAATTGTTAAACAATGTCGTTTACAAGCACCTGAAGTTCAAAAATACCTATTCGTCTACTATCACAGAATTAAAACTTAAATATATATAGCATCCACTACACAGCACATACCGTATCAAGTAAATCGATAATCTTTATGAAATAGTAGAGCCACACTCGGTTTATTATGAGCCTTTCGACTGGAGTATCTTCGTAGTTGATCTTTTGACACCACATGCTGTAGTAACCGGGTAGATAGATCCACGAAATACACTGTAAGAAAAATAAAACTAAATCGCCGGTCGCAGTGCCAAAGGCGCCTCCACTCTAGGCGTCGCCTATGTTTGTTATTTCATTAATTTTTCCATTATTTTTCATTATTCCACCCTCAGTCGGAGGCCACTATACTTTGTGTCGTTTCTCTTAGTCCCCTTTTACGTCACATTTTTTCTGCAACTACTCTTACATATCGTAGGTCTGGCAATAACCGCAACGCTTGAAAGGCGTATTGGCCATCGCTGTACCAGACACCCACCGGACTAAATTAAGGTCTGGTGTATTTGTGTTTAAAGAACGTTATTCACATAACATTGTATAGTTCACTTACATGAGATTACAATATTAGAAAGAACTTATTCTAGCGTAGAAGCATGCAATGCTGTATTAAAATGTTAAAATTACAGGATTACTAATTAGCCGTATAATTTGAACTTTTGATATTCTGGCATTTCGGGAACTTTGCAGCAATCAATTGGACGATTATGTAGTGTTTGACATATTGATGACATACTTGGTTAAGTATGTCATCAATATGTCACATTAGTTGTAAACCTGGTTTACAACTAATTTTGATCTTTGTATTTTTTTATGGTAAAAAATCGATGTTTTACATAAGATACATGTACTTTTGTGCGGGTGATTAGAGGAACAGTCACAATAAAACCAGAGCCAAAAACTTGAAATTTCTGTAAAAAAATTTTATTTCCTTTTGTCACCATTCACACTCAGAACCCATCTGATTACTGAACCATCTCTCTGCTATACCAAAAGTGGAAGTTAAAACCTTACCTCTAACACTAAAAATCCTGATAATAATATCTGTACAACGTTGTATGCTATGATAAGTTTTTTCAGCTGATATGGAGGACGGTTATCCATGAACGCTGGACCCCAAGATTGGACGAAGCGGTGGTATACGAACATTATCAACATAATCGGCAATGGCGTGGATACTAACAGAAAAGAATTGGTACGTGAGTCTGAAAAAGAATAAAATCAGAATTAAGACAAATCTGAAGAGAAAAAGATCTGAAGTACAGAAGAACCCTCAAAATATTTTAGTTATGATTTTGATAAAATATTAGTAACACGACATAAAACGTTTGTGTATATTTTAAATTTCATTCTTTACAACGATTTAATCAATATCACTAACGATAAGATTTTTATGGCATTTTCCGTCGACTTTTACTTCATCAACGGAGTTTGCTATTCACATTACACAGGTCAGGTGGCCTACCTGCTTGCGTACTGTGAATACCTATTATAATACCTATTAATATTAATAATAAATATCTAAAGAACTGTAATTTGCACTGAATAACCTAGGAACCAAAAAAGACTAACCTATGAAGAATATTATCGGTAATTACAGAAATGTGTTGGTATTCTTTGTGTAGTATCCTCTACAACAATTAACAAAATCTATATTCTTTTTAAGAGCGTATTATATAAGGAGTATATTCGGAAATAACTAAATAAAATCTTCATAATACCAGAAAAAGCTTAAAGGATTATTCCAGATAGATATTTCCTATGTTATTAAAATTTAAAAAATAATGTACAATCATTCCGTAAGATAATAATTTATAATTATAAATTATATATTTTTATTTATTTATAATTTATTTATACATATATTGCTATATGCAAATAAACTTGACGGCGTTCTGAGCTTAATCTTAGTAGAAGTAAATTAAAACTTTTACCTTACGTGTAAAGGTTGCTGATAAATAATAAAATTTATAGGGAGATTAAAATAAGCAAATTAAAAAAAAATTGAGTTTTCATCAAAAGCATCACGGGTGCGAGAGTATCGGCACGGCATGTCTCAACCCACGCTCAGCATCGTGAGTACGCGCAAATCTTCCACGCATGATATTTCGGATTTTGTTGGCGCCACGCCAGATATGATGTATTAAAGGCTGACAGAGGCAGAAAAGAAAGAATCTTGGTTAAGATGTAGACTCTATCCAAAGTCAACAGAGAATACTTACTTAGATGGACGTGATCTCAGTCACTCATACATACCAATGGAAAAAAAAATTATTAGAAATTTTCGAAATCTTATAGTAATAGTAATTTAGGTGATGCAATGGTTGTTTACCAATTGCATAAGATATCTTGGTCCATTATATTTGGGTTGATATTTTAAATAGAAAGTGAGTTCTTTATGCAAATGCTACAGTTAAATCCGATAATTACTTAATCGAATTTAAGAACTGCTTCATAGCAAAGTAAAGAATCTGGGTGAAGTAAATGAAATATTAGTACTCGCAAATCGTGGTAGAGACAAAAAGAGCGACTTTTCATACAAACTATGAAAAGTGGCAAATATAGAGGTACTGGCCGAAGTCATCGTCAGGATTTCGTAAATTTGCACACGAAGACTCGAGTTGAGATGAGTCGATAAGAGTTAAAGAAACCTTCAGTCATAAGTGATTATTATAATGTTTCGAATTTTCAAGTAACATATTCAAGTAATGTTAAAGCAGTTCTGTAAGCCCAGTTTCATGTTCATGGCATCTACGTAGTTTTTGAATATATCACGCATATCGCAAAGATGACATAATATAAGAGGACAAATTTTTTATTGTATAGCTCGCTCACCAGACGTTATTTTGCCCATTCCGGTAGGTGGCGCAATGAGTTTGATATCTTAATAAATTATTAAATCGACCACAATCATCTTGACAAAACAAATAATGGGTCGGGGAAAAGATTATTCGCATTTTAACGGTTTCTCGCCATTTTTCTATTGTTTTTCTGTCCGCCAAAATGAGTGAATATAACGAAGAAATTCGATACAATTTGAAGTTTTTTTTACAAAAAAGAAAAAATGCTACACATGCAGCGAAAAGAGTTTGTAAAGTTTATGGACTTAAGTGGTGGTGCCACAAAATTGGTTCAGTCCGGGAATTTTGATGTCAAAGATGAAACTCGGTCTGGACGATTGCGATTTTTGAATAAGTGGAGCATGATCGGCATATTAGTAGTTACGACATAGATGAAGAGTTAGGGGTTGACCACAAAACAGTTTTACAAAAACGCTCGATATTTGGGTGCCACACGAGCTCACTGAAAGAAACCTAATGAATCGTGTACTCATTTGCGATTATGTATTGAAACGTAAAGAAACCGAACCCTTTTTGAAAAGATTAATCGTTAGTGATAAAAAGTGGATGACCTACGTAATTGTATTGTATGAATATGACCTCAATCGGTCTAGTCGTACAGAAGTTGTGAAAACTGGTCTGCCGGACGTTACTTTTCCCTTTCCGGTAAGTGGCGCGATGATAATGAGAAAGTAAAATATTAATAGCTCGATCAAAGATCCATCCATCGGATCCTAGCTTGGCTATGAACCATCGTCTTGACAGTACAAATACAATGTAGGAATGATAAATAATATTGCAATTCTTCAAGTTGATTCAAGGCTTTCGAAAAGTGAAAACCCCATTAAATTCAGTTTAGCAGTTTTCCCATGATACTTGAACAAACAGATAAATAGACAAATCGACAAACAGACAAAAAATCAACAACGACTGCAAATGATAACTAGAGTCGTGGGTTTTGCAGATATCAAAAATTATTTTACAATTTTTTTTACATTTTATTTGCAGTCTACTGAGAATGTGATAAATAATAACGGAACTCACATTTGACTCTTTTTTTAGTCAAATTATTAAATTTTTATCTTTAGACAATAAAAAACTGACACAAATAATCAAAGCAGACCGATGGCGGCTAAAGTGCGAAGTGTCCGGTATCGCGTTGGCTTAGCCGCTTGCTAAGCGTGGTGATTATGTCTAATCTTCTCTATAGGAGACGCCTATATTCAAGGGATTTAAAATTTTAATCGAAATACATGCGAGCTTTATATAATGTTCATCTGTTTGATTTTGTAATATATCATTTGCGTAAGGGTGAATTTATAACAACTATTTGTCCTTATGCCAACCTCAACTACACGTGTTGCACCCTGTCAACTAACAAACCAGGCCCTGGCAATCGACAGATGGTGGAAAATCCATCCAAATTTGCTGAACAGACTTGCGATGGGGAGCACTGCCCCTAGTGCGAGGATCCCGGTGCTCCGCTCACCAACTAGTCTGAACACGTCTGCAGACAGAAGACGGAATTCAGCAGTGGACTTGAAAAGGCTAACGATGATGATGATGAAATCTCAGTTCATTTCCTTACTCTGTGAACGCCGAAAAATTTATTCTGTAACTTATTTTAACGTGCAAGCACTTAGTACACGTTTACAAATGCAAACGACCCGTGACCCGTATATAATGCAAATCATGCCTATTAAATATTAATTAGGTAGTAATGAAAGTACAATTCATGTAGTTCCTTACCCGCAAGTTCATCGTTCACGTAGTTGTAGTATACTGTTATGTTCTTTAGTAATGTACCCATTTCACCGTCGCTGAAATGAAAACGAAAAACGTTAAAATGTAAACGTTATTAATGCGTATCACTACTTCTTACATAATGCCTACTTGCGAGCAGATGCTGCTAAATAGCCTGCTCTGTGCTTGCTTGCTGCTTTATATTTGCGCGTTTTTATCAATCACTCTATCAGATGCATTTAGGATTGTTACTCTTTTTAATAATATTGTATTTATAGTTTCAATCGTGTGAACACACAAAATGTATAAATACCTATTTACAGAATAACATGAATCAAATTACATTATTTTGAACGAAGAGTTACGATATACCATGAAACAATTTCTGAAACTGAACTAATGTACGCGTGATATGCAATTAGAGCCGTATTCTAATTGAACAATTCTAACTGTCCGAGAGCGCAGACAATTTATTTAGGAACTTTCAATTGCAGTGGTTGTCCACGTATAATACCAGAACTTTTGCGCTGCTACTCTCAGTTAATCCTTATCGTCATAGAATACATTTATGTTCGTATTATTAGCTCGATAGTTTGTTAAACTGGACATAAGTTGTTTTCGAAAGATTAGGCTGTAGTTAATTTTTTTATGTCACTTCATAATTGTCATCCAAGACATAGTTTAGTGTCACGCTGTACGGGCCTGTTTAATCTCTATCGGAATTAATAACTGAGGCATCATCAGCTAATATAAGTTAGTGACTTTTAGTAACGTTAGGAAAATCATTTATATACGAGTATAATAGAAAAAGTAGAGGTCCCGAAATGCTTCCGAAGCCTTCCGGAAGGATTATGCTGCACTTTCGATTCATGTGGTTCGATTATTTGTTTATCATTCAAACGTAATATTTCGATGCACAGCTTACATTTACTTCGATTGCTCTTTAACCAATCCAAGGCCGGATCCCTATTCCGTAAAACTCATATATATTTAATAAGATCGAAGAATCTGGTAAAACATGCCTTGCTCATATCGAGAAATATTACAAACTCTTTATTTTTTTATTAATGTACTCGGTGATATACTTTATCAAATAATAAGTTTCTGAAGTTGCTGATTTATCTTTTTGAAAGCTTTAAATGGCTATGTTACATTAAGCGCTTAGTGCACTTTTTTACAAGAAACAGTTCAACCTGGAAAACATTAATATTTCTATTTTTTTAAGAAGAAATTATCTAATTAATATATATCATCTTTTTTATGACGAATTACCGCAGATGTTTTTAATTGCTCGGAGAAAATACCCTGTTCAAAAGATAATTTTATTACATTCCTTACGTAGAAGCAAAGATAATTTTCATTTGATCGTATGAGCCGTAGTAGGTAAATCGTCGCAAATATCATAGGTACTAGCTACGTAAGAAATCCTTGAATAAAACCAGGTATCAATATTACTAAAATTGTTGACAGGAATTTAATAAAAAAAAAAACAAATGCGCAGCGATGAGGATGCGAGAAGATTTTTCATAACAAATAACTCCGTGTAAACTGGTTTTAATTCAAAACAAAAAGCAAAAAAATTTTTGGAGCGCATATTAAACTAGATATTATGCACACTCACATAGTCTAGCTGGTATAGTTTCTTAAATAAATTTGGAGAGACGACAATACACTACACTTGAGTTTCGAGTTCGGTACTCAACTGCAAAGAGTGTCGTATAATTATCGAAAAGAAGCCAAAAACCGTTTTTTTTCTTAAGATACCGGGAAATCCCTGTGGACGGTTATGCCTACATTGTCGTTATAGCGAGTAAACAATAAGTAATCTCTGAATAATTAATAGTTAAAATCCTTAAATTAATAAAAGTTAGATCACCAAACATGTGAGCCGGTAAGTATGTAAGAAGAAAATAAAATTAAGAAAAGTATAGCAACCTTATTGCGAAAACAGTTTAATGTATGCCAAAAAAGAAATAAATATAATATCATTTTTAATTGAAAACCTAGGACTTGTCCGAGCTCGGAGACTCATCCTGTAACAGTTACGCCGAAACAGATATGAGTTAGATTTGAAAAAAATTAAACGGGATTCAAGTCTTCGGGTCACGACAGACTTAGTATAGAAGATCTTTTGCATGCGGGCCAACCACCGGTAAGGTATTGGCGCGACTTTTCAGTCTCAGTATGACAATAAGCTTTAATATGGTCTCAGAAGATCATTAAAAAAGCGTTACATATAACCAAGCGCATGTAAATATTATGGACAGAAAACTAGAAGATATACCCCGCGTATACAATACGACATTGTCAGATAGTGAATCGGCGTGTAAGGTGCGAGATGTTTGGAACTGCGGTCGCCAATCCGTTTACTGTTTCCCTTGTTATCCATTAACTTACCGTTAACTAACTGCCGTGTGGTATTGGTGTAAGAATCGGTCTCCCCCATTCTTCCCGTGGGTGTCGTAAGAGACGACTATGGGAAAAGCTATGCTCTATAATATCATAAAATTAAAAAAAAACACTGTCTCTGCATTAAAGATATTTAAATAAACTTTTGAGATAAGATATGTGAGCTAAACTCCGAACTAATTTTTCTAAAATTTCTTCTGTTTGTTCAGGCATCTCACAAAAAGTATTGATGAGGGATACTTTTTATCTCGGAAAATACCGGGATCGGTATATTATATATAATAACATTAGGAGTTAAAAAATGAAATAACCGTTCTATATTGAAAAATACAAACACCTTTTTTGTAACATATTTATTTAATCCAGGTTAAGCCAGTTTATCTATACATTTCTGCTATCTCGAGGTAAGATCATTTATGCCTTTGCGTTAGAACCCTGGGGATCTGAACTCTTCAAAGTCTATGAATGCACTTTGTACCACGTCCTGATGAAGGAAATTGTTCAAACTGCGCAAAAGCTGGTAATCGGAAGGGGTCAGAGCTAGCTGGCGAGTACGGAGGATGACGTATGGTTTCTAACTGTAGGTCATGTAATGTTAAAACGATTTGTCGAGCAGTGGGAGGTCTCGCGTTATCATGAAGCAATAATGACAAAGATCGATTGACGAGTCGCGGTTGTTTCTCTGAGAGTTTCTTTATCATTGTTCCAAGTTCTTCACAATAGACGTCTGCTGTTATTGATGCACCGGTGAAAAAAGCCATAGTGAGTTACATCATAAAGTGACTAACAAATAGTCACCATAAATTTGCTATGGGTGAGTTTTGTTTAAGGGTATTGTTCCGGACAAATAACTGGGTTTAGACATTGCTTTTTCGCTTGCGACAATCGTAGAGAATACACTTTTGATAACACATCACAATTCAGTCCCTTCCCTTCATTTCTGTACATACTCATCAAAGCCAGGCAAGCTTCATTGCGGGCTCCTCTATTCACACCAGTTTAGTCATGTGTCATCCATTACTAGTTGTTTTTAATTCACCATATTGGTGCAAATGTGATAGTATTGTGGGTAAACTAACGTCAAACCATGAAGCTAATTCCTCGGTTCTATAAGGCACGGCTTCGACCATTACTTTTAATTCATCGTTATTTATCTGTATCTTATCAACCAAAAACCAGACTGCCTTCGTTAGTCATATCCTCTTGACATTGCGAGCTGTCTCTGCTGCGTTAGAACCACGGAACTTGTATTGGAAAATGACTCCAAACCAGTTCTCCATGTTTGACTGCAGAACTGAATGTAAATACAATTGAAAGACAAACAACAGAATGTCATAATTTTTAGAAAAACGTCTTATTCACGAATCTTGGCCAGGCAGGCTTACTTTTAAAGTGTAAAGAAAGTTCATTAAAACGTCAACTTTATACTTTAACCCCTATTACCATAAGTAATGGGCTGAATGGGTTCATACACAAAAGCACAGAACGATTTAAATTATACATTTACTGTTTGGATGTCTGTAAATAATTAACGTGTCTATTTATAGACAACATTATAGACAAAACAATTATATAAACGCCAATAGCCTAACGGGTTTAGGGTGCGGATTGCGAAACATGTCATCGCAGGTTTGAGTCCGCCATTCGACCGTTGTCGTGACCCACAAGCTGTAATGCTTAGCTGCAGTGGTTACTAAGAATAGCATTCTTTATAAAAAAAAAGAAATGTAGTTTATACCATATAATAGGATATAGTATACTTTTCATCTCAATTAAGTATACTCTGCGAGAAACAATATTGTGACCGCGCGGGCAGCCGTTAGGGAGTTATAACATATGGAACTTACTCTCACACCCGTCATCCGGTCCCTAATGTAATATTTAATTTTACAGTAATCCCTCATATTATTCATAATACCAATATCAAGCTTCGACATACATTTCAATCGCATGCTTTCAATCTTAATAACGTTTAACACGCACCTACAGTTTCGGTGTTTGTCATTCATGAAATGTTTGTGTGCGTGCGTTATTTAGTGCATTGCAATTTGAAACAAGAAATAATAACGGAAGATTGCTAATAACGACGTTGTTGCGGTTAACATGTTTATTTACCAACTAAGGAATCGCGCCGGCTTCGTACGGGCAGATTTGTAATATATAAACTAAATATAAAAGGCCAGGTCAAGAGTACTCTAAACCAACGAGCATGCATGCGAAGATTGATGAAAGTGGAAGAAGCGAAAGACGTATGTCAGGACCGTTGCAAGTGGAAGTAGATTGTCTCTGCCCACCCCATTGGGGACAAGGCGTGAATATATACATCCATACATAAATGTGCCATACATATAAAACCTTCGGCATTTACAATAGGTAACTAAAATTTATTAATTAAAGTAATCACAGTGGCCATTTCCCCATGTTTATTATTGTTATTACATTATAACACATTAAGTACATGAGTAATTTTTTTGTAGCCATGTGGTATCGGCGTAAGAATCTTCCTCTTTCTCCACATTCCTAAAAATGTGTTGTTGAAAAAGTTTCCTAAAAACACCCAAAATGTGTTGTTGAAAAACAATGACTGACATCGCCTTATACAAGACCAGCAAGCCGAATAGGCCAGCCGGTCACATAGCACGTAGAACTGATGAACCATTGGAGAATTAAGGTTCTCGAGTTGTAACCTCGTACCGACAATCGCAGTATGAGATGATGAAGTGGCGTCTTAGATTACGGGCGTTACGGGAAGCAGATGAATGCAGGTGACAACCGAAGGCATGTGTTCAGTAGTGGACTTGTGACAAACCGTTATGATTATTACGATGGCTTTTTTTTTAGTTCAAGATGTACAATAAACAAGTAACATGGCTCTCGTAATGTTCATATCCGTCGCCTTTGACAAAACAAATACTTTCAATAAATGTATAAGTGAAAATTGGAGACGTGTATGGAAGGTTCTGTATCATTAAGAAAATAACAAGCGTACTTTGAATTAAGTACCTTTAGATGTGTGTGAGCTATGGTAGCCTCCTGGTCAGGGCGCTCACTTTAGTTTCATAGAGCGCGAGTGAACTGGGTTCGATCCCCGGTGCCAACATCACTAAAATTGTCAATAGTAATTTAAGTACTGTATTTACCACGTGATCGGCGGTGAAGGAAAACATCGCGATGAACACACACAGCAACAAACAATGTTAAAACGAAATACATTCCATTTTTGAAATTCAAACATTGTCATTTTGTCAATGTTATTTTGAGCAAATTGTAGAAATTATATTTGGTTATATTACTTTAATATTGCTTATACAGTAACAAAAAGAACTTTTCTCATGCTCAGTAAAAAATTGTTTAATAAATTAAGGAATGAGCATTACTTTATTTATTTATAATTAGCGAACCAGGACGATCTGTAAGACATAAACTTAATGTGCATGTGTTATATATACTAATTATTATTATATTATTATATAAACGTTCTTCATGAAATGTTCTATTATTACATTTTTAATTAAATTTACCTAATACTCCTTTCACATTCTGATTGTAATATTATTCAGTGATAGGATGAGGTTTATTTGTTTTTTCATGATATGACACCCATTATGTAGGTACTTGAAAGTTTCTTCTAAAGTATTCGAAAAAAATTGAAGCTCATTACTAATAAAGTCTATAATCATAATATCAGTAGCTTGGCATGGACGGGAAAAAGTAAGATAAAATGTTACGAAAGATGAGCTAACAGTCCACCTATAGATGGCAGATGTGACTACTGCAGCCCATGGACACAATGAAGAAGGTTACAGATCTGTTGTCACCCTTGAGTACCTTAGTCCTGCTCAATGGAATGACGGAATGCTTCACAGCCCGTAATTATCCTGGGTCTTAATACCTTTCCAACAGAACACAACAGTAATTACACTGTGCCGTTTAGAGGCAGAAACGGGTACGAGTGTGGTACCTACCCAGACGACTCCTAGTAAGAGAAGGACACAACCACCAGCTATAATTATTATTAATTAATTATAGATCGTTTATTCAGCAGTATTACTATTTTATGCATTATAACATTTTCAAATATTAAAACAAATTAAAATTAAATGTATCACATACTGACAATATTCGATAAGTTGTTAAAGATGTCATCGGAATAGGATTGATTACTCTTTAAATCTAATTGTAACATGATAGAAACCATTGCCGCGACACCTTATTAGAGGTCTATGACTTCTTTAAACTTAGAATAGACGATTATGCTAATTGATGTGAATGACTTGATCGTATTGATTTAAGACTGTGACTTAATTTTAGACGCAATTGAGACTTTGTCGTGTGAGGTGGACACCTCACTTACCTTTTCCAGTGTCACTAATCCTATAACTTATAGCTTATATGTCCTATTACTTATATATAACAATAGAAATTCAATTGTTTTAAAGTTATGACACCCGAAGGGTTCTTGTTATTAACCCAGCGCAGAGCAAAAGTCAGTTGGAAATGGTATACATATGTATCAACTACGGAGGTTTATCATGGGCTCTAAAACAACACACAGATAAGGTGCTTTTTTAATTCTTATCCATTCTCAAGGAAGTAATTTTCAACAAGCTTGTGCTTTATTTCTGGACGTGTTTAACATCACAATATTATTTTTTTGTTATTACACAACGTTTAATCATTCAATGATCAACCATTGTCATGTGGTGTCGGCGTAAGAATCTGCCACCTCCACTCATCGCGTGAGTATCGTTAGAGGCAACTAAGGGAAAACCTTGAAAATCGCAACGGCTAGCCATCTAGAATAATACCACATCAAAATAATAAACAGTCCAGCGTCTCAAGGCAGGTGGGTTGACGGTGAGCGCAGTTGATGTGATGCTCCTCATTACTAAGTATATGTATAATTTGGACAAAAGTAGTTTTATTTATAAACATCCTCCGCCTCCTTCTCACTAGACGAGTTTTAACTTAATATTATTTTAACATTTTTATAACGATATAGACCAGGTTAATAAAGCTTAAAGTTATACCTTGTTTTGTAATAAGTGAGTTTTTTTAATTCTTTCGTATTCTTAGGGTTTAATATACCATATCTTTCATCAAATGCTAACCTGACCAGCACCTAGTGCACCCTGCTATTAAACAAACGAAGCTCTGACCAACAAATGATGGCGGAATATCTATCCTGATTTTCCGAACCCAAATCTAACAGAATAATAATGGGGAGCAGCATCACTAGTGTGAGGGTACCGGCGATGTGGTCACCAACCCGCTTGCCCAGCGTGGTAAGATTGGGCAAACCTTCAAAGAAAATTATGCCGGCTTTTTATTTTTTGGTGAGGTCAGAAATGCAAAACAAAAACATTACACAATTAAATGATTTGTCCTGTAACATGAATCAAATATAATTAAAATACAAAAAAAAATTATATGTAAAGGTTGCGTCACAGCGATAACTTGTCAATAATAATTAAAATTCTGGCTGAATCTGGCTCCATGCCATATAATGCAACATCGCCTTTCATTTGTGCATTTTGTAAGAAAAATTAAGAAGGAAGAATCGAGTATTGCATCTTTGTTTGAAAGTTTACTCTAATTGCACTATTAGGGGCAAAAATGTAAATTAAAGATTCCAATTTAGGTTAGCAAATTTTCCATTCAAGTATCATGGTGAAAGATGCTGGGCCTTAGAAATAAACATAACATACACTAATAAACTATACATAGATATTTAGAGTTGGACTAAATCCAATTCGATTGCAAGAGACACACATTAAGACTTCGATAAACGTTAATCTACGTTTATAAGTTACAACAACGAGCGAAACCGATTTAAATAACAATTAGCAAGTACAAACAACGGTTTCGTGGAAACAATACGAGTATATTTCCACTATTGATGTAATTTAACAAGTAGTAACCAATATATTTATCTACATAATAAATCTGTAGATACCCATCTGTTTTCCGTAATTATAATATTTTTAGGTAGAAATTGGGTACTAATAAATCTAAATCGGGGATATTTAGAATTTTTCTCTGTCTGTGTGTTCGTTTTGCACACAAAACCGACTAGTCGGATTAATTACATATAGGGAACTTTTTATCCGACTACGACCACGTAAAAAGGTAGGTTAAGTCTTTCTTTGTTTGTAAATACTGCTGACGTTTCATAAATGATTTGGTAACATAAAAAAAAATTCAATTAAATCTTAACCACAAAAGGCTAAGATACTTTGTTATTATATAGAGTATATATAGTGCAGATCATCTTTTTCCTTAAAAACCCAGCTGGCTGATCAATGGGGTTCTGGTCATTGCGTATAGCAGTCAAAATTTAGTTACTCTTTTTTTTAAGAATCTTGAAATTTGGCACAACAACAAAACAGCTCACGCTCAGGCCATAAGAGGACCCATAAAGATAGGGGATGATGAAGTCGCAGATTCTTACCACGTGGCCAAATTTTCTTTTAGATTCGTCTCTCAGCTGGGCAAATTGTTTACAGGTGACCCAAAAAAAAACCGCGGCGAAACGCTAGCTTACAATAAAAAGAAAACCAAGTCGATTACAAATTTTAATTTTGTTGGTAGGTGTAGTTTTAGGTTATTATCTATGGATGTAGTTTTAGTATTGTTCGGTTAATAAAGGTACTGCCCATTAAAAATAATATAGCTATTAGGCTAGTAGCACATACAGTATATAGCTAGTGGTAGTTTTCCAGATTCGATTTTCAAATACGGAATACAGATTCGGAATTCCGTGACCCTACCTTTTTTCGTTCTTAGATAAAAAAAGGAATTCTTTCATTAGTAAACTAAACTGCGAAAAAAATTGCGCGGTAGATCTTAATCGCGCACACAACGAAACTAATTAAACTAGAAATGCCTTTAAAAATATGGAAGAAATTGGAGTGAGTTTATATTAAAAATTATAAGCAGAAGAAATGTTAGAATTTTAACCTTGTTTACGTACATAATTAAAATTCTCATTGTGTTTGTCTTGATAATTAATAAAGTAACTATTCCTATTGCGTATTCGAGTTGATATCAAAATAATAATTTGGTTTAGTGGCGCGATTGATGAAAAAAAACTTCTTTAAAAGTCAACATATTTGATATTAATGATCATATTATAATCATTGATGTATATGATAAGTATATTAATGATTTGAATACCGTACACTTTACACTTTATTTGCATATATTTAAATTTAATTTAACTAAAACTTATGAGTATCCCATAATTCGTACACGAAACTCATCTAGAAAATATTTAAACGTGCTGTCAAAACTCCATAAAATTTATCCATATTGTTACAAGAATAAACAATGAAACCGCTATCTCTGAAATATTAATTAAGATTTAAAATATCATCAAGTGAAATTATCGAAATACCTGTAAGCGTCGTCGTCCTGCTAAGTTTTCTGCTAGATTGACCCCACTTCGCGTTTACGCGCGGCGAGCATTTGAGTTTTGGGTACAGTTAAGAATTACTATACACGTTACTTTGCATAAATCATTAACTAAATGCTTTAATTAAGGGTCAATGTTTTAAATAATAAACACACTAGCAATCGACCGCGGCTGTGCTCACGTGATATTGTTCTTAATAATATATATTTTACCTACCAAATTTTATAAAAATCCGTTAAATTGTATGCGTGATTGATCAATAATCAGCCAAACACCTAAACAGGCTTCGACATTTATAATATTAATTGTGTATTGGTATGCTTACATAATATGGATAAAACTGTCTTTGACGAAGTCATAGGCAAAGCTATAGCGCCATCTAGGCACAAATAAAGTTTTATTCTATATAGATACAAGGGGTTTTATATAGAAAAGCACGAAATTTGCCGTTTTATATTGAAAATGAAACACCATTTTTTTGTACCGCTTAAACAAATTTTTTTTTTGCAGGAAATTCTCCAAATTGTGGTAAAAATTATAAAGAGTCCGGTTCGTACGGAGAATGACGTATGGTTTCTAACAGCAGGTCTTTTATACTCGTAGTTAAAATTATTTGTCGAGCAGTTTGAGGTCTTGCGTTATCATGGAGCAACAATAATCGTTGAACTTGCACTAAGAGTGGGAGTGTTATTTTATTTTTCTAATCTTGCTGACTTAGGTTTAAAGAAAAATTACTCGTTCGTCTATATAGTTGATGAGTCAATCAATGAAATAATTACGTGCAATTGAAAAATTGTTCATAAGCAACTTGAACGAGGTAGCATTCTGCAATCTGCTATCTTCTCTGTCTACCACAGCATGGCTATCGGGCGTGACCTCGTCTCGCCTCCTACAGAATAAAGAACAAGACTGTTTTGGTTGGTTGGTCGACACTGAGAATGACATTGTTTTTCATACATTATATAGGGATGGCCTCGATCGTCCTCGCGGGGTTAAGGACAGGTTATGTCGGGCTTGCACCGACCAAAACCCCACGGTGTTCCACCTTCGCCGCATTCGCATACATCCGCGATCCCACCAGTGCCAGTCGCTGCAGGCAACGACTTCTCAAGAGAGAATACTCTCCGTCACCTTCTCTCTCCTGGCTAGACGCGCCGGAACACGGATGTGTCTACCAATTCGGCCTCCAACCTTGTAATGTCATTTATCTTATTACCTTTTACTTTCTTGTTTTCTATCTCCCCTTTTATATAGTTATCATTCTGTAGGTCCTTTCATTCTGTTTTCCTTTTAAATTACTTTTTTATTTATATCATATTTTATATTCTATTAAATCGTTATTAACTTCTAAATCTGCAAAGTAGTTCGGCCTAGTTTTTAATGTATTTTAGTTTATTCTAGCTGGCCCAGGCAGACCTTGTTCAGCCCTTTCTTGTAGGCAGTGCGATGAGAATGAAATATTTTAGTAACTCGACACTCGAACATTTACACAGCAGCACCAATCGGGCCCCAGCATAGCTACGAACTATCGTCACGAAACTTCAAATATATTGTAGGACACAGTCCAGCTGTTCTCAACTGATGCGCTTACCAACGAACAGCATTTACGTCTTCTTTCTTAATTTATGGCTTCTCTTTGTAGAACTCTACCAAAGTCAAGTCAGTCCTGGGAGAGACAAGTAAGTAATAATTATTAGAGAAATTTTGCAACTTTGGGCATGCCTTCACAATCAACTACAAAATACAACACATATTAGATAAATAAAAAAAAATAATTTGCAAAAAATTGTAAATTAATAATTGTACAACTTAATCCTATTAGTACAAATAAAATCACACAAAATGTTTACAAAAGTGTAAATACCACGAATAGCAAATAAAGGAAATTTTCTGGACGAGGGGTGTAATAGGGCAGTATATCATACAGGTAGTCAACAGTCTGTCAACAGATGATTGTTGGAGTGCGAAGATTAAGAAATTTAAAATAGCTTTTAATAACGCATGGTAAATCTTTATGAAATCAGTATAAAGATTCTTATAATAATAATAATAGTTTTAATTAAGTTTAATTAGGAAAGAACTATAATCAAAGGCAGGCACCTGACAGAGATCTTATTGATTAAAGATGTAATGAAACTTTACTTAATTTTCGGTAAAAATTAAAGTATTTTCTATAAATTTGTAGTCCCGATTTCAGCACATTTGGATGCTCAATCCACTTGCGCTTGGAGAAAATCACTTTATTGCTTTTTTTTAAGGATATACACTCGGCGTCAAAAAAATCGCACCTTTTGAAATTTTTACTTCAAGCGAATAATACTCTTAACTTATTTATTGTACCCTACCAAAATTAATATCATTTGAAAGCACAATTAATACACTTTAAAAACGCGTATCGTTCTTTTCTGTAAAAACAATAATCACGAAACGTTAGGGTCTATAAAAAAAAAGTGCTGAAAAGCTCATTAGAGGACTCACTACTTGTGCCACCTTGGACACGAATAAAAGGGGGGGTAAAAATTAATTATGGGTCATTAGCTATCCAGACATCACAGAAGTCACACCTGAACAGCTCCAGTAAGAAACCCTGAAAAATGGATACCACGGCAGAAGAAGCAGCTCAAGTGGTAGCACTACTGCAATCAGGACTACGCCAAGTTGATATTGCTCGGCAACTCAACATAAGCCGTTTCCGGGTGAAACGAGTATCCCAGTGGTTCCAGGAGACTCGAGGCTACATCAGGAAGCATGGATCCGGAAGACGACGTTGCACTTCCTTTGTGTCGACGTCTTTGCGTAACCGATTCTCCAACGCTGTTGAGCTGCAACAGCAGCTCCGAACAGCTCGGAGGACGTCGGTGAGCGTCTCCACAATAAGAAGAAGGCTGCGAGAGAAGAAAATCCAGGCCCGTAGGGCTGCTACTGGCCCCAAATTGACAGCAGAGCATCGGCGAGTCAGACTTCAGGCGACCAATGGAAGTCTGTCCTCTTCTCCGACGAGACTAGGGTATGCCTTTTCTGCAATGATAGGCGTAGAAGAGTGTACAGGAGGCAGGGGGAACGGTACTCACAGGCCCGCTTTGAAGAAACCGTGTAAAACCTTGTGTACGTCTCCTGCACTGGAGGTGCACGTGGCCCGGGGTCCCTGACTGCTTATCGGTACATCACAGAGATACTGGAGGACCATGTGGTCCCGTATGCTGGTTTTGTCGGGCCTGAATTCACATTCATGCACGACAACGCCCGCTCCCATACGACAATTATTGTTCGGGACTACCTGAATCAGGTTGGGATCCCCGTGATGCAGTGGCCAGCGAGAAGTCCTGACCTGAATCCCATAGAGCACCTTTGGGATGCTCTGAAACGCCGGGTGCGGTCTCGTGATACAGCCCGTGCCACCCTTGAACAGCTTCGGGACACCGTCGTCGAGGAGTGGAGTGACGTTGGTGAGGTCAATGAAGGATCGCATGGAGGCTGTAATTAGGGCTAAGGGAGGTAACACTAGGTTCTTAGTTTAGTTTTAAGAATTTGTTTTACTGAATTTTTTAATTTTTAGATTAATTAAATTAAGTAATTTTGGCGTGAATAAATGTTTTTCCTTTTTTCATGAAAAATGTTTTTTATATGCTTAGTAATCACTATCACAGTTTTATTATTTAAAGGATTCAATAGCCTTTAAAATGAGGCCCCATACTTATACCTTACCTTAGACGAAATAGGGTTTATAGTTGCTTGAAGTCAAAATACCAAAAGGTGCGATTTTTTTGACGCTGAGTTTATATAAGCCATGATAAGAGTAGCATGTGACAAATGGAAGGATGCATCATCAATAGAATTGTCGCTAAGATATAGAACAAGATCATCTGCATACTGAAGAACATTAGCAATGTATTTCAGAGATCTCTTTAGATCGTTATTGTAAAGGCTGTATAATATTGGACTTAAAACTGAACCTTGAGGGAGACCCTTCATATTGAATCTAGCTGGCAAAACTTTGTCCGCAATGCGTACTAGTATACATCTGTCTGAAAGAAAGTTTGAGACAAGGTCTGTTATTCTCAATGCTTAGTTTTTGCATCTTGTGCTTGAGCAGTGGGAGCATAACATTGTCGTATGCCGCACTCATATCAACGAAAACGATCGGTGAATATTGTGATAGTGACGTGCCATATATACTAGTAACAACAAAACTTTTATCTTTGAAAATACTATAACATTTTTAAATTATTTCCTGTTGGACTATTCCTTGCTTTTTATTTTGTATAATTTGCTAAGCAAAAAATAAGACCTACTATTTACAAAGCAAGTAAATTTTTTTTTAAATAAATCTTTGAAAGTCGTAAACTTACAAAATATCAGTAAATGTTTTGTGAATAAGTTACTCGAATTTGCAAATACAATTCTGATGGTAGAGTTAGTGAGAGTAAGAAATTAAAATTTCGTTAGTCGATTTAATTTTTTTTTATATTCTCATACCATTTTGTAATAAGGTTCCTTTGAGCGATGACCTGCGCAGTGTTGCGGAAAGTCGATGGATGCTCATGGTGGCTCAGGACCGAGCTGTGTGTCAATCTTTGGAGGAAGCGTATGTTCAGGAGTGGACTTGTGATAGGCTGAAATGAAAAAGAAACGGGCGAAGAAACACTGTTGGTAAAACAGATATTAAGCTTAGCAAATTGTACAAAAAAAAAAAATAAGAATGTAAAAAAAAGTTATGCAGAATTTGAAGACCGGAGCTGATCAGCCCCCACAAACAGCGCCCGCCACATGCAAAAGCTTATTATATTACCATACATCTAAATAGTTTTTATGCTGTTTCTATGTTATACGTATCAAGACAATTACGCTTACTGCCCAGCACCTAATGATATATGGCGGATGGAGGTTTTTCAGCACCTTCGCCATACAAAATCGTGAAGTGTGCAGAAACCGTAATTACAAACAGACGAGATTGTTTGAGTGGTGGTATATTCGAACGTACTACAAACTATCCTTGTCCAATGAGGAACGCCTGTGCAGAGCGTCTCCGATCGGGAGACCGGAAGGAAAAAGAACTCCACTCGGAAGGCTCTATATGAACCTTTCGTTAATACCGTCGCCTCCCTTAAATTACTGCGTTTCGGTGACCTCTTGGGGTATAGCGAGGTTTTTGTCTGTGCGATACAGGGACAGGTTATTAAGGCGAACAACTGTCGGGGAAACATCTTAAGGAATAGCACCGTCGACATCTTTCGAGCTTGTCGCCTTAATTGGGAGTCGCTTCGGCATGGCATCTCGGTTCGTTCGGCACTTTCTAACTCTGAGTATCTGCACAGACAAAACCTAGTAGCCTGGATTCTACATCCAGAGCTCGCTCTGGAATACGGTGTAGTGAATTGGAGACTGCCTTATGTAAGTACTCGCCGGAAGCCGTGCTCGAAAATTACCGTAGCAGGTAATTTAAGGATCGGCCCATCATCTCGGATAGGACTATTATTGCGAACAAGCCTGATATCGTGTAGATGGACCGGGCACAGTCGAGGATATTTTTGGTCACATCACCATTCCATATGATGAGAGCCTCGTGAAAGCCGCAACAGATAAGACAAAGTATCTAGACCGGTCTCACGAAGTAACCTACATGTGAAGTGGTATGCCGACCGAAACGATCCCGATTGTCTCTGGAATGGATTAAAACCAGTTTACCTTCCAGATCATTTGAGGCGTCTGGGACTATGTGTCCACCCATTCACCGCATGTTTGGCATAGAATAACAAAAGCGAAAGGTATATATAGAAATCGAAGCAGAAGGTATACAGGAATCAAAATTATGGCATTGGTAACAATATACTTAACCGTTTTTTAAATCATATTATATCGATATCGAATTATCACACCACATCAGCACCATCGGCTACCATGCTCCTAGACTTAATTGTGCGGCAGGGGAATATGGATCATTTTAAGCAGTCGCAGAAATGAGTAACTGATGTCAGGCCTGTAACATCCGCGCCAGTCTTCTGCCTGAGGCACTGGCATTATTATCACAATGAAATTTATTAGACGAATGATTATAATAACATTAATGAATCAACCAATTTTCATATACATATATATATTTATATATACATATATATATATCAAAATTGCACATATATATATATATATATATATATATTATGCTGTTTTAGATTACCTAAGTTTTTTTTAAAAGTATATGGGGGTCATACACATAGGAATGTTCGGAAAATCACTATAGATATAGCAGAAAACTATGATGATTTTTATTTTGTAATAGAACAAATTTTTGATCAATTACAAAATAAAAATCATAAAACATAACATAAACTCTTTAATATAACATAACATAAATCATAAACACAAAATAAAAGAGACGTCGCATGTATTGCATTATACTTTTTTTTATTAATATAGATGCTGTTCTAGGTTAGTTACCTACTTTTTTTTGGATAACATATGGGTCATACACATAGCAATGTTCTAAAAATCACTATATATATAGCAAAAACTATGATGATTTTTATTTTGTAATTCAACTATGGCGAGTGTAATTGAACGAACGTCTGTATGTATTGTATTATATTTTTTTTATTAATATAGAAACCTAAATTTTTTTATTTTTGACCGTCTGTCTGTCCCTTTGAAAACAACAACAAGAACAAACTACTGAATGGATTTTTATGAAAGAAGAAATTTGTATATGTAGGAAATTGTAAAAACAAGGCAAGATAGAAATAGGAAATAAAGCAATATGGTTAATTTTTGTTTAGTATTTTTACCTATGAAACTCTTGTTGTATGCCTGTTTAACTATTGCAACATTTTCATAAAAATATTAAAATTACTCGTCAAAACAAACCAACCAGTACAGCAAAACAACGAGGCTTACACATAACACTGTCAGCTTCAATCACAACGTATCTTCTGATAGAATGTCATCATGTTGATCTATGTTCCTCATCCGTCCAGTCATGGAAGGAGGAGGTGGTTGTCCTTTTCTTTGTAAGTTTTCTTAGTCTTTTCGTTAACGTAACCTACGCTATCATGGCGTCATATTTGTTTTTATACTTTTTATAATATAAATAAAATATTAGAATTTGGACTTACTTATGGTGGTTCCGTGAAATTTTTGCGTAATTAGAGTATTTATGAATAACATTTGACAGCATTTTGAAGCTATCAAACTAAATTAAAAAGTGTTTTGCGGAAACTGGGAAGCACGTGTATATCGAAATATCTACTCATTCGAAAGCGACTAAGGGGAAGAGGAAACAATTGTAGTGTTTTGTACGCTTCATTTTCGGTACGCTAGTAACGCATTTACCTCTTTTTAATTTATAATATAATTGTATACAAGAACCAAATACACCCGGAAGAGGAGACGTCCTTCCTCTCCCCGGACAGGAACACCCGACTAAGCGGGTAGCTACTCTTTTCCTTCGCCCTTCATCTGTCAAATAAAATAAAAAAAATAATATTCAATGAACAGAAACATTTATAATTTATAGATGGATAATAGGTAAAGACCACCTCGCTTTCTGCCTATTTATGCCTACTGCCCAGCTATTTTTGAAGATAGCGTAATTATATTAAATCTGGATTTCTGTGTTACATAGTGTTAAAAGCTCTATCAAAATTTGTTGAGAAATTTCAAAGTTACATAACGATTACGCCTACCATCCAGCTCCTGCAATAGAAAACGTATGATAAATGTAAAATTATAAAAAAATATTATTAAAACATTAGTCAAAGTCCCAATCAAATTCGTCTTCAGGATTTGGTGTGATGCGCGTTCAGAGATAGTTAGCATTTTTGTAAACTTTAGCAGAAATTGTTTTTTTGACATCCGGATCTCTAGTATAGTATACCACAATTCAAATTTAAAAAAGGTATTCAATGTACCGAAATAGTCCTCATAGATATAGTATAGATTATTTTTACTATATGGTCGAACAAATGCAGGACCCACCCATGTGTTGTTGTTGTTGTTGTTGTTGGTTTGATAGCCGGTATCAGCACTCTTAAAATTAACAATTACAATTTTAAATGCTGATTTATTGCGTGCTTGGCGGCGTTGGAATTCATCGTGAGGAAACCTGCCTGTATATGTGAAATCGGCTAACGGGTCGGGACTTCCGGGAGAGTTGAACTTACTTTTACTTTCATATTCATAAGGACACTTGAAAATTTTATTGTTCGCTTATTCTTGTATTCCAAGTTCTTTTGGAAGTTGTGTGAAGACGACGTATGTACGGTGCCTCAGATTACAGAAACAAGAGAGATGTGTTTTGTAACATGTCAATCTATTAATTTTTGTCATTTTACCATATTAAGGATTAGATTATTATTTTATTTTAAAAAAGAAAATGACTATATATTTTTTGGCTAAAGTAGTTGCCTTTTAGTTCGTGTTCAATCACGGAAGTCGTACTACAATTATACTAAGACTCATGGCAATTAAAAGACCTGCGATTAGCTGATCTGTCATGTTTTAATCAGTACTAATAAAAAAAGTCGAATATCAATGTATTTATATATGAATCTACGTGTATATATATATATATATATATTTATACGTGATATATTTGTATATTCGTATAATTATTATAATTATCTTTAACTTTGGGGTATTTCTATATATTCTCATCTGGTTAGGTTGTATATATAGATACATATAGCAACAAATAAATACCATAATACAAATAATATTTAACAAATTATATATGTAATAAAATTATATAGATAAATAAAACCCAACCAGATGGAAGCCCCCGGCAGAGGAGACCAGACGGCCGAGGGTTAGGGAGAAGGGGAAAGAAACTGGCGGACAATGGGAGCGGTATCGAGTAGCACCGCCTTCTGCATTTGAGCTCGGAGCTGTCCGTCACGGAGTCCCAGTCGCCTCAGATGTTCCGAGAGGCTGACTGGGATTAACCCATTCGCAGAGACGACGATCGGAATAATTATCTTTTATTATTAATTTGTTATTTAACATTTTACTTTTATCGCCATAGCTCACCATTGGTGGTCAAACCTACAACGTATTTCTCTTCGCCACGCAGGTTTGACTGGTAGAGAATGCAATGACGCATTAAGACCACACATTGTACCCCTTTAGTGTAAGATGAACAATGAAAATTAAATAAATAAATAAAAACATAGCGAAATATATAAATTCTTATTCTGTACCTGAATATGCTACTGTTGTTGACATTTACGTGATTAATGGAGGGATCACTGGGACCGGGTAATTTTGGATTATACAAGCTTCATTTTTTGATAATTTAAAGAGGAGTATTTAAATATAATGTACTGATAGTTCTTTTTATTTATCACAAAATTTTACATTATTTACAGATATTAGTAATAAATATTAAAGATAATTATTAAATTAACTAACTAATAAACTAAATAAATATGAAAGTAATAAGCGGCTATTGCGATAGGAAATGGTGACCTCCGACCTATGCAGAATTGTGTATAATTTTATTATGTATAGGTATATCGAAAATGTTACACTTTAAATTTATAAGTAGTCCCGTCCGATTGTTGTTTGCTTCGACTTAAGGTTTGACGCACATGAGTAAATAATAAATATCCCTATTGAGAGGCCCTAAATATCTTCGGATACATTACACGTGCATTCCTTTTTTATGAAACTATTTTACGAATGGCATGAGAGTATTCGACGAATACGAATACTAATATTCGAATTCGTTTTATCACTAATTAAAATCGTTTTAGCAATTTCTAATTCCCCAAAAAATTATTGAAGTATATTAGGTATATAAGACAGAATGAAACGAAAGAGGGGACCCACATTATCTCAGCACAATTTCACGATCTATAAATAACAATAATGAATCTTTATTTTTGCTGCAAACATCATAATACACAGTTGTTACATAGTTATTTCGGTCGAACATGTTTCGCAACATTAGGTTACCAGTAAGCAAATATTGTCATATGTCTAGAAATTATGATATTAAATTAAAATACTATTCAAAATCAAATAGTAATAATATAAAACTCAATTGAATAATAGCATTATAATAACATTGAATAATCAAAATAATATTTGTTTACAATAAAGTCATTAACGTCATAAAAATTATTAAGCCAAATTGTAAGCCAGATTGTACCACACCAGAGACCCCAGTGATACAATCTCGTTTTAATTTTATCAGTAATTTTATGTCCGGGGTATTTTATATACTTTTATACACATTACTGGACACTTTTTTGTATTGCATTGGATCGGCTCGTTATATTGAATAGAAAAGGATATTTAGAATAAGAATAGTATGTTTATAAAATAAGGACTAATATAATGTAAAATATAATGTATGCTTAGAATTAAAAAAAATTATATTGTTCTATGGTAATATAACATTAAATTCGATATACCCTGGTGTAATAAACCTCGGTAATAAACTCTTTGACTTAATGGCAACCAGAGATAAGGTCAACTCTGTAGTTGACCTTGTCTATAATAAAAGTTTTTATTACATATATGGACCAACTACAAAATAACAAAAACTATTTAGTAAATACTTTATTAATCTGTAATAAATATGTCAAAATATAATAACAATTTGTTTTTAAATGATGGCACGAATTATAGAATCATCTTTGCGTCAAAATATTATCTGGTTCCATGAGAATCCGTTCATCTATGCGCAATATAGGACTGCTGTTAACTTATCGTTTAAAGTAATAGAAAATAGCACAATAGAACCAGACAGTTCGCCGTTATTGATCTTACATGATTTGCTAAGTAATAAAAAACAATGGAACAGCTTAGGTAAGACTATACACACTATGACAAAGCGACCTGTGGTCATTGTGGATCAGAGAAACCATGGCTATAGTCCTCATACCAGTACACATAAATACGAAGAGTTGGCAGCAGACGTTCTACAGTTACTCAATAAATTATCTATCGAAAAAGCATATTTTCTTGGACACGGAATCGGTGGAAAGGCAACCATGTTTACAACATTGTTAGCGGTAAATTACAGTGTAATATTTAAACATTGTTTATGTATATTTTATTGTTGCCGACATGAACATTTTTTACCAGTTTCCGCCTTGATTAATGGTGTTTAAATCAAAGACTTTTCTGTATAGATATATACATACTGATACTGATACTGATACATACAGATAATCTCGTATAGATTTGTGACAGAATGTTGAAGTATTTTCCACTTTCAAAATCTAATGTAAAGTAAGTGTAGCGTCTTAAGTGATCCGTGATCATACAATGATCCCTATACGTAACAGTTGCGGTCCAATCCTTTCAATTTGGAACTAGGAAGATTCCAAAAGTGAATTACGCTGATGACTACATAATACTCTTAGATTATATTTATATTACTTAATGCACCCATAATGGAAAAAGGGATATTAATCCTTTTTTTTTTTTAGTTTAATTAAAAATATATAGAAATAAATTAAAATGTGAAATATAGATAGACCGTTATTAACTCTAATGTAAATTGTAGTAGACTTTATGGGGAGAATACCAATGTTTTCTTCAAATACTTGATCTGAATCTTATGTGAAAAATAGCACGGTTTGATTTAATCGAGGAATCACATCAATAATTTTTTGTGAAATATGTGGCATAGCGCATACGGCCAGATAAGCAGAGATTATTCGTATATGCCTGCGTTACACACTGCTAGGTGACGGGCGAGACTGGCAAACGACTGATGAAATACACACAAATCCCACATACCACCACGTTGGGCTGGCGGGTTGGTGAACGCAGCGGTGACCTTGCACTAGTGATGCTGCTCCCCATCACTGGTCTGAAGTTGAGTTCCTTAAATTCAGATGGTTGCCAGAGTCCCGTTTATTAGCAAGTTAAAATTACTATAGGAAAAAAATATTATGTTCCTTTCTATAATCATAATCATCTCTGTGGACTATCTAAAAAAATTAAAAATAGTAAGCAAATATGAATGAAGGTTCACGATACTGTTCCCATGGTTATAGATAAGAAAGTCTTTAAGTTTATATAGATACTAAAATGACTGCGTATTTTCAGCCACAGAAAGTAGCCGGATTGATAGTCATAGACGCATCACCAATATCGTCTTCGAAGCAATTTAATGAATTCTATACAAATTTGATGACGTCAATGAAGGAAATATCATTTAAAAGAGATAAGAAATTGGAGAAAGCAAAAGACAAAGTAAATAAAGTATTAAAAAAAGTCATAAGTGACGATGAGACTATGAACATTGTACTGTCAAATATAATTTTGAAACCTGACCACACCATAGGGTGGGCTTGCAATCTTGATGTTTTGGTAAAACATTTCAAGTATATAACATCATTTCCCAGAAATGTAAAAGGGAAAAAGTATTATGGGCCTACATTATTCATCGGCGGTCAGCTGTCAGAGTATTTGCCGTAAGTAATTGATGATTGGGAAAAAAGCTTACCGACAAATAGCAGATTGACTACCTACCTAAAAAAAAATCAGACTGAGAATACATAGACAGATGACGGACAGTAGAGTCTGAAGTGCCAGGCGTCTAGTACTCTGATCGCCAATCCGTCTGTCATGCTTGGCGATTATAAAAAATCAAAGGATATCTCGTTACCATTAGGCATTTAAATGTCGTCTTTTTTCTTTTGAAATATGACATTGCAACAATTTTCGAATACTATCGACAATAATTGGTTACCCACGGTAGATTATAAGATTATAGTGTACGCGCAAACACAGAGGCTCACTACTCACACTCAATTGTCTTTACCTTTCTGTATCCATGATCCTCCGATCGGAGGAAGGGCATAATGCAGTTTCATATTCATCATCATTTACACAAAAGGATTGGTTTCGGCTGAAATACGAACACGGACAGAACCTGAAAGACTGAAAAAAGAAAGACACTATGACTAAGCCGGTTGCATTTAAGTACAATGTAGTTAGTAGTTTAAGTGCAATGTAGGTAGTGTAGCAGGGTTATTTTGCTACTTTGCACTGGTATTCTGTTAGACCGGCTCTACCACGTAAACAGCTATTTTTACTGTCAATCTAGTGCTCGACTACAAACCCAACTGGTGTTAAGTGGCAATGAATATTTTTATATTCGCCACACCACGTTTTATTTTAAGACAATTAAAATATTATTTCAGGCCAGACGATCTACCTTTAATTCGCGATTTGTTCCCTACTGCAGTTATAACCTACATATCAAAAACTGGTCACAATTTACAAATTGATGACCCCAAAAGTCTTCTTGAACTGATGATACGTTTTTGAAATGAAAGTAATGTATGAGTAATCTATGTATATATTATAAAAAGGGAGTGATTACCGAATTTATTACACTTTATATCTAGATTACAATTTTTATAGAAACCTAGTTGAATTAGTTTTATTTAAAAAGCATAATATGAATAAAAATACATGTACTACCAAAATACTGCTTACTGACTGATTACGAAAGCCATATTATTCAAAAAATCCATAGAGCTGAATTTCATAAACAATGAAATGAATGAATGAAATATACTTTATTGTACACCAATTAACAAAATTAGGAAAAAAAACATAAAATACACCAAGGTACAATTGGCGGCCTTATCAGTGGAGGATCAGTAAGCAGGGTTAAGGATGTACGCAAGTTACTAAGAAATTAAAATATAATATAATAAATCTACATTGATATATACACAAACACATATGTATATATACTCACACATACATACTGATATATGTAAATAAATACACAATATATACCCATACAATACACAAGAACATAAAGAGGAAATAATGCAGATGTGTGTTACCCGGACCTATCCCAATCACGTCTCGATAAGTTGGAGCCCCTTCTCAACAACTGCATTAGATTTATTTTTGGTTTACGTAAATGTGTTCAAATCTCTTCTTATCGTTCCAAGTTTAATTGGCTTCCTATTCGTCAAAGGCGTAGCTCTAGAATTCTGTGTTTATTGTATTCTGTATTTACTGATCCTAATTCTCCTTCTTATCTTAAGAATAATTTCCAATATCTTTATTCTGCTCATGACAGAGAGCAGGAAGTCATTTAAGAGTCTGGTTCGTGATTACCTAATAGATCATTTACAATATTCGGTTTATCTATTTTCGATTTTGATTATATATTTATTTATGTATCTTTTTATATATTTGTGTATTTTATGTTATAAATATTTATTTAATTACATAGTGTGTATTTATTAACTTATTATTAGTCTACCTGTAGTTTTTTTTTATTCTTTGTTTTGTACCTGCCAACTACCTTTCACCATAACACATTTAAGTGAACAGACATCTAGGCAAGCGTGTACCATCCCAGTCCTCATCTTCGCTTTCCATCGGGCAAGATTGAGGTCAAACGCAGGCCTATTTTTTCATAAAAAAAAAAAATAACAGGGGTTGACTGGTAGAGAATGCCACTTGGCATTAAGTCCGCCCATTGTAACCTTAAGCTTAAGGCTAACAATAAAGAATAAATAAATAAATACATTTTTAAAGTATGGTTGTTATCAGAGCGACGATCTCTTCGCTCTGATAACAGAGCATCTGATTCGCAGTGAGTATCCCCAAGAACACCACTTTTCAAAGGATTCTGAGATATTTTGTAGAATAAATTGAAATAGAAATGAATAATTATTTTCTAAATTTCCTATGAATCCGTTTAGTACTTTAAGCGAACATTCATACATAGAAATTATCATATTTTTATTATAAGTAGCAAGTTTATTACCATAAGTAGGCATTGCCTAGTTACCTACTTATGTTCTGGCGTAAAAAAATATGAATACTATCACTTTAGCAGATCAGAACGGCAGTTATCAATTTTATGATGAAATGAAAACGTCAGTAATTTCAGAGCTTTCTAAAATTAGAAGTCAGAATGGTAATATTATAAAAGGAGAAGAATGTAGAAGAGATGGAAGGAATATTTTTAAAGTCTATTTGAAAGAGTTGAGGCACCAGCAGCTGCAGGAACGCCTCCTCAAGGAACAAATAAAAGTGAATCAGACAGAGACATAAGTATGGATGAGATTATGAAAGCACTGAAGAGCATGAAAGCAGGTAAAGCAGCGGGATAGGATAGGGTGGCGGTCGAAATGCTGAGAGCTGGACAGGGCGTGGTAGCTAGTCAGTTGTATCGCCTTTTCAACCTGTGTTGGACAATGGGCCTAGTACCGGGAGACTTGTGCAAGGCTGTAATCGTACCACTGTACAAAGGAAAAGGGTCGCAACAATATTGTAAGAATTACCGAGGTATTAGCCTATTCAGTGTCGTCGGCCAATTGTATGCTAAAGTTTTGATAGAAAGAGTCATGGATGAAACTGATGAAAATATATGGGGTGTGCAAGCAGGATTTCGAAAGGGGATGGGATGCACGGATCAGGTATTCTCCTTAAGGTGCATAGTCGAAAAGTATTTGGCTAAGAACCAAAAAGTCTATTGCGCTTTCATAGATTCGGAGAAGGCCTATGACAAAGTAGTGAGGGATGAATTGTGGTCGGCACTATCTTTGCATGGAGTGAGCAGTGATCTGATACGAGCACTGAAATCCCTATATGAGGGTTCCCGAGCTTGTATCAGAATTAACGGGGCGTACAGGAACTGGTTTGATATCCATAAAGGTGTTAGACAGGGTAGCATCTCCGTAGCAACCCCATGGCTGTTCAATTTATTCATGGATATTTGTTTGACAGACTTGAAGGAGAATGATTGTGGACTACGAATGAATGAGTTGCCTGTTGCCTGTGAAATGTTTGCTCTACTCCGAAGATCAAGTCGGCTTGCGTCATCGACTGAGGAAGTGCAGGCAATGGTAACAATAATGAATGGGGCACTGGAAAGAAAGGGAATAAACGTAAATGTTAATGAGACAAAGGTTATGGTGTTTGAAAGAGAGGAGAGGACGACGGAAGTAAGTATCAAGATTAGGGAAGATAGTTTAGAGCAAGTGGATGAGTTTGTTTACTTGGGAACAATAACAATGTTTACGAGAGATAGAAGGTACGAATGTGACATTGAAAGGAGAGCGATGGTAGGAAATATGTCACAAAGCTCGTTTGGCTGTGCATAGAGGGGTATTGGTACCAACACTAACATATGGAAGCGAAAGCTGGGTATGGCAGAAGAGGCATGAAAGCAGGATAAATGCAATAGAAATGAGAGCGTTAAGAAGTATGATTGATTTGAAGATAACTAACAGGGTTCGAAATAATGTGATGAGAGAGCGTTGTGGTGTGAAAGACGATGCAGTGACACGAATTGAGAAAGGGATGCTGAGCTGGTTTGGACATGGAGAGGATGAATGAAAGTGGGAGAAGCGAAAGACGTATGTCAGGACCGCAGCAAGTAGGAGAAGATTGTCTCTGCCTACCCCGTTGGGAACAAGGCGTGAATATATACATACATGAAAACGTAATAGATATGCTCTTTGTTTATGTCACTGAGTTGGGAATACTGAGATATTACATATATTTTACATATATTTTTAAAAATATAATAATATATTTATGTGTATATTTATTTCTCGGGATATATACTCTTTGACTCTTAGAGATATGTCAGCACCATAGAGTAATACTAACATACGGAAAGACAGCACTTTGGTCAAAGTGAATTTAATAAACCTTATCTATAAATTATGTAATAATTATGACGATGTCATTATAAATGAAAGCTTTGAAATGGAATGGCTACTAAAGTACATACATATAAATGTATAGAAAAGTACGAGAAATTTTTCTGATAAACAAAAGCAACATTATCAGTCATTATATAAGGTCAGCTGTTAATTTGGCTTATAAGCTTCATGGAAATACTAACCTTCAAGAAGTTTCTCCAGTCTTAATTCTTCACGGTCTGCTTGGATCTAAAAGGAATTGGGAAAGTGTGTCGAAGAAAATAGCCCAAGTAACTCAAAAGGGAGTAATTGCTGTAGATGCACGGAATCACGGTGAAAGTCAGCACCATAACAGTCATACTTACCAAGACTTAGCTTCGGACGTGGAACGTCTCATGAATAAATTAAATGTCAAGCAAGCAGACATTATTGGGCATAGTATGGGAGGAAGAACAGGCATGGTTTTGGCGCTTACTGAGGTTAATTATCATCATCATCATCATCATTTCAGCCCATCAGAAGCCCACTGCTGAACATAGGCCTCCCCCAAAGATTGCCACGAAGCTCGGTCCTGAGCCACCTGCATCCATCGACTTAATCGACTGAGGTTAATGTTCCTTGCGAAATCTATACTCGTAATAAATATAAATTTTTTGTATGTTTATAAGCACTTACGCCTGTCACCTATGCGAAGATTATGGATTTCCTTTCGATATGACTCAGCGGAGCTCAGCGGGCTTTCGAAACCTCGTTTTTTCGTCTCTCCGAAAGATAGAATATCACGAGACAGACACTCCTACAAGTCGAATCAGAGGCATCAACCTCACCGCCGGTTTTGATCTCGGAGATTGCCATGAGATTTTCAAAGCTTTCCCTTAGTCGCCTTACGATACCCTACGGGCTTTCAGATTTTATTACGTCGAGGTTATAAATATTTTAATATAACGTTTATATAATTACATATTATAATTATTGTCGATAGTGCGTTCATGAACACAGTTAGCCGCCCCTGATTTTTAGAAAGAACAAAAGACCAGTCATTTTCCCCCAAATAACTGTTAATTTATCAGCTCTGTGAAAATGGTTAAAAGTTTTTTGATTCCGTAATCTAATTTAATTCATATATAATCTCTACGAAGGTACACGAATTACATTAAAATTTTTAATAATTTTAAGTTAGTTGCTTAAATTGTGTTTTTGCGTAACTGACTGAAGAAATATTTTATATATGAAATATTTGAGATTATTCCTTCGCCATCTTTTATAACCTCATGGCCGCCGAGTTATGGCTACATGCTAATAATGGCAATTCTTTTAGTCGATGCCGCCACCACACGTCAATAGGTTTAAGCAGTACTCTACTAAGTATTATTTACAATTAGAGATATTGCTACAACCTTTTTTTAATTATTTCAGTCCTCAAAAGTGTCAAGCTTGATTGTAGTTGATATATCGCCTGTATCAACAACTGGAGCCCTTCACGATTTTATTCCCAGGTTATTGGACGCAATGAAAGCTATAAACTTTCGTGGCATAAATGACTTAAATAGTGCAAAAACTCTTGCTAAAGAAAAACTGTTACAATCAGGGGTTATCGACTTGGAAAATATGGGGTTTGTTTTGATGAATTTGAGAGCGAGGCCAGATAAATCGGTAGGATGGTCGTGCAATGTTGATATTTTAATTAAATATTTTGCGAATATTGCTACATTTCCCGATTTGGCCGGTCAGGTGTATACGGGTCCGACTTTATTTATCGGTGGAGATAAATCAAATTATATTCCGTAAGTATATTCATTTAAATTCCTTCACTAAAGAGAGGCAGCCTAAACATAGCTTATACATTTAGTATTTCGTAACTACAGTTCTTATATTCATAACGAACAATAAAGTTTTATTATTTTATAATAAAAACAGAAAAGATCTTTGTTAAAAATAAATGGCAACAAAGTTGCTTATTAATCTTACTTGCATCTTGATTACTCTTGAAATGCCTCAAGTATATATTTTTTAGCTCTTTATAAGGTGTTATTAAGGTGTAATTATTAGTGATTTGTTTCACTACAGACCCTCAGACATTGCTGGAATAAAGGTTTTATTTCCTACGGCGGAATTGAAGTATGTCGCAGGTGCAGGCCATAATGTTCATGCTGAAAATCCGACGAAATTTATACAACTTGTCACACAATTTTTGTTGCAAAAATAATAATGATATAAAAATCCGGTGGTAAAATAAAAACCAATATAAATTTTATATACATTACAAACAATGGTTTTATTGACACATATTCACAAAATAAACTATATTTAATACTTACACTTAAAATTTTGAAATACTCTCGGAAAAAGAACAACAAAAATAAGTAAACTTACAGTAAAATAAAGTAACATATTTATATGTTTTATGAAAGAAAAAAAGTTACAGTAAAGAAGTGTAGATGTTCATAGTTACACCTAAACTAAACAAAAAAAAATCCGCTGACTTCTGAGAGGGTTTTGGAGTCAAGTGACTGCAACGCTCTAGTGCAGGTTAGCGGATATGTTCTGGTAGAATGTTTCATTTCATATACATTCAACATTCATCAGAAATTATAAAAGAATATTTACAGTGTACGTACGATGTTCGCCAACTTGCACTTGCCTCCCCTCAACAAAGAAAGGAGGCTGGTACATAACTAAATAATAATATACTTATAACTATGTGTAAAATATATTATACGTACTACTTTTAGTTATAACTTGCCACCCGTTTAAAAGCTAGTAAAAAAAAATTTGAAAGTAGTTTTAAGTATTTGAAAGCACCCAACTTTTTTTTATTGAAAACAAAGTCACACAGCACTTAGACAAAATGATACAGATTAGGTAAAATATACGATAAGCCCCAATAGCCAAATGTCAAAATGCGGACCACGAAACATGACGTCGTAAGTTCGAGCCCGCCATTCGACTATTGTCGTGAACCACTCCAGATACAAGCTGTAATGCTGAGTTGGAGGGTTAACAGGAATATTAGTAATGTGTGTACTTATGTGTACTAATGTGTGTAATATTGATTTATTGCCAATAATGGACTTCATTATTTACAATTAAAAGAACGTGATGACATGTACAGTTATAGGTGATTATTACCAAGTAACAAATAAAAAGAGCACCATTATGCAATTGAGAAAATAATATCAAAAAAATTATTATTTATTTTATTTTTATGGGAAAAGCAAACGGTTCACCTGATGGTAAGTGATTACCGTCGCCCACGTAGATGCGCAACACTAGAGGTGCGTTGCCGCCCTTTACGGGTATTAGGGTGCTGGGAGAGAGGACTAGGAGGGGTGTAGGAAGGGGGTGGAGCTTCCGGTTACCTCACTCACCGCATGAAACTCAGAAGCACAAGATGCCTCTACTTCATGTCGGTATTCTGCGAGGCCGTGATACCGATCCGTTCGAGCCGGCCCATTCGTGCTGCAGCAAAAGCCGCCGCTTGGCTCTATCACGTTTAAAAAATTATTTACTTGAAAATTTAATTACTTGAAGATCAGGACAACCACACTTCTACTCAATGTTTTCGACGTGTAATGAAAAAACTGAGTAAATTAAACAGTTCAGCTGTAGCACCGGCGCTTTGCCCTATTTAGGCAGTTTGAATATCATCCTAATCTCGGTCAGAATGACGTCCGGGATGTCATCGGAATAATTTCGTAAAGGTTGGCTCTTGGGTTACTCACACTAGTGTTTGGTTTCAACGACGAAGTATACAGCTATCCGTAAAAACGATATATTGTTGGAAGAAACGATATATTCCTACATGTTAACGAGCAAAAACTATCAGTGGTGGCGCTGGTTGACTTTAACAATGTTTTGACTTTGACTGTGTTACAGTCGATCACGATATCCTTATCTCTCTCTTTACATACCAAAGATTTTCAACCTCAGTCTTGCTGTGGTTTTCGTCCTGGTTCATTCTTTATATTCCATTATAGATTATGCAGATGTGTGTTACCCAAATCTATCGCAAAATCTTCCTAACAAGTTGGAGCTCCTTCTTAATAATTCTAAATTTTACTTATTTATTAATATAAATATGTATGTAATATTTTAAGTGCACTTATGTATATGTGTTTATATAATTATCAGTTTTAATTATTTTTTGTTGTTATTTTCCGATTGCACCTGCCTATATTGTAATGTATCTCCCTGAGTTGACTGGCAGAGAATGCCACAAGGGTTTAAGTGCGCCCATTGTAGTTCTTAGCGTATGCAATGAAGTGTAAACAAATAAATAAATAAAAAATATTTGGCTAGGTTTTACTTAAGGACATTTTCAGTACATTAGAGAAAGACCCTGTACCTGTACAAATGTTTGACGGTCTTAGTTTCTGGATATTGGTTCTTATTCCATGATGTTGGCAGTGTGTTATGCAGCAAGAACTCGTGAATTGATACTGTGATTGGAAAATCCAATTAAAAACAGAAGACAAGTCGTCAGTCAAAGTTTACAATCACTTTATTAGTCGCTATTACATTAAGTTTACAAGCAATCGGATTGATCTGATTAACACATCCATGGTTCCGAAAGAAATCTGTAGGTTATTTAAATAAACAACTTTGATACAGGCATCATGGGGGAGGCCTATGTTCAGCAGTGGACTTCTGATAGGCTGAAATGATGATTATGATGATGATGATACAGGCAAAAGTTATATGCTCTATTCTCATAAAAAGCCTCTGACAAAAAGAAAACTTGACAACCGATTATGACAAGTTGAAACGTCATTGTCAATTGCATTCTTTATTTATTTCCTGTCCTGTCTTTCTTTTCTTTTCAAAACAACAATGTTTCGTAATAAATTATGTCATAAAAACGTATTTCAATGTATAAACAATTTCCCTCCACTATTACAAATTCCCATCTCACGATTGATAGTGTCCGATTCTGCCAATTCAGATACAGTTGATTTAGCTTATGCTTCTTACGAGAATACATCAGATGAAGGCTGTTCTAAGCCACCCTTGATTATCTTACATGGACTTTTGGGATCAAAAAATAATTGGAATAGTATGAGCAAAGCTATACATCGAACAACCGGGAGGAAAGTGATTAGTATTGATGCCCGGAACCATGGTGACAGTCTTCATTCTTCACAGCATACTTACATACATATGGCGCACGACGTGATGAAGCTATTGAAGAAATTAGAATTATCCAAAGTATCACTGCTAGGTCACAGTATGGGCGGCCGTACTGCCATGGTTTTATCTCTGCTCTGTGTAAGTTGTACGTAATTTTTGTATCATTTATTGTATATTGTTTAGTCACCATAATCTTATATCACAAGATTTAATTTTATGACATTTAAACTTCTAGTAGTTCCCTATTATTAGCCATCTAAATTATTATGGTTTTGGAGACATTTTTTACATGGTAGTGCCAAGCGGTGGCTTTAGCTGCTGCGCGAATTGGCCTGCTCGACCGGGGTAGTTCTCCAACCATATATACATATGTAACCAAGAAGTAGACATTCTGCATTTCTTTCAGGGAGTGAGGTAACCAAAGGCCCACTCCCCTCCCTCACCCCTCTTCCAATAATCCCCGAAATATCCATATATCAAATATTACATGTGCTTGAAACTGACCCATGATATTTTGTGAAATGTAGATGATTAATAAAAATCTGTGCAATTATAATACCACTAGTGAAATTGAAATATCACAGCTTTGACAAAAATCCTGCATATATATATTCACCTGATAGTTGCCCAAATAAAAATAAATTAATCATAATTTTATTTTGGATTGACAAACTCTAAACAGGACAGCTTAGGTACGAACACTGTTACAAAGCCAAATTGGCCAACCCCAGCTTCACACTTGTCTGATCTACCCTAATAGAGATACTTTTTTTACTTAAGACTTTCAAAAGAATAGTAGTTCTGCAGCTCAGTAAAAAATATTTAGAATACTGGAATGTGGTGCAAGGGTACCAGTACTGCACCCAGCCAGTTTCGTGACTATGGGCAAATCTTCAATGCTCAGCTTGCAGATTTTTGTTAAGAGCTTTCATGGAAAGGCCTGTATCCAGCAATAAACTTTTTCAGACTGATAAAAAAGAAAGAAGAAGACCTAAAAATTCCCTTCTGTGCCACGCATGCCCAACAGAAGTGTAAAAATGGATGTGGATAATACTAATTTAATTTTTTTTTCAGTCTGATTTAGTATCAAGTCTTGTTGTGGTTGATATATCGCCAGTGAAAACTAGCCCACAGATATTCTCTATGGTCAGCTTATTTGATGCCATGACAGCAGTTTCTATCAGATCAGGCATAGCAATGTCAAAAGCCCGAAAATTAGCTGATGATCAACTAAAAGCAATTATACCAGATATTAATCTGAGAAATTTTCTTATTACTAACTTAGTACAGACCAATACTGGATCATATACTTGGAGAGTGAACCTTCCTGCTTTAAAGGAGAATTTTCAAACACATGTATCTTCTTTCCCATCTAGTTTAAAAGGACTTCAATATTGTGGTCCAACTCTATTCATTGGTGGATCACTTTCAGATTATATAGGGTGAGTAATAATGGATGATAATTTTACTCTACTTATTAAACTTAATACATTTTTCTTACCATTTAATTAAAGGATAATGTGGTCATTACTAATATGGTATAAGTTATGTGTTTTGAAATAATTGAAAAATAGAGAAAAAAGCATGACATTGTTTAGAATCCCACAACAGCTTATTGACAACAAATTAATAAAATAATTGTCATTAAAAAAATTAAACAGCTGCTTGTATTTCAGAAAAAATGATCTGCAAGACATCCAAGAGTATTTCCCCTTGGCAGAGCTGACATTCATTGAGGGTGCGGGACATTGGGTTCACAGCCAGAAACCTGAAAAATTTCTTGAACTTGTGTGTAAATTCCTAACTGAGAAGTAGATGTGTAATATTTAGGTAGTTCAATTGTTGTGATATTTATTTAATAGAATTTATTAAAACCTACATGTTTTAAAATGTTATAGATGTTTATTTAAAAGTGATAAAAATTATGGTTAACCAATATAAATTTATCAATGAATGGCCAGGATGTCTGTAAAAATATTGTCTAACTTTTATTTTAATTTTGGCATATTTTTGAATAGAATAGTAGTGAAATACAAAGTATGTATATATACATACTTTGCATTTCAGGTTTTTCGAACATTGGAAAGATTTGTCCTAACTGCAACGCTCAACTGGCAGTTTGGTCATCGGATTTCCAGACGTTTAGAAATTCTTTACGGTGCTGCTTGTCTTAGAATTAATGGCATATTTGAGACGATTCGATATTTGTGTGACTATGCTCTAACAGTACAACAAAATTCCGTCACTGTTTTCACAGTGATCACATCAGCGGTACGGCCTCGCTTGAGTCGCGAAGGATAGAGAGAGTTTTAATAAATAAATAGGCGCATCGCCTAAGTTCTAATCTCGACTGCGTTGCGCGGGGCAAACGGTGCCAGGCAACGACGTCAGTCCTTCCCTAAACTGTGGTCACCAACTAGAAGTGTGTGCCGCCGGTGCAAATTTGGGAATCGGCGTGAAGTCGGCGCGAGTCCTGTGATTTATGATTTTCTACTATATTGGCTTGAACCACTTCATTTGTAGTAGTTACTTAGATCGGCTATGAGATTGTGGTGTTTCTGCTCAGGCCTCCACGCGGGCTGGTCAGCAGGTGGGACCCCTTTCCTGCCCACGGGGGGCGGCGCAGCGATTATTAGGATTGGTTGGTGTTGTTGGTTTCGTGAGCACGGCTGGGTAGTCCCGCTAATTTGGCTAATCTTGATATCACTGCCTGACCTAGATCGTCTCCGTTTTGAGAGGCCAGGAGTATGTCCTGCAGGATGGTAATTACTGCCGATAACTGGACAGTAGGTTTCGTCCGCGGGACGTGGTGTTGGGCGAAGACTGGCGTCGGTCGGGGTTCCGGGCATGGCGTCGTCGCCTGTTGGGTGGTGGCTGTGGTTTGGCTTGGTGGCATAGGTGTTGATGAGTGGGAAGCGAGGAGCTTTCTCCAACCTCTGCGTGTCGGTAGTTCCCGAGACCAGGTTTGGTGGGTGTTGTGGACGATCTTTGTGCGTGCTCAGGATGCTGGCGTAGCTGGTGGATTGAGTGGTGTTGTCGGATTCCATAGCCATGAATCCGTTACCGCTTTGTGAGGTTTCTGGTGAGGCAGGGGGGGAGAAATGGTATGTGGGTGTGCGTTGGGGCGTGATGCTCGGTTTGCGAGGCTCTGGCGCTACCGGGGTGGTACGCGGAGTGCAAGCCGTGGTCACAGCCATAGAGTCGCGTAAGATGGAGGGGGCTTCGTGGGAGGCGAAGGGCGCGGGCATTGCCACTTGGGCAGGCGGGTCGCGAGTTGCGCGGGAGGTTGACGCTTGCAATGAAGCGTTGGATTCCTCGATGCAGTTGCGCTTGTAATCTGCCTCTTCTTCTTCGGGGCTTCTCTTGGGTCTAACAGGGCGAAGTATTTTCGTGTCTACACGGTCCTTCGCTGCCTGCTGGACCTTTTTTAAGTCATCGGGGCCCGATGTTGTGGCCCGAAGCCATGAGGTCTTACCGAGTTTTTTCCAGGTGTGAGATGGCGAATTTCGGAGTGGAAGGACTGGCAAATAACCCCAAGCTCTCCATGTACCCCATCACCGTGAGTTCGTGCTCAACACGAGCCCTTGGTGATAGGTCGGCGAGGTTTGGAGATTTGGGGGGTGACGGGGAACCGTCGTTGTCGACGCTGCTGTCCGTGGTGGACACGCTGGTCGCCGAGGTCTCCGTACTGCTGGTGTTTGAGGATGTTGATGCCGATGTTGACATCTTCGACGCAGTTACCCCTTGTTAGAGGTGCTGCCTTTCTTTTTCATTTGGAGGTCGCCTTAGTGCAGTACGCCGCGACCGAGGGTGTTCGCGGCCGCGTTTGATAACGCAGGCGGTTTCTCGAAGCGTTTATGTTAATAAACGCTTGAGATAGCCAATTGGTCCGAGCGGTGTTATGACTTTGTCAAACGCGAACTGCAGACTGTCCTTTTTCTTATATTTAAATACATCCGAACCAGCGACTTATGCTATCAGGCGCGCGCTATCTCCCTCTTTTCACGCCCTTATTCACTCACACCGCGTATCAAGCAATTTTATGCCTTGTGCGTCGATGCGAGTCAGGTCACAGGCTAAGTTTGGGAGGCCACGGATGGCATTCTTTAGCCGTAAGTGCGTAAAAACTGTTAAAGTTATTTTGTTTTGTAAAATTAAATTCAAGATCGGAGACTGCATTACCGTAAGTCCTCAAAATCTACAGTAAAAGTGAACTAGCACTAGAGTGACCTGGTTTTGATCCCTGGTTCCGACACCACTAAAATTGTTAAAAGCTGTTTTAGGTGCTGAATTTACCACGTGAAGGAAAACATCGTGAGGAAACGGAGACGACTGAATAATATTAAATAAATATAAGATTTTATTTACTTTGATAATATCTTTATTAAAATAAAACTTATATGAATTTGTTTAAAGTGTAAATAACCAATTAACTAATAATGACATCGGTTATCTTAGTTCATCTCTGTATTGAAAGTGTGTGGCGTGATTGAATGAGCTAATCTCGATCTCGAGAAGTTATATCGTTCAGTACATATATGTGACCACTGACAGCTCGCAACAAACTAAAAAGAATAACAATAAAAGTATATCAGAAGTTGTGTATCGTGTGTCTTGTGAAATTATCATGTGGATAGCACAATAACAATTTTTAAATAATTCCTATGATAATACGATAATTTTTCATTTCCGCTGTAGAATTAAACAGAGATTACAAAATACAAACTCCCCAATTAACGTGCAGATGACTTCCGCACATCAGACGGATGTGTCTGTTATTTTTAATTTTTGGAACCTGTGCAGGTTAAATTCGAGTAAATCTGATGCGTAATTTTAATTAATTATTTGTTTTAACGCTTAGCGGAATCTAGCATTTATTCGAGCCAGTTTAGTACTTAACGCTTAAAGAAACGTGGCAGCCCTGATCCTAACCAAACCAGAGTAAAGTAATATATGTGTAATATAATAGGCTTTTCATAATTAATTTCTTAACTTATATCCATTTATTTTACGTTTTTTAAGGTGTCTAAGTTAGTGAATGTTTAATATGTGTTGACAAATTGCAGTTTGATGTTACAAAAGTCGTATTACCTATATTATTGTTGTAAAAAGACAATCATTCGAGTCGATTTATTCTGATACAGAAAAAATAATCGAATGACATTCGACAAACGAATGCAAGATCGATGACGCCCGCATGAGCAGGGCGCGCAGGTAAACTAGGACCTGGCTTGCGGGACGACTCGATTGTTAGTAACAATGACATTCTAACCACTTGTTTATGTAGATTCTTTTATTAATCGCAATCGAAGCTAAATAAGATGAAATGATTGAATACCTGTGGCACGGCATATGACTCTTATTATGATAGCGTCCGAAAGATACGTGCCATATTATAACATTGATTTTGTATGGCATGAGATTAGAAGTTATGAATAAGAGTCCAACCTCTTGGATTTTTCTCTACGTCTCGTTAGTAAGAAGTGTTCTGGAATATTGCTCAACCGTCTGGTCGCCGATCTATGATGTTCACAGAGATGCTATAGAGGCAGTCCAGCGTAGATTTATGTGAGTCCTATGTACTAGACTCGAACTCCGTAGAACAATTTCAGAGTATAAGGATAGGTTACTTATATTTAATATGGATACTCTCGAAAAACGTCGATTATTACCCGACCAATGTTACTTCATAAGATGGCGAATGATAATCTTGGTAGTGAGTTACTCGAACAGTTGTGCCTAATAGTTCCGTCACGCTCCGTTCGCTATCCTCAGTTGTTTAGCCTATTGTGTTATTCTGTGACACATCAGTAGTGCCAATCACTACTAATAATGTGTCACAGAATAATCCTATTATAAGGATGTGTAAATTGCATAAAAATCGCTTATGTTCTCGCCAAGATATTTTTAAAAGATATAAAAACTTTTAAAACCTCTGTTAAAAATAATATTTAATTGAAACCGGAGCAGCATGCAATTTGCTTTTAAATAGTATTTGCATATTTTTGTAAAGTGAATGTCGTGTACTATTTGTAATAGGGCCTATGATTTATCAATGTAACGTCATAATGATATCATTTGTATAAGCTGATCTGTGGTCTGCAAATTGTACCTGTACCTATCTAAATAAATAAATAAAAAAATCTAACCTAGTTATTATTACAAATTGTGAAGTATTATGACAAGTATTATGAAGTAGTATTTATGACACATTTTTATTTATTATCTAATTACGTACATACAGATTTTATTCACAGTTAAAAACGTGGAATTATAAATATTTATTTTAAAACCAATGAAATTATACATACGTATAATTTAACAATACATATGAAAAATACCAAAAACATCCTTTAATTTAAATGTATTGTTTGCACGATGCTCTAATTATCCACCTAGAATTGCGAAATCATAAATATTAAAAAAAATCGAATATTGACAATCGATTCGATGGTGCATTCTATTTATTAGTCATTGTGATGGAAATGACAATCGGTTGTAAACAAAACGACAAAATGCTGAAAGTAGATTTTATTGCTTGTTTGCCTGTCAGTTACTAATGAACGATCAATGCAATATGTCATAGTTACTACGCGCGCAATGTTTTTTTTGTATGCTCATAGTAACAATATAACAATCGTAGATTACGTGTAATTCGATTGCAATCGAATGAACGGAGCAAACGAATAGTTCGATTGTTATAGTAACAATCACCGATCGCTACTCTATACGTATCGTATTCTGTGAACCAAACCCGTTTGTTTTTATCATATTTCATAGTTCATATCATAAATGTAATGGTTTTCACTACTTTTTAGCTTTATAGCTTATGTTAAATCTATTAAAATGGAAGGACAGAATAATAATATAAAACCAGGCATAGCAGCTATACATAATATGGCTTTGTTAAAAAAAGAAAGTTCTGTTTTTAAAGTTCCAAAAGTTCCCAAGAAGAAATTAACGAAGAAAGCTGAAGTTCTAGATGAAGAGGATTATGTGGAGGTGATCTTAGAATGAAATATAATTTTGATTTTTTTTCGCTGTTATTGATATAAGTAATTTTCACAACTAGTTATTTTCGTTTCAATCTTAGTAACAATAATATTACTTATTACACTACAGTTAGTGGTCAGTCTTTAAAGAAATCGAGCATTACCTTACAAATTTTTATACACGCAACTAAAGTAAAAGCACTAAGGGTATGAGTAATATGAAAAACCTCTATATAGTTGTGCACAACTAATTAGGGAAAACTAGAACTCTTGGTAAATCCAACTGGTTCAAGGCCTTTTGGCTACTAAAACAGATTTATCTATATTATTTGTTATTGCTCATAGAACTTTTCTCTTATTTTGAAGAATATCTTGCAAGAAAATAATATAATATAAATGACCAATTTCACACTTTGTTACGTTTTCGGTCTGGCCATCTAATTAAGGACATTCAAGATTATTTCTTTAAATAAAAAGAAAACTTGTAGTCGTGGTCCTCTTTTAAATTTGTATTTCTTGAAATAAAGTGCGATGCCACCAAGCAAAAATATGATATAGACTTACTGCACAATAGCAGATTATTTAAATTGTTTCAAAAGTATTGTTTTAGCAGTGCAATATTTTAAAAGAAAGAGATATCCCTTTAAAGATTATGTGGATGTTACTTTTAATATTTACTATGTTAGTTTACAAAGTGTTTGGTACAGAACCAAATGTAGGAATTTGGCAAGTACAATTCGACAATGGCTAGTAGAGGCAGAACAGTTTGAAAGAGTAGCTGGAAAATTCCCATTGTTCAAAATAGAGCACATGCAAGCATGTTTGGCCTTTGCCAAATATGAACTTACTGTGTTGCCTTTTTCATATGAAACCAATGATAAGCATCCAGTGAACATAAATGAACAATGTATACAATATAACAAGTAAAACAAGGAGGTGGAATATAAAAGGTTGGGGTTTGCTATTTGGGGTATCATGTGGGACCTGTTAGAAAAATAGAAAGTAACCTTGATCAGCATTAATACAGGGAGATATTAGAAGTACTATGCTGCCCTATGAGGAAGAGACTGCTTGTAATGTGAACTTTCCAACACATTAACAGATTTAACGAACTTCACTGTATGTTTCAGATAGTTGCTATCTGAAACATACAGCATATTCTTAAAGTATGATATTTCGAATAAATATTCCCCAAAAATTTTAAGGTTATCCAATGAATAGTTTCCCAGAAATTCAATAATTATCAAATATTAACCTAAACGATTTTTTATGAAGAATACTATCCTTTTTAAATTGCCCAAAATATTAAAAAAAACGAAAATTATTTGATTTAAAAAAAAAATTGTTAAACAATTGGCTATAAACAATTAAATGCTCAAAATTTAGGCACAAAAATGTGACTTTTGGATTCAACGGACAAAAATACATGAAACAAGTTTCTTTTTCCATTCAGCTCGACTTCAATAGAAACAAGTCATGAAAAATCTTGAACTTGAAACTTGGAACGCGTATTTCTCGAAACCATGTTTTTGAGACTACTCGATGAGACTATTTTGATCAAACTTTGAATTTTGGCATTAAAATCTAGCCTTTAATCGAAGGATTTTAATTTTTGATAAAAATTATTTTCTGCAATTATCTAATGATTTTTTGGTCGAAAATCGTGGGGTTCAGTTTCACAAGCAGCCATTTTAATTTAAAAATAATAATAATAATAATTCTGATGATCCAGAAGGCTTTTCTGATGGTCACCGCGAAGTACTACTCGTAGAAGAGGGTCCAACAAAGATGGCTATATTTTAATAAATAATTTTATTTTTCGTGAAAGTTTTAGTCAAATCATTAATAAAAACATCTGTATAATCAGTGTTATAAAATGAACTTAATTACTATTAACAAAAATTATTGAATATGACCCTTTTTTTACGCTTATGACTACATCTACCCTCAAATTATTGTTTTTTTGTACAGTTTTACTCTTTGTTTTGTACCTGCCATCTACTTTGACCATGACAAGGGTTGTCTGGTAGATAATGCCACTTGGCATAAAGTCCGCCCATTGTATGCCTTAGTTTGGGTTTTAACAATGAAGAATTCCATTAGTTGGACTGTTAACTCATTTCTCCATAGTCAAATAAAATTTATATGTTCCCTGACTAAGCTTATTATTATAATTAAATAAATTTTTACAGGGCATTGCTAAAATAATCCAAAGAGATTTTTTCCCTGATTTAGAAAAGTTAAAAGCTCAGAATGATTATTTAGAAGCCACAGAGAACAAAGACTATGCAAGACTTCAAGAACTTACTAGAAAGTATAGTGGTAGCAGACCACCAACCGAACCTTGTAAGTTAGTTTATGATTAGTAAGATTGGTAGTGAGTTTTATAAATGCCTAAAATTTTGAAATGACAGGTAGATTGTGTTAGAAAAGTTAAAATTAATTACTATTGCATATAAAGAATTTATGCATTCATTTATTTAACAGATTTGATAGATTGTGGTGCATAATTATAGTGCTTTATAATTTCGATCTAATTCTCTTGTATCTCAATGTGGGGAGTGACTACAAGTACTTCTATTGTACTATAGTTTTTCTATAAGACAAACATTTTATCAATTTAATTGTTTATTGTCAACATTTCTTCCTTCTCCATAGACAATTCTCCAGCTACATTTGACACACCTGGTGTGGAAAGACCTTTCTCTCCATCTGCTCCATCCAGTCAACCAAAGCAACAAGATACAGAAGTCATTAAGGAGAAGGTTAAGGACATAACGGAAAGTCATTCTCTAGGTATTATGCTTTTAGTATGTTGTTTTTGTCTCTGTATGAGGACATGTTTTTTTTCTCATTTTCTGGATGTTGAAATTTAAATTTTTGTTTACTTCATTATTAGATTTTTGCCATGGCTCAAACTATATAAATCTTCCTCATGAAATGTTCTAAATGATATTGAATACCATATAAAAATCTACTAAGAAGTTGAGAAGTTATAAGTGAATTAACACAGACAACAGCTAATTGCAATATCATTGCAAAATCATAATTGGTCAGTAATGTTAAAGTCTAACTAAAAGTCTAAAAGTCATGATTTTGACTCATCATTGATTGAGACATGAGTTATAGTTATTGGTTAAATGCCATTAAAATTACATTTTATATTTTTATATCATCTCGTAACTTAAAAAGGTTACTAATTATTTAACAATGCTATGCATGTCAATTTTCTCTTGAATTTTTCAGATTCATTCCTCGCTAAGCATACTAGTGAAGATAATGCAAGTTATGTGCGAGTTATCGCTCTTGAAGATAAGAAACGCGCTGCGAAGCTTGCATCACAGTTTGAGGCTGAGATTGCATCTGCAGTACGCGCAGAAACTGCATTAGCTTTACCTTCCATAGAGGAACAGGCCGATCAGAGAGAAAGGCCTCATGAGGTAGGTAATTTCTAGGTTACTGAAGACACTCTATTTAATCAATAGTGTATTTAATTTTGTAATATATGCACTTATAACATCTCTATCAATAATTATAAAGAGTGATGTAGATACTCATTACAATCATGATAATTTGGGAATTTACCAGTAAATTTTAAATAATAACCAATTTTTTTTTTTAAATTATTTTTAATTTTACGATTACAGAATGTATTTTTTTTGTGCTTTATAATTTTCCTTATAATTTTAACTATTCTATTATATTTTTCTTTAAATTTTACCTTCTAAATGTTATTGAAGAAATGTTGTGACGATATTAAATACACGAAAATAAGTAAATAACTTGTATCAAAACCTCTTTTCCGACTGCAATCACAATATAATTTAGGGGCATTTCTAATCATGAAACGTTTATATCTTTTGATTGTAGATTTACGTGAAAGTTGTCTTTTCATTCTTCTTTGGTATTTTTCATACTATTTTGAATTTCTGTCTTTGCGGTCTTGATAACAGAATGCTAATAGTTGACACATTGCATAAACCAAGTCTTACTTTTTAGTGTGCACTGGAGTAACTGGCATTTTCAAACAGCTGAATGTAAAAATATAACATAATATCCAATGGCTAGTGTTGGCTAAGCTAACTTCCGAGTGTTACTTTGTTAAATATACTTAAGAGGTTACGAGTATGCGTGTAAGCGGGATGCTATCTCTTCATCCAAATGTCAACCTCACATGCACGTGATAACTATAAAACGAGGCTCTGGCGTCCGTATGATGGCCGAAAATCCATACGAATTTGTAAATTAATTAATAATATTTTTTTTTATAGTTGGATACATGGAGGTATACAGCGAAGAATTACATAATGTACGTGCCAGCGGGTGCAGAATCCCAGAAGCCGCCACCGAAGCCCGAGCTTCTCCATCGGAATACAAGACTACGCGCTCCTCCCTTTGATCCTGTAAAGAATAAAGAGACTATCAGCGCTATCGCTAAAACACAGGTATGTTTAGTATTTTAAAGTGTCTTTCTGGTGTTTAATTAGGATTGGCTAATGAAAAATAATTGCTTGATTTTAAATGTTCTTTCCGAGAAAACTGCTAGACGCGTGTAGGTAGGTGCCGCCCAAGATGTGATATGTAAACATGTTGTGTTCGCGGCACGGTACGTATAATGTAAACTGGACTGGAGACCTTCGGCATTTCAAATATTCCTGTTAACCACTTCAACTAAGCATTAGAGTTTGTATGAGCGTGGACGACGATAGTCGAATGGCGGGTTCGAACCTGCGAATTCACATTTCGCAGTCCGCTCCCTAACCCATTGGGCTATTGGCGCTTATTTTTTTATTGGTAGTTTTTTATCTACACAAATACACATATAAAGATAGAAAAAGATGAAGCACCTGCTTCTGATATTAATTGTATACATCAAACGAATAGATTGAGGAATAGCCAAGGGTCAGGAAAAAGAGAGAATTAGATTATTGGGTAAGAAAAGTGATTGAATTCAAGCTTGGGCCAGATCATAAAAGTTTCCGACTTCTTACTTTTTTGGTATTGAATTCCATTTTATACGATCGATGCTGGTGGCTCAGGATCGTGTTGGGGCTAATAATGGCGAAGGCTGATGAGCGGTGGGTGGGCTTGCGAATACGCTACAGTAACGGTTATTTTATTTTCAGGATGCAATCGTCACAGGCAAGATCGGGGTGGACGGTGTCAGTATAACCTCGGAGAAGCCACCGGCGGAGTATTCGTACGTCGCAACCCCGTCTCCCCGGCCGGGCGACGGGCCCGACCACTCGCCGCTCATGACCTGGGGACAGATCGAAGGCACCCCCTTCCGGCTCGATGGCGGGGATACTCCTCTACCAGCGTAAGTTGCTACATACTAACCTGCCCACTGGGAACAAACTGTATGCTTGATCAGTTTAGGTTACATCAATTATACTACCATTAATTTCCGAAACGGACATAACATTTATACCTACATATAATAAATTTATAGAAAAGTAATATGAGGTAGAAAATCAGGTAAGTACAGAGTAAAAGAGGCTGAAGTAGACATTTCAAGGTCCGGAAGAATTGTATACGCCGTAATTGGAATACCGTTATTTAGTTATCTCAACATTTTCGAAGTATACCGGCCGTTTGCAGCAGTCACATCCACTGATCGTCGCTCAAATTAGCTAGCATGCTTTTTTACTTAAGGCATACATTATTGTTTGTTGATCTATGTTTATGCTAATATAGATAATGTTGCAAGTGGACGTGTATGAACAGTGATTCGAAAAATTCAATTCGAGACTCGAAGGTCGGCAATTTTCGTTTTGCTTCAATTTACTGTCGGTAATTTAACAATATTTAAAAGCAATTTTAAAGACAATTACGTCAGAAATCTGGAAATTGTACAAATTTTAAGTTTCCACAATATATAATGTAACATGTGATCGGTAGCGTGGGCGCGGGCGCCGCGTACCGCATGCTGGAGGGCGGCGCGCGGGAGCGGATCGCGCTGCAGCTGGCCGAGCAGGTGGCGCGCCGCCGGCGACCCACCACACCCCGCGCCTCGCCGCGCACCCCCAGGTACCTAGCATTAGCTCGAGCCTTTCTCTTTACCGTGTTGGTTACTTATCTATCTAGACCTTTTTCGCCCGTTCGGCGTCGCGCGGGGGTATTTCGTGAAGAAAATGTGGGCAACCCTGGATCATATTTACGAGGCAGTTGCAGGCACACCGCTTGCCTTTTCGCATATGCGGCGTGACATCGCGGTCGACCGGCCATATAGGCCAATTGATAGATGAAGAAATAAATATTTTAGAATTTCAAAAGCACTCATTTAATTCAAAAGCTAGCCAATATTATATAATACGACGAGCGTATTTGTGGCAGTAAAGGATAGAACTGAGATGAGCCAACCACCGCAGACAAACCGCGTCGTGCGACTTGCCGCTCAGCAACCGCTGCTCGTGGCACACCGCATATGCGAAAGGAGACTCGGGCGCGAGACCCAGCCGTGTCTTATATTTGTGAGACATGTAAGCGCATTCGTACTTGCGGCAGAGTCCGCTACGCCGCAAAAAAATCTCAAAATTTCCATGTGACTTCATTTCCTGATAAAATCAATATCGTGTTATGCTTTTAAAATGGTTTCGTTTATCCTAATCATGGTTACCAATCAACGAAACAATGTCTTGAATGTTCGTGATCTTCTTCACACGGATTTTTTGTGAAATATTTTTGTGGCATGGCTCCTGTTTGACGGTCCTTGATTCTGAGATTTAACTTGAGGATGAGTTACATTTACGTAAGTACAGTATACATAGTATTACATAATACAACTAACGTTTTTATTTTATAGTTTTCGGACGAATACCGAGCGGCTAGCTAGTATGTCCCCGGCTGCAAGAAAACTGGCCGCGAAGCACCTCCTGTCTCCTAGATTGAAGCTAACGCCAAACGACATGGGAATTTTGGCACACGGCGCTACACCGAAACGAACTCCCACATCAAAGCGAAGGCAACTTGTGGCAACACCAAATAATAGTAAGAAGCCACCCGTTCAAGCATCAAGTGTGGAATCTATTTCAAGAAATATGACAGAAAGTAATACCCTCACAGATAATCTGTTACAAATTAATGTTGCGAAAAGGACGAGGTTAAAAGCGAAGGACTTTTTTTCTAAAAGTTAGCACTATATAAAATGTCCAAAATTATTTAAGGAAAGTAAATGTTTTAAAAGCAAATCATTATTTTTTTTTTGGAATAAAAAACCATTTAGCCTTAGTTTTCGTAACCTATTGTAATAATTTGGAAGATGAAAATACAATAATATATAAAAAATTTAATAATTTGGAGAGGAATGGAGATTAAAGCTTTTCTTACAGATGTTTATGTCTCTGCCTCCCTGCTTGCTGACAAACGAGGGTGTAGCCATCAACACATGGCAGGAAATATCTATATGACGTGAAGGCTGTAAAAGCGGAAGTTATTAGAAAAGTTGCCATCTTTTCGTTCAAATGTCAACCTCACCTGCACACACGGTGCATCCTGCGGACTAACTGACGAAGCTCTGGCGACCGACTGATTGTATTCTTTTACATTACCCATTACATTCATAATCGGTAATCGAATTATAATGTATTACCAACATCGAGGTATTAGAAAACATCAGACACATAGTGAAAAAAAAATATTTCGTGGGCGTGTGAAGTTCGCCAGCCCGCACTGCAGACAGCGAAACGGTCCCTGCAAGCTGCAATATCTCCCAATAAATATTGAAGAAAAGGCTACTTATATTATAAATGCTACTATACTATGGTAATTTAAATTCGCCTTGAGAACTCTTCTTTTTATAGTAAATAAAACGTACAGAAAACGTATTACATACGTTGGCAGTAGGTATCATGCCAAAACCTTATTATTTCAGATCAATGAAAATAATACATTAAGATGTTAATGTTTAAATAATGTATTTTTACTACACAAAAAATTATTGCCACTATTACAGTTTTCCTTTAATTTTGCAACTCATAACAATTTTAATTTAAAGGACGCAAATTTATAATAAACAATCAATAGGAACAAATAAAATAGTAGCTTCTTTCCGTGATTTTTTAATTTATTTAGTTGGAAACACCTGAGTGAGTGACCTAATTCCCGGCGCCCTGTGAATCGGGCAGGGCGGCGGGGGCGCGGTGTGGAGAAGACGTGGGTTGCAGAAGTCTGTTTGGCTAGGCATAGACTGCCCGTCCCGGTGTGAGAAGCTAGCGGGCGTCAGTGCTTATGCATATAATTCATGCACTCTACTATATAATATCGTAGTGTTAAAAATACGTATTTGGTTCAAAAACTTACACTAACCGACATAATATTAATTTTATTACACTTTTTAAATATCTTTTTCAACATATGGAGTTAACCGTCACCACGAAAATATAGAGAATATAAGCTTGTACCACGGCAATGGCGGTACCGGTTTGTAATATTCCGAATTTGGTTTCGGTTCGGTGTTATCGGTTGGATCTTCTACGAAAATATTGACTAGAGAAGGCCTTATACCGAAACGGAAGAAAGCTAGATAGGGGAAGTATTTCATGAGTAGCAAACTGAATCGAAAGTTTAGGTTTAAGTATAGTTTGCCTATGTAGGTCGTGTAGAATGCTGTCAGCAAGTAATTGACAGCGAGCTTATGTCGCGCCGCGAAGGTTAATGCTTTGTATTCGGGAATCGATTCTATGGTGTCGTAGTCGCGGACGTATAGTAGACGAGGCGGGCGCGGCGGCAGACCTTCCAGCGCCGATTTTAAGGTTAGCGTTGTCGAATCCACACCTGCAATTTAATAATATCGATTGTTACTAAAAATTAGAACGATAAGGCATGCGGAGATTATAAGTTTGCAGCTGTGCAAATTTTGCTTCAATTCTAATTGTAAACTATTAAAAGTACTGGAAAAAAAGACTTAATTCCTGTGCCTTTAACAAAACAAAACAAAACTGACAGAGATGAACTGAACTGAACTGAACGAAACTGAAGAAATTAGATTGAATTGAATCTCATGTTGTAGACTGACCCAACAACAAAATATAAACGTTAAGAATTTTAACCAAATTTGCTTCACTGTTTCAAAATGTATGTATCTATGCCATCGCTGGACACAGCGCTCTTCGCGCAGGAGGAACATGCACATTCTCACTCAAAAACGGTTAACTTGTACGACCACATATATTTAGACTCGGGTTTGAACACAAGACCTTCGCAGGTCTGTGCTGACGTCACACACACGCACACATGTCCATCTGCATTACTTACCTATATCATCAGATTGACCTTTCAACTGTTCTCGCAATTCTCTCTGAAACTCCACTCTTTCTGTCTCTGTGTATACGTAGCCCGGCACACCGGCGAGGTGCCTCGTCCAGTAGAGCAACGCTGTGGTGTTCACTGTGGGGTTGATAGACCACGTGCCGTCGAGCATCACCCGGGCCATGTGCTCGAAGTACTCCGGCACGTTGTCGAGACATGGCGTGAACACTCGATCCTGCAGTATCTTGCAAACTTGGCGCGTTTCATCGATGTTTCTTCGACATATATTGTAACTGGAATGCAAACACAAAATGTTTGAAAATGTGCGTCGGTAATATTCAGAAATTTGCTGAAATTAGAACCCGATTTGAGTTTGATTTCTTATCAACAAAATCAGGTACCTGTGATAGTGTCACTTCGTTTCTTTTCTATTATGTAATTTGGTTTTAGTTTCTTCTACCTCATTTCGAAATGGCGGTAGATTGTTAAAAAAAACGCATTTGACAAACGACATTTGAATCTCTTATGACAAATTAATTTTTTTTGTGTATAGAGATAAAATAATAGAGATATAATAAATATTACAAAAGTTCAATGAAATTATCTTATATTTTAGAGGATACTTATTATCGAAATATATATTCTTTTATTTTTAAAAACGAGCTAACATTCCACCTGATGGTCAGTGGATTCAATCAAAAAAAAGGTTACATACAGCGTTGTCACCCCTGAGGACTGACATGGATCGCCACAAATGTGCCTGAAAATCTGTTTTTTAAAATTATCAAAAAAAACTATACCCAATATGATACAAAGTATAATAAAACAAATCATGTAGTTTGCCTAAATTTGTCCTGTTCAACTCTCAACAAGTACAAGATGTGACGGATATGCGATAAGATCGGAGGAAGTGCAGCGTGAGAGACACGAACAGATTCAAAAATTATTAATTAGACTGGGATTCGAACCTCGGGCCATGTGTCAACAGTCAGGAATGCTAACCATTAAGCCACGCAGTCATCACAAGTATACAAAGCAGATGAGAGAGCAGAATTGCCAAAATAACTAATATCTTACCGATCCTCCAACCCGATCATGTGCCCAATGACCCTCCAGAAATGATTGTAGGCCTCCCAGTCGTTCGGCTGCATTTGTCTGACGCCGAATTTCTCAGGTTTGAGTATCGCGAACCCGATGAAACCGTACTGCGTGAACGTCATGTCCCTTTGCGAGACCATGCCTACGCCTTTCATTTGCGCAGCGAGCCCAGCGCGTATGTGGCGACTTCGAACTGTGTACAAGGAACGCCATGATCTAAATGCAATGAAAAGATAATCATTATTTTCTGTCGCTTCAGCGCAGTAGCCATGCGATTGGATACAGGATGCGAGTTTTCCGCACAGAACAATTGTTTGTATGCTCTACAGATAATATTCAAGGTCTGGGTGTTGGTGCGTGCAGATTTACGTCTGTAAATGCGGTTTGACGGCTACCGCAGATAATAACAACAGATTAGATTGAAATTGCCTTTATTTTTGCACGCAAATATAAAACTGCCGTGAATTAATTTGCCTGTTGAGACGAATTTGAAAACGGTATTAACTTTGTAACACTTTGATTGAACACATGACAAATTAAATTTCGCTCAAGGACCAGAAAAAGATTTGGTGAGATGGTAGTGTCTTAAATGACGTAGGAAGACATATCAAATCTCATAACCAGCGACAGATGACGGAATTACTGTCTTAAATATTCCACACGGACGGAAGAGAGTAGTGGAAGCTCAGGTAACCTGGGCTCGAAACAATAGAATTCTCATTATTTGTAATTTTAAGTGCTGAAGATTTTATCTTCTAATTGCAGCGTGTACTATCTATCTCTTTTCACCGTTGCTTTAGGTCAAGTAATAAACACAAACGCAATCGGCGTCAATATTAGGCGTATATACAAATTACCAACACTGGCCACTGATGGTTCATAAAAAAAAACTAACACTCAATATTATCTAATATACCTATATATCACTCACATACTACCGGGCTTTAATTCATTCTCGAACCAGGAGACGGTATGCAATAGCGTGGACAAGTATCTCCTGTACGACGTGAACACCGAGTTGGAGCGTCGCGTGCTCGTAAGCACCCGGAGTATCGAAGGCACTGCGAACACTGCTACCAAGCCCAGTAGCATCGATGTCATCAGTCCGAAACAATTGTCCCAGTAAAAGCGTCGCGCTCTGTGGAGCAAGGTATAAAAAAACATATTATAATTGGGTTGTTAGGGAGGACATAGCATATCTTTCTTCAAATGCCAAACCCATGTCGTGCACTCTGCTAGCTAACTCTGAATTACATCCGACATGTCCTCTGTCTTCTCGTGAAAGTCCCGCCAAAATCATTGCAGTCGTTTTTCTTGATTAGTCCGGACAAAAACAGTGACACAGACAAAAATTGTAGAACCGTGAGTTTCGTCCATAGATTCAACTTATATTGCTTTCGACTAAACTAAATAATCGCAAGCGGTATCTTAATAATTAGCATTATTACTCCGGGTTGACAGCTACTGTCCTATATCACGCAAGGGCATTTATTGAACACTTGGACTTTAATTTTTAGCAAGTTATTGCCCTCGGCTTTGTACCGTATTTATTTATTTAATATATTAATATATCTTTATTGCACAGACAAATAATTAATTGGCAGACTTACCACCTATGGGCATTCTCTATTAGTCAACCTCTTCATTCATTCTATACGTTATGGAACAAACTTAAGATGTACTAACCAGTACATAAGATACTAATAATAAGTATATCTACACTATATTATATCAGAAGAATATCAATATCTATATAAATGCAAATATACTACATATTACATGCCAAAAAATATAAGTATGAGGCGTAGCTATACAAATTTGAAGAAAATAATTAAAAAGAAACAATCCACACCGTATGAAGACAAAGAGAAAATCCCCGAAACCTTTTCCTTGAAAAGGATAATGAAGTCAACTTACGAATATCTGACGGTAACCTGTCCCAGAGCCTTGTAGTTTCTGCGCCGAGAGTGAACCAAGAAGCCGACGCATCACGTGACAACACAATGTGGTATTACCGGATTATCGTATATTAAAGTTTTGCGAAAAAACCCAAATAATAAGACTTGCATTTCAAGTACTCAGCGAGTGCATGGATCGTATAAAATCGAATATATACATGGTTTGCTGAATCCTAACACATCTACGTATGGGGAGCCATTTAATCATTTTAAATAAATCAAAACATGTATGATTTCATGGGGAATGGTGTCACATTTTGATGAGGTAGAGCCAGCAGCGGCTTAAGCTACTGCTCGAATGGGCCGGCTCGACCGGGGCACCACTACCACGGTGCTACCGGCATGAAGTAGATGCATCTTGTGCTTCTGCGTTTCGTTCGCTGAGTAAGATAACCGGAGGCCCACTCCCGTTCCCCATCCACCATCTCAAATATACTTAAAGACCGACAACGCACCTGCAGCTCTGGTGTTGCAGATGTACGTGGGCGACGGTAATCACTTACCATCAGGTGAACCATTTGCCGCCTTTCCCATAAAAAAAAAGCAGAAGAAGAAGCACTACTCACTGATTAAAACTCTTCTCACTGTACCATTCCGGAAATTCCATATGAAGATCTTCACATTTTTTTGTATCCGATGGCTGTTCACTCGCTTCTTTTGTGAATAGACCGTCTACGAACTCCTCCACTGAAATAATGTTATAGTACATTTAACAAATAATTTATTATGAAAATATATCAATAACATTGAAATGAATTATCATATAGCCCAGGGAACGATTGCTGCATTCCACTCCGAATTATACTAGGTACTATACAAGTACTTAACCTTAAGGTAATATAAAGTAAATTTTCATATTTATTTTCATATTATATTTATGATATCAAGTAATTCTTGTAGGCTTATAAAAATTATCATGCTATTAAACTACTAATTTAATTAAAAGCATGTGAACAGATTGCCAGATAGTGGCGTAAAATAATTCCTTGACACATCACGACCTTTTCGTTGTAAAAGTTGACTGTTGGGGGGGAAAGAAAAAGTCAAAAACCGAACCGATAAATTGACAGATGGTGAGATATTCAAATCGGAGAGAGGTAGTGAGCTGATTGTTAGGCATTGCCATTTCTTCATATATTATTTAGAAATAAAAGATTAAGATATTTTTGAAGTTATACTTCTTTTGGCGCGATAAATTATTACGATGCGCGCGCACACTGACATCTAAAAATAACAGGATGAAGTTGGTTTCTAAATGTCTCTTAAATTATCTTCAAGTATTAAGGAGTTTATAGTCTAGTAACTATATTCAAATTGGTTATTCAAACATTTATGAATCTTTAACATACGTTATCAGTGGAGATAAAAAATACATACGTAATATACTATCACATAAATATACATGTGTAATTGTGTGTGATTTTAAATTATATATGGTGGTGAATGATAATTTATTGTGAGTATTCGTGATAAAAGTGGTTTTTTTATGTAATGAACTTTTTTATGTTGGTTTAAAGACTTTTGGTTAACTATTGGAATGTTTTCTATATATTTGTTTAGTTACGCTAAAGAAGTATAACTTCCTACGTGCCTACATAAGTACACACACACGTTTTTTTTCTCTTATTACTAAGACAACCTTACGGAGCTAGCATTGCAGTTCGCAGAAAACCCCAATAGGATCAATGATCACTTATTCAATTACGTTCTTATACTCACTTCCTTTTGTTTGCAAGAGCATGCTATCAATTCATAAACTACTGTGTTATGAAAGGAAATATGATGAAAATTTAAGATAAGGTATTGTTTAATTATTTTGATAAAAGTATGCTTAGCAATTAGTGCTTCAAAGAAGTATGTAATACATAAAATATATTATGTTTATTTGGCTAGTTTATGTGTTCAGTGTGTCAAAGGCAGTGTTAAAATAAATGTCCTTCCTGTACCAAGTTCGACTCCTTTGTTTTATGGATGTTTTTATCTCTATAATGCATGCCGCCACCGCGTAGGTATCAGAAAATTGTAAAAGACATGGCTACCACAAGAATTAAAAAATGTTACATACATAAACACATTTTTATTAAATTAACTTACATAATTACATTTAACATAAAGAAATTATGTATTTACCAAAAGCGTTTGAATATTTTGTCTGTCCTACTGACTTTTGATTTTGAAAATAAATCAAAATGGTATAAAATTATACGATTATATATAAACAGCACATGTCGTGTAACAGTCTCCCAAAACGAAATGTTTTCGAGATACAAATGAACAAGTTGTACCTGTTGTGTCAATTTTAAAAATGTCTTGATCATCAATAGAAAAAAGTAATATCATATATCTCCTAAACGTTCCTAAGATACAACTTTGATGGCTTTTAACAAAACTTTACACTTTAGGAGGTTTTGTTAAAAGACATTGATCTTAACAGCGTGTAAATAGTCCACTGCATGACATAAATCTCTCCCATGAAGAGGATGATTTGCTAACATCTCGCACCTCAAACACTGCTGAACATTCACTCTCTGTCTGTGATAATGTCGTATAGGCGTGGTACGACTTATTTTCTAGGTTTTGTCCGCAATAGTTGGTTGTTTGGTTGGATGCGCTTGGTTCTATCTAATACTTTTTTTTACTGTTAACGGACATCGGCTCGCTTGATTTCGGGCTGGTATTTTTCAAGAGGAGTATTTTGAAAGTCATTACGATTTTCAAGTAGTCGCCTCTTGCGACACCAACAGGAAGAAAGTACTTAAGAACTTACGATAGCCGCGCTGTGGCGGGAAAGCGTTCCGGATTCCCATGGCCTCTTGTGGCGGACTCGTGTTGGCCTCATTCACATGGTGTTCCGGCGCGCCTAGCCAGGATGGAGAGGGACAGGATGAGTTTCTGAGGAGAAGGAGAAGCCGCACAGGGCGATTGGCGACAGCATATCTACTGAGAGGGTTTTAGTCGGTCTGGCATCTTCAATGCTGATCCCCTTTCCCCCCGTTAAACTAAAAAAAAAATCACTGAGACTTTGTTATATCCTTCAAAATGTCGAATTCTGTATTAATACTTTTTTTATCCGACTTTAATTTTTATTTATGGCGGAACCATTGAAAAAAATAAATAAAGATAATAAACTTTTTGAACATTTATTTGCAAAGTAAAATTAAATAATCGATATGGCCTGCGGTCATAATATTGTCTCAATGCTTTACCAGGTTCGCACCTGGGTGGATTACACGGAAAGTTGTTTTCCACGTTTTTCTGCAATACCTCTGGGAAAAATCAGGGAATTTACAAAATGCGTGTTAAACGTATAAATTTAAGAAAAACTTCCATATGGAAACTTCAGTTTTTAACTATCTATATTTTATATATTTTAACTATGCGGTAAAGCGCTGTAAGTGACATTGAACTACTGAAAGAGACAATCGCATGCGCAAGGCGACAAAACTGTTAACGATAAATGTTTTATAGTTGGTGTTCCGTTCTTATTACATTCAGTAAAAGTAGCAGTAAGCCTGTAAGTGTTCACTGTTTGGCAAAGGCCTCCTTCTCAAATTCGAGTATTAGAGAGGGTTTAGCAGATGGGAAGGGCCCGCCACGCTTCTCCAGTGCGGGTCGGCAGGCTTCACATATCGTCGAATTAACATTTTTATTATTTCTCAGACATGTAGGTGTCCTCACGATGTTTTCCTTCACCGCTGAGCACGTGGCACAGCACTTAAAATTGCATTTCACAATTTTAGTGGTGCCGGCACTAGGGCTCGAACCCAGGTCACATGTGCTGTATGAAACTAAAGTGAGCGGCCTGACCACTAGGCTCCCACAGCTCTTTTTTTACTTTAATTACATTTAGTACATTTGGGTTATTAACTAACTAAATACTGACTTTGTTATTGTTTCTATGGTTAGGTTGCGTTTTTTAATTTATATTAAACAGCAATCTAAGTACTAGCCAAAACGCAAAACTAAATATTTGGCGACTAAGGACTAAAAGCCTAAAAAATATCGCACTAATGGCGATGACTAGCGTAGTCCTAGTCACCATCTAGTGATGAAATGGAATGACGGATAGCATATAGAGGGCCAAAGTGAGTTGCGAAAACCAGTTTTAGTACGCTCAGTCGTGCCAAATTAAAATCCGTAATTCCTGCTTATCTCAACGAGTATCATATAATATCATACAAATATGGCCTAAAAGCGGGACTGCCGTTTTTAAATTTAAATTTAATTAAATTAATCAGTTTATACATTTATTTGCTTGCGACTATACTAATTATATAAATTGTTGTACAAAACACAACATTCACATTTAATAATTAATAAAGTGAAAAACAAATTAGTAGTCTCTAAATGTTGCCCACAGCTGGGCAAAGGCCCCTTCTCTGTCTTCAAGAGTGTTGTCCAGTGCGGGTCGGCGGAACACATGTCCTCGGAAGTATATTTTTTATATTACCTCAGCGATGGGGATTTCCTCCCGCATATTGCAGCCTGCAATCTGGTGTTGGAGTAGTGAACTTAAAAAGGTTAATTGATGATGAGTTTTTCATAATCGATATTATTCATCTAATAAGTTAGCACAGGGAAATTTCTATGGATCGATATGAGAATGAAAATGAAAACGCATGCCTTGAGAAATAAAAAAAAAACATTTCGTAGGTGTATGAAGGTGAAGGCCGGCGAATTGCACAGAAGCGGCGCGCATCTTTTCGGCTTTAAACCCCTTTCAAAAATATACGAGGAGGCTTGCTACTTAGCAGGGGGACACTTGGTTCACATTGGACACTTTATGTCCTTATATTCTAAGAATTATATTATTTTTTTTATAATCGGTAGAATGTTTCCTTATGATCGCTCTTTATTAATTTCATCAACCATTACGTTGACTGGGAGTACATGCCTCTAGGCATTAAGTCCGCTATGTGTGTATAAAGTTTAAATAAATAAATTTTGTCATTACTTATCTTACAAGTAAATTAAAAAAAATATTAAAGCTAATTACATACACTATGTTATATCGTAACAGTATCTCAAAACTGGTACCTGGTAAACGAATCATTTGCGCAAAAAAATCTTAGGTAATTAAAAACTCATATCGGAATGACAATGATTTCATAATCTAATAGATACGGTATTTAATAGATACGATGCACATTATTTCCGTTGACATTGTCCGGCAACCACAAGTGAAAGTGTTCTGTAACAGATTTATCCACAACACAACATATATACCGTTGTACACGTCGAATGCAAAACATTCGACCGAAAAGCTCTACCACTGCAACAAGCAAAATGTAGCGGTCCTTTTCATTTCTAGACAAAATAAAAAAAAAATTGAATTTTTGTCGAAAGCATGTTATTTCCGTGTGATTAATTACTTTTACTTACCACTTAGATCCATGTTTGAGTCTTATCACAAGTTTAATTAATTTCAACTCGACAAGATGTTGAATATCAGAAGAATATAAAAATAACGTCAAACGTCCGACAGGTATAACAACCTATTCCGCCGACGAGCGGGCGAGCACTAGCACTACCACCAGAAATGCCACAGAGCAATCACAATTTGCTCTGTGGCATTACTGGCACTACTCTATTCATTGGTTCAGTCATTCATTAATTTTATTCTTTCTGTTAACTGTAACTCTACCGTGTACCGTGGGTACTAGAGAGGTAATTACATACAAATTATTTTAACTCTTGTCTATGTCCTGCAATCGTATGTTAGTTCGCTAAACGTTTTAGCTTCTATGTTGGTATTTAATATTACTACTGAACAACAGATGATCATAGTCCTCATCATCCATTAAGTTTATAATATACAATTGCATGTATTATACGTACAGGTCTTACAAAATAGTTTTACTACTTTAAGAAATATCAATAAAAAGTTCAAAGATATTGTTGATTTTATTATACTTCTGAGCTAACTTTTCTGGAAATTATTATTACTCGTTTAAACAAATATTAAGTTTATCAGAATAAATGTAATATTTTGACCGATGGATACGTCGTGCTACCTGGCCAGTTTATCCCGCCTCATTTTAAAGTTGGGAAAAATTAGTTTAAATCGTTATATATATTTCTCATGGGCATAGCCGAATAAAACAACACATGGCATTTTACTAATTGTTTAAATAAACTCATAGGGTTATACTCGTACATACAAACATGCATCAGCCTAGATACATTCCACTACTTAGCACAGGCTGGTGTAATCAATCCAAGATGGCCGCCGCGCACCGACTCGCGTAAGGCCTTTTTTTTAGTTTTACGTGGGGGAAAGATACTAACACATACCAGTCTCCGCCTTCGGTGACTGGTTATGTCAGGATGGATAGACATTTATGATGTTGGACCGACTAAACCCTCACGGTAGCTACGCTGTTGGCCCGGCGATATTGACAGCTACAGAAAGCCCGCAAGCAAGGTAACGAGTAAGCCGATCGGGCACTTAGCTTATAGTCAATACTAAATATAAATGTCTTTTTATTTCTTATGGAAGAACTCAGTATCGCCCCATTTGATATTTGCATAAGTTCTAATTATTGATCTTGTTAAATGTTTTCTGTGATTTAATATTGGTACATTATTTACTTTTTATTCTGATATATGATATATAGAAACATTTACATATCGCCAAAATTACATCGACATAAAGAAATTGTCTCTTCACATCTCTAGACAATCGGTTTTTAATATGAGATGGCGTTAAATAAATATTAATTTTTTTAAAATAAATCTAGAGACATGAAATTTATGAACTAAAAAATAATAAAAACATGGACGCACTTACAAAAATAACCTAAATTAGGCTTCAGTAAAGCTTAATTAATTATAACATACGGTTAGACATGTTAACGGAAAAATAAAAAACATTACTCCTAAAGCCCAGCGGCGACTGTAGGCAGCTGAGTAGTAGTAAAATTATACTGCTAAGGCCCGGTCTATGTGGAAGGTAATTATTAAATATCTTTACGTTCACCATCGCCGGCTGGTAAGGTAATTATTTAAATAAAAAAAATCTTTAATATTGTAACGAAGGTCCGATCGTCGTCGTCTTTTCAACACTTACATCTTCGAATAACAAGTTAAAGGAAATAATGTTTTATAAATTACCAGTCGATGTTAATGAAACTCTTTTGTTTGTAAATAAGGGTACGGGATAAGTGTACAGCCACCCTGATTGAGATATAAGCCTATTTTTTTTCAATAAAAATAAAACATAATTTCGGGAATATTTTGGAATAGTTGAAAATAAAAAGACGATTGAAATCGGAACTGTATAAACGGCATTGGAGCGCGCCCGGTGCAGTTTTGTGGTGAATTCTAAAGGAATTCGAAGAAAAGGAAAAGTAAAAGGAGGAAAAAGACAAGAAGTGAAGATAAAGTGACAAGTGCAGGAAAAGAGAGAGGATTGGTGACTGTCAGAATGACACTTGGAAGATCACGTACGTTTGCCAGGAAGAAACTGCACCCCTTTGTAAGTTATATAAATAAATATTACTTACTCTACTCCACTAATAGCGGTGTGTCCACGAGGGACATCACTCGGCGAGGCAATTAATTATTACCACCGGCCCCCGGTAGAGGCTGGTTCAGTTGTGTTTTAATGAAGGTTCTATGACGAAGGACCTACTTACTCTTGGACACCGAAAACTCTGCTTTTAACGTTTAACCGCCGGGAATTACATTGGACTCTGATTTGGCCAGTCGTTTTTTAATTTTTAATTGGTGTAACGTCATAAATATTATATTAAACGGACGCAGAAGAGATGTAGTTGGTGCCGACATAATAAAAGCTCTTGCCCTACAATACGTAGCAAAGTGAAAAAAAAGGTATCTTAATAAAAATTAACTAATTATTTGTCCAAAGAACACGTATTTTCAGATTATGTTAATAAAACAGATAGTTTTAATACAATATTAAAATTTATAGATATCGCATTTAATTATTGTATATATTACTGGCAGATAATGCCAAAAGTCCCCCATGGTATACCTTAGTTTTAGGTATCACAATAAAGATTAAATAAATAAATATTATTAACATCATCTGAAAGTGTAAAAAAAGTCAATATTTAATATTCCAGTGATATGCAAGAGCTCCCGCTTGACCAGTTCAGTCGATATAAGTTACTCTATGGTCGAGCGCGCACCTTCTTTCACTCACAACCACGCACAAACGCGTAATCTCATGAACGCTCCCTTGATTCTCCAAAGGAAGCGGCGAAGTCGAATTATTTTGAATAATATACAGACAGCCATATTGGCGATACTTATAATCGTATTATTTGCTTTATTCAATAAGTAATATTATATATTTAGGTAAATTCTTCGCTAAACAATATTTGAATTTTTATTTGAATCATTAATATACAATGATACTGTTAAATTTTAAACTAAACAACATTACGACGTCAACGGAAAACAGAATGCAAGATTTTGCTATACCAAGGTGACTGTGATGACACTTTGTAAAAGACAGAATTAGGTTTCAAACCTGTGTTATCTATGGGATAATCAAATAAAATTTTACCAGTCAAAACTTTAAAATTAAACATGAGGAAAGCTATCTTAGGATAATGTTTCATTAACTTCACGCTTAATAGGAACATCATGTTGAGGAATTTCCGACCGAAATGCGTAGTGTACAGAGTTGTGAAAAAGGAATTGAATACTAATTTAATTTTGGATGCTAAAGATAGTTGATTGTATTCAGGCATAGATTCAAAACAATCGTAGTCACGGACGAAGAGAAGTCTCGCTTTTCCTGGTAAACCTTCGATAGCTGGTTTTGATGTTAGAGTCGATGACTCTACGCCTGTAAAAAATGTGAAAAATATTTTTATAAGTTACACAGCTAACTTAATTTCGAGAGACAGGAAGAGAGAGAGAGAGACGGAGCATTAATTATCTTTATTGGTTTCCTTCCTCTCAATTCCTTTATGCCGATCATCATAAAATTTGAGTATTAATTTAAATAAATTATTAATTTAAATAAATTATTAATTTAAAAAAAATATTAATTTAAGTAAATTACAGTAACGGGCGTTCCGGCGCCTGACAATATCCCATCATCGGTATGGTTTTGGTTTAGTTTGACATGGTCACAATAATTAATCCTTCATATTGCTCCACTGTTGAAATTAGGGAAGAATACCAGCCCTATTTGACCATGGATGTCACAGAAGATGACTAAGGATACTATTCTAAATATCTTACCCTCATATCGGTTTATTAGGTGGTAGTACTCCTGCTCTACCTTAGAGTCGTTTGGATAGGTACCACCGTCTTGCCTATTTCTGTCGCTAAACAGTGCAACAAAGATTGTGTTCCAGTTAGCTAGTATAATTACATGCAATGACGCATTCAATCTTAGTCCTCAGGGTCAACGACGCTTCTGTTACCTGCTTCAATTGAAGTTGTTTCCACGTATCCTTGGGCTAAAGCAGCCCCTTACCACACGTGGACTATTACATGATTACTGTAGTCACTCCGATTTTATATAAAAAAAAACTACATAGCAAAGTAATGTCACTGGGCTGACAGTCTAAAACGATGTGAAGCTGTTTATAATTTTTACTGCCATTTACTACTGACAATACTTTTAATACTTTGAACGATTACAAATATTAGTTTGTGTCTTAATCTGCCATTTACTAGAAGTCATGATATTTTTATGACCCTTAACTTAATCGACTCTTGCTAACCCCAGGCGAAGGTATAATATTACTAGAATAAAACATTAAACAAACCTGTATCATCAGAGCGACCTTTCAATTTTTCTCTTAATAACTTCTGAATTTTTATCCTCTCCTCTTGAGTATAAACGTAGCCAGGAACCTCAGCTATATACTTATTCCAATAGAGCAATGAAGGTGTGTTTACAGTAGGATTAACTGACGACACACCCTCCAGCATTATATGAGCCATGTATTCGAAGTATTCCGGTGTGTCGTTTAAGCAGGGCGTGAACACGCGCTCTAGAATAAGCCGGCATACTTGCCGCGTCTCTTGGATCGTTGTTCGACAAATGTTATATCTGAAAGCATATTTGACAAGATTTTTTTTTATTTCCGGTGACAATTTGCGGTGCTGTCATTGTTGTGAGTTCCGGTTTGTAAGTTATACTGAGTCTCTATAATTATAGAAAATGTAAAGCATTCCATGTTAGTTCTAATCTTTAATCTTCTTCGATTAAAGTTGTTTGTAGGTGCCCATGGGCTTCAGTAGCCATTTACCATTTACCAGGAGGTATATATTTTAGGCTATCCATAATAGTAGCAGCCTGATTGAATATCTCTGGAGTTCTAGGCGCTTCAGTCATCGCATTTGGAATTATGTTATTATTTTTTATTTTCAAGCCGATTAGGAATACAAAAAATCGCTTAGTTAAAAACTATTACCTATCTTCGATACCAATCATGAATCCTATAACTCGCCAAAACTGGTTATAAGCGTCCCAGTCATTTTCCTCCAATGTCTGTATACCAAATTTATCATGTTTCAAAATACTGAAGCCGACGAAACCAAACTGCGTCAGTGCAAGATCTCTTTGAGATATTAAGCCTTGGCCTTTTACTTTTGCTGCCAATGTCATGCGTATGTGTCTTCTCCGGACTCTCAACATTGACTCCCAGGAACTGTGGAACATAACAATTCATTTTAAAATTCCGGAGGTGTGCATTAAAGTTGGACTAAATTGTAAACACCACAGCTTTTCTTTTTTCTTGACCTTAGTTGACGCTATATTATGTTTAATAACATATATTAAGATAAAATGGCAATGCTGTTATAACATTACTAATATACCTATTCATCACTCTAACTAAACCTTAGTATCTGGAGTGGTTCATGGCAATAGTAGAACGGCGGGCTCGAACCTGTGACGAAACACTTCACAGACCGCACACCGCACGTTTTTCAATATGCAATAGAAAGTTTGTTTTGTTGTGTTCAAGTTTGAAATTTGAATACTATTTTTAGGTATAAACAGGTATAAGACGGAAATGTAAGAAAAATGTAGTAAAATATTTATTAGGCTACTTTGAATACAGCAAGTTTCTATTACTGTATACATAAAGAAGAAAATTAAATAATAAAAAATACAGCTTAGTATCACTTTTTGGGTTGTCATCAAAAGTCTAGAATAGTGTTAATTCAATACAGAAGAAATAAGATTTATGAATTTTACTAATTGTTACTCACAGGCTGCCGGGCTTAAGATCTGATTCAAACCAGGAGATTGCATGGAGGAATGTAGACAGGTATCGCTTAAACGCTGGATAAGTATCATTAGAACGACGAGCACCAATCAAGATCTTCAGTATGGACGGCACGGCAAGAACGTCTACAAGACCCAGCAACATGGCCAGTGTCAGCCCATAGCAGTTGTACCAATAGAAGCGGCGCGCTCTGGAAATTGGTTTCTTTTTTAATTACATTGTTTTCAGAATGATTGCTTGTTCGATTCTGTTCGTGAAGGGGGTTTTTAATAGAAATTTTACTTATTTATCAAGAAATATACATACAGAGGCCACTGCCAAACATAGGCCCTAGTTTATTTTTTGGAGCGAGTTTATGAAAATGAGTATTCGTCACTTATTAAAAAGTGACAAGTCGTTATTAAATAGTATTTTTTTATCAAAACAATAGCTTAATTTCTCTAGTTTCTCGGGCTATTTAATACATGAACATAGAGACTAACTTTTCTGCATCTGAAAGACTTAAATTTGGTCAGTAAGGTTTGAATGCAGTGATAAAACACATAGACACCCATAATCGAATGATAGATGTTAACTCAAAATTTGCTGATGCCAACCCGGAACTTTAAACTGATACGCTGAACACCGAGTCATGGGATTATATTTCTTGGAGTAGTGTAATGATTAAAATAATAAAAAAATTCATAAACGCATATTTTCATATTTCTAAAACCGTTTACAGTCTGGATAATTTTCAATGTAGCCGCAATATTTGATCTTTACAAAGTAAGTAGGTCTTTACAAAGTAAGGCTCTAATTGATTAGCATTTTACTGAAATCTGTCAGATTGGAGTAACATTTTTGATACACATCATTGGAATTAAAAAGCCTTTTATAATGTATAAATTACTGATTACCATTATAATTAAAAAACAAGCAAGTTAGATTTATTAAAGGAAGGTCAACAACAAATGCAGATAACAGGCATTAAGTAGTTTTGTATCTTTAATAGAAATTATTACATAATACAGTCGTAGTTTGTTTGTGGACCACATAATTTTAATTTATAAAACTAAAACAGTTTGTAATGAAACAAATTAGCATTCGTTAATCCACACTGAATTATTTATGTTCTGATCTTTCTAATAGAATGAAATGCCTAAAGGTCACGACCGTGTGTTCCCCAAGGATCGACTTTTGGTCCATTATTGTTCATAGTGTACGATAATGATCTTCATCATATGCTACGTCCAAGATGGTTCCCTTCGTCGATAACACCCTACTTTTATTTAAGGAAATAACATTGTCGTAACTCTCTTAATCCTCTGTATGATGTGTCCAACTGGTTTGAGATAATTAATTAATTAACTTGCTTTTTCAAATCCGGAAAACACAGTCTTGTTTTCGCTGGAATGAGATAATTTATTACATCAAAATCTGCTCGCTAAAATTAGTCTGTATTTTAGGTGTATTTATTAATTCTTAGTTGTAGTGGGTAGTATATATCTATGAATAGTATAATACGAAGTCTCAATCTGTGTTTGTCTGTGTATGCGCTTATAACTTCAAAACTTCTAAGTGAATTTCAATGCGATTTTTACCATCATTAAGAAAATTTTAATCAATAAATAAATGAGAAAGATTTATATGTATAACACATTCCCATTTAGTTTATAACAGATCTGTCCGTAGGAAGCAGGTTCAGTGAAGTTTATTCAGTTCAGTAAATGTGGACTATGTTAAAAACATAGTCCAGATTGCACATGCACTGTCGACAACAACCTTGAACCGGTCCGCTAGTAAGTTAGTGACCCAGTTACTTAAAAGCATAATAGCAGTTACCTAAAAGCAGCAGAATCCGCATGGGCGAAGTAACCAGTAGTGACAGACCCTTTTTTTCATTCATGTGGATATACCTAACAAATAGCAGCCCAAGCGGGGCAAGAATAGGCTATGTCGGCACCAACTAAAACCTCTCGGGTTCCACCTTTGCCGTATGTCAGCAGGACCACGGGAACGCTTTCGCCCACATCCGAGATCGCGCGGTTGGCGTTTTTAGCGGCTCGGGTGTGAATACTTCTTCTCCTTCTCCCTCCTCCACCTTAGCTAGATGCGCCGGAACACGGACGTGCCCGCAGCTGATCTGCTCTAAGGTTCCGCCGCCGACCACAATTTGGCAGTGGAGGGTACAGAGAACGGAGCATCGTAATACTGTCGGTATTACTCATCTCTCTCTTACGACTCCACCGCGGCCTTATCAGCGATGCGGTCCCGCCAGAATCGTAGAGGATAGGGAAAATGTGTATCGCAACTCCTCTTCTTCCACCACTCCACCTCGGTTGTGGAACCCAAGAAGAGTGGTGCACAGCAACGATGCAAACACTTTCACCACAGTTCACTAACCCGCATTCGATTCGGCTCGCAAAGCTTACTCTTTATGCGGCCAGCCCTCATCGCAAAGACAGGTCTGCCGTGTACGTTCTTCTTAGTTTACCATGGGAGACTATGCCACCGATACTAAGGCTGCCACGACAAGGACGACAAACCCATTTGGGAGGGTGAGTCAGATCCTATGCCAAGGCAATTAATTTTCACCACACGGTTAGAAGTAATCTATCATGCAGATAAATTTAATATGAGATTATGTCTGTGATTATCGAATTTTAATTTTCAAATAATTTTTCTGTAGAATATATTATATTCGCCTATTTGTCACAATCTGACTAAAATTCTTCTCTGTATGTCCGACCGAAATAACCCCACGACCACTGAAACGTGTAAATGAAAATCCATCGATATGGGTAGTAAATCTAATATCAATGTAGCAAATATTTCATAAATCTTAAATATTTCTGGAGATTACATGGATTCATTCGTTCATGCAGACAACGTCGCACGTTTAGCTCAGCAGCAGACAAATAATTTAAAATATTTTGTTATGTGTTATGGTTTCGAATATCGTTAATTACAATATTTATTTGACAAAAAAATGTTGTATAAAGTAAAGTAGGTATTTCATTAATTTGTAACATACAGGTTTTATAAGTATATTTATTTAAAGAACTAATGTTCTTATCAGTAATGGTCTACGATAAAAAAAAAACTGAAAGCTTCACTTACTGATTAAATTTTTCCTCATTGAACCATTCTGGAAGTTCTGGTGAAAGTTCTTCAATTTTTTTAATGTCTGATGGCGTCTCACTAGCTTCTTTGCTCAACAATCGGTTTGCGAGCTGCTCCGCTGAAATAATTACACGATAAAATAAAAAAATCAGGTTTTCATTATACCGTTGGTGTGTTAACTGTTATTATTCGATGCTTTTTCTTATTAATGATTTTGATATAATCTTTTTCACTAAACGCCAACCTCTCCTGTACGCGGTATACTTTGCTGACTAACAAACGAGGCTCTGGTAACCGAATAATCAGTGCTGGATTTAATATGAATCATATGAGGGTGTCATACATGTCTTATCACTTGAAAGCTGGAACGAAAGCTCAAGAATAAGTAGATAAAATTCTGATATCAAATAATCTAGCGTTTGGTTGGTAATAGTTCCAAAGAAATGGTTCCAAATTCAAATGTATTTCATAATCATAATTAATTATATCATCATAATTTAGGCTTGTGTATTTGTGTTTCGAATTTAGTGATTCATTTGTTTTCGCGCCTTTTGTTTTTTTTTTTGACATGCTTCTCTTAACAAATTGGAAAACTTGAAACATCGCGTTATTTACGAATTTGAGTTCCACCGTAGCATAAGCGCTGCAGAAACAGCTCGAAGGATTAATGATGTGTATGGGGAAGCTACTGTTAGAGAAAGCACGGCATGTCAGACTTAACGACAGGCTTCGGTGTGAAAAAACAATTTTAATTCACTTGAAACAAATGGGAAAAGCGAAAAAGCTCGAGAAATGAGTGTCGCATAAATTGAGTGAAGCACACCAACAAACACGCATTGAGTGCTGCATTATATTACTCAACCGTTGCAATAAAGACGGAATTTTGAAGAGTATCGTTACTTGTGATGAAAAGTGGATACCGTACGATAGTCGGAAACGCTCATTATAATCGTTGAACCCAGGAGAACTGGCCAAATCCTGTCCCAAGCGAAAGTTGACTCAGAAAAAGGAACTGGTGAGTGTAACGTGAACCAGTGCTGGTGTCATACACTACGGCTTCCTAAGATCTGTATTATCAACAATTGCAATCCATGGTGGAAAAGCCAGCCGTTAAACAACCGAGACTAGTGAATTAATCTAGCTCATTGCTGCTTTACGACAACGCTAGTGCCCAAACTTCACGAAATACGGTTGGTAAATTAGAGGAGCTGCGATTGGAATCTCTCCGACACCCACCATATTCCCCGGACCTTATTCCACCAGATTACCATTTTTTTCGTTATTTGGACAATTTCTTGCAAGGAAAAAATTTAATTCCAGTGAGGCTGTCCAAACCGCTTTCAAAGATTTTACTGATTCTCGCTCCCAAAATTTACGCACAACGAGGTGAATAATGCTATGACCAAAATAGTTCATCGGTTTAACGCTAATAATTTGCATCAAAAGGCAAAATAAACTAAAATAATCAAGAGAGAACTTGTTATACACGATGGTGTGAATAATGCTATGTCGTTAGCAACAAGGTTAAGCTGTTTATCTAAATGTAAATCTAAAAAATGAGTGACCAGGGTATAAAATCCGATGCCGGTACAAAAAAAAAATATTGTAATTTTAAGTGCGGAATTTGTTCATAATATACATACATATCTTCTCGTCGAGTATACCGCAAAGCCTCAAGACGAAAGTATACAACCAGTGCGTGTTGCCAGTGATGACATACGGATCCGAGACTTGGTCCTTCACTGCAGCCCGTATGAGGAAGCTCAAAGTTGCTCAGCGCGCTATGGAAAGGGCTATGCTCGGTGTTTCTCTGCGTGATAGAGTCTGCAACGATGATATCCGCAGCAGAACTAAGGTAACCGACATAGCCGTAAAGATCAGCAAGCTGAAGTGGCAATGGGCCGGCCACATAGCTCGCAGAACTGACAACCGCTGGGGAAAAAAGGTTCTCGAGTGGCAGCCACGTACAGGCAAACGCAGTGTAGGACGACCCCCCCACAAGATGGAGTGACGACCTGCGCAGTGTTGCGGGAAGTCGATGGATGCAGGTGGCTTAGGACCGAGCTTCGTGGCAATCTTTGGGGGAGGCCTATGTTCAGCAGTGGACTTCTGATAGGCTGAAATGATGATGATGATGATACATACAGTTAATAACAACACACGTTGCCCTAGACTAGGGGTCGGCAACCTTCAAGTCGGAAGTGTTAAAATTACAATTTACAAAATTTAAAAAGCGACAAAATTTTTTCTTGCCACCAATAAATAGTACTTACATAAATAAAGTTTTTTGATAAAAAAAACTAACCGCGTATGGAACTAAAGAGCCGCACGTGGCTCGCGCAGATGCCGACCCCTGCCCTAGACTAAATAAGCAATTTTTTTTATAAAATGAGTTGATTGAAATGTATAATTATAAATGATTTCAGGAGTTGATTTTACCTCGCTGAGTTGTTGTCAGCAAATTGAAGATAAGTGATTTATTCGCCATTGATATTGATACCGCGTTCTTTCCAGTTCAGTTGGGACCCTTAGGGATAGGAAATTGTTGAACGGCTTTTGTTTTAAGGGTTAGGTTGAGGTAAGTTTGTGGTTTGGAAAATGGAATATATCGGAATAGGTAGAGCAAAGATTATAATACATTTATTCCTTCGCCACTTACTCCGAAAAGTTTGATTACTTGTCAGTTCGGCATGCAGCATGAATGTATGAAAAATTTTATATCTGTTATTTATTTTTAAAGGTACCTAAAGAATACCTAAGTTGGAGAGCATGTCAAATTTATGATTTAGTGTTGAAATGGATAAGAATGTGATATAATGATTGTATAGGATTATCTGTGGCTCCTATGCCGGCGAAATTAATTAGTCCATCTTTTATTTCAGGCATATTTTCTATAGAACTTTCTTTTGCAAGACTTGTAGATGCTCCGCTATCGACAAGAAGAGGCAAGTGCTTGGAAGACACTGATGTTTGGACTCATGCAAAACATTTTTTCGATGGATTAGTTGTAATATATGTTTTTAATATATATCTTATTTTTTTCAGGCGCTGCACTCAATGGATGAATTTTATTCCTTGGCTGTATGCCGCTGTATACAGGTAGGCGCGACTTGAGGAGGCAAAGTTTGATTCCTTAATATGTTATCAACACTATAAATTTATGGCTACACTGGTTGTTAGAGAGAGGCTGAGAAATAATACAATCACCATGAATTTGGGATTGGTTACCCTGTTTGTTTAGTGGCAGGCATTGACAAATTGTTTGCAGATATTGTATCACCACTAAAAATTCGGGGCTGGATTCCCTGTTTGTTAGTGGGTCTTTGAGATATAACATATCAATTATGAATCAGGAGCTTACCTTGTTTGTTAGTGGGACGCTTGGATATAATATCTTCATTATGAATTTGGGGCTGGTTACTCTGTTTGTTAATGGGATAACTGGGATAATACGACTAGAGTTTGTTTAAAATATAAATTTATGTGATATTGTGAATTAAAAGCTTTTGTTTTGTCGATACTCTGTTCTTCTGGTAAAGTTAATTGTATGAATCGCTTGATTTCGGCTTGGAAAATTATTCGATGATGTTTGAATGATGCCTTGATTTTAATTATTTCCGTAACGCCTATTTAATCATTCCTATATTCCTTTCTTCGACTGATTTTGTAGTGTGTCCTGGCACTTTGTAATAGCAGCACACTAAAATAGCGGACCTATACGCGAGCATTTGTACATTAATGTAATTATTTAATCTTTGGTATTAAATCTTTGCTGTCTATAATTTCTATATGGTAGAAGTTGGCTTTGGGGAAAAGGCCTGTGTATTTGTAAATTCATGTTATTAGATGAAGATGAACTGCGTGGAAACGTGACTTGGAGTATTGTTTCCTCGTAAATGGCGAAGTTAATGGCGTCATTTAAAGTTTCTGACCACGGTCGATAAGCGCGAATTAAACCCAATAATAAATGTATGCAACGCTAAATCTTACATTGCAGCGACACGGCCTGCCAATTTGGCATTTTTTAGGAATTGATATATTAATTTCGGTTAGTAATTTCGATTGACAGGACTCTATGCGTAATGCAAATTGTTGTTTCGCTATTAGATTGACGACATTCTTGAAGGTCTGAGATCAGTGCGGCATAGTGTATTTTTTCCCCAAATTGTTACTTAAGAAAATCTTCGAGCTGTGGTCAACTTTCAAAGTCTTTATATAGCACTTTCTAGAGCATGCGGTTTTGACCCGGCGTTCGAATTGATTTAAAAGATATTTTAATAAAATGTATTGTTGTGTATTTGTGTGTTATTTTTAAAACCGATTTAACCTTTCTCTATTACCATTTAATTTACTAAAGAATTTTTTGTAAAAATGTTAAATCTACTTCCTTGCAAGTGGGCACCGAACTAAGCTTATCTTTGGTCATGGTTCTTAGAGTTTAAATATTAATCAAAACAAAGATAAGTGCTGAGACACGAAACTACGCATAGATTGATTATGTTGCACGGGTCTCGAGTTCACATAAAATTAATGAATGATACACCATGAAATTTTAATTTTAACACTTTGAAATAAATTTTCTTTGTAATTATATCTAATATTCAAATACTGACGTCGAAAATAGAATCGTCGATATCTGGCGTTATTTTATATCAATTAACACCTAAGAGTTTTGAAATTATTTCTCTTAATATTCGATGAACGACATAGCACTATCTTTAGTGTACCTAGTACGTTTGATACGGATCATCTTGTTACCAGGGCAGGACCTTCAATGTAGTTCGGCGTTCAGCAGGTAACATCGGAGACAGGTAGGATTCAGGAGACGGCCACAGGAGATTTTGTGCACAGCGACAGGATACAAAGTTTATAATAACCGATATTTTTACTTTTACACAACATACAGCGATATTTTCAGGAAACCGAACTTTCGTTTCGCACACGAGCAGAGGCGAACCGAGAATCTTTACTGATCCCTTTACAGCTACCACTAATGTTATACGGGGTTCCGTAGAGTTCGTTGTAGAATAAAATTGTCACAGATAACTTTATAATTCTAAATTTATTTTATACCGAATTATTGAGTCAATCATTTACGAATTTATTTATATTATATTTGAAATGTAATGAATGAATAACTTCAAAGAGACACCGGTTGATGAATCGCCATTAAAACGCAATAGTGAGTATTACAACTACAAGCCTCTGTCATAGACCAGGGTACAGGACGCTTTTGTCTTTGTGGTGACAAATTACATTGATGTTTTCGTCTCGTTGAAACAAAATAGGGAAAATAATAAGAAAATATTTTTTGAAATGGTTTTTGCACCTTTACAAATAAAATAAAATAAGATTTATGTCGTTGAATCATCCTTTTATACATATACTCGTGACAATAAATTAAAAAGTCGATAATAATGCACTCCCTCAAACGTACTGCAATAAACGTTAAAAGCATTACAAAAAAAACAAGACATTTTATTTTTCTCGTATTTTATTTACATGGCGATTTTTAAAAATGAAAACAGTGAAACATTATTAAAGTAATTTTTACCTCAGTTTTAGTAACGTTACAGTTTCAAGCATTTTCTTTTAAAAAGAAAATCTTTTCCGTTGCACTTAAAGGCTTTTCTTGATGACGTCTTCTTCAACATCCTATTAATAGTCTAATGCACTGCACTGCCCGCGTGGCATCGGCGTAGCAATCTGCCACTGCATTTCTCCCCGTGTGTCTAGTAGGACGCGTCTTAGGCAAAAGTTTTGGCTACCGACAGTTAGCGGGATATCTCAAAAAATATTAGATCAAAAATAAGTAGAGCGATGATGGGCAGCAACGTCTAAGATGCGAGATGTCTGTTACTGGGATCGCCAACCCCCCTGCCGAGCGTTGTGATTACGGTAAATCCTCCTTATGGAAGAGGCCTATTCTTTATTATTTTACTATATGGCTTATTAATGTAATTCAACGAATATGTAAAACAAATGTAACAAAATAAGCGAAATAAATAATTAAAAATACATCTCGTTTTCGTTTCCATTGCCAATAAACACTTGAAACGGAGAAAATCAAGACGATTTGTATATTTTGATACCTTTTCTGGGGTTTCGTACTGAACTATTTAGGATCTGTCTGTGTCTCTGCCTGTAGTACAAACGCTCTTGGCGTCTCAATATATGTAATGTATGTACATAAAAATTTTAATATATTTCATAAGTAAAGTGATCTACACAATGTAAATACTAGGAACAGACACTAGTTTTATTAATAATGTCATCTATTTTTTAATTAATTCAATCCGTGTGCTGCATCGTACTGACTACGGCCATAATATAACTTACATTGCAAATATAATGTAAAGTGGAAATGTCATTGACATATTCGCTCAATTATTGAAATGTCAGCGTCGTCCGTTTGGTTTTGCCGAGTCATCCAAATCATTCCAAATGGAAATCCGTAATCTCGTGTGTTGTTAAATTTTGTGTTTGAAGAGGAAAAAATTTAAAATATACATTCCGTAAATTTTTTTTAAATACATTTGAAAGACTTTTTCGTACAGCTTTCGACATGGGTACTGGGTACGAATCTCAGTCGAAGCCAATATTTATGCAGAATCGCCAAGTTTCCGTTTTCGGGCCTTGTCTTGTAATGTTCCGTGCCTCTGGCTCTGCATCTGAGCCATCCTCCGATCTTATCGTACGGACAGATAAGACCAAGTGAGTGCCTCTGTGTTTCCGCGTACAACTGCAGCACTATAATATCTCCTGCACAGATGAGAATTGCATATAATAGTAATCGGAAGTTGTCGCCGTAGTCGCGTGGAAGTCAGCCAGGAGTACATCACCGAGGGCTCGCACCAATAAGTCGAAACTTAGGTACGATTAGTATCGTTGGTCTGAACACTAAGACAGCGACAGGCTCAGGCTATTTTAAGCAAACGTGTCAGGCTCACCACCTGACACGTTTGTTTAAAATAAGCTTTTTTTTATTTATAGAAGAAGGGTAAGTGATCACCGACGCCCACGAACATCCACAACACCAGAGGAGCTACAGATGCGCTGCCGGCCTTTAAATGCTCTCATGAAAAGTGCGTTATAATGGCTAAAATAAACGTCTAGGCCTCTGACCACCCCTGTATTGGGTATGTGCTCTTAAGAGGTTTTTAATATTATTCAATTGGTTTTACATTATTTGAAGTTTTAGTTAATACTTGGCGTTTCGAAACAATAGATATTCTACTGTTAGGAAACGCGAAGCGTTAATCTGCCGTTTCACAATTTAACAAAGACGTCTACTACATCGGCCTATTTTATTCCATTGCTGAACATAGGCCTCTGCGAGAAAGCGCCAGCGTAGGCCGAAAGCTCAATTTGACAGCTTTTAGATTATTTATAATTAGATTGTGGTGACCAACGAGCTAAAATCCACGTAATGGTAAGTGGTCACTGCAGCCCATGCAGTAACATGATGCCCATGACGCATGGACGCCCATTGAACGACTTCAATAGAAGGATTCAACTGTGTTGCCACCCTTTAGTAAGGTGAAATGCTTCCCAGCCTATAATGTTACCGGTTTAGGAAAGCGGTACAATTCTACAGTATGAACAGTTTTTTATATGATTCATTCTCACATACAAAATAAACTTATTTTTAAGAACTAAGTCGTTAACGGTCGCTGGTTTCATCATTCACCATTTCAGCCTGTTATGATCCCACGGCTGATCATAACATAATAAGGCTCTCCCAAATATTACCACTAAGCACAGTCTCGGGCCACCTGCATCCATCGACTACCCGCAACACTAGGGCGGGGAGGTGGAATCGACTTACACTGCGCTTTGCATATACGAGAATGAGGTAATCGACGAAGTTTCTTCGCCAAAGGTTTTCAGATCTTTTAGTCATGTAAACGGCCTTTACTGGGTATGTATACCAAGGAAGGGAAGGTACAGTTTTGGAACATCGCAGAATGGTTTCCATTCTTGGATCTTCGTTAGTATATAGGTAGGTTATGGGTATGTACATAAAAAAAGTATTGTAGCTATAGAACGGTGTCTGTGTGTCGTTAGCTTAAATAATAGATCGGGGAAAAAGTTTATCCCTATTTTAAATACAAATATTTTTTATCATAGTTTGTTTAGATTTGATTATAATATACATGAGTATGTACCACTTTTTTGATAACTTGTTGCCATTTTATACGTGACATAATCCCAACGATGTAGAAATTTTGGGACTTCTGATCAAAAAAAACTGCGACTAGTAGTTTTGTACACTCCTCTCCTGATGTTATGCCTACACTCCCTAAATAATACCGAAACAGGTGAAAATCTGAGGGTACAAGGTCAATGCTATATGGAGGATGCTTAAAAACTTCCCAACCAAGCTGTCTCAATATTTGCCGTGTGGTTAGCCAGATGTATGTGGTCTGGCGTTATCATAATGAAAAACTACACCCTTTCTGTTGATCGATTCCGCCTGTTTTTTGTCTATTTCGTGCTTGAGAACTTTCTTGATGAGACTTATCAGCTGTTGGTAGTAAAGATCCGAATCGATGGTTTTGTCCGGCGAAAAAAGTTCATAATGAACGATTGCCTTAAAATCCCACTATATACACAAGATCACTTTATTTTGCTCTAGTCTGTGGAGCTTGATTACCATGATTTTTTTTCGCACGCTCTTGTTGTAGGCAATTCACTTTTCTTCACCACCTTTTCAAAAACTATTCGGTTTCATTACGTTTCAATAGAGAATTGCGAATGATTGCAAATGAGTACACGGTTGATAATTATGCATTAAGATACCTTGTCAAAAAATTATTCGAGAATAACAATTTTTAAGTCTTTATGATAAGATATGACAAATAAAATTTTATTAATAATATTCAAACGTTCAGTTTATTTGCTAACTTCTATATTTATATATGTAATTACCTTATACATATATCTACAGTTAATGCCTATAATATAGTAAATTGAATTCATTAAATAAATGATCATCATTACTTAATTAGAGTAGTTAATAGAAATATGTGAAATGTGATTAGTAGTGGTAATTAGAAAAAAAATATGAAATGGTGAGAAATTAAAAAAATAACCTACAACAAATCACAATAGTTATGCTACATGAACATTGACGAAGTTTAAATAACACGACGCAAATCGCCTAGTAGTTGCGGTGGCGTAAACCTTAGAAAGAATGTAATTTATAGATGGTCCAATTCCAATCGAACATTAATTTGAAAAATAATTGTAAATTGACAACGTTGTCATTCTACGAATTGATCATTGTGTATTGAGTTTAAGCTGCAAATAAAAAATTTTAGAAACTTGTTTCATACAGTTTGTAACGTATATATAACTTTATAGTCAAGAAACCAATTAGGAAGCTCCCGAGGAATAGACGTCGTAGTTAATGAATATTTTATGGATTTGGAAATAACGAACTGGTGTTTTATCGGTATTAATACCTTACTACTCAGTTGACGGTCCAGGATTCGCATTATAACTACTGGAATATTCTGGAATATTAGAAAATTATGTGAAAATCGAAAATACGCACTGTAAGTATAGGAGGCCCGAAACGCTCTAGCGGGCAGTTAAGTTGTGAGCTCCGAGGTAAGAGGAAGACAAGAAATAAAAGGAAGAGGTTAAAGAGACTATGTTGTATAAGTGGATTGTTTATCACAGAATATTATTTACAGATACTGAAAGTTGTCCGAATAGCAAGGTACTCAAGGCCAAGGGACTCTGCCTCTGCGAAAAAACTTAGGACCCTATCTTGAACTAATGGAGAAGAAAGTCCGGTCATTTTACTTACCAATTGCGCAACTGAGTGCGTTGAACTTGAGTTGCGGAACTATTACAATACAGTATATTTATTATCACTTATAGAGTCATGTTATATTAAAAACTAAAATATTTTTTTTGTAATATTCTATAATAGGATATTGAATTTTTTCGACAAATATGTGAATGTATTAACTTGTTCTTTTTATATCCAAAACTAATATCGAGGATTAACAGTTTGTGGTTTATAAGTAAATGTAAGGTGTTGAGATCAAACCTACCTCCGTGCGGGTTCGTGACTCGTCGTGGCGGGAGGGCTTAGTAGTCGTGGCGCGGTATCCACGATGATCCAAGAGGAACCTACCTAGTCAGCCAGGCTTAGCAGGGAGGGCCGACTCGTAGCCGCCCCCAATTGGCATAACGACCCGACTTTAGATTTAGTGGACTTTGTGAGGAGAATTGACGGTGATGCGAAGTCACCCTCCCTGCCCTCCTCAGCCTAGTTGGAGTCGCAGGGCTATCCCGGAGTGCTAGTGCTCCGTTAGGCCCCTATCCTCTGCGAATCAGATGGGGCCACACCGCCGATGCCACTGAGATGAGACCGAAGGTAGACAGGAGGCCGATATGTGGTCGCCGGCGGAGGCATAGACCCGATACTTCGCGGGGTGCCAGAAGGGGTGATGCTTTCGAGCTTCGCCTTCCAGACCTCTATGACCTCATCGAGGGCAGCAGCTCAAAATTACTTCAGCGTTTGTGCTCAAAAGTTTACTATAACCTTAGTGATTATCTTAATGACAAGGAAGCATGGAATAGTGTGAACATCTTGTAACTTGACGACGCTATTTTCAACTGGCAAGTATATACTCAATTATTTTTATTTTCTGAATGATCTCGTAGAAAATTGTAGGTGTGCTCTTTGGGATGTGATAGTGTTTGCTGTAGTTGTCATATCTACGAGTACGTGTATTGCAGACTTGAGTGTGTCATGCTTGCTGCGGGCCTCTGCTTGTGGCGGGCTCGTGTGGCGCGTCATCCACTTCTCTTTGTTATGGTTGAGGAGGGCGATGGCCGCCACTTGCGTCCTACTTTTTTAGTACGCGGTAGAGCCAAGCGGTAACTTTTGCTACTGCTCGAATGGGCCGGCTCGGCCGGGGTAGTACCACGACCTTGACGAATACCGTCGTGAAGTAGAGGCATCTTGTGCTTCTGCGTTTCGTTCGGTGAGGAAGGTGACCTCGGAGGCCCACTACCCTCTCCCCCATCCCCCTCCGCATCCTCCCTCCCATCCCACCCCCAAATATCTTTAAAGACCATCAACGCACCTGCAGCTCCTCTGGTGTTGCAGTAGTACGTGGGCGACGGTAATGACTTACTATCAGGTGAGACGCTGGCTCGTTTGCCCTCTTTCCCAAATAAATAAAAATTAATACTTCGCGGATGTTGCTTATGGAGGCTGGTCTGCACGAGTTTGCAGTGCACTTGTGCCTTGGTTTTGTGGATCACTATATTCTTGTAGCATGCTTTTAGTTGCCTATATCACCATACCTTTGATTTGATGACATGCATTACAATTATTGAAACTAAAAGGGGATACCTACGGAGTTTCTTTCACCTGTTTCTTTTCCGTTAGAGGAACCTCTCTACAATACGATGTTAGATTGTAAAAACGAATAATAAGATTTTACATTTGACAAACGAAATTATCTTTCTTACGTCGAACAATTAACAACTTTTAAAAAGAAATTAAATATTTTACAAACTTCGAAATAACCAATACCATTGCATCGACAAACGTAGGCAGAATTTACGATCCAAAATATTTTTATCATAATGAACATTCGAAATTTCTTTCCATTGAAATTAGTATATTAATCAATAGAATAAAATGTTTATTATCTTATTAAAGAAAATTAAACTCACCGTTAAAATCCATTGCTCACAAACTTTAAATACACTAATGGCGACAACTATACACAGATATTTATTATTCTTCTTCCTTGCTATCTCCTTTTCTTGTTTCACTAGAGGCGAGGTGCTCCATCCACTGCCTGCGCTGTCGCTCGGTGATTACGTACGTGGCGAGCAGGCTTAAAGAACTTATCGAATGACTTTCGGCGATACGTTTCATTGAATATTCATAGAATTTAATTATAGTTATGTATCTGTGAGTCTTCATATTATCATAGTAAATGCATAAAGCCTACTACTATTCGGGATTCCTTTCATTTTTAAAATGGTTTTGAATTGCGATTTGAACTGAGTCGAGAATATTCCGCCAGGCTGCAACAATGCGGGGTGGAATTACATTTAGAATTTTTTTCTTCTGTTTCAGTAATGCAAGTTTTCTTCACCATTTCAAATTTCATGATTGCAGATATAAACAAGGACGGCAGATCGAGTGGGGAAAGTGACTAATTTTTTACCTTACAAATTATTAAGTCCTATTTTAATGTCCTATTTATTTGACCTTTTTACCTATTTTAATGACTTATCGAAAACTGTCCCTACATAATCTATACTAATACTAGCTGGCCCGGCGGACGGTGTTCTGTGCTTTCCGGTAGGCGGCGGGATGAGTATGAAAAATAAAACACATTCATTATATTGATTTTTTACCCTAAACCATTGATTACTGATTATTGACAATATCAGTAATGTTTGTCACAGTTTGTTAATAGCTTCACTACAGCGCTGCCTATCGGATCCTAGTATACCTATTTACCATCGTCTCGACAGGACAAATATATTGTAAGAATATACACACCGTCGATTTACATTGAATAATTCAAACATAATTTTTTCATACAAAAAATATATTATATTTAATCGAAACTTTTTACTTTTAATATATCTTTATTTACCTCAATATCTGGTCATCCTCGTGTTTAATTCTTCGAGTCGAAGTTTCCTCTACGAAAGCGATTAAAGCAAAAATGCACAGTGCGTTCGTTAGTCGTATCCTTTCCTAACGCGGCTTTGGAAGACGTCGCTGCTGCGTTAGAACCACATCGGAACTCGTATTCGAAAATTACGATAATATTTTTTGGTTTCTATGTTTAACTCAATTACAGAATGTAAAAAAAAATCAAACAATAGAACTTTGCCATACCATTAAAACCGCGACTTCGTACTTTAACCCCTGTTATAAATTAAACCACTGGAGCGGTTTTCGAGATATGTTTCTTATGATATTGCGAAAGACTCAATTTTAATAATGATTTACCAAATTTTTTTAAATTTTTAACCCGAGCTAGGGCGGGCAAAATAGCTAACACAGCAGTTAACAGTAGCAGTCAATAATAAAAATACATTTTCAAATCCTATTCTACATTCTCCTATGGGCTGTCTTCGAAACTTATTGTCGTTTTTATAATTTTTTGTCTTATATTATTTTATTGTTAAAAGAAATAACCTAAATGCCAATTTAAATGTTTCTAACTTCAAAACAAAGGACTATCATATTTTTTTCCATTTGTTTATTTATTCACCTCTTTAGGGGTTGTTTTCGTAAAATTCTTTGTTAGGGGTTACCTACATACTTTCAGGTTACAATCTAGCAAGTTTTATACTTATTTTATACTATACAATTATTATTTTTTGTACTATATTTTGATTTTATACAGGTGGATGCGACGTTACGAAATTTAATTGAACTTCATATTGTGCAGGCTGTTTCTAAGTCATACCCCAAATATCAATTATTTAAGTACATTAGTTTAGTTACAGGATAACTTTTTAGTTTGTGTTAGTTTGCCTTTAGATACATACTATAGTCTAGTCTAGAATATACTACAGACATATTACTGTTTCTGGTTTAATCACCGCAGTTACAATTTTTGCCGATTTCGGAATTTTGCATATATTATATGTAAATATTCGATGCAGCCTATTTATCTTATCTATATATTTATCGTTCATCGTTACCTTTTGAATGGCATACATCGATAAAACTATATAATTATTTCACTGATACCTAAAATAATATGGTACCCATATTAGAGAAATATAAATAAACAGACATTTGAAATTTTGGTGGTCTTTATAGTATAGTATAAATTCTACACACTTTTTACGAAGTTCGGCTAACTCTACAATATAGTATTTAATGTGTTAAAATAGCAGCCTGTAATTGCCCTCTGCTGGGAAAAGGCCTGCTCAATTGCGCGTTGGCGGGCTTCACATATCCTCGAAATAATATTTTTTTTATTATTTCTCAGATATGCAGGTTTCCTCACGATGTTTTCTTTCACCGCCAAGCACGTGGTAAATACAGCACTTAAAATTGCTATTAACAATTTTAGTGGTGCCCTTACCAGGATTCCAACCCAGGTCACTCGCGCTCTGTGATAACTAAAGTGAGCGTCCTGACCACTAGGCTACCACGGCTTTTTAATGTGTTAAGACGTAAGTTGAGTATAAGCAATATTTCCAAGAAATGAACGCCGGATTTTTGCTGCTGCTTTCCTTAATAGAGTAAGACACGGAAACCATATTACCTGGTAAGAACGGGATTGCTGAAGTAAATATTCAGAATGAAATTTTAATTATTATTTTAGTAAGTTAATTCGGTTTCCTTTAGTGAAATGAAACAAGGAGGCGACGAGATGATTAGGCATTATAATCTACTACGGATTGTCTGTGGACACTGCAATAGAGACATCTCGTAAACAGATTACAAAGAGTCGCCTCGTCATCGGTGTTCGGAAGCAGAGAATGCGCTCTTATCTTAAAAAAATACGCTTTAAGTTAAATTTCGGTCAATCTTATTCCACTAGAAAGGACAGTAGATTTAATTGCTCGCGCAGCGCACTCGCAGCCATTGAGAAAGCCACACATTTGATTTCTTGGGAAGATTATTATGCCTCTGAACCACCAAACTGTCGACTATCTCGTTCAGAGATGGATCTTAAGGGATCTTAGACATTAATTATTAAATATTATCATAAGAAAAAAGATCATACTGTATTTCATAGGAACGTAATAGAAAATATTTTTTTTTTACAATAAGAACAATGCATCGATTCCATATAACGTGTTACCCGAAATCAATTTGTAGCGATTTCTAACGAAGAAAAGTTGAAACTACAGTTTTTTGTTTGCCTAAACTTACCTAATTAAGTTTAAGTTTATAAAAGGAAGGCCTCAATTAAATATAATTTTATTGTACTCCATAAGAACAAATACAAAAAGGAAATTAAAAGAAAACTTATATTCGCCACATATTCACCTTGACGCTGAAAGCGATCTCTTCCAGACAATATACATTTTAATAGGTCGAGGATAAAGTTTATTCATATATTATATAAAAACTCCAGATATTTTTTATCACCGTTTTCTTACATTTGATTATAATATACGAGCATATGTGCTATTTAGTTTGATAACTTTTTGCCATTTTGTTTGATAACTTATGATAACCATTTCTGTAGAAATTTTAGAATTTCTTATCATAAAACTGAGACAAGAAGTTTTGACAGTCCTATCATAACACAGTACAATTACTGTGCTTTCCTTTAAAATGTAATTCACAAATATAACATGCGATGTAAAATAACATGAGCCTGCTCGACCGGGGTAGAGTCACGACCTCGAAGAATACTGGCGTAAATAAGGCATCTTGCGCTTCTGCGTTTCGTTCCGTAAGTTCGGCAACTGGAGGGCTACTCCCCGTCGCCCATCCCTCGTCCTCATTCTCTCTCCCAACCTACAAATATTCGTAAATGCCGGCAACGCACATGCAGCACCTCTGGTGTTGCAGATGTACGTGGGCGAGATAATAAAAAAGATACTACTCAGAAGTGGAAGGAATGTCTTAAACAATTGTCATGGTCATACGTACATGGAACGTTTAACATGACATTTAGTAGCTTTCACGTGTTGTTATGCCTTTTTTATAATATCTGTTTATGAAAATTACTAAAACAACAATTAAAGTAAATATAAATAATAAAAACTTATAAAATTGGATAAGCAGAGATCTAAAAGTAAGTTGTGAGACTAAAAGAATAATAAGATTTTAATATTTTAATGTTAACATGTCGTATTCCAGTATATTAAAAAAACATGTTATCATAAAATTTATAGATATTATTGATCGAAGAACTGAATTGCTTCTATAATGAGACTTTGATGTCTATCCGAGAACAGAACCAGAGTATGAAACTTATCCAATTGCAGAAACGTGTAAGACAAGGTGATGTGATATCCCCGAAACTATTTATTTATTTATTTATTTATTCTTTATTGCCTTAAGCTTAAGGTTACAATGGGCGGACTTAATTCCAAGTGGCATTCTCTACCAGTCAACCCTTGTTATGGTGAAAGGTAGTTGGCAAGTACAAAACAAAGAATAAAAAATAAAATAAAATAAAAAACTCCAATAAAAATAAGTTGATAAGTACATATAAATTAACAATATAATTAAATAAATATTTATAACATAAAATACACAAATACGTATACAAGTGTATAAAAGGATACATAAATAAATATATAATAAAAATCAAAAATAATAGCCGAATATTGTCAATGATCTATTATTCTATTAGGTAATTACGAACTAGACTCTTAAACAATTTCTTGCTAGGAGCTGCTTTTATCTTATCGGGCAGGGCGTTCCAGAGGAGTGTAGCTTGAACAGTAAAAGAAGAGTTATAGTATCCTGTATTATGTTGTGGAACGCGAATCTTAAGTTGGTTTATGGAACGAGGCTCTCGGTCATAAGCAGAATAAAGATATTGGAAATTATTCTTAAGATAAGAAGGAGAATTAGGATCAGTTAATACAGAATACAATAAACACAGAATTCTAGAGCTACGCCTTTGACGAATAGGAAGCCAATTAAGCTTGGAACGATAAGAAGAGACGTGATCATATTTACGTAATCCAAAGATAAATCTAATGCAGTTGTTAGGAAGGCGCTCCAACTTATCGAGACGTGATTGGCATAGGTCCGGGTAACACACATCTGCATAGTCGATAATGGGTAAAATTAAGGATTGAGTGAGCAAAAGCTTAGTTTTAAAGGGTTAGAAATTTTTCAAACGATATAGTGAACGTAAGTTGGCAATGACTTTCCGGCTGACTTCAGCAACCTGAGTCTCCCAACACAATGACTGGTCCAGATGAATGCCTAGATTTTCACAGTTTTAGAGAAAGGAATTAATGTTCCATTGAAATAAACTGGAGCAAGGTTACCATAATCAATCCCGGCAAGCATCCTAGGACCACCCACTATGATTGCTTGACATTTTAATGGGTTGACAGTAACCCCAAATCTGTGCGACCAATCTCTAATTATTGTGCATAAAGCTGCTATTTACCACTGCATTGGAAGATATCAAGCAGCTGAACTGGAAAGGATTCGGTATCAATATCAATGGCGAATCCTTCACTCACCATTGATTTTCCGACGACATCATCATTGTTGCGCGATCACTGAAGGAGTTGAGCACTGTACGTAATAACCTCAGTGGTGTCTCCTAACAGGTTGGTCTTAAGAAGAACTACCCATGGCGAAGATTCATTTCATATACCTCGGAAAAATTGTCAGACTAGACTATTCGTACTTGGTAGAGTCAAGCGACGGCTTTTGCTGCTGTCAAGGTGCAAAAGAGCGTGCAGCTCACCGATGGTAAGTGTTTACCGACGCCCACGTACCTTCTATGAGTGTTGCCGGCCTTTAAGGGTAATTGGGCACGGGGAGGAACGAGTGGTAAGAGACGAGCGAAACGCAGAAGACTTTACGTCGGTATTCTGCGAGGCCATGGTATTACCCGCATCGAGCCGGCCCTTTCGGGTACTGGCAAAAGCCGTCGCTTAGCCCTACCAGGTAAAACGAATGCGTAAAAACGGTGTGCTTTTTTCCCGTCAATAGACGCCCAAAACATGGACGATGGAGAGAGGAATGCACAAAGGGCTGTTACCTTGGAGGCGCCTTGGCGCGTCTGGAACAGTCGCTGGAGGGGGCAGCATACGAACCGCCAGCTGAAAGCAAAGACTGCACAATCACTTGACAGCCTCTGTCGCCTGTGTTGTCTCGTCTTTCAAGAGGTTTTCGTCATATGGAATCGTAAATTCAACCAAAAATATCCTGTGCCCGATCCATTAGTAGAATATTAGGCTTGTTCGCTATATCAATAATATTCGATTTCTTTTTTTTTATGGAAAAGACGGCAAGCGAGCAATTGGTTCACCTGATGGTAAGTGATTACCGTCGCCCACATACATCTGCAACACCGGAGTTCTACAGGTGCGTTGCCGGCCTTTAAGGGTATTTGGGAGATGGGAGGGAGTAAGAGGAGGGGGATGGGGAAGGCGAGTGGGCCTCTTTTTGTCAAAACTTAACACGGAAGAATTATCCATAAAAAACACTTATGTCTCGATGAAAATTATAATCCCACAAAGCGGTATTCGTCTCGCGCACTGAGCCGTTTACTATGAAAGGAAGAAATCTACTGATAATCTAAATTTTAAGACACTGCAATCACTTTAAAGAGTTCGTATTTACTATACAATTACTCATGCGCATATAAAAACTGCTTAAAAGAATATCCTCGTTATAAAAATCTGCCAATATACAGACAAAAGGTCCTAAGGTTCCTTATAATAGCGCAATACGAATAAATGGTTTACAGTGTATCATATTTTTTATTATCTGTGAACAATACTTTATAAACCAGTGTAATTTGTCGAAATTGATCAGTGCGATTTATACAAGCCTACAGTCAAGTAGTGATGTCCTTTTATACTACACTTTTAAACATTTGTAGTCAAAAAGTTTCATAAAACGACGTGTTATTTTTGTGCTGTTGTCGCTGAGAAGTATAATAAACATTTAAGTGAGGAAAAAATAGTCTTTGAACCATTGTCATGGATTTAACAGGTAAGTAATTAATAATTTAGTTTTAATATAATGATAAATTTAGATATTTATCATTATTCTGTGTGTGTGTGTTTGTGAAAATACGTTATTAATATAACGTCGTTGACGAATGAACGTTATTGACTGTTTTAAATTTACTTACGTACGTTTTAGAGAAGGGTCAGACTTCAAACCATAATTTCCCACCCTCAGAATATTTTATAAATTTAATGTATCCGCTATAGCTTTTTTTATTGTATATTCCCTATTCAATAAAAAAAGAATTATCAAAATCGGTTCACAATCGGCGAAGATATCGCGTAACATACATACAAAAAAAAGCAGGCAAAATGTTGAACCTAAGCAAATGCCGAAAAGCTGTCGAGACTTAGACTTATAGACTTAAACGTAAGAAAACACATAAAATTAAAATATAAAATGTTCGACTATATATAAGGAATTATAACATGTAATTAGTGTCCTGATTACTCTTTAAAAGACTAAAACTGTAAAAGTAGAGTAGGCTAATATCTATAAATCTTTAAGTCATTTAGTAAGCGGTATTTGCCTTCATATGATATTAGTTCATTATTATAGAATATGATATTAGTTTGTTATTATTATTTGAGTTCAATTATTGAGTTAATTTATTGAGTTAAAACTAATATCAATATCATATTAGTTTTAACTCAAGAACTACAAGATCTAGGCAGTTGAAATTTGGTATATACATTGGATTAATTTGTGACCTAGACGGACAATCAGAACAATTTTAATATTTTTATTTATTTAGTAGTCATAAACAATGCTTTTGCGTAGCTAGGAAGTACAATGATCTTACATTATTCTAACATAACCGCATTTTTATGACATTACTGCGATTTGTATGGTAAGTAGCCATGATTGCCGTGTCAGAACATTAGTTAAATGCCCATACATGCAAACGATTCTTCATCTAGAATGAACATTAGCATCTGTGAACTCACTTTAAGATAAACTGTATTGTCGGTTTTTACTCTTACTTTTATAAAAAATAGTCCTTAAATTAAACAGGGTTTCTTAACAGTCTAAGAAAAATCTTCTGCAGGAGTGCCAGCTTATATGGGTGATTTGCCGTAATAAACGTGCTTAGTAAACTGATCTGTGTTTATTAGTTTATTACATAAAGAAGCAGCCTGTAAATGACAAAGCCCTTCTCTTCATATTTGAGAGGGTTTTTAAGCCCGTAAGGGTCCGCCACGCTGCTCCAGCGAGGGTTGACGATGGGTAGAACACATATTTCTAAATTATTTGGGTCACCTTTATGTTTTTATTTATTTATTTATTTACAAACAACGCTTTACAAGATTATTAGAAGCAATAATATGTAATATTACTAAGCACAACAATAACAATCAGATAAGAGTATGAGAGGCAGACATCTAATTATGTTATTTTTCGAAATATTCTTCAATGCTGTAATTTGTTTTTTCTATTACAAATACTCTTAATTTTATTTGGTTAGTTGAATGGATATTGTTGCTAATTAGAATGATTTTGTTGCGATTGTCCACGAAAGCAGTCGAGGTAAGAGGTTTTATGGGAAAGGCGGCAAACAAGCAATGGGTTCACCTGATGGTAACTAATTACCGTCGTTAACGTACATCTGCAACACCAGAGGAGTTGCAGGTGCGTTGCCGACCTTAAAGGGTATTTGGGAGATATAAGGTTTGGGATTTGGGAAGGGGTTGGGGAGGGGGAGTGAGCCTCCGGTTATCACTCACCGAACGAAACCCAGAAGCACAAGATGCCTCTACTTCACGCCGGTATTCTGCGAGGTCGTGGTACCAATCTGGTATCATAAACCCGGTCGCGACGCCCCACTCGAGCAGCAGCTAAAACCGCCGCTAGGCTCTACCCCCTTAAGAAATATATAATCAATTAGAATTTATTATTGGCAAATTTTTAATTCCTTCCTGTACTCTATAGACAGAGTGGAAAGGGGGCAAGGAGGAAGTTACCGCGTACCGTGTAGCACGTTTTGTAAGGAAAAATCATGACTGTATTTTCACTCTATTTTACCTGCCTTAACGGACACATGATATCCTTTTTTATCCACATCAATGGCACATCTTTGTGTCCCTTTCGAATGACATAAGTTTCCTTTCTCTCCTTTTATTATAAATACTAAAAACTCGGCATTTTTTTAATGCCGTGTAGTGCATAGGGTGATTGTGTGAATATCACCATTAAAAAAAAGTTTTATTGTTGTTCACTTAGTTATGCCTACTGTGGAAAACTATAATAAATATTTTGATATAATTATAACGATCTTGTCTTAGTCTCTGAGTTTAGATATCACTAGTAATCAAGATTGTGTAGATAGTGTCGACCTTAAATTCTTATCTCAAATAATTAAGAATATATAGGTTTCTATGGTGCCAGCCCGAAAAACTTAGTTTGACAATTAAAACTAGTTTTGCAAGTAAGAAGTAGTATTAAAAATAAAGGTTTCTTAGTCGAAAACAAATGCTTATGATAAGAGTAAGATAAAAATGCCAATAAATATATAAATGTATTAGTATAATATTAGTGCAGTGACCCCACACGTATATACTGAGTCGATGCACTTAATTTTAATGATAAAAATGTTTTACGAAATAATTCAGAAATTATTAAGTGATTTTTATCGCTTGGTTTAATAAACTCATTTTTAGATGTCTTATCATTGTATCCTTGATTGATAGCCTCGAATTGAAAATACACATGTTTTCTTACAATGTTTTTTTTTGTATTGAAAATTTAATGAAACTATTATTTACGGATTTTAGCCAATTGAATTTTACTTTTTTCCTTCATCGGAAACGTCGGGTTAAGTAAGTGTGATATAGGAAATATATAAATATAAAAAAACAATAAAAATATATAAATATAAAAAAAAATGTATCTTAAATGTCATATTAAATAAAACCATCAAAATAATAATCTTTATCAATATCTTAGGATGTCACTATTGAACAATTTCTCAAAATCCTTAATTATTTTTAAACTCGTTGGGTTTGAGTCAAGGTAATAAATTACCGTTGGGGACGTAAGGTTCTCGAGTGACAACCTTGTACAGGCAAACACAGTATAGGACATTCCCATCCCCCACAAGATTGAATGACGACCTGCACAGTGTCGCGGGAAGATGACGGATGCGTGGCTCAGGACCGTGATTTGTGGCAATATTTGGCTATAATGGTGATGATGATGATAAATGATTACTGATATAAACCATATTTCTTGTTTAACGTGCTTTTTTTAGGAACACGCTTTTTTAAGAAATCTTGTTGCGCAACTTCTAACAATCACATCGATATGTATTATTATCAATATAAGTTCATTATATAACCACAAGAATAAAATGGTCATTATGGCTCATTACCATGGTTATGACATTGAAAGTCATAAAATGCTGTTTCAGTGGACGAATACGTCGACGGTCTGCTGAGTAAACAGGCCTACGAGTCTCCATCAGACTCGGTGAGGTTGGAGAACTTAGAGATGAAGTTGCCGGATTGGTTCGATGAAAAGAAATTTAATAGGTGAAAACAAAGAGACGATAATTTCAAAACTTTAACAGAATTTGCTTTTCTGTTCAATTTTATTATCAACTAAATAAAATATGGCTCCATACAAATACAGCAGTGGCGAACTTGTGGCCTGTAATGATAATGATTCGCCGATAAGGATGCAGATATCTATGTTTTTTTTTTAAATGGAATGTTTAATAATTCTTTTGTTTCATAGTAATACAAAATAATCTTTTTTTAGGGGTCGTAGATTTTATTGGCAATTTTGCTTTGGCATATCAACAGCTACGTTTTTGGGACTTGTTGCGGTGTTCTCCGTGCCCACTATACTGAAAGTGCTGGTCGGATCCCGGAGGTCTGGTTCCAAGTACACAGCATACAAGCGCTACTTGTCAACGTTTCTGCATATATCAACCTGGTTCAGATACGAACTGAAGCCCGGTACCTTGTAAGTATATTCTTATTCTCAAAGTCTTTTAATTTCTGAAATTTATTTATTATCATTAATATATATTCCACTGATAGACAAGAATGTTGAAACACCGTGCATTGTGCAACAGTGAAGGTTATACTAGTATAGATTAGGCACTTCACATTTTTAACTTAGAGCTATGTGTTATTATGATTTCGTAACACTTCTTGTTATATTTAATGTTGGCAATCTACGCAGACAGCCGTATTAAACATACAATGTTAAAAATTAATTGATCAATGTTTAAAGTAATATTAGAAGTTACTGAATAACTAGAATGAGAAAATAAAGAAATAACACCACGTAGTATAAATAAGCTATGTCTATGTGTAATACGAGCCTATTTCAGTGTAAATTAAAATAAAAATAAACATAAAATTTTTTATTCATCAATTCATAAACGCAATGAAATAATAACTATAAGACGCTATAGACTGGTCAGAATTATAGAAAGGCAAATTGTATGCAAACATGTAGTAAAATTAAATGCTTCAATTCCCAATGTTATTGGCAGTTAGTTGTACTAACTGCCAATTACTGTACTAACATTGGGAAAGCCGCTTACAGCTGTCAGAATCGCCTGATTGTAAAATAGTTTCTTTAGTTTAGGTATTTTCACCGTGTTGATTCCGCCACCAGACGATAATCATTAAATTTTTTAGCATTGTTTATTGGATAAAATACTAAATATCATACATAAAATAACCATAGAATGTATAAAAAGAATTTTCAAATTTATTTCAAAAATGAAATAGATTAATATATAAATATTCAAATGACATCTATATCTATTTGAAAATAAAGTAGATTGATTGATTTAGCGTCTTACCTGGTTCGCTACATGGCTACATATTTCCTTTACGAATATTGTTAAAGTCTCGACATAAAAGAACTGCGGGTGTTCCTGGCATAAAATATTGTAACACATTCTAGATCATGGAAGTCTCTTTACACTGTACGGTCTCGTCATCTTATGGCTGGCAAAGCAGCTCGTCTGAAGAACCAAGGGACCATATCCCAACGTGACCTCGCTCTTACCCAGTTTGGCTTCATCGGTTACCTGGTGCTTAAACCCGACAAATTTGGTGTAAGGCAAATCGAGGAAGGCGACTGGGAAGCCTATAATCACTTTTGGAGGGTCATTGGCTATATGATTGGCTTGGAAGACAGGTTTGTAAGATAGATTAACAATTTAGGGTACTAGCAATATCCGTTGTCGAATGTCCAATCCACCGGTTATTTAATGACTGATATTTTTTAATGTGAATAGACGAATTCTTTTTACTTTTACAGCCTATAATAATAGTCCACTGAGTGACACAGGGCTCTCCTGATAGAAAGATTTTCCGCAATCGCCACTCGGCATGCGGGTTGGCGATTTCAGATCACTGGCCTGAATAATAAATCATGTTCTACCATGTTTACTTAACAGCTTGTAAATAGTCCACTGCAGGTCATAGGCCTCTCCCATAACGAGGAATTGCCATAAGCGCCACGCTCGGCAAGCCGTCGCAGCGATCGCAGTACCCAGACACTTCGGTCTGATATTTTCAGTGATGGTAGTCCCATCTGTCGATAACCATTGCGATTTTCAAGACCCTTAGTCGCCTCTTACGACGCCCACGAGAAGAAAGGGGGTGGCAGATTCTTACACCGAAACCACGTTACTTTTACAGTTCTACTAAATTACAATAACGTAGCATCCAGCCTGTATATAAATATGCATATTTAATTAGGGATTTAAAGGTCGATACACTTCGCATCGAGAAAATAGACATGCTATCTGCTTTCTCAATGCGAAGTGTATTATTGGCGGAAATCGATCCGAATTTACCAAACCGAAATACCACAGACTAGTTATATCACTAGTATCTAGGAATAAGCATCACTTGTATCTACCATCCAACGGTGCCAGCCCGCTTGCCCTGCTTGGTGACTATGGGGCAACCATTCAAGTAATAAATGTCGATTGTGGCTTCCGCTTTCTAGGAGAGGCCATATTCAGAAAAGAATTCTGATATTTTGATGACAATTCATTATGCGTAATCAAAGAAAACGATGCATCACGAACTAGAATGATTATTCCGCCATCTGTCAGTAGCTTTCTGATTTGCGATTTTGTAACACTAATCGTGTTATTATTTAATGTAAGAAGAGTCTGATGTTCTGCTTTTTTTATTATATTAAGATCTTTTTAATAAACAATATAAATAAATAATGTGCAAACCGTCTTGTACTCCTCCGTCTGTGCTGCGTGACGATTACGATAGGCTCCCTTAAGCAGTTGAATGAGCCCTGCGTACTACCTTCATTTAATAACCTGATTTAATCATTTTTTAATTAAATTATTTTGGTCAAACAACATTTTTCAAATTTAAGTAGGCAAATAATGTACATAATTTAAGAATGTTTGTGTGGTGATATAATTCTGTATTAAATAAAAAACTAAACGTTTACATAAATTATTAACAAAGGTTATAATTTTACTTAAAGTTACCGTTATATCAAGTAACGGTTACTTTTAATTTATTATAAAGCTAGATGTTTAATGAAAATGCTTATTCGGCATAGGTTCAACATGTGCCGGAAGAATATGGACGAAACCCGACAAGTATGCCAACTGATATTGGATCGAGTGTACACTCCTTGTCTCGAGAACGTGCCGGAGTACTTCGAGCATATGTCTACGGTGATGATTGAAGGCATGTGGGCGGTGAACTCGACTTTAGAGACAGGAAGTATGCTGTATACTACTAGATACTTTGCTGACGTTCCCGGATATTTTTACACGGAATCAGAGAGAATCGCATTTCAGGCAAAACTGAGGACGCATCTGAGTGAAAAAAATGAAGACATTGGTAATTATATTATTACATTAGTTAGTAATATTAATTTTTTAACTCTGTGGTTGCCGTACTTGTAGTACTTGCTTAGTAATGGCCGGTCTCTATTTTTAATCTACAACCCGTTTTGGTTTCTAAAGATAAAACTTTGTTCATAACTTGTATGGATATTCTGTTATCTTTATTATCTTAAGTTATCACTAGTAAGCAACACTGGCTGTGTATAGAATAAAGAAACGGCCATAAGTGGCACATAGAGAATGCCAATTCTTGCAAGAACAAAATATTCCATTTTCGAGACTAAATTAATTTATTCTGATGAAAGTGAACTCAGTCACTTTCTATAATCTACACATTTGAAATTAAACTATTATTTACGGATTTATCGCGTTTAATTACATTTTTATATTCCCGAAGTTTCGATTGCTTTACAGCAACCGTGGACGCAGACTGTGCTCACAGTATCTTGAGATCGTCCAGTGGTATGCTTGATTTTAGATTTAATTTTGTTTGTTACTGGATTCTAGGCCGGTTGTAGTACCCAGCCATCTTCTCTATTGAAATTAGGATGTTTTTTGATTTCAATAGCCTGGCGAATCATCCTTGGCAGGAATCGGTGTTCTTTTGCGAGGATTTGTGGTCTATCAAATCTGATATAATGGTTGGGGCGGACAAGGATATGATCACAGACTGCAGGAGTCCTAGAACCTCGTTTCACATCAACTATTTATGTATTCATTAACGCGGGTCCTTAAAGCACTCGAAACGTCGGGAATATAAAAACATAATTAGACGCGATGAAATCCGTAAATAATAATTTCATTTCAAATGAGTAGTGTTCGCGTAAATACTAGAAATCCTAATAAGTTATCTACGTCATAACTTGGTCACTTTCATATTCATATTATTAATTATTATCTTTCAAATTATATGTAGATGAACTCTGCACTCACAATTTTTTACACTTTCTTTTAATAAGGCTTACGGGAAAATAACCATGACATTAACAAAATCTTGACATTACGATAGTTGTTATCGCAAGACAAATGTTGGTATCTTTAAAACATGTTTATCTCACAAATACTAAAATACTACTGGTATTTGCATACTTGTTCTTTCAAATTAATCACATAGACCTGGGCACAGATGTAATAGTGGGACATGTTATGTGTACACAAATTTATCGTTGGTCTACCTAGTATGGCCATAATTCCATTACACATTGAAATATATATCCTTTTTAAAGACTCGGAATAATAATAGTAAAACTAATATGTAATAGTAATAATAATAATAGTAAAACTAATGTGTAGTATATTTATCTAAGCGATTAACAGAAAACAATTTTTATTCAAATTGGCAATATAGGATTTGATACAGCCCTTTATTCTTTCTAGCCTCGAGCCACTACAAGTTCTAAAGATTTCTTGAAAGACTGAATGTCGGAGTAACATTTTTTTTAATTTTTTTTATTTATTTAGGGGCTTTGTCTCCAAGATAAGGGAGCCTTAGCGTTACCTAAACTTAACATCTTCAAATCAAAATATTTTTAAATTATTTTAAATAAGCGAGTGAATCATTGGTGCAAAATCATTTTATCCCACTATAAATTTTGCACCATCTGATCTTGGTTCTGCGAGTATGTATGTATATATTCACGCCTTGTTCCCAACGGGGTAGGCAGAGACAATTTTCTTCCACTTGCTACAGTCCTGACATGCGTCTTTCGCTTCTTTCACTTTCATCAATCTTCGCATGCATGCCCGTTGGTTTAGAGTACTCTTGACCTGGCCTTTTTTCAGAACATCTCCGATTTGATCGTGAAATGTTCGGCTAGGTCTTCCTCTCCCGACTCTACCATTTACACTCGCCTCATATATTTGTTTCGTTAACCTACTTTCATTCATGCTCTCCACATGTCCAAACCAAATCAACACCCCTTTCTCAATTCGTGTCACTACACCGTCTTTCACGCCTCAACGCTCTCTGATCACATTATTTCTAATCCTGTCAGTTATCTTCACATCAATCATACTTCTTAACGCTCTCATTTCTACTGCATTTATCCTGCTTTCATGCCTCTTCTCCCATACCCACCTTTCGCTTCGATATGTTAGTATTGGTACCAATACCCTTCTATGCACAGCCAAACGAGCTTTGTGAGATATCGTCTGCCTGTTCATAAATGTATGCAATGCCCCTTTCACCATATTCCCTGCCATCGCTCTCCTTTCAATGTCACATTCGTACCTTCCATCTTTCGTAAACATTGCTCACAAGTAAACAAACTCATTCACTTGCTCTAAACTATCTTCTCTAATCTTGATACATACTTCCGTTATCCTCTCCACTCTTACAAACACCATAACCTTTGTCTTATTAACGTTTACTTTCATTCCCTTTCTTTCCAGTGCACCATTCATTATTGTTACCATTGCCTGCACTTCCTCAGCCAATGACGCAAGTAAGACTTGATCGTCGGCGTAGAGCAAACATTTAACGGGCAACACATTCATTCTTAGTCCACAATCACTCTTCTTCAAATCTGTCAAACAAATATCCATGAATAAATTGAACAGCCATGGGGATGCTACACAGTCCTGTCTAACACCTTTATGGATATCAAACCAGTCCGTGTACGCCCCGTTAATTCTGATACAAGCTGGGGAACCCTCATATAGGGATTTCAGTGCTCGTATCAGATCACTGCTCACTCCATGCAAAGATAGTGCCGACCACAATTTATCCCTCACTACTTTGTCATAGACCCTCTCCGAATTTATGAAAAGCGCAATAGACTTTTTGGTTCTTAGCCGAATACTTTTCAACTTTGCACCTTAAGGAGAATACCTGATCCGTGCATCCCATCCCCTTTCGAAATCCTGCTTGCACATCCCATATATTTTCATCAGTTTCATCCATGACTCTTTCTATCAAAACTTTAGCATACAATTTGCCGACGACACTGAGTAGGCTAATACCTCGGTAATTTTTACAATCTTGTTGCGACCCTTTTCCTTTGTACAGTGGTAAGATTACAGCCTTGCACCAGTCTCCCGGTACTAGGCCCATTATCCAACACAGGTTGAAAAGGCGATACAACTAACTAACTACTACGCCCTGTCCAGGTCTCAGCATTTCGATGATAGGGTATCATACCCCGCTGCTTTACCTGCTTTCATGCTCTTCAGTGCTTTCATAATATCATCCATACTTATGTCTTTGTCTGATTCACTTTTGTTTTTAGAAAGCTCTGAAATTGCTGACTTTCCTCGGGCTAATCTAATCGATTTCTAGAATATTTTTATGTTCGAACAGAAGTTATCAGAAAGGCGCCTATTAAATTCATTCTTATTCTCTTCTTTTCTTTTCTTAACAACCTCTTTCACCAACGCTTTTAACTTTTTGTAATCCTGTCTTGCATTTTTTACATCCTCAATGGTCGGAGACATTTTTCTATGATTAGCTTTTGTCGCTAACCAATCCAGCCATGCCTTTTTCTTTTCACTCAAAACTTTCTGCACTTCTTCATCCACCCAAACATTCTTATGTCTTCTACCTTTCCTCCTTTTAGAAACACCACATACATCAATCGCAACATTTACCAATCCATCTTTAAATGTCTTCCATACTCTTCTATCTCACATACTTCATCTAAATCAGAAAATCGGTCTTTCAACCGTTTTTCATATTCACATTTCACTCCATCCTTTTCAAATTTCTTTACTTTCACTCGCTCTAGGCTCGTTTTCGGTACAACGGGTTTTTATCGCCACCGCTTAAATAGCCCACTTATTCGAGACACGACCAAAAAATTATTAGAATCAATACAAGCACCCGCGATGCACCCGAGTATCTAGAATTTGCGTCTTCAACTACTACAATTACAAAATCAATCATACTTCTAGAACCCCATTCTTCTTTGGTATACATATGAATTCTGTTTGACCAAACATAGTGTTTGTCACCAAAAGATTCTATTCCAAACATACTTCAAGCAAACTTTTACCGTTGACATACACTCTTTCATAACCAAATGTGCAAACATTTTACTATACTATATCCATCACGCTTTACACCCACACATCCATTAAAATCGCCCTAGCATAATAAGTAATAACCCTTTCATTTCCTTTACATAACTTCATAATGTCTCTCATACTATCCCAAAACTCCTCTCATACCTTTTTCGCTATTTTGTTTGCGAGTATACTTAAAAAGGCCCTTTGAGCATATTTTTTTATATTTAATCTTTTCACCAATTCTTTTTTCGTTCTTTGGTGTTTAACACATTCTACAAGTATGTGCTGAATATTATCTATCATACCACACACATCACAAGAGTAACATTTTGAGCATGCCATTCATAGTATATAATATTCATTTGAGTACCTGTTAAGTACTAAGTGGGGTAACTTACGTTTCGGGGCTACAAGACCACAGACAAACATACTTACATACATACTTATTATATCTACTTACTACATAATTATTGCACCACTACAGTAAATGTTGCACCAACATAGGTGAAACACCGCAATAAAAAAAGTATTCCACGCGGGTCAAACCGCAGCATGTCTATTAATAAACTTAATGTTAAAAATAAATACAAATGATAATGTTGACCTTGTGTTCTGTGAACAGACAGCTACTCCCAAAAATAAAATTTAACTATGATCTTATGTTGGCGTGATTTAAAAGTTGTTTATATCCCACAAAAACTACTATTTGCACACTTTTCGTATCGCATCGAAGTAAAATTACTCAATTCGTCTAATTGACTTCTATCTATTTATAAAACTATGATTTGTAGAAAAAATTATTTCAGGTGTTGATTCGACATCTCTGATATTGAAGTCGAGTGTGGAAGGACTACCACAGCGAGCTCCTCGTAAGTTCTTCATTAAAGATTATGACACGTTGGAATCTGCGCCGGAGTACAAGAAGCTGTCCTTCGTTTCCAAATACAAATTAGTCACCGCTTCCCTTACGGTTGCTTTCTACAATACATACGTAGGTCGTTTGTTATTGAACTTCGTCTACATCGTATCTTTGTACATAGCCGAGTATTTCCCGTACCCCGCGTTCTTCATATACGGCATTAGGGATTCTTACGCTAATATGTTTGGAGAGGACCCGATTGACGAAACGCCACCAAAACCCAATTCTGAGTATTACAAAACTCAGTCCCAGCCCTGGTACAAATCGCTTATGTCGTTGTGGTAACAAATTTCAATCATATTGTTACAACAAAATAGAGAAAATAATTAACAAATATTTTTATTGCAGTTTTTGCAACTTAACGATTAAATAATATATCGATTTATGTTGTTGACTCACACAATCAATAAATGGAAATAAATGTGGAAATTAACAAAATAAAATAATTATAAAACACTGCTTCGTATTTTTTTTTCATTTATATTTTAACATTATTATGTAGGCCTTAGATCGAGCCGACTTCGAATTTAACGGATGTTGTGGATTGGGTTGAAGAATAAAATGGAATGGTCAGTGGGCGATGAAAAGCATATTTTCAAATACAAAGTTCACACCCGCAGAGTTCATATTTTAATGTTAAAACAATAGTTAACTGGTACATTTTACGTACACAATATTACACAATCATTGATTTATTAAAGAGAAAATATTTTGGTTGAACATAACTTTTGAGGTCCTAAAGCGAAAACGAGCACACAATCCACTTGATGTTAAGTGGTTGCTCTATCCCATAGACACACGCATCTATATTCGATTAAGGATCAAAATGCAGATGCGTTGTTACACCAGAGGACTGAGACGAAATGCGTCGCATGAAATGGGTCTGCAGTTCAATCACTCATCATATGAAACTTTTTCTGCTGTAGCTTGTAGGTGCAGGCATTTCTTATTTTTTGAACACACTAGACAACGCAACCGAAAGTTACTGGCGCCCATAGTAAAATGTCTTATTAACTTTTCACATAAGAATAGTCTTGTCATACACGTTGCAATTGATTTGTGCACTAGGAGAAAAGTATACGCACTTTATTTATGCTCGGCCGCCGTACGACGTAGGCCTAACATTGTATTTTGATATAATTAATTAAAGTATAATTGCCGCCAGATGGTGGCGGCGTAATAAAAACTGACTGTCTCATTATCATTTCTGTTCTTAGAAATGTCATATTAAAAATGCAGACCGAAAATGACTGCACACAGACTGCGACTAGACGATGAGGGTTACAGCGTAGTAAGGGATGTGCAAAACTGTATATATTACATATATGTACTGAGTAATCCATTTGACATTCATTAGACTAAAAGTATGTTGTGAATTTTATTTTAGTCCTAATATGTAATTAAAATTCGTTTAATATGAGTCTACCTATTTCTTAGTTTTATTTTTAAGTCTGTCTACGAGCTAGTTAGGCTACCTGAATAAAAAAAATAAAGTTTAAAATTTTAAAGGATACATTAAGTCCACGCAATTTACATCGACTTATTGAAAGTTTTCGACGTGGTCGGACATAGCATTCTTGTACAAAAGCTCGGTCACACATGTATATGTGGTTCCTTATGCTAAAGAACGGCGTGAGTCACACCTTAAAAAAAGATCTAGTAATTGTTCGCAGTTTGAGAGGTCTTCGCTTAAATTAGTGGCCGCAGGTGTACCCAAACGTTCACGTCCACCCTATCGGGGCCTCTGATTTGCTTAGAATTTATTAACGATCTCTGCTTACAATAGCATCCAGTTTCGAGAAGTTTGACACACTGTTTGACGACATAGTTATGTTACCAAAATATCTCTTATTCTTATTATTATCTTATTCTCAATCCAATGAAATACTTCCATATTAAATTTAATTGTTTAATTTATTTACTCGGTTGATGGCCGCCCGGAGCTTGTCTCATCATCATAGATGGTTCCGTCGCGTTTGAATTCCACGCACCAATACGTTGCTGTAAAATAACACGGAGCATTGTCTTCCAAGCTTAACCTTACCTGAACAGCCCAGAAACCACTGGATGACATAGGCCTCTCCCATAAGGAGATAAGATAAGATAAATCTTTGTTTGCTTAAACCACGGTATGAGGATTTTCAGTGTGTTGGTAGTATTTTTAGATCATAATCGCCTCATCGAGAATTTGCCATAATCTTCAAGTTAGGCGAACGGATTATTCCATATTTTCAATACTTTTCCCTTAGTCACTTCTTAGGACACCCACGGGTTGTCGGAAAGATGTGGTTTTGAAGAATTTTAGTCTATTTCGGGAAACTGGTATTAGCGTACGAATCTGCCACCCCACTCAGCGAATTGCGACAGGGAATTCTATCTGCGCTTCGCCTGGTCGCCGAAGTCGAACGTCGATGCTCGGCGGACCTCTCGCCTATTCCTCTGGATGCATCGTGTTCATCCCACGCGTGTGAAGTCTTGAAATACGCAATCCCTTTATGATATCGCCGGGGAAAAGCAGGCAGTGACAAGTTGGACCGCAGGAATTTTCTTTTTCACTTTCCCGCTGGTCCTTCGTAAGATAAATGAATCAGCCTCCACCGAGCCGGCCTGAGCTACCAAGTGGATAACTAGAATGTTCTAATCTTCTAGAAAAGTTCAGTTTTACTGTTCCACGAGGATCGTGTCGTAGCAAGTGTCGTCATCACTCATCGCTATATCGCACGTGTTCGTATTACAGCAGCCTTTGTCACGAACTGGACATATTCAGCCAGCTAGCACTATTAAAACTATTTGCGTTGGCTAATACTTTTCGAATGCCATACATTTGTATGCATGCTGTGTTGACATGCAGGTCGTTATGCTAACCATGACTGTGTTAAATATTTATTATATGGATGTTTTTTGTAACGTCTTGTTTGAGAACCTATCAATAAAAGAATATATGAATGTATACATTATAAGTACATTGTATTATATTATAAGGACATTCACGGTTGTCTGGCAGAGAATGCCACAAGACATTAAGTCCGCCCATTGTAACCCCTGGATTAAGGCGTGTACAATGAAGTTCAAATAAACAAATACCGATGGCGGTAGCAGACAAAGAAATTCCGTATATAAAACACAATTGTGGATTATAATTCATCTAGATGATGTTGATATGTTTTCTGTGATCGTGGAACTTAGTCTATAGCGAGTCGAATAGTTTCTTTATAGAACACAAGAACAGAGAGGCAATGGATTTAGCATAGCCTTGACAAGGCAGTGCATTAAACCGATCAAAAAGAGCTTGGTCGTCGATGATTCGAACTGTAACTCGTTGAACTCAATCAATAGTCCTTGTGGAGCCATGAGACTGGAATGGCCCAGGAGCCTCTACATAACTTAATCTGTCCCTGCTGAAGTATGAATCATTTGTCGGTCAGGAACTTTCTTACGAAACTACAAGTATTTCTGATCGTCGTTGCTGGCGACAACAGTGCTGGTTCTTTTCTCATCCAGAGGTTATGTTTTAATCATTTAGTGTAAAAGTACAGCCAGTGTTCTTGGTGCTTTCATTAAAATTGATTTGCTACTATATGAAGAATGGGGCTGTATGAAAGTTTTAGCAGTAAGTAGAAAACCAACCTTGCCCTGCAGCTCAGTGGCACACCTGTCTGATAGTTGGGTCCTGTCGAATTCTGGCCGGAACAGCAATTGTACATAACAACAGAATTAACTTTCAATAAATGATAATTAATCATCTTAAGAGGGAATATACAATCGTTTTCTCCAAATGCCATTGTCACTTGTACGTGGTGGATCCTTCTCGTTAACAAACGAGGCTATGGCGACCGAATTATAGCAGAAAATATATGCGAATTTGCCTAACCCATATCCCAGAGATTAGTCATGAGGAGCAGCGTCCCTATGCGGGGGTACCGGCCCTGCGCTCACCAACCCGCTTGCCCAGCGTGTGTATCGGAAACCTTTCAAGAAATGCATTTTGCCATGTGCTGGCGCTTTCTTATGGATGCCTATATTCAGCCGTGCCACTACGTTAACATATTATCTAGAAAATTAGTAATTAAATGTCCCGTGTAGTTTCATATAAATCTGTACAGTTGAGTAATGTAATATGTAGCAGGACTAGGGTATATGACGTATCCGCAAAGATCAGAAAGCTAAAGTGACAATGTGCTGACTACTGGCAAACGCAGGACGACTCCCCAGCTGGAGTGATGACCTGCGCAGGGGTAGCTCAGGACCATTCCTTGTGGCAATCTTAAGAGGGTGGCGAATATTTAGCAGTGGATTTGTGACAGGCTTTAATAATGTTGATCTTACAAGGAAGGGCCTAAATATACGCATATGTATCCAAAGAAATAACCACTTTTTATGTATGAATACACAGACAGACGCACAAAAAATTGTTGCTTTACCCTTAAAAAGGTAAACTGTTCGACTTATTTTCAATGGAAAAATTATGATTTGCAATTAAAACGAATATTAGTTGTTTTATTAATAATTTATTTCTTAATTAATGATAGGTATCAAGTATTAATAATAGGTACATACATATTTCATGTATATCAAAGTAAATTAGCAGCCCGTAAGTGCCCACTGCTGGGAAAAGGCCAGGTAGGGTTTTGGAGCATGTATATATCATAAAAAAAAAAAAAACATGGAAGAAATTATAAACTTAATTAGTAAATCTAAACTTACGGATAAACAAACTGTATTTGTTTAAATCATCTAAAATTTCAGATGTATTTAGACCATCCTCCTTTGCACGTAAACGCGTAAAATTGTACCCGTATCACAGAATAGATAATCACGTATGCTTGTATGTTTGCGGTAAAAGAATTCCTTCCACCCCCTTTCATCCCATGGGTGTCGACTAAGAGATAGGCCATGAAAATTCTTTCCAAAAACGTTCGACAGATGGCACATTAACCTTCTCAATAATGCAATGCCGATGACGCGTCTGTCTAAGCGTACCTTACTTAGACTTCTGGTACTGCAATCGCCAACCGTCTTGCCAGGAGTGACGATTATGAAACATTCTTCTTTTATAGTCAGGTTTTTTTTATTAATAGGCTGAAGACGTAACTTGAACTAAACATCAATGTACTTCCGTATTTTTTTTCACACAATAATCCATTGTTTTTAAAAGGCTAAAACTTATGTATGATTAGTAAAAAGTTAACCACTTAACTGTCGAAAATGTGATCGAAATTTGTTACCACAACGACAAAAGTGTTTTGTACCAGGGCACCGACTGAGTTTTGTAATACTCAGAATTGGGTTTTGGTGGCGTTTCGTCAATCGGGTCCTCTCCAAACATATTAGCGTAAGAATTCCTAATGCCGTATATGAAGAACGCGACGTATGGGAAATACTCGGCCATGTACAAAGACACCATGAAGTAGAAGTTCAATAACAAACGACCTACGTATGTACTGTAGAAAGCGACCGTCAGGGAAGCAGTGGCCAGTTTGTATTTGGAAACGAAGGACAGCTTCTTGTACTCCGGCACAGATTCCAACGTGTCATAATCTTTAATAAAGAACTGGCGAGGAGCTCGCTGTGGTAGTCCTTCCACACTCGACTTCAATATCAGCGACGTCGAATCAACACCTGAAATTGTTTATATATTTTACAATTTTGTCGTTTACAAGTCGGAGTCAGTTGGAATGGACTCCGTTTCGCCGAAAAAAGACAAGCCTGTGTTTTAGAGGGTTAAACTCGACCAAATTGGCATCACCCCATTGGGAAACAGCCTCCAAAGTCGAGTTCACCCCCTCAATCATCGATTCTCTGAAAGACTGGACTTTTGCCCCAGACTTCGCATCGGACAAGTATCTCCCCGAGACTGTGCTGTCATCTGCATACCCAAAGATATCGGGTGTTACCAGCAGGTCGTTGATGTGCAGCAAAAAAAGAGTCGCGGAGAGCACAGACCCCTGAGGCACACCGGCATTAATATCATGGAGATCGGACGAGGCGCCATTAACGACAACCCGAATCGATCTGTTCCTCAGGAAATCCTCGATCCAGATGCAAAGCTCGGGAGCAATACCATATGCCGGAAGCTCGCCAATGAGACTTGCGTGCCAGACCCTGTCGAAAGCCTTAGAGATATCAAGAGACACGGCAAAAGCTTCACCGTGTCTCTCAATGGCTTCGCTCCAGTGGTGAATAGCATACACAAGAAGATCCCCAGTAGATCGGCCTCGACGAAACCCGAATTGACGGTCACTGAGGAGGTCGTTGTCTTCCAGGTATGCAAGGAGGCGGTTGTTTAAAACGCGCTCCATAACCTTACAGAGTATGGAGGTGATTGCGATAGGTCGGTAGTTGCCAGGGTCGGCACGACTTCCTTTCTTAGGTACAGGTTGGACATTGGCAATCTTCCAGGACTTCGGAACTTGACCAGTCCCCAGGGACAAGCGATGGAGGCGAGTCAGAACAGGCGACAACTCAGGCGCACATGACCGCAAGACAATGGCAGGAATGCCGTCAGGCCCACTAGCCTTATTCACATCTAGAGTTCTGAGTATTTTGAGTACCTCTTTTTGCCGAATGTGTACCTCAGGCATTGCAGAGTCACAACGAGGTAGCAAAGGTGGGCAGTTATCAGCTGCATCTAGTTGTGAATTCTTCGCAAATAGAGAGGCAAACATGTCTGCTTTCTCTTTGGCGGTGTGAGCTAATGAGCCATCAGACTTCTGCAATGGCGGGAAAGAAGACCGGCAGAAATTGGCTTCGACCGATTTGGCAAGAGACCAGAAAGCTTTACTCCCGGATGGGTAAGACGCTAGTTTGGCTCCAATACGGCCAATATGGTCGAAGCGGGCCTTGCGGAGGGCACGTTTGCAGGACTTGGCAGCACTATTGAAGGCTCTTTTCAGTTTCGGGACATTCGGCGCTTTGCGGGCTCGAGCATCCGCCCACTCTTGGTAAGCTAAGTGCTTAAGTGCTTCGGCACTATCACACTCAGAGTTGAACCAAGGGCGGGCTCTCACATGGAGTGAGATATCAGAATATGGAACAAAATATTCCATAGCCTGATATATCACTCCAGAAACAGCATCCGCGCAGCACGCCTGAAGAGAAGCATAAGTGCTGCCATGGGTAGGATGCAAAGAAATGCCGCATCTCATCCCAATCAGCTGACTTGTATCGCCATACACGCCTAGTCCCCATGTGTTCGGGTTCAGGTGGCGAGTAGACAGACATTTATTATTACAATTTAAAAAAATATATGTTAAAAATAAAATAGAATTCTGTAAATAGATTGTCTTAATCTCTTAGCACTGGTTATTTATAATAGGATATTAGGAGCTGTCTGGTATTATAATTAACCAGTTTATAATTTGATAAAAAAAAGCCGTAATACTACATTCTATGACACGAATGTAAAGACGAGAAGAAAAAAGTACTCGGTGTAGATAAATAAAAATAGTGAAATGAGATAAACGATAATGATAAATAAAAAAATATTTAAGCAACGCCAATGTCGGAAAGAAAGTCATTAAAGCTTAGAACGATAAGAAGAATAGTTATTGTTACGTAAACCCAAAATAAATCATTTGCAATTGTGAAAAAGGCGCTGCAACTAATTTAGAAAGTAGGATACAATTGTTCCTATATGTGACACAGTAACACAATATGTTGTTTATATATTATGGGTAATTAGAAAGAGAATAATCTACGTGACGTTTTTGTTTTAATGGACAAGAAATGGTTAAATGGTTTGCCAGACAGTTAGACATTAAAGAATACTAATAAAAACCCTAGAATTACCAATGTCTTCATTTTTTCCATTCTGATGCTTCCTCAATCTTGTCTGAAATGCGATCCTCTCCGATTCCGTGCAAATATATCCGGGAACCTCAGCCAAGTTCTTCGTTGCGTACAGCAAACTTCCTGTCTCTAAAGACGAGTTCACCGCCCACATGCCATCAATCATCACCCGAGACATGTGCTCGAAGTACTCCGGCACGTTCTCGAGACAAGGAGTGTACACTCGATCCAACATCAGTTGGCATACTTGTCGGGTTTCGTCTATATTCTGCCGGCACATGTTGTACCTACGTTGAATTTTTTTATAAAATATGAGTTTTTTAATAAACTAAGACTAATTATTAATATCCAGGAGTATCAGTTTAAGTTATTGTTAATTATTTATTAAAAATAAACTCATAGTGTCAAACAAGTACACATAAAAATTTTGTATGTTTATTTACTATAGCGTATAGCGTAATAGATAGCTTTTAATTAACGCAAATCTTATAAAGGGGGTTAAAATATACCACGACTAACGGAAGAGGCTCTGGCTGCCGCTTTTACTGGCGCTTTCTTGGAGTCGACTTTTATGAAACCTGTGGGTTAAAGATGGCAGACTAGTCTGTGGGATTTGGATTTGTTAAATTCGAATGAATATTCCGCATTGAGTGCAACGTGAGCAGATGAGGTTGACTACTGGAGAAAAAGATGACATAATCCCCTTTCACGCAATCATTAAAAATTAATTTTTTAAATTAAAATTAACGTATTGAAATATAAGATAAACTAATAATTGAAAAATAATCTATCATACCTATCTTCCAAACCAATCATGTAGCCAAGAACTCTCCATAAATGATTAAAAGCTTCCCAATCACCATCCTCGAGTTGCCTTATGCCAAATTTGTCCGGTTTAAGTACCGCGAAGCCGATGGAGCCAAACTGGGTTAGAGCGAGGTCGCGTTGGGACACGGTCCCCTTGTTTTTCAGGCGAGCTGCACGGCCTGCTACCAGATGTCGAGCCCGTACAGTGTAGAGAGACTTCCATGACCTGTCATGCGTTTAAATACTATTTGAATAAATACTATTCACATTTGAAGCACCAATAGCCTAATGGATAAGGGTGCGGAATGCGATATATTACGATGCAGGCTTGAGCCTATCATTCGACTATTGTCATGGATCACTCCAGATACAAACTCTTAAGCTTAATTGAAGTGGTTAACAAGAATATTAGTAATGTGATGTTGCTTATGTATCTCATCTACATCGAAACATCTACTGCGAACATCTACTTCGACCGAAATCTCCTTCCTGGCTGACGTCCCGTGGTCGTGTAGAGCTTTAAAGGCGTACCAGTATCTAAGCAGAAATTAGGCAGGACATACACCCAAAACCCAGCGTTTAAACAAAAAAAACTTCTTTTCATTTTTGTTGACTAATGGTTTTTTTCTTTTTATAAACTTATCCACGCCACGATAGTGGAGTGATTTGCAGATCTGCCTCCGAATAAGAATAGTACCTCATGTAAAGGGGTTGTACCACTGAATATTTCGAAACTTATGTGTGATTTGTATCATTGGTCTGAACATTAAGACGGCGAAAGGCTCACCATCCGACACGTTGTTCCAAATAAGCTCCGGTGAGATCAGTCGTAGTCGGTGGGTTGAAACGCCTAAAATAAGAACTGTAACCTGCCATCGTCACAACGAGTGGGTCGGAAATTTAAAGTAGAGTGAGTGCAAGATTAAAATGAAGTTTTTAAACACGCATGTATTAATTTTTGAAAAGAAACAAATAAAAAATTTAGTTAAAACACTTACGGACTACCGGGCTTTAGTTCGTATTTGTACCAGGCCACTGTATGTAGGAGCGTAGACAAGTAACGCTTGTACGCTGTGTATTTGGAACCAGACCTCCGGGATCCGGCCAGCACTTCCAATATAGTTGGTACGGCAAACAACGCAACGAGGCCCGTAAACGAAGCATTTATAAAACCAAAGGAAAATTTCCAATAAAAGTTTCGACCCCTGAAAGATTATTTCATCACTGTTATTTAACATTGAATAGAATTCAAATTTAATGTTATAGGTATCACGAGGGGCAGTGGATTCATTTTGGTGGCAGCGAAACGAATTATGAATCGTTTACTCACTTATTATATTTCTTTTCATCAAACCAATCTGGCAACTTCATCTCCAAGTCCTCCAGTTTCACGGAGTCTGACGGCCGTTCGTAAGCCTGTTTGCTCAGTAGGCCATGAATGTATTCATCCACTGAAACAAGACAATTCTGAAATAGTTAGAAAGATGGATGGATTGGAACAGTGTAAACGATTTTCTTTTTTATTCTAAGTGATAATTTGAACAACAGACAATTCTAAGTCTCTCCTTGTATTGTCGTAAGTAAGATTTTGGACTAGTTTCATACAAATAATTTAGCCTTTAATGCAAAAAAACTCAATGTATAAACATTACCAAATGTGCAGCAGTTACCGACTTATGTTATTTTGCGGTGTCACATTAATATTTATTGATAAAACTGTATTTTTGCTTTAAGAAAAATTCGCTATCTGACTGATATAGTTGTTGCAAAGTTGGTTTACTTTGGTCACTTTTACAGTCTTTTGGTATTTTATTTTGTTTTTATGGGTATAGGGGACAATTATACAGAAATATTGCAACATTTAAGATACCATTAAAGACGTATATCGTCTTTAAAACGTCGTTCAAAAACATATGGACCAAGTAATTAAAAATAATTAAATCTAGTAGTGACCATAAAACAATAAATCATGAAAGAAAAAACAATCTTCAATCTGTTGATCACCCTTGAAACTAAGTGGGTCCTGTCACCTTAGAGCACAATGATGCTACAGCCACCGCAGACGCCAGTGCTGCCATCACCATAGTCAGCTGGCAGTACGCTCGGCTTAAACGTGTTGGAGGAAAATGGGAGCAACGAACAAACTATGTCATTGCCCAAATTCATTGGAGTGCGATCATGAGCTAACTCAGGTGACATAACTAGAGGGGTTCGGTGACCCGTTTCATTTAATGAGGATGACTTTTTTTAAGGCCGAAGGGAGTGACCCAGTCCAAGTTGAGGTTCCGAAATCATCCTGCCACGCAACCTCAACCACGACAACATCCCAAAACATTTTTTTGTTATTAATTATTTACTATTTTTCTTTAAAGATACAAAGTAACAACCAAATACATACTCGTATATAATATCTGTAAATCAAATTATTTACAAGGATAGCCTTTCTTAAGTGTATCTCCAGCTGTTAAGTTTCAATTTTTTTTATCCCTTATCTCACCAAACTCGGAACACAATAGAGCGGAACAATGCAGATTGGTTTATAACTCACGGAGAATTGCAAAACATTTCTGAAAGTGCGAACCCATTTTCAGTATAGGAAAAGAACTCTTCTAAACTGGTTGTAACAAAAATACGAAAAATTTATATCAATACTAGAGCTATGAATACCTTTTTATTTGTTTGTATGTTCCATTTGTGTAATTGTGACTGGGTAAGGTTATTTTAATTCCTTGTTTTATTGTAAGATTCTCACAGCGTTAAGAGCGATTAGATGATAGTTATAGAATTAAAGCAAGCAATGCATTGAATTAGATAATTGGCTGCTTGCGACTACCGCAACGTTTCGCTTTGTCCAAGCCCATGAATGAGAAAAAACTTTCCCATGCCTCATTATACTCTTACAGTCCTTTAGGCGTGACTGAGTGATTCACATACAAACATTCAGACATTCAAATTTATAATATTAGCAGGATTTATGACAATAGCATCAAGAGGCACGCTATTTTTTCTCTAATTTTAATGAAATTTTTAACCTACTACTTATTAAAGGTAATTTTCCTTTTACTATATATCTGTGCATATATCCTATGTAATGTATCCATATTTTGGAACATTGATAACAATACACTGTACCTATGAAAATATATCATAGGGAAACATCATCTCATAGCTGGAATACATCATAATTTTCTCCAAAAACCAACCCTGCCTGCACGTGGCGCACCCTGCTGGTTAACTAACGAAGCTCTGGCGACCGAATGATGGCGGAAAATCCATCGCGACAACTTGCTTGTCCAGCGTGGTGAGAATGGCAAAGCTTTCAAGAAATGTAAGCCGGCTTCTGCTGGCGCTTTCTTGTAGAGGTCTTTGTTCAGCAGAGGACTTTATATATACTGATGTAGAAGAAGAAATAAAATCGTAACTTTGTTCCTCAGTGACCATTTAGGTTTCCAAAAAGAAAAGCAGTAACTGCTAATGTTCTATTAATTTGACAGGTTTCTGAATGGCTGGCTCCAATTCGTGATCAATAGTAAGTTTGCGATAATTTTTTGACTAATTTATGTTACGTCATTTAATCGCTTTCAAAATGATACGAAAATTTCCATAAAATGTAATATCCGTGTCTTTTCTTTTATAAAATACCAAGTATATGGGCATTGAATACAACCAAATGTCCGTTGAAATTTTGTCATTTCGCACATTAGATGCTGGTTGTTTGTAATCACCACATTGCAGGCATTTGGTGCAAATTTTTATGAATTTTCATTTAGTTGATCGCCAAAACCGCGTCTGACAGTCTATAGGATGCAGATAAGGTTCATCATTAAATTACTTATATGATTAATTACAAAATTTATTTAGTTGGGTTGCCATTTGTATCGCCTGTGTACAGCCAGTCCTGTATAATTGAATACAAACCTAATATTATAGATAGGTAAGCATCGCGTGAATCGGAAATAGTAAATATAAAACGTAAACGTAATAAAAGGGAGAAAGATGATGTTCGTCAACTGTTGGTAATAATGTACGTAATGGAATGGTATGGTTTATTCTAACCAATCAAGTTGTGTAAACATGAACATGTATTGTATTCACAACCGTTAATGTCTTGTGGCGATGTCTACCACTCAACCCAGAGAGATACAGAACCATATTGGCAATGTGAAAATAACAAAAAATCTAAACACCACAAACTTCAAACACACTTACAAACTAATTGAAATAAATAAATACGTACAGAAATATGCACTCACACATGTACATAAATACACATATTGCTTATATATATTAATATACATATACAAATAAATTAATAAAATAGGACAGGGAATTAGTCAGATGGCAATTGGTTTCGGAAAATATTGTCGGAGTAGACTTTTGAAGGCGTTTTAATGGGTGCGATTTTGTTGTCGTCAGGGAGGACGTTTCAGAGAAATACATACCTTTGATTAATGTTTAGAACATATTAAGAAATTATTTATTTATTTAGTCTTTACTGTGTACACCAAACGGATTACAAAAGGCGGACTTAATGCCTTTTAGCATTCTCTAACAGTCAACCCAGGGGGTGAAGAAATGTGGTGATAAGTGCATCAAATTTGATATTCTATATTCCCATATTTCTCTCATAATTTTAAAATAATGTGTAATACTAAATTAACATATTTACTTCCTTCGAATTCAGTACGAAAATATTCTATTTTCAATACGAGATTTTCTATAATCAAATGAAAACAACTTTAAAAAAGTCTATCGTCCTGCTGGATTCAAGTTACGTTACCTAAAGGCTTTATGTATTGCGCTGCCAGCTTTCCTTGCCTCCTTACACAGTGTCAACGATTGATGCAACAAAATTCTACATAATAATTTGAACTTAACCTTTGCTGCAGAGGCTAGGGATGCATGGAAAAGTCTTTATCCTGGGGAGAATATTCTACTGCAAGCTAACCAACGAAAACAAAAGTACTATTTGTTTCAGACTTTTTACCTCTTTTGGACTTTTTTATAATAAAAGCGAACTTTATGTAAAATCTACTGGCAGCACTGCTTTACATTATTACTTTATACTGACGGCACATAATTCTATTTTCATGCTTATACATTCTTTTCCAATTATTAAAAATAGTTTTAGTGATTTATTAGAAAATACTATATAATGAATTGTAAAATATAGACTTCGGCAAAGAAACTACCTTAAGTATATTTTAAAAGAAGAACACAAAGAAGAAAAACACTGAAAAGAAGAACATAGAATTTTCACATCTTGGGCGTATATACTGATACACGGACCACTTTTTTTTTGTAGTAGAGATACGTCTGCTAGAAGAATCGACAAACTGGACTTGAAAGTAATAGACAGCGAAAAATTAAAAATGATCCCAATTGCACCTGAACCGTCTGAAAGTACAATGGATGTACCAAAAGATAATGTCCTATTTCGCTCTACATCTAACGTCACATTAACACCTTCATCGAGCCTTAAGATAAAGCTAGAGACTACACTGCAGAACGCAAAGCAGTTAGAAGCCAACTTAAAGTCACATATCATTGAAATACAACAACGGGAGCAAGCACTAAAAGAAGCCATTGTCATGGGAAGGCAAGTATTTTATGTGTATGTTATTGAGACAGGTCAACCGGGAAGAGGACACCCATTTCGTATATTCTACCTTATTTGCCGCAGTATGTCTAGGCAAGGCATGCCATGAATGGAAGATTTACCCTTACCGAACACGACGTTGGGTATGGGGGATGGTGACCGTAGTGCCGATAACTAGTCTTTTGGATTAGTCTGCGGGATTTGGGTTCAGCATAGTCGGATGGATATTCCGCCATCAGTTGGTCGCCATAGCCTCAACCGTTAGTGTGGGCGCACCGCTAGTAGATGCAGACAGTTGGAAAAATGGTATATTCCTACTCTCCTATAGTATATCCTCTACCTTACGTGTATCAAATAGTGAGGAATCTACTCTTACGTTATCTAACGTAAAGGGCGATATTTATTCTTCACTTTTAAAAAGTCTATCGTCCTGCTGGATTCAAGTTACGTTACCTAAAGGCTTTATGTATTGCGCTGCCAGCTTTCCTTGCCTCCTTACACAGTGTCAACGATTGATGCAACAAAATTCTACATAATAATTTGAACTTAACCTTTGCTGCAGAGGCTAGGGATGCATGGAAAAGTCTTTATCCTGGGGAGAATATTCTACTGCAAGCTAACCAACGAAAACAAAAGTACTATTTGTTTCAGACTTTTTACCTCTTTTGGACTTTTTTATAATAAAAGCGAACTTTATGTAAAATCTACTGGCAGCACTGCTTTACATTATTACTTTATACTGACGGCACATAATTCTATTTTCATGCTTATACATTCTTTTCCAATTATTAAAAATAGTTTTAGTGATTTATTAGAAAATACTATATAATGAATTGTAAAATATAGACTTCGGCAAAGAAACTACCTTAAGTATATTTTAAAAGAAGAACACAAAGAAGAAAAACACTGAAAAGAAGAACATAGAATTTTCACATCTTGGGCGTATATACTGATACACGGACCACTTTTTTTTTGTAGTAGAGATACGTCTGCTAGAAGAATCGACAAACTGGACTTGAAAGTAATAGACAGCGAAAAATTAAAAATGATCCCAATTGCACCTGAACCGTCTGAAAGTACAATGGATGTACCAAAAGATAATGTCCTATTTCGCTCTACATCTAACGTCACATTAACACCTTCATCGAGCCTTAAGATAAAGCTAGAGACTACACTGCAGAATGCAAAGCAGTTAGAAGCCAACTTAAAGTCACATATCATTGAAATACAACAACGGGAGCAAGCACTAAAAGAAGCCATTGTCATGGGAAGGCAAGTATTTTATATGTGTATGTTATTGAGACAGGTCAACCGGGAAGAGGACACCCATTTCGTATATTCTACCTTATTTGCCGCAGTATGTCTAGGCAAGGCATGCCATGAATGGAAGATTTACCCTTACCGAACACGACGTTGGGTATGGGGGATGGTGACCGTAGTGCCGATAACTAGTCTTTTGGATTAGTCTGCGGGATTTGGGTTCAGCATAGTCGGATGGATATTCCGCCATCAGTTGGTCGCCATAGCCTCAACCGTTAGTGTGGGCGCACCGCTAGTAGATGCAGACAGTTGGAAAAATGGTATATTCCTACTCTCCTATAGTATATCCTCTACCTTACGTGTATCAAATAGTGAGGGAATCTACTCTTACGTTATCTAACGTAAAGGGCGATATTTATTCTTCACTTTTAAAAAATAAGTGAAGAATACGTTTGAACTGCAAAGCACATATCTTTACTCGTATTGGGGATACGATATAATTGCAACAGTTGCCAGGCAAATAAATCTAAGACATTGTAATTAATCTGCTTTCTACGTGGAACCGCAGACATTGTATTGAATAATGGAAAAGAATGGAACATTTGATGATTAACATGATCAACCAAATAAATACAGCAGGTCTAAACAATGTATTACTACATTTCGAAAGTAACTTGTCCGTAATACTACATATTATTTCAATAATGGTCCTTGAATAGCAATAAAAGAACGTTGAACGTAACCACCATTTGCACAGGAAATAATTAAGTGGCCAGTCATGCGTATAACGAAGGTAACCTAGTGATTAATTTAATTCAAAGTATTAGACATAATTACGCTACGCAAAATAGTTACGCTTGTTCCTAGCTCTCGTGAATGTCAACAATGACACAACAAACCGACTAGCATGGATAAATAATAAAAAAAAAACTATTTCGAAAACATGGGAAGCCCGCCTACACGCACTGGAGCTGCATGGTGGACCCTTCCCGACTCCAAAACCCTCTCAGATATTTTAGAAGGAGGCCTTTGGCCAGCAGAAGACACTGAAAGGCTGCTACTTTACAGCTCCACACTCGTAACAATGCAGCTGAGATTAAAATTATTTAAATTCTTGCTTCTGTTTCCACGCCCTATACCGATGTTATGATTATTATTGATAATATTATTATCGATAATAAGTAACGTGTAAATAATTTACGTTATATTTTAGATTAGGTGTAACAACATTGATTGTATCCATGCTTAAAGGGCCGCATCGCAAATATATCATAAGAGACGGATTTTGGACTATCTGCAATGGAATGATACAACATCCGACAACACCACCAGATGTCATGGCTACAGTTTTTAGCGAGCTTTATTCGGCACCCAGGTGTATTGGACAAGAGGTAAATATTTCAACCATAGGTGTAGTTTAATATTAAGTGTGTATTGTTTTATTTTTGTTGCCTTCGGTATTATCGACTTTTCTGATAACAGTATGTCATCAACGTATAAAAACTAAATCCTCCATTCGTCGATAATGTTAATTTGATGTCTCTTTTGAAACGAGTAGCTGAATCTACCAAAGAAAAGTTGCGAGAACCTAACATCACATAACACTTAAAGTCATATTAGGACTTATAACAATGGAATTTTTAGACAACGATTGGTTATAGCCGATGGTCGATTTCGACCGCAATTACAACTTCATGTTCTCAAAATAAATTCGGAGGATTGTTTTTGCCTTACGTTGATCATATTAAGAACTAAAAGAAATAAGAATATCTTTAGACTACGCTAGCCATGCGAGAAAATCTGCCCACGGGTGACGCAATGTTTACGATCACCGTAACATAAACTGCTGAGAACAGTAGTTTTGTTGAGCGGGCTTAAAATTGATTTGTTTTTAAACCCGTCTGTCTATCGCGTCGAAGCTCCCACACCACACAAATGTAAATAATAGGTTTATTTATAATTCTGACACCCAATCGAGATGGTCCTTAGTTATTTTTTATGAGAAACTTAGTTATTTTTGGTTGATTATAATAGTACATCAAGTAATTTTCTAGTTTATCTAGGGATCTCCTCCGTGCAATGAATATATAAATATTTTCTTCCCCTTGTCTAATCGATTTGAAATTTAGTACATTATATAAATCCGATGACACTGCTAATATCTATACAAACATATAAAATCCTGATGCAGCAGCAGGACTTGTGTCGTGTTTTGTGTTGTGTTTTTTTTTAAGTTTTGTTAAATTTTTTTCTCTCGACAGATTGTTTCGAAACCCGATCCATGCGTATTTAACTCTATTATTAAATACGATACGATACCAACGCAGAGGAAACCAGAGTATTTAGAAGACGAATATTTGTGTCTCAAGCCGACCTTCAACAATACGTTGGAACATTACTTTAGTGTCACTAAACAAACAGTCAATCAGACATGCAAAAATGGTACGTGTGTTGTATTTTTTATTAAGCATTTTCTATATATGTACCTCTAATAGCAGTTTAACGTATTATTGCATGGTTAATAATGACATCAGCTTTTAAATTAGTTGAACATACAAACATTTTCAACTACTTAAAGAACTATACACTTTAGAACTTCTAACTCAGTAACTTAAGTTCCTTGGCCTTACTATAGTGATATGTTATTTTATAATATATACTCGTATCTTATATTTAAAGGTCATGTATATTATGCAATAGGTCGCGTGTTCCAATCTTTTTTATGATAAGTCATGGATTTTTTTGCACAATGTTAAGATTATCTAAATATGTAGGAAATCAAAGATACAGGTAATACTAATTTATTTTATCACTTAGTCATATAAGTAAGAATTGGCACTAAGTGTATATATATATATAAGCGTGTGTATATTGTATATATGTGTATATATAAGTGTATACTAGTGTATACATACGTGTAATGTAATGGGCAACTAAGAGTTCTTTACAAAAACGATAGCCTGTTTCGGCTATATATATTATATATATTTTAAGCCTTAATCCCTTGGTATAGTGTTTTTAACAATGCGAAGACCTAGAGTTGTACAAATACAATGAGATGATAAAATGTTACCATTGCATTGTGTTTTCATTCAAGAACCTTTGTTAAAAATGAAAATTCTAAAAATATTCGTTTTAAACCATACATTTATTTGGATATGAGGAGGAATGAACCACAGTTTTCTTCGTGACCACCTCGCCGGACATCGGCCACTCTGCTAGCTGATAAGCAAAGCTACAGCGATTCCCTATCTGACCATGGGGTGCCGGAAAATGTTTAATATCTTCCGGCACCTCGGCCGCATTGTCTAGGCGGGAGGTATATCGATTTGTAGGCATTGTTTGGTTTCCCACGGCGAACCAAAAGGAACCTACATGGCCGTCCTAACTCAGCAGGGATGGCTGTCCCGAGGTTGCCGCCCCGAGTGAGCTTAGTGAGACTACTACGAGTGCGCGCCGATAAATGGTTGATTGTGCCATAGACCAGACCGCTGCGGGGTGCCATGAGGGCTGATGCTTACGATGCGCATGCCTGATCCCCGTGACCTCCAGTTGGACGACGATAACGATAAAAACGTTTTGAAGTTTTTGGTGGATATTATAAGCAACAGTTGTCAGCGTCCCTGAATGTGCATATGCTACATAGTCATTTAGTTCCATGCAGTGATTTGAATGCTAAAGTGAAGTTTGTTTAATTGTTATTTGCAATAAATATATGAGGAAACCAGAAATTTTTCTTAAATTCCGAAATTTCGTTTTCGTTTCTACGATAGCTAACTTTATCCAATTATTTAAATTTAATAGTTAAAGATAATCGTGGCGTGGAGAAGATCAAAATTTCATATTCAGAACTCATACTCAAAACTCCGTGTTGACCTGTATTATTTTTGTCATTCTTCAAATTCTTTTTTTTAGGTATTGTTAGGAGCTACTTAGATAACATCTCGGAATGTGGTATAAGGGTAATGTCGGAATACACTTACTACCCACATAGGAGCTTAGGGGCCACGTATCTGCCACTTGAATATTGTGAAGGAAGCCTTGGTTCCTGCAAATTGATCGTCGCTTGGCACGTCTCCAACTCGAGCGTGGAAAATTTCGAGTTTATAAAGGACGATCAAAATTTCAAGGATTACTTCATTAAATCAGGACCGTACGTTAATAATGCTGTATATTAAACGTTATTGTTAACTTATTTTTTAATTTTATTATTGTGAGTAAAGTTAATAAGTATTCTGTGTTATCATCCTTATGTTCTCAAGCATTCCTTGTTTTAATTCCAAAGCGTTCTATGAATAGTAATTCTAAAAATTAATTTAAATAAAATAGTCAGTGTATTAAATTTGTTCTTAGTAATAAGAGCTGTCGGAGCCTGTAACATATGTTTGCGTAATAAGGTAAATAGCCATGTTTTTGCATACAAATGTAGGTGTTGTTCAATATTTCAAATAATAGAGAATATCAATAAACCCTTCTATTATCATATATCCTGATATGACTCATAACAATAGAATTTTAATTGTTATATAAAAGTTATGTCACGTAACAGACCATGAGCCAGTGAACGCCAGGCTTAAATCACAGTACAAATACTAAAAAAATCTGAGCAAGTACACTAGAGGAACAAAAGAGGAGGAAATCACTTATCCATTGCCAATTTTACTTACGGTAATCCGCTCTAATCTATTTCAAAAGCATAGCGATGCATGTCTACCTACTTGGGTCTTCTCTGTTTTCCCCAGCCTTCTGGAAATAACGGAAAACTGTATCGGGGCCTTGCCTTACCCCTCAATCCGGTAACTCCTGTTTGTACTTTGGTATTTCTCTAGTACACTAGCTCGCGGGTGAACGCCTTCCCCTCAGGAGAGCGAGCGTGCAGTTGGGGAATGTTCCGAATGTACTGGAGGGTTGACGTATAAGTACGGTCGAAAATATCATATTCGAGGCGAAGCACTTAATGAACGTCCGCAGGTTGATATTTTCTTAAGATGTTAATGGCACTTTGCTGGTGTTCCTGACGAGAGCGAACCAAGCCATTACGTTTACCCGAGGCGGGGTCTTATAGACCCCGCGGTTTTCTATTAGAGGGAGCCAGGACTTGAGGTCTGTACGTACCATTTATTATTAATAAATTATAAAATGATTCATCCCCAACGTGGTCTGTACCCAGGGTTAAGAAGGCTCGGATAGTTTGACGTTTGACTTCAGCGCCGACGGATCGCGGTGGCGAAACCCGAAAAGTATTTGTATTACATGCTATTATGTGTATAATTGTACCGAATCTAGAATTTTCTCCTTGTGCAATTTATATTAGTAAAGCTTCTCCTCCCTTTTGTTAAATATCTTGTGATATAACGGAATATACAAGACCAAAGTATAGCCAAGTAGACCAGTACATGTTGCCAGGAATGAAATACGGATCCGAGACTTGGTCCTTCACTGCAGCCCGTATGAGGAAGCTCAAAGTCGCTCAGCGCGCTATGGAAAGGGCTATGCTCGGTGTTTCTCTGCGTGATAGAGTCTGCAACGATGATATCCGCAGCAGAACTAAGGTAGCCGACATAGCCGTAAAGATCAGCAAGCTGAAGTGGCAATGGTCCGGCCACATAGCTCGCAGAACTGAGAACCGCAGGGGAAAAAAGGTTCTCGAGTGGCAGCCACGTACAGGCAAACGCAGTGTAGGACGACCCCCCACAAGATGGAGTGACGACCTGCGCAGTGTTGCGGGAAGTCGATGGATGCAGGTGGCTCAGGACCGAGCTTCGTGGCAATCTTTGGGGGAGGCCTATGTTCAGTAGTGGACTTCTGATAGGCTGAAATGATGATGATGATTATGATGATAACGGAATACGCTTCTGCACGGCCTGGGAAAAACCCTAAAGTAGGACTAATATTTATTTAAAGAAAAGAAAACGTACAAAATATAAAATGGACCCCGTAAATCGCTTCTTCATTGTTTACATACATGTAAATTTATTTAAGAGAAAATAAATAGTATTTTATTTTAATAATTGTATTTTTTTATAACATATATTAAAACATTTAAAGAGAACTAATAAATTGAGAAATTACTCAGTATCAATTTTAGATAATTTTATTTCACTTACTGTTGTGAAAAGTTACAATAATGTACATACATATGAACATGTATGTACATTAGTACTTCATCATCATCATCATCATCATCACCATAAACAAGCTATACACCTCGAACGAAACATGATATCATGATTTAGGTACCCAAACCACCAATATAACCATAGATTCTCCGCCAGTTATTCCTTAACTTTCCTAACTCCTTTGTCAGCACGCCCGCTGGAGTAACTGTCTTAAAGTAGCGACAGTTACCCCAGCCGGTAGCCTGTAAATGCCCCCTTCTGGGTAACGGCCTCCTCCTTAAATATCTGATGGGGTATTGAGCCGGGAAGGTCCGCTACACTGCTCCAATACGAGTGGGCGGATTTCATATATCCTCGAAATCATGGCTCAAGGCTTCACATATCTTCGCATTATTATTTATAATAATTTCTCAGACATGAAGATTTCCTCACGATGTTTTCCTTAAACGCCGATCACGTGGTAAATATAGCACTAAAATTGCTATTAACAATTATAGAGGTGCCGGCATGGATCAGACCCTGGTCACCAGCGCTCTTTGAAACTAAACCGAGGGCCTATACCACTAGGCTACTGCTGTCAATACTTAGTAATATTATATTCATATCATTTTCAATATTGTTACGAATTACTATTATTATTATTTACTAGATGGATCCTGATTTACCAGACGCCGTCTTTATTCGTCGTTATAATTGTCATTATAATAACTCATAAAACGTACAATTACTTACCCGTTAAATCCATGCCAATGAAAATTAAATTACAAACAGTTTAACACTAAAAAATCCTAATATATGTTTAATGATAATAAAAAATCGATCTTTTAACCGACTTAGTAGACAAGGACCTAATTTTGCTACAGTTGACTTCAGCACTGATCAAAGTGTACAAACGACGCTGCATATATAGCGATTATTACAGATAGAAAAATGATACGTAATCAGGTTTATTTGTAACAAAAAACTAATATATCTGAACTAATGAACAGTTTTCAAATTATGTTTATTTGTATCTGGTGTGGTCGTGGTGGCAGCAGGCGGTGGGGGCAATTAATTATTGCAGAATACGAATGATAGCTCATATCCCGGGTAGAGGAAAGTTCCTTTATATTACGGAAAGCCAGCGACAATTGCGTACCAAATAACTTATCCGCGCTTCTTGTCTGTCACTCGTAGAACAAAGGGCTTAACTCTTACAGCCTCGTTGCGGTCGTCTGAATATGAAAAAATACTAAACTACAAACAAACCAAAACGAAACTAACTAAAAATTTGATTCGCTACATTTGGAGATTGCTCGCAGAGAAATATTTAAACGCTTCAACATGGCTGACTCAGGCTGTACTTGATCCCGAGTGCAAGACAGAAATCTGTATACAACTGTGCTGTCATCTACCAAACACACTATAACCAAAGCTCTAAGAAATTGTTAATTTGCAAATAAGAAGAGAGTTGCGGAGAGAAAATATACTAATTAATTCTGCGCAAGTGTATTCTTATTGCAAATTGATTAGAAAGCGTTCTTTGTTCGGGAGCCTACTTCTTTTTTATTGTCTTCACAATTTCTCAGGGGTTATTAAATGACTCTGTCACCCTGAGTAATTTCGGCGTTAGTTGCCATTACCTCAGACGAACCATCAGTAACAACTCGTAGATTCCGTTTCTTTAGGAAGTCCTATAACCACGTGATCAGTCGAGGTGGTATTCCATAAGAAGTATATATATATAATATGACATTTGAGCAACAAAATGTACAATGCTGGCCGACCGCAGGTAGTAGGGGACCAACTAGTAGGATAGCCACGATGGGGGTTAGGGCATCCCCGCGCGCCAGACTAGTCTCCCGTCAGTGCAGCACTATGATTGTACCATTTGGTATTCGTTTTTGCTATGCCTCGCCTAACTGCCAAAAACAATAAAAAAAAAGGTAAAAATAAGAAACTGGTAAAACACCGATTACACTCCCTCGCACTAAAAGTGCACCTCTCCAACATCCGAGGACTGCACTCCAATCTCGTCCCAGTCCATCACTACCAAAACTATACCTGCTGTTCCTCATGGAGACGCAAATCAGATGTCCAGCTGATGCAGCATATTTGCACTACCCAGGTTACACACTGGAACATAATTTAAAATCTCGCGCTGGCACCTGCGTTTATGCTCGCGATGACATCTGCTGTTGACGTCTCCGTAACCTAGGGGATTCCAGTTTTTCCATATTGTGGGTTCTGAACACTGGCTTGGAGCAGATACTCTATGCCAGTGTTTATCGGACGCATACCGATGACACGGAGACAACCAGGCTCTTTCAGTATCTAAGTAATCCAGTTTAAGCAACTGGATGAACAGGCATGGTTGTTTCGGAAAGTATCTGTGCCGCATAGCCGGAATGGAGCCGTCAACTGAGTGCCACCATTGTGGCGGTATCTGGCGCTACTCGGATATCTGATATTGAAGGCCACACGATCAATTGCTTGGACCTTCTGTTGACAACTGATCCAGACCGATATCAAGTTGCAGTTTCCTCCCCGTTAGGTAGCTCCGACCACTGTCTGTCTGAAATCTGTGTCTACTTGGCACCTGAGACCGAGCACATGGGGACTAGGTGTGTATGGCAATACAAATCAGCTGATTGGGATGAGATGCGACATTTCTTTGCTTTCTTACCCTTGACAGCGCTTATGCTTTTCTTCAGACAGTTCGGCGTGCTACACGGATGCTGTTTCTGGAATGATATATCAGGCCCTCGAGCCCGTAAAGCGCCGAATGTCCGGAAACTGAAAAGAGCCTTTAATAGTGCTGCCAAGTCCTGCAAACGTGCCCTCCGCAAGGCCCGCTTCGACCATATTGGTCGTATTGGAGCCAGACTAGCGTCTTACCCATGGTGTAGTTAAGCTTTCTGGTCTGTTGCCAAATCGGTCGAAGCCAATTTCTACCTGTCTTTTCACCGCCATTGCAGAAGTCGGATGGCTCATTAGCTCACACCGCCAAGGAGAAAGCAGACATGTTTGCCTCTCTATTTGCGAAGAATTCACAACTAGATGCTGCTGATAAATGCCCACCTTTGCTACCTTGTTGTGACTGCAATGCCTGAGGTACACATTCGGCAAAAAGAGGTACTCAAAATACTCAGCACTCTAGATGTAAATAAGGCTAATGGGCCTGATGGCATTCCTGCCATTGTCTTGCGATCATGTGCGCCTGAGTTGGCTCCTGTTCAGACTCTCCTCTATCGCTTGTCCCTGAGTGTTTTAAACAACCGTCTACTTGCATACCTGGAAGACAACGACCTCCTCAGTAACCGTCAATTCGGGTTTCGTCGAGACCGGTCTACTGGGGACCTTCTTGTGTATGCTACTCACCTCTGGAGCGAAGCCATTCAGAGATATGGTGAAGCTCTTGCCGTGTCTCTTGATATATCTTTCGACGGGGCTTTCGACAGGGTCTGGCACGCAAGTCTCATTGGCAAGCTTCATCGACAACAGCAAATCTGGATCGAAGATTTCCTGAGGAACAGATCGATTCGGTATGTCGTTAATGGCGCCACGACTGATCTCCTTGATATTAATGCCGGTGAGCCTCAAGGGTCTGTGGTCTCCGCGACTCTTTTTTTGATGCACATCAACATCCTGCTTGTAACACCCGGTATCTTTGGGTATACAGATGATGTGCTATCATGTCTCGGCGAGATACTTGTCCGATGGGAAGTCTGGGTCAAAAGTCCAGTCTTTCAGAGAGTCGATGATCGAGGGTGAACTCGAGTTCGGAGGCTGTTTCCCCGCCAATATGGTCGAGTTCAACCCCTCTAAAACACAGGCCTGTCTTTTTTCGGCGAAACGGAGTCCATTCCAACTGACTCCGACTTTCCGGAATGTCCCCGTTTCGATTAACGACCGTCTTGAGCTCTTAGGTTAGACCTAATCTCTCTTCCAATCTAAATTTCGGTCGCTACATCGAGTCCATAGCAAACACTGCTGCCGAAAAACTTAGTACACTCTCCGGGGTGAGACGGTACTTCACCTCAGAGCAGCTCTTAAATCTACACAAAGCTCAAGTCCACACTGGCATGAAATACTGTTCTCATCTCTGGGATGGGTATGCTTGATATCAGCTGGATGCTTTGGACTCGTTGGAGCCCCGAGCAAAGAGGATCCCTTTTGTTGTTTCACCCTTATGTTGTAGACATTCCTCCATTACGCACGAAGCTACTTTGACTTGACTCTTTTTTCATTATGTGGACGGGTAAGGAGTGGAGTGGCAGAGAACTGCCGAGGTCAGTTTTTCCGGAACACTGTAATCTGGATATCTTTAAGGCCAAAGTGAACAGACACCTTTTAGGCAAACGTGTACCATCCTAGCCTTCGCCTTCCATCAAGCGAGATTGAAATCAAACCTATTTTATATAAAGAAAAAAACATTTCTAACTTCCAAGAAAAATGTAAAAATAATTAAATATATACAGGACAGATCGGTTAGTTGTAGTATTATTCTGAATACGTTATAAAAAAGTAATGCACTTCAAAAAAAATTGTATTTCATGGAAATAGTTGTACATTACAGTTGCACAAGTCGTAAGTTTATGTGGTATGTGTACAGCGTGTGTACACATACCCGAAATGCAGTACATAACATACGGAAACGTAAAGAACGTACATTTACGGTACGATATATCAGTTGACAACTACTGATAATATTCGTAAGTTGTCCCCATCTTCGAAATCCAAGACACCATCAAAACATCATACATTTCCTTGTAAAGAAATCAGAAAGGCTACTACTCCAACTATTACACGCCAGTTAGAACGCCAAGTAAGAACCAATTTTTATCAGTAAAATAAACATAGCGATTAAGTAATCAGATAGCAGTCAGTAGGTAGCTTATAGATTGCAACGGGTTGATTTGTAATACCACAACTCGTGATATTTTGCGTCAGGACATAAACCAAGTTTTTTTTCTTAAAAATCAAACTACTCTATGAATCCTTGTGAACTTAACACGTTGTCGATGAGCTCTTGTAGCGACCTCATAGCATCTCCAGCAATTTGACGTGGCCGGCCGTTTTTTTATATCTGGCACAGGAAATACTAGTTTGAGATAGGATATGTCATCATACGGTTCCTAATATCTCTGGCCTCTCTGGGAGGAGGGACAGTATGAAAAAGACTTAATTAACATACATATATTAATGTTTATGTTGTGGTCCAATCGTCGAATATCATGAAGTGCCCGACCATTTCTTATAATTGTGGCATTTCATGATATGATTTTGGCCACATCATTAATGTAGAGTTCATAAAAGAAGTAATAAAATTAGAAATCTAATATTAAGTTAAAATATTACCTCAGTTTTTAAGTTCTCAAAAATGCCGCGTCCAGCGCCAGCTCCAAACACGCCCTGGCGGCCCCCAGAAAGTGGTCCTATACGCGCTTTTTTATTTCTCATCATCATTTTGTGGCCGTTTAGTAACGGGTGACGCCCGGACTCGGCACCGTTTTACACCCTATTTTTTTGCCACCTAACTAAGGTGCTGACTGCTTGCGCCGACGCAACAGCTTTGCCACTTAAACTGTTACGCCCGTGGGCTCGTGGGTATGTACGTAACTTCCCTACGCCGTACTATTACTATTAATGGGGTTATTTAGATATATACTAGTATGGTTGGGTGATATATATAAATATGTATACATAAAATAAATAAGTTATCTTTAAATATATTAAAATTAAAATACTTAAAATAATGGGAGACACATGGGAGACCAGACGGCCGAGGGTTAGGGGGAAAGAGAAAGAAACCGACGGACGATGCGAGCGGTATCAAGGAACACCGCCTTCTGCATTTGAGCTCGGAGGGGTCCGTAACGGAGTCTCAGCCGCCTCAGATGTTCGGAAAGGCTGACAGGGATTAACCCATTTGCAGAGACGACTATCGAAATTATTTCGATAGTCGTCTCTGCAACTACTCTTTAACTTCTACCCCACATGTCGGTTACCTCATGAGTCAGGTCCAGATATTTTGTAATATATTATTATTGTATATATATTTTTATTGGAAAGGAAACCTTTATTAATGGATATTATCGCGTTAATTAGATTTTTAAATTCCGTAGTACAGAGTTCCCAGAGTGCCTATGTTTTGCATCAGCTACGTGTTCCTTGACGCGGGTTTAAATTGATCTTTTTCTTTGGCCTATATAAGAGAGATCGTTCATCCATAGTTTTTATTTAACGGTATTTTTTGCAATGATTTTTCTATTCTAATACCTTTGTCATGGCCTAGCAACTACTTGTAATTAGCTAAGGTTTATTCTATTCTCGAGGACGAAGTTTTTGAAACAACACTATCAGACGAGTTAATGAAATGTAAGACCCATCGACGGGCAGAGAATGCCAAAAGGCAAGTCCGCCCTTTGAAACAATTTGTTAATGGTGATCACAATAAAGTTTGAATAAATAAATAAATGCTTGTACGTTCCCAACAAATCAGACTTACAATAATTGCATGTGACACTTTGTATATTTCCGTCAAAATTTAGCTAAAAAACAAACAAATTATGAATTTCTGTATTAGAATTGACACATGATATCATTAAAGATTGAATAAATAGTGATCGATGATAGGTGATGACCGATGAAGCACTTATCGGAAATCAGATTATAAGGCTCTTCGCGTCCCGCGAAAGCTCACTTTGTCCATGTATTTCGAGTTTTCACTCGAACGAATTATTACCCGGACCCTTGTTGCCGCTTTTGTACATAATTGCCTAACTATGTATTATTATCTCTGTCAATTTCTTGGAGCGTCAGTACGAGTAAAGTAGCACATAGTAGGTTGGCAACGACGCACTGTGTCTAATTCGTGTCAGTGTGTAACCGACTAATCATTGCGGTTCGAATAAATTAATGAAATAATGCATATTTCATTCTGTTATTCATTAATTATGAAACATAATATGCATAGGTACAATTTACATTAGAAGGGAACTCTACCGGGCAACCACGTTGCGGAGCATATAATAACCAGTGAGAAAGGATTATGGGTGTATATATATATTATATGTTACTTATATAAATAAATACATACATAATATACATATTCATATACATATACAAGAACTAAAAGAAATAAATAATAAGTAAAATGAATGACAGATGACGCAAGGAACTGTAAATTGTTTTTTAAACAATTGAGTGTTGATGGAGAGGTAAAGAGATAATAAGAGATAAAGGAATGACGGTTTAGAGACGATAGACGTGCGGTTTGACGAGCCTTTGTAGGGGAAAAGTTGTAAAGGATTGTGCACGCCGAGTTCCAAAAGCGACAGCTACAATAGACAAAGATTTAGAATATACAGAAGTATTATGTGGAATTTTTAATATATGGTTGTTATCAAAGCGGGGAGAGTGACTGCGAGTCTCACCAAGAAACTCAAACCGCTCTTTAAGTTAAGGTAAGGCGTTCTGATACATGGTCATTTTCGGACTCGCTTCTATTCGATTGGAATAAGATATAATAAGAACTCTTCATTTTGAGTGAGATAGTACGTATCAGCATAATCGAGAATCGGTAAAAGGAGCTTAATCTACGGACAGATCCACCCAATACACACAACCTTACTTCGCACCTCGGTTATATGTGGGGCCCAAGATAAAAATATGTAACGGTATCTCTTAGATTTTAAACGGTGTCACTGTACGGCACAGATGTCCCGTCTAATACAATACCAGATAAAGTAGGAAAATCATCAATCAGTTTTGATCAAAATCGATATTGTTGAATCAATGCATGCAAAGTCAAGTAAGGTTAACACTGTTATACTCTGGTTATCCAGACCAAGACGAATATCCTCAATTAACGATAAACTATACACTCAAAACATTCGAAATGAATGGATATTTGGAAATGGGGTGGTAGTCAGAAAGATGGGGATTCGCTGTTTTGGACAAAGAAGTAATTTGGGCTTATTTCCAAGAAGAGGGAAAATTTCCAGACAAATAAAGTAATAAAAGATGTATTTTATTAAAGGAGTGAAGATATCTATAACAGGAATGATAATTTTACGACTAATGCAGTCTGTACCAACGATATCAAAAAGTGATCTCAGTCATTGAACAATGCTTTTCTTAACATCACTTTTAGAAATTTGACTAAAAATAAAAGCAGGATCATCGGAATTGTTGGGAATTTTGTAGCATGGTCAATGGCAGAAGAAGAAGAAAATCGCTGATTAAGCTGATTTAAGTCAATATTTATGGAGGTACTATTTTGACGCGCTTTCCCAACTCCAAGAATTTTCCTTAGTCTGCCTGAATCATCTTCTACAAGTATAAACTTATGAATATGGTCTCGTTACTTATCCTTACGCAGTCTCTTATAATGATTCCGAATTTTATATTTGTCTCAATTTGCATCAGAATTGTCAAATTTATATTTAGCTTCAGAAATATTTTTCTTACGCTGCAACTTTTTGGTCTCCTGAGTAAATCCGTCGAAAGAACAGATGTTTTACGAGAATTAAAACTTTCCACCATTTCGTCAACAGTAGGTTCGGTGAGAAAAACAGTCCAATCGGTCATCGTGCATCATCTGCAATCAATACCATCAAAGTTACATAGCAGAAGGATTCTCGATTTAGCTTTTTGTGGGCGTAAATAATAAATAAATCAAATACTGATATGAAAATGCAGAATATTGACTATTAGGTTGAGTGGTAGAGAATGCTTCTGGCATTAAGTCCGCTTATATACATTCTCAAGTGTATGAAGTTTAATATATAATAAAAATTAGCATAAGCAAAGGAAAAAAAACTAAAATAGAATTCAGAAAAGATTGAGAACAATTTGGAAAAGAGTGAGTAGCAGAGAGGAGGAGAATGTGTAAGTACGCTGGTTTAACTATTGATTTCAGTCGAAAAGAGCGGGAGTTGCTGCATTGAAAATAATGAAGTACTGATACAGTGGAATATATACACATCAAAAAAGCATGCATGATATTACAAATTTACTATTTATATTAATTAATTTCTAAGTGTCAGGTCTCAATACTGAAAGGCTCAGGTGCATTCTGGAAGTTCATCCATACAGCGACTGTTCTGGGTCCATGTTTTCTCTGATCTCTCGAGCGGTTAACATCGGGTGGCGTCTTGCAGTCAGTTGTCTGTACCGGTTTTGCCGAGTGGTTGTACTCCTTTTACGGCCTGAATGCTGTTCAGCGGGTTCCCTTGTATTATTGTAGCGCTGCCAAAGACGACAAATAACACTTCTATGAATGCCAAAATGCCGAGATACCTGAGATTGATTACTTCCCGCTTGCAACATCCCTACAGCTCTTTGCATTTCATTTGCCGTCAAATGACGTCGCTCCATGACGTATAGAATATCTAACAATTCAATTTCGTCGCTAACTTTATTTAAATGGTTGGTAAAATTATAAAATCAAGACTAAACGTAGCAATAAAAACGCACTTAAATTCAAACAAATTCCTTTTCATTTAATTTTATGAAAAAAACAAAACATAATCGAATTTTTTTTTAACTTTTTTTTAGGTTTACTTACCTACGCACTTTGAGTTTTTTTTTTATAGAAGAAGGGGGCAAACGAGCGTCCGGCTCACCTGATGGTAAGTGATCACCGACGCCCACGAACATCCACAACACCAGAGGAGCTACAGATGCGCTGCCGGCCTTTAAGGAAGGAATAAGCTCTTTTCTTGAAAGTCCCTAAGTCGTAACTGTTCGGAAATACTGCTGGCGACAGCTGATTCCACAAAATCGAAGTGCGTGGCAGAAAACTTCGACTAAAACGCACTGTGGTGGAATTCTGTCGCGATGTACGATGGTGAAACTCAGCAGCTGGGATCAATCCGAACAGTTCCTCAGAACATTCCCCGTGGAAAATTTTGTAAAAAATGCAAAGAGAAGCAACATCTCTTCGCAAGGCCAAAGGATCAAGCCGATCAGAGAGAGCTTGGTCGCCGACAATTCGAGCCGCTCGACGTTGGATGCAGTCAAATGGAAAGAGTTGGTACTGGGGTGCCCCTGCCCAGAGATGAGAACAGTATTCCATGTGGGGCCGAACTTGCGCCTTATAAAGTTGCAAACGGACTGGCATGAAATACTGTCCCGCTCTACAGAGCACACCAAGCTTTTTGGAGGCCAATTTGGCCTTTCCCTCCAAGTGACCACGGAACTGAACGTCGCTCGATATGTCAACGCCAAGGATTCCGATACTGGCTGAGGCAATAAGGGGAATGTTCTCAAAAAGAGGAGAAACGACAAAGGGATTCTTTTTAGCGGTGAACGCGCAAACCTGTGTCTTTTTGGGGTTGAATAGGACCAAATTACGTCGACACCAATCCGAGACTTTGAATAACAAGGTCTCGACTTGAGACACAAGTTTGGTCCGGCACTCGTCGACGTGTTCCCGAGAAATATTCGCACGGCTTGTATATAAGGCATCACCCGTGCTGTCGTCGGCATAGCAATGAATGCTACTGATTTGTAGCATGTCGTTGATATGCAGAAGGAACAGAGTGGGAGATAGCATACAGCCTTGTGGAACACCAGCATTCACGGGTTTGGGGTCCGAGCATGCACCGTCGACAACAACCTTGATGATCCGATCCGTGAGGAAGCTGGTGACCCAGTTGCACAATCTCTCAGGAACCCCGTAAGATGAAAGCTTTGAAAGAAGCGCTTTATGCCAAACCCTATCAAATGCTTTCGCTACGTCCAGACTAACCGCCAAAGCCTCCCCCTTAGACTCAACTGCTTCTGCCCATCGGTGAGTCAGGTAAACTAGAAGATCACCAGCTGATCGTCCGTGACGGAAACCGTACTGTCGGTCACTGATCAGCTGGTGTTCCTCCAGGTACCTCAGGAGCTGGGTGTTGATGAGTGACTCCATTATTTTAGATAACAAGGGGGTGATGGCAATAGGCCTGTAGTTGGACGGATCAGAGCGGTCGCCATTTTTGGGTATTGGATGCACAAATGCTGTCTTCCAAGATTCCGGGACGACGCCTGAAGAGTAGGAGTGCCGGAAAAGACGCGTGAGAACCGGTGCCAACTCAAGGGCACACATCCTCAGCACAATTGGAGGGATTCCGTCCGGCCCACTCGACTTATGAATGTCCAGGGAGCGGAGTGCCTTTCGCACTGAGCTCTGCAGAAACTGAATTTCCGGCATGGAGCACCACGGGATGGTAGGTGGAGAGTTTCCCCGGTCATCAAGAGTCGAGTTGGATGCAAAAAGAGAGCCCAAGAGATCGGCTTTCTCTTTTGCAGTATGGGCCAGCGAATCATCCTCCTTGTGTAGAGATGGGAGAGATGGCTGACAGAAATTCCCCTGGACAGCCTTGGCGAGAGACCAGAATGCGCGGGATCCCGATGGGAGGCGAACTAATCTCTCGCCAATTCTGCCAATGTGCTTTAACTTTGCCGCAGCGATAACTCTTTTGAAGGACCTGGAGGCAGAGTTGTACTCGTTTTTAAGAGCACTGGTTTTTGCATCCCGAGACGCCGATGCATCGGCCCAGGCCTGGTAGCACTTCCGCTTTCGGCGTGACGCTATTTTGCAGGTGCGACCAAACCAAGGCTGGGATTTACCTCCGACAGGCACTGCAGAGAACGGAATAAAAGTTCCATTCCTGAAGTACCACATCGGTGACAGAATCTGCAACGGCGTTGGGATCATCCAGCGAGAAGCAAACCTGCCCCCATGGGTAGGAAGCAAAGAAAGACCCCATTCCATCCCAATCTGCCGACCTATAGTGCCACACACGGCGGAAGCCCGCAGATCGCGTTCGGGATCGGCGCGCGATAGGCACTACACTCCGGATCAGACAGTGGTCCGACGAGCCAAGAGGGGCATCGACTGAGACCAAATATCCGTCCGGGTGTGAGGTCAGCAAAAGGTCCAACAGGGAAGGTGTATGACCTTCCACGTCTGGGATCCGCGTCGGCGAGGTTACCAGTTGTGTCAGGCCATATGCTAATGCAAAGTCGTGAACAGATCTCCCCGCATGAACAGTTATGCGACAACCGAGCCAATCGGTGTGGTGGGCATTAAAATCGCCGAGAATCACGATCTCTGCGGATGGGATCTGTTGTAGCACGGAATCTGTAGCCATTTGGATGTGGTCGATGAGTCGGACAGTTACGGTATTATCGCTATGGGACCTGTAAAGGCACGCATAGACGCGCGGATGGTCGTCGCTGTCGACGACTGTGAGTAAAGACTTCGAAATTAAATAATATAAATGGTAAATTTGTAATATCATGCATGTTGCTTAGACTTTTTTGATGTGTAGTTGTCTAAGAAGCTTTCGAACATAGAAAAGTAGTCAATTGAAAGGCTTAGATTATAAAACGCAAGATTATACACTACAAGTGATAGCTTGTTGTCAGAAAAAAGTACTCAATTAATGTTGAGCTCTTAAAGTAGTAAACCTTGACAACTGACAGTATGTCAGTACTATCAAAGTCGCGTTTGGTAATTAATAAATCACATTGGTTAGCGAGACCAATGAACTTAGAGTTTTCCTCCAGAATAACGATAGCACTGCGATATTTTAATCCAGAAAAGTCATTTCATATGTTAATCTTTATCAATTATTTTGTCGTAACTACTGAGATTTTAATTTCCAATATTGATAAACAATAGTATGCTCATCTTAAATTACGTGCATAAAAGTAAAAAAAAAACATTGTGTACAAAAAAATTAACACGCATTTCAAACTCTCACTCCGTCCAATGTAATATTTTTCCGGAAGTTTTCATGACTGACTGGAGAATTCAATTCCAGACGGGACCGCCAGTTTTCTTTCATCGCTAGTCCAGCTAATCTTCAGTAAATAAAACTATCAATTTACTGTTACTATACATTCTTTAATTAGAATTTTTCTTTTTGGCGGAAATCCTTTTAGTCAAAGCACGCAAAATTATTTAAAAAATCAAGAGTTAGAGTCTGTGCTTTGGGAACGTAGTGGTTATATTCTCTTCGGTATCTGTCAAAGTAATATATTTATATCCAATATATATATAATTTATCAATAGGTATCATTCAACGTCTAACAGGAAGAGTATGATGTATTATTAGCTTTTAGCATATATTATATTAGTGGTTATATTACTCAAACAATGGTCTGTTGAAATGAAGAATAAATTTATAATCTGTTTATAATTTATTAATTTCAGGAAGAATTCAGTATCAATTTAAGAAATCCTACAATATGAAATGTCATGTTCCAGGTCCTAATGTTAAAGGTGACTTATTACTAAATAGTACATATATTCAGCTTATTTCATGACCACCGGTTATCAACGTTATAAATTATTTTTAGTTTTAGGAAGAACTGTCCACGCCTTAGCCAGATTCGGGGATGAATTATATTTGGAATCTCTTGCTGAATGTATTCTCTTAAGGACACTGAATGCAGCAGAGTCTGCTTACGCTATGGTTAAATTTAATAAGAATTTCTTTTCGTACTTTAACTACAACTACTACTCGACTGAAGATAATGAAGGATTAAAGTGCAAAATTTCCATGAAATCTGCTTTGAATTCTTTTAAGTCCCCTGCACATATGGACAAGCAAGTAGAAAATCTAGAAATAAAGCTGGACCCCGACCAATGTAAACTAATCTTTCAATTTAAATGTAAGCATGGAATAGTCAAAACACATTTTGTGTCCATCTTGGACTGCAAAGCAATGCAAGCAATTTATACTAAAGACTTGGTCCCAAACCGGTACGTAATTATTTAAACTTGAATCATCTATCTATTTATTATACCTGTAATATTAAAATTATCTAATGTTTTCAGAATAACATCATCACAACGAATTATCTCTGAAGCACTTAGCAACTTTCAAAGTTCTGATGATCAGGTTACATTAGAAGCATTATCACATTCAGTATTTCTTCGCAATTACATTGAAGCAAATATAGACTTGTCTAAAAATATTAGGACACAAATTAATATTAAGTCAGTAGAGTTTGAAAGTTATACCATAGGGATTGAAACAACAATAACATTCACAATGAAAGAATTTAAAGCATTGTTAGCTTTTGCTGAAGCTCTGAGCTTACCTCTTCAATTACAATTTGAAATAACTGGTAAGCCAGTAGTTTTTATCATCCATAATGGTTCAACATTTGAAGCACATTTCGTTCTAGCAACTTCTAAACCTGATAGTGTGACACAAGGTACATCCACTCAGTACTGTTCACAAGTTGAAAGAGCAAAAAGAAAAGATTGCAATGGTACACCAGGCTCAGCAAGTAAAAGACCACATTTAGATATAGATATATCTAAATGCCTTGATGAAGATTCACATCTTTTAATTTTGTAGATATTCCGAAAGATGGAGATATAGTTGAAAATAACTGTGATATTATTGTTAATGTGGAAAAAACATTTGATAATTTAATGGAGGATGCTATAGACTATGATAATATACCACCCTCTCCTACATCAAGAACAATGATAAAATCAGTGTTCAAAAGATGTTTTGAAAGCACTTTTGATCCAAGTAGTATCCAAAGGGTAGTGTTAGCAGAAAACTCTGATAGTGAATAAAATTAGAGAAACCTCATAGTTTCAATTAATAAAAATGTCAGTTAGACATCTATTCATTTACTGCCTTTATTACCTTGTACCCCAATTTATTCCTTTATTATTATTTAACACTTAAGAATGTGTTTTAAATTTAGCAGAAAACTAACAGTGTTTCAAGTTCTACTTCATTGTTCCTTTTTGAGCTGTACTTGTACTGTGTGAGTTATAACTATTTCTTTTAATTTCTGTTACGGACATAACTAGGTCTTGCAGTTTGGGGTAGGTTTGCCCTACCCCTGTACACATAAAGCCATGACAAAATCTCATGACCATCACACTGCCATAATGGTGTCTGGGGAGGAATATATAGTATCCTTGAGGAGGATCTCATAATATAACCTCTTCTGCCTATTTAAGTTCATCTTAACATGTTTTTACATCATGTTCTTTGTATAAAATCAAAAAGTATTCAAACAAAATATACTTTTTGTCTATTAACTATGACAAACACGACATATTTTAGGTACAAATTAAAAACCATTAGCACTGCATTATGATTTTATAGTAAAAATATACATACACAAACAAAATTGTACATACATCACAAATATATGTTAGAAGGCATTATATTTTTGCAATTACCTGTTTGGTCATAAAAACAACAATTTATTATTTAAAATTTATGTATATGGATTAAATTAGTGTCCCAGAAATAACTGTAACACAGCTAAAGCAATTAACAATTACAAAAAAATAAATATTTTTTCTACATTTCCTCAAAATAATTTAAATGTGCAAATTGCAACATGACATTGAATAAGGAAAGCAATTCCATAAAATAATCTGTAAAATTTCCAAAAGCTGTTTTTAAGAAATTGTTTATTCATTGTCTTAAAAAACTATTTCAATTGGTTTTATTAAATCAATAGCAATTTCTCATCACTACTCGATCAATGAAATATTGACCTGTGCTCTACATAATCAAGTGCTGAATTTGGGCAAGGTATAATCAATATACAAAGATAATTTTACAAAATATGCATTTATTCTTGCAAAATTATAATTAGCATTTAATTTCACTACAAAAATTAGCACTAGTACAAACATGGTATGGAAAAGCTTTGAATCAGTATCATATATATATATTGTTTCGGTAACTAATAATTTACACACAGATACAATATTGTGCAATAGCATCTTTTTATTTTTTTACATAATAATGTCCATCACATGCAGTTTAAAATTAACATTTCAGACACATTAATAAATAAAAGCTAAATTATTTCAGATTTGGTTTCTTTTTAAAGAGATCAAACTATAAATATATTGAGAAGGAAAAAGAACAAATGCAGATTTGATTTTCTATAAAAAAATTATTATACACTTTTATTATCATAACAATAGCTAGCTAACATGTCTTAAAAAAGATGAAAAAGACCTTGGATTCTACTTTTAATTTATTATTTATAAAATACGGCTGCTATACCATTTAATTACAATAAGTATTTATTTCAAATCAATTTCAATATTGTCTCTTGCCCAGATGAGTAGGGGCTTGCACTTTAAGTCACGTGTGGCCAGCTTACAATGTCTTAATTGCATCACCAAACACTCACTATCCAAATAAATCAATGAAAAAGGGCACTGTTATTTAGGAACAATCCTCTTGGCTCTTTCTTACACACTGTGCTACTTTTCTTTTAAACTCCGAATATGATTCTCTCCACTCTTTCTGCAAAAAGAAACAGAATGAGCACACAGCTACAACTGTCTAAATGCAGATTAGTGTTTGGTGAACCATTTTTGTGTGCACCCTAATGTGAATATAACTATCTCAATGTAGTGTTTTGCTGTAGTGTCAATTAGCCCTTTTTCAATTAATATTTTGTTATATTTATTATCCCTTGGCTCCTAAAAGCAATCTTCTTGACTTTTCCTAACACATCTGGCAACTTTCTTTTTGAAATCCGAATATCGGTCTCTCCATTCTTTCTGTGAATACAAACAATTATAGTTAAAATTAACAAATGTCTTATCAAATATGGTTGAAATTTTATTTGTTTATTGATTTTTTTTGTTAATAACTTTATATAATTATATAAGGGTGAGACACAATGTCTTAGCATCATCACAATGGTATTAAAAACAAATTATTAAAGAAAATATTGCATCATCTATTTTATTTAATCATAAAATTTTATGCTTTAATGTCTAGCAAAGACATTAAATGTTATTCTTCCATCAGTTACTTGGTCAAAAGTACAAGCGCTACCAGCCACTCTGGAGGCAGATAATGTAACAATTTCGATTTATTGATTAGGCTAAGCCATATAGTGTAACATTTCATGAAATGCCCTATAATTTCACGATGTAGAGAAATTCTATTATCAGGCCACAACATTGTCTTAATAAATATATGGCAAATAATTAATTTGATTGCTTAATATAGTAGTCAATTCACTAATGTTAAAAAGTTATTATTGGGAGATAAATCTACAGCCACAACTTCAACTAACAGTTCAGTCTGTGATTGCACAATAATGCTGATCATAGCTGTGCTAGACTCAAACTTTTCTTTAGAAGAGAGTCAGCTCGGTGACTAAGTGGCTGAGGGTATGATAGTGACTTTGAGGGTCACATGTTTGATTTACACAGGAGACATAAATTGTATTGACTATAAATAATTGTTCCAGGTCAGGGTGTGTTTATCCATGTGTAGTAACTGAGAGAATTCTAGCAAGACAAGAGACAAGTAACAGTTTTTTACAAAAAATCAAATGAAATGTGCAGGAAGGCGGTGACATTGGTAAACCAGGTATGATAGTTGACACTATCTTTACATTTTATTTCCATTGTCTCTTAGAAATTCCACCTACCACACCTTACCACCATAGCTAACAACAATTAATTTTTAAATTATTAATAAAACATGATACTTAGATTTATAAATACAAAGAATATGATAAAATATCAAACAAAACTTACTGCAGCATCAACATTAGCAGGACTTTCGTCATTAGGATCAGCCAGCATTGAGATGACACTTATAAGGATTGTCTCCACTGTGTGAACCGGTAACCACCGTTCAGAAGCCTTTTCATAACCCCATTTGTCATCTCCTGGCTCATGCAATATTGATATACACACATCGCCATTTTTCTCAACTGAAATTTTTAGTGAAGTCGTAATTAGTATATCCCATACTTCAAGTAATGTCATTAACTAAATAACACATTAGCAATCAGCTCTCTATTCCCATCACCCAAGTCCATGTTAGACAGAGGCCTATCGAAGAAAGCGCCATCAAAAGCTAGATGCCTTATGTGGAAGATTACCACATTACCATCTACTGGGATTGTTGTGCATAGTGTTGTACCACTACTGCACTAATAATGGTGCTCTATATCACTAGTCTGTGTGATTTGTGTGGGCATCAATTGGCTGGTCTATCAGCAGTGGTTTGTCACAGAGCACCACCTCCAGATGACATTGCCATTCAGAGAAAACAATACTATAATTTAGCATTGTTTAAGCAATTGCATAACCAAAAACCATGAACTTCAAAAAATTTGTGTTTATAGTAGGTTATGTTAATTCCAATCATACATATATTTTATTTATGGTCAGCTTAATTCTGCCCTCCTGAGTGGCATACATAGACTTTAGAAAAAGTAAAGTAGGCAAAAAATGTGCAGTGAGCACTGCCTTTTTGTCTATATGGAATGCTCACCACTGGTTCTACCCAATATAGGGCCTGTTAAATGAACAATTGATATGGTTTCATGATTTTGACCAAACACTTATTTTCTAAGTTCATACACTGAAACATTTCTAGCAAAGTTGAAACTTTTTATAATAAGATTACACCATACTTTAAATGTTCATCTACATATTTAAAAAAAAATCAATTCAGATTAATATTTTTAATAGGGGATTACTTACTATTTGGATGCCAAATTTCTGTCACAAATTTCATCCGTGGTGGCCTCAAAGGATACTCTTTTGGAAAGTGCAAGTGTGCTTTAAAAAATCCACCCTCACTGTGAACCGAATGATTTCATTATAAACATTTAAAAAATTGATAAATAAACCAATATAGTACCTATATTAATCTTTTATATGAAAATATTCTTGTATAAATTTAAGGGATGTCATAATGATAATGAGCATCACAGCTTTAACCCCTTATGCATTAATCACGAGTGCTGCTTGTGTAAACTTATTTTTACTGTGTAAATCAATCACGAGTCCTACTCGTCTAAACTTATTTTTACTTTGTGAAACTATCATGAGTACTACTTCTATAAATATAAATTTTATAAATAAGTAATCATTTCAAACTTTACAATTTATTCAAACAATTAAAACTACAAGGGGTTAAATTTTTTTTTTATTACTACTCACCACTACAGAACACAACCACATCAGGCATGTTTAAACAATATGCACTAAGTAGACCACAAATTTGATACAATCTCATTAAATAGATTACACTTTGTACAACAAATTTCCCAATCCATTGTAGTATATGGATAACCAGTACCTGACAATGAGATTAGTGAATACCTCATTAACAGAGTTGCAAATTCATGATCAAAATACAAAATCAACATAAATGTTATCAAATTGAAGGAACTCTGACAACCTCAAACAATATTTATCATTATGTAACCCCTGGATACTATTTTGCACATTTTCAATGCAATTAACCTAAAGCTGACTTGGCAAAGTTTATTCTTTAATTCAGTACTAGTACCCATGCCACTATTTAAGTAATTTTTCTTCCAATATATTCCATGTGTCTAGTAGTCTAGTTAAATTTTTAACCCATTATTAATGCTTTATATTTTTTTTAACTTTAAACTAGATTCATGGTTACTAACCGAATCAAACATAGGATTCAACGAATACCTACAGGCACAATTTATTTAAATTTTAACATGTAACATTTTTTACTCACTACAATGTGTCTGGAGGTCCAATAATGAGAACTTCCCATCTGTATATGTCATTGTCGTCTATTAATCCAGCAGAAAAGCCTTCTACTGGATTTTTGTTCAATTCTGGAAATAAAACATTAGTGCTCAATTAAACTGATTTAACAAGTAAATTAAATAAGTCTTGTACGCATTCACAGTTGAAATCTAAATGTAACGTGAATCTTTGCCAAGTTAGCGTAAACAGTTCGAAACTCCAAGTCATTTCTTTATTTGTCTTTGGCAACGAATGCCTGTCATTGCGACGAATATTGATTTTACTAACACGATTGAAATACTGCGAAATTGATTTATTAAACCAAGCGCATAATAATTTCACTAATTCTTTATTCATTTTACTAATAGCATTAATGATTTCTGAATAATGACCCACTAAGGTTAATGATTGCATGGATACTTGATCGCTTGACGCTCGCACAATGATTTTTCACACAAATTATAAGTACATACTACACTTACCTGCTAATTGCTTTTTTAATAAAAGCGAAGACTGTGGCTCTGACATTAATTACAATTATGAAATTTACCCTGACGACACGAAATAAATGATTTTTCCACAAAAGATGGCTGGCTGAGTTTTGTGCAGTTTGTGAAACATATGAGTTGTTGCTTGTTTCCGGCGATTTCGTCTAGCTTAGTGTTGCCGCCGAGGAATATTATTTTCTCCCTACATTGTTGTACAACTCTGTACAAATGTTGCCCGATTAATAAAAATCTCACGATGAAAAATCGCCTAAAAACTTTATTTAAACCTAATAAATGTTATTTTTGTAAAATACGTAATATACATTTATAACAGTTGAAGTACTATTGTTATGAGTCATATTAGCACGGACACTAAACACACTGACTCTAGAAGGGACAAAGATTTTTATACGATAGACTTTTAAATGTAAAACAATTTACAAAACAAAAGTCAACCTCGCAAAAATACTTATGCTACGCAGGCGAACACCATTTTATCTTGAAGTTTATATACTTCGATTTGGTTGATAATAGTGAAAACAAAATGAAGTAGGCGTCATCCGCAGTTAGAACCTATATCACATTAGGTTAATACCTAAATATTCTACACAGAGGCCAATCAAGGTCACGTCTAAAAAAGTATGTCATCTTTTGAGAGCTGGTAAGTAGGTTCTTAGTTCTTTTTCTTGTGTAGACCACTCCCAATCTTCTAAATATTCAGGGTCAATGTCAGCACTTGAGGGGGATGCTGTGATGTTGTTACATCTGTCAAAATCTCTGCTAGGTTCTGTAGTTTGTGCGGGTGATCTAATGCTCTGGCCTTTAGGTCTTGTAGCCAGAAAGCAAGTGACCATTCGGGTGCCACTACTAGGTATGTTCCTGTAGCGCTGTTCAAGTGTGTCAGTCAGTACTTTGGGCAATAGGTTCGGAGGAAGGAACACCCATGCTAGCCGATGTCTCTATGGTCTGCTGAAGGAATCTGTGTAGTCTGCTGATCGATCTCTGCAGTCGATCGATACGTACTTTCTTACTACAGCTGTCTGTCGTGTCGCAAACAAATCGATCTCTGGCTGTCCCCATCTCTGAAAAGCAGTATGTTTATTTTGTTTGTTACCGTCATTTTTAACTTTGTACGTTTGTTTGGTGAGTTGTCTTTTGAAGGAAGCATGAAAATTATTTTTATATTGTGTTTGAGACCTAGATGTTGAAGGAGTTGGTTCCATGTATTTTCTTTTTAAATGTTCTCTAACTTTAGGTGTTTGCGGAGGAGATAACCAGAAATGAGGCCCTCCTAGGGGATGAATAAATGCAGAAATTTCGTTTTATCAAATAAAAATTCTTCACTAGGGGTATATTGTAAAGAGCAGTTTGAATACTTTTATCAGAGATTTCGGCTAATAATCTCTTAGGGGAGTTTCTATTCATTCAGCTCTCTTTACACAAACGATTTGTAAGGTTTGTTCCGATAATTTGTATGATAAAGAAGATTTTCCGAAAGTTTCATTAAATTTATTAAAGCGGGTATCTGGATTTAATTCCGTTGGGTTTTTGTGAGCCCATCCAACGATCTCTTGCAATCCGGACTTTAAAAGCTCTAGTTGGTATAGCAAGGCATTGGTGGTGGCAGCTATGATTTCCTCTGTAGGGGCAAGGAAATCTTTGTCTTTATTTAGTGAACATATTTCATCATTAATTTTTAAATTACAAAAGCCTGGTGACGCTAGCAAACCCGCCAGTGTCTTTTTATACCCAATGTGTTGCCACGTAGGAGACTTAAAATGCTGTAGCTCAATTAACTGATGTAAACGTTTTTCATCAGCCGGTTTTAGTACTTTATTCTCGTCAAAATCAGCCTAGATAGAGAGACTTTGGTGCAACCGTCGACGGGTTCGTTAAAAAATCACTATCGAGTTCGTTCGGTTTCTCAAATACGTTATTTGGATCCGCGTTTATATCCGGCACACATGGTTGATTCATTATATAACTTGTAAGAAAACTGACCTGGTTGTATAACCCTCGATGCGAGGATCGACGGTTACCTGCACGTCTCGTTTACGCTTCTTGCGTGGAGGTTCCTCTCGTTCCTGATCGCTGCTCGATGCGCTGCCAGAACTTGAGGTGTTCTCTGATACTCGTTCAGGATCCCTCTCAGGCGTCAGTGAGTCCAAAACAACCGATATGTTTTGCTTCGGTATCTTCTTGGACATCGTTAGTGCACGCCGGATTAATTGCGCGACGCAAGTGATATTTCAACTCCGTAATTGAAAATATGGTCTATAACCACTATAACTTTTTTGTAAAATTAGACGGATGATTTAGGTTTCAACCGCTCGCGGCGAAAGTATGACGTTGAAAGTGACTGTTGCCCACAGCCTTGCTGGTTAAGACTAGCGCCACCTATATTCGGTAAGATGAACTATTTTTATTGTGAATGAATGATCAGACCGTAGCTATTTGGCTAAGTATACCACTGCTTTCTTGATAACAATGCTGTATGTTTTCCAGAGGCACATCAATAAATGTAATTCTACATTAACCGGACGCGTCCGGGCATTGTCGATAATTCATATTAGTTGTTTCATCTGTCACGCGTCATGGTTCACATTTTCTCAACTATAAGTTGGCCCACCTACATTCATAAAAATAAGTGGTTCAGTTATCGCCGAGCTGAGTGCTCTGAATTGCCCTCAAAACTTTCTTCCGGTCGAGGTAAAGATAACTTTGGTGCAATCTCTTATTTTGCCCATCATTGATTATGCCAATGTGTTATCTAGATCCTAATGAGAATCTACTAGACAAGATCGTCTTGTTAATAACTTTATCAGTTTCTTTTTTTGTCTTCCAAAGTTTGACCATGTTCCGCTTCCTCCGCAACGAAGACACACCAGGATACTTTAGTTGACAGTTTTATTCGATAACCGTTATCCGGATTATCTGAAACGAAATTTCCAATTCCTGCGTGATATTCATAACTGATAACTTCTTTCTACCGAGACTTGTTAAATGGTGAAGTGGAATAGAGATAGTTATATCTCTGTTCCACTTCACCATTTTGGTTTCTTATCTTCGTAGTGTGCTGTACAAACTCCACGTCTGTGGAATGCACTGCCTGAAAAGTTGACACAACTCTCCAGTAATACACATTCAAAAATAACGTTGCTGTGTATTCAATATTTATTTTGTTTTTAGCTTTTCTGTTTTAGCCTTCGATTTTTTCTCACTCTCAAAGGTTGACAGGCAAACAATGCATTTAGTAATAAAGAATAAATTTAAAAAAAACATAGACTAGCGACGGGGAGTTGGCTCACCGGTGCATGGGTAGTAGGCCGACCCTGTTGATCAGATATGGTTCAATAAACAATAAATAAATAAATAAGTTTTTAGCTTAAAGTCGGAATTTTTGGCACGTGTAAAATTTAAGTACATTTTTAAGATGATGCTCTGGAACTAGCCAAATGCATTTTGCAGCAATTCTCAATGAACGCAAGTAGTTTTTAAGTTACGACGTAGAAAATATTATTTAATAAATTAGTAATAAAAATAATTGTATTAAAAATTAAAAAGATTTGTTATTTCAATTTCAATCAAGGACTCAAAGCGGTATTGTGGTACGAAAACCTCACTATTGAACAAGGTTGATAAAAAAATCATTGTCATAAACCTAACAATTTGGTTACAATACAGTTCGTAAATATTATTTTTGTCAGTTTGGTCGTCAACAATTCTACTTGTGGTCTAGTATTTCAGGTGTGCTGTGTGGTTTTAGAGAAAATTAGGTAAATTCGCAATCCCAGTTCGTACACAGCTTTATTTATTTAACTTTAAAGCCGTGTTTTGCAGAAAGACAAAACACTTCTTACCATAAACTTTTTTTTTATTAGTATATACACATTAAATCACACTGAAGTAATAACTCGAGCGTACTCACGAGAAAAGTATGATTTAGAATAGATAGAAATAGATATAAAATTGGATTGCGGAAACCAATTTACATACGCTGTGTCATGCCACGTGGAAGTCTGGGGCGTTTTCAGGGTGGATGCGACAGTAAGTACGACTTTAAATTAAACCACAAATACTACATGCCATCTGTACACTCCAAATATCAATTATATAAATACTACCCGTGAAGATAAAAAATGGGTTTATAATCGATATAATCTCATCGAGTCTGTACCTTCAGCGTCACATTTCGTTACAATAACTTTATAACCGTATATACGACGACGAATTTATTTTTTATATCGTTATATTTGAAATTGAAATTTTAAACTAAAATAGTACATAAATAATTATTTATTTTTTAGTAATTATTCAGGAGAATATACAAACTCCATTTTATACCTATTTTAAAATAGAAAAGAAATTACTTATTTGACCGCTTTATAGAAAAGTGAAGGCTAAACTTTTTCACTATAGTATTTCAGTTAGTACACTGGGATTATCACGATCATCTCGCGACTGTTCAGCATGGCTGCCATAGTTATGAACGTGACATGTGGCGAGTACATTCTAAATGAGAATATGAGTTCCGGAGAATACGTAATTAATTTAATTTCGTTGAACCTCAGAGAAATACGTTTAATGTTAGCAACTAAAACAATAAATTTTATGAGTAGCAAGCGGCTCTCCTGATGCCAAGTGTTTACCGGTACCCACATACATCTGCAACACCACAGGAGCAGTAGGTGCGTTGACAGCCATCAAGGTTAACCTCTTATGCATTAATCACGAGTCTGACTCATGTAAACTTATTTTGACTTTGTAAATCAATCACGAGTGCTGCTCGTATAAATATAAATTTATAAATAAGTAATCATTTCAAACTTTACAATTTATTCAAACAATTAAAACTACAAGGGGCTAATTGGGGATTCGGGGACAGGAAGTGGGCCTCCGGTTACAATACTCACCAAACGAAACGCAAAAGCTCAAGATTCCTCTAGTTCACACTATTTTGCGAAGTCGTGGTACTACCGCGGTCAAGCCGGCCCATTCGCGCAGCAGCGAAAGTCGCCGCTTGGCTCTACGACGAACAGAATCAGATACAACAAACTAGTGAAGGGGCGAAAATCGATTGCTGGTGTTAGGACACCGCCACTTTGCTTACCAACGCAGCGTTTTGATGTTTAGTATGAGCAGCAACATTCAAAACAGTAAAGAATACCCCTTCACGTGTTGTAACCTAGAATTTCTATTCAAGTCATTCTTGTGAAAAAAGAAGTGTTTACGAAAGTAAAATCAATAAAAAGGGATGGCTCCATGGCTGCTATCCGGGTACTATGCGAGAATCTTCTTTACATTAAACACAAGAATTCTTTACAAAAATGTGTTTACTTAATCTTGTAAATATTTAATAAAACATTAATATTTATTCAGTTAAATTATCATCCAATTTGGCCCTTTTCAACTGAGGTTCAGCTATGCCATTAGCTTGTAAATGATTTATTTTATTTTTCTTCCTTTTACCAGATTTTTGTTTAATTTTTCTTACTTGATTGTTAGTAGTTTCGGTTTTTCCAGTACTCTTTATTTGACCTAATAAAGTAAGTGCAGCTTGAAAATTCAAATTTGTTTTAATATGGCAACTTTCGTGGAACATCCTAATAGTGTTAATCAGTTTTTTTAATGATACTATAAAGTTACTTTTAACTTTGAAATCTTCACCCAGTTTAACAAGATTTGTGAGCTTCGTCTCAAATTCGCTTTCTAAATTAGTTATTTTTACCAAAACCTTTTCTGATGATGGTTTGTACCTATTCAGGGCTCGATAAAATCCAGCCAACAGTTCAATTCCTTCATTACGTCGAAAGTGTCTAACGTCTTTATCGAAAATATTTTCCATTAGTATAGGTATTAAATCATAATTGCCATCCCATTCCACTTGTAACACATTATGAAAGAAAATTATTGGAAGCAAACAGTTTCTGTTGCGGAAATAGTTCTGCAGAGCATCTTTGAAAATTTCAACTAATGGCAATACTTGCTTTTTCTTCTTATGTGTGTTTGATGTAATCTTGAGGGAACAATGAATTATAAATGTAGCAAAACAAGTAATCACATCGCCTAAAGCTTGAAACATGAAATGTGAACGCGAGTCTTTGTCAATAACTGATTTTAAATAATCACTTAGTATGTCAACAGTAACATCTAGTGTGGAAGAAAATTTCCTAACTTTACTCAAATTTTTTATAGTTTTTCGGACTCGATTTTCCAGCTCAATAAATTGATTATCTTGAATACAAAACTCTAGACTTCTTGTCAATGGTGCTACCATAGCTAGACATACATCCATTGCGGGATCTTTCTCCAAATATATGTCGATTAAATCTAAAACTCGAACTCTGAAGTCTGATAAAGCCTTTTTATCTTTACGGTCTTTCTTCGATTTTTTAACCTTTCCTCCATGGAATTGTTTAAAAGCTTCTGCCAATGCTTCATCTAATTTTTTACCATCTTCTTCGTTTATGGCATCAGCATCTATACTTTCAGTATCAGTGTCTGGTACAGCAGTACCTAATGCTTTCTGAACAGCCATTCTTAATTGATCTGGTGTTTTTATCTCCTCATTGTCATCATCTGTATTACTATCACTATCATCAACATCAGTTGTTTTTTCTTCTTGGTCTTCACTGTTAGAATTATTATCATCACTATCAGATTCTCCACCATTATCATCTTCAGTCTCACTGTCTTGTGTAAGCGGATTAGCTTCACTTTCTGGATCTATTACAGATACTATTTGTCCAATAGATGTTGGTGTCAAAAATTCCCAGAGTAATCTGAAAACACATTGTACAACAGAGCGAAGAACACTGGATTCTACTGATAAAATAGATAATAAAACTTCTACCAACACTTCTATCCATTCCAGTTCTTCATTCAAATTGTTTTGCTTGGTCTTTCTTACTATCTCATTTTCCTTCCTATAATGTTCATAGCAACTTTTTAGTTCCTTTATGGAGCTCCTTGCAATTTTAACATGAGCCGGTTCTGAGAATAAGAATAGACCTAGTTGATAAAGCAGTATCAGGAAAACTTTGTCAACTTTAGACTTAGAATTTAAGTCTTCTATATTCTGGCATATGTCTGTGATCATCTCCCAACATGCCATGTTTTCATTTGTAAATTGTTTTTCCAATTTTACCCTCACTTGTTCTTTTTTCATTATGGAAGATATATAATTACATAAGGATGACAAAACCGCCACTAAGTTATCTACATTTGAAAATCGAGTTGAGAAGCAACGGTAGAAACAGGTTTTTATAGCACCTGAAAATAATAAAAATAAACACATAAATACATATGGTTAACAGATTCAGGCATTCATTTGCAGTAAACCATAACATTTAAGATTAAGAAAAGTGTTTCATTGGCTATAATCCACAAAATGAAAATGTATCTCTATTCCCATATTGTTACATTATTAAACTACAATTACCTGCCAGTTCACTGCTAATAGCAATATTCTCATCTCCACCAATTTTAAAGAATCCAAAGCACATTAATAATTTCATATTATTTATTTTAAATTCTATGTCATTTTTGACAGCTTCATGGCTAACCAAAAATGACAAGAGTTCTGCAGCCTTCACTCTCTCATTGTTGTACCAATTTCTTTCAACATTTTCTTTGACAATTTTCTTTGTGTTATTGATAAGGACATTTTTTAACATTTTTGCAATTTTTTTAACACCCTCAGCATCTAAATCCACTACAATAGATTTAATAACAGTGGTGCCAGTAATTTCTGTAAAATTAATCTCTCCGGGGTTGAATAAAAGCTTCTTTAATGTTTCAACTCTGATTTTATTCGTAACTTTTTCTAACTTTAATGCTTTTGCTAAGGCATTTAGAAGTTCCTTTTGTTTTTTTATCATTATTTTACTGTCATCTTCATTATCCCTTTTATTTCTGATTTTACTGGCGGTTTGGAGACCTTTGAACCAATCCATGAATAGTTTAAAAAAATTTGCACTTAGTAGTTCTGGTATGAATTGAACATTATCATCTAAGTTGAGAAGAATGGTTGTAAGTAGATTAATGCAAACAATTTCTCTGTTTCTATTGTGTTTCGTAAGTTGGCTGTCGATCCCTGTCACCCAAAATTGTATCAAATGTGGTGATTTGGCTATATGTGTAGCAAATTCTTTGTAGATGGGGAGGTTTATTGAGTTGAAGTCAATGCCTGCCTGTAAGAAAACATTTACAATTGTACACTTAATACCTTCCATCCATTAAAAATTGTGAAATATTTTATTTTCCAATTAATAATCACATTGAATTAAATATATTTTTTTTGAAATGGCTGAATCACTTTTCATGATATTTGGTATAAAGAAGAACTTGAGCTACTTCTTACTTTTTTCCCTAGAAAGCCACAGAAAAATTGTCCATGAAGGAAAAGCCACAGGCAGAAAAAAGTTGGTCAGACTTAAAATGTAAAAATAAATATTTAGAAACATAATAATAAGCCCTTACCAGAAGTTTTTCAGAAATTATTTGGAGATTTTCTTCACATAATATCTCAGGAGCTGCCAGCAGTTTTTTTATTTTTACCTTTTTGGGAAATTTTGTGCTTATAACCAGAAGAAAGTAGAGAAAATCCAAATTGTATTCCTTTATGTCTTTCTTAAAGTCTTGCTTAATTTTAGACCACACAACTGATGAGAATTGGTCTTCATCAAGCTTAAATCACAAAATTATATTTATAGTAACAGCCATTTATTGATTTAAGAAATATAAAAACTAATAAAATCAATTCACTGAATAGGACCTTTTTATTGCACAAACTTATTTACTGAGTAAATTTTTTATTTACTAACACTTGTGCATCCATCTATGAAGGCCCTTCTGACAAACATTCAGTTTCTAACAGAAATTATTATCATAGTTGAATCAGTTATAAGAACTCGATTTATTGCTTTACTGATACATTACTTTACTTACCCCACTAATAAAGTCTATTAACAATAAAAATGCTATTGTACTCAGATATGACTTTTTAGTGCTAGCAGTCATTAGAAGTTGCAATATTTGCTTTTGTTCCTCTTCTGTACATTTCTGCATACGGCCAGAACGGAATATTGCACTGCATACAAGTATTTGTCCCAGTGCAACATCGCCAACCTCCTGGAATTACAATTTAAATTAGACAACATGCATCATTCATCTGGTATTCAACCCAGCAGGACAGACATAACAGTCAGGTACACTTACCACTAAGGCATGGTAGTAGTATAGTCAATATCTATGTCATAATTAATATACACAAAAAGGTTTATATTTATTTGAAGTCATTTAGTCAAATAAATATAAAACAGAATCTTGCTACATACCTTTGTTAAATTTGCTTTTAAAATATCAAGAAAATATGTGTTATATTTAATCATTTCAAGTGTAATAAGTTATTGACATCATTTCATAGATAAAATAGCAAAACTTACACTTTTCGATGAACCATTTGCATGTAATTCCTTTTTAACTAATTCAAATAACTGTGACACAGGGATCTCTTCAAATTTGATCAATAATTCTACAAGAGTAGCAAAATATCCTGTTCTCATATCTGGAATATTGGCCCCTAAACTTCTTATTAGTCGCTTCAAGACATATTGGATATCTTTTTCACCCTGAAATACCAGAAATTGGTTTAATATAAAGTAAATAAATGAGCTGTTCTACCATGGTGGAAATGGCAACATGCGTATTAAGACACAACAAATTAATAAACTAAGGAATAACAAGATATAATAGGGATGATAATAATGGTGGGCTGCATGCAAGATAAATTTATTTCTTTATGGTCTGCCTGCATAGGCCTTAGATAGGGAAGATATCGTATTGCCAAATTCTTCACACCCTAGATAGTATGGGGCCAAGTCAAGAAGTCAAACAATTGTTGATGCTCATGGCGCTGAGGACGCACTGCGCATATCGCCCATTCGCAGTGCCAAAACACTTTAATGCTGCACATCATTCCTTATTTATACATACATATGAAATTTTAATAACTAACCTCATCGTTTAGTAGACGTGAAATAATTTTCACGCCGCCGTTTAATTTCACATCGTCTTTTGGCGATTTTAATAACTCAAATGCGTCTAATAGTGACGGCGTCACCTTTAATGGGTTTTTATTTGTTATTTCATTCATTTTATTTCATAAACATTGCACAGTTAACACAAATCCACATGAAACCCTCGCACCACGCATGTGTAGTGCAGTTGACATTGACAATGACAATGACATGCCGTTGAAAATTCATTCTTTTCACAGGCACGTAGGCCTATACGGCAATAGAATTTAACACAGAGTATATTATTGTTCAACTTTACATAGTGTCAGAATGGTACAAGAAAATTTAACTTATTTTGATGAGTTTATGAAAAAAGAGTCAAATAATAGTGCTTGAAAACTTGTTGAAGTTTATCGACATTAAAACGATAGTTTATTATTGCTGAAGATTTGTTGTAATGATTAGACATGGGTACTGTGCGAACGAAAGATAAAATTGAACTAGTTCATTATTGACTAGCTATCTATCTCTCGTTGTCCCGCTCCTAAAGCCTACCACTATCCGGCTGGATCACTGATCGAATTGAATTGAATCATCATTTCAGCCTACTACAAGTCCACTGCTGAACATAGGCCTCCCCCAAAGATTGCCATAAAGCTCGTCCTGTGCCACCTACATCCATCGACTTCCCGCAACATTGCGCAGGTCGTCACTCCATCTTGTGGGGAGTCGTCCCACACTGCGTTTGCCTGTACGTGGCTGCCAGACGAGAACCTTTTTTTTTTAATGAAAAAATAGGCTTGCGTTTGACCTCAATCTTGACCGATGGAAAGCGAAGATGAGGCCTAGGATGGTACACGCTTGCCTAGATGTCTGTTCACTCTGGCCTTGAAGATATTCAGGTTATAGGTTTCCGGAAAAACTGACCTCGGCAGAGAGTTCCACTCCTTAGCCGACCGCATAAAGAAAGAAGAGGCAAACCGCTTCGTGCGTAATGGAGGAACGTCTACAACATAAGGGTGGAACTTCTCGCCGCGTCTAGTCGTTCGGTGATGGAAAGGGGAAGGGGGTATTAGGTTATGCAAAACCTCCGCACACTCTCCGAAATGAAACCGATAAAAAACCGAGAGGCAGGCCACTCGTCTACGGTGTTCGGGGCTTTGAAGTTTTGCCTCTACTAGTGAGTCACTGCCTATGATCCTCTTCGCTCGGCGCTCCAACGAGTACAAAGCATCAAGCTGATGTTTAGTCGAACCATCCCAGAGGTGGGAACAGTATTCCATGCAAGAGCGGACTTGTCTTTTTTCCCCAACGGTTGTCAGTTCTGCGAGCTATGTGACCGGCCCATTGCCACTTCAGCTTGCTGTTCTTTACGGCTATGTCGGTTACCTTAGTTCTGCTGCGGATATCATCGTTGCAGACTCTGTCACGCAGAGAAACACCGAGCATAGCCCTTTCTTTAGCGCGCTGAGCAACTTTGAGCTTCCTCATACGGGCTGCAGTGAAGGACCAAGTCTCGGATCCGTATGTCATCACTGGCAACAGGCACTGGTTGTATACTTTGCTTTTGAGGTTTTGTGGTATACTCGACGAGAAGATATGACGTAGTTTCCCGAACGCAACCCAGCCGAGTTTGACGCGTCGATGGACCTCTGGGTCGAAGTTGGACTTACCTAATCGGACTATTTGTCCCAGGTATACGTACTCGTCTACAACTTCGAGCCTATTGTTCCCAACAACAACCGGTATTGGTGTGACATGGACGTTTGACATGAACTTCGTCTTGTCCATGTTCATCTTAAGACCAACCTGTTGGGAGACGTTATTGAGGTCATTGAGCATTGTACTAAGCTCCTCCAGCGATCCTGCCATAAGAACTATGTCGTCGGCAAATCGAAGTTGAGTTATGTATTCGCCATTGATGTTGATACCGTATCCTTTCCAGTTCAGCTGCTTGAAAACATCTTCCAATGCAGCGGTGACGAGTTTCGGGGATATGACATCACCCTGTCTTACACCTTTCTGCAGTTGGATTGGTTTCGTACTCTGGTTCTGTCCTCGGATAGACATTGTAGTCTCATTGTACAAACACCTCACCTCACCTACACCTCTGTAATTGTTAATTAAAAAGTAATGTAATTTTATACTCGACTTTTCCGAAACTTGAGAGCACAGAAAAAGCTGAAGTACGATTTCTAAGTCTTTTTTGTTGTTGTAACATGTTTATTCATACATTTTGACAAATAGTGTGAGGAAACTTTCATAGGTTTGTATACATACTAGTATTCACTGATATGCATTCAATCGAATATTTTCAGACTATGGTACCATTTTGACATTTAATTCAAAGTATATTGTAACATTGGTCATGTGGGTACACTACAAAAAGAAATCAAACAAATAAAGGAACAGTGCCACAGCGATCTTACTTGCTGGCCTTACAGCGTATCTACCTTGGGGGTTTCAGTTAATTTATACCAATCACCGTCTTCGGTCATTGGTAGGTGTTTCCTACCTGTTCCCCTAAACTACTAAAACTAAAAGAGAAGAAATCTTCTGATTTGAATAATTATTGTTTGAAATTATTATAATAGGTTTATTGCAATAATATTAAGTACATGTAAGTATTGAAATACCTTATATACACGTATATATTCTCATACATACATATGTACATTTGTTATTAATACTGTTTAAATTGAGATTATTTAGTTTATACTTTATATTATTTAAGGTTAATATATTATTTTCGTTTACCGGGATCGTCATATTTTTTTTTATTATTATATTATATCGAGTCACACAGGTCCTTACAAGTATTAGGTATAGTAGAAAAATTTCCTATAAAAATGTTTGGTTGAATTTAATATCAACAGATACGAGTAATATTTTATAATAAGTAATTTGCGATTTACACCCAATTCCCCGCTGGGTCTACTTAATATATGTGTTGATACAGCCTCCACCGAGGACCATTCCGCAAAAATAAATTGCCTTGACCGCGTGTTGTCCTTCGAGGACTTTCTACAGTTTCTCTTTCATAGTCAATTTAAATCATTTCGTGCTACATTCAAAAGACCGATTTATGATAAAATAAAAAATTTATAATTTCTTATCTGTATTCCAAAACATTGATCAAGTAATAAAGTTTAAGATCTGTGCTTTCTAGAAATGGTATTAGGATGCTATCGAGTTATGATTAATGATAGGATGGGATTTAGTTCTAAGTTATGAGTACGACTTACATTACAATTTCTTTAAATGACGCTGTTTGTTTCGCTTAATTTAATTCTGTATCATTCTGAAGAGTTCATGAAATTTTTTGTCTATGTCAAATAAATCAGGCATATCCAGAATGTGATGCGCGCGCATTTAGTATTCCATGTTTCTAAACATGGCAGGTCGTAGTGGATTTGACGATGGTAATCCCAGGTATTTAATTTTAAAAATACGCTTATAATTATTTTAAATATGGACTAAGTATTTGAAAGTCCATAACTTAAATATTATTTATTAGCAAGAAAAACGCTTGGACGCTCATGTTATACTACTATATCTGTAACTCCAAGTTAACATAAAAAGAAAGTGATATTTTGGCGAAGCTTGTGAATATTATTCTTTTATCTTATATATTCAGCCCTGAATACTATTATGCATTGATTTATTATCAAACACGCGTTCGCGTTTTACAAAATTTATAGGTTATAAATTCCTTGGTTATCATAATGCGTACAGGGACTTCGGAGGCGGTAGGAGGACTCTTGGCGGGCGTCCGCTCCCTAGCGAGCCTCCCTACAAGGCATATGTCGGAAATTTACCCTCCGGCATCATCCAGGGTGATATTAATAGAATCTTTCCTGTAAGTAATAATAACTTAAATTTCAATCATGTTTATTGGTGCTTGCATTACAAAGCTAAATGTTATTTCCTGAACGTATTGCACTAGCATTATGATAACAATTGGAATATTTATTCTTCATTGAATTGTCTGCAAAAATGTCTTCAAATAATAGAGAGTAGATGGCAAATGTAATGAGAAAAATAAATAGTGTGGGTACTACAAATGAAGCATTCTTTACAATATATTTTTCTTATCTTGTTTGTTTAAAATTTTAATGTGTATGTATAGATTATGTCACCTTAGGTCATTATTAATATAGTTATTGCTTTACACTATTAAAAAAAAGCAAATTATAAAGATTGTTTCATATACATATTATATTTAAACATGAAATATTTTTATCATACAATAGTATTTACAATCAGGGCTACCAACTTCCTAAAATTTACCTGTAAGAACAAGACAAATTACCCATAAAGAACCCTAAATCTTATAATAAAAATCCCAAAAAAATTGATCTAACTCCTATTCCTATTCAAACACATTTAAATCAAACAGTTTTATTCGGGTAAATAATGGGAAAAACATAATCTAAATCTGTGACATAATATATTACTTAGCTTTTTAATTACATTATTTAAATATTTACAGTGTTTCCTTTGAGGTTCATCAAGTCCTCATTTTAGTGATGTCTTCTCAAAAACATAGATTTTAGTTAAATTTATCATAAAATGGTGTAATATTTGGTGGGGTATTATTTTATGTCCTTAAAAATAGCACTAAATACATTTAAACCCTATAAAAAGCATAAACCACACATTACCCTAAAATTAAATTATTAATTAAGTTGGGAAACCTGGCAGAAAAAGCAAGAAATTCCCAAAATAAAAATTTACTTAGCCTTTCAAATATTTACAGTAACCATAATTGTCATTCATCATCTAAGTCTCTTTTATTTGAAGTTTCTTTTGAGGTTTCAGAGTTCTTAAAATATTAAAAACTAATATGCAAGTGGTGGTATGACCAAGGAGTGGTATAGCATTTGATGTTTATTGCTCGGATAACACTATAAAACCTCAACACTGCTATTATGTTTTTACTAAATATGTATAATCTACATATTTAAATACCCATAAAAGTAAGTGCCTTCTCAAATATCTGATATGGCTTAGGAGGCAGGTCGTTGCTCCAGTGCAGGTTGGCGAACTTCACATGTTCTTGAAAGAATATTGTTTATTATTTCTTCGACATGGAGATTTCTTTATGATGTTTTACTTCACCGTCGAGAATGTGGTAAATACTGCACTTAAAATTGCTATAAACAATATAGTGGTGCCGGCACCAGGGATTGATCCACGGTTACTTGCAATCTTTGAAACTAAAGCAAATGTCCTGACCACTAGGCTACCATGGCTCACATGTAACACACATAATACTCTTTACATTACAGTTACACAATATATTACAGTCATTTATATAACATCTAAATATTTGTTGTAGTAGTTTTTAGTAACAAAGCATGTAAGTTTATTTATTTTGTATTATGTAAATAGCTCTCCAATTTAAGTACTTGGCACCTTCCTTAAACCACTTTGCAATAACATAATGCTGATTAGCATTAAGCTCCCCTTTGTACAATTCCTTGTATGTGCAATAAAGGATTTATAATAATAATAATAAAATGAGAACCCAGTCTCCTTTTTTTTTACACATGTTTTGGCTGGATTGGTTTAGCAGGGTATTATTTTATGCCTCTAAAAATAGCCTTGAATAAATTAGGGCTTTAAGAAAAGTCCAATCTGCATATTACTACCCTAAGTTTTAGTACAAAATCCCTAAGTCGGGAAACCTGTTAACAATTAGGGTTCGCATTGGTTCATATGTTTACAAATGAGGCTTTATAGGTCTCATTTTTTTAGATATTTTATAATTATAATAGTTGTAACTTGTTTGTTGCTCTTTTTTTGATAATGATTATCTTTTTCAGGACCTAGCCATCAAAAATGTGAGGTTGGTCATGGACAAAGAAACTGACAAATTTAAAGGATTTTGCTATGTGGAATTTGAATACTTAGAAGATTTGATAAAAGCAATTGAAATGAATGGTGTCCTAAATGTAGATGGTAATTTTGTAAAAATTGATGTGGCAGAAGAAAAAAGAAATGACAGGTGAGGAATTCACTTTTTTTCTTTATCAGAAACAATTAAACCACTTTTATTCTGGTTTTCACCAATGGATAGAGATAATCTCGTGAAAGTTCTATGTTTATATGCATCTGCCTAATAGTAAAACATAAATATTTTTCCTCTTTCTTAGCTTTACCCATGTGCTCATAAATTTATGCCCCAAGAAAAGTTCTCTTAATTAACATACAAGTATTGTACACCTTCTCCATGGCATAACCTTTCCATATAACCAGAAAAATTCTGCCTAATTTAGTTCATATTTGTTCAGTCCTTTAAGCATGATTGAATGACAAACATTCAAGCACTTCTGAAACATTTAAAAAAGTTTCAAGACAAATTTGTTCAAACCTACAAAATATTTTATGGGTACACTTCAAGAATAGAGACATTACATATATCACCTGCTCTTTTATGACTATCACAACATATCATAAGTAGCAAAAAAAAAATTGTAAAATACATAGACAACTGCTGATGATATCATCACTATATAGTTCAATGGAGTTAATAAGGTAGAATTTAGAATAGAGTATTGAACTCAATAACCACTTACTACTCACAATAACACTTGCAATTGTGTATGCAGTAGTAAACTTTGTCCCAGGGGAACTTATTATTGAAACAAAAAATATCCTGTCACCCCTCATCCAAATTTATTTTTGTAATAATTTCGTCAGCTATGATTGAGTGACAAATATCCCAACACACAAACTTTGCTCCTGCAACATCTATATATGGATTATGCTCTTTAGTGTACTAATGACTGGAACCTCCTTATAAAATAGTGGTAAATTAAAAAAGATGTCTTTGATGCAAATTCAATTCATGTTCCCTTGTCGAAGAATAGTGTTTTTGATTTTGTTAATGGCAGTGGTTGTTACTCAAAAATTTTAAAGTATTACTAATTTCACTGTGACAACAGATATTTTTTTTTATATATTAGAGCATCTATTATGCTCTAACCCACAGCTATGTTGTCATTACCATAAACTAAGGTAGATACTTCTTTGGACTAATTCGCCTTACAGCCTTTAATTATATTGGCTCTCTATGCCATTCAAACCTGAAAACAACAGTAAAAGCTTTGGAATTGATTATGAGACCTGTAGAAACTGATTTCACTCTTTACTTTAAATTTTACAGAGGAGGCGGTTTCGACCGCGGCAGGCGAGATGGCCGGGAAGGTGGCCGGGATGGTGGGCGCGGAGGGGGTGGTTTCAGAAGAGACGGCCCCGGCGGTGGGGGCGGCGGAGGTCGCGGTACGTACGAGCACTTCGATGGGCTCGAGCGCAGAGGACCCAGGCATCAGGGTGGAGGGTTCATACATGGTAACACCACTAACACATCATTACTAAACAATAAGGGAACACTTGTTTGTTGACATGATACTGGAAGTGCTTATATGTAAATATAAATACCAAATAAAGACACTTATTTCTACTAATCCGATACCTAATAAGAACAATAGAAATACTGAACATAAGAGGACATTAGTCCTTATTAATTAGTTCATATTTTGGTGAATGGGTTAATTAATTCACTTTATTTATACTACTAACAGTCTTAGAAATGAATGAATCTGGAAATAGCATTTTTTTTTATTTTACCTTCACTTTCCTTGGTATAAAGACTAATATTGGTACTATTACCATTATTTATTTGGTGGGTATCAAAACATATTTGCGTTCCATTATAAAATAAAGCGATAAAAAATATAGGTGTGTAGTATTTTTTTAATATGAGTTAGTGCAATATGCATACAGCTCTCCTGAGTTTAAATGTAACTGTGTTAAAAATGTTACAATGAATGCACATAAATCAAAATGAGGTTGTGTTATCACCAGTAAGGATTAAAATAGAAAGCCTCATTGTTAGTTATTGGGTCTATGCAAGTCTTCTCTTTTGTGTTTTCATTATGCCTTCAAAGTTTAACTTTCTTAACATTTAATCATAACATTTGCATTTACTAATAACTTGGAATCATTTTCATATATCTCACAAATAGTGCCTAGCTATCTCAAAATGTATTTTTCTCTATAACATGTATTTCATTTGCCATGTGGTAGCAATGTAACAATCTGCCACTGTCGGTGTTGTAAGGGATATGCATTACACAAGGAAAGTTGAACATAATCGCCAAGCACGGCCAGCGGATTGGTGATCGCAGTGCCAAACATCTCGTACCTAAGATGCTGCTGCCTATCATCGGTCTGCTTAATTTTCAAGATGGTTATCCCACCCGGTAGTCTTAGTCATTTTTAAAGCTTTTTCTCACTAGCCTCTTACGACACCCACGGGAAGACTGCGAGGTGGCAATTTCTTACATCTATACCACTGGCCATACCATGTAATACCTAATAATTACATATTTTTATGATATAGTAATACATGCATGATTCCTCAATGCTCCCTGCATTGAGGAATCATGCATGTAATTTTTTGCTTATTGTGAAGAGTGTCTTATCCTTAGAAGATCGGTTTTAAAGTATGTTACTTTTTGCGTAGTTTAAGTTCTAATTCTGCTGTACCCCAAATTTCATAAGAAACAAAAAGAAAGAATCTATCCTGCTATTATATATAATTATCTACTTCTACAACATAACACATAAGCTGTGTTGAGGCTTAAGGTATGGGCAAAAAGGGCTATTATAATATAAAGGTCTCTCTAGTCTTGTTAGACTTTAGCAATGCCTTAACATCAGTAGATTTTGATATTCTAATTCGGATCCTTGAATCCATAAATCTTTCCCCCTCCTGCATTGCATGGTTTCATTCATATCTTCGGGGCCGCTCCCCGGGTGGCCTCCTTTCTCCTCTTTTATTTTCTATTTTCATTAACTCTACTCATCGAAATATTGACGCTGATGACTCCTTGATTGACCCTATTATTACGGCTTCTTCTGATCATTTAGTAAAATATGTTCAGCTCCTGCTCCTGGTTTCTCACGTCATGATCTCATTTATGCTTCTTATAAGCATACCTCCTAAGATTCCCCGAAAATGAAAAAAATTTTCTGCACTTACGTAATTTTGCAAGAATCAACAAGGAGAAACTCATGGAGGATGCATCTTATTTAAATTATGGTCCTTTGGCGTCTGCATCTACAGTTGATGAAAAAGTAACTTTATTTAATAGCACTATTTTTAGTCTGTACGATGCTCATGCTTCAACTCATAAAGTTAGGATGAAGCGTCTTCCTGCTCCTCGGATGACTGATGATGTTCGAGTGGTAATGACAAGGCGTAATAGGGCCTAAAATTCAAAAGAGAGCGCACGGAAGAGAATTGGTCTGCCTTTAAATTGGCTAGAATCAAGTGCAACCAGATGGTACGTAATGCTAAACGCCGCTTTATCCATAGTAATATTTGTCACCAGATGGTGTATGGTACCCATCCTGGATTGCGGTCCTTCTGTTTTTCTCGATGCTGTTAATTTGCAGTTTGTTTCTGTTTCTCCTTTAGACCCTGTAATTCGATCTCAAACCATAGTTTATTTAGCTTCAATCTAATCTCCTCACACCTCAGTTTTTCATTTCTCGCCTGTGGATCAGAAAGGTTGCTATTGGAATTAAATCCAGGGCGGTGGGCATTGACGAGATCAAAAGGATTATTATCCTAAATGTTCTAGACTACCTTCTTCCAGGAATTACTCATATTGTTAATTTTTCTCTGGACTTTGGTCAGTATCCAACGCTCTGTAAAATGGCTTTTGTGAAGCATCTGCCCCTAAACTTTCTAATGATTTTCGCCCTATATCGATATTACCCTTTCTGTTTAAAATTTTCATTTTAAAACATAACCTACTGAGTGTTTATCAGTCTGGGTTTCGTCCTGGTCACAGTACTACCACTGCTTTACTTAAGGTAAAGGATGATATCCAGCAAGGGGTGGAGAGTAAGAAAGTAACAATGATGGTACTAATAGACTTTTCTAACGCTTTTAACACAGTCGTCCACAGTATCCTCCTGTCCATCCTTTCCTATCTTAGATTTGCACCCTCGGCCTTGGATTGGTTTTATTCTTATCTTCGCGGGCGTCAGCAGTCAGTCCACGTAGGGCAAGAAGCCTGGCAGTTGTTAAATCTGGAATCTGGCGTTCCGCAAGGCGGAATTCTTTCTCCACTACTCTGCTCGGTTTTCATTAACTCTATCACCTCCACCTCCGACTGTGCGTACCATCTATGCAGATGACCCACAAATTTACGTACAATCTAATATAGATGATCTGCATAACGTGGTGACTATACTGAATAACAACCTAAAAGTAGTCTACGATTGGTCAATGCGCTTTGGAATTTGCGTCAACCAACGAAATTTCAAGCAATACTCATAGGTAGCTCAAGAATGCTGGCTAAGGACGATCTTGGAACATTGCCCTCTATTGAATACTCGTATTGGTATTTTAGTACCATTTTCTGATTCGGTTAGAAATCTGGGACTTCATATGGACAAAATTTTATCCTGGGGTAAACAGATAACCGAAATCAGCCGCAAAGTCTCTGCCACCTTAAGAACACTATCGTCTAAAACACTTTCTTCCGTACAAGACAAAGCTCATGCTTGTGCAAACTACCCATAATTGATTATGCCGACGTATGTTATGCAGATCTGAACCAAGATCTTCCCAACAAGCTAGAGCGCCTTCTTATTAACTGTATTCGTTTTATCTTTGGTTTTCGTAAGTATGACCACATCTCTGAATTCAGTATTCGCCTTAAATGGCTTACTATCCAACAGAGGCGTCACTCTAGGATTCTAGTTACTCTCTATTCCATCCTTAATGATGTAAATTCCCCGCCATACCCCGGGAATTATAGTTGAAGATACCTTCAAGAAAAATTTGTTACCTTTTCTTAACGCACGACAGGAAGTTTCGATCTTCATCTAATCTTAAGATTAGTATTCCACAACACTTCACCGGTTTTGTCGGCAACTCTTTTAGGGTTCAAGCGACACTGCTCTGGAACTCCCTGCCCGACGAAGTTAAGAAATCCGCAAGCAGGAACTCTTAAAATTAGTTAGAGAACATTTTTTAAATTTAAATGGACTTATTTAGTTATTATTGTGTTTCTTATTTATATTAATTTATCTATCTACTTATATAATAGTATATTATTATGTATATCATGTATATTAGTTCATATTTTTATTCATTTATTTTATTATATTTATTTATATTTGTTTGTAGTTATTTTAAAATAATTTTTGTTAGTTAATTTACTAAGTTAAATCAAATCTCGCCAACCCATGGGTTGACTGGCAGAGAATGCCAATAGGCATTAAGTCCGCCCTTTGTCAATTCAAATTTTAAGGGGGGTTAGCAATAAAGTTTTTAAATAAAATAAAAAAATAAATAGCTCCATTACGAGTGTTATACATCCAACTTCCATCTTTACGCGGATGACTTGTAGTTGTATCAACATTTCTCGGCAGGCGATACTAATGAGACAATCGCTGCTTTGAACTCCGATTTGTCACGCATAATTCAATGGTCTAGCTCCTTGGCCTCGTAGTAAATCCTGCCAAATCACAGGCAGCAAACACCTACGAAACAAGTAAGACTTTTCAACAGTACCTTGCGTGTGTCTTGGTGGCATTCTTATAACCTATGCCAATACTGTTAAAAAATTACGTCGCTCTGATTAGTCGAAAAGTTCACTTTACCCTGCATTCGCTGAAGTGCCTTCAAAATGTCTTGTCTTTTAAAACCACACTGGCGCTTACTCTTATTCAGCCCATACTAGATTATGCTGATGCCTGCTATTTGGATGCTACAGAGGAGCTGCTACTAAATAAACTAGAACGCTTGCAAAATCTGTCAATCCCTTTCATCTTTAGACTCAAGAAATTTGACCGAATATCTCAGTTTTGCAAGACCCTCAAGTGGCTCCCAATTCGTTTTCGCAGGAACACTCGATTATTATGTCTCCTTTATAACATCTTGCACAATCCATCCTCTCCGTTATATCTCAGGAACCTATTTTTTATTCCTATTCCTTTGCAGTCTATGCGGTTAGGTTGAGGAACTCACTACCGCCTACCATAAGAGATTCCGGAACTATACTTTTATTTAAGAAACGTGTAAAAGACCACTACTTAGCTTCGTGTTAATCGAATATATATTGTATATTTACGAATGAGTATGCATGCATATATATTAACAGGAAATTTTATTGAAATGGCAAACTTATTGCTTACATTTCTAATACAAATTATGTTATATATATCAATTTAAATACATAGATATAAGTATATTATTTAATTATATGTAATCATATTTATTTCATTGTATACATAATATTTATTAGAAATGTACGCACTAAGTTTGCCATTTCAATAAAATTTCCTGTTCGAGTCTGCTGGAAGAAATTTCAATGTATGGAATTGTACAATTACTATGTTTTTATCCCTTTTCTGTGTTTACATAAATAAATAAAAAAGTAAAAAAATAAAGTAAAAGCCAGATAATGACAGTTATTTTAATGTTACCAAATCCCTTACCTTTTTTGGACTTCTCAAACTAACACAGTCAGTCTTATAATGTTCGCAACATGTGGTTCATTCCGAACTACTTTTTATCTATTTCCACCAAAATTTCGCTCGCTCAATTTTTCCTTGATGTTGACTATGCTTATATTTGTAATCTATAAATTACCAGTCGACCTTAACGAAACTCTTTGGTAATTACTTAAGGGTGGCTGTACACTGGTTGAAATATAAGCCTATATAATAAAGATAAAACATAATTACGGGAATATTCTGCAATAATCGAAAACAAAAAGTATACAAATTCAGGACTATATAAGGAGTACTGGATTGCTCTAAGTTCAGTTCAATGGTGATTTCTGAAGTATGGCAAAGGAAGATCACGAAGAAAAGAGGAAAGAGGGAAGATTGGTTACAGTCAAGAACAATACCCGTGGGATAGCGCGACAGGAAAAAACTTTGTACCCTTTGTAAGTGGTAAAAGAAATAGAAGCTTAAGATACCGCCCGGAGATTGGAGTTACTCCAATCTCGCAACCCATAGCTCGTATCAACTGGTGTCAGAAGTGGGATTGGAGAATGCCGGCCTAGAGAGCGACGATTCCTAGGCAGAAAAAGAGCCAACATTTATTGAAATTTAATTTCTGGAAGTTTTATGTGCTTAAACAAAAAGTAATTAAGAGGAAAAATGGATCATTTACACATTTCCTACAGACACTTCGCTTAAAATTATAAATAGGTATAAATATATTACATATATTAAATTGCAGGTGAAAGTTGTGGAATGACTTTTGACATTCATTACAACAGAAGTATATAGACTTAAAGGGTATGTTTTGCGTAGAGCGCGAGCGCGAGCGTGGCGGCTCGTCGGGCGGCGGCGGCGGCGGCGGCGGCGGCGGCGGCGGCGGTGGCGGTGGCGGTGGCGCTGGTGGCGGCAGCGGAGGCGAGAGGTGGGGCGAGCGCGGCGGAGAGCGCGGCCGCGGTGAGGAGGCGCGCGGCGACTGGGGCCGAATGGGTCGCGCCGCGCCGCCGCCCGCCGCTAAACCGCGCCGCACCTTCGAAGACATGCCGCCCGCCAGGCCAGGTAGAACACACACTCACGCATACACATGCACAAACTAGCGTGCGCACGCACAGAACCACCGTGAGATCACTTACGACTCAATATAGCTCAATATCTTTGTAGTACTATATATATATTTAGTGTCTTTGCTCACGATGACAGCTTAGTACACACTAACGTAGCATGCGACGATGTAATTGCATAGACATACTCTTTCCTAAGACCTTGTACACGTTCGTCTTCCACGTTCCACGGAGTAAGGATCGTAGTACAGAGTTACGAAGAAGCCATCTAGGCAGATCAATTTCGCGGTAAGTGCTGCGTGAGGGATCGACCAATACTGGCCACGGTAGTATAAGACCTATGTCGAAGAAATGTCGTGTCGCTCTAACGTAGTCAATATTATTAAGTTATTTATTCCTGTGTAATATATTATTAAGTATTATTTTATATAATAAGTATTGTATAAGTATTATTAACTGAACATGATACACACCACCTGTACTGTAACAAATCGGGTGTCATCTTCCATAATAAGTTTCCATAAAAGAAATGATATACCATTAATAATCATGTGGAAACATATTTTCTAATTTTCAAATTAGGTCTATGTGATCATATAACCAATTTTTTGAAAGTTATTAACGTCTATTCCTTTGTTCCGCAACTAAACTAATTTTGAATTTTGTTTTATTTTATTAAAAATTAATTCAGAAAAGAGATTGTAAGTGTTCAAGAAACTTAACTCAATCTAAACCGGAAAATTTTTGTCTTAACTAAATTGGCAGCTCTTAAACTCTTGCTATCTTTCTTGTATTCACGATGAGTAAAAGAGAGCGACCAAATTTTTGAAAGCTGAAAGAAAATTGACTGGATTGCAAATTAAAAGTTAATTACAATGTGACGTAACAATTGGATTTGCCGAAATTTGTTAATACGAGTCACACTATGTTAGTTACTCACACATGTGATGTGCAGACGGAGAGTAGCTGGGGTTCACTCAACGGCTAAAAAGATTTACGGGGCTTATTTCACAATTACTCTCTTATAGAAAGTGATGGACACATGATGGTAAATTTCACCAATTAGATTATCTACAGAATATAATATATTGGTGCTGTTAGTGTTGGTGCAAACGTTTACCGACACAAGACTACGCATTCCCTATACGTGTACAGATTTGATAGTTGTTAATTGAACGGTCACCGTAATGATAACGGCCAACAAAATAACGATAAAATGTTGTTTACTAAAGTAAATGTTATTTCTTACAGATACGTCAGGCAGGCCTAAGCTGGTGTTAGAGCCGAGGACTGTAAAAGAACCAGTGAACTCTCTGGCGTCGACAAGCCAGGCTTCATCAATATTCGGGGGCGCTCGCCCGAGAGAAGAGCGGCTTAAAGAACTAGGGGAGGATTATTGACTTATCCCCTCCATCATCCCCCTCCTCTGTGTACATGTATCGTTCCGACGCCCGCTAATGATCATCTACCCAAATATTCGCCGTGCAACAATATGTTGTTCATGAACTTGAAGGATTTTTGTTAGGTTGTAAATCATTTTTATCGTATTTGTATTTTGTTAGCTTTATTATGTCTTTAATTGATGAGCTTATTGTTTTTCCGTGCTTTACAAGCCAACGCTTAAACTTAGCTGAGGTATTTAAAATGCTAGTGTTTGATTTTACTTTTCTGTAACGCAGGCTCGTGTGTACAATGGCCAGGCTTGTATAATATGTTTTGAAATTCAATTCTAAGGATATTGATTCTTATTTTCGTTGATATTGTTATTACAGTGTGGTAAAAACATAATATAATTATTTTCTTTTATTTACTACAACAATGTATATGGCGATTGCAGAGGTTCATAATCGATTCTCTGTTGTAATGGTTTATTTTTTTTTTGTAAGGTCATAAGAAATTAAACATTGAATAATTATGAAGCATAATGTGAGAGTAGATATGGTGATGTAATTATGGTGTCATTAATAAATTTAACTTCCACGTACTTGGATTTCTACTTTATTAAATATATTGTGTATTAAGTAACGTGGCGGAGAAAAAAAATCGTAAAATTGTAACTGAATAGAAAAATTAATAAAAAGTGAACTCTTTGTAACCGATAATTTATCTAACAAAACCTTATATGACCATTATTACTTCCTTTCACTTATTATAATTAATTCAAATTATCTTACTCTTGTAACTGTATCGTACATTAACTAGAACAATGTAACCACTGTTTCAATGTTCAAGTTAAAATATATGTGTACTTACGTCGCCCTCAGAGGTAGGTATATTAGGTGATAGGGTCCTCTGCCGGGGAGTTGTCCTAGTAGGTATCCACCCTTTTATATATTTCTGCCGCTAATTGGCAATTAGTAACTACTGTTGTGTACTGGTTTGAAAGATTTACTGTGAGCCATTCCATTCTATCATATTCCTCAGGTGTGACAATGAATCTGTAATATTGTTCCATTGAAATTGTTTGCAGGCATTCATGGTCTGCTGTAGCCACTTACCATCAGGTGGGCTGTTAGCTTTTTAGTCACTCTTAATGCAATATTGGTCATTGGTTGACATTATTGGAAGTCCACTGCAGCCAACTTTAATCAGCAACTGCTACGGGTGCGTTTTCACCTCTGAGGACGAAAGTTGAATGATTCGCATCTTGTAATTATACTAACTCTCCGTAACATCAAAACCGCAACACAACAGCAACAATTTTCAAAGTACTAATTGTACATTGTATGTTACAAGTTACAAATGATTCGTTTAGTAATAGTTCTGTTATTTGTCTTGTCAAAGTGTCTTCACTTTTTCAAAATAATTAGCAGTACCAGCCAAGTTTAATAAATGTAGTATCAGTACTGCATCCAACTTGTATACATACCTACACCTGTCCTATAATAGTTTATGTTATGTACTTCTTGATCAGCCTTTTGATAGGCCACCATAGGACATAGTCCTCTTTTTCAAAGTTTCCTTTTTACTACTACTTAGATTTTAAACCATTGCTGATCATGGGCCTCCAAGAAAGTACCAGCAAAAGCTGTCATACAATTCTTTGAGGTTTTGCCCATACTCACGGCACTATTATTACTGTAATAACTCCAGTTTTTTTAATGATAAATATTTTCAAATCATCCGTCATGACCATTTTTTTGATACAATTTGACTACTAGTCATTTCAAACAGTAAAAGGAGGCCGTGTTCTTCTACCTTCATCCAGTTGAATATTAGAAATAAGTGATCCAAATGGTAAGATATTCTGTAATTATTTTTATTTATTTTTTATATTGCAGTCAATTGCTGTATCTTGTTGATATCCAAAAAGAGAAAAGAAGTAAAAATAATTTTGATGGCAATATTTATGCTTCTGAATTATGACGTCATCATATTAGATGGAAATAACTAAGCCAGCGCCTTGTTGCAACTGAGGCGAATGTTACGGGATGATCAGATCTATCTGATAATAAAACAACTAAGAGGTGAATATAAAGAGTAGGTGTCCTGTTCCTACTATTTTCAGCAAAGTACTAGTAAGCAACGAAAAGGAAAATTGTCTCCTAGTGTTCCTAATCCTCCAGCATCTGATATTTTTGACCCATACCGACATGTTCACATGGTGTATCGGCGTTTACGTATGTACAGCGGAAAATAAGGATTTATAAAAAAAAGTCTGCGAGACCTCTTCAAGAATCCCTCCGCCGGCCATAAATTTTTATATTTGCATGTATCACACAGAATCAGCCGCCATAAGGAAAAAAAAAGTATCAAAACGTTTTACTCCAATTTCCCCAGTATTCCTAGCGTCAATTTCTTTTTCCTGGTATGGACCTATATATGATATATTTTTTTGAATATTACATATATTTTATGATAATGAATTTTGACTCACTAGTTAGTTGTCAAATGCCTTACTATACTAATTGTATAGTTAGTAAAGCATTTGACATCTAATCAGATAATATAATTAGTAATGTGTTAAAAAGTATGTGATTTTGTAAAATTTGTTAGCCAAAAAATGGTAGATCATATAGGACAAACAAAATGTTAATATCAACAAATAAACATATTATTATTATTACTATAGAAACGCCATTTAAAATATCATGACTATGCATTTCTAATTAAATAAACAAATGTGGTGTAATTCAATACAACACAGAAGCTGTGGGAGCTCTACTTTTTTTAATTCTCCTCTTGCTTTAAAACTATGTATTTTCATGAATGATTTTGAAAGTGCTAGCTGAAGTTGTGCATACATTTCTTAGAAGGTTTGTTCATTTTCACAACACTGGGCAAGCTAGTTGGCAAGCATAGCGCCGGCATCTTTGCACTAGTAATGCTGCTCCCCATTCCTAGTCTGAGGAATATTTGCCATAGGGATGGCAAATATTGGATATATATTCTGCCATCAATCAGCCACTATGTGAAGATAAGGTAACCATTTGGAGAAAGATATGGTATATTCCCCAATACACCCCACATTACTTAATATATAGCATAATACAGGGGTGAGCAACCTTTTTCATCAAAGGGCCAATTTAAATTTTATTTGGCGGGCCGATTAACTGGTATTAATAATTTACGAAACTTTCCTTATAATAAATATTAGAATAAAAAAATATAAAACTAAAAAAAAAAGTTAAAATTTCATATACAAATTTTAATGCAAGATAAAAACAAAGAAGAACAGAAAAACAACCTTACTTGAAATTTGAGAGTTAATAAATTTCGTATGAAAACTTAATTTTTAATAAAAAAATATCTAATATTACCTTTTTGTCAATAATATTGCACTCACGCCTTTCAAGAAACACAAGAATTGTTAAAATAGCTAGTTAACAGCTTACCAGCCTGACTGATTGTGTGACAGAAGCAAACACAACAAGCGCGCGCGTTGAATAAGTCACCGACAAGTGTGTATCACATCACAAAAAAATCGGGCAGACGCGATATTTCGGTTTAGTATGTACTACCATTTTATTATAATTAATTTTAGAATAATATATTGATATAAATCAAAAATTAATTATAATTCGATAAAATAAATACAATTTTAGAAATGCTTGGCGGGCCGCGTGTTGCTCATCCTTGGTATAATACATTATCAATTATTGCCTCATTATAAGGCATTTGCAAACTGCACTGGCTTTGCATTGGCAGATCTACAGCAATTTCCTTACAGATCCTAAATTTTGTAGATCAGTTAAACTTAATAAAATTAAAAAAATTGATCCAGTAGTTCCAGAGATTCCCACTCACAATACAAAGACACTCTTTCTATAATATAACAATAATTCCTAATTCTGTTTATGTAAGATGTAAGAATAATTCATGATGGAAATATATAAAATAACACAACTCTGCTTTTAGTTGTGCAAATGCCTGATTATACTAGTCATCAACTAGTCAAAACTAAGTTTCCTAACATGGAACTCAACAGCTGATAACATCAAAAATTTTATTTTTTCACTTTGTACATAAGGATTATTCTGGACAGATCTCTGTTTTGGTGTTGGCTTACTACTGTAAAGGGAAAAAGAGTAACATTAATTGGTCTGATGAGACAAAAAGAGAACTGAAAGGGAAATTACAAGGCATCTGCCCCTTATACTAAAGTGACAACATGGGGTGCATAACAGTGAAAAGTGTTTTGTACCATGTGTTTAAGTAGCTGTCCAGCAGAAGACAAAACACAACATTTTGTAATAGGTAAATGTGAAAAAATTGGAATTCTTCTCCAGACTCTTCTCCAAATTTAGTATTTTCTAGAACTGTTGTAGTTCTTGGAATACAGAACAAAAAAATTCACTTCATGTTACTGACATCCTAATTCACAAGTTTAATTCAAAATCATAGTCTAAAATGGAGTTGTGGACAGGGAACGTGTTAAAACTTTAAATGTAAAAAATAAGTTTCTTTTCAAATTGTTTTTAATTATATATTAAGGTCATCATCTGGATCTTCATCATCCCAGTCGTCCACTGCGTCTGGTTCATAGTAAACTTTGCTCTGTCCCTCATTTATTTTACTCATATAAGGCAACTTTAATTTATACTTCTCTAATTTTTGTGTTTGGTCTACTTCTATTTTAAAAGTAGAAAGGCTTTCAGGCAATGGATTTATTTGCTCATGATCCTTTGCTACTTCTTTAGTGACACGCTCACACTTCAATGCAGATGTCACTGAATCATATGACAACATTTCTTCAGTTTTTATTAACTTATTCCCTATTTTTAACTGGACTGCAATTTTAAATAAATTGGTATCATTGAACGAAACAAAAGCATTCGCAATATGGTTTAAATGTTTTTGCACTTTCGAAGAGGGTTGCAGACAATCTTTATGTAACACTAGAATTAGTTTTTTTACATTTTCATTTACTTGAAACTTCTTAATAAACTTTAAGCATTTGTACCAACCCAGGTACATTGCCATCTGATTAACTGAATCGATAAATACACAGCATTGTTGATTAGTGTATTCCGAAAACTCATCGTCTTTAAATTCTTTGTGAAACTGGATATTTTTGTCTGGGAAAACATTTTGCCATACACTAAAAGACTGTTCGTAACAGAAAATATTCATACGTAGGTGATCTGAAAGTATTTCTTTTAAAAGAGGTATTACATTGTTATTGTAGTCATCTTCAAATATCACCGTAGGTGTAGATCTTAATTTTAATAAAGTCATTGTCAAAAACTTTTTGATACCCAAAGATCTTCTTGTTCTTCGTTTTATGATAGGATTATTTTTATTTTGTTCTGTGATCTATAATTAAATTTATAACCCAATTTCTCTGCGTGTGCACCTGTCAGTGTAACGTCAAAATATTACTATGACATGATGGCTGCTGCATAACAGGCGTAATCGATTACATATAATTGATGATCCTAAAATTTTGATTTTCGTCATCGATTTAAAAGAAAAAAAAAAGAATTTTGCAGCAGTATATGTATCTTATTGGTATCGAAACAGCATATGGCAACTGAATTGTTGATTATTAATAATCTGTAGCCAACGGAAAAGTTGAAAGACGAAATGCAAAAATTGTATTGTATAATATATTGTATTTATTAACGGTATTTTGATTTTTTAGTTTCGAAAATAATAATCGATCGATCATCACTACTGGTACTGCGGAATAACAAAAAAAATAGAATGCACATTTATCTATAATGATTTATAGACATTTTTGTGTCAAGGTCAAAGGATTACATATATCTTTTCTTAAGAATCTTTTCAAAGTATTCAACAGTTAATTTCGTATGGACGGACTTTTAATTTTTTTTATTGGATTGGGATGAAAACTCGATGGTAAGCAGCTACTGCAGCCCCAGGATACCTTCAAATAACATTGGGAGGTTATTGAAAGAAGGACGGCTTTTATAGTACATAAATTAAATAACTTGGTTGATTTTTTTTTAAGTCTTAGAAATATAATGTAAGTAATAAGTATTATGATTTATTTACCTTAGTGTTAATAAGTCACGCAAGTTCGATTACGAGCACAGTTTTAATTATAGAACTGTTTTAGAGCATTATTTATTGTATAATAGCTTTAGCATAATTTGTACATAGTGTGTATTAGTATTATGTACCGGTATGTACTTTTATAATTAGTTGCAAAGCAGTTTGAAGCCTTCCATCAAGTATTAAAGTTTCATGTTTTCGGCAAAAACCGTATAGAAAATAATTCGAATAGCTTATCCCTTTCTGCCTAAACTGTTCTGAAACCCTGTTCAGAACAATGTATAATAGTCCAATAACGAGTTTGAATCTCATGTTATTAGGAATAGACGGTTGTTAAAAATGTAAACATCTATGAGAGTTAAATATATACGGTGATTGTGAAATAAACGGTTCGGAAAACGTTATATAAACGCAAATTGCTTAATGTTATCTAAAAATCATGTATATATTGGTGTTTTTCGATATTTTTGTTATCGATGCGCAGCAATTTCTAAGATAGGATCGATAGCGGGCCCCGCATCAGCGGGTCCCTACTTCGACTCTACCACTTTTCCCGCGTTCAATCGCGAGCCATTACTAGTGAGTGCCGTCCGTGTCCCGCGCACGCTACGCGGCGGTCCCGTTAGCGACTTCGTTCCGCATACGTGTGCTCACCCCCAAGGGTTAGAAGCAGCCATATACACTTTGCCGGAGCGTCTCACGATCGGGGTCTGTCGCGTCGGTTTGTCAGGGTTCACCGGTCTCCGCACCACTATTTTTGTCTTATCCTTCCGCGTATAAATCCGCGCGCCATTAAAGTAAATCGTCATCCCGCCAAACTCGCGGGCCAATCTGCTCGCGAGTCAATTCAGATGAGGCTGTGAAAGCCTCCGGGCTAACAGCGTGTGGATGGTTTTTAGTCGGTATGGTCCTCCTTCAGGGGATTGAGTCCGACATAACCCAGTTGCTGGCCTACCGGCCAGCAACAGGGTATGCGTAACAGCATTTTCCATCCAGGAAAAAAAAAAAAACAGCATATGGCAACTGAATTGTTGATTATTAATAATCTGTAGCCAACGGAAAAGTTGAAAGACGAAATGCAAAAATTGTATTGTATAATATATTGTATTTATTAACGGTATTTTGATTTTTTAGTTTCGAAAATAATAATCGATCGATCATCACTACTGGTACTGCGGAATAACAAAAAAAATAGAATGCACATTTATCTATAATGATTTATAGACATTTTTGTGTCAAGGTCAAAGGATTACATATATCTTTTCTTAAGAATCTTTTCAAAGTATTCAACAGTTAATTTCGTATGGACGGACTTTTAATTTTTTTTATTGGATTGGGATGAAAACTCGATGGTAAGCAGCTACTGCAGCCCCAGGATACCTTCAAATAACATTGGGAGGTTATTGAAAGAAGGACGGCTTTTATAGTACATAAATTAAATAACTTGGTTGATTTTTTTTAAGTCTTAGAAATATAATGTAAGTAATAAGTATTATGATTTATTTACCTTAGTGTTAATAAGTCACGCAAGTTCGATTACGAGCACAGTTTTAATTATAGAACTGTTTTAGAGCATTATTTATTGTATAATAGCTTTAGCATAATTTGTACATAGTGTGTATTAGTATTATGTACCGGTATGTACTTTTATAATTAGTTGCAAAGCAGTTTGAAGCCTTCCATCAAGTATTAAAGTTTCATGTTTTCGGCAAAAACCGTATAGAAAATAATTCGAATAGCTTATCCCTTTCTGCCTAAACTGTTCTGAAACCCTGTTCAGAACAATGTATAATAGTCCAATAACGAGTTTGAATCTCATGTTATTAGGAATAGACGGTTGTTAAAAATGTAAACATCTATGAGAGTTAAATATATACGGTGATTGTGAAATAAACGGTTCGGAAAACGTTATATAAACGCAAATTGCTTAATGTTATCTAAAAATCATGTATATATTGGTGTTTTTCGATATTTTTGTTATCGATGCGCAGCAATTTCTAAGATAGGATCGATAGCGGGATCCAATAACCGCATCGTAATTTTTGCCATCGACATCTACTATATAATTCCAATGTTAGTACCTTTAATTGCGATACGATACAACCGAAATTGTAATATTTTAAATATTGTTAACCGCAATTAAAACGACAACGATTATGAGTAAATTATAAAAAAAAAAATGAAGTTGAAATGTTCTAAAGAATCAACGACGATACATACCATACCGTATACAAAAGGACAGAGGACCTTTAAAAGTTGTACAGATAGACAAACTTGCGCGGTATTATAGTTTCAACATTGCCAGGAAAGATGTCCTGTCCTCTCCAGGATGGCGTCACGAATTCCCGATATCGTCGTGTCAACTCTTACTCCTTTGAATGACAAGTCAAAAGAAATAATATTTTAAAAATTACTGGTCGATTATTTTTCAATTCCTAGTGTCAATCACTGGTGTTTAAGCATTAGAGGTTATATATATATTACTGTTTTATGTAAAACGTAGTGGTTATATTATGACTTTGTCCCTGCTTCCCAAAGTTAGATGTTTTTTGTTGTAAAAGCTTTTGGCACTCCCCACAACCAGTTTATTTCCTTTCTCTCTGGAAAGTTAATGCTTTCCAAACTGAGATAAATACACAATGACGAGACAATCGCACATTGTGCCTTAATCACAATAACAAAAGCCTAAGGCAGGCGTTAAAGCAAGTAAACGTTAGATGATCTAAATGAAATAATGTAGATGTATGAAGTCTAATTAATAAAATAGAAAATTTTAATTTTTATATTTCTCATGTACCTAAACAAAATTATGTTTAAGCGCATAACGCCATTACAGTTATTTAACAGGCAAACAGTATTTGTACCTGCATATAAACCACCTGATGTTAAAGATTTTGAAATAATTAAAGGTTTTATAAGGCGGCATGAAAAAATTTTGATTCTCACTGGTGCTGGCATATCAACAGAATCTGGTTAGTTCATCCATTTTGTTCAATTCATCAACCATAATTAGCATTAAATTATAAAAGATTGAAGCACATTTATCACAATAACATTTTGTTTGCAGGTGGCTTGGTTTTAGTCTAATTAAAAAAAGTTTAATTTGATGATGATGATGATGAAACAAAGTTTTATCAATTGAATGCATCTGCAACATATGTTTTGTACATTTTGTATTTGGAAGAGTCAAGTGGCGGCTTTCGCTGCTGCTCGATTGGGTCAGCTCGACTAGGGTAGTACCACAGCCTTGGAGATTACTGGCTAGAAGTAAAGGCATTTTTTGATTCTGTGTTTGGTTCGGTGAGTGAGGTAACCTTTCTGTTTTTTTTTTATGGGAAAGGCAGCAAACTAGCAATAGGTTCACTTGATGGTAAATGACTACCGTCGCCTGTGCGATACTAGTGCGTTGCTGGCCTTTAAGGGTGTTTGGGAGATAGGAGAGAGGAGGAGGAGGGGGATGGAGAAGGCAGCCTGGCTAATGCATACAATTTTATTAATAAAATTAGGTATCTAACTTAATTGTTGCTACATAGTTACAATTAACTACAACAACACAAATTACAACTACAATTAACATTAAAATTCAATAATTGGAGTGACGAGGGGCTTCATGGCAACAGGGTTTGGGCAAGGAGGCAAAGAAAACAAGCAAAGATAAACATACAACAGAGTAGAAAGACATGATATGCCTGGTAATGTTGGAATATTAGTTAAAGCAGGTTGAATCTCTGGTAATTTTGTCTGCTAAATTTTTGTATGAATAATGCTTTAGGCGGCATTTTCCTGTTAGAGGTGAATGTTGTATGGTTTGGGGATGAATATCATATCAGAATACACACTATAAATTTACCTGAAAGTTTTTGTTTATTCCATTTTTATTTAGGCTGGGCAAGTAAAGCTTTGTTTTGATATTTATTGATTTTAATAGATGTCTCTGTGAATGAAATCTCTCTCTCTTTCTAAAAGGCAAACTACCACTACAGAAATTCGAGATACTGTGATCTCCTCTTGGGTATCCAACCTCTCCAATTCTCCCATGACCATGGGTGCTGCAAAGTACTGAATACATTGGGAATTAAAAAGTTAAAATTAGAAATGATAAAATTCGTAAATATTGGTTTAATTTCAAGGGCTTAGTTTTTTTAGTTTTCTTTAGTTTAATAGTAACTACTATTTTTTTAATTTCTAGGTATACCTGACTATCGATCTGAAGAGGTTGGTTTATATGCCCGAAGTAATCATAAACCTATTCAATATCAAGAATTTATAAAGTATTCAAAAGTGAGACAAAGATACTGGGCAAGAAATTTTGTGGGATGGCCACGGTTCAGTGCTGTAAAGCCAAATGCCACACATTACGCTATAAGTGAATTAGAAAAGGTAGAATGTATGTAAAGTGCATGTACACTAGTTAAGAATGCCGTCCGTACAAATTATAGTCAATACATTATATTACACTACAGTAATATTATTAGATTATTAAACATTTTAAATACGAATTTTGTTCATGTGATTTAAATTTGCTTGCAATCCTGAAATTTTGATAAAGAAAAATTGCAATTATTATAAAAAGTATAGACATGTGTGTAACTGTGGCAGTAAGCAAAGTACTACTTTGTATGAAGTATTACTTACTACTTTAACTAACTATTGATAATGATTACTACTAACTAATGACTAATTTAGCTGTTGCTTCATCAGTCAACTCTCTGATATTTCTAATACCGAAAATTGTAGAACTAGATCTTGGAATCAATTATAATTCTGAAAAATACGGTCGAAATTTTAAATCTAAATTAATATTTTGTAAATTGATAACAGCATTCTGCTGCGATTTAGACTGAGTAAACTGTAAATATTTTGTTTTTTCCGCGTTTAAAGAAAATTACTGCATCATCTAGTATTTGGTTGGGCCGTTCCAGTCGAGTTCGTTTCTTTCAATTTTAAATAACAATCAAGTATCATTCAATCAAGAACAAAAAACTGGGCTAAGTATCGATCTTTGAGGGACACTTGTTTCTACCACACGGTCACGTTCAGATGAAACGCCGACTTACACAACGAAAGTAAGCAGGTGAAAAGTTTCGAATTCATTTTCAACAGGAATTACATTAATTTAGCGGTAGGATCTATAGGTATCTAGCTTCAGTAGCGTTAATGAGAAAGTAGTTCTATGTGCAGGTTGCAGGCAGCAATAGAGGAGGTCCTCTATTCGACCCGTATTTTTTTTGTATGCAACTTTTGATGTAGTTTTATGTAAGATTTCGATCTTGGCCCGTTGTAAAGCGATTTTGATAATATTTTTTTAATGAAAAGGGTTTACTTCAAGCATGGTCCGATATAAATTTAATCAGAATATGATTGTGGTCTTCTTGTGGTAGTATGTTACGGAACTCCTCCAAGCCGAACAGCACTTCTGGCATCGTGATTAGTTTAGTGCATTGAAAATTACAGATAAAACAACAGACACCAATAATTTGTGTTTTTGCACTAATATTGTCTTTAGCGATTCGAACGTATATGCTAAACATTAAACCACGCAGTCGTCATCAATTTGTAATATTACTTGCGTATACTATATGTAAGAACTGGCCATGCCCCCTGCAGTGGTTTAAACCTGCGAGAGTTTTCCATTGGCCAATTCTCTGGGTAGCGCCTTTTTCTCTGGAGGCCGAGCGTCCAATGGGGCGATATTAACTAGGTGTACGCGTGTGTAGGCATCTGCATGCTCGAACATGTTGAAGACCAGGCGCTTCACAAATTCTATTTTGAGGTCCCGCCTGATGGTGGAATTCCTAAAAAATCGCGGTGCGCCGATAATGGGACGTATTCTCCTGTGTTAGCAGGAGCTTTCTGCTATTTGTGCTGGTCAGGCCGTACCATTCCGGCGCATGTGAGCCAGGATTGCAAATATTTTTGTACCTGAGTACTGATCGGAGTAGTGCGCTTGCCGATCTTGTACTAGCCACGACCTCCCGGACGTGGTGCGCCATTGACGCTCCTAGGTATTTTTCTACCACGTATAAAAACCTTGTTCCTATGGTCTTCACATTTGTTTACACCTGAACCAGCTACTCATACTATCTCCCTCTTTCCGCTCTCTTATTCATTCACATCGCGTGTCACGTAATTTTTTGTAATCTAATATTTTATTTAATTTAATGTACATCGATGCGAGATACGCCACAATTTTAGTGTAATATACTGTCAAAAATAACTTTAGACATCTATATGTGACGTCTAATATTCTCGCAAATAGTTATTCGTCCCTCTCGGCTTTTATGATTAATGACAAATTAAGTGTTAAAAAGAATGAGATTACGATAAAGGTTATTGTTAGTACGAGCTGTGATGCTGCTATCTGCGAGCTGCTTACTAGTTGTAATATTGATATATTACAACTAGTAAGGCGCCATCCACGCCTGTTGCACCCCGCTGGCTGACAAACGAGGTTTTGATGGGATGGATGAAAATACACGAAAAATATGTTGAACCGAAATCCTACAGACAAGTGATGGCTACAACACTGAAGCGAGGGTATCTCCATTACTCTCATATCCTGCCTCGATTTACCTGCCAAAGTAGGACCTCTCTAGGAAATGCTGGTAAAAAAGATGACCAGTTGCAATGCTTTGCAAATGCAGATTTCACATTTGCAGAATCACACTATCACCGGTCGCTGTAGGTGTAGCGCTTTCCAGCACTGATCAAGTTATTTTAGATCTGGCACATTTGTGATGGTTACAAAGAAAAGTCTGAGATCACAATTTTTTTAACAATCCCTCTAGCCGATTTATACATCTTTAAGACATATTGATGTATTCCTTTACGCTTTACCCCTACATGGTGGTGTTGCCTTTAACACTTATGTCATAAAACATATACAACATGAAGAAACTTAACTTATAGCATAGCAACAGTCATATCACAGTTCAGAAAAAGATATTATAAACCTTAAAATACAAATAAATTTTAAGGTTTTATGTCGATATCAGTTACTAGTCAGTTTTTTTCGGTGATTGAATATAACTTTCAAAGCACTGTATACATTTACAGAGAAATTGCGGCATTATACAGGATTTAATATAAACAACAAGACAGACGCTCTTTTTGAGTTTGCGTTAAAGATTAAAAATTAAACTTGTTATAATATTCTGATAGGAGTTTCACTTTACATAGATACTTGTCATTTTCGTATTTTTAGGCTCAAAAAGTTACTGCAATAGTGACACAAAATGTAGATAGACTTCATCATAAAGCTGGTTCAAAGAACATAATTGAACTTCATGGAACTGGTTATACAGTCAAATGTCTTCAATGCCCTTATGCGGTAGGCAGATCAGAATTGCAGACAATAATGATGAGAGAAAATCCTGACACAGAAAGCACTTTCACAATGATAAGACCAGATGGTGATGTTGAGCTATCAAGAGTATGTATGACCTAGTATTTATAGTAAAAGATCAATGTATGTTAAGTTACTAAAAAGTTATTTATTTCAGGAACAGATAGAAAACTTCAAGGTACCCTTATGTCCGAAATGTGAAGGAATTTTGAAGCCAGATATTGTATTCTTTGGTGATAATGTTCCAAAGCATAGAGTTGAAAAAGTTCGCAGTGAAGTTAGCTACAGTGATGCAATATTTGTATTAGGTTCTAGTCTTACAGTGTATTCAAGCTACAGAATAATATTACAAGCAAAAGAGGAAAAGAAAGAAGTTGCTATTTTAAATATTGGACCTACTAGAGCTGACAGTATTGTAGATATTAAAGTATCTACAAAATGTAGCGAAATATTGATAGATTTATGCAATACTATTTGAATTATGTGATAATGTGTCATTTAATGTTGTGTTTGGTTAAAGTTATTTAGATCAATTTTAATTTTATATATATATATAAAATATATATTATTATTTTTTCAGGGGTATTTCTATATTTACTCATCTGGTTGGGTTGTATAAATAAATACCATAATATAAATAATATTTTATAAATTATATATATATATATATATATATATATAATAATTATTATTATTATTAATATATTATTTCTTCAAAATATACATATACTTATGTTTTTTCAATGTTTTAAATAAAACTAACATGAAATGGTATTGTTTTTATTATTCATCATATAAAATGAAATATGACTATACTGTTTTGTTTCCAAATGGTGAAAACTCATACAAATTAAAGAATTATTATTTAAAGACAGTGATATTTTTAATGAGGTAATCAATTAAATTTAGTTCTTATTTGGACTTTTGTTGGCAGTTATTACAGCAAAATACTAATTAATAATAAAGAAATCATGCTAATATTTAGGCCATTTGACAATAAAAAAAACAAAACTGTAATTAACTACAGAAAGAAATAAGACAGAAATCACTGAGATCATATTTCATGAAATTTATGTAAAATACTAGAATGACAGTTTATATTATTAACTATATTAAACCCTAATACCTGAGCTTAAGAGTTCAAATTAATGTAAAGGGTCTAAACTCCTAGTTTTTGTTTGTAACTTCTATTTGGTTGAAGCTGAACCTATAGTAACAGTACAAACATGGTTGAAGTATGCTTAGTCCACAGGCCAGATGAATGGAGCACCCCTAGGTGAACAGAATACTAGTACTATGAGATTTTATAAAAGCTTATTGTAAGCTTTCGTCTGCTTTCTTGTCAATAATGGTAAAGTAATAAGTTATTTTTATCCGAGCTTTTAAATAGACCACACATGCACACACTATACCAACAGATTTTTTAATCTAATAACAGTTACTATTGACTATGCCAACCTTAGTTTTATTCCTAAACTATTATTCAAATTTCATAAATAATTTATTACATTATTTCACGGATTTCGCCACAATTTGGTTTGTCTATTCTTTTTAATAATACAGATTACTCAATTTTAATCAAAAATGTCATAGTCACTTGAATATTTATATATAGCAATAGTGGATTGTTATGAATAATATCTCTATTTTGTACTAATGTATTTTGTTAAACAATGACAACACTTAATTTTAAAACACAGTCCCCACATGTACATATGTATATTGCAATGGAAGAAATTTTCATAATGCAGATTATCAAATGGTATAGAAGTCAGAGAACTATACTTGCCTTAACACACATAAAGCAATCTAAAGTTACATCAATTGATGAGTATTACTTACTCATTAAATTATTTTATGCACTTTAAAATGATGAAATGCATTGAAAATACAACATTTAAAAATACGGCAGTGCTTGGAGTTACAAAGCTACATGAAATTGTTTTGACTTACTTTACTAATTAACTACAGAATAGATCATAATGTCCTGCCCATTATCATGGCATATTGTTGAATTCCATATGCTTTGATACAACTGTCAAAGAAACAGAAATACAAAACATTGTATGTAGTTGCTTATTACGTGATAAAAGTCTGTAAGTATAATGCCATAAATAAATTTCGAAAATAAATAATAGAAAGGAACAAAATTAAATGAATTTATATCTATAGTACTTGTCGAAAAAAAGGGTTTGAAGAATTTCACTCACTTTGATGGTAGTCAGTGTCCAACACTTACAAATGTATAGGAAATTATTCATTGAACATAAACATACCTTACACATTGGTCTTATTACAAACAAATTCAAAATGGACACCAGTCATAACATCACAATGAAATGAATCCCACATTTAAATGTTTTGTCACTACATCATAACTGTAATACTAGACGTCATTCATCTTTTTTTCAAATGTCTATAATAAGTAACATTATAAGAAGTAGTCAGCTTGAGGTTTCTTTGAAGGTACACCTCTAGATTCCTGCGGTGCTGCCTCAAATATTGTGAATTCACGTTGAAGATTTTCATTTAGTTCTAAAATTGCTGCAACATTGCCACATCTGTGTACGAAATAAGGCATACATTTTAAAAAATACGGCAGTGCTTGGAGTTACAAAGCTACATGAAATTGTTTTGACTTACTTTACTAATTAACTACAGAAAGAAATAAGACAGAAATCACTGAGATCATATTTCATGAAATTTATGTAAAATACTAGAATGACAGTTTATATTATTAACTATATTAAACCCTAATACCTGAGCTTAAGAGTTCAAATTAATGTAAAGGGTCTAAACTCCTAGTTTTTGTTTGTAACTTCTATTTGGTTGAAGCTGAACCTATAGTAACAGTACAAACATGGTTGAAGTATGCTTAGTCCACAGGCCAGATGAATGGAGCACCCCTAGGTGAACAGAATACTAGTACTATGAGATTTTATAAAAGCTTATTGTAAGCTTTCGTCTGCTTTCTTGTCAATAATGGTAAAGTAATAAGTTATTTTTATCCGAGCTTTTAAATAGACCACACATGCACACACTATACCAACAGATTTTTTAATCTAATAACAGTTACTATTGACTATGCCAACCTTAGTTTTATTCCTAAACTATTATTCAAATTTCATAAATAATTTATTACATTATTTCACGGATTTCGCCACAATTTGGTTTGTCTATTCTTTTTAATAATACAGATTACTCAATTTTAATCAAAAATGTCATAGTCACTTGAATATTTATATATAGCAATAGTGGATTGTTATGAATAATATCTCTATTTTGTACTAATGTATTTTGTTAAACAATGACAACACTTAATTTTAAAACACAGTCCCCACATGTACATATGTATATTGCAATGGAAGAAATTTTCATAATGCAGATTATCAAATGGTATAGAAGTCAGAGAACTATACTTGCCTTAACACACATAAAGCAATCTAAAGTTACATCAATTGATGAGTATTACTTACTCATTAAATTATTTTATGCACTTTAAAATGATGAAATGCATTGAAAATACAACATTTAAAAATACGGCAGTGCTTGGAGTTACAAAGCTACATGAAATTGTTTTGACTTACTTTACTAATTAACTACAGAATAGATCATAATGTCCTGCCCATTATCATGGCATATTGTTGAATTCCATATGCTTTGATACAACTGTCAAAGAAACAGAAATACAAAACATTGTATGTAGTTGCTTATTACGTGATAAAAGTCTGTAAGTATAATGCCATAAATAAATTTCGAAAATAAATAATAGAAAGGAACAAAATTAAATGAATTTATATCTATAGTACTTGTCGAAAAAAAGGGTTTGAAGAATTTCACTCACTTTGATGGTAGTCAGTGTCCAACACTTACAAATGTATAGGAAATTATTCATTGAACATAAACATACCTTACACATTGGTCTTATTACAAACAAATTCAAAATGGACACCAGTCATAACATCACAATGAAATGAATCCCACATTTAAATGTTTTGTCACTACATCATAACTGTAATACTAGACGTCATTCATCTTTTTTTCAAATGTCTATAATAAGTAACATTATAAGAAGTAGTCAGCTTGAGGTTTCTTTGAAGGTACACCTCTAGATTCCTGCGGTGCTGCCTCAAATATTGTGAATTCACGTTGAAGATTTTCATTTAGTTCTAAAATTGCTGCAACATTGCCACATCTGTGTACGAAATAAGGCATACATTTTTAAAAATACTCACGATGTTTTATTAATTAGCTATTCGCATAAATAACATGTTGACTAATGCATCTATCAACTTAAATGTTATAAATCACACATCTCATCCAAATACTGATCCGAAATTTGCGCCATTTTTGATTAATTCCTATGTGGATGTGGTGTAGCCTGATAGCTATAAAACCGGGCGTCGGATTAATAGTGGAATATGATGCCAGGGGTGTGGGAGGTACAGTACGCGTGACAAGCGTGTCGACCAACGTGAGGCGATGCGCCTGACGCCTTCTTAGTGCCCAGTTCAATAAACTCATCAGTATAAGCCCTCCATGTAGAGGAATAAGCTACTAATTCACCTAATTCGGAAGCATTTCCCCTAATCACTCGGCTATGGTGGCTATAAAAACATAATACAGTAGGCATCACAATCAGCTTAGGAATCAACTACAGGATTTGGACTATTTATCCCTTCTTGTGATTATGTTATTTGATATGAGTTTCAAGTATTTTAAAGCCTACTGGAAATAACAAGCATAAAATATAGCGCATACTACTAACCTGTAGCAATAGTTGGGTGCAGACCACACAGTGAGTACAGTCTCATTGAAGTGCCATTTATACCCTTCCATGACAAGTTGGTGGGCGCGGCATATCATATCGATGTCATTGGACACGTTGAATTGAGCAACCACATCTGAACCGAAAAGATAACCCGCACCACGCGGTGAAACTCCCCAGCCTTGAGTATCTATAATTTTAAAATATCATATGTTACGGATAAGTGTTTTCTTATAACATAATTTGTCATGAAATAACACTAGTTTCCATAAACGGAAATTTAATCAAGCCTGTAACCAAAGGAGGAGACTACGGATTAACTTTCGCTACGATTCGTCGCGGCCAAACGATCTACCGCATCCCGCTAATCACCTCTCTGGGAGATAGAACGTAACGGATGGAGAGCCCCGTTGCAAACTTTCCTCCCGAAGTTTGTAAAATAATTGTTTGATAAAAATTACCGTTTCTCTAAAGTGATCCTGATCTTCATCAATTTTACATGGGACCTCAGGCAATGTAGGATAAGTACAAAAATGCCCAAATAGCTCTTTTTTAATGTAAGGTGATATGAAAGAATTATAAAATTTTGAATTTTCCTATGAGAGTATTAAATTAATGAGATGATCTTTTGAGTCATCTGGTTTAATCCGTCCAGTATTTTCAAAACGTCATTAATTATTTTATATTTGTTTTATTTTTATACCATTACAATCCATAAAAATGAAATTAATTTAACGAATTTATTACATTATTTCACGGATTTCGCCACAATTTGGTTTGTCTATTCTTTTAATAATACAGATTACTCAATTTTAATCAAAAATGTCATAGTCACTTGAATATTTATATATAGCAATAGTGGATTGTTATGAATAATATCTCTATTTTGTACTAATGTATTTTGTTAAACAATGACAACACTTAATTTTAAAACACAGTCCCCACATGTACATATGTATATTGCAATGGAAGAAATTTTCATAATGCAGATTATCAAATGGTATAGAAGTCAGAGAACTATACTTGCCTTAACACACATAAAGCAATCTAAAGTTACATCAATTGATGAGTATTACTTACTCATTAAATTATTTTATGCACTTTAAAATGATGAAATGCATTGAAAATACAACATTTAAAAATACGGCAGTGCTTGGAGTTACAAAGCTACATGAAATTGTTTTGACTTACTTTACTAATTAACTACAGAATAGATCATAATGTCCTGCCCATTATCATGGCATATTGTTGAATTCCATATGCTTTGATACAACTGTCAAAGAAACAGAAATACAAAACATTGTATGTAGTTGCTTATTACGTGATAAAAGTCTGTAAGTATAATGCCATAAATAAATTTCGAAAATAAATAATAGAAAGGAACAAAATTAAATGAATTTATATCTATAGTACTTGTCGAAAAAGGGTTTGAAGAATTTCACTCACTTTGATGGTAGTCAGTGTCCAACACTTACAAATGTATAGGAAATTATTCATTGAACATAAACATACCTTACACATTGGTCTTATTACAAACAAATTCAAAATGGACACCAGTCATAACATCACAATGAAATGAATCCCACATTTAATAGTGGAATATGATGCCTGGGGTGTGGGAGGTACAGTACGCGTGACAAGCGTGTCGACCAACGTGAGGCGATGCGCCTGACGCCTTCTTAGTGCCCAGTTCAATAAACTCATCAGTATAAGCCCTCCATGTAGAGGAATAAGCTACTAATTCACCTAATTCGGAAGCATTTCCCCTAATCACTCGGCTATGGTGGCTATAAAAACATAATACAGTAGGCATCACAATCAGCTTAGGAATCAACTACAGGATTTGGACTATTTATCCCTTCTTGTGATTATGTTATTTGATATGAGTTTCAAGTATTTTAAAGCCTACTGGAAATAACAAGCATAAAATATAGCGCATACTACTAACCTGTAGCAATAGTTGGGTGCAGACCACACAGTGAGTACAGTCTCATTGAAGTGCCATTTATACCCTTCCATGACAAGTTGGTGGGCGCGGCATATCATATCGATGTCATTGGACACGTTGAATTGAGCAACCACATCTGAACCGAAAAGATAACCCGCACCACGCGGTGAAACTCCCCAGCCTTGAGTATCTATAATTTTAAAATATCATATGTTACGGATAAGTGTTTTCTTATAACATAATTTGTCATGAAATAACACTAGTTTCCATAAACGGAAATTTAATCAAGCCTGTAACCAAAGGAGGAGACTACGGATTAACTTTCGCTACGATTCGTCGCGGCCAAACGATCTACCGCATCCCGCTAATCACCTCTCTGGGAGATAGAACGTAACGGATGGAGAGCCCCGTTGCAAACTTTCCTCCCGAAGTTTGTAAAATAATTGTTTGATAAAAATTACCGTTTCTCTAAAGTGATCCTGATCTTCATCAATTTTACATGGGACCTCAGGCAATGTAGGATAAGTACAAAAATGCCCAAATAGCTCTTTTTTAATGTAAGGTGATATGAAAGAATAATAAAATTTTGAATTTTCCTATGAGAGTATTAAATTAATGAGATGATCTTTTGAGTCATCTGGTTTAATCCGTCCAGTATTTTCAAAACGTCATTAATTATTTTATATTTGTTTTTATTTTTATACCATTACAATCCATAAAAATGAAATTAATTTAACGAATTTATTACATTAAATAATTTTTATTTTGTAGTCGCGACGATTCTTAACGCCGTGGTTACAGGAGACATATGTTAGACATCTTTATATAATAATAGTTTACCCGGGCTATTAGTTGTCAGAGGTAGTTTCCAACAACCTTCTCTTTTGAAATTAAGATGTTTTTTATTTTCTTTAACCTCTCAAATCTGATTTAATGGTTGTGGTGATCTAGAATATAATCACAGTTAGCAGACTTCAGTGACAAAGACAAGGGACGAACACAACACAATCAGACCCGAAAACCCAGAATTTGTGTATTGGCTGGGATTCGAACCCAAAAACCATTTAGGTACGCTTAACCACTAAGTCACACGGGATATACCAAGTATACTAATAAAGGTTAAATGAGACAGTTCTTAGTGTAAGAATAATATTCAATTCAAGAAAAATGATACCAAAATTATATGACATTACCTTCGGGATCACTCCATAGCAAATCACACATGGGTCCATCATGAGGTACCTCTTGTTTACGATCAATAGTGCGAATTTGATCCAGGGTTTGTATTGAAGGACTAAGACCACCATGCACGCAGAATATCCGGCCGTCTATGATTGCCGACAGGGAAAGGTAATCAAATATTTCTGTGCAGTACCTGTAAAGATCAACATCTTATCTTTATTACTATGAACTTGAAATATGTATGTATGTACAGACATACTTGATCTTACGAAAGTATAAGCTACGGTTATTTATCATCTCTCAGAAAGTCAGCCGGTGGGGCGCCGCTCTCTTACGCGACGTAGGAGACATAGAGGGTTGCGGAGATGTGGTGCACTTAAACTTTAAATACAAAAACAAATGACACTAAAGTCTTACCATCAATAACGACCTGACAACAGTTTGGCAAAACATAACAGACTCGCTGCTTTGTAATGCACTAGTATAGCACTAGCAATTTTAATTCTTTTATAATATGTAATTTATTTTTATATATATCTTTTATTATATACAGTGAGATTTTTTAGTGGTTCTAAAGCGGAAACATACCAAATAAATTGGAGTAATGTTTTAATATTAAATAAAAAAGTTAAAAATTTCGTTGCTGCGATCTGCATGTCATTACAACTACCCAGAAGTTATATTTATATATATAAGAAGTTATATTATACAGGTAGGTAATAACGAGAGTTCATTTCCTGTGCCCACGCTGTCCCTAAATCAGATGTTAGGTACATGTACCATGGGTATCACAGTAACTTAACTCATACTTCATAGTAACTTGTAAATAAGATCTCTTTTTCTTTTCTCTCTTTTTTCTTTTTCTCTTTTGTGCTCAGAAAATTTGGAAATAATATATTTAAGTAAAAAAAAAAGGATTGATTAAAAACATCGCGATACATTGTTCATAAAATATTTTAATTTTTTACTACAGATAAACTATTGCAGCACAGCTTCGATTCTTTTTGCACTTCAATTCAAAGAAAATTATTATTTTTAAATTGTAAAAAGAAAATACATTAACTGTTTCTTGAAAATTTATACTACCAATAAATTCTGTAAATGAAATAGCATTGGTTTTCTTCATTTAATAGTCACCCAGTATAAGCACAGATGCCTGTAGGCAGAGTCCTACAGTTACGACACGCAAAATTAGATATATTAACCCATTTATCACTTATTACATCATTATAATTATTGAAGCCTGTTGTAACTTCATAGCTGAACATGAATTTAACTGGAGAGACATTCAGTGCCACAAAATATTCGGAGGGCTATTCTGAGGTGCATTTGCTGATGGCTAATCTGCTACAACAATTATTTTCACATATAATAATAACATTTTGATTACCTCCAAACAGTTATAGAACCATATTTTCTTAAACATTCATCATAGAAACCATACACTTGCGTGATCTGACGAGATTCATGATTCCCACGAATAAGTGTGATACGATCTGGATAACGAACCTGTAATAAATACAAAAACAAAATTTTCATATAATTTAGAATATTGTTTATAGCCTTTTTATTGAATATTCTATTTTCGGCAATGGTCACTTCATCTTTCAGTTAGCAACTATGCAGGATATATTAGTATAATATCATAGGTATCAAGGGAACACAAAGGCACTTACATAACATTGACTTTACATACTAGAAGGAAGGGTAAAAGTTTGGGAGTGTCAGACAGATGGTAATATTGAGTAGGAAGGCGCGTCCGTGTCACGGCACGCCATTCAGAATAGAGAGGGATAGGATGAGCTCTTTGGAGGTGCTGCTTTTTTAGGAGTGGAGTGGTGACTTATCCCTCCCTTTACTCCACAATATAGAATTTAAATTGTTTCGACTCAACATGTGAAGAATTATTTGCACATTTTAGAATAGGCTAATGATAATTATGATCAATATGTCTGAGTAGCAAAACATCCAACTACCCAAAACATCTTTTTCTTTTTCTCTTCATGTGCTTTTTGGATCTTGCAGATTATAGATTGCATCTAATTCTCATGTTTAGACACTTACGTGGAGTAATATTAGTTTTAGTTTTCATTTTTTACAGAATATAGCTAAATAAAATTCACATAGTTTTATACTCAATGTGAAGTCACAAAATTGGACTGTGACTGAGTTGGCAGGTACATAGCTTATATTGGATTGAAGTACAGACTAAGACACTTGGTGTACAGTGAGAGCATGGGAAGAAGAGTCCTCTTCCAAGGAGTGCCTGCCAGGAAAACTTGTGGTGGTGGAGCCGCAGATGTGTACATGCCTTCGTTCGTAACCCCCTTGGAGATTGTCACTCCCTTAGAAGAGTCGTTTTACACTTCTTTAGGGAGCACAACATGAGATCCAATTGTCCCTTACAGTTATCAATTCTATAAGCTATAAAGTTGTTCTTTTGCCTCTTCAGCTAGTTCGGCTGCATTTTTACAGATTCTCAAAATGAAAATTCAAGCACAGCCCAGCATACTGAAAACCTTTTGACTTCATCATAATTTCTGATATTATTTTTTAAAGTAGGAGCAAACCAGTGTATACTTAGTTATTTTTGAAATTGTTTATACTTATAATTTTACAAATAACAAAACATGCTTTCATAGATTTGGAGAAGGCGTATGATAAAGTAGTGAGGGATGAATTGTGGTCAGCACTAGCTTTGCATGGAGTGAGCAGTGATCTGATACGAGCAGTGCTCACTCCATGCAGGGTTCCCGAGCTTGTATCAGAATTAACGGGGCATACGCGGACTGGTTTGATATCCATAAAGGTGTTAGACAGGGCTGTGTAGCATCCCCATGGTTGTTCAATTTATTAAAGGATATTTATTTGAAAGATTTGAAGGAGAGTGATAGTGGATTAAGAATGAATGAGTTGCCGACGATCAAGTTTTACTTGCGTCATTGGCTGAGGAACTGCAGGCAATGGTGACAATAATGAATGGGGAACTGGAAAGATGTTAATAAGACAAAGGTTATGGTGTTTGAAAGCGTGGAAAGGATGACGGAAGTATGTATCAAGTTTAGGGAAGATAGTTTAGAGCAAGTGAATGAGTTTGTTTACCAGGGAACAATGTTTACGAGAGATGGATGGTTCGAATGTGACATTGACAGGAGAGCGATGACAGGTAATATGGTGAATGGGGCATTGCATACATTTATGAACAGCCAGATGATATCTCTCAAAGCTCATTGGCTGTGCACAGAGGTCTATTGGTACCAATATTAACATATGGAAGCGAAAGCTGGGTATGGCAGAAGAGGCAGAAGTGGCTCTATGGATCCACAACAGATTTAAAGACAATGTCTTGGTAAATACATAACACAGATATTATATAGTTGTACAACACCATTGGTGTGCAAGTCCTACTCACTGTTCTATTTCACAGACAAGAAAGAGAGTTGATATAATCTTGGCAGGTTTTTAATCTTACCTTCAATGCAAGAAGTAATAAGAATGTTTCTACTGAATAAAATCCTCTATCAACAAAATCACCCATAAACAGGTAATTAGTCTCAGGTACATCTCCACCTACTTTAAATAGTTCTTTAAGGTCATAAAATTGTCCATGAATATCTCCACACACCTAGAAAAAAAACGAAATGCATAAAAATTAACAAAATAAATTAATTTAAAGAATAACATCATATTATAAATACATAAAAGTTAGTCATCGTAATGAGGGTTTAATTTAAGTGTAGTTGCAAAATGGCAAGGATAATAATTTTAGACAACTAAGCTATTACATATATTGAAGCATGTGTTTTTGGAAAAAGAATTCAATTGTTATACATGGAAAATACTTTACATAAAGATGATACATCCTACCGTAACCGGAGAATCGACTCGTTGCACATTACTCTCTTCTACAAGGATCTCGCGGGCTTTCGCACAAAGTGCTTTAACCTCAGGTTCCAATATAATTTCGCATCTTTTCAACTGTTCTATTTGACGGTCAAGATCACTTGTATCAGACATTTTCTATGGATTACTGTATGTTATTTCTGTAAATGAGATGAAAACGTTTAAAATGAGTAGGTACACAGTATTAGAGCTTCCTGCTTGTCGTAGTAATGCTGTCGATTCGCCATAAGGTTGACGTGTAATGCTAATGTTTGCTGAAAAAATTAATGGCTTTATTTGACCAAAACACTTACGAACACCTCAAACTCTCTTAGGATTTTTGAAAACTCGTTGGCATTTACATCAACTTCGAAATTACAAATTATTTCACAAACAATCACAACAAATTCACCAGTTTAGACCATAGAGTTGACATAGTGTGTCTATTATCTATGGTTGTCATAGAATATTGAATCAGCAACAATCTACTAGTTTTTTCATTGTGATTGATTGATTGTGGCGATGGCTATAACGTCATAGGCCAAAAAGAAACAAGCTTGTACATACAATAAAAGTACTTACAATCTAAGCTTAGATAATAAGCATAACTAATATGTTTTACGTTATGGTCAGAAACTAAAACGGAGGAGAGTTAGGTATAAACCCTGGTTTAAAAAATGGGATGGGATCATGTCAAAATGTATTGATGAGTGAGCATTCATATCTTGCGGTGTTTATTCGATTTAGCATTCCTGGGTGGCCATGCAAGACGGGCTGTTGCCTCCGAGCCCCTCTGAAAATTACTCATTAGTACTGTGGCGATCACATCACGATACAAAGCCGAAGTCAACACCTAGTTAAGTTGTATTTATATAATAAAATAATAATAACAATGACCTAATATTTTATAAATTATATATTTTATTGTTACTAACTTATTTTATCGTATTATATGTATACTATATATTTACATATTCAACCCAACTTCTAAAAGAACTTTGTGAAAATCAACTGTATTTACATATGGTATGGAAGTACTTCTAGCTCCTTATAGCTAAATGACGTAGCTCACAGAGTAGGTAAATCACATTTACTTGATATATTTTTTAGTGATTGTAGTTTTCCCTCTAAATAAACGTACTCTGTGGTCGTAGTAGAGGATGACGTCATGCGCGCGCATGATATTTAAATGTATTTTGACAACCGATTTGACAACTCCCTTGATAAGTTTCAATATTTATCGAAATAATCTCGATGCTGCTTCCGTAATACTAATTAATGTGTTGAATGTTATTTTATTGATTTTGTAATTTAGTAGAGTTTGCTAAGTGCTTGTTGTACGAGAAGAATATGGGCAATATTCACACTGTTGGGCCAAATGAGGCGCTTATAGTCTCAGGTAATTTGTAAACAAAGTTATCTTTATGTTTAATGTTTTTTGAATCTTATGCTCTTATGCACTGTTACTTCTAAAAGTGTATTACTTATTTTGTTTACGATCTGGGAGATCAAGCAATCTGGGAGACTTGGTTTTTGAAACAATACTACGATCTTTAATGTTTACATTTTTTACATTATCTGGGTTCGAGACATGTAACATTTAGATGAGGATGACTAAAGGGTAGTGGTTATGTTCTCTTTGAAGGTGACTAACATTTTTAACATTATATATGTATAAATAATACCGGCACGCCCATCTGACGCTAGGGTTGCTACCATTTTCACAGATAAATTACGAACTAACGAGTTTACTATATGTATAGGAATGTTATTATAAGTAAGTAAATAGTAATCAAAGGAATCCATAATAAAAAACAAATTTTTTTCAACTTTTTAGTGCATAAAAATATTTGATTGATAACAAAAAAGGGTATCAACTAGAACAACGTCTTCGAAAAAATGCTCTCGGACTCGGTTAACGACTTTTTTTTTCTTTTTACCTATAATACGATCAAATATTTTAGTACGTAGGCCTCTTTCAAGGATTTTTCGCTTTCGTCACGCGTAGCAAGCTCATTGAATATCGCACTATGCTGCTGCCCATCCGATGCCTGCGTATTTTCATGCTGGAACTTTAGATAGTCATAATTCCATCTGTCGAAAACAAAGAGGTTTGAAGAGTATTTCTATTAGTCGACTTACTACGTGTTCCGCGTGGCTGCTGAGTAGGGAACCCTGCGTGAAAATCGTAGATAAAACCAATATTAGCGTGACACGCTCAAAATTGGGTGTCGGACCTGGATGTTTTTATTATTATTATTGGATTGTGTTCATAAACGAGCTTATAGTTCGCCTGATGGTAATTAGCTAGTGCTGCCCGCGGACACCTGCAAAAAACTTTAATTGTACGTGATTACAGATGAGTTGTCAGCCCTGAAGACTAAGACTGCCTGACTGTCTGTAATAATACAGGCTCAGTACACCTTTAAAATGTAACACAACAGTAGTCGTACTGCTGATCGGCGGCAGAAATTAACAAGAGGTACTTAAAGACGGCTCTTAGGCAAAGAAAGACCCTGCCACGCATTAAAAAAAATTATTGTGTGTGTTTAAGACGTTTCCGATTTCATCGTGTAAACGATATATCCATAGATAATTGAAGGATCTAGATTAGTGCGGTTGCATTGGATGCGAGATAGGAAAAACGATTGAGTGTATCTGTGTGTAGGCAATACTTATATCACAGTAACACGAGTATATTCTATGCATGAGCGACATGCAGCAGAACTAGTTTATTGTTCTTATTTGTATATTCGAAAATCACGCAAGACTATGAAACTAGTAACTGATTATCACATTCTTCAAACACAAATATGTACATAATTCCCCGTGTGTCTACTACAACGTCATGATTAATGCAGGCGAAGATAGCGAGAAATACCCTTCACGTATCATAAGTTCTGATATGGCCCATAACAATATAATTTCCATTGTTTCAATGTAACACGGGTAGGGTTAAATAAACTATTTTAGACCTCATGCATCACTAAAGTTTTTGTAGTGAACACTATTACATCTTGTTTTTTATAGTACTCGTAACTCTCAGGTTATCTAATCTGGACTAGTGCAGGAAATAACATAAATAATCTGCGTACTATATCAGAAAGAATGAAGGAAAAATATTTTGAGCCAACATATACTTGTTTTAGTATAAATGTTATTTTGATAATATGATAGATATAATCTAAAAAAATTATTGGGACTTTAATTTTGTCTTTAAAATGAGCGAAACTGTGTTCACAGATTTTCGACAACACAGCATCCATGTATCAAAATAAAGGGGTGCGGGAATAGTAGAGGGGTTGCTTACCCTCATGCATATCAACCGTCATTTTATAACCGTCTGACGCGTGCTGTTGCTTATTTAAAAAAAAAACAAATATTTTATTTCTTTATAGCGCCTTCATTTATTTACCGTTATTTAATACGATGCCGTTAAAGTCGACTGAGGAACGTGCTCAAAATATCTCTATAACTACCTGATTAATAATCTATGAAGTAACCACTTGGAAGATCCCCCTCGGCAACCTCTAAATGGGCTATTTCTAGACTGGAAATATTATACTATTTCTCCTAAGAAAGGTGAACTTGCCTTCACGGAACTTGCCATAATCGCCATGCTAGGCATTCGAGTTGGGGATTCTATAGGCCATCGAAGGCGACATCAGATTATATCGTGGTCTTCGACTGATTGCGAAATGCCCGACCTAAAATGTAAACACTGGTGGCGTGCGCAAAGTCTTTAACGATTAGCGTAAATTCTTCTAAGTTGATAGAGATGTCAAGTAGTGAATTTACTGTAAGACAATGGTGATAATAATGAACTAAAGGTATATAATAATGAAGAACTGTCTGCCAACTATCATGGATTATTTATGTTACGGAATTTGGATTTGCTTTTGTTCATCACGGCATGTAATACTATGAGTCGAGGTGGTTCAGTGGCAAAAAGTTTGACTTTTCATACCGTCTATGAAAAACAACTATAATAATAAAAATCAAATATAAGTGCAATGTTAAAAAAACTATAACACCAATTTCATTTATTCTAACAGTGCTAATAAAGCTGTGGTGCTAACAGTGCGAAAAAAACTGAATAATTTTCTTCTTAAGTACGTTGTAGTGTCACGTGTATTGGTAGTCATGGCCGTGATATGTTATTACATTTTCCACAACAACCTATTAGTAGTACACTGCTGTAGTCACTGACCTCCCCAATGAGAGGATTTGCAATAATCGTTTAGCAAGATAGTTGGTGATCGCTGTACTAGACACCGCGCCGTCCGCACCTATGACGCAGCTGCCCGTCATCGGTCTGGCGTTTTATGAAATGGTTAGTCCAGCATTTGTCTGACACCATGAGATGTTCCAGACTTTTGTCTACTTGCAGGACACCCTTTAGGACGAAAGTATTGGCAGATTTTATTACGTTGCATCGATTCCTCGTTATCACAAAAAACTAACTTAAAATAGCAACATACAGCTGTTGCGACATGCGAAATATGTTGCGAAATAATGGTGAGTGACAACAACAATTACAAATCCAATTACAAGTAGCGAGGATCTTAGTCTTCAGGGCTGACAACGCATCAACAATTTATTTCTTTATCGTAGACGGATGTTGGTGTTTATAAACATTGTAAAAGGTTATTTAATCGTACACGTGTCATAACAATAGAATTTCTATTGTTATGACAACTTTTCAAGATTCATGTACGCCAACCAGAAACGAAACGGCGTTAATAAATAAAAAAAGGGGCACACGCGCGAGAAGTTTAACTTCTATGGTTTATCACATTAATTTACTAAATATTTAGGTACAAATGTATTTAGTACGTTGCTCCCACTCGATACCCTTTTTTCCCCAATGGTTGTCAGTTCTGCGAGCTATGTGGCCGGCCCACTGCCACTTCAGCTTGCTGATCCTAACGGCTATCTCGGTTACTAGTACGCAGCGATGATGGTATCCGCAGCAGAACCTTAGTGCCCTGTGCGATAGTCTGCAACGATCATCGTTGCAGACTATCGCACACCGAGTATCTAACCCTTTCTATAACGCGCTGAGCAACTTTAAGCTTTCTCATACGGCCTGCAGTGAAGGACCAAGTCTCGATTCTTTAAGTCATCATTGGCAACACGCACTGGTTGTATACTTTGCTCTTGTGGTTTTGAGGTATACACGACGAGAATTTTCGAGAAAGTAATTTCCCGAACGCAGTTCTCGAGTGGTAGCCACGTACAGGCAAACGTACTGTGGGACCCCATAAGATGGAGTGACGACCGGCACAGTGTTGCAGAAAGTCGATGGATGCAGGTTGCTCAGGACCGAGCTTTGTGACAATCTTTGGGGCCTATGTTCAGCAGTGGACTTGCGATGGGCTGAAATGATGATGATATATTTAGTTACATAATTACATGTATTGAAAATAATTTTACACATACTTCATAGAGAGGATGGAAATAAGAGCATTAAGATAATTTCTTCGACGAAAATTTTATTTAATAATTCTCTATACAGTTTTTATTTATAAATCACTATACAATATTTTTATAATTCTATATGATGAATGTAAATGTATGAAAATTGATGTGTAACTGCGCGTGCGTGCTACCAAAGGACTTAAATATGTCTGCATACGCAATGATATACACATGTCCATATACTCTTGTACATATACGACTATGTATAATGTGCTAGTTGTTATACTACTTGTAACATTAGTACTAAACTATATATTTACTAGTTTACAAAGGAATCATCCTTCGGGATGATTAAGACTACGGCGTCAACTTTGGAATACTACCGATAGTTATCAACTGCGCAGGATATAGTGCCGTACGTAGTCATCTAACGCTTATATGAAATAATCAGTGGAAGTGTCCGATGTAGTGTCAGCCACGGCAAATTTCACAACCAGACACATTGCACACGTATAGACACCGACCGCAATTCGACCAGGATCCTTAGCTCTAAAAGCCAGGTACCCTAACCTCTAAACCTCGCTGTCGTCAATCGTAATTCGGACGGTTTTATACATTCATATTATTTAAACCATAATCATTACAATTTTTCTTTTCACACACATTCACCACTCATACATTCACTACACATACACACACACACGCACACTCTTGACACAAGTTTAATAACATTAGATAAAGTTAACATGTTGGCCCCATATCCTATATGTTTTGAAAATTTACTCTCTTGTGAAATAAAACATTTTCCATTTTTTGTTGTGGCATGCAAAACTTTTTTTCTATTGTCTTTTGATTTAACATTAGCGATCCGCCCTGGTTTCCTACTGGGTTGAATAAAGTAAAAACTGATAAGTAAAAATAATCCAGTAATAATAATAATAATAAAGTTACAGTTAATAATAAAAATTGAGAACCGTATCGCAAAGGCAAGAGCCCTTATCGGCAGACTGATAAGCTTCAGGTCGGGCAATAACAGGCCGAGGATTGTGCGCACCGTGAAGATGGCGTTTGCTGGGACGTATGTTAGTCTGTCCCAGCGAAATATAACGCAAAAGCTGACGGAGCGCATAGACGACCTGAAGCAAAGGATCGCGGCTTGGGGAAAGCGGATTCGGCGATTTACCGAGAGGTCAGCGCGATTTAACCAGAATTGTCTCTTCCAGAGTGACCAGAAGAGGCTCTACAAATCATTGGAGCGACCTGGAATATGTGGAACGGGTCAAGGACCAAATCAGGCCGACACTGTCGCCTTCTGGCAAAGCCTGTGGTCTGCACCCGCATACCACACCGAGGGCCCTTGGACAGAAGCTGTGACGAGTCGGTGTGCAGGTATTAAGCCCATGGACCCCGTCGTCATTACACCTGACGACGTAGCTGAGGCGGTCCGTAGAGCCCCTAACTGGAAAAGTCCGGGACTCGACGGGCTGCATCACTACTGGTTAAAGGGGTTCATGGTGTGTCACGCAGTGCTCTCGCAGCTGTTCCAAGAGGCTCTCGACAAGAAGTCGCTCCCGAGTCTCTTCACCACTGGGGTCACTCATTTGGTTCCTAAAGATAAGGTTACCGCAGATCCGAGTAAATACCGCCCCATCACGTGTCTACCCACCATATATAAGACACTGACGTCCATTCTGAGCGTGAAAATCACCCGACACCTTGATATAAATAAAGTAATGTCGCGCGCTCAGAATGGATGTCGGAGCGGCGGTCGCGGGACCAAGGAACCACTCCTCATTGACGCGGTCATTGGCAAGCTGGTTAAACGCAACCGTCGGAACTTCTCTGCCGCCTGGGTGGACTACAGAAAGGCATTCGACTCGGTGCCTCACACGTGGCTAAAGAGGGTCCTCGAGCTGTACAAGGTAGACTGTACAGTAAGAGACTTCCTCGAGCAATGTATGGGGCAATGGAGCACGATCCTTTGCCATCTAGGTGAGCGGATGACGGCTGCGGAACACCAGATAAGGAAACGAAGGGGTATTTTCCAGGGTGATTGTTTGAGTCCGATATGGTTCTGCCTCTCCTTGAACCCTCTCAGCACGTTGCTGGAGAACTCAGGGAGAGGATTTCAGCTTCGGAGGGGAGGTACAAAAGTGACCCACCTTTTCTACATGGATGACCTCAAGTTATTCGCCACCAATCGCTCCCATCTGATGGAATTGCTAAAAATCACTTGCGATTTTAGCAATTCAATCAGAATGGAGCTCGGGACGGATAAGTGTGCGGTCCTCCACGTCGAAAGGGAAAGGTCGCTAATTCTGAGGGCATAGACTTGTCAATGCCCGTTAACATTAGGACCCTTTCCGAGGCTGATACATACCGGTACCTGGGTATGTCACAAAACATAGGTATCGATGAGGCTGGCATGAAACAAACGGTTCGCGACTTGTTTTTTGCGCGTCTGACAAAAGTGTTTAATAGCCTTTTGTCGGGCGGGAACAAGGCACGCGCGTATAACGGCTGGGTCATGCCAGTCCTCATTTATACCTTTGGCATACTCAGATGGACTCAAACCGAACTTAACGCCCTGGACAGAAAAGTCCGCACAATCATGACGTCCCACAGGATGCATCATCCGAGATCGTCAGTGATGAGGCTGTACTTGCCGCGGAAGCGTGGAGGGCGGGGTTACTTAAGCGCCCTCACCATGCACAATCGCGTAGTGTGCAGCCTCGGTAATTACTTCCTAGCGAGATCGGATGATTCGGACGTCATTAGTTGTGATAAAGGGCTTACCCCTCTGTCCTTGGCCAACGAGCAACGGCAGGACCCGGCAGTACAGAGCGCCTCCGACCGGGAGACCGTATGGAAGGAGAAAGAGCTCCACGGGAGGTTCTACAAGGCTCTACATGAGCCTTTCGTAGATACCGTCGCCTCCCTAAACTGGCTGCGTTTTGGTGACCTCTTTGGGGAAACCGAGGGTTTTGTCTGTGCGATACAAGATCAGGTTATTAAGACGAACAACTATCGGAGATACATCCTAAAGGATGGTACCGTCGACATCTGTCGAGCCTGTCGCCGTCCCGGGGAGTCGCTTCGGCATGTCATCTCCGGTTGTTCAGCGCTTTCTAACTCTGAGTATCTGCACAGGCACAACCTAGTAGCCAGGATCTTACACCAGGAGCTCGCTCTGAAGTGCGGTCTCGTGGATCGGAGACTGCCCTACTATAAATACACGCCGGAAGCCGTGCTCGAAAATGACCGCGCTAGGCTCTATTGGGACCGGTCCATTATCACGGACAGGATGATTCATGCAAATAAGCCTGACATCGTGTTGATGGACCGAGCACAGTCGAGGATATTTTTGGTCGACATCACCATTCCATATGACGAGAACCTTGTGGAAGCCGAAACAGACAAGAAGACAAAATATCTGGACCTGGCTCACGAGGTAACCGACATGTGGGGTGGTATGCCGACCGAAATTATTCCGATCGTCGTCTCTGCGAATGGGTTAATTCCAGTCAGCCTCTCGGAACATCTGAGGCGGCTGGGACTCCGTGACGGACCGCTCCGAGCTCAAATGCAGAAGGCAGTGCTACTCGATACCGCTCGCATTGTCCGCCGGTTTCTTTCCCTTTCTCCCTAACCCTCGGCCGTCTGGTCTCCCCTGCCGGGGGCTTCCATCTGGTTGGGTTTTAATTATCTATTTAATTTTATTATATATATAATTTATAAAATATTACTTATATATGTATTTATTTATACAACCCAACCAGATGAGTAAATATAGAAATACCCCAAAAATAATAATAATAATAGTATATCATTAAAAACTAAATTGCACAGCTTTGGAAACATTTTGTTCATTTGTCATCTTTGAATCCTTTACGATCCAGGTTCTTAATTCAAACCCCAAGTACCCTTTATCATATACGCGCCTTTTTCCCCTATCATGATTGCAGGCGCATTAGTGTGCGCCGCTGTTGTGTTTGGTATAATGCTGCTATCGACTACTCGTAAATTCTTTATACCATATACCCTCAGTTCCGGATCTACCACTGCGCTTGGATCCGATGCCGGACCCATCCTGCATGTTGATATTTGATGGTGTAGGGTGGCAGTTACCGTCCGAATTGCGCATTCCCAGTAGCCATCGCTATCGAATGAATATTGCTTACAATTCGGAAATTTTTTCTTGTATAACTGTGCACCGTACTTTTGGAAAGGAGGCGTATCTACCAACCTTTTGATATGCCTTATAGAAGCTATCATCGTAGCGATATCCTTCGGATGTTGCAGGTAGTTACCGTACAAAGCTGGTTGTTCAAATGGGTTTTTAGATTTCAATTTTAAATAACCTTTTGACTTTGGATGCAATAACATCATGAAAATTGTAAAGCTCTCTATACTTTCGATAGGTTTGTAAATATCATTATATAGCCAGTCCGCCATTCGGATGCCTTTTGCTACAAGTTTTCCATTATCAGAGGCAATCGATGCGCAGCTACCTATAATTTCAATATCAGGGTAGTCGCCAGCTTCATCAGAAACGTTGGTTTTCATATATCCTATAGTTTCTACACCGGCAAGTGACGTCATTGGGCCATCACCAAATTGCATTAGCGATAGAGCATCCTTAAGTGTTGCTATATTTTTTTCAGCGATCGTCAAACTACTACCGTTCAAAGTAAATGTTAAAGCGGGGAAAGATATGTGGTCATACAGAGATGCTCCCACCTTTAAGTCCTGTATCACTGGTATGCCTAAGGTTTCTAAATGTCTTTTGGGTCCAATGCCCGAGAGCATTAACAAATGTGGAGATTCGATGGGTCCCGCAGAGAGTATTACTTCTTTTTTTGCTCTTATTTTATACACGCGTCCATTCCTGTAGAATTCTACTCCGTTTGCTGTCTTCGTAGTTTGATCGATTAAAATTTTTGTTACTCGACTCTTTGGCAGGATATGCAAATTTTTACGGTTTTTGTGTTTATGAAGGAACGCCTTCGCGCTGCTCATCCTTATCCCATGGCTTAGCGTAGCTTGTATATAGCTAAAGCCGAATCCATCGGGACTGTTATAGTCGACTCTTCGGTGTCCTAGCAATTCCGCCGCATCTAAAAGTGCTTTAGACAGCTTTGATCTGAAAACATTGATACTAAACTTAAAGAGTTTGGGATATTATACAAATAAATGTAAAGATGTTATGTACTAGTACTTCAGAAGTGATTCTGTCTGTCCGTCCCTATTTATTAGTTTGAATAGATGTCGTCTAAATATTACTAAAGGTATCGCCGAAATTAAAAGATGTTTAAGAGATAATTGCATACTAAGAGGTGTCTGGTAGGCTTGGTGGTATGTTTCTGCATCCATCAATCCGCTTGTCAAGTGTGGCGATTACTTCCACTCCGACAGAGGCCTATGATCAGTATTGCAATGTTTGAAAACTGACTTTGATTATGATAATTGCAACGACTACTAAAATAATTTTATTACTATATTTAACATTTGAAAAGGTAAAATTCGTGAACACAACTTGTTTTTTATTTTTATTTATTTTGAAAATACCTAAAGGGCACGTCCTCCACAGTGAGTTCACCATCTCGCCCATGCCATGGTGAATCCGAGAGGCCTTTGAGAGTTGCACGTTCTGATTTTAAGTAGTAGGGCAATACATCTTTGTAAGACCTGAAAAAAGTGCGTGTCGTATATTACCAACACCAAAATTTCTGTATATAGGTACAATACATTCTTAATAGACATTTGTTACAACCGGGATAATATTTGCCTCCAAAAATTTGTTCGAGATATGAATTATATCACTCTGTCACTATTGACTGGATCCTTGTCTATTTTCCTCACTCATTATCGACAACTTGCAAAACATTTTAATCGTGGTAGAGTCAAGCAGCGAGTTTTGCTGCTGTTCGAATGAGCCGGCTCGACCGGATTGGTACCACGGCCTCGCAGAATACCGGCGTGAAGTAGAGGCACCTTGTGCTTCTGCGTTTCGTTCGGTGAGTGAGGTAACCGGAGGCCCTCTCCTCCTCCCCATCCCCTTCCTGATTCTCACTCCCATCTCCCAAATACTCTTAAAGGCCGGTAACGCACCTACAGCACCCCTGGTGTTGCAGATGTACGTGGGCGACGGTAATAACTTACCATCAGGTGAACCGCTTGCTCGTTTGCCGCCTTTGCTATAAAAAAAAAAACATCCACTCGTCAAACTCTTGTTCCGCTTCTGCTGCTTGTCACCAGTCTTTTGATGAAAACAAAACTTTACATGGGCTTTATGCCACGAAAATTTCACAAGAATTCCATGCCGATCACTAGGTAAGTTAGCACTTAAAATTAACATAAGTCACTCGCGTACTTTGAAATTTAAACGATTGCGTAGCGCCTTTTATATGTCGGCTCTATAGCTCTTGCGTTCCTCTACCAGACTTGAATTTCGTAGAGTTCTGTCTTCCGGAGGGGCGAAAAGTGTATTTCAGAAGTACGTTAGGCTACGCTAAGTCGTGCCAAAATTAAATCTGTCTTAATATTTTTTTTTATCGTGAGATGTCGCCATAGAAAAGTAATGACATCTGATCTTGTCCAAATTGTGTCTGTTAATAAACCAATAATTAATTATGCACTGTGTTTTTACAGGTACGTACAGATTGATGGTGTTATTGTAAGTTACATTGTCAAAATGACACAATTTTCGTTTATATAAGTGTTTATATTTACTTCCATAAATACAAACGAACCGCACCTGCCTCGCACGGAGATATTTGTGTATGTAAAGGTGTTATACTCGAACATATTAACCTTTTTCATGAAATGATTTGCGGCATTGAAAACAGCACAACCACACCCGAAAATCCATAATTGGTGTTTTGAACAACTATTGGCTTTGGATGGGATTGGAACCTAGGCCCAATGGCTCAGCAAGCAGGTACGATAACCATTAAGCTACGCGTTCGACAAATTGTCATTTATGGTACTACTTGGTTGTCTCATATTACTGGCTGATTTCTACATCGTATCTACGGCGTACGGCGTGGTAGATATAATATATCTTTAAAGCTTGTCCTGAATATGTTTCCGAATAATCATCGTTAAAATATATACTGCAAGATGGGCTAGGTCTTATCTCTGGAAAACTGTTATTGATAGTTTAACTCTTACCCACTACTGGACAAGCGGAGTGGTGAGCGTAGGGCTAATACCCTCGCACAGATGATGCTGCTCCTTATCAGCAGTCTGTACTATTTTGGAAATATCATATTTGATTGGATATTCCGTCATCAGTCATTCTCCAGAAACACTGTCTGTCACTAGGAAGAACCGCATGCAGCTGATGTGATGAAAATTGGACAAATAGTAGGCAACCCATACTTTTAAGGATATCTTCAAATATTAAGCGTTTATTTGAATTTTTGGCAATATTAAATGATGTTGTTGTATAGCTCTCGTTGTCGCAAAATTTTTTTTTAACCATTGTTATTTTATTCTACTGATAGAAGTCCTAAATTTTGTCAATACCAATACCGACAAATAGATGGCGTTGATCTCTTTTAATCTGTGGTGTTCATGTAACGAGTATTTTGAATACTATATAAATCGAAGTAGTTCAACATTAACTCTCTCATTAAACTCTGTTAAGAATAACTAATTTATAACAATATAAAGTAACATTTATTTGCTTATTCCCTATACTACTATTAGTAAATTACAGTAAACCATACATAAGTATGGTAAGGTTATATTTGTAATATTGTTTCGTAATGTATAGACACTTCAAATTATGGGGTTCCATACAGTGAATTCCGGACATTTAAAACGTTCTATGGTTTTTGAGTATGAGCAAATTCTGGCCATTACTTATGATATTAATACCGTTCTCAACAGTCCTAGTATTTTACGGATTTACTCGTAAAGTACCGCAAGTAAGTAATAAGTACGGTATGTTTTTAATTTGAGTCGTACGCTTTCGAACGGTGTAAGCCTTTTTTGATCCAGTAGTATTTGGCGAAAAAATCTCGTACTGGTGAATGTGTATCTTATCACCATAAGATTTTTTTTATTTTTTTTTTAATAATACTTTCTTACAATTTTATAACAGATAGTAATGACATAAAGAAAACGATGTTAGTTTTTTAACTCTAGAGAATAAATCAATTTTCTCAGACACTATATTTAGTGTGCGAGAAGTTCGCGTTAAAGGCGCTTTGGGCATAAGGTAGGTATTTGCTCGGGGCATTGCGAGAAGGCGCGACGTAAGCTCAATCGATCTAATATACCCGGATTCGATAATTGCCCACGTTAGTCTAAGTTATGCGAGTGACAAACTCTTTCTTCGTCGAATATTGTCATATATACCGATAGGATGGTAGATAATTAATCCGGTTTCCTACCAGCCATAATTTCCTGCAGCAGCGATCCTGTCCCAGTCTTCTGGTAAACCCCGCGTGTAAATCATGTAGTTGACTACACTCGTGCCTCCCACCGCTTTTCCCCTTGGCCAGAAACACCTCTCATTTTTCATTCCTGTAAAATCAAAGAGATTCTTTGTTAGACTTTGTTAACACGCTTCTTATAAAAGTAAATTGTAAATTTAATTTATTTTGAATTTTTGTTATTTGTTGTGAAAATGCTAATAAATTTTGGACTTACCCATACATACACCGGGTTGACGTTCCATCACATATGGCCACACGTATTCGGTCTGTTGGAAAAGAGGTGCAATCACCGGTACGCCAGCAAGTAACGATTCTTCTTGCCCGGCTTCCAAAAGTAGAACTGAAGATTTCCGGCCTTCACTGAGCCGTGCCGCAAGCACGCTACCTGCTGATCCTGCGCCTACAACAATGAAGTCGTACTCCACAAGAGGTCCTGCGAAGCCTGAAACGCCATATAGTAATTCATTTAATTTAAATGAAAATTAATTGCGATTACCGATTCGCTCGTAAAGCATGGCATCTCCTTTAAAGGTGTTCGCTGAGACAGGCTAAAGTAAAGTAAAGTATAGTAAAGCAGCCTGTAAATGCCCACTACTGGGCAAAGGGAAGCCTTCTAACATTTGAAAGAGCTTTGGAGTCGGGAAGTGTCCACCACGCTACTCCTGTGCTGATTGTCGGATTTCCCAAGTTACGGACGGAATAATATTTTTAATTATTTATCAGACGTGCAGGGTTCCTCGTTTATAGTGTAGTTTTTGAGTTATCACTATAATATATTAAATACTAGAGAAGGACACTATAGTACTTAATTGTTAATGGCGGCCTATATAATCACATTAGTTGCTGCTACTCCTAACACTCGTATAAACATATTTCTTATGTACACTACTTATGGCCTTATTTTTGATAAATCATTTATTGATCATCGAACCCAGTTTCGACCCTTTACTTTGACGTTTGCCGAGATCAGTCTTGGCGGCGAGAACAACATAATAAAACCATGTAGCTATGAAATATAATGTAGCATAAGTAGAATAGTGGAATAGTAACGGAATGTTTTATTGTAAAAGGTTCGATCTTTCTTCTATGGTTTCTTTCCTTCTTGCTTTTGTGCCCGCGATTCGATTATTGTCGTAATTTATTTCCCAGTGATACAACTTCTTTTGTTCCAACCAAAATCTTTAACAGCTTTTACATTTTGTCGTTAGTGTTAAAAATGCATAAGCTACAATTAGTTTTCGTGCAATATTTCCAATGTAATAATTAACTGCTAGCGTGTGACAGCTGCAGAATTTACATTGTTGTGCACGTCATGACTTAATAATCCTTCCTAAACTATTAATAATAAACTCCATATTGTTTTCATTTCCGTAGGCAGTAATTCTCATTTTATGCTTTTGGGAAACAAACGACCTCAAATTAATATCATTGTTGTAAACTTAAGATCATTTTGAAGATACTGAACCCCATCTTTAATAAATTAATGAATGAATATTTATTGTGCACAACAAAATAAAATATACAGAAAACATAAAAAGAGGAATTTGAATTTGGCAGCCTTATCGCTGCAGAGCAAACTCATCTAAGCAACTAAATATATTTTCTGGCTGTAGTGGTGATGATGATGATAATGGTTTATTTCAGGTCCATTTCGAGTTGGCGACATTTTGTGCTGAATAAACCGATTGTCCGCGCAGGATATCTCATTCTGGTTCCTTAGTCCAAAGAAAAAGAAACTGGTAACAAGACTAAAGATTTAACCATCTCAAAAACCTGAGGTGGTGTTGCCTAATTTGCTTAACTTAAGCATAGCTTGATCAATGGTCCTATTACGCTTTTTTCCTTTCTTTAGGTAAAGGTTTCCGTTGTAATGTAAACTCTATAATGAAACTAATATTTCACTACTGTTCGCGAATCTGTGAAATAAAAACTTAATATTGTAAAAAGCCGTCCCGGAGGTCATTGAACGTGTTCAGCATCTCGACGTCAGTAAGTCCGTGTTAGAGACCTTTATTTTTATGCTGACATAATAATATTATGTTGTTGTTGCTTGTATGTTTCTAGAAATTTTATCAGGCAGTCTCGTTGCAGGGCAATATTCTTTCAAGCTCAGTGAAATGCCTACTTTTAGAACGCAATCTTTGATTAGGAATTATATGATCATACATTTATTAAATGTTGTAAAACCAAACAGTCGTTTCCAAATAGGAATTACTATTGATTTAAATTTAAAGAAATTCTTTGAGCTTTCTTCTGGAGGGATCTACCTCCGAGTCAGGAGGCCGAGTTCAATCCCCTATGTTAAGGGCTCGTACAAACAAGTTTGTCGAAGCTTATGTGTAAGTATCGTTAGTATCGTTTTCGTCGTAAAATGGCGACAGGCTCACCACCAGTCACTTTGTTTCAAATAAGTTCTGGTGAAAACTGGGTTGCAACAACTTAAGAATCGTCGATTGGAGCAAAAGAGTGATTTCGGGTCATATGAGTTTAAATTTTTTTAATGAGTTTTTTTTAAACTGCCTTGATATTTTGAAATATCGTTTTATATAGCAATTATTGGATTTAACATAACTAGTTTTCAATTCCTTGCCGCGAGCTTGCGGCTATAATTAACTAGCATTCCATTTCCTTCATAGGACGAAAAAGTTTCGAAAAATCGCGCAATAGACTTTTATTTACGTTATGTCCAGCGGTGAACTGTTTATCGATGATGACGATAATTAAGAAATAAATATGTGAGAATATTATTACAACAGCATTGCAACACTTGAACAAAATTAACGATATGTAAACTTGCCTTTAGGGAGATCGTATCGGTCTCGCAATATCGAAAAGATGTCGGGTTCGGATTGATATAGTTGAAGCATTGGCGTTTTTAACATTGCTTCTATAACCAGGCTGTTCCCAGGTATCCTCGATAGGTTCTTTTTATTCCTTTTCGCTTCGTTTTCGCAAAATAATTGACATGGTTGAGAGCGGGCATAAAGGCTCTCCTCCATTGACACACTAGCTTCATTATCTTCAAATTCATCTTGGTGATTTTCAGTGAGCACACGATTATTGATTAAAAAGAAATATAATATTATTAGATGAAACATCATATTTATATTATCTTCTCTGCAACACGACCTCACGCACTACAGTGTCTGGTTTCAGAAACAGATATGTTAGTATAGAATAAAACGATTCTTACCATCGCAATTATAATTTATACAACCGGTTTTGCGTTATACCTTTTTTGATGTCTTAGAATCTTTTTATAGTGGTTACAATGAACTTAAACTTCCGTTGGTCGTTACTTTAGTTTTAAATGGATTGTTTTAAATAGTGGAATTGAATAGAGGAGACGGGGATTCTCTCACCATCTTAGCCCCTCGAGTTGTTTCGGTTAGAACTTGGAACGTGTTAAAAACTTAATTATGAAATACCATTTTCGAAGATTTCAGTAAATTCGGACAAAGAAAGGTTCAAAGGCATTTTACTATCATACACTTGCAGGCAGGCATTATGGGTGGATAAAGACAATAATTGTTCCGAACAATTATTTAAAGGCTACTTAAAGGCTAATACTTGCAACATGGGTGAATCGAACACGCGACCAGCTACGCCACAGACGAGGTCTAGGTCTGCGTAGCCGGCCGCCGAAAAGTTTTGTGTACATAAATATCAGGATCGAAATGCGTTTGTAAGGAATGCGTCCGTATTTCTCGTGTGATACTGTCGATGTAAAGCATTGATTTTTTGCGGTCAATAAATGTTAAGAGCCACACTGGGCTTTGAACTGTTTGTGTACACTCGAAGGGTTGATAAATAAAACCACAACTGTATACTGGTCTAAGCTGGTATATTTGAACATATTAACTCAACATTCTTATTACCTTTATAAAAGGCAAACCATATCGCGTACTAAATATGTCCAGCGCCATCTAGTTTGTTGTAGAAATTTACATAAAATTATAAAAGCAGTTTGAAGTATACATTACTAATATGCGTCTTTAACAATAAACAAAATTCTCCATGGAATTTCGATACATTTATGAAGTTCGCACGGGACCTTTGATCCAAACCGTCCACTCCCATTTATTTGTAGTCCTTTTACGATGAGGTTAATTTACTTAGTGGTTTATTTTGAGCTTCTAGTTTAACCAGAATTTTAAATGTAGGCACTCAGAATGCACGTATATTATGCAAATAAGTATCAACAAGTTATATTTTACGTTATACTTTATTTAAATTATTTCTAGGTGTTAGGCTTTATCTTAGGAGTCTTAGGCTCTGCCTTAGGAGTCATCTAGAGGAATGGGTAAGAGGATGGTACCCTTTTACCCACTTCTGATACCAAGCAGCATTGTAACAATTGTTGTGTTCCGGTTCTTGGTATGTCAATGCAGCTTAATTGCGGGCTGTGAGACATTCCATCTTAGTCCTCAGGGGTGACAACGCTTCTGTAACCTTATTTGATTGAAGTCGTTTGCAGTTGTTCATGGACTGCAGCAGTCACTTGCCATAAGGGTTAGTTCGTTTTTTACTTCAATCCAATAAAAAAAAATGCATAAGAAACAAGTAAAGGAACGGTTTCGCGTAGTTGTTTTATCTTATGAATATAACTAATATAATTTTGTAATAATATTATTTTAAAGTCTTTTATCCTAAAATGGAATATGTCAATCTCTGTACAATTTTTATCCTTATTTGTTTTCATACTTAATGGAGCAATTTCCCACTTTAGTCCTAAATTTGAGTTTAGTGAAAATTTGGTTTTGTCTCCCAAAAGGCGCAATTCTGGAAACAATTATACCTATTCGGGCGAATTAGTGTATACATGTAATATTTTACATGTGTGTATACATGTAATATTTTACATGTACAATGTACAAAAATTGTACAAATATTATGTCGTAATGGTTGACCCATTTGTTCTGTTTCGTATGCTCTATATTGACAATGCTCCGTACACGCCAAAACAGAAAACGTAAATCCACGCTTCTTTCAATCTGTCTTAATCGGGATAAATCGTCAAAGATACGCTAAAGTAATCTATTTTCATGTACAGTGCCTTGATTCCGTAAACGTGCAGCATATTGCAGCGAGAATATTGTGGACCTGTGAACTATACCCCGTGAAATTCTAATCGTTCTGGAGCCGAAACTTACTAACATAATATAGAAAGGAGTAACGATTTGTAAAGTTAAATTCACGCTGTAGTATTAAATGAAAACATTCATAATTTGAAATTGATTTCTCTGCTTCGTCTTTTTACATACAAGTGTCAATTACAACTACGTAGTATTTACTAGATAGATTCTGTAGTGCTGCCATAGTGGCAGCTCCCACTCCTAAAGATGTTACGCAATTGAAGAGTTTTATTGCCCTAGTAAATTTTTATGGCAATTTTTTTTATTGACATACGCGACTCATTAAAACCCTTGTTTGATTTTCTTCAGAAAAATGTAAAATGTTTTGGGGCGAATAGTGTGAACTAGCCTTTAAAGAGATAAAGCGCATTTTGAGTAGCGGTCCGCTGTTGGCACATTATGACGCGAAGTTGCCGCTGATCCTTTCGGTCGACAGCAGCGAATACGGACTGGGTGCCGTGCTCGCGCATCGCTTCTCCGACGGCTCGGAGCACGCGGTCAGCTGTGCCTTGCGCACTCTGAACACTCACGAACTCAACTAGTCGCAACTTGATAAAGAAGCTTTAGCTATCGTGTTCGGTGTAACAAAACACCATCAATATTTATATGGCAGGCATTTCTTGTTGCGCAGCTATCATAGAGCGGTTAGCTTCATTTTTGGAAAAAACAAAGACAGCCAGACGGCTGCTAGTAGGTTACAAAGATATGCGGTGAAACTGGCGGCTTACGATTTTGACATTGAATTCGTTACCTCATATCGAAATTGTTTTGCTGACGCATTGTCGCGTTTACCTCTGAAGGTAAACGTGAGAGAAATTAATAGCAATAGCGGATTAGAAGGAAGTTATTTTAACTTTGTCGAAGATGAATTCCCAGTTACGTTGTACGAAGTTAAAGCAGAGACACTTAAAGATTTTCTGTTAACGAAAATAGCAGGTTATGTAAAATCAGTTGGCCAGAACGTATGCAAAGCGAATGCGAGCGACCTAATTTCAAAAAAGGTATAATTTGTTTTTAGAACACGGTTGTTTAGTTTGAGGTTACCGTGTAATCATACCAAAAACACTCAGAAGCATAGTATTGCGAGAACTTCACAGTATTTAAAATGAAACAGCACGTAGCACGAAATTATTTATGGTGGGAGGGATTAGACGCGGGTATTGAAAGGTTGTGTCGCGAGTGCAGCGCTTGCTCCTGGCAGCGCGACCAGCCGCCCCCAGCACCGCTGCACTCGTGGCCGTGGCCAACGGAGCCTTGTACGCGTCTCCACGTTGATTTTTTTGTGCCGTATAAAAATAAATATTATTTTATATTAATCGATGCTAATAGTAAAAGGATAGAGGCAGATAGCGTTTCGACTACGTCTGCCCAAGTAGTCATTTCTTGTTTACGTAAAATTTTTTCACGTTTAGGTTTACCGAAATATATAGCAAGCGACAATGGTCCACCCTTTTCTTCTAGGGAATTTGTCTTACTTAGATACCAATAGTATCAAACGTATTTTGGTTGTTCCGTATAATCCGTCAAGTAACGGTGCGGCCGAAAATGCCGTTAGTTTAATAAAACAAGTTCTGAAAAAAGCTACGGTTGAAAATGAAGATTACAACACGGCCTTATGTAAATTTCTATTTACATATGGGAACACAGAACATTGTACAACACAACAGGTTCCTTTCGAAGTCCGACGCCGTAGGGCGACGCTAAGAACTTTTTGAAGTCCCCCTTTGTCTTCACGAAACTTATTTCTAGTGTGTATTAAAAAATGTCGAACCTGTTTGAAAACTTTGTCAACTAGGGCATTTGGACACAAATAAGTTCTAGTGAAAGTTGGACGAAACTAAACGTATAAATAGTAAACGACTAAAATAAATGTCTTGCCCATTGACCACCCTAGTATTGGGTAGGCGGCGTATCCTATTGCTAGACCACTGCGATATAGGAAACTTCGATCGGTTTGACGCAATTTCACATATGAAGTATGCGTTAAAAAATCTGAATTGCAGTGATTGCTGAAGTGCAATGGCAAATTATATTTATAAATATTTGCGATTATATACGAATAGAAAAATTCGATGTTTATACATTTTTAAGGAGTGTTCAGTCCTTTTTCTATATTATTTTATGTTAGATACTGAAAATATAGAAAGTGTATATAAGTTATAGTGTTTTCGCGTCTACAAATTATTGCAATTGATATGCGTTAGTCGTATTTTCCACATGTTAAAGGCCAACTACTTCGTTACGTTATCAAATAATTAAAATATGAATATTCTGTTATAATTTCAATCGCGTCAGTTTTCAGTTAAATACTTTAATGTTATATCAAAATTGTTCTTATGACGAGAATAGCGGAGTCGCTAGCGGACATCATGCTCACTGAGGATCAACGTTTATTAGCCAGCTTGTCTGAGCTCTTGTTAGACCAATGACAGGTTCTTGATCAGGGCACTTAATCTAATTTTACGCGAGTGATCAGGGTTCGATTTCCGGTGCTAGCATCTCTAAAATTATTAAGGGATAAATTTATCTCGTAATAGACGGGGAAAGAAAACATCTTGAGGAAATCTGCATGTATCGAAACCAGCTTGGCGTAGCTGACTTTTTAAGACGGCAGGGGCAGGTAGTGGTTGCAATACTTTTCAACATATGCATAATACTACTACAATAGTATCTACAATAGTAGTAGTATAGGTTATCTACTATAGTATATCTACAATAGTAGTAGTAAAGGTTAAAAAATAATCATTTAAATTTGCTATAAATTTCCCAATTTAGTAAATTAACTGTTCAGTTTTATAAATATTTAAGATATTCTTTATATTTTAAAATTTATTTACTTTTTATTTAGATATTCCAGAAAGATCTTATCATATCAGCTGCTTTTTCACCTATCATTATTCCAGGAGCGTTAGTGTGGGCGGATGTCGGGCCTGGTATAACTCCCGTATCAGCTACTCGTAACCTTTTCACACCATGCACTCGTAACTCGGGGTCTACAACGGCTAGAGGATCGCCTTCCGGTCCCATGCGACAGGTTGCTACCTGATGATGCAACGTCGCAGTGAGAGTGCGTAACGCACATTCCCAGTATTCGTCAGAATCAAATTTAATTGAATCGCATGTTCGATATTTTGCTGGGTATAGTGTTGCTCCTAACCTTTGAAATGGTTCCGTTTGAGCTAACGCTTGTACATGACGTATAGCTGCTACAAATGTTGCCACATCGCGTGGATCTGTCAAGTAGTTGCCGTAGAGACGAGGGTGGCTAAATGGATTATCATCCTTTAATTCCAAGTAACCAACTGATTTCGGTTGAAGCAACATTGGAAATGCGCTCCACGTGTTAGTATTATCTATTGGTCCAAAAGCTGTATCAAAAATATTGTCTGTTATTCTCATTCCTTTACGTACAGCTTTACTGCCGCTATGACCTCCGTCTGATACGATAGAGCCACCGATACTTATGAGCTCAACGTCTGGCACCAACTCTGGGTCTTCGGAGACAGATGTCTTAATGTAACCTATCCCTTCCACACCGCCAGGTGATGATATTACATTGTCCCCATTTCTCAGCCATTCAGTTAAAACTGATATGTCAGTCGCCTTCGATTCGAGAAAGCTAACGTTAGTTTTATTTATGGTGAATATAATTCCAGGGAAACAAATATGATCGTAAAGGGTTCTGCCTACTGGGAGATCTTTCAATACTTTTACGCCAACAGAGTTGAGGTGCTCCTTTGGTCCAACGCCAGATAACATTAATAGTTGAGGAGACGCTATTGGTCCGGCTGACAAAATAACTTCCTTGCGCACAGTTACGGTACGGAAAGTGTTGTCATGAATATATTCAACGCCGTATGCTTTTTTTGTATGGGAGTCTATTAATACCTTTGTTGCTCTAGTTTCTGGTAAAATATGTAAGTTACGTCTGTTTTTGTGTTTATGTAGAAACACTTTAGCGGCACTTTGTCGACGACCCCCACTCATTGTTGCTTGTACTTTTCCAAATCCCATTACTTCGGGTGCATTATAATCGACTGTTGGGTGACCCAATATTCTTCCAGCCTCCAAGAAAGCTTTTATCAATTTTGTTCTGAAAGTAAATAGAGAAGGTATTAAATATAAGAATACCGTTGCCTCCTTAGAACTAACTGAGATTAATCGTGAAAGAGTAAAGAGCACCCTGTAAATGCCCTCAGCTGGATAAAGGCCTCCTTCTCAAATATCTGCGACAAAAGCCTCTCCGCCGACCCGGTAAGAGTCCGCCACGCTGTTTCAGTGCAGGTTGGCGGACTTCACATGTCCTCGAAATAATATTTTTTATTATTTCGCAGACATGCAGGTTCTTTCACCGTCGAGCACGTGGTAAGTTAAGCACTTAAGTTCCTGTTAACAATTTTATTTATGCCGGAACCATGGATCGAACCCAGGTCTCTTGCCCTCTTTAAAACTAAAGCGAGCCCCCTGACTACTCGGCTCTCATTTTCATAGCAATAATTTAAATCGAAATTAGGATTACGGAATTAAATAAGAATTAAATGAAAGATCAAAATCCGGCTGTACCTCACAGGGACAAATTCGACAGGAAGAACCCCATCACGACTTCTGTGAGGGCTGCTTTCGAAACCTTCTAAATTAGCTTTTTCTGATTTCTTATAATATTTGATGACGTCGTTGTAGGACCTGAAAATGAAAAAAAAACTTATTAGTTAAAAAAATCACGTTAGCACAGTGTAGCGAGTAATTATAGTGTTAATTAAAGATATATTACAGCAATGTTTACGAGAGATGGAAGGTACGAATGTGAAATTGAAAGGAGAGCGATGGCAGATAATATGGTGAATGGGGCATTGCATACATTTATGAACAGCCAGACGATATCTCACAAAGCTCGTTTGGCTGTGTATAGAGGGGTATTGGTACCAACACTTACATATGGAAGCGAAAGCTGGGTATGGCAGAAGAGGCATGAAAGCAACATAAATGAGAGCGTTAAGAAGTATGATTGATGTGAAGGTAACTGACAGGGTTCGAAATAATGTGATCAGAGAACGTTGTGGTGTGAAAGACGATGTAGTGACACGAATTGAGAAAGGGATGCTGAGCTGGTTTGGACATGTGGAGAGAATGAATGGAAGTAGGTTGACGAAACAAATATATGAGGCGAGTGTAAATGGTAGAGTCGGGAGAGGAAGACCTAGGCGAACATTTCACGATCAAATCGGACGTTCTGAAAAAAGGCCAGGTCAAGAGTACTCTAAACCAACGAGTATGCATGCAAAGATTGATGAAAGTGGGAGAAGCGAAAGACGTATGTCAGGACTGTAGCAAGTGGAAGAAGATTGTCTCTGCCGTTGGGAACAAGGCGTGAATATATACAAACATTCATATTACAGCTTATCACAAGTACACCAGCTCAATATAAACTCCCCTAGATGACCCCAATGCATGGTGTTAAAGCCCGCGAAGACAACACGGGGTTTTGGGCACTTATTACGAAATGCCAGATGGTGTGGGCAGAATACGAAAGAACTTAAAACTCACTGCGGTTTGAAAAATAATTATTCTCAACTTGGCAAAATTGCGAGACTTTCTTTAGTGAAAAAGATATTTCTAAATGGTATCGGTTAGTTAGTTCCTGAGCGCTTATGCAATAATAATTTAGACGCAGAGCATTTCTTGAGCACGTTGAAATAATAATATTGCGCTGCCGTATAATACATAGACAATTAATATAAGAAAACTAGGCTCTAAGGAACATTTGATATAAGCTAATATCGTAACATCGCTTCCGACCAATTGTCCACGAAATTAAAAAATACTTTTATTAATAACATTAATGTTTTAAAAAAAAAATTTTTTTTTTGGTTGTGGACAGAGTGTTGTCACTTAAAACCCCTTTCTAACATGAAGCGAATACAAACCAACATTTTTAGCACAAAAATGGTTATTATAGTTATAAATACACATAAGTTGTTGTCGCAGACTTTAGTAGACATCTTTGGTAGCCTTAATTCTGTAGTACATGTTTTATGTATGTGTTTTATGTTTTTATGTACGATTTGTAACGTTGGTAATTAAATTTTTAGATGGTGACAGGATCACTAATGTTCTATATGATGGTACAGACCACATTGAAATACATTGAGAAGTTTAGAAGTGATAAGCGAATACACAGATTAATGTGGATTACGACTTTGTTATATCTACTGTTTTCTGGCATTAGTATTATTTACATTATCAGGACTTGTATACATTTGTTTGCGCTTCATTACCATCCATAGTTTCCGGCGGCTGCAATTCGATCCCAGTCTTGAGGCCTACCGCGCGTGTAAATCATATAGTTAATTACACTTGTTCCCCCAACGGCATTGCCGCGAGGCCAGAAACATCGCTCGTTCTTCATACCTGAAATAATACAGTAACAATTACAGTCTTTTCAAAAGGATATTATAAAGATTTTTTTCTTGTTATAAGAGTTCATATTTCACAACTTAAAAAAGAAACTAATATTTAAGCAAGTGGACATATTTATTGATGGCATAGATTGTAATAGCAGATTTTGTCGTCTCTTTTGTGTATGTAATCAGGTTTATTGATGAAGCACTTCGCATTAATAAAATATAATAGAATGAAGATTTCTCTTTGCATAAAATTTGTGATCATGGGGGTAAAGCAGCAGGCAGCAGCTATTTAAGTTATGTAACGTATTGGGTACGCAGCAGGTGCCTTCATATCCGAAACAATATCCACACTATCCACTTGTAAGACCTGGAAATGGAGTTCTATCAAAAGACAACAATCGCAACGATTCCGTACTATCAACGTCATTTCTAAAGCGTCAATGAATCCAACTGAAGGGCTTGACTATAAGGCACTAACGTAAAGGCAGCTCTTAATAACTTTTAATCACAGTAAATACGCTGGCTGGATTGAATTGGAAATATTCATTGTTTACAAAGTATATTTTTCTTGTATTATATTCATGCTACCTACGTCGTCTACCTTTGATATTTAAGTTTTTATAAAATATATTTTTCGAAAAACTAAAATGATCTGTTTCTATTGAAACTGTCTAGCAAAGACAATCTAATTACTAAGTACTGTGTTGATCGCGTAAAGTACTGTGTATATTATTTTACCTTAACCCTAACAGCCTGTGAATAGTCCACTGCAAGACGTGCCATAATCGCCATGATTGGCAAGGGGATTGGTGATCGCAGTTCCAGACGCCACGCACCTTGGACGCTACTGCCCATCATCGGCCTGCTTAATGTTGTTGTAGTATTTTTCGAGATGATAATACCGCCATCGGACAGTAGTCATTGCGATTTATATAGCTTTTCTGGGGTGGCCGATTTTTCGCCGATATTAACAAACACCAACGTGTGTGTTAATATCGGCGAAAGATCTACATCTACAGATATTTAATAAAAGTTAAAGTTAGTATTTAAGTTTTAAATAAATATTAAATATTTCTTTGTCATAGACTTTCTTGATAGTGTTGCTGTTGCAGAAGAAGAAGAAGAAAAACATACAAAGAGACTTACTTCATAATGTGTTCGAAATTGGAGAATTTAAAGCTTGTTATTTATATAATATTTTTTAATATGTTTAGATTTTCAAATACAAAAAGGATACAACTAATTACAAAAGATTAGAACGAAATGTTAGTGAATTGAACTAATCTAAAATGAACATGTTATTCACTAATTTGGAAATAAAATCTTAACGTTTTAACTTAACGCACTCACCTTTACAAACACCTGGTTGGTGTTCCATATAATAATGCCAGATGTAATCAGTGGCTTGGAAGTAGGGCGCCAACGCAGGTAAATCAGTTAGCAGCATTTCTGGCTTACCGGCTTCGATTAACAGGACGGTGGTGTTTCGATTTTCAGTTAGCCGCGAAGCTAAAGCACTGCCGGCGGATCCTGCTCCTATGATCACGAAGTCGTATTCTGGTAACGGTGTTTGTAGACCTGAAATAAGGCCATAATTTTAGGTAAAACGAATATAGATTTGACATAATCACATAAATATCACCCACCTGTCCAGTCCCTAATTAATACACGGTTTTGAAAACAACGTCGTCATAAATAAAATATTTCCTTACTTGAAAAAAATTTATAAATGATGTCAATTCTAAACTGATATAAATATTAGTAAGATGGCATTCTCAGTATGTCTTGTGAAATAAATAATACTAATAATAAGTTGTTACGGCTTTCACGAGGTTCTCGTCATATGGAATGGTGTTGTCGCCCAAAATTATCCTCGACTGTGCCCGGACCATCAACACGATGTTAGGCTTGTTCGCATGAATCGTCCTGTCCGTGATAATGGTGCGGTCCCAATACGCACGGCTTCCGGCGAGTATTTATAGTAAGGCAGTTTCCGATCCACGAGACCGTATTTCAGAGCGACCTCCTGGTGTATAATCCTGGCTACTAGGTTGTGTCTGTGCAGATACTCAGAGTTAGAAAGCACTGAACAACGGGAGATGACATGCCGAAGCGACTCCCCGAGACGGGGACAGGCTCGATAGATGTCGACGGTGCCATCTCTTAGAATGTATATCTGATAGTTGTTCGTCTTAATATCCTAATCCTATATCACACCCTCAAAAGGTTTCCCCAAAGAGGTCACCGAAACTCAGCCAGTTTAGGGAGGCGACGGTATCTCCGTGGAGCTCTTTCTCCTTCCATACGGACTCCCGCTCCGCCCTCTACTGCCGGGTTCTGCCGTTGCTCGTTGGCCAAGGATAGAGGGGTAAGTCCTTTATCACCACTAATGACGTTCGAATAGAGTGACTTATCCGATATCGGCCGTCTGGTCTCCCCTGCTGAGGGCTTACATCTGGTTGGTTTTAATTATCTATTTAATTTTATTATATACATAATTTATTCAATATTATTTATTTTATGGTATTATTTGTATCTATACGTATTTATATATACAACCCAACCAGATGAGAATATACAGAAATACCCCTTAAAAAAATAATACGTTGTTACATATGTTATGATACTGCCCATCACCGGTCATTGAAATATCAAATTTGACGATTCATCTCGAAAATTTGATTAGGTGTTAGGGTCCTTTTCTTACGGAGTCGTCTGGGTAAGTGCCATCCTCTTACCCATTTTTGCCCCCAATCTGTAGAGAAACAACTGTTGTATTTCTGTCTGAAAGGTATAGAGAACCAGTAGAATTATACCTCTGTTAATTGAAATTATTTACAAGTGTCAATGTTATGCAGTAGCCACTTATCACCAGATGGAGTGTTTGCTCGTTCGTTACCTCTATCCAAGAAAATAGATTTTCGCTATATATCGAATTCCTTTTGTTTCTTACCGTGTCAGTGCCGTAACACTATCATCTTCATACGTATTGCTCATGATGACAACTTCGGGTTGTTTACTAGAAGATTTAACTTCAAAATCGACCCGCATTGACCGTTAAGGTCCACACACACAAAGTTAATGATCCGTTGGTCGCATGATAAAAAAAAGAAAATATGGCTAAATAAGTTTTTTGACCCCGTATACCTCGTTCCTTGGTCTCAACTGGTTTTTGTAAGCATTGCTTACTCATGTTTCGTATAAGTACGATAAATAAAAAAATATATTTATGTACGGAACATTACTGCACGCACTTTTACCGAAACCGGTACGCTGGTTAAAGGTTATTGTTATTGGCAAACTTAAGAAGTCTTCGAAATTTTAGCGAATCCTCGACCATGCAGTGGTTTTTTCACGTCGTTTTCCATCTCCGTTGTAGATCCTCTCTTAAAATTGCAATTTTTTTTTGTTGTCAATTGTGTGTACAATAAAATGCTCTAATTGCATTAACATGTCACTTTTTTTGTACGAAAATAAAAACACAAATATAAATAAAATATATAAAATAAAATAAATACTATTTATTTACCGTCTTTGAAATCAGAAATACTTTATTACTTCTAAACTAACTTGGCAGCCCTAATAGGCACAATGAATTGCACCCAGGTCACTCGCTTACAATGAAATTTAAAGAGAGTGTCCTACCTCTGCCCAGAGCTGCCATGGCAGTAAAACGTAGTACTAATGATTTATGTTCATTATTAGGATTAAGTCACGATAGCCGAGTGGGCAGAGGATCCTCCGAATCATGAGATCAGAGCTCTATCGCCTATGGGGAGGTACGACCCTTTTACGTTGTTACAAATAAGCGTCGATGAAAAGAGATTTATAACAACTATGTAAAATAAATGTTTAAGTATATGATCGTGAGAGCTTATGTTTTAATGAATAAATGAATAAAATAAACTCACACGATCGTTTTTACCTAATTCGGGGGCTCTTCTCACAAGAGCCTAGTTCGGACAAAATATAGGTGGTGAGTCTGTTGCCGTCTTAGTGTTCAAGCTACCGATACAAATTGTACGTAAGCTTCGAAATACTCATTGGTACGAACCCGGGGACCGAACTCGAGTCTCCTGGTGCAAAGGCAGACCCCCTAACTACTCAGATATCAAGGCTATCGCATCAGTTTTATGAAATATAGTAGATCTGTGTGTCTATTTCGTATTTTTGGATTTATGGAAAATGTAGTATTTACTATTAAGTTACATCTAAAGAGCAAATTTGTGGAGGGTTTTATTTGTCACTTTATTCCTTAAAAGACATCATTGGGAAATCTACTACCACCAAGAGTTATGGTATAAAAATAACTCGCAAAAATTCCGAATGAAGTCATTACTCGTTATTATTTTACTTCCAAGACATGGTGTTCTTTATCTGTAACCATGTATCGAAAAAGGCAACAATCTTAAAAAAATCACACGGCATAAGGGAACTGGGAATGAGCAAACGATGAAATATTATGTTGCATATCGGATAAGGCAACAAGTTGTTATTTTTTTAACATACGACAATGGGTTGTATTGTTCAGTCTTAATAAACAATATACTATGTATTAGAAGAGATGAAAGTCTTAAATATCAATTAAATTAAATAATAAGCAGCTTCTTTGTCTGAATATAATAAAAAAAAGAATAAAGTTAAATTTGCACAGATGTAACCTGAGGACTAACTTACCATTATATACATCTTAATAACAGGATGCTAAGAAAATGTATTTATATATCTATTTACTATTATATATAACATTAAATAAGTAAACATGTTACGTACACTACATCAAATCCACGAATGAGGTCCAAAAAATTAAGTTTAATACAAATATTTGCACCTAGCGCGATTCGAACCCACGACCCTTAGTTTGAAGGTTAGGCTTAAGATCTATCAAAAAACCGCGCCAAAAATTGTAAAGTGAAGATGCTGTAATTTGCATACACAGACAATTTTCATAAATATATAGTAAGTACATTATCACTTCCGAGAATTCTTAATTTTTTTAAATTTTGTGATTATTACTTTGAGTTATGACTTTATTAATTTGTTTTTAATACTATAATATAAGTAATTTTTATTGTAAGAACTCGTTAATACATTAAGTTTTATTTAGTTAAGAACACAATAGTTATAAAATTCTGGTAATAACTAATAATAAAGTAATTATACAAAATTTTCAAATTAGCTTACCTCCTGGCAAGTTATAATGATCTCTCAAAAAGTCGAAGACGTCCAAATTCTTTGATACAAAACCATTTTTGATCACTTGCGTGACGAGTTCAATAATGGGGTTGTTGAAGTAAGATCGTTCACGCCTTCCTTTAACATTGCTCTTAACTGAAACTCCGATGTTCCTATTTATTTCTTTACTAGTGTCTTTTGTATTAAGCGCAGCAGTATCTTCGTCGACGGTTTCAACTGTAGCCTCGTTGTCTCCATTTGTGTAGGAAGCAATTAATTCTATTGAAATTACTATAATTAATAACTTGTACATCATCTTTCTTCTATATTTTATGGATCACTTCACCTATAAATTTTGGTGTGTTTAACAACAACACATAACTAACTGGACCCGCGGCTTCGGCGAAGGCCCGTTATATTGTGATTCTCGATTCATTCTTGGCTCTGGTCTTAACTTGTTGTTCAACATTTTGTATTCCACACCAGGGTAACTTTGTTATATTTTTGTAGTGTGATGAGAATCTACCCTGTACTACTTAAAACATCTTATACGACGATGTAGTTAATTTGATTAATTATTTTTTCAAATGGCATTGTATGTGTTTTTTCCATTTTGAAAAATGCATCTATACATTTTCAATTTTAATTTCATCATTTTAATTGATTGTGAATGATTATGGTTTTTCTTTATTGCAGAAGTTGTTTGTTCTACAATTAACCATGAATTGATTTATTTATATATTTGGTCTCCTCATCATTGTGTTGTACTAAGTACAGTTTTGTAAAACTGTTGTACGAAAAAGCTAAATACACCACTGCTGAACATAGACTTCTCCAATAAATAATATTTAATGTAACCAATAAACTGCTTGGCGGGGGAGTTGTCGATCGCAGTACTAGACACTGTAACATTCGTACATTTTGATTCTTGGTTGGGTATAATATAATGTAATGTAGAGCCATGTAGTATATGATTTTCAATGTGGTGGACGGTGTGCCTGATAGTTCACCATAAAGTAATAAATCAAACCTTGGGAATGTTTCACTTCTGGGCCAAAGCCCCCTTTTAATATTTAAGTAGGTTCTAATTTGAACGCGGATCACCCGTGTACCATGAAATAAAGCGAGTGACCTGACCTCTGAGCTAATAAGGCTTTTACTTAACTTTACATAAAAATAAAACTTTACGTTTTAATCATCTTTATTTGCTTTTGGCACTGTGTTTTGGCTCAGCAGGTGAGTTACAGTTTGGTTTTATTATTTCTATGTTTTATTTCAGTGAAATAGCAGATATAAGGGACTGTTTTTCGAGGATGAATATATTTTTTTTTAAAATACAGAGTAAATCTTTTTTAATTTCTTATGGAGCTTTATAGCATCTTCTTAGTTTCTCGGGTTATTGCCCTCCGGGAGTTACCGTTCGCTTGTATGAATACCATTATGAAGGATACTGTGGGCTATACTGTTCCATATTAATTAGTACGCATTCCTTCGAATAACATTCTATGTATAAGACGAACGAGTGTGCCGAGGATTCCGTAAAGTATAGTTTACTCTATTTATTACCAGGACCTTCCTTGCGGCATACCGTTAAAAAAAGGTTTCTGTTTTATGAATTAGTCGTAATCAGTTTATCTTATAATATTACTCTTAATTGGTAAACATGTATTGATCGTAATAGCACATAATGGATTGTCCAGATTTGTTATCAAAAATCATGAATGTCTACATTCCAAGAACTTGAACAAGAAATTTATTTGCCGTATCCCAAAATCGAACAACTTATGCTCGCAAGAAACAGGCACAGGAGGAAAGATATATTGACTCGACGAAAGGGAAGACATCATGTGATTCTGCATTTCGTTGCGTGAGTGAGGTAACCAAAGACTTTTCCCTCCGTTATGCCTTCCCCCTTTCCTTTCCCTCTCCTTCCTTCACTCCCTCCCCCTCTCATTCCCCCTCAACTCCCTCTCAACCAGTATCCTTAGAGCACCTGCGGCTTCTGTTTGCCCCCTTTGCTATAAAAAAAATCATATATAAAGATACAGACACAAATGCACAAAATTTATATTTCGATATACATCGAATCCGTCACAAATTATGCACTATAAATAAAATATAAATAAATCCCTTTTGGCTGTAAGCAAACAAAAATGGTTAAAATATTCTACATAGAAAGCTGTGGATTATGGAAAATAAAGTACCTAAAAGAAATTATACCCGTTATTTTACTGGCTCTCTGTAGCCTTCAAACCGGAACACGACAGTGGTTGCACGTGCAGGAAAGATGGTGGTATATATATGTATATAAACCTAGTACGGCCGCAAGTACGAGTTATACATTAAAATGCATACGTTTTTTAAAGAAACCGAGTAATAATAATAAAACTTATGTTTTTACATATATCAAAGTCTAAGCGATTAATTAAAAATAATTTAGTTCAATGTGGCCGTGTCTGGCTTTGATGTTTACACATCGTCTCTCTGGCTAATTTAGCCACAGCTAGCTCGGATCTGGGCTGGACAAGGGAAATTTTTTCTGCTCTTATGAAGACTGGAACATTGTTCTCGAGTCAAGCTTGAGTCGTTCATGCCTTGTGACCAGGAGTAGAGTCTTGCTGGAAAGTCCACGGTGCACTTTTGAAAATTGTATTACTGAAAACTTCCCTACACGAGAGACGACAATGTAGACATTATATTTTGCTTCTTTTTGTGTTCTTCAATCCCAAAATGGTGGTCATCATTAAAGAGCTCATTTCTGTCTTCCATCAGCGTATCGGGGCAAGGATCGTTTTGATCGATCCTCCATGGTTTTCGACAGTGTCGGTCAGTATCTGTCGCTAGTGCGATACGCAAACATATGGTTGATGCCTAGCTTTTGAAGCAACTAAAAATTATCGAAGGCTCCATAATACCCATTTTGTGCAAAGCAATTACTGCAATTCTATATTATTTAGGGGCCCAACTCCGGTACCGGCATTGAGCTCACCAACCCGCTTATCCAGGGTGGTGACTATGGACAAATTTATACCGGTTTTTGATGAGAGCTTTCTTCGGGGGCGTTCAGCAGTGGATTAAAGTAGGCTGATATAGTAATTCCTCTCAGACCCCGGATCACACTAGTACGGATTGTGGGTATGTTTCTGTTTCATTGTCACTGTGATATCTGAAATAGTTCCAGGTTTAGACTGGACTTTATGATTCAAGTATAATGTGCAAGCAAAGTCGCGAATAAAGTTATCAATAGAACCCAGAGGTCGACCACTGAATGTTTTGCAAGGCCGTAACTACGAGTATAATGATTGTTGTCATTTAAAGTGAACTACGAGTTACCGGTGATTATAAAACATTATCCTGCAGTTGTGTAGTACTCGTATAATACTAGATGTTAAATTACTTTGTTCCCTTGTTTTGTCCGTGACTCTCCTGCCTGTATGTGTGTGTTATGGAAGAGAGAAAGAAACAATGGAAGAAAATGGATTTATTGGTACAAAAATGCAGAAACTTAAATTAAATCACCCTTACCACTATAACCACATTATGCTTTCATGACTGCACCAATTGGTTTCCAGATCAGCCTATTTGGCATGCTATACAGACTGATGCTGGTTTTAATCTGGACCCTATTTTCATCACGGACAAATTAAAAGTTAAAAGACATGATTTTTTTTTTAAAAAGGGGACAAACAGATTTATATCGTTTATCGTGATTAGGGGATTTGCCACCTAATCCAGAGGCTCGAATTGGCAGAGCATAATGCGTTTTAATTTCTATAAAAAAAGTGTCGTGTTATCATCGCTTTAATTATAGCCGATTATCCTGTTATATTTCACATTTTAATTAAAAGGCTAACTGGTGAAAAAATCCCGTTATCATCTGACGATAACTATCTAGTTTTCGGACACTTCTTTATGGACAGGTCGCGACCGTGAACATTTGTCTGATATTTGTGTACGTAAAGCTGATAAGAATATTTGAAATTGATGAAAAATTATTATAACGGATCGAAATTTAAAAAGTAATATTTTGATATAATTAAAATATAACAAAAGATTTTGTCGCTAGCATGAGCCGAGTAATATATTATTAATGAAGCGTATCCGCGATATTTTTTTTAAATGTTCTTGTTTGGTGAGATGTTAATAAAAGAACTCGTTTATAAATTGCAAATATTTTTTATTTATTTTTATTAAATGAAGAAAGAGGCAAACGAGCGTGCGCCTCACCTGATGGTAAGTGATCACCGACGCCTACGAACATCCACAACACCAGAGGAGCTACAGATGCGCTGCCGGCCTTTAAGGAAGGAAAAAAACAAGCGCGCAGAACAATGATTGGTTATTATGGAGTATGGACACTATTACATACTAATTCCATGTTCCGTGCGGTAATCGCTTACTCACATGTGTAAGTCTAGAGCCGTTTCAGATATAACGTTGAAATAAAGTTACACACTTACAGCGATTACAATCTATAGTCTGAAAAATGTTAATAATAACGTTAGTTTTTTTGTCACAGTATCGGTACATGTCTCATCGGTAGTTTAGATGGCTGGGTCGAGAACATGTCTTGCTCTTAAATCTTATAGAATCCGAGAATCTGGGATCAATGCCTAACGTTGGATCACATTGGTGAAGTATTAACTTATTGTTGAGAAATAATGAATGTAACGACACATTCATTATTTCGGAAAGATTTTTTAATGTATGTTACATTTTCGTAACATTTTAAGACATTAAATAAATGTGGCAAGGTTGACGGTTGGTCAGTGCATTGAGAACAAGGGTAAATAGTTTAAAATTACAGTTAAACTTAGTTCAGAAATTATTTAGAGATGACAACAAAAGTAACAATTATACTTAGTTCAGATAATGCAAATTATCATTATAATATTAAATATATCATATTAAATTATATTAATTCAAATAATAAAGACATACAATAAGTTTTACAGTTTTTATAAGTTTTGGGAAAATAGAGGCACGCATTAACCATGTATATTAGGAGTTGCAAACAAATGACATGTAGTTAACCATGACATGTACATTGTACAATATTAATATTAGCGACAGCCAGCGGCGACATTACGCGGCCGCGAAACCTTAATCTTCAACTTTGTTCCAAAACCCTTATGCTCCTAAATGTTCGTTTGCTTATAATCTTTAAGCTCCAAAAGTTGTTCGCCGATTGTTTTGAAATTTTACACAACGCTGCATTGGAATAATTCGAATAAACAGCTAAAACATCATATACTTATATAAAAATGAATGTTTCTTTATTGGAAAGGGAGGGGAGGGGGATCGGGCCTCCGATCACCTCATTACCGAAAGAAATGCAGAAGCACAGGCCTCGGTGTTCTGCAAGGCCGTGGTATTACCCCGGTCGAGCGGGTCCATACTAGCAGGAGCAAAAGCCGCCGCTCGGCTCTACCACGTATGATATGTACTGTTGGGCAGGAGTCTATCCCTCCTTCCACCTATTCGGCCTTCGACCAATCTTAATGAAAAACATCAAGTTACATACTCCAAAATAAATGAGGAAATTATTCTAAAATTAGCTTACAGTGCAGCGCTAAGATAAGTTGCTAATTACTGCTTAGTGATTTGCGTGGTGCTGGTATTAAAGAATCTGCTTCTCTCACATATGACAAATTTAAATCACACGTACTGTTGATAGGCAGCATGTCCGAGCGAACTGGCGATTACGGTAGACCTTTTCTATGGGAGAGGCCTATCTCCATTAGTGAACTGACTACGAAATGAGGCTCCTCTGATGGATAAGAATCATGCGAAAGAAACTCCGTAGGTATCCTCTTTTTTGATTTTTATTTTCAACAATGATAATGTTCATCATAAAGTAAAATTCGATTTTAGTTCTATCGCTGAACCAACAATTTTGACTCCTATTCATATTTAAAACTAGCTATTTCTTCTCTCTTATGCTTACAATATGTCTTTCCATAAAATCCAAAAACCACGGGAGTATGGTAACAGATTATTACGTCGCTAGAATACGGAGATATTGATGTGTTAATTAAAATGCATTAACACCGTTTCATTTGGTTCCACAAATTGTCTGTTCAGAATAATTGCTTATTAGCTTACAGCAGGCGTATAATTTACAACTGTAATGAAATGCTTAGTTACTATATAAGTTGAAGTTCTGTTTCAATAATATGTTAGTTCTCTTATTACACTCTGACTTCCGAACACATTTAACTATCTAAATCTAAAACATTAAGGTATAATGTTATCCCCTAAATTTACACAATTATTACAAAATATAATTATTATCGAAATTAACTTAACTTAAATATTGTGTTTGCAACATGCAAACATTGAACATGATTTAAAGTTTTGTAAGGCGTTTAATAAAGTTCATAACCTATTCATACATTTAGCTTTTGATGTTTTTTTTTGATATACATTCTTTAAGGTGATCATTATTTACGTAGATATTCTGATTATGTCTCAGCAAAAACCAAGGAGTGAGAAGCGCAGAAAATGTAGCTATATTCAATATCAAATTTTTATCCGTAACCTGCATTCGATTGAGCCTATCGTATGACAGGGGAGCATTTGGTAGCAGATAGCGAACGATTGATTGGAAAACGCATCCAAATCCCGCAAAGAAGGATGGCTGTGCTAAGAAACATGCCTGCCCTGTGGGGTGAGTTTTTTTTTATGGGAAAGGCGGAAACGATCAAGCGGTTCACCTGATGGTGATTACCGTCTCCCACGTACGTCCGCATCACCAGAGATCCTGCAGGTGCGTTGCCGACCTTTAAGGGTATTAGGCAGATGGGAGGGAGGATGAGGAGGGAGGATGAGGAGGGAGGACGAGGAGCGGGATGGGGGTGTGGGCCTCCGGTTATCTCACTCACCGAAAACTGCAGAAGCACAAGATACCTCTACTTCACGCTGGTATTCTGCGAAGCCGTGGTACAAATCCGGTCGAGCCGGCCCATGCGAGCAGCATCAAAAGCCGCCGTCTGGCTCTACCACGTTTCAATATAAGCAAATATATAGAGTATAAGCAAAATCAGTTTAGCAGTTTGTAACTATTGCCGTAATCCTAACACAGCATCTGAACGTTCCCATCATCGAGACTTACTAGGGTAGCTGGTAGTTAGAAAGCGTTGCTTACTGTACTTGTACTTCGCTGTGATTTTGCTTTGTACTTAGCTCTATAAAGTTCAGAAAGAAACCATCAACATTTTGATGATTTGCAATCAAACTCTGTGATATTGACATCTATAGTTGATTATGATCCATTCTGATTACAATGTAAACAGACCTGTTTTATTAACATTCTTACATAATGACTCATTAAATCGAATCATCAGTTGTCGGATGCGGTCTGGAGTTACGTCTCTCTGGAAACGTGAGCCATTTGCGGCGAGAACGGTATTGAGAGATATGATCATATTTACGAAGGCTGAAAATATATCGGATGCAGTTATTGACAAGACACTAGCTTATGAAGGAAATCTTTATTCAAGTCCGAGTAGCAGACATCAGCATAATCAATTCGTAGAACGAGTGTCTGAACAAGTATGAGCTTAGGGAAACAGATACTTTACGGCTAATTTCTATATTATTTATATAACATATTTTCCCCAGTTCATAGTGTCATCAATATGTAACCCAAGGTTCTTTACGGAACTAGAGAATCTCATTGTAATTATAAAAGCACGGAAAGCAAATTTGTACCATCAAGTTTAGCAAGCATTGTCGAGCTACCTATTACTGATAGACATTTCGAAATATTCGTAAATACGCGTAAATCTGATGGTCATCTGTATATAGATGGTGCGAACAACAGTGAATGTGATGAGCCAGTGAGATGCGTTACTTATTAACATATATAACAAATAAACTAGGGCCGAGCAGCTTACCATGTGCTGCTATGTGATCAGGAGAATCAGTTATAATGAGATCAATCAATGGGACAGCAGTGTTGAAATTATGATGAGTTCCCCTTAAGGGAAGAATAGTACGATTGTTTCAATTTTATGTGAAGAGAAATGAGATCTAACACCACGAGGATAACATTATTTATTTATTTAACTTACCTTACCTGCAGGACATGGGCTCTCCCATAAGGAGGATTTACCATAATCGCCATGCTCGGTAAGCGAATTAGCAATTGCCGGTGTTGGTACATCAGCAGGCAGACACCTGGCACCTTAGACGTTGCTGCCCGTCATCGGTCTGCTTTAATTTTGGTTAAGTATATTTCGAGATGGTTTATCCCTCGGTTGATTGGATGGTTTTCATAAACTTGTTGATCAACCTGGTATTTGTTTACATAACCAAAAATACCCGTGTTGGTATAGTTACTACTTCGGGTACTACTATTAGAAAAAAGTAGTCTATAAACGTAACACTGTTGGGAAAAACCTTCGATAGTTTTCGAAAAGAATAAAGGGTTTGCCAGGCTGCTCTAGTCCGTGTTGATATATTTTTTTTATTTTCTCATCATATTAAAAGTATGAAGGGTACCGGGACCGAGCATCAATCTCTGGACATTCACAATCGAATTTTAAAGTATAATTACAGAGTAGGTGTTGTAAATGTTTTTATGATAATTTTTTTTTCATTTAAGTGCATTGATTCAAAAATATGCTTCCTTCATCTGCGTCATAATTATAATAACATTATTGTAGGTAAAGTGTAATGAAATTACGTTGTAATTAAATTTTAATGCTGTTAATGTCTTTTAATAACTCTCTAATAACTCTTGCTGTATTTTTCGATTTGTTATCGTATCTTTTTTTCACTAAACCTAATTTATATTTACTATGTACTTTGAGATGTAAGGGAGAATTTACCATCTTTTTCTCCTAATGCCAACATGATGCATCGTGCTGTCAAACACACCAGGTTCTGAGGCCTTATCCTCTAATCTATAAAAATATTTCACAACAATTCCGTGTTTTTTATGGGAAAGGCGGCAAACGAGCAAGCGGTTCACCCGATGGTAAGTGATTACCGTCGTCCACGCACATCTGCATACCAGAGGAGCTGAAGGTGCGTTGCCCGCCTTTTAGGGTATTTGAGAGATGGGAGGGAGGAGGATGGGGATAGGGAGTGGGTTACGCCACTCACCGAACAAAACGCAGAAGCACAAGATGCTTCAATTTCACGCCGGTATTCTGCGAGGCTTTGTTAGCTTGGCAGCCGCCGCTTGGCTCTATCTCGTATAAAGTTGTTCCCCCATCAAATCATACCGTAGTATTTTTATATCATACCGTACATTTCTGAGTGGAACCATGTTAAAAAATAGCACGGCATGATTTTATAGCGGAACGATATCACACGGAATTTTTGTTTGTGGCATAGCGGACAATCCATTCAGATTTGCCATACAAACATTTCACAGACTAGTAATGGGGAGTAGCACCACTATTGCGAGGGTACAAGAGGGCACTGCGCTCTTTAACCCACTTGCCCATCGTGGTGAGTATGACAAAGCTTTCAAGAAATGTATGTTAGGCATTTGCTGGCGCTTTCTTGAAAAGCCAAATATCCAGCAGTGCATTGTAAATAGGCTGATAACGAAGAAGAATCTACTATAATTGGACAGTATAATGAGCTTGCAAAAGATTCTACATAATAGTATTCCCTACGTTTTTCCGTGGGTCGTGTAATTTGCATGTGGAGGCTATTTCAACTTGGCATTGCTAAAATTAACAGACCAGGACGGGGATCGCTGATTCGTGAGGAATCTGTAGTGAAATAAATAAACTAACATAATCGTTTAAAGTTTACTACTTTAAAAGTTAAAAACGTTATCCGGATACGATATGAATATTGTATGAATGAGATACGAAGGAGAAACTAGATTTTGTGGCTCAAGTACAGTATATGTTATAGCATCGTGCAGGCTTGCATTAAAATAAATTGTATAGTGAATTATTTATTTTATAAATTTCATCATTTCAGCCTATCAGAAGTCCACCGCTGAATATAGGCCTCCCCCAAATATTGCCACAAAGCTCGGTCCTGAGCCACCTGCATCCATCGACTTCCCGCAACATTGCGCTGGTCTTCACTCCATCTTGTGGGGGGTCGTCCCTCACTGCGTTTTCCTGTACGTGGCTGCCACTCGAGAACCTTTTTTCCCCAACGGTTGTCGGTTCCGCGAGCTATGTGGCCGGCCCATTGCCACTTCAGCTTGCTGATCCTTGCGATTATGTCGGTTCCCTAGTACCCTAGTTCTGCTGCGGATACCGACATTGCAGACTCTATCGCGCAGAGAAACTCCGAGCATAGCCCTTTCCATAGCGCGCTGAGCAACTTAGAGCTTCCTCATCCGGCCTGCAGTGAAGGACCATGTTTCAGTTCCTTATGTCATCACTAGCAACACGGACTGGTTGTATACTTTGCTTTTGAGGTTTTGTGGTATACTCGACGAGAAGATATGACGTAGTTTCCCGAACTGAGTCCAGCCGAGTTGGATTCGTCGATTGACCTCAGGGTCGAAGTTGGACTTACCTGAACGGACAATTTGTCCCAGGTATACGTACTGGTCTACAACTTCGAGCCTATTGTTCCTAACAGCAACCGGTATTAGTGTGACATGGATGTTAGACATGATCTTCGTCTTGTCCATGTTCATCTTAAGACCAACCTGTTGGGAGACACTATTGAGGTCATTGAGCATAGTGCTAAGCTCCTCCAGCGATCCTGCCATAAGAACTATGTCGTCGACAAATCGAAGGTGAGTGATGTATTCGTCATTGATGTTGATACCGTATCCTTTCCAGTTCAGCTGTTAGAAAACATTTTCCAATGCAGCGGTAAAGAGTTTCGGGATTTTATAAATTTAGGCAGTGAATTATATTATAGTCATTAGCTGAAAGATATTTACCCTTATAGAACTTCCTCCAACTAACTATTCGCGTAAATATGGGAAATAATTGATAATTTTCTAGATAAGTAATATTTTCCAGACATTGCATTTATAATGTGCGTAGTGCGTTATATTATAAAGGGTTAATTGGTAAGGCAGGATGTGAATAATATTTCTGCATGCCATTGTAGCGGTTTTATGCATACTTAATGACGTGTGAATACCAGGAAGTAACGAAACAGGTTTGTAAGCTACAATTACTATTACCTTTGCTGTAACCATAGAAAAATAACTTATATATCCATAGTCGCTGTAACATTGCGGCTTTAAAATTTTCTTTTATTTTTAACGTTTGTACTGTCACCATGGTTATATATTGAAGATCTTTTAGGTTTTTAAATACGTTTAATAGTTTTCAATGATGTTGAGTTTAGGAGATTACAAATAAAAAAAAAACTAGCTTATTATTTTGTTCTTAGATAGTTCAAGCGAAACCGTGGAATTTTTTTGACGGCTGTAGGTTTAGGTTTAGTTTTATTCCCTGCTAGGATTAACTATTTTCTTTAATATAAGTTGTAGTGGCAGTCAACTGCTACTTTAAAAGTACGGTATGCCAGTTCTTATATTATTCAATCGAAGTAAATATTTTGGACCTGTCAACCGTGAAATAAAAACAAGAACGAAAAATTTTCTGAATATTTAGAACAAACCTGCCCATTTAAGTACAAACCTACTGCTATAAGACTTATAGTATCCTCGTTGTGGAAATGACGTAATTGTTTGATCTCCTATACATTTTTGGCGGCCAATTCTTGACAGTTGTTTGGACAGACGGCCAACCCGTACCACACGGGGCGTACTGTGGGAGGCTCCAGTGGGGTGAGGAAGCCCTGGCGACTGCTATCACTTAATCTATCTCCTTGTGCTTGGATATCGGCGGGTCCACCCGCATGGCTGCTTCCTATTGCGGACTCTTCGGTTTGAATCTCACAGCCTCAAAGGTTCGGTGTTGTGAGAAGCAGTTCGGAGGATTTGTACCACCTTGCAAGTTTTCCCTGTGATTATACATTTATTTATTTATTTAAACTTTATTTAAATACCTTTAAACATAGTATTATAAAGGGCGGACTTAATGCCTCTTGGCATTCTCTGCCAGTCAACCCGGGGCGTGGAGAGATATAGTAAGGGTGCCGAACAATAAATTTGTTAAAAAAAAAAAAAAAAAAGAAAAGATACATAAATAAATATATAAAATACACATACAATTATATACATAAAGACGGAATATTCATATTTGTTTATATGTATTTAACATATAAACAAATATGAATACATATATATATACACATAAATACATATACACACATACATACATATACATATATACACATACATACTGCATACAAAATATTATTATAATTACAATGACCGATGATATCAATACCACTAAGTGGGAACGGATGTCTTGAAGAGGTGTTCACGTACCAGTCTCTTGAACGATAACTTACTGGACACTTTCCTAATGTCTTCAGGCAAGGAATTCCAGAGTAGTGCAGCCTGAACAGTAAAGGAGTTGCCAACATAATCGGTGAAGTGTTGCGGAATGCTAATCTTATGATTAGATGAAGAGCGAAGGACCCGGTCATGAGTAGAAAACACAAACTGAAATTTATCCTTTAGGTAAGAAGGAGAGGTAGCATCATTTAAGATAGAAAAGAGAACAAGCAGGACTCTAGAGTTACGCCTTTGTTGGAGAGAGAGCCATTTAAGGCGAGAACGGTATTGTGAGATATGATCATACTTTGAAGGTTGAAAATATACCTGATACAGTTATTAACAAGGCGCTCTAGCTTGTAAAGAAGATCTTTGTTCAAGTCAGAGTAACACACATCTGCATAATCAATAATAGGAAGTATGAGTGTCTGGACAAGCATAAGCTTAGTTTCAAAGGGTCTTCCCTTTTTAAAATTTTTAAGACGGTAGAGAACTTGTAGCGAGGCAGTGACCCTACGGCTAACTTCGGTAACATGTTTTCTCCAGTTCAAGTTGTTATCAATAAATAACCCAAGGTTTTTGATAGAGCTCGAAAAGGGAATCACATTCTTATTATAATAGACAGGAGGTAGACTCGTAAAATCTACTTTAGCCAGCATTCGCGAGCTACCCACTAATATAGCTTGGCATTTCGTTGGATTCACAGAGACACCGAAGCGTAATGACCAGTCACAGACAGCTATTAGATTGTTATTTAAGTTAGTAATCGCGTTATGAAGATTATTAATATCTGACTGCACGTAAATCTGCAGGTCATCAGCATATAGATGGTACGAACAGTCAATACTAGACGTAAGGGAATTTATAAAAATTGAGATGATTAAGGGAGAAAGTATACCGCCCTGCGGTACGCCACAACCAAGTTCCAGCCACTGAGAGGCCTTTTGTCCTATAAGAACTGATTGCTGACGCCCGCGAAGATATGAGGAGAACCACTCCAAGACCGGAGATGCGAATCTAAAGTGAGAAAAAATTGCTAGGACGACATCGTGGTCTACTGTGTTAAAAGCATTAGAAAAGTCCACTAGCACCATAACTGTAACTTTCTTATTGTCCATGCCTTCTCGGATATCATCAGTGATTTTAAGTAGAGCAGTTGTGGTACTGTGGCAAGGGCGAAACCCAGACTGAAAGTTACTCAGTAGGTTATATTCATAAATGAAATTGGAGATTTGCTTGTGTACACAGGCTTCCAAAACTTTCGAGAGAAAAGGCAAGATTGAAATAGGACGGAAGTGATGAGGAAGTATAGGGTTAGGTACTTTAGGAAGGGGTCGCACGAAAGCCTTTTTCCACAGAGAGGGGTATTGGCCTGAGTCAAGGGAAAAGTTAATGACGTGAGTGACAGCAGGAATTATGTACTCTATTATGTTGGCTATCATGACCCTACTAATCTCATCGCATCCCACGGCCTTGGATTTGATTGCCAGCATAACCTTACTAATCGCATCCTGATTTACAGGAGAGAAATTAAAGACAGGGATATGTGGAGATTGATTGTGTCTAACTATGTAGATATGTTTCTATTCTGAGATCAATAGCCTGCTTTTATTAGTAATGAACTTACAATCTCTGAAACAAGTAATATGAAGACATAATTGTAATTAATAATAGTCATTATTAAGAAATAATCAATAGGTATTACGTATCTTAAAAAGTTATCTCAAATTAACCTGTATTATCATTATTATAACCTGGGATATGGTTTGTAAATAATATATTAAGTCTGTTCAAAAAGTTTTTTTATATAGGTTATGATTTATTTAAATAAAAATATTATTTGGATACCAGTAAGCTACTTTGCACACCCATGCTAAAAGCTTTATAAATTAGATTGAATGGGCTTAGCCGAATTTCGAAAGGGGATGGGATGGACGGATAAGGTATTCTCCTTAAGGTGCATAGTTAAAAATTATTTGACTAAGAACCAAAAAGTCTATTACGCTTTCATAGATTTGGAGAAGGCCTATGACAAAGTGGTGAGAGATGATTTGTGATCGGCACTCTCTTTGCATGGAGTGAGCAGTGATCTGATACGAGCACTGAAATCCTGAAAAAATTAGGGTTCCAGAGCTTTTATCAGAATAAATGGGGCGTACATGGACTGGTTTGATATCCATAAAGGTGTTAGACAGGGTTGTGTAGCATCCCCATGACTGTTCAATTTATTCATGGATACTTGTTTGACAGATTTGAAGGAGATTGATTTTGACGATCAATTCTTACTTGCGTCATCGGCTGAGCAAGTGCAGGTAATGGTGAGAATAATGAATGGGGCGCTGAAAAGAAAGGGAATGAAAGTAAACGTTAATAAGACAAAGGTTATGGTGTTTGAAAGAGAGGAGAGCATGACGGAGAATATTAGAGAAAATAGTTTAGAGCAAGTGAACTAGTTTGTTTACTTGGGAACAATGTTTACGAGAGATGGAAGGTACGAATGTGACATTGAAAGGAGAGCGATGGCAGGGAATATGGTGAAAGGGGCATTGCATACATTTATGAACAGCCTGACGATATCTCACAAAGCTCGTTTGGCTGTGCATAGAGGGGTATTGGTACCAACACTAACATATAGAAGCGAAAGCTGGGTATGGCAGAAGAGGCATGAAAGCAGCATAAATGCAGTAGAAATGAGAGCGTTAAGAAGTATTATTGATGTGAAGATAACTGACAGGGTTCGAAATAATGTGATCAGAGAGCAATGTGGCGTGAAAGACGATGTAGTGACACAAATCGAGAAAGGGATGCTGAGCTGGTTTCGACATGTGGAGAGGGTGAATGAAAGTAGGTTGAAGATACAAATATATGAGGCGAGTGTGAATGGTAGAGTCGGGAGACAGAAAAATTTTGGGACTTCTGATCAAAAAACTGCTACAAGTAGTTTTGACTGTCCTCTCTTGATGTTAACCCAACACTACCTAATGAATTCTGAAGAAACCGAAACAGGTGAAACTCTGAGGGTGTAAGGTCGGGGCTATATGGTGAATGAATTAACACTTCCTAACCAAATTTTCTCAACATTTGCTGAGTGGCTAAATATGTGTGTGTTATATGTAAAAAGTTGCAAACTCAAATCATTTCTAAATCTATTCTAAACATACTAGGAATATATTTAGTAACTATAGTTACGCCGTATGCCGTGCGGTATCGACGTAATAATCTGCCCCCAATTTCTTCCCGTGGCTTGACGTAAGATGCGACCTAGGGAAAATCTATGAAAATCACAGTTGTGTTATCCCACCACGTAACATACAAGACCAATGTGAAGCAGACCGATGACGGGCAGCAGTGTCTAAGGTGCCTGGTACAGTGATCTCTAATTATCTTGCCGAGCTTGGCGATTATGGCAAATCCTCCTTAAGGAAGAGGCCTATGTAGTGACATTTTTCTAGGTGGTTAAGGTAAGGTAAGGTAACTAATGTCACTTATGGCCTTGGTCTAAAATCTTTCATTGTAACTAAGTTCTCCCTTACGCACGTTACATTTTATTAAAAACGCGCGTCACGTTATCACGTGCCGTCACATATACACGGCGAGCTCGCGGCACACTGATTTAGAACCTCCGACAGTCTCCAAGGTTGTAGATACGTTTCTGAATTAAGATTTCACTTATGGGCACGAATTTTTATGGAAAAACGGACCTAGCTCGGATACCGGGCACTATGGCGGCTGAAGAATACCGCAAACAGGTGCTTGCCACATCGAATACAAATGGACCAAAATTGCCATCTTATGCACGACAGTGCCCGTTCACATACGGCAAAAGTGGTAATAGCCTGACTGCACGAACATGGATGTCACGGCCTTGGAGTGGCCAAAGTAATAAAAAAAAAAGGGTTAAAAAGCATCTATCCCAGGCATGCTCAATGGGATTTGAGCATGCCTGGGTTACCTATGCTTCCAAGAAGTGCTCTAAGGGTTTTTCTTGGAAATATGGTATAAATATTAATGTCTTTAGCTAATCATTAAACAGATTAATTCAAATTAACATCAATATAAATTAGTATGTCAGCAAATGTAATTTTATTTTTAATCTTGGAAAAACAAACCATAACCTTGAATAAAAATCAAATATTGTCGACTTATTTTTCTATGCAGTCCATTTTACCTTAAGTTTAGTTTAAGTTCATTTAAATCCTCCAGTTATACAATTAGCAGATTTTCTATATCGGTTCTTTTAAGGTTTATTGTAAATATTTTTAAACAATAATTACATTTTTTTTACCAAACTGGCTTACAAACAAATTATAATACAAAATTGTCTTAAAATTATTACTATCATTAAATACCATATTCATTACTTAGTAAATCACAGATCGTGCTTATTATATCTTATAATAAATAGTCTTTGTTAAAATTCATCGTATCCTTCCCCAATCTTCTTTGATCATGTCTGCGCCTTTTTCAGCTATCATAAAAACTGCGGCGTTCGTGTGACTTGACACGATTTCAGGCATAATACTGGCATCAATTACTCTCAATTTTGCTATACCATGAACTCTTAGTCTTGGATCAACTACAGTGGATGGATTGTCTTTTATTCCCATTTTACATGTTCCACTTTGGTGATAAATTGTAAACGTAAACAATTGGGCTTGACAAGCAAAGTAAGCGTCACTACCGAACGGTCCGTACTTTAAGCAATCTTCTATAGGTATGTCATATATTTTTGCGCCTAATTTTCTCATCGATGGCTGTCTCGATATTTCGATAGCTACCTTGATACCTTCCACGATTTTTTTCAAGTCCTCTGAATATTCAAAGTAATTAGGTATTATTGTTGGATGTACTTTAGGGTTCCTACTTGATAACATGATTCTCCCCTTTGATTTTGGCCGCATTAACATTGGAAAAACCATAAAAACGTCCTGTTTCTCTAGCGATGAGTATGTGTCTATATAAAGCTGTTCGTCAAAACCAAAATTTTTCCGCAATAAAGGATCAGCGTTTAAGCCACCACTAATAAATAAAAGTTCCATATCCGGCCATCCTGTACTATTGAATTTATCTTTTAAATCCATGAATACTAGAGCTTCGCATCCTCCAGGTATAGATAAAGGGCCTTTGTGTGTTCTCATCCATTTAAATACTAAGTCTAAGTGGTTCAGTATATATTCTGTGTTAAGACTCATGTTTTGTTTATTCACCATAAACTGCACACCACCGGCAGCTATATGATCCATCAAATTATATCCAACTGGTAAATCCTGTACAACGGGAATATTCATAGCTTCTAAATGTTTTTTGGGGCCTATTCCAGATAACATTAGTAATTGCGGCGAATTAATTGCACCAGCAGCCACTATAACCTCTTTCTTTGCTAAAATCTTATATTTTCTGTTTCGTTTTTCTAACTCTACTCCAATGACTTTAGTCTTAGTTTTATCAAGTATAAGTTTTGTGACCATACTGCCTTTAGATAAATGAAGGTTATTTCTTTTATTAACAGGATGTAAGTATGCTCGACTTGAGCTATGTCGAGTGCCGTTTTTCATAGATAACTGCAAAAATGACACTCCTGATGGGTTAGCTCCATTGTAATCTCCATATTTAAAACCCATTTCTTCTGCTGCTTTAATCCATGCTTTGGACTTTGTTGTACGATAAGGTGAATATTCGACATTTAGGTAGCCCTCGTGTCCGTGATATTTAGGATTATCAAATGAAGGAATATTAAAATTTTCAACTTTTTTGAAATAAGGTAGAACATCGTCCCATCCCCAGCCTTCATTCCCAAGTTCTTTCCAGAGGTTGTAATCATTCGACGTACCCCTTGTATATATCATATAATTTAATACACTTGATCCTCCGACTACTTTTCCACGTGGCCAATTGCATTGCTGATTTTCAAAACCCGCACAATACTTATTAGAAGGCTTAGTTTTGTATCCCCAGTTGGCCTGTGTGAATTGAAGATAATTTGCAAGTATAGGAATGTCCATTACAAAATTTTCATTGTTGCCTGCTTCCACAAGGAGTACTTTCCAGTCAAGTATCTCTGTTAATCTATTTGCTAGTACGCAACCGGCTGTACCAGCACCAACGATGATAAAATCATATTCAGAAAGCATATTAATTTGATCTGGTGGTTCATTGTCAAGGTGGCTAGTGCCTTCATGGAGAAAATGTAACAAAGATGAAACTGGGTCAGTGAATTGTGTTTTTGTTGGGAGAACGATGATAAGCTGCATCCATAGTGCCACCACCAATGATGGCGCCAGGTGCTGATGCCTCATCTGAAATAAAATCAATACACAAAATTAGAGACTATGTAAACTAAGATAGATATAAGCTCGGTAAAAAGTGGATTGTACTAGTCCTCTGGCAATAATCCACTTTTCACCAGAGCTTATTTAGACCAACTTGTCGGGTGGTGAGCCTGTCGCAGTCTTAGTGTCCAAGCTACATAACTTAACATAACTATCTTGCTTAGTCGCATACATACTCCCGAATGGTTAATTCGACTTTTGTGACCTTACAAACGATTCCACGTACGAATCTCACGCAAGATAATGTCGTTTGATAATGTTGACATGAATTTGAGGTAGAATATATAAAGGAATTCGTATGAGGTAAATTAAACTATAAATTAATTAGTCATGACCTCTCTTCAAAGTTACTATATGTAATTTGAGAACATGTCACGTTCCTTCACAGAAGGCGACGGGCTACTATTGTCTTCATCTTTTGTATTCGGCTCATAAGCGTTATTTTTTTATATTTTAACAATCATATACATACAGTTTTTTAAGTTTTTTAATAATTACATTATACCAAAAACTAATTTACATCAAATAAAGATTAAAAATCTACCGATATTTTTAAGTACGATAAGTAATAGTTTGTTATTCATTGCTGGTAATGAATATTATCATAGTTTCAACAATTTATAATAATAACCGACTAAGTTATATCGCAAAAGTAGCAAACGTATGTAGTATTTCGAAGTTGGTTAAAAATTCCAACGATTATAAAGGCTGTAAAATTAATTCCTTAATTAGAAATAATGTTAAATTAATAAATGATGCGAAGAACTGCCAGCATTTATATGACTTTAAAGACAATTTTATGTTTGGTGTTTTTGTACGTCACATTCCCGCATCTCTGTATCTAATATGCAAAAATGACAGAAATCGTACCAACTTTTATATTTATTGCTCAAACTACTACTGACTAAACTGCTGAAAATCATAGGTTACAAGTACTGATGTCCGTTGCAATGTGATCATAATTTTCCATCGGATGATTCACTTAATGAGGTAGTAATGTATCCGACATCAGAATTGCATAGGTATGCCCTAATCGCTTCGATGTCAGCATTGTAAGTTCTTAGTTTTAATTAGTTTTATAATTTGTGTCAAGTTCGGTATCATTAAGTCGATGATAGGTTTGTTAAATTAATAGATTATGTCGTTCTTATACAAATTATTCAAAAAAACTTGCGGATTTTTAAATAATTATATCATTTATTTCAGAATCATAAGTGTCACGTATAATAGTGTGGTTATTGAACGAAACTTACCACGAAGTAAACTAAATCAGATTACGATTTAATTTTAAAAAAAAAACTAGCTTCCGTTATTAAAAGTAATCTTACTCATACATTACTTGATACCCACGTTATTTCTAAGAAGGACTTAGGAGATGATGATTCCTGAGCTGCCACGGAACAGTGAATGCCGCGTAAGAACAAAGCAATGAATTGAAATAGATGAAAAAAGAAACTTACGTGAGTAACGTTAACGCTGTGACATTTCTATCGGTTGAAAGGTGGCGCGTTATATCTGAACGATATTGCGCACTAAGAGAATATGAAATTATGCTTATCAACTCGTAGAAGTTGTAACTAAGAAATAACTGAAAGTGTGTTGTGTAAATATTGCTCATTGATTAATGATTCTCATATGACGACAAGTTCTATAAGTGTGGTTGCTAGAACAATTCATGTTGACTCTACAATACCATTTAACGTTGGCTTAGTTATCTTTTCTAGATGTACAGTCTACCCGTGCTTCTATGCCGTATGCTCGTAGCGGATAACAGTTTTCCACCCGCTATCAGAAAATACGCTGTAATTCCAGATTCACCTAACACTTTGAGGTTACCACCCTTAATTAATAGCATTGGGTCAGCGCTCTTTTGTCCGTTACAAAAAAAATACTTGCATTAGCGGAACAGCACCCAGGCCCTCGCTAACCTCCTAACGAGTAACAAAGTTGACGCTTTGGTAGCCATCACAACTTGGGAGTGGTAAGACGTGACGCTTCTCTTGAGCCGTGACCGCATGCGAGAAAATACGTAAGTTTTACGTGCAAAATAGGTAATGTGTGTTATGATTTTTTGTATTTGTTTCGTTTGAATTTATAATATTTTCAATTAATTGTTTAAAATTAAATATCCCACGGAATAATGATGTCGACGTTAGCGTAAAACAATCAATTCAAATAGATGAAAAAAGTAACTTACGTGGGTAAATCCGCTGTGACATTACTATCGGTTGAAAGGTTGCGTTATCTGAACAATATTGCGCATTAATAGCATATGAAACTAAGCTTATCAACTCGTAGAAGTTGTAAGTAAGAAATAATGGAAAGTGTATTGTGTAAATATTAATAATTGATTCTGATGTGATGACAAGTTTTAAATATTTAAGTAGAATGCTGGTAGGTAGGTATCACGATGGTGATGGAATCTGCCATTTCGTTTCGTGGATTTTATAAAAGTCAAAAAAAGAACAGGTTAAACCAGTAGGTAAGTACTAGCATTTTTCTAGAACATGGAAGTTTATAAACTATATTTACCAAACCAACCAAGCTTTCTACCTTACAAACGGGATAACTATTAAGTTATTATTTATCTATTGTATTAGGTATTTAAAACAAACCTGCCCCTTGTTATCCGTTACCTAGTTAGTACAGGTCTGAAACGAGCCTAAAGTATACCTTTTTTCTAATAATCAGGTAATTATCTATCCTGATCTTTCTGTAAGAAGACTGGATCCGGGTGTTAAGACCGGACGGTTCCACAAAAACCAATTAACTCCATCATGTCAATCAAGTTAAGGGTAAAAGTCATAGTTTCCTGACCGCGCCGATTATGGACAGTATTATATCGTGATTTTAAACATTCTCACTACTAGAATTAAGAGCAAAGCTTAATTTATGTTATTTCTAATATATCTCGAATATCTTTGCAAGGTTCGATTGGTATTTGAGTTTCTGAGCGGGAGATATCGAGCACGATATACGTATTATCAGCTTAGAATAGATGGCGTAAAAGCACGGTCATTTTATACATTGAGACAAACATTTATAACTAAGGCAACTTTAAATGATATTTTAAAGTAACCATGAATTGTCAAGTAGTCATACTAGGCTATTGCCCGCCTCTTGTACCTAGTCAAATTTTGAAAAAGGGTTAGTTCGTTATATTGTACAGGAGAGCGAAGAGTGCAAAGAGACAAAGAAAGGACTTCTCTGCGTCATACAATTTGAAACTGGATTCCCGTAGTACTACTACTACTACTTAACTACTAAATTAACCGACTCCTAAGGATTGAAATGACAATTTTGCCTCAGTAAACTTTGGGACATAACTTAAAGTGAAGGATGACATCCTATTAAATTATAGCGGCAACTTGTATTTTACATCATGAGATAAGTACAGAACTTACTCTTCTTTCAGACTGCAAAGTCCACAGCTACTTGTCCATGAAAGCACTAAGAAAACTGGCATGTCATCTACGGAAGATTTACTCAATACACATCACTAGCCTGTGGTATTTGGGTTCGGCATATTCGGATCGATTTTGCGAATATGCCGAACCCTAGGCTGCACCGTGTGCAGGTACGGTTGACTTTTGGAGAAAGAAATGATATGATTCCATTCACACACAACCACACACAAGAGAGTTACCATATACTGATAGTAATTAATAAAATGTATGCATGATGAAAGTTTTCATCAGATACTTTGTCAACCTTATAGTTAAGTTGACCAAATTGACTTCACAAAGTAAAAACTTACTCCTATTGGCAAACGGTACCGTTGGGACTAATAGTATTCATTAATCATGAAATGTATACGCTAATAAGTATTTTTATAGGTGACGTATAATAAATACGATAATGCACGTATTAATAGTCTGTATGTTAATTGCAGTAGTACAATAAACTTACGTGTTCTCTTACACCCTAAATCCAGTGGGATAAAAGTTCAAGGGAATTCCGGAGTGTGTAACACGCAAACGTAAATCGCAATCCTTGGCTGTAAACCGGCGCACGCGCGATTGGGTTGTTGTGATCGAAAATGGAATACAATCGCGATCTAATTGCGAAACGAGTAAGATCCGTTTAAATAATTATTCATCAATACGATTAAAAATAATTGATAAACTGATTTTTGTTTACGTAACGACACAACACGTCATCAGCCCACCAATGATGTTCGCAGTAATTGTGATGTGGATCATATAAAAATTGGTTTTCGAATCATCTAATATTCTCATTTTTTGTTCATTTAGGGAGGACGAAATGAGGCGATGAAACAGTATTTTTTCTTTATATACTCTTATTTGTTTCTAATTTTGTAAAACATTTAAATGCTTCTTCATAAGTAAAGTCGAAAATAAAATAAATGAGTAGGTCGTTTTAAAATGTTGATGTTCTGTCATTGTATCTTCAAAATATGGTGTTAAGTGATGAAGGTCTGAGACAGTTTAAGCAAGAGAGCAGTTTCGTGTGCCTGGTTTTTTTGTATTTTTCTTTCAATTTTAGTTCATGGATGTTTTGAAAGTAGTCAAAGAATTAATACCCTTGACATAGAAAGCTGACATATTTTAACGTAACTTTTCCTTATTCTAAATTTAGACCATATTTGGCTGTGGTCTACCAATTGTGTGTGTATTAACGAAATCATTTGTATGAAAATTTTTAATTCTTATCTGAACGGGATTTATAAGGAAAGAGTGGGTAAGGGCAAAGGGGAAAGGTATTGAAAAATTATGTATTCATTATATTTTATTTGCCTTATCGGCAAAACATACACACAGAGTTTTCTTTTTTGTGTGTGGCATAGTACTTTTCGAATGACGAAGAAGTTTTATTCCTCTTCTTTTGTGTTGGTAAGGGGCAAATGGGATCTACTGGCGGCTTTTGCTGCTGCTCGAATAGGCCGGTCCGACCGGGGTAGTACAAAGGCTTTGGAGAATACCAGTCATCTTGTGTATCTGCGTTTCGTTCGGTGAGTGAGGTAGTCGAAGCCTTAATAATTTTGTTGTAATATTCATTTTGCGAATGAAACGAAACGAATATTAAAACTTGTTTTGTGGTAGTCATGCTTAATAGAAAAATATAACAAACCGACTTAAAAGACAATAAAAAAAAGTTATGTTCATAAATGAGGGATAAGCGTTATTTATCGCTATAAATTGATGATTATATATATAAATTGATAATAAATATTGAGCATTTCTTTAGTTAATAGCGATTTATTCGTTGAGCTACTGTTATGCGTGAATATATGAACGATCACGTACGTAGAAAATTGCGTGAAATGCAAGAAATCAAAAAGTATTAAATATAAAAGTTAACAAGATGAGTTGAGCATAATTTAAAAAAAAAATCATTCGCCATATTATATATTACATAGTATTTAATAATTGATATGTGTTTGTATATTATGTATGCGGTTAGAGAAAGGTCCAAAAAAGGGTTGTGGGAAAAGTTAGGTACCGACTTGGAAAGCAGAGAAGTCGGAGATGGCGATCGATTGCTCACCTAAACCGCGACCACTGGTCTTTCCCACGACACTTAACTATAAGTTTTAGTACTAGTTCTTCTCAAACAAAAGTCGAAACAAGAGTCCGTTTTTATTCATTTTGAATGAGTATTTATATAAGTATTAAAGGATTTAGATTCGTACAGTCCCACGCGTGAGTTGAGAGCGTGAGTAGGTAAACATGATTTTTTAAAGACAAAAAAATCACTTAACCTTCAGCGGAAGGGATGTGGAATATGTATACTACTGTGCTGGTAACGTGTGCGTTATAATTAAACGTGATTGTAAAACTCATGTATTTATTAAAATGTTATAAGTTTTTTTTTTTAAAAATGGCGTTGTCAGTCACTTTTACACATATTAATGACAATGCAGAGATAATTTTTCAAACCCCTGGTGCCTGTTAGTCTTTCACCACTGTTGATAGGTTTGCTTTGCAACTTAGACAGTGCTGCGGGTCTGAGTGACACTGTTACCGTTATATATATCATAATATCAATATGTAAACATCGAAAAATTTTATTCTTTTTATTATAAAACAAGAGGAATGAAATTTAAATTATTCGAAAGGTACTGTGCCATAAATGTACACAAAAAACATCATATATTGTTTTGACGTTTTCATCTATGGCGACATATTTGATGTTATTACACAACATCATACACTCATGGTTTTTATATATAAAACGTGCTACGTGGTTCGCGGAAACTTCCTCTATACCCTCTTGCGCTCTTTCTTCTTTGTGTATAGGTAAGCGTGGTCGAATTTTGTACACAAGCGATTCTTTTTATAATTATTCCACCGTCTGTCTTATTCCACGAAGAATAATATGTTAACAAGTGTCGTTATTCGTAGCTACTCAGTATGCACTTGCAGAGTAGAAATCTAAGAAATCTTGCAGAGTAGAATCCGTTCAAGGCAGTGTCAAATGTACGAAATATCGCAAGTTATACAGGCGAAGACACTAAAAATTTTTAAAAGATATGGTAAATGACCTTTGTCGTCTAAAGTAGACTGTGTATATGGTCACACACATTCTAATCGACGGCATGCAGTATGTATGTACCTTAAATTTGATTTATAAATAAAAAAAACGGTGTTTTTTATCTTTATTTTATAGAGCGTTTGTTTGTACGTATGTCACCCTCATTGTTGCATGCGCTGTACGGATAAGCCATACAAAAATTGAGGTCTATACATAACTAAATTAACTTAATCTATCTGTCATTTAAGCCTTTCCTTTGGATTGCAAAGTTATTGTTCATTGTTTACTGTTTAAATAATTGCAGATTTAAAAAGAGAGTACTGCTTAGTCAGTCTAACTTCACGTTAGGTATCAAGAAAGTGCACTCTCAGGATGTACATAATTATACAATGCTCTGTTACTGCATTTTTCAGATTCATAGTCATCGGATTTATAGGCTTGGCAGTGTTGTTTACATCGCTGATACCGTGACAGGAAAACTTGTCAAGGTATGGATGACGCGGCTAAATTTATTGAGATCGTTTATGTGCAAAGCAATAAAGGCCAAATACGAAAATCTATTACCCTAAGTTTCGATCGTCTGTGTGAGTAATTGTCAAAGAATATGATTTGTTATCTCATACAGGCAGAGGCTCCTATGCTGTATAATGCCCAGAAATTATGTAATTAAAATCACATATATTATGATAAAAAAGTTTTTTTGTATTTTATATGAAAATTCAAAATTTTTTTTTATCATAAGTTATTTGATCACAATACGAGTATATATGTGCCACTTTGAAACAAACCACACCCTTTCTGTTGATGAATTCCAGCCGTTTTTTCTCTATTTGAGTCTCATCCGTTATTGGCAGTAGAGATTCGAATCGATGGTTTTGTCCGTAATTGAACGCTCATAATGAACGATAATCAATAATCACCAGCGATTAACCTTTCCAAAAACAGTTCGGTTTCATTACATTTCAATAGAAAATCGCAAATGAATGAAATGAGTACACGATGCTTAGTTTTTTTTCAGTGAGATCGCGTGGCACCAAAATATCGAGCTTTTTTTTATATACAAACTTTTTCAAATGGGTCAAAACCGTTTTGTGACCCATATATCTTCAGCTATGTCGTAAACACTAATATGCCGATCTTGCTCCACTTTTTCAAAAATGGCATCGACGTTTTCCGTAATATACACGAAAATTGCCGGACTTAAAACTATTGAACCAATGTTTTTACTAGTTCGGGGGCCTATGGCTTCATTGAGCATTATTAGTCACATGTTTTATGTCAAATAAATTTATTATTAATTCTGTGCTACTCTTGACACTGCGTTAAGTCCATAAACGTCACAAATTTTTTTCGCGGCCTGTGTGGCATTTCCCCTTTTCTGTAATTAAACTTCGAAATAAATTTCTTCGTCAGATTCACTCATTTTTGTAGACCGAAAACCGAAAAATGGCGGGAAACCGTTTTTGCCATTTATTTTTCTGTTTTTAAAATTTCATTTATTTAATGGTATCGAAAGCAGTCAGATACAAAACGTAACAACCAAAGAGATTTTACTACAATTTTTCACTTATAAAATACAAAAAAACGTTTTTTTAATAAAATACTAAAATATATATTTTTTTTACTAAAATATTTATGGTTTTACTATGATATTTACTATGTAGATATATGTATTACGTTGTTTGACAAACATTGATTATTTTTAATAAATGGGGAAATACCCAAAGCATACTTCACAAATGCTCCACTTGCGGGGGGCCAAGCACGGGTTAAGTTTCACTTTCATCGCATATCGACAGGGCCACGGCAACGCTCGCGTATATCCGCAACTCCGCCAGCGCCTGCCCCTCTGAGAAGCGTCATCCCTCGTGGCAAGGCTGTATTCATCTAGGTCAGCACAGGCTAGTAATGTTCAGCTCTCCATTGTTAAATATTATTCATTCCAAGATTATTCAATCTAGAGAACCTGTTCTAAAAACCATAACACATTACTAGAATGGGTACAGGAATCGAGGTCGCATATTTAAGGTTTTTTAATTTAAATACTTAGTTAACAACTTGACCTTAACGGTACCTTGAACGCTATTATAATTATGTGTGGATGTTTGCGATTGTTTGCTTTGCGTACTATCCAAGAATAATATATTAGGTCCTTAGTATGAAATTAGCGTATTATATGGTAAAGTAAAAAACTAAATTATATATTTAATCAATCAAAGTATGTACCGTTATTATCTATGCACTTTAGGAAATTTATCGGTAGTTCATTGATTCCATTGCTGAAAAAATTTTGGCAGCGAGAATCAATAAAATCTTTCAAAGAAGCAATCCAAACCAGAATTTTTTTCCTGGTAATCTGATGGATCAAGGTTCGGGGAGTATGGTAGGATGGATCGGGGAGGATTCCAATAGCAGTTCTTCTTATTTATAATGCTCACTGCACAACCTCAAGATACTGTCAGTACATTCTGCGTAGATCTGACCAAAATTAATAATTAATCGCTGAAAATAACCCGATTTAACTAAAGCTCTATTTAGCTAAATCGGGTTATTGGCTCTAAAGCAAACGAAACGTCGGGAATATAAAATCAAAATTAAACGCGCAATAATAGTTTCATATAAACTGTATTTAACACTCACTTAATTAATTTTTGTAAATTATATGGCAAATCATCACTGGTTTCTATGATTGTTCTATTTATTATTTTATATGTTTTGACTCTCCTAGAGGCATTCTAATGACAATAAAGATTATTATTATTATTATGGAGGTGTTTTTGTTTAACCTGCTACGGCTGCATTACATAGCGGTTCTGAGCAAATCATAGGCGCGATGCGAATAATGAAAATCTACGGCTATCTATAGTGTTTAATTGTTGAAAAAGATATCGGGCATAGAAAAATGTCCCGTGCGAAACTCGAACCAGCAAACCCAACCTACTTACTTACTACCTACTTAAAGGTGTCCATTTTTTAAAAAAAAACCTAATCAACTCTAATCGTGCGGTATAATCACCGAAAATCAAATTATAAGATTTGTGGTCCCTGTAAACTTTATAAATTAATCCTTAAATCGAAAACCATGGACATTAACATTTTCTTTACATTCACATTGTTTTTTCTTGTTTTTAAATGGTACTTCGTAAAATATCGTTTCGAATTCAAAATGATAAAAAATAAAGTTACTGAAAGGAAATGCAGTGCATTAATTATTTTGTTTATTAAATACATTTAAACGGTCCGGGTCAGTTAGCAAAAAGTTTCTTTCATATGTGGTAGTTTTCCGTCGGGCGGCGTCTCACGGGTATTATAAATATTTGATTTATTGGAGAAAAGGGCACTGCGCTGCACTGTTTCTTTAACTAAACATAGACCATGCGTTTCTGGAATAGCGTAGTTTTATAAAGAGAAGATCTCTTAAAATCGTTGGAGGATTTTTTAATTTATATAAAATATTTATTATTAAGATAAATAAAAAAAGGACATGTTTTTTTGTCCGTGGGTTTATTAATGTTTAATACTCCCACTTACTAATTTACAAACTTTTACATTTATAATATGTGTCATATTATAAATGTAAAAGTTTATCTGTTTGGATGTTTGTCCTGATCACACCTAAAGCACCGAACGTGTTTAGTTGAAATTACAGAGAACGATTATGGGATACCTTTTATCTCGATAACGGGTTCCCTTAGGAGAAAATTTAAGGTACACGCGGATAGTAGCATATCTATTTTATGTAAGTAAAACATGTCAACAACTTCAGTAGTATTAATTTATATCCGTGTAGGTACACACGTACAGAACTGTTTTAACAACAGGTTTGGTTTATAAAGCGAATGTGTAAAAAGAAAAAATATATACATTAAATGGTATTACAAAAAATATGTATTTGATTTCCTTATGTCAATTACTTATTGTGTCTACCTTTTAATATTTTTAATAATGAAAATATTATTAATTTATTTTTAAGAGAATGGTACTGATTGTTCATACTTATTGATATTGTTTCAATTATAATATGTATCCTGTGTGTGATCATAACCTCAACATATTAATAAAAAGTAGTAAGCGAATTCTTTTTAATAGTATAATTGTAATATTAGAAAATTTCTTTGGAAAAAATAAATACAGGCTATTACAGTCCCACAAGCAGATAAAATTTAAATGGAACGACGAATGGAATTTTTGTCTGTGTTCGCATTACACGCAAAATCCACTAGATGGATTAACATGCAATTTGGTATGCAGGTAGTTAGGTTAGTCCTGGTAAACATTTTATCCCAATGTGCTGATGTAAAAAGGAGTGTTATGTCATAATTTTTTTTATTATTTACTAATTTAGTAACATAAATGCTTAGAAATGAAACTATTATTTACGGATTTTATAACGTGTAATTTTGTTTTTATATACCCTACGTTTCGATTGCGTTACCGTGGTGTACAGGGGGACTGAGGTGTTAGACGTCCGATGTCATAGCCCAAGGTAACTACTTGGGCTACCGTCAGCTTATATTTATTAATTTTTGGTCCGATCTTCGCAGAATATGCTTACAGTATCTTGAGGTCGTGCAGTGGTATGCTTGGTTTTAGATTTAATTTTGTTTATTACTGGATCCCAAGACGTTGGTAGCACCCAGCAATCTTCTCTATTGAAATTAGAATGTTTTTTTTTATTTCAATAGCCTCGCGAATCATACTTGGCAGGAATCTGTGTTCTTTTGCGAGGATTTAGGGTCTATCAAATCTGATGTAATGGTTGGGACGATCAAGGATTTGATTACAGACTGCAGACTTCCTAGAGCATCGGTGTTTCACGTCAGCTTTGTGTTCTTTTACGCGGGTCCTTACAGATCCTTTAGTTTGCCCTATGTAAGAGAGACTACATTCACAATCAAGCTCGTACACTCCTGCATCTAATACAGGGATATACTTGACAGGTGGGTAAAATATACTTATCTTTTTCGCCAGCTTGAAAAACGTTTATAAAAGCTCTCTCTTCAAGATATAGCCAATCTTATCCGTAATGCCTCTGATATACGGTAATACAGCAGGTATGGAGCATGCTATAAAGCAATCGAAACGTCGGGAACATAAAACAAAATTAAACGCGATAAAATCCGTAAATAATAGTTTCATTTCAAATGTGTAGTGTTCGCGTAAATACAAGAAAGCGTTATAAATGTTTAGATTAACGGCACACAGAAATTAAATTATTAAGTATTTGTTATTGTAGTAACTAAATAAATTAGAAACAAATATGGCTCAAATTCAACGCAATATGAACACAATATCTAAATGATTCAACGCGATGTATAATATTAATTATGACAGTTTCCATAAAAAATGGATCACGAAGCTTTTTACAGGTGTGCTGGCGATCTCATTACCACACCTATTTTCAGCGCTGGTGCCCGTCACCAGTCTTGATAGAAATTGTTTTGCTAACCCGAGTTTAAAGCGAGCGAAGCCGCGGGGAAAAATCTAGTAAATAAACAAAAACTTGTAATGGACCCTCATTTGGCATACATTTTTATATACGATTACATACATTTCTATTCGTATAAAGAAAATACAAACGTTCAGTAGATTTTACAGTAGAGGTACAAGCGAGCCTTTTATATGTACACCCATATTATTAATATGTATCCTGTTAAAATTATATTAGAAGAAATGTTGTTGTTTACAGGGATTTTTAAGAGCAAAAATTAAATTTAAATAAAAAAGGAACAAATTAATACTGGTAAGAAATAGGTATTTTAAACTATTGTTAAAAAAATTGTTATGTTCGTCTTTTTCAAATAAATAAATAAGTAGGACCAAAGTCTTAACCCAGAAAAAAAATATTTTGGAATTATATTCGTTTGTATTAATTTTTATATATTCTACGTTACCATTCTTATTAAATAAATAAAAAAATTGTTTGATGTAATTGAAAAAAAACTTTACTTACTTTTAAAAGTATCTGTTAATCCTGATCGAGCTATCACAGCACAAACAAATAATCGCATTAGCACCGCACTGTTCGCACTTGGCGCTCAATTTCGATCAATTGTATCCTACAGCACAGTGTAGCAAGACACGATCAGGATCACCGCTCCTTCGAAGCCACTGTTGGTGTGCGGGAACTCGGCTCATGTTTTATTTACTCGAGGAAATAAGCCGCGCAGGCGCGTGCGGCACTCACCGTGACCTTTCTTTGCCGTTCAAGTACTGATTTTGTTTTGATACGAGATACTAATCCGATGCGTGTTTGCGCATCCTTTTCTTTCACTTGTGCGTAAGTACTATCTTCATAATTTTTATGCTGACCAGTTGACAAAGTTTTCTTAGCGCTGTGAAATAAAAATTCGTACGCGCGTTTTCTGAACCTTGCCTGAACTAGTGACATTTGCTACTAAGTTATTTTGGAGCAGTCCCGTAACCGCAATGAAACTTGTTTTAATGTTCACGATTCCAATAAATCACATTAAATAGATAATGACCTATAGTTTTAAAATAAACTATTGGAGTAGATTGTTGTTATGGACATACACGTTTTTAAACTATGTAATTTTTTTTTAAACGATGCATGATGTAATAGGTTACTACAACTTTTTTTATAACAAATTTCTGATTAATCTTTATTATCAGCATGTTTAAGTCCATTCAACTTGAAGCGTCAACAAGTCGGCATACCTAACACATGTCTTAGAGGGTTTGCCCATACTCAACTCAATCATAGTGAGTAGTTAAAGCTTCAAAATCCTCGTACTGTAGATACTGCTCCCATCACAAGTATATGAGATTTGGGGATTTGCAAATTAGGAAGGATTTCCGCCATCACTGGTTGCAAGTCTCGGTTAGCTATTGGAGCCCATCACGCATTTGTGAATAAATGCCACAAACGCCATGCTTGGCTTGCTGATTGGCGATCACTATATCTCTCGCACGATATCCGGGGCATTTTAGTTCTGGTATATATTAAGATGGATATTCCTTCTGTCGGAGTCTGAAAGCACGAGGGTTTTACTTAACTAATATGATAATTTAAATGAGCTTCGTCTATGAGTATACTTAGTTACAGTACAGTAGTTTAGAAATCTTTGAAGTCGATTTTCAATTACTGTGATGTTGACATGATAATTAAATGATATAGTACCATCGAGCTCTTCTCATGATGGAACACGGATGTGTGTATGTATTAGAATTCTTAACGTTAGACTCAACAAAGTTTGAAAGCATTTTTTTAAAACTATAATTATTTCTGTATAATTTACCACAACCTCGCCAGTGAATTGCAAGTGTGTAGTCTGTGATCATATTCTGGATCGCCCTAACCATTACATTAGATTTGTCAGACCACATATCCTCGCAAAAGAACACTGACTCCAGCCAAGGATGATTCGCGAAGCAATTGAAATAAAAAAAAATATCCTGATTTCAATAGAGAAGATTGCTGGGTGCTACCACCTGCTGGGGATCCGGTAATTAATAAAATTTAATCCAACACCAAGCAGTTGTACTGCAAGACCACGAGATACCGTGGGACGTCAAACACATGAGTTCCCCCGTGACCACGGGGGCCATAAAGCACCCGATTCGTCGGGATTTAAAAAGTCTTTTTTTTAATGAAAAATTAGGCTTGCGTTTGACCTCAATCTTCCCCGATGGAAAGCGAAGATGAGGCCTAGGATGGTACACGCTTGCCTAGGTGTCAGTTCACTCTGGCCTTAAAGATATCCAGGTTATAGGTTTCCGGAAAAACTGACCTCGGCAGAGAGTTCCACTCCTTAGCCGTCCGCATAAAGAAAGAAGAGGCAAACCGCTTCGTGCGTAATGGAGGAATGTCTACAACATAAGGGTGGAACTGCTCGCTGCGTCTAGTCGTTCGGTGATGGAAAGGGGATGGGGGTATTAGGTTATGCAAAACCTCCGCACACTCTCCGAAATGAATCCGATAAAAAACCGAGAGGCAGGCCACTCGTCTACGGTGTTCGAGGCTTTGAAGTTTTGCCTCTACTAGTGAGTCACTGCCTATGATCCTCTTCGCTCGGCGCTCCAACGAGTCCAAATGCGGCGCTCCGATGTGAAGTACCGTCTCACCCCCGAGAGGATACTAAGTTTTTTGGCAGCAGTGTTCGCTATGGACTCGATGTAACGACCGAAATTTAGATTAGAAGAGAGATCTAGACCTAAGAGCTCAAGACGGTCATTTACCGGAACGGGGACATTCCGGAAAGTCGGAGTCAGTTGGAATGGACTCCGTTTCGCCGAAAAAAGGCAAGCCTGTGTTTTAGAGGGGTTAAACTCGACCAAATTGGCATCACCCCATTGGGAAACAGCCTCCAAAGTCGAGTTCACCCCCTCAATCATCGATTCCCTAAAAGACTGGACTTTTGCCCCAGACTTCGCATCGGACAAGTATCTCCCCGAGACTGTGCTGTCATCTGCATAAGTCTAATTAAACGCGATAAAATTCGTTAGTAATAGTTTCATTTCAAATGTGTAGTGTTCACGTAAATACAATAAATGGCTAATAGTAGTTATAACTAATGATCTTTTAATAGGCTGATAAAAAAATAATAATTCTATGCCATCTTGAGAACAAGATGGTGTTCTATAGTACCGGAAAACAAAGATGGAAATCTTCTGTGCCAGTAGTTGAGTGTATGTTTCTCGTCTTTCATCCTCTGTAATGCAGTAACATCAACAATTATGATGCTATTTGACATCTATATTTTACGAGACTTCTATATTTTCGTCCGTTCAGCGACTACGTGTCGTGACCTAGGACATTGCATGTAACCTGCTAAATAACCTTTTGTTATTTATTTAGTATTTTAAATATGTGTTATATCGATGACTTCTGACTATTTCACTTAATAAGAGTTGAGGTCATGCTCTGACTGTGACCTACCTAATTTAGTTTTTTCTTAGTAGTGATTTCATTGATTCTGTGAAATCGACTTGGAAAGTTTCGCAGTGCTGGCGTCGGAGGACATGCTGCATGAGGCCCTTGTGGTACCGCCTCGCTTGCCACTGCACTTTTTGTGAGTCGCCTCTTACTTTGATATGATTTTAAGCCCATTTTACACGATATTAAAGTTATAGACTAGCCTTTGCTCGCAATTTACTCCGCGTATAATCTAGGCGTACGGTATTGTTTTATTTATTACGTTTCTTTATAAATGTACACGTTAATTCATAAGCTTCCAAACACTGAATGTAACTACCTACTAAATTGTTTCTACCTACCACTTAAATTGTTCTGTGTTTTTTAAGCCATACCAGTATTTTTACTTGATTAAATATATCACAGTATTTAACCTTCGAATTATGAAATAAAAAAAACAGTTGCCATTTTACTTATGGCACAAATCTCGTTTTGGACGATCACAGTATTTTCCGGAATTTGTTTTGTTTTTTTTTTCGAATTATCTCGAATGGTATTTGACCATTGAGGTAGATTTGAGACCAGAGACCTCACCAACTGCCTGTGCCAGCAAATTGCCTATGCGAGGGTGATGTGTCTTCCATCAGATAGTCCTACTTTAGACATCTAAGTTCAGCCATGTGGCGCATTCTGACTATTGACAGCATGTTTCTTATCATCATCATCATCATCATTTCAGCCTATCAGAAGTCCACTGCTGAACATAGGCCCCCCCAAAGATGTTATTTGAGTTCCTCTGGCAATTCGAAACGGTAATCGCTCGATGTTTAGACCTGCTTGGAGGTTTATTTTACCGTTTACTTTGTATTTATATCGTATGCCAACATTCCGGTGTTGGCTAGGTAGGGAGAGTTCGTAGATTTATATCGTATCGTAATCTTTTGGGATCTTACTCATAGTAACATATGTTTAGTACTAGAAAATATTAAGCTGGTATTTAACGGAACTAACTAAACATTAATTATACATAATGGCACAAAGTTATGAAATGTAGTGTTAATTAGTCTCCGTTATTTATTTTGTACGACATCACTAACCAGTCTACTAACCGCTGTCACTAATGTTATATAGGTTAGTGAAAGTTTAAACAATTTGTTTTTTTAAATATAAACATTACATTTTCTGTTATAGTTTTTAATCAAAATTATTAAATAAAAACATATTATTACAAGTTTGTCACCATATGTACTGAATAGACCACATCAAACCAAATTAAACGATTCTAAACTAGGCATATATGACTCTATAAGTCTCTGCATAAAAGCTATTAGGCAAAATCCGATAATTTAAATCCCCATCTGCGTCATTGCGTAAATAATTAAGATATCGTACATTCCTTTCATAAAATGATTCGGTGTGAATCGTTAAACATTAGCTTTAAATACGGGCCAACTGAAATTTTATCAATGTTATTTAAGCGTTATAAAAGTTTCGAATGCGTCACAATCACAAGGTTAAAAAGTACATTCATAAAAGAGGTTTTGTTAACGACACGCGTATTTTTTCATTTCACATTTTAGGGTTATACGGAACGGTCAATGAAACTTAACTAAATATTTGGCACTCTTTCTCAGTTATCAGTATTACTATCGAGCTATCGATTTGAAATTATACATTGTTATAAAATAATTCAAAATATTTAAAAATTATCTATTATATATACGGCGCAGAGACTTGGTCACTGACCGATGCCCTGAAGTCCAAACTGAAGGTCTGCGGTCAAGCAATATAGCGCAGTATCTAAGAAGGGAAGTCTATTGATGACGTTGACTGCGAGCCAGGCTGGAGTGAGATTTGTGAATTGGATGCATCCCGATAAGTGGGCTAAAATCGTTACGTGGCGACGTGGAGAAGGTAGCGCGACAAATTTTAATGTAAATGTAATGATTTAAAGGATTAGTCGGCGTGGATCATTAGGTAGGATAGGAGTAAAGAGTTGAGTAAAATCTTTGCCAAGTAATCAGACAACTCAGGTTCTAAAAAAATAAAAATTTGGTTTTTGTTTAAATTATTTAAAATATCATATCCGGGCGATATAATATTTTAAATAAATAATAGGTCGGGAAAAAGTTTTTCGTATTTGATATACCAATCTTACAACATCTTTATGTGTTTATGATAGTTTATATAGTATATTTGGATTATAATATATATGTGCCATTTTGTTCGATAACTTGTTGCCATTTTTTATGTAGTGATATGTTGCTGATATAACACAGTGGTTATGATCGGTAAGGCACTTTTCATCACCAGTGACCAATCTTTTAAAAAATGTTTTGGTTTCATTACGTTTAAATAGAGAATCGCAAATGAATACACGCTTCACTAGATTTTTTCAGTGAGCTCGTGTGGCATATTTGGGATAATTAATTTTTTATATTCAGTCTTTTTCAAATGGGACAAAACTATTTTGTGGTCAACCCCTAGCTCTTCAGCTATGTCGTAACTACTAAAATGCCAGATGCTCGACCAGAACGAGGAGGAGGTCTTTGACATCAACATTCCCGGACTGAAAACGCTTGAACCAATTTTGTGCCTCTCTTACTGACACTGCTTTAAGTCCATAAACGTCACAAACGGTTTGTGTCGCTGTTTTCCCTTTTTGCAACAAAACTTCAAAATATATAGAATTTCTTCATCAGATTCACTTATATTGGCGGACAGAAAAATAATTGAAAAATGGCGGGAAACCGTTTTAAGTTTTTATTTTTCTGTTTTTAAAATGTCATCTGTTTAATGGTATAAAAACCAGCCAGATACAAACAACAACAGAAAAGATTTTACTTGAACTTTTTAATTATAAAATAGGAAAAAATCATCTCGTGAATAACAATGGAATTTTTTGCAATACGTCAAGAATTAAGTATTAATTGCACCTACATGCATGTACAATGGAATTACGGATCATTGTAAGATTATACGCCTGTATCATTGTTGTAATTTCTACACTACGTTGTCCTTTAATCTTATGAAAAACGAATCCTATAAAGTAAACATTTTATCAACGACAGCCAGCGACACGCTTTCCGTACCTACCTGCAGAGGTAGTTCCTTGTATAGTTTGGATTCAGCATTCGATCCTTACGTTAATTTTATGTTACAAATATTGGATATAGTAAAGGGAAGACCAATAAGCTCTCATGTTTTTAACACTGTCAAATATGTAGTTAGGTACTGTTGTCGGCTAGGAGGACAATAACTGAAATCTACGCATGGAACACATTAGCTCAGCAGTATTTTATATTTGATTTTTTCTGTTGTCTTTTGATTGGTATATCTTTTGAAATAAGTTATGAATGTTTTTGTTGGATGTATTGTTGCCTGAGGTTAATATACAATAAACTTTTTGTTTCTCGCTTACAACAAAAACGTGTTTCATAAAAACGTCGTTTTTCTGTGACTATTTGGTTTTTCTGTATATTCAAGAAATACCTTAATCGCTTTGGATGGAATATTGTTGACGATTTATTATGAACAAAAAAGATAATCATCGTTAAGTATACAAAATCACGCACTTGTATTCTTTGTTTGGTATCTTGGAATAAGGCTGACACACGAACCCACGGATTCTTTGTAAGTAAATGGCCCACAGATAGTAAAAATCATGTTGGATGAAGCAAGACTTAGTTCAGTTGTTACCACTATTACATTAACTGTAGTTTTCAGTAATAGTCTCCCGTTCTAATCAGGACAACATCTCTCTGATTGTATAATACAAAGCAACGCAAAAGTTTAATTGTATGTTATGTCTGTGACATATGAGGCCGAAAATAGACATCAGTTAAGAAGACACGGTACACGGTAAATATACGCGAATAGAAATCCACCCACAAAAACTGTCAACTAATTTTATACAATATGTTGATATGTCGTAAATGAATGTGCAAAAGAAATTTGGCTCTAGAGTAGTGTCAAAATTAATTCAGTGACCAGTCACTAAATTAATTTTGAGGTTACCTTTTAAAAGGCTAAATTATGATTTACTTATCTCTCTTTATCGAACTGTGGTAGCCTAGTTTTGAGTTTTGTGCTCACTTTAATAGGTATAAATAGGTTTCACACTTACCTTCTAGGCAAACGTGTGCTATCCTAGGCCTCATCTTCGCCTTCCATCAAGCGAGATTGAGGTCAAACTAGGCTTATATTTTATATATATATAAAAAAAAGGTTTGATTCTGTCTTAAGCTTCGTGGAGCACGTCATAAATTCAAGGTGAATTTACCATGTGGTCGGCGGAGAAGGAAAACATCATGAGTTAATCTGCGTGTCAAAGAAAAGTTAAATAATACATGGAGAAAAATTTACCGATGTTACAGTGAATTTGAAGTATGAGCTTTCAATTTATATCATATATATTGTTAAATTTCAAATTAATATAATTTGAAATTTAACAATTATTTACGTTATCTATCGCCTTTTGGTTTGGTTTTATATTCCCGACGCTTCGATTGCTTTACAGTAGTCGTGGTCACGGGGGGACTGAGGTGTTAGACGTCCAGGTATCATAGTTAATTCGGGCTACCCTCAGCTTTTATTTATTATTTTTGGTCCGATCTACGCAGAATGTATTCACAGTATCTTGAGGTTGTGCAGTGGTATGCTTGGTTTGATATTTAATTTTGTTTATTGTAATTATAGTTTCATTTAGAATGTGTAATGTTAGAGTAAATACAAGGAATCGTAATTTATATCAAATGTAATGTTCTTGGGTGAGTTTGGGACAGTATTAACGTTTTCAGTCAACAATTTTTAAGCACATATACACAATCATTCAGCAACTATATTAGAAAATAAAGGAATGAAATTGAATTCAATCAGTCGTATCCATTATAATACTTCTCGTATTCTTAATGCGGTCTTCATGGCAAGCCGTTTAATTCACAAAACACTATTTTATTTACTGATGCGATAATTGTATTTGATGCATACTGTTTTGCAACACTGAAGACACTACAGAAGCAGAAAGTTTTGTGTCTCTGTCCGTTCACGTTCACGTCATAGATACGTTTCATATTGGGTGTACGAGTATAGTACAATAGTGGACCACAAAATTTGATTTTCTCCCGATTCTAACTGTCGCATCGTTATGAAATTTTGCCATTGTTTCTTATTTTTATAACAATAAAGTAATATTATATCATGGTGCTGGTAATATCATGGAGCCAGGAAGTCAGTACTGGAACTTGTGGATGTATCAAGTTTTGGACCATTTGATGTATTTGATACATTAAATATAAATAATGATAAAGATGGGAACGTATGTTTTTTAATTTTTAAAGTACCATACTGTTATATGAGTTTAGTCATTAAGTTAATAAAGAGAGATACATTTATTTGGTATATGCACAACAAGTATAAGTTTAAGAAAGCAGATTTAACAACGAATATTTTAAAAAAGACATAGCTTTCGTCGAACTTAAATAAAATTACAATACATAGAAACAACATCGTTAACATTAACAGCACACAATTTATAGTGATAATTTAAACCCGTCCCCTTCCGTCTACTGGTGAAATGTACCAAAAAGCAATACCATTTACTTTTTGCTGGAATACGCCTAGGTACACAAGTACATACCTGCACTGTATTTCAGTGACACTCTGTTAAGGTAAATACATATAAACATTTATATTAATATAAAAATAGCAGCTTGTAAATGTCTCGTTGCATGCGTTACTTCTCAATACTTGAGAGGGTTTTGGAGTATAGGGTAGAATATATAGTGAAGTATGTATTCGTGGAGGAGGATAGAAGGTCTATGGACTAGTAAATATGTTTGGGACTTAAGAAACATTAGTTCGATATCTTGTCATTTTTTAGTTTTTAATAAAGAAGGTCATTCTGTCTCTGTCATCCTTAATAAAAGTGGTGCTTTGCTTTGAGGTCCAGGATAACCAAAATATTAAATATTTAATTAACTTTTTATTGTTGTGCTTATATCTTTAAATAATAAATAACGACGCAAATGTTAAAGGTCGAGAGGGAAATGAACGGACGGTTTCTTATTTTCATTGACAATGCGTCAGCGATTAAAATCTCTCTCCATATTAGAATGATCAAACGACAATCAAGCAGCATGCGTTATCAAGATTCATTGAGGATGTCCGTAATTAAGGATACGATTTCCATTTAGAGTATTTCTGTATAAAATTCAAAACGAGGCCTGTTCGATGTACGGAATTCCGTATGCTTAACACCATATTTATAGTATTTATATGAGTTTAATGGAGTAATAGTGACCCTGTACCGATAGCCGTCGTGAAAGTTGACCCATCTCTTGATGAAACCGACTCATCTCTACCAAGTTTGCGGAAAGCCGATGGGTGCCTTTCGTTGAGTTGTTGTTAGTTTGTGGCAATCAAAGTGATGAAAATCCACTTAAAATTTCGTTGGTTAAAATGTTTTAAAATTTTTATTGTTTATAGTTTTTAATATTTGATGATTATTTAGTACCGCCATGTCTTTAAAAATATAAAATTTGTAGTTCATTTATTGCGTATTTGTCGTGTGATGCGGTATGAGAAATTCTGCCACCCCCGTCCTTCCCTTGGCTATCATAAGAGTCGTGTAAGGGAAAATTCTTGAAGAAGATGGCGGATCATCAGAAGACCTATTTAAAAAATGACGGAAAAATCAAGACTGTTTGCGTCTAAGGTATGAAGCATCTGTTACTGCGAAAGTCAATCCATTTACCATGGCGTTTCTGGTAAAACATTGCTTTGAGAGGAAAGGCTTACGTCAACCAGTGGACTATTAACAGGCAGAAGAAAACAGAGACACAAACGTGCCCAGCGTGGTGTGTATGGGCAAACTGTCCTAGTAATGCATCATCATCATCATCATATTTTCAGCCTATCAGAAGTTTTCCTAACAAAGCTTTGACGGATCCTAATTTTTTTTTGTGAAGTGCCAACTCACCACGCAGTGGATGCGGGTTTGTGAGCGCAGTGCTGAAACCCTCGCTCTAGTGCTGCTACTCCTCATCACTAATTATTCATAAGTTAGGATTTGTTCTGCGAACCTCGGCGTAATTTACTAACACTAAAAACTAAAAACTGCTCTGTATAATGCCTTGGTTAGAAGCCGGCTAGAGAGCAATGCAATGATATAATTAAGTCAAGTCTCAATCGCATTAGGATATTCCTCTAGTGGTTAATGGTTGAAATAAATAGGATGTGGGATCAGGGTTCGGCAAAATTTTCCACTATCATACAGTCTTTAGAAACTCGTTAGTTAGCAGGGGTGCATCGCCGGAATGTTAGGTTGGCACATATAGAAAATATGTTATATTAATTTATATTCCTCTAGTTTCTAGTATTTAAAAATTAGTATTTAAATATTTATGTTAAAAATGTAAAAGTTTGCATTGTCGTTCCATCATATCTATATTGCTGAACTGATTTGAATGAATACTCGACCGACAGGTTGGTTATGCAATGAAATAAAAGCAGATAATATTTATTTAAATATATATAATTTAAGAAGTCTCGATAGCAGAATGGTTAGAAGATCTGCTTCCGAATCAGAAGATTAGAGTTCGATCCCCTATGTGGAAGGCTCGTACCAATGTGTTTATCGAAAGGTATGCATGTTTTGTGTCCTTAGCTTGGACAAGACGGCGACAGGCCCACCACCTAGTATGTTGTGCCAAAAAGGCTCTTGTGAAAAGTGGGCAGTAATAACTAAAACGTCTAGACATGTGACCACCCAGAGAATACGCTTGTGAGAAACATATTTATTGACCGGTGAAGGACACTGCGCGACGTGAATGTCACGCAGGAACTGCCACTTTGTTAGAGAATAATATGGATAGTTACTATCGAAAAAATCGCTATTTTAGCGAATCGCGGGATGAGAAAACATGATTTTTAAAATTAAAAAAAAAAAAATCTGGTGAAGCTTGCGTAGACGTCATATAAAACAGATACTGTTATTGATGAGACGTTCCAGCGTGTCTATATGAATCGTAAGTTAGATCAGGATAACACAGCGGCATAATCAGTGATGGGCAAAATATGAGATTGCTGCACAGATATCTTTAGCTTAACCGCAATAAGAGTTTCAAGGAAACATAACTATCATTATATCTATATAAAAGTACATATGTTCGGTAATGTTGCATTGCCACGAGCAACACACATCCAAACGGACAATCTTTTGCTTTTTTATATAATATTCTATCAGATTTACTGCGAATTTCATAGTAGGTAAACAGTTCGCAGTAAGCAGTTAAGATGCAGTAGAAGATTGAGTCGCCATCGAATTCTTATGTATTTAGTAGATTCTGTTTATTAGTAATTTCTCATAAAAAACCTTGACTAAAAGTGCAAAAAAACCTCATATAAACTTTGTAGTTGCTCTTGTTTACATACATTATAAATGCATAACCATACATATTGTATTCATTTAAGTTAGTAACCAGTGCCTTTTCCTGTACAAATATTTTTTTTTCTTTATTTTTTTTAAACTGTATAATATATACGACCTTGCGAGAATCAACGACTAGGCATGTGTTGGATAAGAGGTAATTGAGCTCATTGCTTTTAAATTTAGCGATAGTGAGCGGTTCCAGGTTTTATGATTTACGTGTTGTCTGCAGCAATAATTAGCAGTTTCTACTAAAGAGATTTCCACATTGTAGCATTTAAAAAAAATTTAAATGTAAATATATTAATTTGATCTTTGTTTGATCCATATCTCGATTTGATATATATAGATTTGCATAATTACTTGTTTATGGACTACCGCATTACACAAGCGGCCATGACAGCTTTTTGTGCTTCGGTGTTTAAATTTAAATAGGTTATATACATATAAAATACACCTTTCTTTGTAGATATAATGATTTTTTTAAGATAAAATAGATATCAAGGTACAGTAATTAACTACTTTTTCGAAATACGTTTTTGACATTTCCCTTAAACGAATTACAATCAAAATGTCACTGTCTGGATCGAGTCTTCTCGTGCCTAAAGTCGAATAAGGGTATGTGCGATGTCGGATAAAATCGTCATAAGTCTTAAGTGTCCGCGTAGTAAGCGCGGCGACTATAGCAAATCCTCCGTGTAGGAGAGGCCATCAGAGGATTATTAACAGGATGATGAAGAAGAAGAATAGACAATTGATTATCACACTTATACATATATAACCCCGCACATAAGGTTTAAAATGAGTGGACTTATTATCCAAAGGCATTCTTTGGTAATCAACACTGGAGAAGATAAATATTGGCAATTGCAAACTTTTGTAAGAAATATGAACTTGTACGAGTATATTAATTTATAAATCCCTTCATTACTTGGTGATCAATAATATCGGCGTAAGAATCCCGCCAGCCTCCTTCTTCCCTACATCTGCAACACCAAGCTGCAGCTGCGTTGCCGGCCTTTAAGGGTATTTGGGAGATAGGAGAGAAGATGAAGAGGGAAATGGGGAAGGGGAGTGGGCCTCCGGTTACCTCACTCACTTAACGAAACGCAGAAGCACAAGATGCTTCTACTTCACGCCGGTATTCTGAGAGGCCGAGGTGGTATCAATCCGGTAGAGCCGGCCCATTCGAACGGTGGCAAAAGCCGCCGCTTGGTTCTACCACATTAAACGATGTGTCTGGTACTTTCATCGCCAATCTGCTTACCGTGCGTAGCGATTGTTGTAAATCCTCCTTATGTGAGAGGCCTGTGTCTGACAGTGGACTATTTACGGGCAGGCAATGTAAGGGAAGTAATGACTAAGTATCTAAGTGAGTGAAGTAATTTGTGAAGCGTGTTTTTAAAATAATTAATTATCAGATAATGTATTTATAACCATGTTTAAATATTTTAGAGTACCTCATAATAATGTGTACAAACAGAAAAATAAAAAACAGAAACATAGGAAGTTCTGGGGTGAGTAAAAGTGTTAAATTTGTTGTTGTTAATATGAGTATTTTGAATTAAGGCTTTATTGGAATTATGGAAATTTAATTATCGAATGAGACGTCGGCAGAAGTATTGAAAAAGTTACGATTGTTGCTAAGTTGCTGTCATAAATAAATTGTATTTTTTTTGTTCATCAGTGATTACTTAGTATACGACGAGAGTTTCTTTGTCTCTTGTTAGTTACAACCATTGAGTTACAATCGCCGTCAAATTGCATTTTTCCTGCAACATTGACTAATCGAGTCTTGATTTTCGTTGTCATGTTTTATTAAGGTTGAATTGAAAGTTACCGGTTGTTGTCTGAAATTAAAACTTGTTGTATTTGCCTTTTGAATATAAATTGAATTTTCAAAACGAATAAACGAAACAGGTTTTCGTCGTATCAAAATATTAAATAAAAAGGATGTCACAAATATTGTATATAGTAATTACAAGTAAATTTAAGTCAACTGCTGATAGAGGCCCACGCCTCTCAGAGGCTTTCTGCTCGTAAACACCCACTAACTGTGACTGGGAAAAACCTTGAAAATGGCGATGAAGATCATCCGCGCTTACAAATGAACGTACTAGCCTTTGGCCATTGTTGGACATACGCTTCCAAGAAGTGTAAATTATGTTCTTATAAGTTCTTTTTGTTGTGTATAGATCCTAATAAAAAACCCAACTGGGCTATTTATACATTTACCCTTTTATATAATACACACATCATAAAAGTCTAAGCAACTTGCATGATATTACAAATTTACCATTTATATTAATTAATTTCTAAGTCTTTACTCACTAAAAGTGCGTAGGTATGTAAACTTAAAAAAAAAGGTAAAAAAAATTTTCGATTATGTTTTGTTTTTTTTTCTTAAAATTAAATGAAAGGGAATTTGTTTGAATTTAAGTGCGTTTAGTCTTGATTTTATAATTTTACCAACCATTTAAATAAAGTTAGGGACAAAATTGAATTGTTAGTTATTCTTTACGTCATGGAGCGACGTCATTTGACGGCAATTGAATTTTGTAGCCTCAAACTGATCTCTCGAGCGGTTAACATCGGCTGGCGTCTTGCAGTCAGTTGTATGTACCGGTCTTGCCGAGTGGTTGTACTCCTTTTACGGCCTGAATGCTGTTCAGCGGGTTCCCTTGTATTATTGTAGCGCTGCCAAAGACGACAAATAACACTTCTATGAATGCCAAAATGCCGAGATACCTGAGATTGATTACTTCCCGCTTGCAACATCCCTACAGCTCTTTGCATTTCGCAAAGCATTAATGTAACTTGGGGTCATAGCTTCGACGACGAATCTGCGCTCCGGCTCCTGCTAAACAAATGAAACAAGTAAAGTCAACAATATCTAGCAAATCCTGGGTTTCAGAAAAAATTTAAATCCTGATTTTTTTTATGCTTACAATATTTTTTTTTATTGCTGAGCACGTAGTAATTTTGCATTTCAAATTGCAATTAATAATTTTACTGGCGATGGCACCAGGAATCGAACCTTTACCACGGACTACTTACTAACGGCTCTTGGTGCTGAATTAATAAGCCATTAAATTAGCTCTCGAGGTCAATATGGATACTGGGCTACCACGCATATTCATTAGGTTTAGAAATAACTGTACTGTACCTTTGTAATATAAAGTAAAAACTCTTATTTGAAGAAGCTTTTTTAATAGACTCATTATATGGTGGCGACACATAATAATCTTCATCTTGTCCTGTAGGTGGCGCCACTACTAATCTATTTAATCTATTTAATGGTAGAGTCGGTAGAGGAAGACGTTCTAGAAAAAGGCCAGGTCAAGAGCGTAAACCAACGAGCATGCATGCGAAGATTGATGAAAGTGGAAGAAGCGAAATACGTATGTCAGGACCGTAGCAAGTGGAAGGAGATTGTTGGGAACAAGGCGTGAATATATACTATTTAATTGCAGCTCATGGAATAGATTCCAAGCGCCTGCTAGCAAATAAGTATGAGTTTGTGTATTTCGAATGTATTGTGATTGTACTTGTGTATCTTTGCTGGATCCGGCCACCTCCGATCTTATCGTATTGGTAACTCTTTTATCATAGAATAACAATAACACGTAGTTCTTACGGCAAGAAAAATTCCTTAATGTGTTTGCGATCATTCTCATGGTACTATAATATATGCATAATTAATTGAAGCTTCTTGTTTGCGATCAAAAGTCGACGTGAACGAAATCATCCATTTGTAAAAACCCCTTGCCCAGCGGATTGAGTATGGCCACACCTTATATATTATGACGATGTTGCTATAAAACATGTAGCAAGTAGCATAATCAGAACTGGAGAGTTAATATCATGCTTTGAGTGCAAATTTGAACTCGCTAGATTTTAAATTAAAGCCTTTATTTAGGAAATATTTTTTTTCTAAAATACTTTGTATTCTATACGTCTTCGAGCCGAAAATGGTGTGTTTAAATTCCAAATCGAAACTGCATTATTACATTTATTACGGAGATGACTAAATAAGAGAACTTTGATAAATGATCGTTGGTTTATTGTTGAACTAAAACCCACGGTGATCGGCCTCGTCGCATGTCGGCAGGGACACGGGAACGGTTTCGCATACATCCCGAGATGGGACTGCGTAGGGTTCTGTTACTCACCTGGGTTAACTCTGACATCGAAAAGTCCCGTACGAAAAATCAAAAATTAAAAAAATAACACTAAAAGCGATTAATTACGTAAAAATACTTGTTTGTTTCATTGGATTTATCTTTTTCTCTGAAGATGTACTATTTCTGAGTAGGATATTTTAATAAAAACTAAGTTTACAAGTGCCAAGCAATTCGTAGCGAAGCACGGGTAAGTACAGTAATTTAGTAAATGTAATTACAGTAACGCAAAAAGTTGGAAAAGAAAAAAAAAGCAAAGTACACAAATTAAAAAGTGTTGCCAAGAAACGTGGGAGCTTAGTGATTGGGGCGCTTTTTTTAATTTATTGTACGAAATTGATATGGAATGGAATCCTGATACCGGCACCTAAGAGAGATAATAAAAACATATTTTTTCAAGGACATTTCTAGCGCATATCAGCATGGCAAACCCTTCCTAAAAAAAGAGCAGGTGGTTGACCACCTAGCTATTTTGTGCGTAGAAATTCAAATTATTTCCTGGGTAGAATGTAGCCTAAATTATCCTATAAAAAGTTTACAACAAGCCGGCTGTAGCCGTTTCAAAGAGTAACCCGGATAAACAGAAACATACAGACAGAGATAAACAGACAAAAGGTTTAAAAGTTTTGTTTTAATTTTAGTTTTTTTGGTTCTAAGTTTAAGAAGAGTTCATTATTTACAGTACGTCACACGTACCCTTCTGAAAAAGGTCCTTCTCCAATTATTGTCACAAAGCACGGTCTTGAGCCACATACTATCTATTGACTTCCCGCAACACTATCATTGTGTTATATACAGGAAATTTGTTAATGATATGTTATTATTATTATTACTAGCGAATAGCCGCGACTTTGCTCGCCGGATATTTGTAGTTTATATTCGCTTCGTAGAAATTTATACTTATTACCATCAGGACCAACTTGTAAGACAAAGTCTAAACGTTTTTGTTCAATTTAAACGTCTTCTTTAAAAACCTTATGAACAAAGAAAGAAGACCTTCTCAACGAGCAACCGACAAGGAACTCTTGGGTCCTTTTTCACTGCCGGGTAACAATGGCATTTACAATTTTCGGTAGATGTGGTTTATCTAACATAAATTGTAAATGTCATTTAACCACCACAATCACAGACAAGATGGTTATTTCAACATCTATAAGATGCTGAGATATTTTCTTGGCAATAGATATAAACTCTCAATCGAATTTATATGGTACTGAAGACGAATTTGTGCCTGTTTGTGCATATTTGCGGTACTTTATAGGAAAACCTTAAAAATCAAATGGCGTCCCGACAAATGACGTATTTAGCCTCTCAAAAAACGCTAAAGCGGAAATACAAACTGATGACGAGCTCCAGCGAGTGAGGTGTCTAGCACTGCGATTGTAAACTTGCGTGCCAAGTATGACGATTATGGCTATACTCCCTCTTGTGAGGTCCATATCCAGCAGTGGAGAATTAGCAGACTGACGAGAAGACTATAGCATCCCCCAAGTACCATATACAATACTATATACTATGTACATAATATACTAAAAATGTGCACATTCCTTTATCTTGAGCAGCAAGATGTTATCTGTCACCGTCACCCATGGATATGATTGTGTGCTCATGCCGTGATAATAAATTAGTTATTAAGCATTGACGAGTGTAGTTAATAATTTTAAACTCTTGGCTTACTGCTAATAGAACTAAAAGAATACATAGGAAATGTTAATATTTTCCATTAGGTCTAAGATCATCGCTCAATGTAGCTTAAATTTTAATTGTTTTATTTACCCGACGCTTACAGCGGAGTAGCACGCGTTGAATCTAAACTAGAATCGCCGATGACCCTTGCCTTCAAATGACTCCGCCATGATCGGAATGATAATACTCGTACGCTAGGCTCATGGTCTTAGCACTTCCGATTTGGATAGGATAAATTGTTAATTTAGCGTTACAATGTTACAACGAATGTCTTGAAATATTAAAGGTTTATTGAGTGTTACTGTTACGAACATGTGACGATTTGGTACATGGTAGACCCAAGCGGTAGCTTTTGCTGCTGCTCGAATGGAATGAAAAAATGTGTCCTATCTACTGTTAAAGAAATATATAGTACGTAAAAAGACTTTCAACCACCGAGTGACTCGACGTCCCAGAGTCTAAACGCTTGACAATGCCTTGTTACGAGGCGAAACACGGGTCGCGTATTGATTGTTGGTGTGTATGGTATTGTCTCGTGTGTCGAGTGTAGTGTTTGGTAATAGTAGTCGTGAAGGCGGTGACGCTCTTTTTCTCTTTGGACTAGGCAATATATGCTATTTTAATGTTTTTTTCTTTAAAATAATGGATTTTTGCAAAACAACGTTTGTTTATATTTACTATAAATTTGTATTTTTTTTATCTTTTCATAAAATGGTATAGTTTTTGAAGTGTACGTTTAAGTGTATATTTTTATAACTTATTCTGAAAAATACCTACTAACTACCGAAAAGAAATTGGCATGCCTACTTGCCATCCAGGTGAACATCTTCCACTTACTTTCTTTGGTTCCTTAAAAAAATGTTTCCGAAAACTAAATAAGTTTGTATGTTGCATATATCAGCCGAAGCTGAGTCAGTTGGTGTTCGAACTCAGTAGCCAAGATTTCGTATTCAGCTACACCAGCCATTACTTAATTCGAAGTCAAGAACACTGTTCGGTCAGCTTGACCACGTCATTGCAATGTGAGAATCGAGTACTAGCATGCCGATCGTCACGTAGTCGTTTGAACGTTTATTATTAATCGAGAGCACGTAGTGTCGAACGTTTTGTAATGCGTCGTTTGATATCGATGTCCATTTAAATCATATGTACTCGTAATATGAACTTTACCATACAAATTACCAATTAAATTTTCGCGAAGGAAGAATATTTGAATCTTGACCTTATGAACACGTAACTTCACGTTTTATTCAAGAGCAGAGGCAAGGGATGTACGCTGTAACAGTAACACATATTTCTGCATGCCCCGTGAGAATCCAGGTTCGTTTGCAGTAAGTTCCTCACGAAATAGTCACGGTTGCTGAAATTTTAATGCTTTTTGCGACGTTGTTGATCACGCATAATATCGTTTTTGACAAATATACTTATCATTATAAACATAAATAAATGCTTGTATATTGCTTTGAGAAGCAATATATTGTTATATTTTAAGGTTGACATAATGAGAACATAATCCATTATAGACTACCAAATCTCGTTAAAGGTGTGTGTGTTATTAGCTCTGTAGACCACCACTCTTCAAATGGTGAGTCCATTTGAAGAGCAGCTTTAATACAAGCTGATCAGCTAGATGTTAAGTAACTATTATACATATATGTACTATTATTTCAAGTTTTCTGTATCGCTGAATGGCTCAAGTATACTGTATCCATGTAAAAGCCGAAACCTAACGCAAAGCCCAAAGACCCTAAAGTACATAATCTAATCTCTAGGTCAACGACGCCACATTACAGAGCAACGTGGGTACGTGGCGAAACATGTTTGTCCACGCGGCGATACCCGTTGGAGACTACGCGGCTGTATTGAGCATGTTAGTCTTATGAATAATGACATGCTTTTTCTTAAGCTTAGTTTAAATGAGTATTGTTCGTACTAATTTTTTACTATTACAAAGCAGTAGAAAAAACTATGAGAACAATTTTGGTTTAAAATCATTTCTTATAATCATAGATATTTAAAATACTTATTTTATAATTATCAAAATATATAAATTGTATAAAGTTGAAGAAAAAATTTCCATTATGTCAAAGAACCGAAACACATATGCATGAGTGTCCACCGGAACAAAAACGTGAACAACAAAATTGCTACAAGTGTGGTAGTTGTAACAATTTTGTCATTCAATGGTAAAATCCAAGTTTGTACGTTACAATTTCAATTTACAGATTTTGGACCTGTCTTTAACAGCACGCTCGTACCTTACGATAACAGCATTCCGAAACTGCTTCCTGTTCCTGGGTTATTACTCTATATATTATATTACTTTTGCCCGATGTTAACGTGATGTCCGGCGTCGATATAGGAAATAAGATATTTTCGACTGAAATCACCTGTGGCGCACGAACTCTACTTTCCTTCCTGTGTTGTATTTTGGATCCGTCATATTAGGTAATATTTACGAATTAACTAATTAGGTTATGAATCCGTGTCAAAATGAAAAAAAAACATGTGGATAAGCCAGTTTAATGCAATATATTAATATAATTAAACATTTGGTACATATATGCGTACTGTCATCGATTGGGTAGCTAGCGCCACACGGCGGCATCTGTTGAAATATTTATTAAAAAAACCGCGACGGCTCGAGTGACATTGTGTTCCTCGACCTCCTGTTTGTATTTGTAAGATACACGACGAAAAATAATGAGTTAAATATTATCACCGGGGATTGAGTCTAGTAACTTTGCAAATGTGTTGCGCCCTACCGCGATCACAATAAGTCAAGAGTTGTGGTGTGTGAGATCCTGGAGCTTTTTTTGAAGTGAAAATTCTTTAGCACCTTTGTGATTCGAAAATTCGATGAAACGAAAAAGCGACAGTAAAAAGAAATATATCTTATATATTTTGCATTAAAATTTAAAATAATTTTTAAGCTTGGTAAAAATATTATAAAAATAATAAACCTTTTAATTATCCTAATCACGAGTATTAGGATAATTAAAAACTAATAAAAAAAGTACTCTATATTTATCAAATTCTCTTGTAGGCTACTTTTCTGAAGTTTCACTTCTGCCATGTGTGAATTGCACACACACTTTTTTTTTATGAGAAAGGCGGCAAACGCCTAAGCGGTTTACGTGATGGTAAGTGATTTCCGTCGCCCATGTACAACTGCAACACCAGAGGAGCTGCAGGTGCTTTGCCGGCTTTTAAGGTATTTGGGAGATGGGAAAGTGGATGAGGAGGGGGGATGGGGAAGGGGAGTAGGCTTCCGGTTACCTCACTCTCCGAACTAAACGCGGAAGCACAAGATGCCTCTTCTTCACGCCGGTATTCTCCGAGGTCATGGTACCAACCCGAGCCGGCCCATTCGAGCAGCAGCAAAAGCCGCCGCTTGGCTAGAAAAAGTATAAGAGTGCGTATACTGAATTAAGTGCCGGGCACGCATCTCTGGCTGCCTTCGCAAGGTTGTTACGAGCATTCTGACCCACTTTCCTCACACTACTTGTTGTAAGTACCATTATACTTCACTAAATCTTTATGGAAGAAAATTGAATATTCCTGGCGCGACCAACCAACATCAATGCCAACAACAACTACAACAAATTAAATTTACGTTTTTATATTTTTTTACGCTAGTTGTTTTTGATATCAGAGATTTCTGTATGAATTAACAAAAGTGATTTATGGTTTATGATTTATGAAATGATTAGAACAGGAGACCTTTAGAAGATAAAATAAAAAGTTTCTGAATTACGTTCACCGAATATATTTAGCGGGAATATATCATATTGTTCCTCGGAGGTAAATCTCACCTGTACGAGATAGACCAGCAGGGTGACGATGCTCTGGCGACCGGCTGATGGTGGAATATCGACCTGAATATGCCGAACCCAATTTCTATATATCACATTTCAATTGAGACGGTGGCTGAGTTCTTCTGCTTATGATCCTGTGCTTTGGATTATGATAATATATAGATTATTTAGGTTTATCATATCGACTCATGGATTTATTAAACCTGATTGAATTTATTAATTTACACAAAATATATTTTTTTGTGTACTAAATTAATAATTGTTGTAATTTGTTCGTTCCGATAGAAAATCGATGTATGCTTTTGGATTTGTATTTTTAAGAATAAAGTAAAAAGTATTGGGTTTGGCTAACCACTTAGCCACGTGGTTTTCGAATTTTTTTTAAAGTTATAATTTTAGTTATATACGGAGTCTAAAAAAATATCAAAATGAGAAAGGTGAAATAGCACTGATCAAGTAGTAATCCTTTTTTGTCTTTCTTAACTAATTTAGCATCTGAACACGTAAGAACTACTATGTTCCCGTAAGGAAAATGGAATGAGGATCGTATTATTCAATTGTGTTACCTTTGTTGAAAGTAGAACTGACCTTATGAATCTTAACAAAGCAGCTTATGCCAAGATGGAGGATAAACTATTATAACTATTATTGAAAATTCTTAACTAATGTTTCGAGTATAGAGTGGTATTTGCACTGTCAGTTTGCTGTGAAATAAATACTAACGAAACATTACACGTAAAGATGACGTAGATATCGGTGACTGTCCAGGTAAATTGATTTAATTTATAGGTACGTGTGCTACTTGTAGAGGTAAAAACGTAACAGGTTTTTTTTAATGGTTTTTATATGCCCACAATATTGTTTGTTTTGTAAACTCGGCAGTATCAGACCCACGAGGCCCACGAGTGGAGGTTCTTATAGATGTAAGTAACGAGACTAACAAGTTGTTGTTTTGCAACAATAGTAAGTTCTACCCCGGCCTATTGTAGTTACTAAGTCACAGATAACTTTAGATTGATGACTCAGAGACATCTTCTTCATTAGCATGTTAATAGTCCACTGAGGAACGTAAGCCTCTTCTTATAGGAGAATTTACCATAATCACCACGTTAGGCAGGCAGGATTATTATCGTAGTACTAGGAGTCTCGCACCTCAAGAGAATAAATATCTTAGTTTACTCTATGTAAGAGAGACCACGTTAAAACACGAAAACTAAAAAATCAATAAGGACCCGCGTAAAAGAATATATAGCTATCGTGAAACATCGATGCTCGGGGAAGCCTGTAGTCTGTAATCAAATTCTAGATCGCTCCAACCTTTTCATCAGATTTGATAAACCCTAAATCTGTAAATAAACCCTAAACCGAAAATTCCTGCAGAGAAGGATTCGCGAGGCTATTGAAATATAAAAACATCCTAATTTCAATAGAGAAGTTGACTGGGTGCTTCCACCGCCCTGTGATCCTGTATTAAACAAAGTTACATTTCAAATCAAGCAAATCACTACACGACCTAAAGATACTGTGAGCTTCTTCTGCGTAGATCGGACCAAAAAAAGCTGAGGGTAACCCGAGTGGACTATGACATTAGGACGTCCAACACCATACAGAACTCTTGACCATGGGTGCTAAAAGCACTCGTAACGACGGGAGTATAAAAAACTAAAATAAAACGCGATAACATACTTAAACAAAAGTTCAAAGTCTGATTTTAATCTGGTTTTATTCTGTAAATTTCAAATTGTCAGGTATGATATTTATGATATTATATTGTGCCAGAGTTTTTGTATTATTACCGGTAACCCACTGTGGTATACCATAACATTTAAATTAAAGTTGCGTAAATGATTAAGGTTTGTTATTGTATAAAGACTGCTGTTATGCTCTTTTACTTTAGTGAGAAAAAATATTCCGGTCCTCGCCGTTATGACAAGAGTTGGATTTTCCAGAGAATACTCTTTACTGTTTATTATAGAAGTTAAGTTAACGCTGGTTTATATTATATGAAGAATTTCTCTAACGCGAGCAACATCTTTTCGCTTGTTAAGTCTATGATCTTCTAGTGTTAACATATTTTATGAGTTTCGCCACTGAAAAGTAATTAACGCTGTCTAAACTTCCCACAGCTACAAGTGCTACTACTTGGTGGTAAAGTGAAATTTGAAAGCGGTTTTCGTCAATATTGTCGAGGCTTTTTTATTCAGTTAAAATATGTTTGTGGCACGGGTGTACATGAAGTTGCAGTTCTTATAATTAAATCCGATTTTTAATACCAAGAAAAAGAAGAGACAGTAGTGTTAGGTTGGTTCTACAAAAAGTTATTTTAAAGGAAAAATCGAGTACCTCATCTTTCTTTCTGGACTTGTATTATTGGATTGGATATTGTTTTTCATTCCAACAGTGATCATGTAAGCTTAAATTTTTCATTATAATATTATCTATTAAAGATTATCGATTTTGCGGTGTTAAGTTTAACACAAACTATAGTTTTTATTGGATCACTATCTTACTTTTTAGAAGTCGTGTTTTTCACATTTCTTACTTATAAATGGTTTACAGTCTACAATCGCTTAAGTATTAGAAACATCTAGCGTTAGCGACGAAATTAGGATAAGATGATTTCAATTTAGGTGTTTTTCCTTGGATTATCTTTTTATTAGGTATGTCCATTGTAACGACCTATTGTTATTCATAATATTGTTAAATGACGTGAAAGATCGTTTAATACTATGTTAGAAAACATTCGTGGCGCAGACTGCTCGGAGTCGGCGAGTTGTTATTAATGGGGGGTGGTGTGTGAGAGCGAATACCTTGTAACGGGACTTTAAATAAATACATTGTAAACCATTACCAATGGGATAGGGGAATATAATAAACATATTGTGAATCCTTTCTAAGCGGAAAGGGGTATAATATATACTCTGAACCTTATCACAAGCGAGAAGTGAGTAGATAATAAAATAGTATTCTGCACTGTGAACAGATTCCGCCATCACTGTTAGACATTTATCCTTCCAAGAAACAACTAAAAGAAACTGGTTACTAAATAAACACTGGCGAAAATATAGTATTAAACTAAAAGCCAAACATAGTAGAAGATAATGTGAATGAATAATTTTTAATAACATTAGCGATAGGTGATTCTGTAATTTTTGTTTATTTTATTCTTTTGCCAAAGTTTTAGTATTTTAGTAAAATGTGTCAATCTACCATTTCTGTGATGACGTACTAATCATGAAATAAAGTTCGTCCTAAGTATTGTGCTATTTACCCAAACTTACGTTTAGTTTATTGCACATTAAAAAAATTACGATGTAATTTACTATCGATACTACGTTATCGCGCCCCAAATACTGTTTTAATACAGACTCGGTGGGAAACGTTTGGCCACGCCTCCATGCTCAAGACCGTTGGAGATTACACGCGCCCTAAGATCGTTTAAAATATTGTGTTCGCGATTTTGTTGGCTTTTGTATTTATTTATGTTATATTGATACAAAATCTCAATTAGTCCCAATGTTACGATCAATTATTTGAGATAACTTAATAATTAAGTACTTTTAATTGGTCGACCCACCGAGAGAGATTTTAAATTTACCACAAATCTTAGATCCCTTTCGCACGACACGCACAATAAAAAAATAATCTTTAGGCTCGATTCATAATCCTGGCGGTCAAGTACGTAAAGGTGCACGAGGTTTACCTACATTCCGATTACTAAGTACAATAGGTATCCACTCGCAGCTGTAGTGTTACTTGCAGCTGTACGTGTCTTGATTGTGTTACAATTTAAATGTAACATTTTGACAAGTCGTAAGAATATGTATAACTCTTTTTTTTGCGGGTGTCGTCTGTAGCGACTGAAAGATAATTCTTGAAAATATCGTGATAATTTCCGGGATCAGTCAAAAATCTGACCCCGGGAGGTAGCAGACGCCCGTTTTGGCTGATCATAAAAGTAATTATTACCAGTACACCTACATACATTCCGCAATCGCAATGCCAGACGCTCAACTATTTTAAGAAATAAAGCTAAAATATTTGCAGCGACGGTGATCATTAAAGTATAACTAGTTTACGGATATAAAAAAGATTGAATTTTAATAAAAGGTCACCGAAAAAGATCACATTCCCTTTTTCTCCGTAATGGATCGCATTTATGTAAGTGGTCATGTGACGCATTTTTATACAATCGAGTTTGTAATTTTGTGCGGAATTTGGTTTAGTAAGGTAAATTATTTGATTTCCGCATTTGTAATGTATACCTACGAAGTTATTTAAGAAATTATTATTTGTATAGATAAGTTTGGAATGCTTAATTGTATACAAAGGCATGGTTACATATCTCGGATTTGACTCCATGTTCTTATGTCCCATTCCAACTTGTATCTTGCCATCTTTTCCAAATGCACTTATAATAGACAATTGAGCAAAACATGATAATAAGGAATGTATATGATCTAATTTTTGATATCAAATTGACTTCGAAAATATCCCTTTCTGCCTTCGAAATCTAATGGCCGCCTACAGATGGTAGATTATTCGTATTATATATTCTAATGCCTACTACAAACAACTACAATAAAAGAAAATACTGCACAACGATAGAGCAGAAAACTATTCTTCGTACCGTAGTGCGCGTGGAGACCGTATTTTGGGTTCCAAACTTATGAGGTAAGTCTTACACGAGTAGTAACACTTTGGGGTTCGATTGTCGCTCCGTATATAAGCATCGTTTCCGTTAGCAATTGCTGTTACTGTTGACTTACAAGTTAGTAAATCATAAAAGTCATTTGCCCGCATCTATTTACGGATTTATTTTATTAAAATGAAATTGAGGAAAATTCCGTATTCCGTTTTTTATTTAAGTTTAATGTGCGACAGTAGGAACAAGTAGTACTTGGTTCGTCTAGTTTTTATTTTGTTTACTTTACGGGGGACCCTGTGTTCACTTGTGGGTAAGAATAATACGAACACGAGGAAGAGATATATTCCGATAGTCATTGGAAAATCAAGCGCAAAGCTAATTTCTTACGATTTCGTATCTGCCGGAAATAAGAAGAAATAAGTGCTGTTTATGTTTCAATATGGCTGTTACAGAAAGTTGTACTTTGCAAATTGGTATTACAAAACATAACAATCAGGAAGTAAACAGCTCCATTTATTTTGAACTTTGTGGATATTTACATATACATAGGTAATATTTTGCGATAACACATAACATTTTATATGTAAATATTTATTAATCGGAGCGCATAAATCACTTACATATACTATATAAAAATAGCAAATAATAAAAAAATCATATTTGTATTTTTATATTCTTGTTTAATACTTATGACTCGCCGAAAATTATGGTTTTCGTTTAATAGTATTTGTTTTATCAATACGAATCTGATACATAATATACATGCAAGTCTTAGATGTAAGAGAAATTGCTTGACGTGGTAGAGCCAAGCCGCAGCATTAGCTACTGCTCGAAAAAATCCCGCAACCCGCAGCAGCGGCAACCAAATGCTTAGCTAATCGAGCCGTTAAATCACTCATACACAAAATCATATCTGCGAAAACTGAAATGTCAAAACTGGAAAGAATTAACATCACGCGTTCTAGTTACTTCTGCCGGGACGGCTGGTGCTTGCGAGCGCTCGACCTCATGATCCCCATGGCCACCGCGGGGCTGCTTGGGTGGTCTGTTACCTATGTGAGTTTGGAGTCCGTGTAGGAAGGTGCGTCCGTCTTCCGGCACGCCTTGCCAGAGGGAGAGGGAGAGAAAATGTCTTTTCCTTAGCGTGGCTGGTGGGGACACAAGAGTTTATTTCCCCATGTACGTAAAATAAAGTGTGACTAAAGTATGCTTAATACAACTGTTGAAGTTGAGGTTTCTATTTCAAAATAATAATTCAATTTATATAATGATTTCGAACATTATTCTTTTTATTACGAATGCAGCGCTATCATACAACGTAAACAGGTACATATAATAGCGTATCTACTAACTCACCACAGAGTTTTTTTTATAAGAAAGTACTCTCAACATTACAAAATAAAAATATTATACTAATTACAATATAATTATCGCTATTTTTGTAATAAAATCTGCGTAAACAAATGGAATGAAATTGTAAATATGTTTTAAGCTGCAAAACCAATATCTATAAGCTTAAAGATGGCCACAATTAATGTTAAAATTGAGTTTTTGAAATATCAACGAGTACGTACGCATCCTATAGTATGGGTAAAAAGTTGTATGTAAATTGATACGCAATTAGGATTTTTCGATTGAAAGACATATATGTATATATGACTTTGACAAGGCTAAGCTATTAGGTAATAGCTTCATCCGGCTCGATGTGCCAAAAATAGATAGTGTATGTTGGGTAATACGAAAGATAGCTCAGGCCCCCAGAAGAGGCTGGTTCCTTATATATTTTGTTTTTTAACGAAGTACTAGCGGGATTGCATACGACTTACTTGACTGTATCATATGCATCACTACAGATCTCCGGCTCCCCGGCGTCGCCGAGATTATTGCGAAATCACGCATACGCGCACTGTGTCTAGCTGTTTATGGGTTCACATCTATTTCTTTTACATGCATGGTATGCTAAAAAAAGCATTGAATCTAACAGAAGAGGCAACAGTTCGTTCGTTCATAACCACGCGCGAATGTGTTATGTGCGATGTGTGGCCGCTAGGTGGTACCACCTGTCGCTCTTATGATTCTCCAGGTGAAGCGGAGGTACGTTACACGCAATTTTCGCGGTGATTCGAATTAGTTGTCATAATAAATAGACAACCATCCAGGACCGACACTAAGACTTTTTCTTCTTTTTAAAACTAAAAGTTTTATGTTTCCTTTTTACAGTCTAGTACCTAAATGTTCATAGATTTGTTATAGAAAATATACACCGGCCAGGTACGCTGGCGCACCGAGTGTTCCATAGAATCACACTATATATCTGTGTTACATATTTACCTAAAAATTTTGGTTTTTTTTTCATTCAGATCCTTAGCCCGAGCCCCACTTACTCTCTCTCACTTGACCGGTTTTTATTATTTGATGTTTTACTTTAGTTTGCATTATAATTATGAAGGCGTAGCAACAGGGCTCCGTGCGGAAAGCCTTAAATTTTCATAAACATTGAAAGTAATATAATTACGTGTCATTATTATTTTTACCTGTATAATCGAATAGCATAATCAACAATAAAAGAAAATATATTTTTCGCATTTTTGTCATCAACTACGCATGTCAAATCTCTCGGTGTCTTAGGGGACTGTCAAGAAAAGGGTGGCGAAAAAAAATCTCAGGAATTTTATTGATTCAATCTTCTGAAACATCTGAATATTCCGAAAAAATAAATTAAGAGCCACAACAAAAAGTACTTATAAATGGGTAGGAGTTAAGGCTTGTGGATACCACTGTTTTTCTTGGAATAACAAACTTACTTGCAGACTTAGCACCGCATCATATGCAGTAAGAAAAATAAGATGCTAGGATAGTTTATTTTAGTTATGTCAATAGGTTTAAAAAATTTGTTAAACAAAGACTTTATCAAAAGGGTTATTATAATATGAAGGAATACATGGATGATAATAATGGGAATGAGTTGATCGCTCCCAAGCCGTTTCTAGAAAAAAATATTGTAATATTATATTACAAAAATGTTATATGTTGTTACGTTGAATAAATTATTTGATTTGATTTTGTCTACGTACTTCGTAATCCATATTATGCCATTGCTTTCGGCAACCATAATCAGATATTGTGAGATATATAATTTAATCATAATCGGCAAATTGTAACCGGCCTTCAGTCTAGCTAAAGAAACACTGTTTTTCTTTTTAGTTCCAAAGTTTTGATGGCAGTGTCATGTAAAAACTAGTTAAGTAGTCAAAAACGTTTTGCTGTTGAGGTTGACAAACGAGAACATAATTACTATATGGAAAGTCATTATTTTAGCTTTAAGTGTAGGGTGTATCTCACTCTTAATATATAACGATTTGGAAAAATTATGAAGGTAAAGAAAATTTCGTTTAAAACTGTTGGTAACTTTTTATTGGCTTACAATACTCAACACTGCTATTTACAAATATTCATCAATTAATTGTTTGTCACCCTTCATAGAACTTGTTCTGCTTAAACGCTGCTGTCAGTTTCCTTTTCTTTATTTTACATAAAGTTAAGTCGGACGTTATTATAAAATAAAATAAATAGTCATTCATCTCAGACGTCTGCGAGTAAAGGGCCACAATGTGAAAGAGTTTAGGTGAATGTGTCACGCGGTTTTAGGAAGTTGGAGAATTTCACAAATATAGTCGTGACTACACAATTTGTTTTTTCTCAGTTTTTTTTCCTCACGGTGTTATCCTTCACCATTGAGCACGTAGCAAATCAAAGTAATAATTTTTATTAAACATTTTAATAGAACCAGACACTTCACGTGTCATATCTTGAAACTATTTAAAATTCTGTTGTTATGAGTCATATTAGGATTTATGACACTAGAAGATTGAGTGACTGAGAAGTATTCTAACGTATTCAATTCACTTATTTGTTTTAATGAAGAGTCGGTGATTGAATCTATAAAATCGCGATAACTAAATTCAAATTACAACTACAGTAGACTTAATTACAGTAAAATAAGTTTTATTTGGTTTTCTGAATGAAGCACGAAGGAAGTATAAAACATTTTCTTATGGTTATTTTTACCCTGTCACATAATATTACACATATTACTATAATTGATATTTATTGCAACATAATCATAGCACATTAAACAATTAAAATATTGAATAACAGAATACACAGCACAGAAATGTTAACACATTGAAACGTATTAATTAGAGAAATGTAAATTATCCTAATTTAATTTCGGCCTAACGCTTTAAGTATTAGGCTGGTAGATTTATCAAATATTAGACCCTCAAATTTAATATAAGAGTACTATATAATGACAAAATAACTTTTTTTACCAAATATAAAAAAAAAATATGGCACTTAATACATTTTAGAAAAATAATACAATATTAATATACAAATTTATCTTGAGAAAGGTAAGCACATAGCTTACAGTTTACAGCATAGCGTAGGTACATAAATAATAATTTCCTGCTAATATTGATGACTAAAATGGAATCAGTAATTCCATACAGGTGTCGGACTTACAGAATTGTCAACTCCAATCTGATCATGGATGTCGTAGAAGGCCACTAGCGACAAATATGATCAACATTTGTGCATAATGTTTTTGTCTCATTCAAGGCAGGAAATTATCGTAGTAATATCTTTGTATCTTAAGTGATAAGGGCATAAGATTCGAATTTAGTTTCAAAATATTTGTATCTAATTACGAGTATAATAGTGCGTGTGATTAAAAAAATTGTAAGACATCTGAATTGTTAGCAGTAAAAAATTTATGAAGTGTATTGTGGATTAGTCTAGAAAAGAGTTTATCATTATTGTAACTAGTAACATAAACGAGAATTTAGTATATAATTGTTTTATTAACGAATATCTTTGTGTAGCGTAGTCTTTCTCTAATAGTATATTTTAGTAACATGTGTGACTGTATTGTATTGTAAATTTTTTCACCTTTTTTACCAATTTACTGAACATAAATCTGTAAATTACAATAAAAATATAGTATCTATAGCCACTTTAATGGTTAAAATAGGAAGTCACTCATTTACAAAACGTTTTAAAACCATATTTAATAATATTTACATAATAATTACAGGTAGTCATTTTAATATGGTGGTTATATCCGAATAGTCGTAAAAGCATATGCTAAATAGATTCTTACCACACAGGTTGTGCTTTACTATCAAGGAGGAATTAAATATTATATTATGATTAATGGGATCATTATTTATCATCCTTACTTGCACATTAGTTCATTCTTATTGAAACAATATGTCACTTTCGTCACCGTTAGTTACTCAACCAGTCTTGTTTAATAATGTCGGCACCTTTCTCTCCAATCATAATCACTGCAGCGTTTGTATTACCACTTACTATAGTTGGCATAACACTTGCGTCTATTACCCGGAGTCCTTCTACACCGTACACTCGCAGTCGTGGGTCAACAACGGCCTTAGGATCCCAAGAAGGTCCCATTTTCGTTGTGCCACACTGATGATATATTGTCATTGATATAGTCCTTACTTGACACTCAATGTACTCATCTGACATAAATTTATGTTGTTTACAATTTGGTAATGGTTTCATATACAGCCTCGAACCGAATTGTTTGAAGGGTGAAGCATTAGCCACTTTCAAAGCTATTTTAATTCCTTCAACTAGCCGATTAACGTCTAAGCGATCTTCATGATACCGAGGATTCATGATTGGATAGTCAAAGGGATTAGAGCTACGTAGTCTAACGTACCCTCTGGTATTTGGCCTTAATAATAGAGGCATTATGGTCCACGCATCTTTATTAGCGATTGGTTTATATACAGTATCATACAGCTCATCTGTAAGGCCTAAAATCTTTCTTACTATTTGACCATTGTCTGACGAAAAAGATGCCGGTGCCATATGAAACTGAATATCAGGCCATAAGCCGGAACTGTTAGCATATTTTGTGTTTACAAAAGCAACGCCCTCCAATCCGCCTAAAGTAGTCATTGGACCTCTTTCATTAATTACGTAGTTCATTGTGACTGGGAATGCTTGAAAGCGATTCTGTACAATTGCGACGGGTTTGTCGACTAGAAATGTCAGTCCTCCTACACCGACGTGATCTTGTAGATTTTCACCTACAGGTAAATCTTTTAAGACTCTAATTCCAACGTCTCTTAAGTGATCTTTGGGACCTATACCTGACAACATAAGTAATTGTGGACTGTTAATGGCTCCTGCCGATAATATAACCTCTTTTCTGGCGATCACCACTCTTTTCATCCCGTGTTTTATGAACTCAACTCCGTATGCTTTCATAGTAACAGGATTAATTAACACTTTGGTAACTTGTGAATTAAGTGATATATCGAGATTATGGCGCGTGCGTACTGGTCTCAAAAATGCTTTAGCCGTACTGCACCTAGAACCACGTCTTATCGTACCTTGTGCTATCATAAAACCAGTCTGTACTGCTCCATTTATATCTCTATTTTCATATCCTATTTCGACTCCCGCTTCAACGAAGGCAGCTACTAAAGGTGTTCTCCACGGTGCTTCCTGAACTGTTAGGTATCCCCCCCTTCCATGGTATTCGCTTTGAGACAAATAAGGGTTTCTATTGTCTTCAGATTTAATGAAATATTTAAGTACGTCTCGATAGCCCCAACCAGGATTTCCCAATGATTCCCATTGGTCAAAATCATATCGGTTACCTCTCACGTAGATCATGTAGTTCAGAACGCTGGAACCACCAAGCACCTGAAATGAGAGTTATATTTTGTTTTATCAATAGTGCATTAAATTTGACTGATTATAATGAAGGGTAAAAGTAAAGCTAGCCAGGATATCTGCCTCCGAATCAGGAGACGTGAGTTCGGTCTCTTATTCAGAAAGCTCGTAGCAATAGTTTTTCAAAATTTTCTACAATTTTCATCGTCGGCTTAGACACTAAGCAGGCGACAGGCTTACCGCCTGTTATATTGTTCCAAATAAGATCTAGTAAAAAGCTCCTGATCTCCCAGTATAAGGATACGGTCGCAAAAGTTATTTATTCTCTTGGCAATCATCAGCTTGTCTTTCTAATACTTTCTTACATTCCATTTTAAATCTTACGTGACTATAATATTTCTTTTACATATAAGGTGGATTCTGGTTATAAAATATTTTACTATTCCAATTGTTCAGATCTAAACGTTAACTATCGCGGATAGTCTTTGCCCCAGCTGACAAGATTTGATTATTTTCTCGTTCCGACGCTAAACGTGGAAATGCAAATTCGATCTTGGTACAATGCCACAAGGAATAGAGCTTCAGCATAATATATATTTTTTTAATATAAAGGAATAGAAAGTAATACGAGTGCCAGAAGCTACCGCACATAAAGTGATCATGAATGAGCCCTGAAAAAGCCTTAAAAAAAATTAAATCGCTTGATTTAGGAATGACGACCACATGTCTTCGTGTTTTGGAGAGTCCTCACGAATTGTCTAGCAAGCAGACTTGACGACTTCCGGCATCCCGAACAAATCGGTTTCCGTAAAAGGTAAAAAAGGTAAAACCACAGACCGTATGTATACATAAGTAACATAATTTATATAACTAATATTGTAAGTGCACATAAGGAGCTTGTTGACAGACTTCAATAAATAAATCAGTTGTTGTGCATAACGTGTTTGAGATGGAACCTACACCACAACACATACTCGTACTACTTCGAGGAAATCGAAGAGCTTATCACGCATAGTGCTCAATGACCTCAATAGTGTCTTCCAAGGGTTGATCTTAGGATGAACATGGACAAGACGAAGATCATGTCAAACGTCCATGTCAAACCAATGCAGGTTGTTGTTGGGAACAATAGGCACGAAGTTGTCGACGTTTACTCTGGACGTACTGGATTATCCAACTAGGTAAGTCCAACTGCGACCACGAGGTCAATCGACGAATCCAACTCGGGTGAGCAGCGTTCGGAAAAATACTTTACACCTTCTCGACGAGTATAGCTCAAAACCTGAAGGCCAAACTGTACAACCAGTGGGTGCTGCAAGTCATGCTTACGGAACCCGCGAGGGGTCTTTCATTGCAGGCCATATAAGCTCAGTGAGCTTCGGAAAGTGCTATGGACGTTGTTTTGCTGTGTCATAGAATCTACAAAGAACGTACCAGCAGCAGTACTAGAGTAACCGACATAGTCTTACGACTCCTTACGGATCGGCAAGCTGAGTTGGCAATAGGCCGATAGCTCGCAGCACTGACAACCGTTTGGGGAAAGAAGGTTCTGGAATGGAAACACAGTACAAGCAAACGCGGTGTAGGACGGCCTGACGATGAATGCATGTGGCTCAGGACCGAGCTTTAATAATGATAATAATAATTTTAGAAATTACATTGTTATTGCCGTGTGGTAGCGGCGTAAGAAACTACTGACGACTCATGGGTGTCGTAACAGGTTACCATGGAAAAAGTGTTGAAAATCTCATTGCTAATTCCGGAAGCAAATCCAGCGACGAGGTTCAGCATCAGTCACGTTCTATCTCCTGGAAATGTAAAATGTGGGTTGCGGAAACGTATGACTACGTCGAGCCGCGCCAAATGGAAATACCGTTACCTCTGCCTGCAAGTAAATGTATTACTAAGCACGTTAGTGAATTATAAATCTTTAAGTACGAGTACCTTCCCTCTTGGCCAACTGCATCTTCGTTTTTTAAATCCTAAGCATGCGTAGGGCGTGGGCTCCGTCTTATACTGCCAGTCGAGCTTCGTTAGTTGTAGGTATCCCGCTAACGAAGGGACGTCGGTGATTTCATTTTCATCTGGACCTGCAAATATAGACGATCTGAATTATTTTATGAAAGTTAAACACTATAAGTGTTTAGTAAGTGTAAAGTTACTAAATTTAACGACTGACGAAAATACTCCCTAAAGCCTCTCCACTTTCTTTATCCCAATATTGTTCATTTTTATGAAATTTCTTTATAAACTTTTTCACTTATTTTTCAATTAGTTTAATGTTATGTTGAAACTTATTTAAATTGTAGTTAGTGGACTTACCTAATGAGTGATGTGACAATCTACTACGTCAAAATGATCTAAATTATTTTGACGTAGTTTGAATATTAGTTTTTAGGGATCCGTACGGAGCTCTATTATGAAGTCTGACCGTCCGTCCGTCCGTCTGTCCATCCGTCAGTCAAACGTTTAAGGGGCTTCTTCTCTTTTGAACCGTCATAGGTAGCGGATGGAAATTTTCGCGGAATATGTTCAATTATAGCCAATATCCTAACAAATTATATAAAAAATCTAAAAAAAAATATTAAGGAGTCCCCTATATAAGTTTTTGTTATTTCATTGAGTTTTATTTTAGCATCATCGTAAAAATGGTATTTCATAGATGCGTCAAACTAAATTATAGTGCAAATTCTAATGTAAAACAATGAAAACCAGACAAATGTGAGTTGGGCTCGCGCTAAGGATCCATAACTGAATGAAAGTACAGGTTGTACTGTGTGTTGTTGGGGATCAGGAAGGCCAGCGTAAGCACTAGCCTTCTCGGCACCTCGCGGCGGATCCGGTGTATGGCTCTTTCGCTCTCGGAGGATAGGGAGAACGCCGCGTTTTAATACCAACAAACCTTTCCCAAAAGCGACCCCACCACGGCCCTACCAGAGCCCCGAGGAATAGAGAGAATAGCTTATCGCAATAACTCTTCTTCCCACGCGAATTCCCCTCGGCTGGGTAATGCAGGGAGATGTGGTGTAAAGCAACGAGACCAAGCCACGGCTACCAAGACCCCTCCCCCTCTTTTCTATCAGACGAAGGATCAGATGCGGTATCGAAGACACGGGATAATCACAATTCAATCAGACTTAAAAATGTGTTGCATATAATGCAGTCGGCATTTATTATAATAACAATATGAAATACTCACCAGTCTCTAATAATAGAAGATTCCAGTCTTTCACTTCGCTCAGTCGATTTGCCACCACAGCTCCGGCTGATCCTCCACCCACTACAATGAAATCATACTCTCTTCTAGGTTCTTTGTCGAGTACCTTCGCTTCGGGATCATACGAACTGTAGTTGTGATACGTAAGCGCTCCAAGTAAAAGCGGTATCACCCATAGACCCGTAACGCTGATGGTCTTCAGCGCAGTAGATGCCAACAGTACGTGTAGAGCCATTTTGTTCAAATTTGTCACAACTCGGGTAACCGAAAGGTAGTTTAAGTTCTGCCACGATCACAGTATACAAATATTGTGACGCTTCGGTTTTGTGGTGAAGACTCTTATTAGACGTTATTTTTATTCAATGTTCTGCTTGGTCCTGTCCGGGGGTTTAGTTCTGCGCATCGCTTTCTCGTCTATTGCTGATGGTGGCCGCCGCGACGGTAACATATTAGTTCGCATAGCAGGGGTGGCCGAAGACTTGTGCTGTCGTATTTCGTATCTGAAAAAATATTACAAAAAATCTTAATACCCTTGAAATATTAATTTTGATCCCTTAAAAGTGAGCTCGGAAGTAAGTCAAGGACACGACCGCAAATTTTGTAAGTTTTTATATACGTTTGAAGCCTTTATATGTATGACTCGGTGCCTTAGATGCTCCTGTTTAGATGCTACAAAGTTTGTGAAAACGGATGGACCGATTTAAATGATTTTTTTTTTGTTTGAATGCTGCTTAAAAATACTTTTATTTGATGTTAATCAGCATTACGTGTCACTGTAGTGATCTGAGTCATCCAATGGATATTTATTTTAATTGTAATTGTCTGATCCACTTGAAAAATTTAGTACGCAATGTAAAGCCTATAACACTGCAATAATATGATAACTTTGACCTGATGCTGCAACCACGATAGTCTGCAGACTGCCCAATAACCCAAAAACTTACACCAGATATGTCGAGCTCATTACATTAATATCGGTGAGCATTTGGCTTACAAATGGTGACTGCTTACAAAGGGTCTGACGATGGAGCATTAAGGTCACAGAGGCTCAACTTTATTGTTTCAACTTTTTTTTTGTCGTAATTGGTGACTAAGTGAAGGCCTTGATAATCGCAATGGCTACCGCCAGATGGCGGGATAACCATCGCGAAGAATACCAATCTTTTCTCAGTAATTCCATAATATTTTCGATAAAATCTCTGAATTACTCTTATGCTACATAATGACATAAAATAAAAAGGCTTGTAAAGAAAATTTAGTTCAAAAATCCTAATATAAAATAGATCTGAATATCGAGGACAAAAATATGCTCTTACTTTTTTCCGAGATTGCCGAGTCGAGAGCCGCTAAGCAAAGCGGTCTAATGAAAATATTTATTAACATTTAGTGGTTTTCATTCTAATATTATTTTTTTTGTTTCAGGTAATTAAGCGTCTTCTAAATTTTTTATTGCTCAATGGATGGAATAGAGATTAAACATCAGTCAGAACACGTGTAAGTTTATTTTAATATCTACACACATTTAAAATAAACCGCAAACATTTCCCGCCACTATTATATCACTGGGCCAACAAAATGTGAAAGATGTGGTAAAGCGTTATTTGTTTAGCGGGAGAGAGATGGTGTTGTTATTTCCTGCTGATGCGGAAGATTATGTTATGATCTAATCTAATTCCTGGGCCATACCGCAACAGTAAACGTGAAAGTGAACGTAAAAGTTATCGGTGACAATATATTATTGTTAGCATAATTGTAAAGTCGGTTAACAATCAGGAAGGCTTTATTTAAAGCTCTGACTAACTTTCTGAACCTTACACAATAGACAGTGAATGCATTTATAATATATGAGATTAAACTTAGCAATTACTTATTAGTCTAGGAGCTTCATCAGTGACAATATATTATTGTTAACAAAATGATCAACTGGTCTATTAATTAAGGACTTATAGACTTTATTAAAAGCTCTGTTACATGTGTTACTTATAACTTGACTTACTTTCTTTACCTTACGCAATTTTTCTTTTTAATTTATTCTTAGAAAACAATGAACAAAAGTAGTTTGTGGTATATGATAAACTGCAGAACCGTTTGTTAGCGAAATTACTACTAACCTTCGTTACATAAAAGGTCAAAATGTGAAGTTGCCGGTTTATATTGAAAAATCCAAATACTGTTTTTTGAGAAAAAAAATTTTGAGGTCTCCATGTTTAACTCAAATACTGAATGTAAAAACAGTTGAAAGCATAACAATAGAAGTCATAACATTTTTGAATTTAGAATGTAATAGTTATAGTGTAATCACGAATCTTGCACGATGCAGGTTTAATTTTAATTCAAATTGGCCGTTCTATTAAAACGGCTACTTCATACTTAAGCCCCTATTATTATATTGATTCTTGTAAAAAAAAACATAAATCACGGTATGTCCAAACGGCTACTTCGGCTTTTGTATTTTTTCTGACTAATATAACTATGTGTACAAATATTTCCACTTTCCTTTAAGCTGCAGCATAGTTTCTCAAAGTGCCTGACAATTATATTTATTATTATTTCGCCGTTATAATTTCGGATTATTGAATTAGTGCGTTTAGTTTCTTGAGTAGATAACCATTTGTCGCGTGCTGTTCTCGTAGGAAGCGTCACGATTACTGATTGCCGTGGGGTTTTATTTTGCCTACTCCACCCTCTTTGCCCTTTCTTTTTCTCCTATCCTAACAGTCTTTAAATAGTCCACTGTAAGACATAGGCCTCTCCCACAAGGAATATTTCCCATAATCGCCACGCTCGCTCGGTTTTCGAGTACCAGACACCTCGCACCGTCTAACGCTACTGCTTGTCATCAGTCTGCTTTACTTTGGTCTTTGTCGATGTGGTTTTCCCGCCGTCTAATGGCTTTTTCAATTCTAATTTTTTTCTAACGATTTTCATGGCTTTTTCACACAGATTAAGTGAGTTCCACGATTACAATTCTGTCAAAATTTGAACTATAAAGTTGTATTAGTTCAGTTATACCAGATAAACTGATTTTTTATGTACCATTAGTTGATAAATATATTTTTCTTATAACATTGTAATTAATAACGAGCAAACAGTTAACCTGATGCTCAGTGGTACTTGCAGATCTAGTGACTAAGATAAAACCTATCACAAAAATGGTAATTATATTGTCGGTAGAAAAGCCTATATAGACGGCAGAAAAGAAGACTTTCCTCTTAGTAAATTCACATCTTACAGAACCCAATAATTAACTAGCCACAGTACCAAAACACATTAATAATTGCATACTAAATACTTGCCACTTTTACGCATTTTTGTCATCAACCGCATATGTAAAATTTCAATTAGTTATCATTTATTTGTTGAGATAAGGATTCGATAAGGACGTATTTTATTTACTACGTTATGGAGTAATACGTTGGGTTCACATGATGAACATTGACTGATTACCCTTGCAAGTGGTTAATCACACCTCCTATTCAATCCACTGTTCTGAAATATCCAGTTCTTTTTTTTTTAATTATTATTTATTTACATTGAAACTATTACCTCAAAATTATAGATAAGAACAATGCTTGTATTGTGTTGTGGGTTATTGGAGCATACCGACAACTTTGGTAATTGCAGAAAGGCGTCTACGTATGGTACGGCAATGTTGTATGGGGTTACATATATATACATAACATTACATCATACGTCAGATTTTGACATTAAACAATGTTACGTTTGAGGATACAGAAATTGTTGATGGCTCGGTACGCTACAAAACAAATAGTATGCACGGTATTCAAAGATTTGTTACGTCACTCGCCTTTTGGTTAACATGATAGCGTCAGAGAATTTACCTCGTTTTCAAACTTGAATGTAATTAGCGTTAAAATCTGTGTATCTATATAATATACTAGCTTCTATACAGAAACTCTATTTAAGGGGGATGGTACCATCTTTTCTCCAACCCCACCAGCAGGTGGTGTTCTCTTTTAACCTTTTTGGACTACATAGTTATATAGGCATTAGTACCAGTTTGTATTATTTTATAAGATCGGAATAGAATATTTTTTTTTAGTTTTAAATGTTTAGTAAACACCTAAACTTATTGTATTCGATAATGTGCTTGTACATAGCTTAAATATAAGCATGTTTATAAAAAGGTTTTTCATTCATTATTTTATTTGAAACTTAAATACTGTGAAAATATTTATACATATGTTTCAGCGGACATAACTTGAAAACAAATTGACGGATCTTGGTGGTTTTTTTTAATTTCCATTATGATTATCCGCCCATAGTGCGGAGAAGACAATTTTTATTTAAAATCCATTTATTTTAAAGATTCTTTCACTCGATATAAGCCTTCATTATTTCCGACACAGAACAATAAGAACTGTATAATATTCTATGATTTCCGGCTTTAAAAAGGAATTAGGAGCAAAAAATTTTAATTCACTGACTCAATTGACCTATAGTGCTGAAATTTGGAAACTACGAAGTACTTACCTTGTGTAGGAAGTACCACCTTAGACAGTGGTGGATTTTTTTTTAAATTCAGCCTTCGATATTTCTTAATCCGATTTTCGCAGTATACAATTAAGAATTTGCATTGCAAAATTGCAAACAGCTTGGTTACATCGGCTAATCGAGACTTAATAAACCTAGATACTGGGATCGGCATTTCATTATACGCCAACTCATTATATAGTAATAACTCCAATTTACATTATACATTATTTACGAGAAATCGACATCAATTTACGCAAATATTTCTTCTTCTTCGGTTAGTATCTTGTTACAATCATTATATCATTGCGTAGTCAGAGGTTATATCAAAATTATTGATAAACAAATCTTATGTAACTTTGTAAACCAGTTCGCAATAAAAAAATCGTCAGGTGAAGGTCGCTTCTCGAACGTTCGATTCTGTTGTCATTTATAATGTTGCGATCGTTACAAAAATTGGCTGAAAGCTTTCCACATATTGACAACAGTTGAGCAAGCTGGGTCAAATGTTAACAACTGTGATACCTATTTCATATATCTATATATGATATCAATGATTCATAATTCATCTAAAACAAAAAAGGCAGTCACGAGAACTATCTATTTCGGCCTACGCAACATACTATGGCAATTACTAGCACTAGAATTTTAGAAAAACGATTACCTTGCTTACTTAATAGCCTACCACCAGATATAAGACATGAAATTGATAAAATAAAATTCGCCTCTTTTCTTAAAAAGTGTTGATATAGTTAGTATTTTTTTTTAGTTATATTATGATTTGAAGTGAGATTCTTAGTTTCCATAGTTAAACCATGCAAATGGTTTTGAGGAACTTTGTACTATTTCATTGTGTTATAGCACAGAGTTAATAAATACATATAATAATAAAATAAGAAAATAGTGGTAATGACTTAAGAGGTCTTGAAGTACTAAAATAAACCTTAGGCGGATTGCAATATTTACGTCTAAACCCGAGTCATGTAGTTCAAAGGTTAATATTATAATATTTTTGAGTTTTTGTTTTCTCCGAAATCCAAATCCGAAATTGTTTGCTTGCATTTCACAATGATGAATTGTGTCCGTAGCCTAAGACACATGGTTTACTTGCGCTCTGTTAAGTCGAAAAATATAAGAAAGGCAGATAGAGTTTCAAACTTAATAAACTTCCTAGTTCGCAAGACGCCGCAAACTTGTTTGCAAGCATATACTAATTTTCCATATAGCATAATCGTCCGAAGCGCCGAGAAGATTGCGGTTGTAACCCAGCGCCTTAAAATCAGGTGAAGGCCGTTGAGAACACTTTCTCTGCTACATAACAGACGCCGTGGGTTACGTCCACCTACTTACTTCCTGCAAGCGCAACGCACGCTACGTCTCGACGTGACCTTCATATTTTTTGGTGTAGGTCAGAAGTTTTTCTTGAGTTTACTGAGAACGTGTTAACATTTGCCCAGAATGACACCTGGTGTAAAAGAGAAGTCAAACTAGTTACTTGATTTTTTAAATTACGGTAATATTTGATATTGTATGAGTAATTTAATTGGGGAATGAAAAATATAGAATTCATATTATTCCTTACTAAAAATTAACGGGATATAATTAAAATGAATGCCTTAGGTTTCAAATAACTCGGGCGGTTTTTGTAATTCGTAACTGTAAAGTAAGAATAACCCTTATGCGGAGACGTCGTTGTGTATCCCATTTTATTTATTTTTCAAAATACTAAAATTTTAATAAGTAAATATGCAAAAACCCTAAATAAGGTATGTATACAGACTATTTTGTGCATTCTTCGTCTAAAACATTAATGAATCACGCAGATAGTAGCGGTAGGTTTAGAACAGGTGGCATTAACACAATGTATATTGTTAGGTAGTTATAGCTATCTGTCACAAGTTGTTTACACCGATACGAAATAAAACAATTTGTAATGCAGTCGATGCATTCGTTAAGACTGAGATGCATTCCATGAAACAGTGTGTTTTTATGATTTTTTATATATATATATGATATACACATATGTTACACAACATGCACCATTATTGTAAACACATATACCTTTTATGTATATGTACATAATAATACATAGTAATTTTTTACATCTATTGCCTTACTGATTTCATGATGTATTTTGTTCATCAGATTAGGTATTATGTATTTGTTGATACGCGTTCTGTAGTAATTACGCATTATAGGTATATTTAATCTGTTTTCCATACCTTAGTAGGTAGTTTTATTGTTGTGTCTTACTTTTACTTGTATTTATTTTTATTAAACTGTTCGGTCAGCAGCAGCATATCTACTTTCATATGTACCGGTAATTCTTTGCAATATTTAAAAACACCGATAATATTTCCGCTATCTCATAATTATTTTATTATTTTATTGTGTAATATTATTTTTAAAAGTCTTAATGCTTCGTTATATATAAATAAGTTTTAAACTAAAATATGCCTGCCGGAGTCTATTATTGCCTCCAGCAGCAGGTCTTTGTACAGATTTACGAGAAGTTTACATGCATATTTTATTTTTACTGAATCTGTCATTAAGATTCAGGCCCGGATATTTGTAATTAGATACTTGTTCTAATGATCCGCATTTGCAACGGAGATCAGGATCCTTATGCAAGCAGACTGGTCGATGTGCAGTGATATTAATACGCGTGTTGTAATTACGTATATAATTGGAGTGAACATGTATAAATTTAGTCTTACTATCATTAATAACATGCAATGCAACCACTTGCATAATCTTGTAAAATCGAGTTTTATCAATTTCGCCGTTTTTAGGGCATATTTATTTGGTGCATTGAGACAAGTATCGTCGGTAAAAATTAAACATTTAGTTATTATGTTCTCCATATCTTTTATTTACGCTCAGTAATGCAATGGCCTTAGTACAGATCCTTGAAACGTTCCAGTCTTTACAGTTATTTAATCGCAAAACTCATTTATATTTTCAAACTTTACACGGTATTTTCTATCTCTAAGATAGTTCTTTCATCATTTCATCATCAATCATCACACAGATCACAGATATTTAATATTAGGGAAATTGGGCATGAAATTTCCGTTTTATACTGAAAACTGAGACCCTGAGATAGAAGAAAATAAATATTTATTTAATCGAAGTATTTGCCCTCTGCTATTTTCGTAATAGACACCTGCTGCTTAGAATTACACCGTGGTGTATAATATAATTCACTATAGCTTTTCACTATAGCTGTTTTGTGGTCACGTCATGATGTGACCTTTATTTTGGCAATTATTTTATTTCATTAATTTGGTACAAATTAGTCATATTATTATTATAAGTATTTAGGCTTCCACCATTACACATACATACTGAATGTAAAAACAATTAAAAGTCAAACAATAGACCGCAATAGCATTAGAGAATGTAATAGTTTTTGTGTAAAAAAAAAGTTTTAATTACGAATCTTGGATCATGCCGGTTAAATTTTAGTTAAAAGTGGCCACTACATTAAAACGGCAACTTAGTACTTTAACGCATGTTATAATTATATCTTTTGAATTTCTCTAATTTTACCCATAAAATGTATAATTCACTTTACATATTTATATCCTGTTTTTTTTCTCTGGAGTAATAAGCATTCAAAAATTTAATGTATTTTGTTTTTTTTTAAATTAAATTGTCTTCCTTTAATGTCTTTCAGGTAATTTATCTATTCGTTTAAACTCGATTAAAGTTAGTAGAATATCTGTAGGGTTTGTATATCTTATATTGCATAACTTCGTTCTAATTGCATTAGTAAAAGTAACCTTCAACATCATAGCCACTTACTAAAGCGATTTTGCTGAAAAGCTATTTGAAATAATTTATGATAGTATTAAAGCTTTGATCCGGAGCCGACTTCCGTTATAAGATACGTATCAATTCTAATATTACGCAAAGTAGATAATAAATATTTTCATGTGAATAGTTTGAATTGCGCGAGTAAAGTGTATTTCCGGGTGTTAGTACTATTCGTGTTAAGATTAAAATAGGGTTGACACGCGCTCTGAAAATTAAAACATATGACTTGCATATATTTTAAAATAATTAAACTTGTGTTATATTGGTTAATCAATTTATTGCAGAAAGATTGTAATTAATGAGAATTAATGAGTATTAATTAGTTAGTGGTATTAAGTTAACCGGCATTATGTAATAAGACCCAGAATCCTTAATTATACATCGCTCTAAATGCAAATAAAACCATACCAGAAAAATATTTTTGTGAAATTTAGATCTACCCGTGCAACTTGGCACGGGTAGATATGGAAGAATAATACTAATATTTTCACTACCGCCTGGGCAGAAAAGAGAATACATGTTTGTTTGTAATTACTTATCTACAACCGGGTCAATATTAAAATTATTTCACTGGTAAAATTAATAATATTAAAGTTACTCTCAAGAGTTGAGGGTAACGTAAGACGTAGCCATATTTATATCCTTTAAAACATTTTTAAGCATATAGTATTAGAGATTAAGCGAGGTGTCTTTCTAATTCCTGGGTGGTAGGCTCTTATTCTCTGTATAGGAGCCATGCGGTAGCTACTACCTAAGTATCGTAATAAGTTTATTTTTACAATCATTAATTTAATGTAATTACTTATCATAGTCGTTTTAAAAAGGGATACATAATAAATTACATTGTTTGTATTGCCATGTAACTAAACGACGATAGATATAATACCGCGTTTCCCACAGACAATGTTGTCCCATAATCAGTATTCGTGTGCTCCATTGTCTAGAGTCTCGACAGTGAAAGTTATGTCGTTATGTCTCTGTGTTGTTTATCTTTTGTCACTATGATAATCAGCTTTGTAGTATGTTGTAGTTGTAGCAGTTGTTGGTGGCTGGTACGCCATACCTGGCGTGGTGGCAGCCTAAGAGTATCTATCACCCTATCCATCGTCCTTTTCGAAGGTTTTTTTTATTCGGAACGATATTTTATATTAGATTATTGTAACAAGAAATCTTCGTTGTAATCTAGTTTAATCGTCACAAATTATCGTATCCATAATTGTAATCACTGTACGTTTGTCAAAACAATTAAAAATACTCGTAGGTTGCATTGCAGTGAGGCTATCAGACGGCACCAATGCCGCGCAGCTAGCACTGTACTGTTGTAACCATGTTGTAAGCTGTAACCGAACGGTTATATAACGAGCCGTCATAGCTCCGATTTGAAACCCAAGGATTCGCGGTCAGGGCACTGGCGATCCGAGCTAGTAGAATTGGCACGTACACAAGAGCGAAAATTCGCAAGTATAATCGATTGGGAATTGGTTCTTCTTTTGTAATTAGTTTTTGTCTTGTCAGACAGTCCGGTTCATGAATAACATTTTTATTTGTTACATTGTTACTATTCTATATTTAAGAAAAAAAATTGCGACTTTACGGCTGTGAGGACAGAGATGGACGACATTATAGTTCATACTTGAGTAGACTTGAAACCTATAATGACACTTACACGAGGAATCGGAGGTTTCAGTAACTGCATGTATGCGTAATTAAAATCTTATAATCGATAATTATTTCAAGTTTTCACTGCTACTTTGAAACTAATAGTCTCTCGAATGGCGATTTACGGTAACCGCCGTTTGATGTATGTGAAATTGAAATCGCATGAAGACAACATCGCTATCAATATTATCATCGTCCTTGTATAGGAGTCATAGGGCTCCTATGAAAGAATAAAGAATTTTTATTCATTTAAATTTTTTTCGTTCATTTCATTTTAATTTCTTAGACAGCGTATTAAGATGTTAGATCTCACTAAAAATATTTAAAAAATTAAAACGGTTTAAATTAAAACTAAATCTAAAACCCTGTTTGAATGAACATCTACAATACTCGTTACTGCGAAATTACGGTTTGATTCAACGTGACGTCGTAAAGTTGCCTCATTCGATTCATTTTGACGACTCTTGATGTTTTCTCTTCGTAATTATTCAATAACTTCACAGTGAAACTATCAGTGTTTCACATATGATGTCTCTTGTCTATAATAAATAATTTTAAAATAAGGCGCTACGTTATCTCTTAAAAAAAGTCACGTCTTCGCTAACTTATTTACTGATTTCAAAAAATTATTATTTTTACACATGAGCGACTGGTTTTTCTTTTGTCTATGTATTTTACTTTAAGATCTTTGACATTTCTGTGCCGATTTCTATTATATTTCTAAATTAAGTACTAACTTTATTTTTAATTTGATAATGCTCTTCGGAATGACTCAGGCCTTTTAATTTATTAATTGGTCCTTTTTAGTTTTTACTTCGTTATTTTACGTTATAACATGCACTTAGCAATGCTTGAAAAAGTTAATTTTGAGAAAAAGTTTACTCAATAAATAGTATTAAAGAACTTTTTGGAATTTCGGGAAATAATCAGGTAAAATGTGGATTTAAATTTGTAATTAATGTGACGACGATTTGCCGGTCACTCTGTAATGTGACGTTACGTCACCGACATGAAGTGTCACGATAAATACTTCCTTTATACGAACTTTGGCGACGCAAATGTTGTTAGGCAATCGTCGTTTTCTATTTATTTAGACTTATTGCCCACTGTTAGTTTAGAGAAGAGTATCTTCCGCAAAATCGCTTGTGTTTAACGGTGCATGAAATTGTTAGTTTCGATCTAGGCAGCTTACACACATACAATGCCAAATAGACTATAAAAAAACATTTAAGTAATTTACTCTTTTTATGTTACTAAAAGTAAGTAAAGTAGCAAATGGGTCTGTAAGTGTCCACTGCTGGGCAAAGGCCTCCTTAGAAAGTACGCTGCTACCGGCCCGCCACACTGCTCCAGTGCGGGTTGGTGGGCTTCACATATCCTCGCAATAATATTTTTTATTATACCTCAGACATGAAGGTGACCTGACCACTAGGCTACCACGGCTCACTTTATGTTAGCATTAGTTTATATTACATTTTGTCATTTAGACTTACAACAGACTGATCGTATGTTGCCCATGTGGTATTAGTTTTTAAATCCAAATATCATGTAATATTTAAGGATTTTTATTGCAATTACCAATAGTGAATCCGAATAAAATAAATGAGAAAATGATTAAATAATATGCGAGCTAGCGTAAAAAATCGAAATAAAGGGTTCAAAAAACTGACTTTTACAAAAAGAAATAAAATTATTCCGATTGTTATCTATTTTTTCAAAAAAAATTATAACTTTGATTTATTTGAATTGATAGTCACTTAGTTTCATGAATGAATTTGCGTTGTATGAAAGTCGTAATTTACGACTTTATGGAGTGCCACGTAGCTTCTAATAAGTAAGGGAAATAACTATTTCATCGAATTTTTTTTTATGGAAGCGATAAGTGACATAACGTGCAAGTTCTTCATATGATTTAAGATGTCGCTTAAAGTGGCATAGTACTATTTAGATTAGAATTTTAAATTATGAAGTTCTATCTGATACTATAATTTGCTAGACAGACACTGTCATACTATCAGGCAGGCAAGTATCTTGGGTCTTAAATTTTGAATCCGAGCCGAAGCCTAAACGAGTGCAGCAATTGTTGGTTTTCGGGTCTTGATATTGACGAGGCTTTTTATTCCTTCATGTTCAACATAGCAAGAAGTAATTAAGGCACGACGTAACTAATATTAATATGACTTACATATAATTATTATCCCGTGGCTGGGTGATTATCCGTGCAACTTATGTTTCTAAAACGCCACCACCACTCAGGAGATAATCCTACAGGAAGAGTAACGTTTTAATATTAAAAAAAAGATTTATTATTGTAAACGTTCTTTGTACCTAATAACTGTTCTTCCCTGTATCTTCTTGAAGGTGCTTTATATTAAAAGTATCAATGATCCTGTGTTAACGCCGATACACCGTACGACACAACAGATGACAACTTCCCATTGTTAACCGGACGATATCATCGAGACTAAAGTATGCTAGGAGGAGGTCTCTATTATAGCAGAATGTTGAATTCATTTTCGTTTTGCTGCACGCTTCAACGGCAAATACAAGAACTCAATTTAGTGCATTGTTGTGTATTCGTAACAAAAAATACGGAACATGTGAGTTTTAGTCATGCAAAACGGCTAATGTTAGCTTATGTTCGTTTTAAAACAAAGTTATTTGTCAATATCATATGTATCTGGTATAGTAGGCAAGAGGCTATTTAAGTCTATAGCTGAACATTGGTCTCTTCCTTTAAACGACAGCAAGCTGGCATGCATTTCTTGGAGGGTTTAACGATACTCGCCACGATAGGCTGATACGTGAAAAGCACCGATAACCTCGCACCAATGACGCTACTTCCCATCATTAGTAGGTAGTAGGTGAGTCTACTGTCGGTCGCCTGAGCGTCGTTTGTTAGTTAGTTGGATGAACGGCTTGCATTTAAAGTTGACACTTGGAGAAAAAGATATGAAGACCTGTGACAGGCATCTGCTTTTTTATACAGGCCTATGTCCAATATTGTCATGAAGATAGTTTTTAATCGTTTGTAAGAAAGAGGGTTCTCCATTGGATTGAAGTTTGTTGTTGTTTGTGAGTATGTACACAGATTACATGCACGTTTCTGAATGATTTTGTTTCATATACGATTTACTTACAGGGACGTCCCTTAAAAATTTAGTGAAGGTCTAATAATGCATATTGTATTATTTGATTCAATAATTAAATTACGATTTTTTTTTCAATAAATAATTAGTTTTTTTTATTTATACTTGTAAAATCAAAATATAAACTTAATTTTGTGTCGAAAGTGAATGTGACAAACGAATGAAACACAATCACAGTTCGTCGTTAGCTTAAAAGTTGTCGTCCATCGAAAGCGATTTGGTTTGTTGATATAGTCGGTTTGTAATTGATTTTGGTTGTTAATTCGTTTAACCTTCCACGAGTCATAAAAATAGAATTTTGCTGTTGTTGCAATAAGAAAATAATTATGTTACTGCAAACGATGACTATCACCCTATTTATTCCCGTGGATAACTAAGGTAAAAGCATTGATAATCGCATTGCCTACCGACAGATGGCGGGATAACCATTTCGAAACATGCCTGTCCAAAATAAAGAAGACACATGACGGGCAGCAGCGTCCGGGGTGCGAGGTCTCTGGTACTTAGATCGCCAATCCGCATACCGAGCGTGCCAATTATGGGAGAGACCTATGTTATGCAGTGGACTATGTACAGGTTATTAAGGTAAACGATGTTATGTATTAATGGAATGCCATTTATACTATAACAAATATATTTTTAATTGAATTAAATCATCATATTTTTTCTAAAATCTTAATAGGCAATAATTTATTATGTCAGTATAGATTTTTGTATATTACTTTTTATTATTCCCGTAAAACTATTAGCTATTTTTTGTGTAGACTTGGGGATATTTAGTACGATTAACACTTAACCCTATTTCTTATTCAACCAAAAAGCATGAATCGATTAAACTCTCAAAATAAGATTAATGGATGAGTTATCTCTATTACATTTTGGATACCTTTCTTTGCTACATTACTTATTTGTTCATCTTATCTTAATGCATTGAATTTAAATAAAGCGTATAAAACAATTGGTTCTTTACTGATTATGTCTTACAAGAACTCAGTCACGGCCAAATTAATATATATGAACGTAGGTATATCATTGCAAAGCCGCTTGAGAAACTAACCTAATCTCGATGTAGTAACGCGACAGCGAAACACGATTTTTAAAATTCGACAATTTTGTAAGAGTGTTTACCAACACCGGTCCCGGGCACATTCTGCCTCGCGTATCGAGATGCGTTGCCACAGCTCGCCGTTGGCGCCATTTTCTTGTTTAATTCCACAGACAGTAATGTTTTTTTTTATTTCTTCACTGCTGTTGTTTCGTGTGAGTTAACTAGATTTACAGAAGCTATATTAGTGTAATTGGGTACCAAAATTTTTATTAATTTGTGACACGTTTTTAGCCCCTTTGATATGTCATGAATGCTTAATGATTCTTTAATAACTAAGTAGGTTAAATAATTTTTTTGATTTTCCACGAAGAATTTTGATATAACTATAAATATTTAATTGTTACGAGTGATATGTACTTTAAAAAAATTGTTAAAAAATCTTGTATTGTTCAAAAGTAATGGATATAATTGTTTATCGTGGCATTGGATTCAATAGTTCATATTCAATTTATTACAATGTGTACTATGTGCCAGAGGCGTAAGAATCTGCTCTTGTTTTTGTGGGCGTCGTTAGAGACGACTAAGAGTAGCTTCCAAAATGCTATGACAACCTCCAGAAGCAAAACCGACAATGTGGCTCGCTTCCTATCGCATTATATTTACCGGAAAATTGGTAGCGTAACTCTGTCCACCCTATTATTGAGTTTTGGGTCGTAAGAGCTTACCTTATATTATCTGAGTTTTTTCCATCAAAAAGAACAAGTTTTTGTTCTTTAATTACTCCAAAAAAGTAATCGAAATGTTACTAGGTCGAATGCAACGCTGAAGCGACTCTAGTTTGCATAATCGTCTATCTCTTAAACGAATAATTTCATGTCTCAATTAGCTCTTGTTTTTCACAATTGAATTCAAATTCCATAAACGTTATGATTTAAAGCTTTAATTTATTTATTTCATTGTTTCAAGCACCGGTTAAATCAAGGACTATTATAGTGAAGTAATTTGTTTAGGTATCTTAATGTAATGATTGGATTTTATTTGAGTATCTAATGAGGTTAGATTTCGGTAGTTCGAATGAGCTTTAATTATTACAGGTAATTGTATTCCGAATATAGCACAATTCTAACATATTTATTCCAGAACAACATGGTTTCGTTTAACGTCTGTTTACAATGACTTATCTTGCTTTATGTACTGGGCATCTCTTTGATGACATGGATAGACGCATTTACAAGTAGATACAAGTAGAAACAATTTATAGGGATTTGCAGAAAGCTTACGTGACAGGGGACTGCATCATGCCATCTTATTAAGAAAATTGGCGTGCAACGGAATCAACGCAAATACAGTTTATAATTACATTTGAAGTAAGATTTCCCGATTTTCTTGAGTTAAAAATTTGTAATTGATATGAGTGTAATTATTATATATTCACGCCCTGTTACCAACGGGGTAGGTAGAGACAATCTCCTTTCACTTGCTACGGTCCTGACTGGACTTGACGTCTGTTGCTTCTTCCACTTTCATCAATCTTCGCATGCAAAGAATACGAGTATAATAAAGTTTAAATCAGAAATTCATAATCGTTTCGTATTAAACGTAAGAAAAGTTTTATTTATTGCACTTGTATATGGTACTAAAGTAATCAATTTGCGCAGATTCCTGCAGGATTATTGGTATGACTCTTTGACCTACATAGGTCAATTAATAGCTCAATGACGAAATTAATTTAATTTATTTATTTCATTGTTTCAAGCACCGGTTAAATCAAGGACTATTATAGTGAAGTAATTTGTTTAGGTATCTTAATGTAATGATTGGATTTTATTTGAGTATCTAATGTGGTTAGATTTCGGTAGTTCGAATGAGCTTTAATTATTACAGGTAATTGTATTCCGAATATAGCACAATTCTAACATATTTATTCCAGAACAACATGGTTTCGTTTAACGTCTGTTTACAATGACTTATCTTGCTTTATGTACTGGGCATCTCTTTGATGACATGGATAGACGCATTTACAAGTAGATACAAGTAGAAACAATTTATAGGGATTTGCAGAAAGCTTACGTGACAGGGGACTGAGAGACTGCATCATGCCATCTTATTAAGAAAATTGGCGTGCAACGGAATCAACGCAAATACAGTTTATAATTACATTTGAAGTAAGATTTCCCGATTTTCTTGAGTTAAAAATTTGTAATTGATATGAGTGTAATTATTATATATTCACGCCCTGTTACCAACGGGGTAGGTAGAGACAATCTCCTTTCACTTGCTACGGTCCTGACTGGACTTGACGTCTGTTGCTTCTTCCACTTTCATCAATCTTCGCATGCAAAGAATACGAGTATAATAAAGTTTAAATCAGAAATTCATAATCGTTTCGTATTAAACGTAAGAAAAGTTTTATTTATTGCACTTGTATATGGTACTAAAGTAATCAATTTGCGCAGATTCCTGCAGGATTATTGGTATGACTCTTTGACCTACATAGGTCAATTAATAGCTCAATGACGAAATTAATTTAATTTATTTAAGCTTAAATGAGTTAATAAAAATAATAACATTTATATAAGGGTATCTTTGTACTAGTCCTTGCCTTATTGGCAAAAAACCCAACATCGTTCTATGAGTAAAAAATATCGTTTATGGTATTATATAAAAACAATGTCATCGTTGTAATTGACGGTGCATTTACGTCTCCAAACCAAACAACCTTAAACTTTGTATGAAACCAGCATAGTGTAACATTTTCGCAACATCTGTCGCCATTGGACTGCCCATTAATGTACATTGCGTATTCTTCTCTTGGTACTATTGCCATTGTACATTTAATATTGTAAATAGCATTGTACATAAATAAGTGCAGATATTTAATTGCACATGTAATTAGCATTTTGACTACTCGTTATCATGTAATCACCTCAGCATGCATTTAACAGTGCCTTAAGTGCCACGACCTCATTAGATTGGGACCTTGACGCGCATTACATAACTTTTAGCAACATTTGAAATTATGTTTAACATTTCATTATTAATGCCTCACAGGGCTACCTGCAGAGCTGTGGGACGTAGTTACGAATTTCGAGATAGTAAGGGACTTATAAATTATTTGGATGTTTCGACTATGCCCTTTCTCTATGAATGATTTTTAAAATATTATTTCTTTCCTATCAATAAAAAAAAACACTAGTGAGTTTTTAGATATTTTGATTGTGTAACATGTCTCCCGCAGGCGGCTTTCACGGCTTGTGACAATTATAAAATGTCACCACAGAAAAACATAACATTATCTATAACTTAATACTATCTAAAATTAATAACTATTAAAAATATCCTATGCCCTTTGCTAAGTTGATAATACCGACTAGAAGCTACCACTGCAGTGTCAAACAACCATATTTGTGTCGGTTTAAAGGGAATTGAAGCTCGTTAGACTAGGCAGTAGACTTGTAGTTTTTGAAGCAATCAATGATATTAAATTAATGCGATTCAATGTTGATCTCTCTAATAACTGGTATCTAATAATTTAGGAAAAATTTGACTATTTTGAATAGAAAAAAAAATGATTCGAAAAGAAATGCATTAACCTCCGTAACTTAACGATCATTGTATCTATTTCGTTTTCAGTAAACTTACTTTCATGATGGTTCTTGTATTATCGCTTGCACAATTCTTCTTAGATCTTCAATACTAAATCAAGTCACTTCACACTAATAATCTTATTTTAACTCGAAACCTTATTAGCTTAAATATATGAAACGATACATTGAACTGCGTAAACTTCACTGTTAGCACACGATTCGATAGAAGGCGTCTTTTTATTTATTATTGTTTGCGACTTGTCTGAATCGATACACTGCTCTCACGTTTCCCCCAGCATTAATGAACCACGACCCTGCGATGATATTCACCACGTTTAATGAAGATTGCTATTAATACTTTGAATACCACATTCGTTTATTGAAGGATCTAATTTAAGATATTTTTAGTTAAAAAAGTGAAAGAAAACTTTGTTGAAGGTAATGCATGTTGAAGTATACTAACACGACAAGTCATGATTACTAATAATTCGTATAGGTGAATGTTTACACCAATCCAAAACAAGTACACAGTTATCTAATCTTGTCGAGGACATTTGTAAAGTTATTGACGTATTCCACGAGACGTAAGTCATTAAAGAAATATTCGAAATAGTCGGAATGACTTGACATTTTATATAGTAAGATGAATTTCAAATATAAAAATCTTATTCAAATAATGAGTGTCCTTTGAAAGTTGCTAAAAACATTTTATTAAAATAAAAGCTTATCTATTATTGTTATCGTGAAATAAAAATAATGGCTTTAATTAATAACTATTAAAAAAGGAACTTTGCACCATTTAGTAAAAAAAAATATTAACTAAATTTAAAATGCAATCAGTTATCAATCAAATAACGAATGTTATTTTCAAAATACAACAGTGATTTTATACCGACAGTAATATTTTCAAGTTTTCCGTTAAGGCTCGCGGCACCTTCACGACGCGACTCCGCGTGGTGGACTGGACTGGTGAATGCCGGTCGGTGCCGTAATCGCCCCACGCCGACCGCAGGGTTACAGGCGCAGCGTAATGTGTTACGGTGGGCCTTATGTGGACTTGTGGGTCAACTTTTTCGGACAGGGTTAAGCGATATGATTCGTGTGATTTACCGATTGCGTTTAGTAGGGTAATACGTTCGCTGTACTTTACTCACTTATGATAGTGAACTTAGACTACATTTTTGTTTTATTAATTACTGAGCAAATTTAGAAAATACTAGTGATAAACTCCAATAATATATATATCGTATATATATCGTAATATTAAATGATACAATCTATTTATTATTTTTCATGAAAATATATTAATATCTAATCATAATAAGCATTATCATTACAACCATTAGGTCCAGTATTAACAAGACTACTGCAAAATATGGGCCTTCCCTTTTAGACGAACTCTGCCTGAGGCATGGTTCGGTGCTATCTGTTTCCTTTTCTCAGCTTCCTGTGTCCCTGATCCACTTACATATTTATTTTGACAAGGATTTTGTACATATGAATTAATCGAATAATAATATTATGATAACATTATCATATTTGTTAAAATTATAACTAATTAAAAGTTAAAATTAAACATTGTCGAATTTAGGTAAATAAATAAAAAAAGTATTCTTCTAGTTTTGTTAGTATATAGTAATGCACCGTCAGTGACTTTTCCGCTTGGTCGATCGGTCCCTTAGATTTGTTTTTGTTGCAAACGTTTCAAAGTCTTGTGTCGAATTTAAATGAAGTAACACTTTATGTAATGTAGCGTTTTCGTTCCTATTGTGTAGTAAGTGTAAAATGTAAGAATGTTTAAATTATTTTCAAATACAAAATATGGCCGCGACATGGATGTTAAACAGAATGAGGTGATCGTTACCAAAATCGTTATAACATTATTAAATGCTTCAGAAAATAAAACTTAATTTTCTTTCTACAGCTATATGATGTTATAGACCATAGTCTTAACTTAAAATGAATTCAATTAAGGCTTTTCTCTTGCAACTCCTCTGACTTGACTGAAAAAAAGGTAAATTAGTATTCTGAGTGTAGCTATATACTAGCATTATCTGTGTCTTGATATAACAGATTTTTTTTTAAAAACAATATAGCATTTTCAGGCACTATATTGGTTACAGTCAATATTGAAAATATATATATATAGCTGAAGCTGAGCTAATTTTGTTTTATAAGTATTATGACAACATTAAGCTTTTTAAAAAATGCATTACTATGAACAGAGAAGGTTTTTTTAAAATATTACGCGTTGCATCTTCGTATATATTTTTTTTAAATGTGTGGGTTAGACGGGTGCCTTTTTTCTCAATTTGACTAGTAGTTGGTAGGTACATATTTCTTCTAAAGTTCCAAAGTAATTTGATTCGGTAAATCATTTCGAGCCTCCGCTCGCACATTGCCGGGTCATATTTTGAATTACCATATAAATGCTCACAGTGGACTCATCGAGTGACGTAAACTCAGCCTACGTAATCCAATTGATTGCCACACGTGTGCTCGAATCGTCCTAAATCCTCCGATTGTGAAAGATATCGACAGTTAATAATGTGTCATACACGCTTCCTGCCACGCACGCACGTGTGTTGACATTTTATTCGTTAGCTTATTTTGTCAGGTTTATCTACTGTATTTAAGTATAGAAATCCTTTTCTGTTTAACGAACAATTTTTTTTTATTTCAAAACACGGTCAACCAACGAGCACACAGTCCATTTGATGATAAGCGGTTGTGGGTTGAATAAAGCTAGAGATGCGTTGTCACCCCTTAGAACAAAGATGGAATGCCTCATTACCTGTAAAAGGGTCTCCAGTTTAATCACTCACCATACGAAACACATCATCATTATGCTGCTATTAAACACGCCGTTTCTTTCCCATTCGTGCCGACCCATTCGTGCTTTTTTATACAAACTTTTAGTACAGACTATTGTACTTTTAGCCACTATATAATATACTGCTTGAAAAGATATTACTTATAAGTACGAAAATAACACAAACTTTATTAATTCATCAAATAAAATTTTATATTATACAAAACCTTCTCACATAAGAACTGACAAGAAACCCAGGAATCTTTTTTTAACACTATGTTATTTACAATACCATTAACAATTTATATTAAAATCAATAAAATGTTAATTATAATAAATCACTCTTTTAAATGTTAATTTTAACAACGTATTAATAACCTGGGGACCTGCAAGTGCTAATTAAGAGCTATTTCCACACTTCCTTGTCCTCGATTGTGGACAATTAGTCACACAGATTTGTGATTTTTATAGTAGGCCTATTTTTTTATTAAATTTCCTTGACAAATTTATTAAATATTGTGTCTGATAGTTGCGCTACATGTTAGGGATTTCATTTTAAAATTTTATGTATTTATACAAAATAGACTTTCTAGTTTTGGCCAATCTAATTATTCACTTTCGTTGTCATGTAGGCAGGGCGAAGACCTTACGAGGAAAGACTCGTTTTCATCCAGAAATCGAAAGTGCCCGTGCACGAACACATAAAGAAGGAACTTACGTCACGAATGGCCTACGTAGCGCGAAGTGTACACAATGCAGATATATAAAGGCTAAACATACTCACACATAAGTACATGTTAAAAATGAAAAGCTTTCTCGCCTCTTGCGGTCGTCTATTGTTAATGTTTGCATATACCTTTTATACCTAATGATATCTTGTATGTACACAAATACAATGCACATTAGTGAATAATATCACAGATTTTATCGCGATTCATTACACTTTTTAACTATCGTAAACTGACACATAGTATTCAGCAGTGCTGATGGGACCTGCTGCGGACTGATGCTGATGATTCGTGCCTATCCTCATGAACCTAATTATAACCCACTCCTGGACATAGGATTATTGGGAGAGCCCAGGATCTGCAATCTTTCGGACGTCTTGAAAAGGCTTTTCCGTTAGTCAACTCTAAGGGGATTTACATCTTCTTCACCAGCTTGTCCTAATCCACTGCTGAACATAGTCCTCCAAGAAAGCATCAGCTAATGCAGGCATGCATTTCACGAAAGGTTAGCTCATACTGTTAATGAGAGCAGTGCTGCTTCCTTTCACCTGTTAGTGAAATTTGTGTTCAGCAAATTCGGATGGATTCATAGCTGTTCCCTGCAAGTGAGTTTGGCATTTGGAGAAAAATATGGTAAATATTTTTTTATGTTATTAACTACATAAGAGTTTGTATATATACGGGAAATTTTAAAATCCTACATATTTGACGTATTCTAAAGTTTTTGTATGCATAATTGTGCATAGTAAGATACATAAGTTGTACATGTAAAGAAAAGTTATGTAATGTTATCATTATATACGAATTTGATCTATTAACTACTAACATTAACAAGTGTGAGTCACTTTGTATTGGCACATACTGTGTGTTTCGTAATAGAGAAGTTATAACTGTACGTGCTAAGTTCGAATTCAAAGCATTTGCGACTAATTAATAGTTTTCTTTCTGGTTTCGATGTATTTTATCCGGTCAAGCATAAGATGGTAACATTAAAATATCGTCTAAGGTCAATGTGGGCAAATCCGTCTGAGGGACAATACGGTCTACATATTTGTGTTTCATTTGAAAACAGTTACGTCATACTTGCATGATCTATAAACACTTATGGTACGTACATTGACTACAAGAGAAATAACTTATTTTGAAATTCAGTTAAGTTTCAAACTCGAAACTCAAGTTTACACTACACTTGAGTGATTGTCGTCTCAGCAAAGTTATTTTAAAACCCACAAAGCTGACTGTGCATATATATATGTAGTTTAATGTGTTCTAATACTTATTGCTATTTGTTTTGAATTAGAACGAGTTGACACAGAGTTATTTGTTGTGATAAATATGTCACCACAATTTAGTCATGTGGGAAAATGTATCTAATATTTTTATATTAATTCATCATATGCCAGATAATGTCTGCAGCATTGCAGAAGCACTCGGATATAATAACGCGAATATAAAAACACAGGATAAAAGGATTTCAGAATATTATTTGTAATTGTATGTTTTTATAAAATATAGATTTAACTAACGAATTTTAAGCGAAAGACAAAACTGCACGGTTTGCCAGGAGCTGGGCACTGCCACCCGAAGGTGTCTGAGTCGCCACCTACGGGTATAATAAAATGGCGGATTCCGTGAACTATGTTAAATATAATATAATATTACTCGCGACTTAGTGCTCGACGATTTGGTAATTTGGCTATTTATTTTTTTATTGTCTATAAATCCTTGTCAATCTAAATAAAAAAAATTTTAAGAGTATTATCATTAAATTTCAAGTAACAATATTCTTTTTGTCTATCTGATTGATTTCAAAGTGATTTCAAAATAACTGCTTTTTATTTGCACGATGACAAAACTCAAAAATACGTTTTTAAAATATTTTGACTCTTTTTAACCCGGGAAATATTAGGGACCCCGGGAAAAAATTAAAAAAAACATTGTTTTTTTTTAAAATTGTACAAAATAAGGCATTAGCGAATTATAAAGTGACCGCGTAACACCTATTAGTAATTTAAATTCAAAAGATTAAGACGTCGAAAGGCTTACTGCCTGTCATGTTGTCTCAAATAAGCTCTGGTGAAGTGAAAGGACTAAAAAGTCTAGAACTTAGATCACCGTATACCCAGTACTGGGTATACGGCGGTGAGAGCTTATTATTATTATATAAATAAAATGTTCCTATACAAACTTTCATTCTCTATTCCACAACCCTCCTAATAGTTGTTTCAAAAAGCGCTTTACAATAAAATTAAACTATTAACCTAAATTCCGATTCTAATATCCCTAAGATTAACACTTGTTTTTATAACAATGAAAATTATAAGAAAACTAATCATTCAAAAATCACAATACACATATCGATTTATTTATACACTGCTAGTGCAACAAACCAACTGAAATGTCGTTTGTGCGTTACATAAACTGCGTACATGATCGTCCGCGCTTGTTGCCCCCGATGTGTAACTGAGCCGCTGCGATGGTCCAACTCAATGCAATCGGGATATGTGAGTAGAATGTTAATTTAGTGACAAATGCGAACAAACCCGTTAAAGTGTATTGTATATGTCCACGTTACTTGTCGAATTTTCCTACTCATAAGGCATTGATACCTTCTTTGACGTAACCAAAGTGGCTTTAAGTAGGCCAAAGTTGGCTCAACTTTGGTCGTTTTACATATTCACATATTCTATGTTTTTTGGTAAAATCAAATGACAGTAGTTTTATCTCGTAAGTAAAAATGTTTAGTTCTCTAAATTTTTTTCTGTAATTACTTTTCAAAGTAACCTGAATGACGATTGTTAGGACTTCCAGGCCCATTTTCTAGGGTATGTGAAATCCAAAATTTTCGATGCTCAAAGTTTGAATTTGAAATTTCATTCTTCTAGGTGGAATAGTTCTCATGATACGAGTAATTAAAAATATATTTTTCTGGCATAATTGTCTGATTGACTACTCCTAATCCTAATCAAGTTAGATATTTGTAATTTGGAACACAGATAATGTTCAAAATGATTATTATAATATTTTTAAAAATAAAAATTATATAGAAGTAAATAGAGGATTCCGCACTTCACAAATTTACCCCCATTTTTAAAATGAAAATAAAACAGTAATAGGATCCTATAAAATTTAACAGACCAAGATTGTTTCATCCAAAAAAAAAGAAGTTACAAGAATATTAACAGTGTTCCATGACACTGTCAGTGTCTTCGGAGATATTTCAAGGGCTTCTTATTGTATTGATCTTAAGATTTTAATTTGAAAACATAATCCCATCGAACTGTGTGGGTGTTCCGCAGGGATCGATACTTGGTTTATTTTTGTTCTTGGTCTTCCCTAATGGTACAAATATGTCTGGAATAGTTTTGTTTCCCGATGAAATTTTACTTAAAGAATAAAACGACTTCGTACTGGAACGACCAAACAAAATACACAGGAAATAATTTTTAAATGATTTGCCATAAATAATTTACTTCTGGGCGCTGGAAAAAAAATTTCAATGCAGGTATTAAAACTGTTGAGTTACAAAATTTCTACTTACGAGAACTTCTCGGAATTTCTATTGATTAGAGAGCTTCAGTTGTATTAAGCACAAAGATATGTGGGATTAGCTCAAATTTATTTATTATTAACATTTACCTTAAATACGGTACATTATGTGGTGGCATGTAAGGTTACAATTAAACATCTTACTATTAATAAATTAACATTATTTGCAAGTAAATGTGGTGTGTAACATTGAAAATTCTCTGAAAAGGACCTCGTTTTTAAACTCAGAGTTATGTCTCAGGACATAATTACCATATGCGATTAATTATTTTAGTGGTACTTATTTTAAATTGATCTCCAGAATCTTTCGCGGAATACCTGATTAAGGCAATCGCTGCTTACTATTTACCCATGAAATACGAGTATAGTTACTGAAATATAATATAACAGTTAAGGTATATAAAGAAAATTTAATAATTATTCAAGAATTATAATTTTTTTCATCTTTAATTGTAAAAAAATTACGTCATACTTTCCATGACAGACGTATTTGTTCCAATCATATAAATAACTAGCAACATTTGACATTAGCTAACATACATACATTTTTAAGCGTGGTACAGCCAAGCGGCGGCTTTAGCTGCTGCTCGAATGGGCCGGCTCGACCGGATTGGCACCACGGCCTCGCAGAATACCTGCAGCTTCTATGGTGTTGCAGATGTATGTGGGCGACGGTAATCACTTACCATTAGGTAAACCGCTTGCTCGTTTGCCGTCTCTTTCATAAAAAAAAATACATACATACATTAATACATAAACTCTCACGCCTATCACACAGAAAGGTAGCCAAACACTTCCTTTTGGTACGATCCTCACACACCGCTCATTCGTCGATAAACTTACGTCTAAGTTTTGCCGACATTGTCACTAATTTCTGTAGCATAAATTGACTTTGTCAGTATTTCCTCCTTCATTCTTTCTACATGTCTAAACCACCGAAGCATTCCTTTCATAATCCCAGTCACGGCATCGTGCTCCAAACCATACTCTTATCTTTTTACACAAATTCCCACCCTATTCTTCTGTCACACCTAGCACACTTCTTAATGACCGCATTTCTAGAGCATTAATTTTACTCACATGCTGTTTTTTCTGCCATACTCAACTTCCACAGTCAGTCATTAATGTGGGGACTAAGAGCATTGTGGAATGGCATACGTGACTTTTTTTATAGTTATACTTTTATAATGAATTATTGACCGAATATAAGATCTTCTCTAGAAGACACTGAATTTTATTTAAAAATTGTTTGTTTTGATATACTTTTGACTAGCAATCATAGCGGCGTTCTTTCTCCACATAATACTACGGTACACGATTGTGTAACATAGGAAATGCATAGTCCGCTGCATCTCAAACCAGTCTGTTCGTTGCATGGGCTGTCCGGACCGCTGCAATTACCCACTGCTCGAATAATAAACCGATCTAACCAGACTGTAATCTGTCTATTCATGTAACTCTTGTATCGACTTACCTCATGCTTACGTGGCTTCGCCGGTTTAATTAATTGTGTAATTATTATTTAAACATAAACAAGAAGGATGACTATTTAATTTGTGCCCTCCTGACCGAATTCGAACCACCTTTCGCTACATCGATGAATCTTCTTATTTTTGCGAGGGTCATGCTATCTAGGAAGGGTTCGACGCTGCTCTAGTACGGATTGAAGGATTCCCCATTACGTCGATACATTTTTTTTCTTACAGATACTGATTAGTTGGAATTGGAATTAATGAACTCCTTGCTTCATTAGGCAGATACACTATGAGCCACGCGGTTTTCACGCTATACTAAATCAAAGTGATAGTATCCGGCCGGTGCTTGCAAAAATGTTTCAAACAGGTCACTGGTACCGAAAGAATAGCATTGCTACAGCAATATTGCTTTGCATAATGCTGAGTCGGGTTCGTTTTCATGGCTATGCAATATTAAAGTAATTTATTTATTGTATTTTTTGTATTTCTGCTGATGTACTTGTATTGTCCTATAGGCAAATAGAAATATTTTCTTCCTTTCTTTCTTTGTACCTTTACATCATCGGTATCTCGGAAATATACAGTGTGGCGATAAGGACCAAGTGACACATACACCTAGCAGATACCTATTCAGAGATACAGAGAATTTCTAACGTGGTAGAGCCAAGCGGCGGCTTTTGCTGTCGCAGGAATGGGCCGGCTCGTCCGGATAAGTACCACGGCCTCGCAGAATACCGGCGTGAAGTAGAGGCATCTTGTGCTTCTGCGTTTCGTGCGGTGAGTGAGGTAACCGGAGGCCCTCTCCCCCCTTCCCCCTCCCCAAATATGGTAGCGGTATATAATTTTGAGCTACCCCAGGAGGGTACCAGTACCTACGGTTCTGGAGAATCCCTCACTGAGCATCCACGTTCAGGCTTTCCTACGCTACCTAATCGTGGATGCTCAGTCTGCCCCGCGTATTCTGGTCTCTCGCCAAGGCTGTCCAGGGAATTTCTGTCAGCCATCTCTCCCATCTCTACACAAGGAGGATGATTCGCTGGCCCATAGTGCAAAAGAGAAAGCCGATCTCTTGGGCTCTCTTTTTTCATCCAAATCGACTCTTGATGACCGGGGAAACTCTCCACCTACCATCCCGTGGTGTATGCCCATGCCGGAAATTCAGTTTCTGCAGAGCTCAGTGCGAAAGGCACTCCGCTCCCTGGACATTCATAAGTCGAGTGGGCCGGACGGAATCCCTCCAATTGTGCTGAGGATGTGTGCCCTTGAGTTGGCACCGGTTCTCACGCGTCTTTTCCGGCACTCCGTCGTCCCGGAATCTTGGAAGACAGCATTTGTGCATCCAATACCCAAAAAGGCGACCGGTCCGATCCGTCCAACTACAGGCCTATTGCCATCACCCCCTTGTTATCTAAAATAATGGAGTCACTCATCAACACCCAGCTCCTGAGGTACCTGGAGGAACACCAGCTCATCAGTGACCGACAGTACGGTTTCCGTCACGGACGATCAGCTGGTGATCTTCTAGTTTACCTGACTCACCGATGGGCAGAAGCAGTTGAGTCTAAGGGGGAGGCTTTGGCGGTTAGTCTGGACGTAGCGAAAGCATTTGATAGGGTTTGGCATAAAGCGCTTCTTTCAAAGCTTTCATCTTACGGGGTTCCTGAGAGATTGTGCAACTGGGTCACCAGCTTCCTCACGGATCGGAGCATCAAGGTTGTTGTCGACGGTGCATGCCCGGACCCCAAACCCGTGAATGCTGGTGTTCCACAAGGCTGTGTGCTATCTCCCACTCTGTTCCTTCTGCATATCAACGACATGCTACAAATCAGTAGCATTCATTGCTATGCAGACGACAGCATGGGTGATGCCCTATATACAGGCCGTGCGAATATTTCTCGGGAACACGTCGACGAGTGCCGGAACAAACTTGTGTCTGAAGTGGAGACCTTGTTATTCAAGGTCTCGGATTGGGGTCGACGTAATTTGGTCCTATTCAACCCCAAAAGTCACAGGTTTGCGCGTTTACCGCTAAAAAGAATCCCTTTGACGTTTCTCCTCTTTTGAGAACATTCCCCTTATTGCCTCAGCCAGTATCAGAGTCCTTGGCGTTGACATATCGAGCGACGTTCAGTTCCGTGGTCACTTGGAGGGAAAGGCCAAATTGGCCTCCAAAAAGCTTGGTGTGCTCTGTAGAGCGGGACAGTATTTCATGCCGGTCCACCGTTTGCAACTTTATAAGGCGCAAGTTCGGCCCCACATGGAATACTGTTCTCATCTCTGGGCAGGGGCACCCCAGTACCAACTCGTTCCAACGTCGAGCGGCTCGAATTGTCGGCGACCAAGCTCTCTCTGATCGGCTTGATCCTTTGGCCTTGCGAAGAGATGTTGCTTCTCTATGCATTTTTTACAAAATTTTCCACGGGGAATGTTCTGAGGAATTGTTCGGATTGATCCCAGCTGCTGAGTTTCACCATCGTACATCGCGACAGAATTCGAAGTTCCATCGATACCACCTAGATGGTTGGCATTCCACCACAGTGCGTTTTAATCGAAGTTTTCTGCCACGCACTTCGATTTTGTGGAATCAGCTGTCGCCAGCAGTATTTCCGAACAGTTACGACTTAGGGACCTTCAAGAAAAGAGCTTATTCCTTCCTTAAAGGCCGGCAGCGCATCTGTAGCTCCTCTGGTGTTGTGGATGTTCGTGGGCGTCGGTGATCACTTACCATCAGATGAGCCGCACGCTCGTTTGCCCCCTTCTTCTATAAAAAAAAAATGTGGTTGGTACAAGAAATTCTTAAAGCCTAATATTTCGCAAGTAACCTCACCACGGGATATAGTGCATGGTAGACCCTTCGGTTCGCTTTGTAGGCTATTGATAGATTTTCTTATTCTCTCCGAAAACGGGCCACGGAGTTTGACGAGTATAGTAGGCACCAGTTACAGTTTTCCTTTCGGCAAGTGATCAATAAAAGTAATTCCTTCACAATTCCAGAACATACATGCCTTAATTTTGCTTACGTTCAGAACAACACGGATTTATTTCGCGGGCAAAGAAAATGGTCGTTTCCAAGGCATGCTTTGCTTTTTTGTTTTATGGATGGTCGAAATGGTGAACTCACGTCTCGTCAATGGTTATGAAACGGCGACAAAAATGTTTCGTATCAGGCTAAAAGATTTAGACATTCTGCCTGGAAACTGCCAAATGCCGATTCTTGTTTACTTCGACAGCTCGACCTATAATGTAAAAATGTGTATTAAAGTATTCCTAAGATTTTTTAGGGGAATTCTTACCGTCGCATCCCATGCTAAATAAAACAAGTAAATAAAGAAGAATTATGACTTTTTCACCTTTTTTCTTATAACACCTTTAAAGGTTCTTGATATAAATTCTAGTTTAGACTATGTCCTCTAAGTCACAAACAAAAGCTCTTCTTAAAACTTCTACGTCTTTGTTATGACATCACCGTATGACTGTATGACTGATTAGGTATTTCTTGGTATATGTGTACATTCCACATAATTTGTTATATGATTGGCTCAAACAAAACACATTGAATATTTTTCAGTATTGTTTCTTTACTCCGATTTATGGTCTGCATCGATGCATGTACGAGTATGTTACGTTATTCGTACGTGCCATAAAAACTACTTCATCGTTTACGCATTACATTCCACCGGCAAATAAACGATTTACTTGGGCTTAAAATTTTATAAATGTTAGTGTAGTTTTAAATCAAATAATTGAGATTTCCTGTTTTTGTGGCAATACATTATTTTGCCGTTGTCCCCTCATTAGGATTTATTCATGTGTCGTTCAAGAAGGACCGTGACCACAGCCGTCTATTTTTCAGAAAATTCACATTGATAAACACAATTTAAATTTTTATTAGTTAATTGAATTTTATAATTTTTTAATAGAAAATATTTATTAATAGCATACTATGTTCTTTTACATCAGATGTTTCTTAATAGTCTACTGCATCGCTATGCTGGATGCTATATAGGTGGTTAGACTCTACTATTCGAAGTACTTCGATTCTACTGCCCGTCCCTCGCCTGTGTATTTTTGGTCTGACGTTTTTTGAAATGGTTAATTTTTGTCGTTAATGACCGCATATAACTAGACGTCATGAGATTTTCCAGGTAATAACGTTTATTATTAGAAACAGAGTTGAGCCTGAGAATAATACTTAACTCTTTGAAATATTACGTTAAAAGGACATGTGAGTATCCAAATTATTTGGCTCAGAAGTGAATTCAAGGTTATGTAGGATAAATCACGGTTTAATCCCTCATCATTATATGTTTTGAATAGAGATCATCAAAACAAATCAAACAAGCCGCGAAGCGCCTGATTAAAAAAAATTGTTCAGTTATGCGAAAAGATTATTACCCCGAACCCTAGCACTAAATATCTAATATAGCAACAGGAGTTCCGGAAGGTGGGCTTCCGACTGTATCTTGAGTTTCAGCCTCGATAGAACCACATAATAACAAAATATTTAACATAATGACTCCTTGTATTTACGCGAATACTTATAATGTGATCAATTATATATTTTAGTTACTTCCATAGCATAGTAATATAGTTTATATGACTATGCTAAAAGTACAGAAGTAACTAAACTAAATAGGTTTAAAAATGTATTAAACAAATACTTTATAAAAAGGGTTATTCGAAAAAGAGGATACCTACGGAGTTTCTTTGCCGTGAGACTACCATAATTATGAAACGGTAGTAGATTATAAAAACTTTTGACTACTGATATTTATGGTGCTATTTCAAAGAAATATATAGACAAGAATTAATAATATATGGATGAAATAAGACTTCAAATATGCTTTCCAAATTTACCTACCTATTAACTAATTTTATGGTTAAAATATTGCAGTCTGCCACCTAACGCTTGATTCCACAAAGTTTACTAAATTTAGTTTCGAGGGTCACATATTTTCGGGTTTATTACTAGATGGCGCTTTAATAATTAAAAAGGAACTCTTTTACACTAAAATTCATCTAGATGGCAGTGTATAAAGTCTAATGTTTCTTATGTTACAACATTTAGGTGATAGATGTCACTTTAATATTACTTTTAGAAGTAAGTCATTATACCTATTATCATGATTTCCTAAACGTCTAAATTACTATAAAGAGTAAATTTTTGGATAATGGCAGTATTAAATCTAGTAATATAATTGATTGCGATAACATTGAGCTTGGAATCAAGTTTAAAAATATGTCTTTATAATTTGATTTATCGTTGTCGATGTTTGGAAAAATAAGGTAGATTAGAAATGAAACACATGTTATAAAATGTACAGTTATATTCTCACGTGTTTTGTACAATTTCAAATTGACAATAGTAAAGTGAAAATAGTAAATAATTCATCACCAGCAAAATATTTTAGCATAGTCACGCTTAAACTAAATTACTTTATACATTTTGAATCAAACTTAAAAACTAAAAAAACAGTATCGGTTTTAAAGATCAATTATGTACATACTTACTTATTTTAATGTGTTTACAAGTAACAACTTATAAGTATCTCGCGATATAAATAGTTCTTAAAATTTTACTTATTTATATTTCACTTAAGCGTCATCACTGTCATAACACAAGCCAGTCTTCTTTGATCATATCGGAGCCTTTCTCAGCTATCATGATCACAGGTGCGTTAGGATTGCCACTAATTATAGTTGGCATTATACTTGCGTCAACAACTCGCAAGTTTGCCACCCCGTGGACTCTCAATCTTGGATCCACTACAGCGTCTTGATCGTGCTTTGGTCCCATTTTACAAGTGCCAGTTGGATGGTAAATTGTAAACGTGAAATGTTTCAGACTGCATTCCCAATATTCATCACTGAAGAGTGTGAGGTGTTGGCAGCCCGGCATTGGAATGTTATGAGGTCGAGAGCCATACCTTTGGAAAGCTGTCGTATTTGACAGTGCGAATGCAATTTTGATACCCTCAGTAAGGACTTTTAAATCTTCTTTGTAAGCGAAGTAGTTAGGTTCGATTGATGGAGGTTGGAATGGATTCTTACTCCTTAATTTTACCCAACCGGAGCTTTTTGGACGTAAAAGTAGCGGGAGTATCGTCCAAGTCTCTGCGTTTTCAATTGGCTTGTATACAGTATTGTAAACTCTGTCCCTCAAATTCAAAATTTTCCGGATCTGTTCACCTCCGTCAGAGTTCACCGAACTGGGCGCGAAATGAAATTGTATATCGGGCCAATTGCCTGATGGTGGAGCATACTTTGTATTTACAAAAGCGAGCCCCTCTACGCCTTGTGTCGTCATCGGACCTTTTTCGTATAAAATGTAGTTCATCGCTACTGCGAATGTTTGAAAGCGGTCCTTTTTGAAAGTGACTGGTTTGTTTACTACGAATGTCAAACCGCCAAGTCCAACATGATCTTGTAAATTGTGACCGACTTTGAGATTTGCAATAAGAGGAATGCCATGTTCTCTTAAATGATCCGCGGGTCCGATCCCACTTAACATCATTAACTGAGGTGTTGCTAACGCCCCGGCCGACATGATTACCTCTCTCTTTATTCTTACCTTTTGCTTCTCTCCATTTCGAATGAACTCAACGCCGTAAGCTTGTTTCTTTGCTGGATTAATTAAAATCCGGGTCACTTGTGCTCCCAGTGCAATGTGAAGATTTTCCCTTTGTCGGATAGGTCTAAGGAAAGCTTTTGCGGTGCTACATCTACTGCCTCGACGCATCGTTGCTTGGGTCAGCATAAAACCAGTTTGCTTAGCGCCGTTAATATCACGAAAGTCGTAGCCTAGTTCCATACCTCCTTTCAAAAACGTTATAGACAAAGGAGTACGCCACGGAGCCTCTTGAACCGTTAAATAACCACCGGCTGAATGGTAGGGAGTGTCGGCAAGGTATGGATTTCGATTATCTTCAGATTTCAAAAAATATGGTAGTATTTGATCGTAGGACCAGCCGGGATTTCCCAGCGCCTCCCATAGATCATAGTCGTTTCGATTGCCTCTGACATATACCATGGCGTTAAGAACACTACAGCCGCCGAGCACTTTCCCTCTGGGCCAATTGCAGCGATCCCCGTTCATAGCGAGGCAGTAGGAGCGATTGTTTGACGGCGTCGTTTGAAACTTCCAGTCGATGTCGGAGAGCTGGGTGTAACCAGCCAGAGCCGGAATGTCGGAGATCTCCGTTTCGTCTTGACCGGCTTCAAGTAGCAGCACAGTCCAATTGCCGATCTCAGATAACCGCGATGCGACGACAGCGCCGGCCGAACCGCCGCCGACTACCACGAAATCGTATATCGGCATTATCTATAAATAAGTAAAAAAATAAAATCAGTATGAAGCTTTCTCGTCTTCTATATTATGATACAGGAAGGTCTTTATTGTTTTTGTTAATGGAATTTTGCGCGCAAAATCGCGGAAAATCTACTTCTGCTAAAATCTTCAACTTTGATGTTTATACTTTAGGGTATAAGGTAACAAAGTTCGGACTAAATGCTTGTTGGCATTCTCTGCCATTCAACCCACTGCGTATCAATAGAATGGGGTAGTGAGATAACAATAGCAGGTGGTATCAATAGACCATTGGTAAAAATTTATATTGAAACAACTATAATAAAATCAAATAAATATGTATAAATATAGAATAATAAATATAAATAAATTATATTATTAATATAGGTAAATATATGTAGATAGATAAATAAGTATAAATAAGATACAAGTACACAAAAAATATCTAAGTAAGTCCTCACTTGCAAAGACAAATTTAGAACTTAAATATTTTCTTTACATAGTTATAATGGCAAAATTGTCGAAATTATCCAGAATGAAAACGTTGAAAAATGTTTTAGTGGAAAAATGATCATAAGATTAGATGAAGATCGAAGATTTCAGTCGTGCGTTAAGAAAAGGTAACAACATTTTTCGTGACGATCTGCCGGGGAAGTTACATCGTTAAGGATGGAATAGAGAGAATCCTGGAGTAGATACCCCAGTTGGGTAGTGAGCCATTTAAGACGAATATTGAAATTAGAATTATGGTTATGCTTACCATACCAAAACCTTATAAAACGGATACAGTTATTAAGCTCTAGCTTGTTACGAAGATCTTGGTTCAGATCTAGATAACATATGCGTCATTAATTATGGATATAACCAGAGTCTGCACAAGCATGAGCTTTGTCTTGTACGAAAAGAAAGTGTTTTAAATGGTAGTGTTCTGGAGACTGCGGCTAGTTTCGGTTACCTGTAAATTATGACTGTTTTGGTTTTTAAAGGCTATAACAATGATCTTATTAAACTAACAGTCGCGAGGTTGGTAATTATATAGATGTATATAGTAAAATGTATGCAGTATAATTTTTTCCGTATATAATTAAAAGTTTTTAATGATCAGTTTCGAAAAACTTGTTAGTATGAACCGTCCACATAGGAGATCTTACACGGCTCTCCTGATTCGTAGACAGAACCCCTAATCTCAGTGTTATCGTAACCAATATCGACAGAACACGTTAGGAGTAGTCATCATTATCATCATTTCAGCCTATCACAAGTCCACTGCTGAGCATAGGCCTCCCCCAAAGATTGTCACGAAGCACGATCCTGAGCCACCTGCATCCACCGACTTCCCGCAACACTGCGCAGGTCGTCACTCTACATTAGGAGTACCTATACATAATTTATGAATATGAATATGTTAGGGAACAAACTACTGGGAATACTCCTTTAATAATATAAACATAATATTTAATTTGAATACTAGGGCTACTCTCGTTTATTATTATCGTAGAATGTACATACACTTTTTTTATCCATATTAATTAAGGAGCCTAGTGGTCAGAGCGCTCGATTGACCTGGGTTCGATTCCCGATGATAACGGTTTCAAAAACTGAATTTACCACGTGCTCGGCGGCGAAGAAAAACATCATGTGGAAATCTGCATGTCTGTGAAATATTATTTCGAGGACATGTGAAGCACGTCTGGTCTCCCCTGTCGAGGGCTTCGGTCTGGTTGGGTTATTACATATTTATTTATTTCATAAGTATTTTATGTATGTATGCATATTTATATATACCACCCAACCAGACGAGTATATATGTAAATAACCTCCACAATAAGTGTATAGTGCAAATGTTGATTGCGGTGAGAGTTGAACTCGGGGCCCAGTCTCACCAGTCACCTTATACGTTAATCATAATGCAAAAACAGTTGCTGCAGAGTTGTTCGACTTCCTTTTTTCTTGATTCTGCTTTTTTTTTTTTATCAAAAACGCGTGAGGTCCCAAGTGTAAAATCTGATGAATCTGTAAATGCTAAAACCGAACTGCTTTTATTGAATAGCGAAATCGAGTATTTACAGATACCTAATCGCTTCATTGTTGCTAAGTCGACTAAGAAAAATACCAAGACAATTCTGTTACCTACATAACATTGGTGAAAAATCTGGTTCTTATGATTATAATAATAATTTTAGGGTTTTGAAAAATAATTAAGATACTTACAGCATTGACATCCGTAATGTATGACTCCGGGTCGTATTGCTGGTATCTGAAGTACGTGATCCCGAGGGCCAGGAGTGGTATCAGACCCAGCACAGTAATTGGCGACGGTGCCAAACTCGCAAGCGCTCCAGCCGCCTCCATCTTTGTTTTCCAAATTCATCTACTACTTAACTAATATATACAACTTATTCTACTAGTCTCTGATCTCTAAATCCAGCTCTCTATCTTCTTTCTCTGCTCGCCCTCTGATAAAATCTTCGGCGTGTAATTTCTTATGCCTGTTTGTTTCGGCGTGGGACCTGCTTTCAGCTTAGCTTTCTCAGTGTCGCTAAGGTAACCTTTTAAACGACTACTTTTTATTTCCTCGTTGTTAACTTCAAAAAGTTGAAGCTTATATCGTTTTTCTTTAGGTATTTTGACAGGCTTGTAAAGCTCCTTGTTTACGTCCTTATAGTGATCGTTTTTATACAGCGACGTACAATAACAATCACTTTTGGAAGATCTGTCAGAGCGGAACTCATAAGCGCTAGATCCGCTTCTATATCCGCTGCTCTCGTTCGATGAGTTATCGCTTTTAATGCTATTGGCGCTTCTACGTGCTTTATGACGTTTGTATTCGCTGCCGTCGTAGTCACTCGATCGGCTGTCTTCCGAGGTGTTTCTGTATCGAACGGGATCTTCGAATTTGTCTTTATATCGCCTCACTTGTGCGACACTGCCATGTGCGATGTAAGACTGGTCTTGACCCATGATGCGACGCTCGATCGCACCCTTCGTTGCGCTGTTTTATTTCTGTAAACATATATTTAGAATTGAGTTACATTTTGTGTGATTGACAGGAAATGTCGGCATCTTAAGCTAATTTTATTTCATTAGATAAGAATTGTGAACCTTTGGAATAAACTTCCAAGGACACGAAATAAATAAAAATATAAATTTAAAAATTTTATTTTATATATATTTTACTATAAAATTTAATACGTAATTTTACAGTTTTGTTTTTATTTATAATACTTGTTTTCGAATATAATGGCCAAAAACAGCGTCAGCTATTCAACTTACAGATCTGCGATAGTTGATCTGTAAGTGAGCGGAGCTGAATCACAAAGATTCATATCCCTGAATCATCATTCGCTGTTCAGTCGAGTCAGTTAAGACCCTCCTGATGGCAATGATTCAACGTTCGCATGAAACCTTAGTACTTCGCAGAGTAGTCAAACCATAGCACGCATTTAAACGACACAGCGACATCTGTCGATACTTTAGGAAAACGTTTGTGTGAATGTGACGGTCAATGATCTTGGCCTCAATACCGTTATTGGGTGAATAAAGATGAGTCGATACTTGTTTTTAGAATATTGTGTACAGTTCAACAAGCAATACTTCTTGCGCCCTACGAGAACTCTACTTAATTAAAGATGTGTACGTTTTTTAATCAAATTTTGAATAAACCTTCCTAAATATATTTTACTATAATACTCGTACTTATCCACGTGCTTGATTGTCTTTAGAACTGTTTTAAATTGAGGTATCATTGAAATAGAACCATTATGTCTTTTAAATATTTCATTTTTATTCCCTAACGTTTTACGTGGAACTAACGTCAACTTTCTAAATTAAATTATTAAGTTTTGGTTTAATCTACACAAAACGAGCTCACAGTATCTTGAGGTCATGTAGTGGTATGCTAGCCTTGGATTTAATTTTATTTATCATTGGAACCTAAGTCGAGGGTTATCCTCATCCCAAGACGCCGTCTTCTCTCTTGAATTTTGGATTTTTTTTATTTCGATAGCCTCGCGAATCGACCGGAAAATTCGGTTTCACTCACTTCTGTGGCGACTACAGATGCTACCTTCATAGTTTTTACTTTTAAAATTACCTTACATAAGGAAATTAATTGCCAGGTATTTTCTTAGTTTTTGGGTTAAAACAAAAAATTCAAATAAACTAACTAGGCACTAAAAGTAGGTACCCGATATGTGCTTTAGCTAACATTGCGGTGCTAAATAATATGGTAGTCTCAATAAATCACATTATGCAATAAATAATGCGCGAATTTTTGGTTTCGTTACACAATTGCAAGCTGTTGTTACATGAACAACTGTAAGTAGTCGAAGGAGTAAATTTAATTTGAGTCGACGCGTGTTGTATCATTACGTACTGACTACACGCGAGTTTGATCAAAACATTTACATTTTTCTGGACATTTACGTGAATGTAAATTAGTTTAAATAATATTTACGATTAGAAACGTGGCCCTGATGTATACAGTGGGTGGATACCTGTGCTTTGATTAATAACGCGGATATATCGCATCTCTCTTTCAAATCTCGTAAATATAATAATTTAAATTTAACTTTACGTGTACTTTCTACTTAGATTATACATTACAAACTCCAAGGACAAAGTTATAACGTTTGGGGTAATCTCTTTACCATAGATTTCAATAAAAGCGTAATTAAAACGGTGGGTCTCGTGGGGCGACTTAGCGTAAAAGCCTTTAAAACCTATCTAACAACTAAACCTAAACAATGACTACGGACAGATGGCGAGATAACCATCTAGAAAAGTACCAGGCCAAAATTAAGCAGACTGATGACGGACAGCGTCTAAGGTGCGAGGTGGCTGGTACTGCGTTCGCCAACCCGCGTGACGTGGCGGTTATGGCAAATCCTGTTTATGGGGAGAGGCCTATATCCTGCAGTGGTCTGTTCACAGGCTGTTAAGGTTAATCCGTTGAAAATATCGCTACAGATCTCTAGTGCTGCAAGTATGTATATGTATGCATATATTTACGCCTTGTTCCCAACGGGGTAGGGAGAGATAATCTTCTTCCACTTGCTACGGTCCTGACATACGTCTTTCGCTTCTCCCACGTGCTGCAAGTGTAATGTTTAAATTCCACTAACACGTATTTATTAAAAACCAGTTGGTTTTTTACCGTTTTACAATATTAATGGCATATCAAAACTTCAGTATACACATACAGGCTAGTTTAAATACTTGTATTTAAATGTATGTATATCGATGTGCTGATTACGAACACTGCGCAATTAGTCGCGTAACAAATTGTATAATCTGACGTGAAGCTGTTACAAATGAACCCGCTTTCATACAAAACACACCTGACAAGCGTGCTTAAAAGAAGACACAATGAACGTTTCTTATACTAACGAGTCAAATACTTGTTGAACTCGGAACATTGAATGTAATGGATTTAACCCTTTACTGGGAGCTACAATTTACAATTTTCTAATGATTTCATCGCGTTTAATTTTGTTTTTATATTCCCAACGTTTCAAGTGCTTTACAGCTGCCGTGGTCACGGGGGGACTGTGGTGTTAGACGTCGAGGTATTATAGTCAACTCGGGTTACCTTCAGCTTTTAATTATTAATTACAACAAACAAAGATACAAATATCTATCACAGTACCACTTACAGGATCGAATTCAGTTCTTGAAGTACAAGAAAACGTATCATTGGTGCCAACTTTGATTCGAACCCACGACTCTAATACACGACCTTAAAAGTATTAGTGAACATTAAGTATGTATAAATGACGATGAAAGATATAATGCCAATAACCTAAATATTGAATAATTTACCTTCGATAAAGTTAGATGTTCTTTGGGCTTTAATTAGTTATATAATTTACATCTTACATCATCCGGGAGGAAAATAAGAAATTTTTTTTAATCTTTATTTGACGTTAGAAATTCAGATCTCGTTTGATAATAGTATTTTATTTTTATTACAAGCGAAAGATACTCCGAAGATATCTCCTTTTTTAAGCCGATTTATACATTACAAATAATACAGCATAAAAAAATTCTAAGATAAAATTAAAAACTATAAGAAACCGTGATAGGTGCTGACCCAGCCCCCTCAAGTAACGTCTGTTCACAAGCATGACGCATGCGGCAGCCATCGCCCTGCTCAACCATATTAAAGGTAAGCGGATGACCCGCCGCACGACGCCGCCGCGGGCAAAGATTTTTAAGCGAGCATGTCTCACTCAAGTTTATCCACAACGATAGTTCAACCGGGTTATTATCATCCATGTATTACTTTATGTTATAATAACCCTTATTATAAAATCTTTGTTAATAATTTTTTACGGAAGACCTAGTGGGGTTTTGTTGTAGGGATACATGGCCCCATGAGTCACTTACTGACTATATGGAGAGTAATTGGCATCACAAGCTGGTGTTTGTTCCTAGTATTTACATTATGAATAACACCATTTTTATTAGTGTCTTCATGTTTTTATGTACACACATTTCATTTTCATATATGTATGTATTGAGAAGCCTAGATTTCATTTTATTAATAAGAATATTACCTTAATAATTAGAATGTTTAATTCTTTAATTTTATCCCTAAGAGATTTTCTAGAAATAAGATAGCTCTTATGGCTCTCTTTTGTAAAACGAATACTGCTTCACTATCAGTCGCATGCCCCCACATTTGGAAATAACTAAAATAAACTATCCTAGCTGTTTGAATATTAGTAAGACATCTTATTTTTCTTAGAGCTTATGCTGCAGAGCTAAGTTGCTAGCCCCTTTCTGAGTTATTCCAACAAAAATAGTGGTATATTCTCGTAGATCCTAGTTTTAATTACTAAATAGTGTACACAAGGCCTAACTCTTTCTCATTTATGAGTACTTAATGTTTGATATCTAACATTAGGTGTAGAGAATTTTATGCTTATAGTTTTATTGCCATTTAAAAGCAAATCGTAAACATAAATAAATGCGCTGTCTTTGACTTAGCATTATTCACCTCGTTGAGTGTTACAAGTGACTACTTGTAACTTTTAATTTAAAAATTATTGAAGTATCATCAGAAAATAATACTATATCATGTTTATCCCATAAGTGCTAGTAGCTTCTGACAGGTGGCGAAATATCCATCAGATAAACCAGATCTAAATTATCTGGATCTGTGACCAGCAAATGGTGTCTAAGAAGAGAATTATCTGATACTTTAATTGATAATCCAATCCAAGCATGGCGATTAAGGGACCAACTGCCATAACGACCCTGGTCTGTGTAATATAAACACAGTTCAGTACTCAGAATAATCGATGACTTTAATTAATTGAATAGTAACCTGAATGAATCTTTAAAGAACTGTGCGAATTTATTTCCATTTTCGAGCGGAATTCCATTTTTAGAAAAGGTCAACAAATAAAAGCTTATTGTTTAATCACCTCACATTACCTTTTTAAACTCTCAAGGATTTCAGGCTTACTGGTAGGCTAATTGAAATGTCAAAGCAATTAAAAGTACACGTACCGTTCCGGGATGATACCTTGTGAAAGTTTTAGGACACTATGTCAAATAGTGATCTCGTAATAATACATTTATTGACAATACCGTTTAAAATTGTTTATCTCGCAATAACGGTCGTCGTGAAAATGGCGGCTTCGCTATTCAGTGCTGTTTTGTTTTGATAGAATATGTAATAGCACCGCTATTCTGGGAAACCATATCTTGACCGTTGTCTAACTAACATCTTTTAAATCGCTTTTCTCTGCTATTTACCGTCACAAAGTATTGAGATCAGATATCCAATTCTAGAAATCCGCACACGCAATGAATTGTAACGCACATTAGTTCCAACTGCAGTACTCGAAAAGATTGCGAAAGAAGTCAACATTAGATTATCTTATTCAGATGTATTTTGCAGTTATCGAATTAAATCACTTTGTGTTCAAGATCTAAATGTGGCTTACGTTGGTCTTAAGATGCGTGTTAATCCGAAGACTTTAGAGATACCCTGTACGAGTAAACAGTACTGTACCACAGACAAAATTAGTCTTACAGTAACTTTCAATAACATGTGGAATTTTTATGTTAATAATATAAGTAATACTTCGGCTGGATAACAATTTTTTTTGTTAATCATAATATTAACTTTTATGATTAACCCCTAAGGTAAGCAGTATTTGATCACTTTCAATTTCCCTAATTGCGTTAAAAGAAGGAAAAAAAAACAAAATACTGCTTTACTCCATTATTGTTTAAATATATTTATTAAAAAAGCTATGAATCTATTTAAAAGTTACATAATAAGTAATGTTTAATGTAAACATTAATTATTATTCACTCGGGAACTACTTATGTACATACATAAGTAGTCAGGATCGTGCGATTGCTTCTAAACGTTCTCATGAGTTCGCCTCTCTTTCTACTTGTTTTACTTGACTTGTCTACTTACGCTTGCTCTTATTCCGGTCATTTACGCTTCCAAGTTAACGACTTGTGTAGAAATAACTCGTCTAGTGGAATGTTCATTACTTTTTAAATTAAGCCTCGTAAGGAGCTCTTAGAGCATTTATTTATGAAATTTTTAATTCTTTGTGATTTGACGATTATAAAGTCTTTAAGTGCTAAATATGCGTTGAATACGTTGAAAAATTTGCAAACAACGATCTCCGTTGGCCATATGTTGAATATGAAACCTTGGTTAGAAATTCGTTTATTTTTAGGTTAATGGTGTTGAGACACGGTTTTAGAAATGTTACCAATATGTCCGGTCAGTATTTGTAGACTACTTTAAAGTTTTGCAATTGTAATTCGAGCTTGTAATGTTGCTGTCCTTGAATTAATTGAAAGGTCTTTTACTTTATAGAACTACTAATGCTAAATATTTTATAATTGCTATTGCAAATAGAACTTTCTTTGTTGTTTTATTTTTTCCCTAAACAGTTGAAGCCCATTTTAATTTAGAGCAGAGTCTGTGCATAACGTGTTTGGTTGCCTACGATTATCGTGTTATTCCGACGATTCTGATTAATTCTCATTGTATTTACGATATTCTTATTAATTTTTTATATTTTAGGCCGCATGTATTAATTATACTTTGTCTTATGTACTCTTATAATGTTCAGAACGAATATGAAGATGGGTATCACAGTGCTTTTTACGGGATCAGAAAAGGTAAATATCAGGCGCCTATTATCACATTTATTTTAATTAATAGGTGGTCGGCATTTGCTTTATCGTAATTTTAGAACATGTAATAACTATTTATCACAGACATTTTATTTCTTATCTGTTGTTTATAAACTGTGTTTGTAATTGACCAAGCTATTGTCACTGAAACATTAAAGAGTCTGATGTTCTATGGTTTCGACCTATTTTGTATGTACCCGTTATTGACTATGTACTAAATCAACAGTAATTATTTTTATTTTGAATATATCCAGGCCAGTCTGCCTGATAAGTGATAACTGTGTGCAATAGATAATTGCATTTTTTTCCAATCTATTCACTCTTGAATTGCTTAAAAATTAATGAAATGCAAGAAAATTAAATATGGCTGAAGAAAACTAAAAACCTTTAAGAAAATTAACTATTAATCTATTGCTAAGCTCTTCGTTTTCAATTTTTTTATTAAATTCCTTTTCGCTTACTGATTTCTGTAGTTATCCGATTTTAATTGAGAACGAGGTAACGGAATCTATGTCGATGTACCGTATTCGGACGCGGCCACAATAATGAATTATTTATGTTCGTGCATCAGCTTCGAATTATGCGCATTTTACTTTTGGTGCTGACCTTTCGCAAAGCTTCTTGCATAAGGTAATTTTTAACGAGGATATTTTTGGCCCGATGGGTAGGGGATTGACTGTTTTAAATGTGCGAGATCTAGAATATGAACACCACTTATAGACACAAGGTCTTATGATACTGAAATTGCTAATTCGCCTGCTAAGCGTGGTAAATCCTCCCAAGTTGGGTCCAGCAGTGGACTATTTACGTGACATTCTATGGTCTAAGTTTTAATTGGATCGAATACTCGTTGCATTGGGGGCATCAATTACCAACTGGGAAAACGGTTACGTTAAAGACGTATACGTGACACATAACTCGTTGTTCAAGGCACGCCTTTATTGCAAGAACGTAAAGGTTATAATCGAATAAATTATATCGTAGGAAGTGTCGAAGCACAGGTGCGGACAGTTGGCGTACATGATTGATTCGCAGTTACCGACCCTGCGATGGAGAAAGCTAGAATGGGTCTTGTTGTTGGTTCAACGGTTAGCTTAGCTACTGACAATATTGTGTAATAACACCGAATTATGGACGTCACTCTCAGTTTCTATTGCCACGTGCTATCTAGGATAGGTTAGCCTACCTACGTGCGCAGTCTATTGCACAAGAGATGGGAAGAAAACGGCGGTAGAATATATTTGAAATTTATTGTCTGTTTCATAATCTTTATTGCTTGCTTGTTTAAAGTATTCGTTATTTGATGTGTAATAGCCAGTATGTTACTTAACCGAAATAATAAATAAAGTTATGAAAACATTTAGTGTTTTGATTTTAATGATAAAATTATGCTTTGGAATTCGTTATGAAACATAAATTTATGTCTTGTGCATATTAATTTCGATTTTTATTTACTTACCATTGTATTTTACGAACGCAAAATATATGGTTATGAAAAAGGGCTTTACACATGTCAGAAAAAGTTAATGAATGAAAAATCCATAATATATGTTAATTGTAGCAGCAAGAACTGCTGTAAATCTACTTTTAAAATGTATAAATCAAAATCACAAGTCTCACTAAAGGAAGCTGCCAGCTTAGCCCTAAACGGACCTCATGTTAGTATCGCAATCTGTAACCATTGCTTATATAACTATCAATGTTGGTATGTTTTGTGCAATGAATCGAATTTGTTGCAAATTATAAAGTACTCGCCACATCTTGGTTCAAGGTATCGTATTAAATACCGATTAAGGAAATGTCAGAAAAAAATCGATGCTGAAAAAAGATGGTAAATACCATGAAATATCTTGATCAGCGACTGTTAAGTGCAAGGTGCGACATGATTACAACAATCTCAGTTGATCATTTTTCCTAAACAAAAATATGTTTTCCAATACTATACACTTTTACTTTTATATGTATTCTGTTAAAAACATTATCGATTGTTCCCTTCGTCTAATCTTATAGCATAAATGATACATCGGATATGGAAAGGTAAACCGTGCATCTCTGTGTTTGCGCGTTGCAGGTGTTCTGTTTTCAACCGAAGTCAACCAGAACAGTGAATAAGCTCTAACGGATCCAGTGTGCTATTATCTAGTACTTCATCAACACTTAAAATTTCTTCAGTATTTGATCTGTTGAAGCGGTTGACGAATGATTTGCTAAATTACTTCGAAGTGTTAAATAATAATGATGTAAGTTTTAGGCCAGAGACACTATTTCCACACGATACAGTCACCTATGATTTTGTACACATTAATATATATGAAGCGTTTGAAGCAGGTCCGCTGGGTTTTAATTACATTAACAGGGATCTAGAAGCTTACAAGTTTCTGCAATCATACATATTATACAACCTAATATGTATTAAGTAAGAGCCGTGCCGTAGCTTCGAGGCTAGGGCGACTGCTTTTATTTACAGTAGCCCACTATAGTCCCTGGTTTTGAATTCCGGTATCGACACCACTAAAATTGTTAATTGCAATTTTGTGTTTTCAATTAACCACTTGCTCGGAGTTGAAGGAAAAAATTTCTGATGATATGAAAAATTAAATAATAAAAATAATTGATCCGCAAATACCTTCTTGTAACCCTTATGCGATGACGGAGGAAGGGTTATATAAGTTATCAGAGACATGGGACGCAATAAAACACAACTAGACCCGAAAATCGATAATTTGTTTGTTAATTAAAATCTAGGATCTCAGCATACAGGTATGCTAAACCACTCGATCATCAAGGTATCACAGAAGGTCACTAATGGCAAATATGATAACAGTGGGGCAGTATCAGAAGAGCGGTGATGTGCTGAAAAATTGTCAAGCTTTGACTGACCTGTTTTGTTGTCCTTAAAAAGAATATGATGAATAAGGAGGTTAAGTGCACTGAAGTGCAAAAATAGGACAAAAGTGGACGGAATCTTGTTGACTAAAAATATGAACAGAGGCATCGTTGTGAAGGTGTGAAAATTTGTGTGAATTAACCTGCTTTTTAATTATTCGGCGCGATGATTTCATGACGCTGGTAGACCTGCGTTTTGTTAAAAAAGTGTTATTTGTTCTTCACACACGTCTAATCTCAAAGATGTTAACTGTTTTTATTTTAATATTTTACAAAGTTCTACAAGGACTACTCCCTAGTTTTAGAATAAAAATATTTTTAATAAGCTAATTTTGATTCCTAACTACAAGCGGTTTTCTATTTAACAATAACAAAAATTAATTATCATTATTTTCATTCGCTTATACAAATTATTTTCATAAATCCACTGCAGAACATAGGTCACCCCTATAGATTGCCATACGCACACCATTAAAAGCCACAAATACGATCCAGAAAGCTATCTCAATGTCTATACTTAATTAAAAAAAAAAAAACAATTTTGTATGTGTGCCGTTTATTAAGTTTCTACTAATTCTAGTTAAATACATTTGGTTGATATTTGGGTTAAAGCACAAAACTGATACTGTCTATGAGAGTTTATCCTGGGCATATTGTATTGAATGCAATTTTATTATATTACTGCATAACTAAAATTGAAAGAGCGTGACTGATGATGATATATTATTTGTTAATATTTGGGATTCATATTCAAAAGTATAATGACAAAGCTTTATGATTACAAGATCTTCAGTGTTTCGAAATATAACACATATTGACCGTTCACATACATATCAGGATTATATATGATACCAATTCTCTCCATTTGTGATCTTCAAATGAAAAGACAATAGACATAAATTCTGTTCATGAGTTGTCTATAACTGACCTTATTTATCTTTAAAAGCCTGAATAATCCACTTGTATACTTTATTTGACTTAGGTATTTGCCATAAATTGATTTTATGATTGGTCTTAAACGCTGGGCTAGTAGAACGGTTTGGGTAGGTGTATACATTTTTTAGGCTTTTCTCTTAGTTGACTTTTTCTACACCCACTGTACGTAACGGAGTGGCAGATTCTCATACGCCGACACTGAACGGAGTTACGTAGCGTTGTACGGGAAAATAAACTATATAAAGCTGTTAAATTAAAAGTATAACTCAGAAACTGATTACCTTAGATCCATTTTTGCATTCGATGCTATCATCAAAGGAATGGCCACACGATTCTTTCAATTATTGCGATTCACTTCGATCTCATGACCAGTTTCTTGAAATGACTACCGAAATGTCCAATAACGCACACTTTCATCTGATCACTTTCATTTCACCGAATTAGATTGTTTCGATAACGTACTTCCTGAAGTCCGTAAAGCCACTATAGAAGACTGGCACATCAGTCCTGATTTGTAACAATTCGCGCGATATTTTTGGTGTGCTCTTTTGTGACTTTAATCGAAACGCCTCGATAGAAAGCAAGGACTGTGTTCCGGTATCGTACTTTCATCGGACGCGTGCGACGACGTGCCTCGTCTTGGAGTGAGTGAAGAACCGGCTCGCAAGCAGCGACGCAGCCGCAATCACGTACGAAGTTTTTCTCTTGTAACTCTTTGTCGGAACCCAATTTAAAATTTTATTGTAACCAATTAAAAAAATAAAGGAAATTATATTAAACAAGGAACGTTATGTTATCAAAAAATGTTTATGTCTGGATGTTTATATGAGCCATGTACACGAAGATTTTATTTGTACAACTCGTATTTTTTGCATAAATTGGGAAATTTTTTAAACAAGGAGCTTATCGGTTATTAAAAAAATTGTTATGTATATAACTATATAAGAGCTAAAGTTAAGCTAAGTTAACACTTTCACTCTCAATGTAAACAAATTTTGAAACTGAATAAAATTTTAGCAACCTGTTTGCGTGTCTAGTTTACATTATCATTTAGTAGATGCGAAGTACAATTTAAATGTTGCGAGAGACTGTTGAAGGTTGCTGTAATGACTCTTCCTTTCATATCTTTCTGTATTTGATACGGATGGCATTTAAAGAGCTTATTACATGGTATTTTAAGGGTGGTAGGTCGTGGTCATTAAGATAATTCAGTCTTGGGTAACGGTACTATTAGTAAAGAACCTTAAGAAATGTAATTAACCTTAATTTATCTACATGGTCTTGAAGTCAATTATCACAAATAATTTTCAATGAGTCAATAAAGACTGATTATTAACGTTTCCGAAAAATAATTAATTTAATCGATTCTTTATTATTTTAATGATTTTTGAATAAAAGCGTGGTTTCTATCTGGCATAGTTTTTAAAATATAATTATTTGAATAGTAGTTATTTTAATGTGTACTGGACTATATACCATTAGAGTAAGGTTTGGATCGGATTCAAATCAAATCTAATATTTCTTTTTAATAGTGGATTACCGATATCCGGTATTACGGTAAGGGTAATCCATTTTTGACTTTTAACATATGTTATTTCATTTTTCGAATTTATATACTCATTGTTTTATTGTAATACCATTGGAATATATTTGTCTATGTTCAACATTCTTTTCGTAATCAATCTTTTCATCATGAGTACTTAAAGATTCCAGTTCTGTACGATCACTACCTAATCATCTTCATATCTCTGTCCTCTCAAATACTCCTTCGATCTCGGGTATACAGAAATCACTAGGTGCAAGGTCTGCTGAATATTGTATATTCAAGTATTTCGAATCTCGAATTGCAGCCATCGCAATGACGGGCTTGTGAGCCTTATCTCGGTGAAACAAAATAATCTTTTCAAGTTTGCGTCGCTGTTTCTGGCGGATTTCGTTGTGCTTTTTTTTAATTGGTTCTGCGTACTAAGTGCTTCGAACAGTAACTCAGTGATGGAGATAGTTAATCATTACTGCCTACAAACTTTGACAATCCCATAAGAGAGAGCACATAATTTACAGGCGGAAGGAATCACCTTGAATTTCTTAGGTGTTCAGCCGATGGTCTTTTCCAAGTTATAAACTAAAATATGGTTTCGGGATCGTTTCGTCAATTGTTATAAATCGAGCCAAAATGATCAAGATCTTGTAACCACCGTTCTTTTTGGAACGGTGGTTACAAGATATATATATACAAGATAAATATTCAGTCACTTTCTGCGCAGTGGTAAGTACTCTGTGAACCTTTTTTATACGCAAGCGGTCATGATAAATATTGAGCACACTACCTGTCTAAATCTTTGTTTCTTGTGCTAAATCAATTTTCGACTTTTCTATATATTTCTTCGGTCACTGCTGTTGAAGGGTGTCCCGAGCGAGGGACGGATGTTCTTCCACGTTTTGAAACTTAAAAGACGGTGGAGCTCTCGTAAGTTTTGATTGACTTGTTCCGTAGTGAAAATTAGTATAGTGTAGACTGTAGTCCAGTAAATGAATGATTCATAGCCTATGCAGAGAGACAAAAATAGTATTAACTGTTAAGTATGAGGTCTTTACAACAGTTTTATCTCTCGATTATCTCTATCGCTTAGGCTCAAGTTAACGAACAAATTTTCCGATCAGAATGTCTACTAAATCGTTTTTCTATCGGCTGACAAACAAACTCGAAAACTGAACTTAAACCAGGTGTTTTGACCATAAATAACCAATTTCTTTTTAATTTAAAGTTTAATGTTAAAAAGCCTCTAGTTTTCGTAAGGTAAAAGGTAGATATGGTATTAACGGCCTTTTTAATGTGTTCGTGAACTCTTCTTCTTTCTGGGTCTTAGTTATGAGTATGTAGGTATGAGTACTAGTGGGTTAAGTATAGAGTCCATTCTCTCTTCGACACTTCTCTATCACGCAAAGGACGACGGAAAATTATTTCGGGGCTCCACCTAGTGGTATCTTTTCGCTGCTTATTAATATCTTTTATTGGGTTGCTGTTACAGCCCAACGGAGAGGTGATTTGATAATAGCAGGTCCTATATGAAATAATGTGGCGCCATCTAGTATTATTTAATGTCATTACAACAGTGCCATCTGGTATAAAATAATAAGATTAAAGATGTGTATTGCTTTGTTTCCCATAACTTGAATAGATGGCGTTGTTTTTTTCCTTTTACAATACTGACGTTCGTTATTGTTTCTATTAGAAAAAATATTTGAAAGGAGGCCTTTGCCCAATTGTACCATTTTCAGGAATTTTCAGGCTGGTACTTTACTTTACTTTTTACTTTAAGAGTACGCGCAAACACAGGTACTCACTCTTCTTTCCGTATCCGATGTACCGATCGGAGGTAGGGTCAGATGTAATGTCAGAGACACGGCATGCGACTAAACATTATATTGACAAATATTGACTTCGGATGAAATTCGTAACCAAGACCCATGGTTTAGCAGCCAGGTAAAGCATTCCTGTGATCGTATAAGCATTAAATAATAACTCGAATCGGAAACAACCACTGGCAATAAGACATAGCTTTTATCTTACACTTCAAGGGCGCCAACGCTTGGTGTGTAAAGTACTAGTATAATACTGCTTCGTTCCGTATGATGAGCGAACTCAATGTTGATGATGCCAAATGACAACGCAATATGAGTCCCATCAAAGACCGATGTCTATGGGCCATAATGAGTGTCAACAGGCCGTTTAGGTGTTTATTGTAAGTAACTGTTACATTTATCAAAAATAATTGAGGTTAATAAAATACACCAATAACTTCGTCTTTCTATCAATAAACTTTGTCAAATTTTGGTATTAATTTTAGGAAATGCTGTGATCATTAATAAATACAAATTATAAATAATTAATTAGTAATAAAGACGAAGCGTGCTCAGCTCTTCTATTAACTAACGTTACTCTTAAGTTTGAAGACGGAGTAGATAGTATTATTATGTCACACCTAAAAGAACCTAACAGGTATGTATTACGACTAACACAGCAATGTCATTACCATAATCAATGTAACGTTTAAAATAAGACCAGTAGATAAAGAACTCTTAAATTAAAGTTATGTGGCATTGAAACGTACAAAAGAAGAGATCTCAAGAAGACGGTTTTAAGTTCAACAAAACGTATACGTTCGTCAATGCGTAATCGAGAAATCGGTAGGAGAAAGATCGATGCTCTCGCTAAAGTCAAGTTAATTTTGTATTACGTACGTCTGTTCCGTTAACGGTGCTTTGTCATGAATTTATTTAAATTGTAACGTACTGTAGTCATCTATTTAAATATAACCATTTTTTCATAATGTGCATAGAATGAAGTAAATATTCATATGCGTCGTCAATCTTATTCTTTGTTTTTCTTTCCTTAACAGTCTGTAAATAGTCTACTGCACGATATAGGGTTCTCCGACTAGGAGGATTTTCCATAATTTGCTTGGCAAGCGATCGAAGTACCAGGTGCCTCGCTAAAGAACTGCTGCCCGTCATCGTTCTGCTAATTTTTGATCTGGTCTCATAGACGCCTTTTACGAAATTACATGCTGCTACTTTATTTTATTTTTTTGATCTTTAACAAGTTCAAATAATCTGAAAAGAAATGAGTATCACTAAAAACATTTAAGTTTAAAAAAAGAAATATATAAACAAATTAGCCATATGGCGCGAATCCTACTCAAAATCAAACTTTTTAATATCTTTTGAATACCAAAGGGTAATGTAATATGTAATCGAGTGGCGTTCGCTTGATGATGCTGCTAGTATTTTATAATGTGAAGTAATTAAATAAGAGGTAATAAGTTTTATGAATCAAATGTAAGAGACGATGGCTGGCACATGTGTCATGCATGTGAACAGCTTGTGGGGGATCGTCTGCTTGTTCTACAATTATATTTTGTAGAATTTGTCATGGAGTAGGCTACTATTCTTTTCTTTTTAAATATGTTGAACAAAGTAAAAAAAGGGTACCCCTACGAAGTTTCTTTCACCTGTTCATCCTTAGAGGAACCGTGTTTGAAAGTAATGTTTTCGAAGGCCTTAAAAATTACTGACGACTCCATACTGTATGAGAGTAATTTTAGTCACAAGGACACGTCTTCCGTTTTGTTGTTTTTGTTTATTTATACTAGATTTGCCTGCCTGATTTTGCATCGTGATTTCGGTTGCATGGTCCGGAGTCATTAGATGAAATTTGTGGATATCAATATATGAGATCAGGATAAGTAAATCAGAAGTTTTATTTATCTGACGACTTTATCCCTAGATTGTATCTAGTTTAACAATAACCAATTTGTCCATTCGGTGAAAGTTAATATATGAAATAGCGGCAAATCGATCGAAATTTCTTATAAGCATATTTTTTATATTCATTCACATTTCGTATAGAAGTGACTAAAAAAGAATAATAAACACTTTTCGAAACGTAACATTATTTAAGGCCAGACTAGTTAGATAGTGAAAAGGAAATTGAGATTTTTTTATACTGATAGCAGACTATCATACTAGTGAAAGCGTGAAGTGTGTATATACTCTGATCTCAATAATTTTGAAACATCCAAGCAGTTGCGCTTTTACGTGTAAATATTTAAATTTTATGTACTTTTTGAGATATTTGATTCTTATGCTAAACTATAAATATTTCGCAACTTCTGATCACCTTATTTACAACAAAATAATCGAAATCTCTGATGGAAACTCGTAGAAAATTTTAATTATTTACATGTTTCTTCACGTCCTGCTGCTCGCATTGAAAAACGCACTTAACGTTTCAAATAGAGATTTTCTACTCAAAGTATTTGGACTTTATATAGCATGGACAATTTACCTGACATAATTTGCACTCCGTTAATCGCTAGCTCACGTAGGAAACTTTAAATGGGGGGGAATGTGTTCATGAGGTTGCAGTCGCACTAGAAACGATGGCAGCTTTTACACAAAATGTCATGGATATGCCACCAGGTAACAACAACAAAAAGACGTGACAAGAAGCAAAATCTGGACGATATGGTTTCTACCTATCCGTAACCAAATTACCTCCATACCTTACCCTGATAGTTTCGCCGTACCGAAACCAATGACTCATTATTTCTCAACCAACGTAATATTACATAAGCAATTATATTATTACAAAATACTCTTTTTTTGCAATGAGGATCCGTGCGGTCGAGCAGCTGTAATTATTTAACGTTTGTTCCGGCACGCACTATTTTAAGGTCACCTTTCTGTAAAACACCTCTAGACTTTTACATTTGTTTCTCCTAGCAGTCTGAATCGTTAAAGGTTGTAAATAAACGTAAAAAAACTACACAATATACACAGATTAAGAAAATTAGTAAAGTGTATAGAATATAAAATTTTTGGTTGGAGTTGGTTAACTTTAATATTTCTTTGTATCTAAACGAACGATGGCGTTTCTACTATCCCGACGTTTCTACTACATAGTAAAAACGTCGGGATTCAAAAAATCTAATTAAACGCTATAATATCCGAAAATAATAGTTCAATTTCAAATATATTATTAATTATAATAAATGTATTCATTCAAAATAGCATTACAACTTTGCTGCATTATTTAAAGTTCGAAAGCGTGCTGAAGAATCTA